>JAWNOD010000520.1:1510000-2806250 GCA_035046225.1 Drosophila pegasa | reverse complement strand
ATTCACATAAAAAATATATTTATTTATGTTTGTATCATTTAAAATTGTGTAACTCTAAAGAGATCATCAATAATTTGCCTGGACATAATATTATTATTAAATACAATTTTAAATAAAATTAAATGTTGTATAAGCAATATTACATAATCAATATATCAGCCGTGACTGCCCGCTCCCTACGCTTTATAGGGCATTACAAAATGAGAAGTGAAATAAGGAAAAACAGAAATTTGCTGCCTTTGCTGCTTGAATACGGCTGCACTTAAAATGTTTGGCACGATGCAGCAGCGACACGCCTATGTTGTGGCCTTTGCCACGCCCACAAGTCACACCCCACCCCTTGCCAGCTGTGCTTGCACGTTCGCCGCGTTCCGGTTCAAGTTGCTGCATTGTTTGCGCCCACATTGCGCATACGCAGCGTTGCCCCGGCAGCTGCACTTTTTGTTGCCACGCACACAAAATGAAGTCAGTTGTTGCTGCAGCTGCAGCTGCTGTTATTGTTGTTGTTGTTGCTGTTGCTGTTGCTCCGGTCGTGCATTGGTTTGTTTTTCTGTTTGCCTGCGCTGGCTGACACTGTTAAGGTTGCCGGACAAGTGTTGCATACGAAATGCGTCACGAGCTCCGCTCGGTCGGGCCACCGCACAGCCACTTACCACACGTAGCAGGCCCCATAGAAGCGCTCTCCACCTCATTTGTTAGCCGCCGCCCCCCCCCTCCACCGCACCGTTTCCTGCCGTGTCCGCTGTTGTTTCAATTATGCTCCTGCTATCTCGCCTCGTTGATTGCGCCCGAAAGGTTTTCATTAAGCGTTGCATACTTTTTGGCTGCAGCGAGAAGTTTTCATTAAAGCCAAATGCCAAGCGCTTGGCTTGACAACAACTATCTCAGCCATTCTCACTTAAGCTTGCCATACCTGTGCAGGGTGGGGGGCGGTTGGGTCAGAGGGCGTGGCTGTGTGGTGTGTGTGGAGCAGCTTATGCATTAGCTACGCTTGCCACAAAATTACTTTTTACGCACACGCACAGCCATTTGCCTTGGCTGCCACAAAAATTAATAAAAAACAAAAAGGAGCAGAAGAGGATGTATACACACACCCAAACACACACACACACACACACACACACACACACACACACTTATTTATATACATACACATAAAGCTGAAATGGCGCCGGAACAGAATTGTGCACTTATATTGAATTTTAAGCTGTTAACGATAAAGGCGGCTGGCGTTGAGCCACCGCCCGCTGCCCATAGATTGGCTGGCGAACACCACTCGTCGCACTCGTCGCCCCCTGGCGCAGCATCTTCACCTTGGCCTCTGTGTTTATTTGCCAACATGTGGCAAAATTATTTCCGCTCAAAAATCCACTTCCTGCATTTCATTTTATGTGCCGTCGCTCGTTCGCCGTTCGCCGCTTTTTATTTTGTTTTAAGTAAATTGGAAATAAAAAGAAGAAGTGCGCTCAAAATAAATCACGGATTGGCAGTTCCCTCACACAGTTGACGGCGCTGCCGCTGACAATGAAGCCCCATTGCACAAAATGCCAAAAAACGAAGACGAGAGCGACACAGGGAGGAGCTAAAAAAAGGGCTCCTGCTTCTGTCACATTGTCACAGAATTGAATTAAGTTTCGCTTTGAAATTTTTCATTTACTGACGCACACACTCACACCCTCACACACCCACGCACACCTGTTGATAAAACAGATGCCAACTGGAGAAAGGGAAAAACATTGATAAAAAAAAATCATGTGAAACGCGAGCAGCGCTCGCAGCTTAGCTTATGACCCCAGCACCTTGGCAACTCTTAACCCCTGACCCCCGCCTGCCACACATTCTACACGCGCTGTCTGTCCGCAGCCGCACGGCTTAGTCTTGCATGCACACATCGCACCTGCAATTAAAATGTGAAATCCAAGAACTGCGAAATTATATTTACATTTCATGCTCTGAATAGGTCAGTGTGGGCGACGCAGCGAGTGTGTGTGAGTGTGTGAGTGTGTGGGTGTGTAGGGGAGTTGCATTATTAAGTCCTACTTGGACCACAGCAAAGCCAAGCACAGCCAGCACGCAACTGAAGTAGTTCTGCCCAAACAATGCCATCGAACTGTTCCCGAAGGGGCAAAACTGTTCACAGCACTTGCCAACTGTACCCAGTATTCGCTCTCTTACGTGCGCTCTTAACTGTACTTAAGCCAGGCACTCTACTACCAAACAGAACTGTACCCAGGCAAGCATGAGCTTGCTGAATAATATAAATAATCAAAATAAAATAAATTAAATGAATATAACACAAATTATTTTTATTTTTATAATTTAAAAACAATGTGTCTAAAAAATAATGAAATGAAGAATATTTTTGTATTAAATAATTTTTATGAACAATGACTATAAGAAAAGGACTGTACAAAAATATTATAATATTTATAGATAAATAAAGCAAGCACGTTTTTATTGTCATTTTATTTAATAATTTGTGTTATAAAACAATACAAAACAATAAAATAAATAACTGAAAAAATATAAATAATAATGTAAAAATAAAAAAGAAAATAAATAATTGAAATTATATAAACAATACAGTAAAAAACACTTAAAAAATAGAGAATTTTATTTCAATTTTTTCAATATATAACAATATTTTTAATCTATAGTTAAAAAAAAAAGAATTGCACTTAATAAATATTACAAAATATTTAAATACGTTTTATGCATACAAAAAAAAAGTATACATAAAAATTTATATCAATTGCAATTTTATTTGCATATTTTATTTTATATAAAAAATATATATATTTTTTTATACATAATTGAATTTCCACCACACTCTTCACTCTACTAGTTAGGTGATTTGATAGGTCGACCAGACAGCTTTTGAGAACACTTTTCCCCGCTGGGAACACTTAAATGTGCCTATGCCCCTCCGGCACTAAGTCCATCTGAGCTGCATTGTGCAGTGAAGCCGTATGAAGCCAGCGATTGCGAACGACTTATCAAATGTACAATATTTTTCCACATTTATCATGTTGTTTGGGAAAACCCTCTTTCACGCTGGCGATAGCAAAGCCAAAAGCCAGTCAATTCATTTTATTTGCTCAGAATGCTATCTGTAACCTATTGTCATTATATTAGTATATAGTCTAAATATTTGTTGTGATAAATATATAATTTTTATATTTACTGTATGAGCTGGGAAAATTATGTGAATACATTTCGTATGCCTTTGCATACCTATATGTTATATCATAAGCTTCTGTTATTAGATATTCTACATGCAAACAAAAGCAAATGCTGCACAAGTTAGGGTATTTATAGTTCGGGCTTTTCCTCGCTGTGTCGCTCTTATCTATTTGACACTCGAATTACAGTGCGAGGCGATGCGTAATTGAGTTTGTTTTATTTTCCATTATTATGTGTTTTACCAAAGGTCGTATTAATTACTCCGCTGTGATTACGCCAGTCGTCATTTGATTTAAACAGGACACTCAACAAACATGTCAAAGCGCCTCGCTCATTGTCATTAAACATATGTCGATAAGCGCTAGATATAAAATAATAATTATAAATCAAATTTTGATGCGGGATTTATATTTGTAGCAAAACTTTTTTTGCTTATAAACATGAATTAATTAAAATTAAATTTTGAATTTTTCAATACATTTGTATATATTTAATTTAAAAAAAAGTCAATTATGATTTTATATTAATATTAATTTTGTTTTTAAAGTGCCTCGTATTTTGTTACCAAATCTTTGGATGAACATGAAATTAAAGACTAAAAATTATTTTGAAAAGAATTTCATTAAATTTGATTTATATTTTATGTGAAATGGTATAAAATTTGTACTTGGTAAAGGACTTTAGAGTAAGGTCGAAACGCTTTTTAGTTTGACTGGACTATCTTGGTGGGTGACTAACAAGATTTTTTCTTTTTATTTTTATTTAGAGATTAAGATATTTTGTATAGCATTCCATATCATTTTTGATTGGGTTTATTTATTTTTAAAACTTGTCAAACTTTAAAGGCAATTCTGAAAATAATTTACTATTATATTGTAATTTATTTTAAAATGACGACAAAAATTTGAGCGCAAATTAAAGTGAAGACAATTGAGGCAATTGAGACCTTTATTTTCATTGCATTATTATTTCCTTTATTAAAATTGCAAAAAAATTTTAATAATCATTTTTTTTACTATATACAATTATTAAATATATAAATGGTCAAAATTTTAAATTTCAATTGCATAATGACACTGATTTATTTAGAGTTTAATAAGCGTAAAGCCATGCAAATAATTATTTGTTTAATCTTTGGCTTGGCAGAAATGCAAATTGATTTATGAATAGCTCTGAAAAAAAACCAAGAAATATATATACATATTTTTTTTAGTGGTATATATTTATGCACATTGATATACTCCCACAGAAAAAACGAAACTAAACGGCTTGTTTTGTTTATAGTATTTATTTTGATAGACATTGGAATATAATTGAAGTGCGGAACGATTAAATATTTTTCTTTTTTTATGCTTCTCTGTTTTATATATTTTTTTTTGTTTATATAATTTTTTTGTAGTTTTTATTGAAGATATATATTATTTCTGATATATGCCAAGTGTGGGAACATTAAGATCGTGATCCGGAATCAGTAGCGTCGGAGGCAGTGCATCGGGTGTCTCAGCTTCTCAGTGCTTGCCCTCACCCTTGCTCTTGCCTTCGTCCTTGCCACGTAGTCGATGCATGGGCGGACCCGAATAGAAGTGATCCAGGCCAAAAGTAGCTGAAGGATCAGAGCCAGGTATGGGAAAGGGGCGACCAAAGTAATGCATTCCGTGATGGGGTCCATGGTGAGGTCCAGGATGCGGTTCATGATGGGGTCCATGGTGAGGTCCATGGTCAGGTCCATGGTGGGGACCATGGTGAGGTCCATGGTGAGGTCCATGGTGTGGTCCATGATGCGGTCCATGATGCGGCTCATGATGATGAGGCCTGCGATGGTGGCTGTGCCCGCGACCATGTTTACGGCTCTGATCCTTATCCTTAGCCAAGTTCTCTTTAGCCGAGTTGGAGCTGGAGCTGGAGCTGGAACTGGAGCTGGAGCTGGATCGGGAGCGACTCAGTCGACGCTCATGGTGACCACCCTTGTGGCCATCTCCGTGTCCGTGTCCGTGCTCGTGTCCGTGGCAGTGTTTGGCCGCCTTGTCGCCCCCGCTGTGATGGGCGCCATGTCCGGGCGACTTAGATCTCGATCGGTTTCTCGGACATGCCGCGCTCGGTTCCGGGGCCCACGGCAGGCCCCTGCTCCGAAAAAACTGCGGCTCCATTGAGCAGGGGCAGCCAGCGAAGCCGCCGCGGCCAATAAAAGGGCTCGGGCCCCAACCAAAGGGATGGGGGCCGGGACCATGATGACCATGATGACCATGATGACCGTGATGGCCGTGGTGACCAGGGCCGTGGTGACCGGGGCCGTGATGCGGACCATGACCGTGCCTATGGCCATGATGTCCATGGCGGCGCCAGTGGGAAGGCGACCTGGAACGCCCGCGTTTGCCATGATGACGATGGCCATGTCGTCCGGCCCAGCCATAGCAGCCGCGAGCGTAGTCCTGCTCGGAGGCGGAGCTGCAGCTGCTGGAGGAGCTGCTCGACGAGCTGGAGGAGCTCGAGGAGCTGGACGTGGAGCTGACGCTGTTGGCGCGGCTGCGTGGCTGCTCCAACTGCTCCTGGCTCGGCTTGGGCTGCGCCTTCCGCTGCTCCTTGGCCTGCCGCTTGGCCAGCTTCTTCTGCTGCTTCCTCTCGCGCCGCCTGAGCTTCTTGGCCCGCTTCGACTGGCGCCGCTCCGCCTTGGCCTGCTCGGCGGCCAGCTGCTCCATGGCCTGCTGCAGCATGCGCTGCGCCTTGTACGCCTTCTTCATGGCCTTCCTGACCAGCTTGCTGCTGCTCCTCTGCGCCGTCGCCTGCGCCTGCGCCTGCGGCTGCGACGACTGCGGCTGCTCCTCCTCGAACTCAATGTCGCAGTCGAGCACCTCGGCCTGCGCGTCCAGCAGCTGCTCATTGCGCTTAGCTAGCTCAGCCATGTTAGAAATCCTTGCGTGATATTTTCGAATAACAATTTACTCTGCTCTCTCTTTCTCTCTTTCGTTTTACTCTTGACTTTCTTTGTCTCTCTCTTAGTCTGTCTCTTTCGCTTGCTCTTTGGGTGGCTTCGGGCCTCGCACTGATGTTGAACGTTTGCCGGCCGGCAACTTTTATACGCGTCGCTCAACGTTTGCAAACGTTTAGCGCTGGCAGCGACGACAGCAGCAAAGAGAGAGAGAGAGAGAGAAGCATAAAGATAAGATAAAGAGAGAGAGAGAGGGAGCTCACGCTTGACTGCGCTGTGGAGTCAGCTAATGCGTCGCAACCAAGGCGTGAGAGCTCCAGCCGATAAAAATAGACCCTCTTCTTATAAACAACAACACACTCACAACTACACACACACACACACACCTGCATTTCTTTGTTTACTCGATTTCGATTTCGAACAATATTTCGCAACATGGTGAAATATGCAAGTGAACTCTGCAACAACCTGATGAATCAGCGAACGGAACGAGTTCACTTTGCTGTGCTGATGAAATTCTGCTTAGCTCTAGATTCTTCTATGTAGACATGGCCCCATTCCCAGGCACTTGCGCTCTGAAAGATCTCAAAAACCAGTTCAATGCAATGCTCCACAGTTCGGCAAGCGAAACTGTTCATGCACCAATTGAACTAGTTCAAGTTCATGTTCATAATGCATATATATCAACTGGTAATGCAACACTCAAAAATTGAGGTTAAGTTGAAAAAAACTGAGGTTAGGTTGAGTAATTTGAGGTTTAGTTGAATAGACTGAGGTTAGGTTGAGTAACTTGAGCTTAAGCTGAATAGTTTTGTCTCCATATAACATATACTTGCTGTATATTATTAAATATTCACTTAAATTGAGCAACTCTAAGCAACCATTTTATTTGTTTCCTTCATTTCATGGCAAACTTTGAAGTAAATTAAAATAATTTGAGGTTATGTAGCATTTTGAGGGCTTCATTTCAGGATTTAAGGTCACACTGTTTTGCATTTGTGTAATGTAGTTGAGTCTTAGGCTTGGATTTCCTTAAATTTGTAAAGAATGAGGAGTTTTTTTTTTTTTTTTTTTTTGTAAAAATAAATTTTATTTTGAGATTATTAAAAAATTGTTAAAAAAAAAAAACAAAACAAAATATATAAGAATATAAGGAGAGATTCAGGTCACATAGAGCTACAAAATGTAGCTCAAAACCATGCACAAAATATATTAGATTATATAGAGATATTCAAGGCACATAGAGACACAAAATGTAATTCAAAACCATCCACTTGATCTTTTTCATTATTATATATATATAGATATTTTCATAAGATCACTTCACAGCTTGGATCAAGTGGAACATCTTTGGGAATCATAAACATTATTCATTTAATTTGATTCAAACAAAAACAACTAGATCAGGTGTATCTCAAAGACATATATATAGATCAGGTATATCTTCAAGACTTTTATTTGGAATTTCTTTCTGTTTCACTTAGAGCACAATTGGGTGTATTACAATGGGCAGGAAATAGAGGTTCTTCAGTACTTTGTGGGAGAGGCAACAACTTATGCACACTGTAGCTGCAGAGAGACTGAACAACAGAATCTCTCAAGATACTTCAATTGCTACTCAGATACACATACATAGACGGCTTGGCCAGATCGTATTTCTGATTCAGGGTTTCAGTTCCATTCACTACAACAAATACACATAGATCGGTGCAGCTCATTTACAGGCATATAGATAATTATTATAATTTCTATATTATGCAAGCACTGGGCACTAGTTGTTATAATTTCAGCACAACATCAACAAAGTAGAAAAGCAGGGAACAAATAATGTATTCGGTCTGGGTTGAACTATATACGTTGCCCACTGCGGCAGACAAACAACGTTCCACAAACGTTTGCCTTGCTTCAGCTGGCGTCACTTAATGAAATCCCCCTGAAGCGAGCCGAGGCCCCAGAGCGCCATAAGCTGACGGCGTCAGTGCGCGAGCGAGGCGAGAGAGCGAAAGACAGGCAGATAGAAAGAGGAAGAAAGAGAGAGAGGGAGAGAGAGCGAGAACAGCCAAAAGATTAACTCGAAAAGTGTGCAAAGAGCTTTGGCTGTAACACTAGATAGTACACAACTGGCTACAGTGGTGGCCATAAAAGTCGAACAAGCTCTTTCTGGTTGGCTTATTGCGTAGTTGTATAGACTTTTCCGTGTTTTGCTGGGTTGAGTCACATATATGCAATAGATAAGAGTTAAATGCAAATATTAATTGAAATAATAAAAGAATCAACATCAAATTTTAATTTTAAAATAATTAAAAATAAATTAATAATTATAATAATAAAATAAAATAAAATAAAATAAAATAAAAAAAAACAAAAATTTTAATAATATAAATAATACAATTTTGAAGCAGAACAAAAAATAGTTTTAGTTAAAACAAAAATATATCTCCCATAAAAAATGTATACATTAATAAGAATTACAAAAATATATAGCTAATACATATAGATTATATCTAATAACATTTAAATATTAAAAAAAAATATAATTTTCAAATATATATAACCCTTAAAAAATAAAAAAAAAATCTGTTTTTCTCCTATAAACTAAAACTAAAACTTCTTAATGAAATATTAGAATTTAATTATAAAAAAAATAATATACATATACAAATGATATAGAAATTAATTTAAAATCTAAAATAAAAAAAATAAAATAATATTAATATTACCCAAAAAAGAAATTTTTTATATTATTTAATTTTTTGTTTACTATAAAATTAAAAAAAAGGTTGTACTAAATTAAAAAAAAAATCTATGATCGTATAAATTCGTAAAAGTTTTACTTATTTTTAAATCTAAAATCCGATTTTTTAAATTAATTAAAATAGGTATATATGTATTTCTGTATAAAATAATACAAAAAAATATTTATATGACACAAAAAGATTTATTTTATTTTTTGTATTTCCTATAAAATTAAAAATAATTTTCATAAAATTAAAAAAAAAATCTTGGATCACAATCATAAAAATTCATTCGCAGCGAGCTGCTTATTGCGTACACCACTGTACGGCACAGGCACAGTCACATCCATTGAAACATGCACAGCGAGTCACTCTCCATTGGAGGGGAATCAGCTATATGCCGCATATGAGCTTCAGGTTGGGCAGGTTCTGGCTGTTGCGGCAGAAGCGCTGCCAGCCACTCCAGTGGCGGAAGCCCTCCGAGGTCTGGATGCGCTTGGCGCAGGCGGCCGCCTCGCGCAGATTCTCGTCGAGCAGGTCTTGAGTGGAGACAGAGCATTAGCATGGAGAGGGGGAGGGAGGGCCTGGCTCACCTTCACACTTGACGTTGCAGACGCCGCCGCGGCGACTCTCCTGGCAGTAGCGTCCGTTGATCTGGAAGAGGCCGTAGCTGCGCGAGCCGTTCGGATGCGTCGTCAGCTTGGCCGTGTCCAGGTCGCTCTCGTGCTCCAGCAGGCAAATCCCTGAAAATATCGAAGTTGAGTCGACGTAGAGGCAGCTCTCTCTCTCTCTCTCTCTCTCTCTCGCACTCACAGTTGCTCAGCAGGCTGCGCTCAAAGCTGTGCTGCTCGAGCAGCTTCCTGGCCAGCTCGCAGCGCAAGTAGCGCTTGCCCAGCACCTGAGCGCCCGCGCCGAGCCACAGCCCCACGTAGAACAGTGCGAGCACCGCCGATCCCATATTGCGACTGCCAGCCAGCTGGGCCCGCGCTTGAACTTGATCTTGCTGCCGCCGCAGTCAACCGATTGCTGATAAGCCGCCTTTTGCGTTGTTCCAAATGCGCTTCTAATAGCTCTAACCGCCGGCGGCTCCGCTAATGGGTTCGCAGCAATATTTCCTCGCCTTGGAGGCAATGCAATGTCTATGGAATAAATCATTAATTGATGTAGCTAGAGAAGCTGAAGTGCTTCCAGACTTGCTTGGGTAGGTTTTGCCAGAGAATTGCAGTAGAGTTGAGATTTTTATTGGTAATAAACATGTTCAAGCAATACCCTGTATATATAGGGAAGCGGGCATATTGAAGCGGAAGTTTTTGGGATATTTTTACTTTTTCAAGTCGTGAAAGGAAGATTGACTTTGATATATTCTTTAACTCATATGTTAACCATGAATTAGATTGACTGATTGATAAATTCGATTGAATTAGATTGATGAAATATACATATACCATAAAATATTTTATATTTTTATATATATCTCTAAGCTATATCTTGACTTATATTTAAGTATGACTTGAGTCTTCCTGCAGTGCTTCAACTCAGCTGTTGGCAAGTGGCATTTACTTGTTGAGCTCACTCGACAAAGGCTTTTTAACTGGTTTGCAGTTGAAATCACTATTTAGCCTGGTTAAAAAACAAAAATTAATTCAAATCCAAATTTTAAATTTTAAAAAACTCAAGATGTTCAATTCAACTTAAAATAATTTAATGATAAAAAAAGTTTAACAATAATTGCTATAAAAAATGTTATAAAAGTTTATCTAGCTCAAAAAGTAATTTTTAATAAAAGTTTATCTAATATATACTTAACATAATTTACTCTAACAACTTAAAGAAACTTTTAAATATGACATTAAAAACGTATTAAAAATCTTAATATGTGTATAAAGTCTTCTTAAAAAATAAAAATTATTGTTCTTAATTTAAAAAAATATTAATGTTTTATTAAACAAGATTTGTTCTCTATTTTATCGCTTCTTTATTAATCTTCATTTAGTGGAATTCTTAAAAGAAAGAACATTATACTTGATACGAATATGGTAAAGATATATTATTTACAATATTTACGAAGATTGTTAGTGTTACAGGAGGGATAAATTAGTGAGATCCAATCGAAGTATTACAGGAGGGATAAATTAGAGAGATCCAATAAATGGTAGCTTCAAAAGGGAGACTTCTCTTGATAGTTAAGCATAAGGATAACTAACAAGGCAATGTATATACAAATATTCTTGAATGTTGTCTTTTGTAAGGCCAAAGCACAATTTTTTTTCAGTTCCAGGATTACAATAATTAAGCTCAAAAATTAATCTAAACGTTTTTCTTTATAACTTCATCATAATTTTAATTTTGATCAAAATAAAGTTCTTTATTCAGTTCTATATATTCAGCTTTAACATATTTCGCACTAAATAAAGCTCCAAGTGTAACAACTCAAGCTAAAAGCTTCACAGCTTTATCCAATATTACAATTTCTATAGCTTTTTAACTCTCTACGATTCCTTAGCTTTTCCAAAGTCCTGCACCTTAACAAAGCTCAAAAACTCAACGAAAGTGCAGACACAAACCACTAAAAAGCTCTTAGCGGAGACACAAACCTTTTTGTATATATGTATGTAAGAGGGCATGCTCCCGACTGCCAAATACACTGTAACTAACTGACACTTCGAATGCTTCCAGGGCAGCCATGCGAGTGTGAAAATGAATTATTGAAACATAAAATCCATTAAATTTGTTGGCTGAATACAGCTGATGCAAAATTAAGCAGAAATATTGCCATGTCATATATTAGACCCAAAATCAAGTAAAAATCTAGATAGCTATATACTCGTAATGCTTTCGGAATAGAGTATATTTTGCAGAGAGCGGAAACTTTACTCAGCACTTATTTGAGTTCGAAATAATACCAAAAGTTAAGCTCGCCGATCGAAAAAAATTAATTACAGCCGAAATATGAGGAATTTCGGAGAAAACTTTGCATCAAATGAAAATTTGGAGAATTTTCTATCGATTGCAATGGAAACTGCATTCAGATTACGCAAGAAAACACATTTAAATTGCAAAATAAAATTGCTCTCTTCTTAAAAATTGGAATATTGAATCTATTTTTAACGAATTTACCGCTTTTTCTTAAATTAATAAATAGAATGATTTTTTATATGTGATTAAAAGCATAATTTGCTTGTGTTTGCATATGCAAAATATTTTTATTTGATAAAAAATATATATTATTTATATTAGTAAGTTAAAAATTATATAGAAATATATAATTTTTTATTTTATAAAAAAATCTCAAAAAAAGTTTAAAATTTGAGAATATATGTTTTAAAATTATTTTTTGAATCCTTTGAGATTGGAAGATGTAAAAACCTTTAGATAAGGTAAATTTTGTTTTGTAAATGTAAAATATTTGTTTTTGGAATGAAATAATATGTATTTTGGAATTAATATTATTCAAATATATTATATGTGCATATATATCTATATATCACCATGCATCATGCATACAGTGAGAATTTTCAGCTTTTTTTTTTTTAAATATTTAATAGAAATGTATTCATCAATCAATGTATATAAAACATGGTCTTTCGCTTACTTATATATACTATATATATTATAAGTAAAGTATACAAATTAATAATAATTTTATTTGATAGTATTTTTAAATTAGTTTTTACTTTCAATTGTTTTTTGGTCGCAATTTATGAGCTCAAATTAAAAAAAAAAGGTTCAAGCAAACGTTTGCAAAAGTAAAACTTAAAAAACTTTTGAATTAACATATTTTCCAAAATAAAAATGTGTATCAAAGCCAATTTTCAAGCTTTATAATGAATCGATGCATAGGGTCATACATAGTTCTCGATCAAAGATCTGTTATGTCTGTAGATGATCTTAGATTAATATATAAATATTTGTTTTTCTTTTTGGCTCTATAAAAAAAAAAATAAAATAAAATAAAAAAAGAGAAATTAAATTTATTTATTATTCAACTTAGCAAAAAAAATCTGCAAAAATCCATATAGATATACATGATCTTATATATGAGTTTTTTATTATATTATATACATATTTAAATATATTTTATATATTTTTTAAAATAATTTTTTATATTTCTTAATATATTTAAATATATTTTAAATATTTTTCAAAATAATTTTATATATTTTTTAATATCATTTTTCAGCTATTTAAATATACCTCGAAATATATTGTAATATTTTATTTTATATAAAAAATCGATTTAATTTTTTAAAAATTTTTCAGTTAGCAATTTTTTTTTATTTAGTCCCATTCTCTGTAAAACTAATAAGTTTATATTTCATCATTTCGAAAATTTTTCGAACGAAACGTTGTGAGAATATTTTCCGCTCTGTATGCCTATAAACATAGATACAATTTTTCGAACTCGAATTTTCGTTGACATACAAACATTTTATCGATTTACAGGGCTGCCAGAAAAACTCTAGATATATCCTTAATTATTTATGATTTCAGCGATAGTAATGAGAATTATTTGAGTAAATTATTTTTATGTGTTTTACGTAGCTTTTAATAGGTCTGAAAATATGGAAATAGATGGAAAGAAACCTAAACAAAACCTTTTTCCAAAATATGATTATAATATCTGTCAGATCTGATGAGAAGATAGGGTTAGTTAAAGGAAAATAGCTTTTCTTATCAATATTTCTAATAGAATTTATGAGTTTCCTATTAGCCCTAAGTTTTTGCAGTTCAACCTAAGCAAATCATTTTCGAAACATTATTAGCTTATTTTCATAAATTTTATCCTTTGATAGTTTTCAAATAGATTGCCATCGAACTGCTATCACTAGATATGAGCTAGTTCACTCCTGTGACGCAGCTGGTTCCAGCGCAAGCGAAGCTTTTCATGCAGCAGCCCTTAAAGCACATATAGAGCACCTGCTGCTGCTGCTGCCTCAAGCTACGCACACACACGCACACACACACACACACATATATAGAGCTACACACACATACACAGGCGAGAGCACACCCACATGGATTTCCAACCCCTGTGGCCAGGCGCTAGCGACGTTTCGCACTTAATATCGATTCGAACTGGCAGGCGCAGGCGCAGTCGGGCCTAAGCCGTGGTTCGAGGTCGAAGTCGACGGCGAGGTACCGAGTCCGAGAGCCGCGAACCGGGAACCGTGAACCGAGTCCGCCGAAGCCAACGAGTTATCCGTCCAGCCAGCGCCAGTTGCAGTCGTTTGTGAGCGTTCGCAGCGCTAGGTACTCAGCAAGTTTCCTGGTGCATTCGAAGCATAACTGTGACTGAACAGCACAAGGTTGTCAACCTGCTTCACACATACACACACACACACACATACACAGAGAGAGAAGCAGAGAGAGAGAGAGAGCGAGCGAGCCGAGCGTAAGATAAAGAGAGAAAGACTACAGTAAGGATTTGAGCGAGTGCCCGTTACAATTTCTACAACACACGATAAAAAGAAAGGAGACAGAGCAGGCGACGAAGCGAGCGAGCGAGTGAGAGAGAGTGAAATACTAAGCTTTTTTTTTTTGCTCGTGTCTTGTGTCGGCACTAAAATTGTTGTTGTATTTGATTATGTTTTTTTTTCGAGTGCGTGGCGAAATCAATGAAAGAGAAACACAGAAACAAAGTGCAAAGCCGAAGGCAATGAAATGAAGCAAAACACAAAAGCAAAAGGAAAAAACTAGAAAAAAATAATTTGTTGTGCAAAAAAAAACAGATTTTTTTTTTCTCTCTCTGTCTTCGATTCGGTTTTTTTTTTCTAGTGGCGCAAGGAGTGAAAGCGAGAGAGCGAGTGTGTGCGTGCGTGTCTGAGTGTGTGTCTGTGTGCGTGCTTGTGCGTGCGCAGTGCTTCTAGCTGAAACCAGAGAGTGTGAGAGTGAGTGGGAGAGAGAGAGAGAGTGACTAAATGTGGGCTGTGCTGACGACGTCAAACTGTAGCCGAACTGACTGCAGCTGTTTTTCCCCCAGTTTCCACGAACTCCGCTCGAATGCCAACTGCAAATAGTTTTTGTTTTTCCGAATGGGTTTTTTGCCCAACTAACCAGACCAATATATATACATAAATTTATATTCATATATATGAGCTTATATTATGTAGAGTATAAGTGAATCGACTCGACTCGGTCTACGCAGTGTTATGTGCAGTTAGTCGAGAGCAGCGAGTGTAGACAATAGCGAGTGGCGAGTAGTCTCCACGCTGAGAGTTGAGTGTAGAGTCTTTCACTCCCGCTCTCGCTTGCTCTCTCTCTCTCGCGCGAGCTTCTACTACGTTCTACAATCAAATACTACTACGCACACACACACACATGCACACATACTCGCATACACTGTACCGTTGCATAGTTTTTTGGGGGCAGCGCAAAGAAGCGAGCAACATCAACAACAAAAACTTCGATCGCTGCCTGCGCTGCGCCTTCTTTGCGCTGCTCTCCTTTGCTATTATCATTCTTAACGCCATTTACTGTTGTTTTTTTGTTGCTTTTTTTTTGGTTTTTTTTTTATGCATTGTTTTCATATTCGTGCAGTTGCCGTTGCAGTTGCAGCCCAACCAACCAACCAGTGGACAAAACAAAGTGTAAACCGAAACACAGACAAAGAAACTGAAGCAAAACGAAAACAAACAAAAGAGAAACTCAAAAGCAAAAACAAAGCATCAAAGTAATCATAATAATGTGCGCCTCGCTGCGTCGTAATTCGCTGCTGCGTAGCCTCTGGGCAGCCCTCGTGCTCATTGGCGCCGTTCAGGTGAGTCATGCAACACCGAAATCCTAACACAGACGACACACACACCAACACTCGAAAAAGAGACTCAGCTCTCGCCGCTTGTCCTTACACACACACACACACACACACACGCACACACACGCAATGCGAGTGTGCGCAAATATTGGCTTAATTGAACGGTTTTTCTTTCACCCATTTGCCTTTATACTTTTTTTTTTGTGTGTGGGGGGGGGTTGGCATTTTTTGTTTTGGATAGCCCAGCGCCAACACTTACACAACACGCAATGCGAGCAATTTGCATATGAAAGTCGCACCTGCACGGCCGCCAGGTGTCCACTAACAACTCATTAACTAATGATGACTATGCTCCTGCAAAAAGAGGAGCTCAGCCAGGCCGTGCTAGGCCAGCTCCAGCTGCTGCTCCTCTGCCTCGCTGGTTGCCATGACACACAAGCCACTTACAGATGAAGGGGGAGAGAGTGGGGGCATCTCTGCCCTGAGCTCAGTTTTTAAGCTGCCTTTGCCTCTGTGTGAGTTCGAATCCTTGCTGCGAGCTCAAGTTCGGCTTAGGCATTTGCTGTGCAAAATGTTTTTCAAATGAATTTAAAGCAAACTTTTACTGCTGCTGCTGTGGCCTCTAGCTCTGCTTCGAGCTCTTCTGTTACCTCTTCTGCTACCTCTTTCTCTTCTGCACGTAAAAACCTCAAAACAATTTGGCCAAAAAAAAGGGGAAAAAATGAATAAAAAAAAAACAAGTAAGAGTGTCCTAGTCGAGACGGCTCGACTAGGAGATACCCTGAACTCTGTGGAAGCTGATATTAAAAATAATTTTAAGTTTCTTTTATATATATTTTGCATATAACGCATGTACACCTGCATACAAAGGCTTGGGCCGCAATATGGGCATTACTATGGTAAATTGAATAAGTTTTCTTCTAAAAAGAAGAACTTTTCTTCTAAGAAGAAAGTCCTTCTAATGAAACTTTCAGAGTATATTTATATTATATTTGCCAAAGCGCATGTGACATCCAGCTTTTTGGGAAATTTGCAAATTTTGGGAAATAGGATGAGTTATCGAAATAAAAAGTTAAACTCGTTCAGCGTATGGAATACACGAGTATTCATGCCAAGTCTCTAGCTTCTGTGGTTTACGAGATAGGTGCGTACACACGGACGGACAGACAGTCGGACAGGGCTAAAACAACTTCTTTTGTTGTCCTGATCAAGAATATATGGGGGTCTGTCACGCCTCCTTCTGCCTGTTACATACATTTTCACAAAACTTTTATACCCTGAATGGGCTCAGGGTATAAAAATGATATAATAGAACGTAGCTGAAACAAAAAACTAAAACCTATCAAATTTACCAACACACACTACCCACACACACACTCTCTCCTACAAGCTCTAATACGAGCGCGGGGCGAGCGCAAGTTTCTTTTTTTTTAAGGGCTGCCAACACACTAAGCTGATTTATAAGTTGGCCAGCTGCTGCAGCCGTTTCAGGTTCGCCCACCTACACCGCACCACCCCACCCGCCCACATGAGCTACCTTGTGTTTTGTGTGCTGCCTGCAATTTGTTTTGCCTTGCAATGTTCGCCTAGCTGCATATCCTTTAGTCCATCTGTGTGTGTGCCTGATACCTTAATGCCGCTATTCATGTTGGTCTTTGTTGCCAGCAATTTATGAGTGGTGACCCGGGGGCACAGGCCTCCAGCTGTCACTGCTGGGGTATCCATATTTGCCCCCCACCCCCCTGCAATGCCCACACGTCGCCTCGTCAGCGAGCCGTCAACGTTTGCCGTGCACGTTATCAGAGCCAACGCATCGCTTCGCTCTCTCTTGTTTTGCCAGCCTTTTCCTGCTTTTTTTTTGTGGTTGTTGTCGGTGGTTGCTTGCATTGCCAGTGGTTGGCTTCGCGTATTTTCCAGTTGTTTCAATTTTTTTTTGCCTTTGCTCCTTTATATATATATATGTATTGCCTCAAAGGACTCTCGCGCGTGTCTGACTCATGCACGAGGCGCTCGCTGCACTAGAAGCGCCCATCTATCCGCAACCCATACAAAATCCTAGGCGTCTATATTCAAGTACTTCCTGCCAAGGGGAACCATTTGATTGTTGGCTGTCAATTCGTAGAGCCACACCCCCCTCCCTCCTCCTTTCGTTGGCCGTGTTTACTGCAATCGCGCCAAACTTGTCTCAACTGCCCATTTATGGCTTGAACTCGGAATTGTTTTAATGCGCATTATGAATCACACGGCTCGGAACTAGTTTCAGTTGTTTGCCAACCGCACAAAGTTCCTAATTGGCTCGCAGTGCAGCTCACTAACTTGGTTAATATTTAATGCCTATCGAGCTTCGAGCCATCAGCTGATTATGCAACACATGCATTCTTGCATGACTTTCTCACTGTTTTTGGCACTAGTTGGGGGCGAGGCAGAGAAGGGAAGGAAGATGCAGAGTTGCAGATGTCATCTATATATATTTTATTTATCAATATATGATATACTCATCAGTAGACATATAGATGAGTATATCAGTATATCAGATGAGTATTGACATCAATTTTGCATCACTTTCCTAAGAAGTTAACTTAAATTTGAGTGACTTTACTTTAAGATTGATCAGATCGTGCCCAGAAAGTTTTACCTTGAAAGAGAGAGAAATAGAATGAAGACTAGAGATATTGCGATAAAAAGAGAAGGAGAGAGAGAGAGGTATATAAAATGATGTGGAAAGAGAGTGAAAGGTGGGAGAGATGTCTCTCTACTGAGAGAGATAGAGAGTAAAACGCAAAACAGAAAGCAAGACAAATTAAATTAAATTAAAGATGGAGAGAGAGGGACAATTTTACATACATACTCAAACACATGAAATTCTCACCACTTTCTCAGTAGTTATGTATGTAATTATTTTGCTTAATTGATGCAGTCCACTTCCTTCAATTTTACAAGAGTTACTTTACTTCAATTATCAATCAGAGGCTGAATAGGAAGTCTTTATCTTACGTATATTTAATATACTCAAACACATGAATTTCTCACCACTTTCTCAGTAGTTTATCACTAGAAATTGGAATTTGTGAGTCATATTTCAGTCATATTGTTAAAACACATGATTTTCTCACCACTTTCTCAGCAGTTCTGCATGTGACATCAGAGCTGCTGATGAGCTGACTTTAAATTTGAATTACTTTACTTTAAGATTGATTGAAAAAGTATGTATCAGACACAAGAATTTGTAACCACTTTGTCAGCTGTTCAGCAGATGATAATCATTCGCATAGCTGATACTTAACTTTAATCAAATTCACATCACTTGCCTAAGATTTAGTTAACTTAACGCTTAATCAGAGCCTGACTAAGCTGTTCTCTAAAGACTTTCCGAAGTCTTCTTTGTTTAGCTTACATATATGCAACATGCTCAAACACATGCATTTTTCACCACTTTGTCAGTAGTTCTCATCATCATACATGACTCATTTATATACATAAATTTTAAATCATTTCGATTACTGTACTTCCCAAAACGTCTGACATTTTTTTATTTTTATATAATACAACATTTATATACTATTTACATTTATTATATTATTATTATTTATTTTATATTAATATATTTAATGTTTAACAACCACAAACACATGCATTTCTCACCACTTTTTCACTGCAATCCCAGTTAAATACTTTGGTTAATACACATGAATTTCTCGCCACTTAAGCTCTAGTTATGCCTGTGCATTGCAGTGGCCAGTTGCTAAGCTCCTTTGCTTTAAGTGATGCTAACCACATACACATACATGCATACATATCCATTTATATAAATATATATATGTCTGTTGTATAAATCATTTTGTGCCTCGGTCACTGCTAATGATGAGCAAGTGCACAATTTGCGCTGCTCGGGCGGGCGTATCGAGTGGAGCAAACGATTTGCCCGACGATTGAAAAGGAAGAAACAAAAACTCGGCTGCAGTTAATGCGTGGTTTGCCGTCAACTAGTTGTTGTTCTTGTTGCTATCAATATCGACTGCCCTAGCTACCCCTAGTTGATGTACTCGCTCGCTCCCCCTCTACGCTCCTTTGCGTTTGCATTTAATCATGGCTGGCCGGACGTTCGCATTTATTGCATGCACTTAGTCACTTGCACAGCACTTGCAGCTCATCTGCGCCCATCCCCCAACCCTGCCCTCGTGCTGTTAGCATTTATCAGGCTTGGCAACGCCAAACAACTTGGTCAGCAGCGTTGTCGTTTGCTGCCTCACTGACGATTGTCCTCGTCCACATTGACATCCACTTTGCCGTTGCCGTTGCCGTTGCCGCTGTCGTCTTTTGCTGTTCGTGCACATTCATAAAATGTGGTGTCACAGTCCACAAACACCCATGCACCCACTAGCCCACAGGCAAACAGACAGACAGAAGGACGGACAGACATAGGGTCGGACGGACAGACAGAAGGGCGGACGGACGGACGGACGGACGGACGGAGAGACTGTCGCACACATATGGACTGTGCACTGACCCCACTTCCTTTCCATTTCCCGTGGCAGCGCTGAAATCCTTTTGCGTTTTCTTTTCGCCCTGCCTTTGGCTTTTGCTGGCTATGTCCTTCAGCCACAATTCGAATTCTTAACTCGACTCAACTCGAGCCGACTCGACTCGACTCGCCCCGAGTCGCCTTGCCTCGTTTCGATTCGTTTGGTTTCGTTAGGTTTGGCTTTGAATTCGTTGCGCCATTTGCCTCGCTTTATTTGTCTTCTTATTTTTTTTCCTTGCCTTTGTGCAGGGTTTTTTTCCTCCTCTTCTTCTTCGTGCACGTTAGCTGGGAATGCCATGTTGCTAGCCCGCTGCCAGTTAGTCAGTCTTCCCTTTATCATATCTGAACCCATATCCAGTTACAAAGCGTTAACGCTTCAATGATTTTTTCGATTATGCATTTTGTTCATTTCAACGTTGACACAAAGGCGCTAACCCCCCGACACCCGACCCCCAACCCGACCCAGCCCCAATCCTCCTGGCCAGGCCAGCCAGGCAGCCAGTCAGCCAAGCGCAATGGCTTTGTTTTAGGCTAATGTCATAGCCAAAGCCGAGGCGAAAGCTAAAGCCAAAGTCAGTTTCATCGCCGCAATCCCTGCCCAGGTCCCGCCCGAGGCATAGGCCATAAAAATAGAATCGAGCTCGACTTTTTTCCCTCTTCTTTTTTTCTTCTCTTCTCTCGATTTCTTTTGTGCTGCAATGGCATAAGATGTTATTGAAACGGTATTGGTGGCAGGAACTTTTGCAATTGCTGCCGTTTGTGTCCTTCCTCCGTGCCCTGATCAAATACAAGCGCCGGGGCACATGGCACATGGGTCAACAACACTTGTCCTGCGGCAGACGCTGGGTGACGGCTCTTCAGCTAAAGCTAAGCCGACGCCGTCGTTGCCGTCACTGCTGTCCTCGCTGTCCATAGTCATCACGGAGCTGCTGCGGATGACGATGCTGCTGATGAGTCACACAATTAAGCAAATGAAGCAAACGGAATGCGAGAGCCAAAGGTGCGCAGCCAGGCGGGGCGGGGAGGGGAGCGCCAAGTAAACGAACTGAAAGACATGACAAGATAAGAAATTTAATTGTCCCCGCCTTGGCGACAATTAAATACCCTACTTTAGTGCTGTGGCCATTTGGTGGCCTGGGCTAAGCTGTTAACTGATTTAGCTGATGGCAATAGATAATTATGGGCAGCAGAGTAAGGAGAGAAGAGAGGGGGACGGAAGAGGGAGAGAGCTAGAAAGAGGGATGGGTGGAATGCTTTAGTATCAGCTATATGTGTGGGAAGAAAAGAGAGAGAGAGAGGAAAAAGAAAGTAATTACGAGAGATGGTAAAAATAGAGAGAGAAAGAGTGAGATAGTATATAGAGAGAGAGAGAGAAAGAGGGAGATCAAGAAAGAGTAAGAGAGAGAGAAAGGAATGAGAGAGAGGGAAAAAGAAATTTAAAGACAAATAGACGAATACACAGGTAAAGGTAGAGAGAGGTAGATCGAGAGATATATAAAGAGAGGCTGGGAAAGATATACTAAGAATAAGAGAGAGATATATACAAGGAGATATATATATATATATATATAGACAAATAGAAAGACAAATAGACGAATACACAGGGAAAGGTAGAGAGAGGTAGATAGAGAGATATATAAAGAGAGGCGATAAAGAGAGAGAGAGAGAGAGAGAAAGAGAGAGAGAGAGAGAGAGTGAGAGAGAGAGAGAGTTGGTGCACAGATAGATGGAGAGAGAGACAGAGATGGGTACAAAGATAGATAGAAACAGACATAGAGAGAGAAATATAATGAGCTAAAGATATTGCGATAAAAAGAGAAGGAGAGAGAGGTATATAAAATGATGTGGAAAGAGAGTGAAAGGTGGGAGAGAGATCTCTCTAGAGAGAGAGAGAGAGAGAGAGAGAGAGAGGAGAGAGAGAGAGAGAGAGAGAGAGAGTAAAGCGCTAATCAGAAAGCAAGACAAATTAAATTAAAGTAAAGATAGAGAGGGAAAAATTGAGAGAGAGAGAGAGAGAGAGAGGGAAAGACAGAGTACAATAGATCAGTAGACAGAGAGAAAGATGAAAAGATAGAATTAAGAAATATGAAAAGAGAGATTGAGATATATATGACTTATATAGCATCTATATATAGAGAAAGAGACTCACATAGCATCCATATATATAGAGGAAAAGATACAGAGAAATAGAGATATGACTTAGATGCAATGTAAAGTAGATAGATGAGTGCTTAGCTTGGTAATACATACAGACAGAGAGAGATATGGACTCGACTCTTCTTACTGATCAGGCATATGTATATACAATATATATAAATTCATGCGCCTTATTGATTCAAAGACTCCAATTAAATTAGAATATTCTCGAAAGGAGAATAATTAAAATACATTTGGCAAGCATAAATAGCGAAATCGGTGTCGAGCAAACGAACGAAGACACACACACACACACACACACACACACACTTTACACACACACGCAGCGATTTTACGGCCCAAGTTTTGCGTTTGAAGTGCCAAGTAGAAAAAAACGAACAAGAGAAAGAGAGAGGAGACAGAGGAGAGAGAGAGAGCGAGGCAAGCGAGCGCCACGTCGCCATTTTGCTAAGCTACAAAAGGGAAAAAAGGGGTGGACCTACAAACAGTGGCAGCGGCAGCGGCAAGGTGCGATGAGGTGCGACGAGGCGCGGCGCGGTGCGGCTTGGCGTTCAGCTAATGCAAACAGTAGCTGCTAAAAGTGGGTGGACGCGGGCCTCATTGATGATAGCCTGCGCTGCGCTGCGCTGCGCTGCGCTGAAAGAAGCTGCTCAAGCTGAAAATAAAAGTTCGTCCGATTCGTCTGGTTTGTTTGTATTGCACGTCGCCATAAGCAGCTCCAAGTAGATATATATATAGGAGTGTGTGTGTAGGCATATACGTAATAGGTAAACGGGAGAAAGGAGCTGGAGAACGTGAACGTGAATACTGCGGGGGGGCTGGCTCGGGACGTGCAGCGACAACGTGCCAAACTGAAACTTGTGGCAGGTGCTTGAATTTGGCATTTTGTTGACTAAGCCCCCTCTCCCCCCGCCCACTTGGAGCCTCCCACTGTCCACGTGCCAGGCAGAGGCGCATGCATTATTTGCTCAAGTGGGGGCCAGCCAAGGAGCCCGATTCCCATGTGCCGTGGCAAGGAGTTCAGTAGTTCAGCTCGTCGCTGATTTCATTTGAGCCGCATGCCACTATTCAATCGCTCGAGTCACGTTGCCCACGTCGGCAGCGGGGGGTGGGGGAGCAAACTCGCTGCATACGCTGGGGCGAACGAGCGAACGAATCTCGTCTTGACTTTTCCAGGCGAACTGTTTTTGGCCAGATTTCGTACGCCATTTGGGCGAACGGCGCTGTCGTGGGGCATCATTATCGATGGTGTCATTAGCCATCAGTCGAGTGTCGAGCGTTGAACGTTGAATGTCGAGTGGTTGCCACAGAGACGGAGAGAGAAAGGAGAGAGGCAGGTAGAGGGAACGAGTTGAACTGGAGGCACTTTGTCCAAGCCGCTGATAAATAACCGAATAGATAAATGATGATGCGGCACACGAATGAATGAATAAATGAATCAATTATTTGCCCGCTGCATACAAATGTAGCTTTCCAGCTAAGTCGTATATTGCCATTGTATACGGCCATATGCCTTTCCCGGAATAGCTAATAGCCCTTCTGACACCAACTCGAGCTTGAGTTCGCCCGGCTAAATAGTTTCTTAATTTGACTGGCCGAGTGGGTGGGCGCTTAAAGAGCTGAAATTTGGATGTGTTTCGAAATGAATGTTGGATTGGCTGGGTTAGATTGTTAGCAGAGCTAGTCTTGAGACTGGGTTCTAAAGATCAACTTGATTTATATCTGTGAATTTCGACTTTTTTCCTCCTTATGTGCTGAGAGCTGAGAGCATTGTTTGTTCTTTATTTTCTATGACATTTTGAGTGTGAAGCATTGAAATATTTAATTTAATTGTTAAATTTTAATTTAGTAATTGAATAATATAATTTATTTTCTTAATATAATAATTTGACTTACAATTTTAATTTGTCAATTGAATTAATTTCAATTTAATTTAATGACTTAATTACATTTTATTTAATTTAATTTATTTCAATTTAAAAAGCAAATTTAATCGAACAATTTTAATACAATCATCTTTATTAATTATTTATTATTATTTTTTTATTATTTTTTTGCAATGAATTTTTAACAAAAAATATTTCGCTTACAATTTTTTACATCGTTTTAAATATATAATTACATTTAATTTAATTTAATTCAATTCAAATTAGTTTTATAATTCAATTCAATTCAATTGAATTTGGTTTATTGAACAGTTGTAATACAAAATACTTAATAATATTTCTTATTATTTTTTAACATTTTTTGGCAATAAATTTTGAACTAAAAATTTTTATTTAATAATTTTTACATAATTTTAAATATATATTTATTGTTATTATTTCATATAATTCGATCATAATTTTTATGCAATATTATAATTTTATTAAAATAATATTATGTTTGTCATTATTCGCTATAAAGATGTACAGATTCCCTAGTCTTTAGAGCTCAACCATACAAATATTCATTGATTTCTCTTAATATTTCAATTCAATTCTCGACTCTAATAATTGAAATTACCAATACAAATATTTATTATATTATCTACTATATTACATTATATTATTATATATTATATCTGCGACAATAACTATATCTATTTACATTAAAATATTGATAAATTGCCTTAAATATTTAAATACAATATAAATAGACCTTGAAAAATATGAAAAAAATTTTAAAAGTCTTCTCGGAATGTCGAGAACTTGCATACAAATGAGCCAAGCTCGGCTGTATATTCTGCATATCACACAGTCCATTATAAAAACACACATTCCATACATATACAAACACAATAATTGTTAGCAAATAGGCAGGAAGCTGAGAGAATTCCGCATTTCTGTCACGCTTTTCTGCTGGCTGCGAAACAGGAAATTTGAAAACGAAGAAGAGCCGAGCTGAAAATCACAAGCCAAAGAGGAAATGAGTCATGTAATTCGTGAGATTGACGACGGGGGATTTCAAAAACATTTCAAATGACAAAATGCCTCGCCAAAAAAAAAAAAAAACGAGTAGAAAAATAGAAAAAAATGAAATGAAATGAAATGAAATTCACTGACTAAATGCAAATAATCAAATTTCGGCTACGGCTACGGCTACGGCTAAGCATAAAAAAGAGCGTACAAACAAGCTGCTAATTACGTGACCCAATTAATTCTAAGCACACACACAAAAGCAAACACACACACACACACACACCGAGAGTTGTAGAAATATTCGCTTTTAAATTTTTGCTTTTAACAAGAGTGGGAGGGGGTGAGGGGTGGGGTGACTGGGGGTGTGTGTGGGGCAGCGCAAACGATGATAACCGAAATGTTTATTTGAAATGTGCGCCAGGAAATACATTTGGAGCATTTTGCCTGCTCGCCACGCCCCAACGCCGCACCCGCCCACGGCAGCATTTTTGGTATGTTTTTTTTATTATTATTTAGCTGGCTTTTTGTGCCCGCACGGAAAATCCAATTTTATTTGCATTTTCATTAACAGCAAATAATAAAACGGAAATATGATTTTTATGCCATTCCCATGGAAAATGGCGACCCGTGGCACAGTTAACGCAGCAGCAGTGGCAGTAGGAGCAGTGGCAGCAGCTGCTTTAGCCCCACTACGCCCACTAGCAACGCCCACTTCCAGGCTATTACAACGTGCATTTCCGTTTTGGCTTTTTACTGCTGCCGTTGCTGCTGCTGTTGCTGTTGCTGCTGCTGTTGTTGTTTTTGGGTGATTATAAGCAATTTGTGTTATAAAATCGCAATATTGCATTTTGCCTGGCTGGCTTATGCCCCCCGCCTCGCCCCCACGCCCCTCTCACATTTTCCACATTTTTTTTAAGCATTTCTCGTTTGGCTTATTTTTCAATTGGCATAGTTTTCGCTTGCTTGGCTTTTCTTCGCAACTCTCGCCGCCCTCCTCTACCCCCTCCCCCCTCCCCTTGAGTTCCACTCGAGAGTAAATACATTTCTCTGCCGTAAACATCTAGCTTAGAGAAGCATTTAAAAAGGAAATGCATTCATTTGCCTCACTCCGGTTGCCTGGCAGCAAGTCATCAGCGCCTGGCTGTGGCTGTGGCTGCGTCTGTTGCTGGGCTTCACCCAGTTGGCCCTGGCAACGGTGCAGGCAAATCAATGGCAATGGCCAGAGCCAGCGACAATTCTCTCGCTCTGACAGCGCCGCGTCATCGTTGCCCAAATCCCATTGGGCCATCAACGAGACTTTGCAGCGGCGACATCGAGTTTGTCGAATCGAATAGCAGTTCCGGGCTAGAGCAGGCGAAATTCCAAACTCCATTTAAGGGTCGTAAAAGTGGGCCGTGTGTGGTAAGCGGGCGTTGCGCCGAGGGGGATGGGCGGAGGGGCGGTCGGACGTCAAGTGAAGCGCAATATTTGTGACATAAAATGCGCTATTAAATTAAATTTTATTTGCACATTCATGCAAAGCAACAAAAATATGCTCAGAGAGAGAGAGAGAGAGACAGAGGGAGAGACAGAGGGAGAGAGAGAGGGAGATAAAACTGGTATGAAGTGAAGCTGGAAGTTGGAAGCTGAAGTTTGAGCTGTGCCCAGCTGCTGCTGCTGCTAAAGAAATTGAATTTTACGAGCGCGTTTGCAGATAATGAAATTTATATATACACAGAGAGACGAGCAAAGACATGGACGAACGGACGGACAGACAGGCGGACAGACAGACGGATAGACAGACAGATAAACATGTAGTCAGACAGGCAGACGCATATATAAATAGAATAGTTGAGACGCCTAGACAGCGTCATGAAGCACATGAAAATCCGTTTGATTTGTACACCAAGTAAATTTAACATTAGCTTTGCCAAATGCTGCTAAACAACTAGATAACTAAAAGAAAAAGAGGGAAAAGGGAGAGATAGAGAGAGAGAGAGAGAGAGAGAGAGCAAAGAGTGAAAAGTAGTTCATGTGTCACGATTGATTCATCAAAGTTCTGTTGAGTCAATGAAGTTAAGTTGCAATGGAGCTAAAACTGGAGTTAAGGGGCTGACATGCAGTTAGAGTTGACGTGAGGATTGAAATGTTTAAATGACAATGGAGCTTTAGGACTACTTCTTACATTTAAATCAAATAGAAATAGTTAAAATTGTAATTCTTATATATATAATAAATATATTATATATATAGTAAAATTGTATACTTAGGCAGTTCGTATTGATGCATACTTTGTCATATTTATTTTACTTTTTATTTAATTTATAAATGTGGTAAATTAAATAAAAAGGGAAATAAATATGAAATAAGGCAATAAATATGAAAAAGTATGCTTCAAGACGATTCACTTATGAAAACAATTATACTACAATTTTGAAATTTTTTAAAATTTATATTATATTAACTTTGCTTTTATTTAATTTTATGTTTATGTCGTATTGATACAAACTTGTTCATATTTATTTTATATTTCATATTTATTTAATGTGTATACAAAATAATGTATACAATTATACTACAATTTGTAAATTTTTTATATTTTTTAAATTTATATTTTATTTACTTTAATTTATGTTTTCGTTACTTTTTACTTTATTTATTTTAATATTTATTTGTTATTTTATTTATTACTTTTTTATATGGTATTTTTCACTTATTATTTAATTTAAAATATTTTGTTTAATATTTTTTTTTAGATATATATGTTATTCCATTTTCTTTATTTATTTTAATATTTTTTTTGTTATTTTATTAATTTTTTTTGTCTGGTATTTTTTCTACTTTTTATTTAATTTAAAATATTTTGCATTCTATTTTTTCTTAGAGTTTTTCTTTATTTATTTTACTTGTTACTTTAGTTTGTTTAATTTTGATTTTATTTACCTTATTTTTGATACTATTTTGCTACAAGTCAAGCGCAGCGTGAATAAATTTGGCATAAATTATATTTTTCTCTCTCTATTTTTTTTTTATTATACAAATTCAAGCTTTGCATTTCCATATGCAAGTTGTGCGAATAAAAAAATAGTTTGAATAAATTTGCATTAGTTTAAAGCCGAATCCATATTAGCTTTAAGTTGATTTCTGATTGAGCTGCGTGAGTCCAGAGCAAAGTTCGTTAGTTTGTTGTTGTTGATGAAGTTTGGTTTTTCCTCTTGGAAAAACAGTTGAAAAGTGTTTGTTGCCTTTGGCAGTTTGGCTCGCGTGTCCACGTCCAAAACGAGCCAACGCACTTTGTTGTGCCTCACACTCGTTAAGCCTGTCACACACACACCGAGTGAGAGAGAGAGAGAGTGAGAGAGAGAGCACTTAATAATATAATGTTATATGCGCTGCGTCGCATAGTGCCTGCGAGTCATGTTTATCCGTGTGTGCGTGTGTGTGTGGTGTCAACTGTAATTGTATTTGTTGCCCTGTCACACACACACACACACACACACACACACTCGCACGGGCTAACACGCCCACAGCGACGCACTCAATGGCATGTTTGGCCCGCTGCTGTTGCCACACATGTGTCGCTGTTGCATGCAAGTGAGTCGCCTGCGTGGGCGGCTCTATTAAACTCGGCTGCTTTGTGGTTCAAATTTGCCAGCTATGCGCAGCTGTGGCAAAAAGTTAATGGCCAAAGCCAAGCCAACGAGCCAAAACTCAATGTCGACCGCCGCCCCGACTCCCTCCCGCTCTCTGTGTTAATGCCTTTGTCACTGGGGTTCTATTAGGCACAAGTACACAGGCACAGTCACATGCCTTTATCGTTTAAATATTTCAAGTGTGCCACAGACACAACAACAGCAGCAGCACCACCAACAGCACCACCAACAGCAGCAGCAGCGGCTACAAAAATATCTTCATGTCTCGGCATGCGGCATGCGGCATGCAGCGCCTGGCATAGCACATTATATGCCACTTGTATGCGACAATGACTCGCAGACACACACACACACACGGCACACACACACACACACTCGCAGCGAGAGGCAGCTAGACAAATTGTTAGTGCAGCAGCAAAGCAAAGTAATGACACTTTGCCAACCAGTTTCGTTACGCCACGCTGCATGGCTCATGTATGTGTGTGGGGGGCTGGGGGCGTGGCGAGTGGTTTTCTTTTTGGAGCACGCCAGGCAGTCGGGCGGCCAATATGAGCTGCCATTAAACTCAATTGGCATTTAAGCGCTGATTTGTGCGCTCGACTGATTAATGCGGCGGCTGTACGCGCGCATCATCGATAAGTGCCTATCGATAGGCGACGCCCTAAGCCACACGCACACACTCACACACACACTCTACACACACACTATATACCATATACAATTTGGATTTCTTAATATACATAAATTGTAACAACCTTTTGGCCACTTTTGGCCACTTGATGACTAGTCAGGCGTTAAATTTGATTATATTCAACATGCCTCTCTCTCTCACTCACTCTCTCCGTCTCGCTCTTTAAGCCCGTTACACTCTGGCACTATATACATATTTTATTTTATTATTAAATGTTGTTGCTGCTGCCCAGAATTATGGTCGAACGTGTCGTATGCGCAACCAAGCAGCAAACAACTCCTGTCGCCAGGGTCATGTGCGCAACCAAAGACTATACACACGCACACCTATACATGACACACACACGCATCATAAATTTAGTAGAATTGAAAGCCTCATGGCTGCCGTGGGGGCGTTTCCATTCAATTTCTATATATGTTTTCTAGCTCCGTTTTCTTTTTTTTTATCCACTCGCCAAACTGTCCGATTCAAAGACACACACACACATACACACACACACACACACAGAGAGAGCGAGCGAGTCTCGCTGATGTATTGGCAAATAAATAAAGCGCCAAAAAATAAAATACTTGTGCGAATATGGTCAAAAAGCAAAGTCAAAAGCAACTGCCAAAAAAGAGAGGATAAAAAAAAAATGCAGAGCGCTCGAAAGTATGCTACAAAATTGTTTATGCGTCCTAGCGGGCGTATTCGAGTGCGGCTGTATGTGTGTGAGTGTGCATGGGTGTGTGTGTAGCCTGATTTTTAACGTAAATAAAGCGCTATTGATATTGAGTGTCTGGCTGTGTGAAGGGCTGAGCGCTGTCATATTATAAGCACGACAGCAGAGGCATAAAAAGTGTTTTTTATCGCCAGCATTACAACCCCTTTGCTCACACACAGAGCGAGAGAGATAAGTGTGCGTGTGTAAAAGGGGTCGGCAGCCGCTTTAGTTTTTCAGAACACAAACGGAGCACTCGAAGCGGCACAAATACTCGCACTGTGATTGAGTGCCTGCTGCATCTGTTGTGATTTTGCGGTTGACAGTTAAGTTAATTTGTTTGCCAAAAGAAATAAACGAGTCGCACACGAGTGTGCGTGTATGTGTGTGTGCGAGTATGCGTGTGTGTGTGAGTGGGCATGGCTTGGTACTTATTGGCATATCCCTTTTAATATGCCTTTTCAATGAAACGGAAAATTAAGTGGTTAACACTCGTATCACAGCAAATTTAACTGACTGTATAAGCTGCCCACACTTCAGCCCCCAACAGCGCCCCACTTGCCCCACTTTAATCCACACCAGCCACACACACACACACACGCACGCACACACTCATATATCCTCTGTTTGTATTTCTTTTCATTTTTATTTATGGCTCGTTGGCAATAGTACTTTATATAATAAGTCAGCTCTCTACTCCACTCGCACTTTGTTTATCTGAAAGGCTTTTATCGATTATTTCACTGCGCATATTTATTTCACTTTTAAATCAAACAGTTATTGAGAGAGAAACGTATTTTTTATTTATATTTCATAATTTACTTTTTGTATTTGAATATAATATTTACATTTTTCATTACAATTTTGATTACACACTTTTTATCTTAATATAATTGTGTGTTCTATAAAATGATTATATGTATTTTTTATGCAGACGAATTTTATTTTATATTATCTTAATGTACTTTTATATGTACTTTTATGCATACGGATTTTATTTTAAATTATTTTTTTAGTCTATTTTTTAATTTATTTTTTATAAGCAGGAAAGTATCTTTACTTTTTTTTATTATGTTTCTTTTTAGAATAATTTTTATTTAAATATTTTATTAGCTTTAATATTATATATTTTAAGTTTTACTATAATTACACATTTATAAGAATTTTATTTTATTTTATATTATATTTTTGTATTATTTTTCATAGGCAGAACAGTATTTTTTAGACATTTTGTATTATATTTTTTACCATTAATACTATATATTTTTACTTTTATTGTAATTACATATTTATAAGAATTAAATTTTATATTCTATTTTTTAAATATATATTTTTATAGGCGGAAAAGTATTTATTTATAAATTTTTTATTCTATTTTTTACTTTATTTTAATTAGAATTTTTAGTTAAATTTGAATATTTTTAATAATTTTAACTATCTTTTTATAAAACTCATTATTATTAAAGAGTTTTTATTATAAATTCTTATTTCAAAATGATTAAAAATTATAAAAATTATCTGATTATAATTTGAGTTATATTTTCTTATTCCTAATTTGTATACTTCTTTAACTTTAATTCGAGTTATTATTTTTCGTTTTATTTTTATATTTTTTCTTACAATTTCTTATATTATTTATAGAAAAACGTATTTTTTTTACTATTTATCAATAAGTTCTCCATCATATATTTTATTCTACATTTTATTTAGAATTTTTATTATTTATTTGAAGTTTAATATCATACATATTTTTAGCTTAATTTTTTATTAGTATTTATATATGTGTTGTGGCTAGAAATATATTTTTACTATACTTTGTATAATAATTTCTCATAAGATATTTTATTGTATAATTTTTTAAAAATTTAATTTGAATTGTTATTCAAATAATTCTACACATAAGCAACATTCTTTTAGCTGCATAGAACTTTTCAGAGTTTGTTTAAATTTTCAGTTAGTTCGAGTGCCAACGCTCATTAGACCCGAGCATAACTAAGCAAAAACAAACTTATTTGATTCCATTAAAATATGCTTTATCATGTATTAGACTCAATTATGCAAGTTTGAGCATATTTCGAATGCCGCAAGTTTTGGCTCAGTGTCAAGCGACATTGTGCCACTGTGCGGTGCCTGGCCAGGCGAGCTGCTGTGAGCTCTACCTTTGCTGTTGTTGTCTTACAATGAGCTAAGCTAAAAGCAACTCTGTGTGTGTTGGTGTGTGTGTGTGTGTTGGCAAAATGTTTATGTCAAAGTCTTTTTAATTTAAACTTCGCCCGTTTGGCCAGACTTCGTTTCGCACGATTCGCCATTTGCGTTTCGCTCTGTTGTCGCTTTACGTTTCGCCTATTTGCATTTGCCTCCATTTTCTGACCTTTCCTGTGCGTGTGTGCGTGCGTGTGTGTGTGTGTATTTGCTTTATTTCTTTTCTTTATTGTGTGTATGTGTGTGTATATATTGTATAAATCGTGTATTTTTGCCAGTCCGAGCAGAGGAAATTACAAAGCACAAAATATTTGCCCCTGTTTAAGAGAAGGAGCAGGAAAAGCAGCGGAAAACAGAGAAAGGAAAATGGCGTAGAAGAGGCGGCCGAAGAATGGAAATGCCTGAAAGATTTTGTGATGTGCACACGGAAACGGGATTTCCCGCATTTAGTTTATAATCTTTTGGGTTTGTTGAAATGAGTTTACGAGCGACCTTTGGGTCAGCTCGAGAGCTCTCTCTCTCGCTCTCGCTCTGCTCTCTGCTTTTTTTTCAATTTGGCCTGGCTCAAAAGTAAATCTGAAATTTAGTCAATGGCCGAGGCATAAAATGAAAAACAAATTCAAATTGTTTTTCTTCTCTTCTTCTTTTTGCTTCGTTCGGCTGCAATATGAATGCAAATGTATGTGCCGAAGAGTGTCAGCAAGTTACACATACACACGCACACACCATCTATGTGTGTGTGTGTGTAGCTACCTCAGCGCCTTGGGCGCAGCGAAACTTTCTCAAGAGCTGCTAATGCCAGTCGCTTTATCTGTGCCTGCTTATGAGCCTCCAGGGCTTAAGCGCTCGCACTCGCTGCGCGCTCTCTCGCTCTCTCTGTGTCGCTCTCTCGCACTCGCACTTGCTCGCTCGCACTGCCTGGCTCAACTCCTAACTAACTCGCGCTGTCTCTGTCACGCTTTACTTTACTTTACTTTACGTTTCTTTTTCTTCTTTTTTTTTTGGGCAAGGTGAGCTGCCACACAGCCCGTGGTGAGTTTTAGTTTTGGTGTTTCCTTTTTATGTTGCGTTTTTCTGCTGCTTCAACTTGTCGCTGTTGTTGTTGTTGTTGCTTGTGGTAGGTTCTCCATGGTGCTGCCGTCGCCGGCGGCAATTTCACCACAGGCCGCGGCTGCTGTCCGCCTCGCCTCGTCTATTTTACACAAATTATTTCGAATTTATTTCGGGTTACCTGTTCGCTCGCCCGCAGCCAGCTTGCTGCCTCTCACTCTCTCCTTTTCTCTCTCTCTTTCGCTCTCTCTCTGTGTGTGTGCTTGGAATACTTTTCTGCTGGCAGCGCTCGTAATACAAAAAACCAATTTCAAGCATTCATTCAAGGCGCTACGGGATTTCCCCTCTGCTTCTGCTTCTGTTTCTTCTTGTTGTTGTTGTCTAGTATTTTACGTTAGCTGAAAATTGTTTGCCCATGTTTTTGTTGCCCGCATGCGTGTGTGTGTGCGTGTGTGTGTGTGAGTGTGTGGCTGCCTTTTGCCACAGGCATTCAACGCGCTGACAGTTAGGTGGCGCTTTGCATAGCGACGACAGCGCCAGAGCTTCGCATCTGCCCCAGCTCCCCCAGCTCCCCCTGCTGCTCCTTCTGCTTCCTTTTCCTGCCCAAAGCCATTAACTCCACACGCCCAGCGCCAACTCGCTGCCGTTCGTTGGGTCATTGTGTAACGCGGTCGGGCCGCTGTTGCGCCAGCGAGCTCCATTTGTACTTTAAATACGCCACCGAAATTTACTTTTCATTGGGGCTGCCGCTGCGCGTGCGGTCGACATGTTCATTTGAAAATGATACGATTTGCTTGCCTTAATTTGCAGCAGCGCCGCGCCTGGGCTGCCATTATTAAGAGTGAGAGGGGGGGAGAGTGGGGGGGGCTCCACAACACCTGCTTGTTGGCTCAGGTCAAGCGGCTGTCAGCGGCAGGCGACGCTTGCCATGTGGCATGTGGCACAAAGTTGTTGAACCTTTTCAATCGATGGAAAATAAATAAAATTGCCAAAGCAGCAGCAGCGGCAGCAGCGGCAGCGGCAAGCAAAAAAAAAAATCGATTTCATTTTATTGACACGAAAAATTGCGCCTTGAAATATGCAATGCAAAAGTGGAAAATACGAAAAGCAGACGAAGTTGAAGCGGGGGCGAGTGGGGGGTGGGGGTGCTGTGTAAGTGGCATGCCACTGTGCCTGATGAGCGGAGCTGCTGCTGCTGCTGCTGCTTGGGGTGGCACGACACTGTGGTTGCTGTGCCACAACAACAAACAGATAAGAGTCATAAAAACCAACACACACACACACACAGACAGAGAGCGAGCGAACGACAGACGTTGAGGCAATGCTCTGGGTTTTTTTTTCTTTTTTTTTGCTTAACTCGCAAGGGGGCGGCGCGCCAGCGAGTGCGACAGAAAGGCGAAACTAACGATTATGATGACGACAAAAGCAGCAGCAACAGCAACAACAACAACAACAACAGCAGCAACAACAACAACAACAACAACAGCAGTCAGCAGGACAAACGTCAGTGGCAAAAATGCCAAAATAAATGACACTGCGACAAAGTAAACTTCCTTTCGGCCGCTGTCGACTTGCACGCCCACTTGCCCCGCCCACACGAAGCGCGCCGCCTTCAAGTACAAAAAGCAGTTGAAGCAAAAGCAGAAGAAGAAGAAAAAGCAGAAGAAGGAGCAAAAAAAACGCGACAGCAAAAAGAAAGGAAATTACGCCTTGGTTAGGTTCATTCCACTCCAGTTTTGGGGTTGTATTCAACTCGAGTGTGTGTGTGCGTGTGTGTGTGTGTGTATTTTATGGATTTGAAGCAATGCAGACTTTACAGATTACAACAAGCAAGACACAAAGAAGTGGAACAAGTCGCAACAAAGCCAATTTTGAGATGTGTAATGAATGAATGAAGAACAAAGCCGCAGCCGCAGCCGCAGCCACAGCCTCAGAGTCAGCGACAGAGTCGGAGTCGGAGGCAGAGAGAGAGTCAGAGTCAGAGTCTTAGCCACAGCCTGAGTCTCAGTCTCAGTCGCAGTCTCAGCCGCATTCAGCGACAAAGACAAAGCCAAAGACAATTGGGAAAAGGCAAATGAGGCTGTCAACCCTAAACGCGTGCTGGTAACATTGCTGTCTGGCAACGCTGTGAACAAACAGTGCTGACTTGAGGATATGTATAGCTGTGTGTGTTTCGATATGTTATCAATAAGTTATCGACAAGTTATCGATAGTAAATGCAGCTGATTATGAGTTGTTAAAGGTTGCTGTCTGAAAACTTTGTGAACAAATAGCGCTGACCTTAGGATATGTATATCTGTGTGTATATCGATATGTTATCGATAAGTTATCGTTAGCAGATATAGCTGATTACGAGTTGTTATAGACTAGGCACTAATTGTTGGGAGTTGTCAGAGAAGAAAAGGCTTGAAAATAGAGACTTAAGCAAAGATCTCTTTGGCTCAATCTCAAGAAGATGCTGAGCGATAGGCATAGGCATAGCATGGACAATAGAACAAATTTGGCTTAAGATATCACGTTGATTTTGGTATTGACTTGAAGTTTCAGCTAAGCCTTTAAGTTGACATAGTATATTGCTTAGTATTGGGCTCAAATTTATTTGAACTGATTCCATTTGTGCGCTGTTAGCTGTCTCTAATGTGGGACAGAGATCAATTTTCGGGATCTTCTTCAATATTGCCTCGACGATCTGTCGTCAATAGCTAGAAAAAATTTGTATATGGAAAGAAGATAAGATATATTACCTTCAAATTTTTCATATGGAAGGAAGATAATATATTTTATCTTCTTTCCATATAAATACATCTTATAGCTATATATATCTGCATCATTCTATGTTAGCCCAAGTTCCGAAATAATATATGAACACTGATGACGCTTGAGCTCACAAAAATGTTTACATTGGGCCTCAAGAAAAGGAGTTCGAAATTCATTAAAATTTTGTAACTATCTCAAACATCCAACATATTACAAATTAGACTTAGAACAAAAGTCAACTAAGAACAACTAATAAACATCATCAAATATAATATTCTACTCAATATATCGAACTTTAAAAGTTATCGATAACAGCCGCAACAACTGAGTTAAATTTATCGAAAATGTCAACACCCTTGCCTGGTCGCACGGCGTGCATCAACCCCATATATATGAGCTCAGCTCTGGCTGAGTAGCCGCAAGACAGTTGCTTTAGTTTTATGCGAATGGGGCATAGATTGAAGCCATCGATCCAGAGTTCACCTCGTCGCTCGTCACTTGCAACACACTTGTGCGGCACGTTCTGCTCTACTATGACTGCTGTCATAAAAACAAGTCCCCAGAGCTGTCGATAGTTTTTTCTTCTCTCCGCACATAAATAAAACAGCTCTCATTATTTAGTGCTGCCTCTCGCCCCCATCTGCCCCTCTCCCCCCTCTCATTGTCTTGCCTTGTTTCGCTTCTGTCAAAGGACACAGTCATAAAATGTGATAACAGAAACAAAAGTCGCTCCAGCAGAGCCCTCATATCATCTGATTTGTCTCCCTCTGTCCCCGTCCCCTTCCTGGGCCCCCTTACTTTTTTGTGTGGAATAGAAGTTTGCACAGTTTTGTAATTGGGTGCCATTCAAGTGTCCAAGTGCTGTTAAGGCGCACTGCTCGCATTGCATATTTCGCCATTATGAACTTGTTAAATGCCAGAGCCGGGCCGGGCCGCGCCGGACCGGACCGGGCCGGGCAGGGCAGCTGTGTCCTTCTCGCTCTCGCTCGGCGTCACTAGAAATTACGTCTATTAAACTTAATTGTACTAATTTTTAAGCTCGCCTGCTCTTTTATGCGTCTCTCTCCATTTCGTTTCGTTTTGTGTGCTAAATACTTATGCACAAATATTAGGCGAAAGAGAGGGCGGGGGCTGGGGGGCAGCATGGCAACTATAACGGTAACGGGGCGTTTAAACAAGAAAACAAAATGGCGTCATGTTGACACAACAACGAAGCAGGAAACAAGCGAAAACAGCTGACAGCAGAAGGACGAAACTTTTGCATTTGCAAATAATTTCGGCGCTTTTTTTTCCCCCGTTTTTTGATTCACTTTATTTGGCACAAAAAGCGCAGCTCGTTTGCTTTTGATCAAGACTGAAGTTTGCAACAATTGCAGCTGAGCATAATGAGCGTGCAGGCAGCGCAGTGGACACGGGCGGGCAGAGGAAAGAGTTGAGTCAGGTCGAAGAGCAAATGCTCTAAGGGAAAGTGGAAAGCAAACAAAAGGCGAAAAGTTGATCAAAGAAAGAGCGAATCAAAGCTCGTTAAAGAGTAAACTTTGAGCAGTGCCTCAGGCCAAGCAAATATCTAGAAATGTTTATAAATATTTCTAAAATCTATACAAATTCCAAGGCAGCAAATACCCTTCCCAACTGACAGCGATTCCTGGAAAACGAGTCGCAGGGCAGAGTGCAAAAGTGAAAAGTTCGCGCGACCTTTGAGTCCAGGCGCTGGCGAAATGCACTCAAAGTTATTGTAAATAAAATGAATAGAAAGTAAATAAAGTGGAAGCGTAAAAGTTCACGGCAAAAGTTGACAAAAGCTGCAACATTTTAATTTATTTGCTACACCTAGCGACGCAGCTCAAATGTTGCCGCTGGCCCCGGTCAGCGCTGTCCTCTCTCTCTCTCTCCTAAAGACATTCAGCTAGGAATCCAGCTCTGGCGCCGTCTTAGCTACCCGAACTGGATGACATTTTATAATGGCAGCTGGCAGAAAGGAAGGAGAAATGTACGCACAAGCATGCATATAAAGAATTTAATTAAAGTTCATTTGGCTGGCGCACTTTGGCCCCGACCCCCCTTCCGACCTTCCCTCCCTTCTAGGCACGCCCTATCGCCCTTTTAGCAGCGCCAAAGACGCAGCTACTACTGTCGCTTCCGCCTCAAGTAATTGCACTCCATCATCATCATCATTTCAGCTGTGAGCGCGCGTGTGTGTGTGCTAGGGTCTTAAGATGGCAGCATGGCATGACTCTACCCCTGACGACCCATTAACACACACACAGCACACACACACGAACACACACAAAGTCATACTAGGTCGTACAATGGGCCCGAGCCGAGATAGCAGCGCTGACTGAACTTTTGAGTTTTAAATGTAAAGCGCGATAAGAGCTTCTTGTTAATAAGAGTGTTTGATTTATCATAATTGCAAATATCAATCAATATTGTTATCGATTTATCGATTTAGATGGGGCCTAGTTGAGGTGGCAGCACTGGATGAACTTCTAAGCTGAAAATTTAAAGAATGAAAAGAAAAATTCATAAGCATCAACAAAATGTTGATATAGGTTGATGCTCTATAAAAATATTATTTGGAATTATCGATCAATGCAGTTATAGATTTATCAATTTAGATGAGAATACTTGAGATGGCAGAGCTGGATGAACTGCTAAGCTGAAAATATAAAGAGTGAAAAGAGTTCCAAATTGATAAGTATCAACATATAATATAAGTTGGAATTATCGATCAATTTTGTTATCGATTCAGATGAATGCTACTTGAAGTAGCAATACTGACTGAACTTTTAAGCTAAAAATGCAGGGTGTATTACGAGTTTCATAAAAATAAACAACAACATATTATTTAAATTGCAAATATCGATCAATATTGTTATCGATTTATCACTTTATATGGATTCATGTTGATTTCGCATCACTGATGAAACTTTTAAGCTTAAAATGCAAGGCATATTAAGAGTTTCACATTGATAACCATCAACATGTTATATAAATTGCATATATCGATGCATATTGTTATCGATTTATCGATCCAGAAATGAATTTTCTATACATTTCATAATACTTCTGCTTCTACTGCAGCCTTGCACTTCTATAATTCCCAGCTTCAATACCTTTCGCTGCTTGTTCTGCCTATCGATAGCACGCTGATTTATCGTTTATCAATACGAAAACACTTCTAGCCTCATTTGCATGCAATTTTCTACAATTCTCGCCCATTGTCCGGTAAACGTGTGACTCGAATTATTATCAGTTGCCGCTGCTGCTGCCGCTGCTGCTGGCAGTGCACTTTCTACACTTAATTAAGACGCCTGGGAGACAAGACTCTGACACGTTACTCCCCCGTTGACCCCCCGACATCCCCCCCCCACACCTAGCTAAGCCCAGCTCGCAAATGCAACCACAAATTTCAATGGCAGAAGTTTTGTGGCCTTTACCTTAGGACGGCGTCGTCTGCTGAGGCAGCGACTGTTGCAGCTATTTGGTAAATTGGCGAGTGTGCCAAAAGGTTGCAGCTCGCACACCTCGTCGGCGTCGTCGCTGGGTAAATTGCGCATACGCCCCGTGTGTCGACTTAAGTTGTTGCCCCTCTCCATCTTTTTTGGGGCCCTTTTTTGGTTCGTCTGTTTGCAATTTATGCAGAAATGAATGTGAGGGAGAGGGAGAGAGAGAGTGTGTGTGTGTGTGCGTGTAATTCATTGACTTCACTTCAGCAAGATAATGAGAAAAACGCAAGCGAAACGTTGCCAGCGCAACGGCAAAGCAAAGCGAAATGCCAAACAAAGTGCGCACACAAACAACAGCAGGAAGCCAAAGCAGATAAACAGATGAACACAACACACACACACAACACACAGAGATAAACAATTGCAACAGACACAGTGAGAGAGCTGGAGTAGCCAGTGTAGCAGCCCCGTGGCACGAACTGATTTAATGTACTAAACTGTGCCACGTCGTCGTTCGAATCAATCATGGCCTTCAGCTAGCATCTGAGCACCTCAAAGTGTGTGTGAGTGTGTGTGTGTGTGTGTGTGTGTGTGTGTGTGTGTGTGTGTGTGTCTTGTTTGTATAATGAGCGTGAAGTGACTGAAGCTTAAATCAACGCTTATCAAAGCCATTGCCACGACTTGTGTCGGCGCAGTGGCAACTCCTGCAATTATCCAACTAAAGCCGAGCGCGTGAGCGGCGGGTGGGCAATGCAATTAGCAAGGCGGGCGGGCGGCCAGCTTATTGGAAGTTCGTTTTAAGCTTGCCAAGTTGCAGGTTTATGTTTACAGTTATAAGTGCAGCTCGATATGACAATCCGGCGACATCGGCTAAGTGAAGCAGGAGGAGGAGGAGGAGGCAGTCGTCGAGGCAGCTGCAATCTTTAAGAGCCAACAATAATCCGCTTTAATATTGTAAAAAGCATAAATTATCCCAAGCAGCAGCAAACAGCTTCCATTGTTGTGCCTCTCTCTCCCACTCTCTCTCTCTCTCTCTCTCTCTCGTTCTGTGTGTGTTTGTATACAGGATATTAAGTGCGGCAGCAGCTTGAGCTGCGCCAGAGTTGAGTCTTTACTCCACTGCCACATGCCAAATGATTAAGCATCAAAGGTTTACACTCTCTGCTGCTGCTGCTGCTGCTTCGGCTGCCGCTAGGTAAGGCAAGATGCGAGAAAATAAATTGAAAAAGCTTTTCATTTGGCTTACGCTTACGCTGGGCGATTAAAATGAAAATGGGAATTGGGGAAATAGCAAAATACCGGGGCACGGGTCTGGTATGGAAATGGATTTGCTTGTGCCGGATGCCAAGAGAGAGGGGGAGGGGTGGGGGAGGCATGGCAGTAGGGGTAGGTGCAGGGGTGGGAGTAGGGTCTGACTGTGCATCTACAGAATGAGAATTAGTCGCTGTCAGGGCAAAGTTTTCGCCTGTCAGACGGCCTGCCACACTGTCAGACTGCCATTAGGCCCAAGTGTTGTCAAAGTCGCCATCTTGAAGCACGCACGAAGCCTGCCCCGTGTGTGTGTAAGTGTGTGTATGTGTGACTGCTTCCGGTTTCAATTTATTTTTGACGCACGCTAAAGTTTTACCAAAAAGTATGCAGCACACAATACACACACACACATGCCTCGCAGGGGCGTGGCAGCAGCAGGCACTGGCAATATTTCCCCAGCCCCGCCCCGTCCCGGCCATGCCAGAGTCACTTAATTAGTTTTTACACTTAATTGAATTGCAATGCCTCGTCATGGACGGCCGAAAGGCGGACGGCAAGGCACGCAGCACATTCGCTCTCGTCGGCTTTTTTTTTGTTGGTATTTTTAAATGTTTCTTATTCGATTATGCGTTAATGCGTCGGCCGAACAAAGGAGAGAAGGAGAGAGAGAATGGGGCGAGGCGAGGCGAGGTGGAGCAAGGCTGCGTTGCAGCACTTTGCGGCAATAATAAATTTCGTGAATTTGAATTTGGCTGCGTGGCCAACTTTAATGCATTCCATGCAAATTCTGAATTTTGCGGCCAACTGTACCAGGCAGACACACACACGCACACACACACATGCGAATGTACGGAGAGATAAAGAGCTGTAAAATTAATCATATTTATTATGAAGCGCTTTTTGTTTTGGCGGCACACGCTTAAGCCCCAACAATTTGTGGCGGGCTTAAAATTTGTTAGCCTTATTTTAATGCATTGGCGAACGTTTTAGGCCCATTAATGCCCATGTATATCCCATGCGGACGTGGTCATGGTCGTGGTCTCACATTATTCGCTCAGCCATTACCACGCCACGCCGCTCCACGCCGGAACCGGATCCATAACCAACTCCGGACCGCACCAGACGCATTTGCGTTGCGTAATTTTGCTGATTGCTTTGCTGATTCAGTATTAATTTTGCAGCGCGCTTAATTTGCAGTTTACACAATGTAACTCCATTTTGATTTGGCTCCAAAGAACCGGACTGAAGCAAAATATTTGTGAATAAATATACATATATATGTATATAAATCTATTTAAATGAAAATAGAAACATAAGCCAAATAGGTATGTAGCGAGCAAAGGCGAACACAGCTGTATTGCTTTCAAAGCAAAGCTATTTCACAGAGACTAAGTCAAAAGTTCACACACAAAAATAGAATAAAATAAAATACACACAGTTCCAACTGCATGAAATTTACTGTAAGAGATACAGCTGCAATACATCGATACAAATTGAGCTGAGACTCGCCAGCCAGCCTGGCCACATATTCGAGCTTCGCCGAGAGCTCAAATGTGGAAAGATATAAATCAAAATGGAAATAAATAGAGAATCTCAGATACAAATTGAATTTAATATAAAAGAAAGTTGAGAAATGTATATAGAGAGTTGCAGCTGCCGATCCATAAATGGAAGGACTTAGCCACACACTCAACTACAGCAGCAGACATCAATAGATGCAAGAGCTTATTTACATACCAATTTAATTTACCATAAGAGCTACGGATGCAAGTGCAGCTGCAGATACGTTTGAGTACGCAAATTCAAATATTGATTGCAGATAAAAAGAAGAGTTACAGAATGGAAACAGTTTGCGGATACAGATTGTGAGCTTTAGATACATGTGTATGCTGGAGTGAAGACACAGATACAGATAGACAAATGTAGTACAGATAGATAGACAGATACAGATGTAGATATAGATACAGATGTAGATATAGATACAGATTGACAGATGTGGATACAGATACAGATATATTATACGTAATATGTAATACGTAATACGTAATACGTTATATGTTATACGTTATACGTTATCTACATCTGTAGATATAGATACAGATACATTATACGTAATACGTAATACGTTATATGTTATACGTTATCTACATCTGTAGATACAGATACAAATACATTATACATAATACGTTATACGTTATACGTTAACGTTATACATTATACGTTATGCGTTATGCGTTATACGTTATACATTATACGTTATCCGTTATACGTTATAAGTTATACGTTATACACTATACGTTATACGTTATACGTTACATTAAACATTATACGTTATACGTCATACGTTAAACGTTATACGTCATACGTCATACGTTATACGATATACGTTATACGTCATACTTTATACGTTATATGTTATATGTTATATGTTATACGTTATACGTTATACGTTATACGTTATATGTTATACGTTATACGTTATACGTTATACATTATACATTATACGTTACACGTTTTACGTTATACGTTATACGTTATATGTTATATGTTATACGTCATACGTTCTACGTTATAAGTTATACGTTATCCGCCATACGCTATAAGTTATACGTTATACGTTATACGTTATACGTTATACGTTGTACGTTGTACGTTGTACGTTATACGTTATACGTTTTACGTGAATTCGTAATACGTAATACATAATACGTTATACAGATTACAGATACAGATACAGATACAGATACAGATACAGACACAGACACAGACACAGAAACAGATACAGCTTCGTTCGTAGCAGATGCAGATTCGTTTGTGGCTCTTCAGAAAGCACTGATTGAGTTAACTTGGCTAACAATGCAGCCATTCGATAGCCGTCGATGGGTGATTCAATGATTGCAATGTTATCGCTGCTTGAATTCAATTTCGCTTTTACGTAACGTAACGAATTGTGAAGGCGACTAACTAATCAGATTCAGATGTCGAAAAAAGAGCGATAACTCGTTATTCTAGCACTTTTGTGACGTTGGCTCGTTGGCTCGGTAGCGTCGAATTGATGGCCATTAAACGTACAGGACAATTCCATTTGCCATCACTTCCAGCATTCAAATCACACTCAATTAGCCCGCAGCTCTGCCGTGGATAAAAAAGCGACAGAGAAAGAGACAGAGACGGTAAAAAAAGAGAAAATATCGCGGTGGATGAGGAAAAACTGGAAAGCGACAGGCAATTTGGCGCGGTGACCTCTGCCAAATCGACCAATAACGAACTGTGTCACTGCGGCGGAGTTGGCGATTAGATGGTGGCTGAGCTGAGCTGGGGATAGGGGCGGTTAGGTGGGCCATAACCCAAATCAGCTAAAAGCCACAGAGAGAGAAAGAGCAAAGGGAAAGTCAAAATCAAATACGAACTCGAATCGAAATCGAAGACTGGCCAGGACTGCTATTTCATTTACAAAAACAAGCAGTGGCAGAAGCTGAATTGGAGGTAATTCGATTTGGCCAGAAAGTTGGGTAATTGAAGAGCTGGCGCCGGGCCGACCCACAGATGCTGTCAAGTTGCCCATGCAGAATCAATTAGATGAGACTGCATTTCAGGACTCTCTAATCCAGCCGCAAGCTAGAATAATTATGTTAATGTCGACTGCCACACAGAAAAAAGAAACCCCAGCAACCACTCAAGTATATCAAAAACTAAATGAAAGTATCAAAAAAAAAAAAGTGAAGGGAAAAACGACTTAAAATAGAGCAAAAATCATGGCAGCAGCAGCAGCAGTTGCCGTTGCGCCTGCATCTCAACTCAAGCTATGGCAGCAAATGTAATTAAAACTGCTGTTTGCAACGTCAATTAGAAGTACTCTGCACACACACTCAATCGCTTACACACACACGCACTCTGACTAACACAGTTTGGTTACAAAGTTGCCCAAAAAAATTTGTGTTGCATACTTTCAGGCAAATTTAATTTGTCTACATCGGTATGTGTGCGTGTGTGTGCGTGTGTATGTGCGTGCTTGTGTTGGAATCCATCAAAGAAATCACTTGTCTGACTTACCTGCATGTCCACACACACACACACACACACAGACTGTTAGAAGATGGCAGCAAACTTCGAGTCAAAGTTTCTGTTTTTCGAGTTTTTCGGAAGCTTTTCAAGTTTTGAGTGCATTTGGCTTTGGCCCAGCCGCATTTTCAATACAAATGCGTATCTCTCTATTAGTGTGTATGTGTGTGTGTGTGTCTATTGGAATGTGTCTCTCTGTCTCTTTCTGTCCCTCGGACAGAGACAAAGCAGTGAAATTTTATGGCAAATGCCAGAGGCAAACAAGCTATTGCAGCCTGTTCGCCCCTCTCTCTCTCTCTGTGTGTGTGTATTATATTTTGCTGAGTCACCAAGTGGCTACAGCCAGCAACAACAACGGAATGCTTTGACACTCGAAATTGAGCCTCGACACAAGAAAAAACACATAAAATTAAATGCCAAAAAGCAAAAAATGCACAAAAGGCAAAAAACCAAAAAACCCAAAAAAAAAAACGTAGAAAACTCATAAATAATAGTCAGAGCGTGTGTGACAGCTGTATGTGTGTGTGAGTGTGTTGTGGCTTAATGTATTTAGCTGATTGTTTGTGCATATATGTATATGTTGGTTGCCTTGGCATTGCTGTTTTTAATTAAGCAGTCTTACGACTAGAGCAGATCAAAAATTGTTTGACTAAATATAGATAGACATAAATTTCAGCAAATTTCTTACTCAACAACATCTCTGTGTGTGTGTGTGTGGGTGTGCAAGTGTATGCCATTAAGAATTTAAAAACTTTCAACTGAGTCGCGTGCCGCCCACCGTCCGCCTGCCCCCACCTCCCTCCCCACCTTCCGCTGCCTGCCCCATTTTCGTCCATTATTCTTTTCGTTTTTCCTTATTTTTTCTCGCTTTTTCGCTTTCGTCTGCTTTTCTTTTTGCAGCCATTTTTCACTATTTGTCTTGCATTCGCTACGTGTTGTTTTCATGCCTGTCCGCATTTAACATGCACAACACCGTTCTGCCAGTCCGCCCCGCCCCGCCCCGTCCCGCCCCGCCTGGTGTGTGGCAGCACTTTGGCAAGCTTTGCGCGTCGCTTCTTTCCCGGCGACTTTGGCCAGCAATAAATGTTTGGCTCATTTTTTCCAATTTTTACACATTTCCCATGCCCAAGCAAAGGTTATTAAGTTCCTGTCACCAGCTGAGTAGGGCAGCCCGAAAGACACACTGATAGAGAGAGAGAGAGAGAAGGGGAGGGAAGGAGGAGGAGTGATTGGGGAAAGGGAGCGCGAGAGTCGCTTCACTTTGGCGATGCATCAATAAGGATAAATATTTGTCCATTATTCCGAATCGATGAAGTCCACATCTAAGTTTTATTAACCAGACAACAGAATATAACAAATGGACATGAAGCACCCATTAGACTCAATTTGATTTCTTATTATAGTAATTGCTGCCATTACTCATACTGCGAATACGATGTTTCTATGACTACAACAACTACTACTAGTACTAGCCATAGCAATTAGTAGTAATACAACAATGACTATTTATTCTGATACTACTACTTCATATGTTAATATCGATGGGGTCTGCTTCCGCTACTACTTTTACTAGATTTTTCTTTTACTATGACTATTCCGCTACTACTTTTACTATAACTACTTAGACATGTACTACTACTACTACTACTCTTTATATTACTAAGAAGTAGTAGACTTTAAATGCTACTTTTACCATTATCAACTACTTCTATTACTACTATTTTCACTACTACTTCTACTACTATCTACTACTTCTACTACTATCTACTGCTTCTTCTTCTACTACTATCTACTACTTCTACTTCTACTACTATCTACTACTTCTACTACTATCTACTACTTCTACTACATCTACTACTTCTACTACTATCTACTACTTCTACTACTATCTACTACTTCTACTACATCTACTACTTCTACTACTATCTACTACTTCTACTACTAATACTATCTACTATCTGCTACTATCTACTGCTTCTACTACTAATACTACTATCTACTACTTTTACTACTAATACTACTATCTGCTACTTCTATTACTACTGCTACTTCTACTACTACTACTTCTACTATTACTACTAATACTGCCAGTACTATGTATACTCCTCTTTATATTACTACTATTTCAACTTCAAATTCTACTACTACTTCTATTACTAACTTCTACTACTGCTTCTACTCCTACTTTTATTACTAACTTCTACTACTGCTTCTACTCCTACTTTTATTACTAACTTCTACTACTGCTTCTACTCCTACTTTTATTACTAACTTCTACTACTATAACTACTACAACACTTTATACTCCTACTACTGATACTGCTACTACAATTTAGACGTCTGCTACGAGTGATACTACTACTTTTTGTACTATCTCTACCGTTTATACAACTACTACTGCTATGTTCAATATAATACTACTACTTTTTATGAGTCTACTACTACTACTTTTAATGCTACAACTACTGCTTTTTATGCAGCTACTACTATTCCTGTTTTAGCTAATATTACACACCTGTACACTTCTACTACTATTCAGTATAGTATTACTTCTACTACTTATACTACCACTACCGCTTATACTATCAACACCACAAGCCCAATATCTACTACTACTACTACTACTTCTACTCCCCATCTACTACTTTCTACGCCTACCACTTGCTAGTTGCAGCTACATTTCCGCTGCGACCGCCTGCTCCCATGGCGTCTAGACATTGTAAAGAGCATTCGATTCTCGACATTTCGAGAGACAAAGTTTTAATGTGTTTTTTTCTTTTTCTGCTGCTTGTTTTTTATTTTGCTCCGTTTTTTAACGCGCCCGCATTAAAAATGTATTTGTCTGTGGCGCTGGTTCCGGCTGCCGAGCGAAATGGAAAACTGGGCAACGGGAGGAAAAACTTTTACGTGCGCTATTATAACGCAATTTCTTTGTGTTTTTCTTTTGCTTTTACTTTGGTTTTGGGTTTTTGCTCGCAAACGTTTTCAACTTTGTCTGTCTCTCACTCTCCCCCTTCCCCCTCTCTCTCGCTCTCTCTCGCTCGCTCAAGTGTCGCCAGCCACGCCCACACGGGCGAAATTAAAATATCATAAATTTGAGTTAATTACGGTCGAGTAAACATTAACATAATTGTGTCTTGCTGGCCGCAGAGTCAGAGAGTCTCGCTGTCGCCCTGTCGTCCTGTCGTCCTGTCGTCCTGTCGTCCTGTCGCCCTGTCGTCCTGTCGCCCAGTCGCTGCCAGTGGCGCATTATAAGTAGCATCTACTTATTGCCCAGTTTGCTTTGCTATTCCCATTGGAGCAGTTGGCCATAAATTCGGTCTCCGAAATGGCATTTCGATCGATTTAAGGTCGCCTCCGCTGCAATTCGATTTCAAAAATCAATTTGCCCAACTACATTATAAACTGATATGAATTTGGCCCCGGCACTAATTTGATTTCCTGCCTCCTCCACTTCACGAGAAATATATATATGTATTTGGAATTGCGTTAGCGCAGAGTATATGAAGTTTTCTCTGTAAATACATAATCCAATTGGCATGGCTCCTCGCTCATTTGAACCTTGATGATAAAATGCGACTTTTGTTTAGCTCAGGCTGAGGCTGAGTGAGATTTGAATCCTGCTCGGAGTAGCTCTTCCTTTTGGCTACTCATACATTTTGCATGGATCCGCTGTCAATTGGAGGCTCTTGTTTGAGGGGGGAAGAGGGGAGGGGGTTGGGGCTCACTGTTTGTCGGCCGACTGACAAAGCACTCAACGCCCCTGTCTGCCTTTTGGCTACCTGAACCGCACTGAGCCGCACCGAGCCTCTGTTTGCCACGCCCCTCATGTGTCCGTGCGGCATTTAAGGCGTGCGTTTGATTGCCCCTGTTGGGCTGTTATTGGCTCGCGAAAGCGGGCTTTGAGCAGTGGTGTGGGCGTACCTGACGGCCTACATACGCACACACACACACATATATGTATATACAATATGTTGGCCTGTAGACTTTTGGCAAATGCAATTGCCGTTGCCTTTGGCTCCGGCGGCTCTGGCTCTGACTCTGACTCTGACTCTGGCCTCCCCGTTGCAACATCCGCTTCCGCTTCCGCTGCATTGCATGTTTCAGCTCATTCACAGCGCTGCATCTCTCTCCCTCTTCCTCTCTCTCTGCGTCCTGTGTTTAATTTCGATTTGGATTGCCGCCTGGCAATGAGTCAGTCAACCGTTTGGCTCGGCGCTGGCGCTGGCTCTGGCAACAGCCAGCAGCAAATTGTTGCCGTCTCATTTCCGATGATTGGCAGCGTTCGCATCGACTTCGAGTGCATCATCAGTTTTGATTAGCAGCGCCTGATTGCCGCCGCAGCCCAAAAGATTAAAAACTCATAAATCAGCGAGCGAGCGCTGACTTTGACTCGAGAGAGGCGAGAGAGAAAATTTAGATGAGGCGACAACGACATCATCATTGACTTGGCGATTACAGGGTATGTGGTTAGCCTGGCATATTATGCGCTGGCAGAGCTGGCTCTGATTGCGTCAGTGTTTGCCTTAATTCTGCTAGATTGCGTCCGAACACGGACAACGAACGGCGTTATTTAATATGCCCCTCACTGCAGCCGGCGGCAGCTGAAATTGCAGTTCATGTTGTTTGGCATAGACTATGGTGTCATCGTTGACGATGGCAACGAGCAGCAGCAACGGCAACAGCAGCAACGGCAGCGACAACAACAAGGCATACAATAACAAAGCTGATTGCAACAATGACGTAGGAAAGACAAACATAAAGCCAAGCCAAAAGCCTGGGCCAACAAATTTTTCACATGCAAACAGCAGGCAAAATGTTAAATCTCTCTATATATACAAACACATACATACATACATATGTGTGTGTGTGTGTGTGTTGTTTTGTGAATTATTAGATTGCCTGGAAAAATGCTGGCACGTCACAAGGCAAGGCGACGTTGAGCTGAAGAACGAGCATGTTTCCGCCTTTTTGCCAACTTAATTACTTTTGAAATAGTTGAGCATACACAGAGTGCGAGAAAGAGAGAGAGAGGGTGTGTGTGAGAGAGAGAAGGCGCCACATGAGCGATGGCAATTGGTGTGCTGCATGAGCCAAGTAGCTGAGGCCAGTCAGGCGAAGGAGCTGTCAGCCCGGCTTGTTACACGCGCCGCTCACATATGCCCGAGGCGCAGGCTATTATTATATTTATTAGCGCAGCACAGGACAGGGCGGGGCGGGGCGGGGCAGGGCAGCGGCAGGAAGTTTTATTTAATGCAGCTACGTAGCGCTGCTCAAATGCATTTTGATAATGGAGTTTGCATAGACACCGAGTCGAGCGCCAGTGCCAGGGCAACTCAATTTTCGTGTTGTTATGATAACAAGAAAACAAGCAACAAAACAAGCTGGAATCAAGGCGTGGGCATAAAGCTGGGAATAAGACTGCTCCTAGTTGACAAGCAGCCGGCGCTGACTCGGAGATAAGCCTGAGCTGTGCAACATTGCTGTTGATTAATCTTTAGGATTATATAAAAAGAAAGAGAGCTCTAGCATGGAGTGCCAGACTAGGAGATACCTTGAATAGTGTTCGTATAAAATCATGCAAATTTTCGAGCTGGCCTTTTCACTAGAAAATTCGATATTATGAAACTTGAACTAACAGCCGCGAATATAAATGTTTGCAACGCCTCTACTAACATTGCCGCTCCTCATTGCTTGAAAATTAAGTCCCAAATGTCAACTTAAATAGCAGCTACAATTTAAGTGCAATTGCGATTCTTTGAATAGATAAGACTCTACATAGTTCAATCTATGTGTGCTCATGTAAAAGAAAAATACTTACGCTTATCAGGCAAATCAGATAAAGGTTTTCATGAAACAGAGTACTGTTGGCTAATGGATTTCACTGAATCTTTCAGCATTTGTTCTATATAACCTAGAAAAATAGTTGTTAGCTTAGTAAGCATGCAAGCTCTGCCACATTTTTTCTTTATTTGAAAGTGAACTTACATTTATAGAGCTTCGGCAAATTTAAAGCTGGTAAAAAAGAAAATAAAACAGAAACAAAATTGTTCAAAATATTCACAATGCTATACACAATGCTATGACTCTAGATTCAAAGATGTCCTAGATATATTTCGACAACTGAAATTCGATAGCTTTTTTAGTCAATAATATTTGAAACGGCAATATCTATAGATTTTTTGAAATTAAACGCGATATGTGTGGCTATATAAAAGACTACAAAAAAGTATCAAGCTCTAACATACTCTATGATTGTGATTGCTGCATTCAAATAGACTAAAGAAGGTTGGCTCTGAGGGATAGACCAATGAATAGACAGACGGACGAACAAACAGACAGACAGACGGACGGACAGTCATTCGAGCGGTCAGACAGACGGGCAGATGGACAGATCAACGGACGAAATTAGGGATAAAAGTACAAATAGATGGACTGATGAACGAATGGATAGATGGACGAGCGGACAGATAGACGGCCAGATGGACGGCCAGATGGATGGACAATTCGAATGATCAGACAATTAGGCAAACAGACAGATTGACGGATGAAAAGAAAGATAGAGGAGAAGAAAGATGGACAGACGGACGAACGGATAGTCGGCCAACGGATAAACGGACGGATTGATTGATAAACGTACAATCGGACGGACAGTCAGACGGACAAGCAATTAGTCGGATGGACGGACAAAAAGACAAACATTACAAGATCAGCGCAGCTCGTCGTCCCGATCAAGAGTAATATACTTTATGGAATCCCACACGATTCCAGCTGCTCATTACATACAATCCCTAGTCTCCACCCGTATTCTCTCTAATTTCCCTGATTTTCATATGCATTTATTAGCTTCCTTAACAACATATGAAATGCATTTGCAAAACTATGTAAGCTTCTGCAGCAATATTTGAAATCCATTTGCCCAACTATCGCTGGCATTTGCCTGAATGCTCCCATGCAATAGTATCGCTGGGTCCGTCAATAGCTGCAACTTTTTCAATCAGCAAAAGTTTTTAGTGAAATCTAGCTTTTTAGCTAGAGTGCTAGAGTGCTTCAGGTAGAAGGGCTCAAAGTATTTAAGCTTTGATGCTTTCATTGGGTCTGCAGTTATTTTGTATCAAGATTGACTTTAATCCATGCCCCATTGAAGCTCAGCGCCCATACAAAAATACAGAAATATTTTCGTTTTGTTTTCCTTTTTTTTTGTTTTTTTGTTAACGTGGAAATTGACAGCGCGCTCCATTTGGACAAACAATGCTTTGTGCATGGCAGCAGCAGCAGTAGAACCTCTGCATGTGCGCTTCATTGAAAGCATTGCGCGGACGAGTTTTTGTTTTTTATGCAGACACTAAGCGAGTGAATCAGTGGCACATGCTGAGCGCTGAGCGCTGAATGCTGACGGCTGACTGCTGAATACGGAATGCTGAATGCCGCATTTGAATGGCAGGCAGATGCGAGTGCGTCGCATTCATTCAAGATTCAGTTTGTTGAAACATGAACCTGCAGCTTATCAGCGCCGAAGTCGAACAATGGCCGGCAACTAATGGAAATTTGCAGCGATGGCGATGGCTGTGGAGGCGGTGGAGGCAGTGGGACAATACGTGGTCGCTGCCTGGCGGACAGTGCATTAATCCGCCTGTTGCCATGGCCAGGCGATGCCGCAGCAGAAGAAGCTGAATAGAAATGCGAGAACTAATTGAGAGTCGCAAGCGAAGGAAGCTGTGACACTTGGCTAACTGACGCGCGCTCTGAATCAGGGAGCAGAATCATTCAATCAATCCGGCCATTGAGCCTGCTTTGCTATGCATAATTCAGGCGGCCGGGCCATTCATCAAACTGCCAGCTGGCAACTGTTGGCTGCTGTTGGCTGCCTGCTGCCTGGCAATGGCAACTGTAATGAACCATTTAAGACGTCGTTGAGGTTTAGCCCGCCGCCCGACGCCCGGCCCCGCCTAATGAGTTCAGTTGTCTCACTTGATTGCCACATGTGCCGCCTGCTGCCAAGTCAAATGCGATGCCCCCTCTCCCACCCTCTCTCCCCGACCCTCTCTCTGCATGTGGCATCATTATTTTTTATCGCTCAGCCAGCCATGGGAGCGGGCTGTGCGCGTCAAGCTTCACTTGCACAATGTGGCGTATGATTAATGTCTGTGTCAAGCCAAATGCCCATTACGTATACGCACTGCTAAACGCTCGCTGCCTCGCTTTTTCTTGCTGTGATTTCGTGTGTATTAGAAAGAGCTTTTTGATTTCTGTGCGGGGGCGAGCGTTACTCGCTGCACTTGCCCCTGCACTCGCCTCACCTTTCGCCAGTTGCCATTAATTCTACGCACACACACACACACACATACACACACACAGTCAGCAGCTGGGCATGTCGAGTGGCGAGGAACGTGATGTGAATTCGTGTTTGTCTTATTGATAGGCAGCACGGCACGGCAAGGCTGTTGTCCTGCCAGTCACATATGAATATTAAGCAATATGTCCTGATTTGATTGCACAACTTACACACACCAACACACACCAACACACACCTACACACTCACTCACTCTTTCTTGCATTATCACATCTAATCCGTGCTGCATTTATATATTATTTACAGGCCGCCTCGCCGCGCTGGGAGCCACAGATCGCCGTGCTCTGCGAAGCCGGACAAATCTATCAGCCGCAATATCTATCCGAGGAGGGGCGCTGGGTGACGGACCTCAGCAAGAAGACAACGGGCGCCACATGTTTGCGTGATAAAATGGATTTGCTTGATTACTGCAAGAAGGTAAGTGGAGAGGGAATGCGTTTTCAAATTGAAAGGCCCCCAACACCCCCCCACCTGTCGCCCCACCAAAAGGGGAGGTCTGGGGCTGGGTCTGGTGCCTGGGCACGTGTTTGTAATGTGCTGCTGATTGAATTGAAGCCGCATGAAAATTGCTATTTGCATTCGCTATTGCATTTACTTTGCATATGAAAAGTGAGCAGAGATTGCGCATACGCCACGTGGCCCCGTTGCAAAATGTAATTTTATGGCCACGCTAACGCTCAAGTGGCTAGCCGCAAGCAGCAGCCGTAGCAGCGCCAGATTTGCTCGCCTGGCAACCAGCGCAGCCAGCTTATTTCGAACTAGCCCCACGCCCCGCTCCACTACCCTCCCCCCCCTAGCATTCCCCATCCATTCAGCCAGGCTCTTCACTCAAAGTGCAGCAGCTACATGAAAGGCAATAAATCAAAAGAGGCAGCAGCAACATTTTGTAGTGGAGGCTGCACTGCCAGTGCCAGCTCGACTCTGCAGTTGACTGAGTGTGCGTGTGTGTGTGTGCGTGTGTGTGTGTGTGGAGCAACAACAATTTAATTTGCGCTGCGTTGAAAGCGTTTATATTGAGACAACATTAAACGACACTTAATTAATTTTCCATTAATTTTCGCTTTTTACTTTTTGCACTCTGCATACGCACGCCTCTCACTCTCCCTCTCCCACTCTCTCTCCATCTCTCTCTCGCAGTGCGCGCACACACATCGCGCATACGCCAGGGACGCCCTCATAAATTGGCCTGCCTTTGGCTTTTTTAATTAAATTCCCCTAGCTGCCGGCTAATGTAGCGCTCGCTCGCTACTTGCGCAACAAAAGCGTTTGCTGATTGACACCGGCAGCAGCAGTGTTAAGTGAAATACAATGTCCTTGGCTGGCATCAAAGGGCCTCGTCGAGCGCATTCAATGGCCATATATAGTTTTGCCATTGAATCGACGCCAGATTGCAAATGGCAAATGGCAAATTGCAAATTCACTTACAATTTGCGAGCTGCGCTGAGTTTAGTCACACTTGAAGCTGCCGCTGCTGCTGCTTGTCTCTTTTTGGTAAATATGACATGTTCCACGCTCAGAGCTGAACGTTTCTAATGAGCCTTGCGGCCTGTCACAGCTGTCGCATTTGATTTCGACACGCAAATTTGTTGCGGCCTGCTGCCGTTGCTGCTGCCATTTTGCCACAATGTAAATCATATTACACACATACACACACACACTCATGTATCTCTGTGTGTGTATTTATGAAAAAACATTTTATTGGCTTTGCATTTGCATTTTATTTTTGGCCTGCGCGCATTTACAATGAAGCGTGTTTTCTTTCTTCCATATTTTATAATTATGTTAATTTTTATATTATGCTTAATTTATGTGAACATGTTGCCGTTGACAACGCCAACCACCGCACCACCACACCACCGCCGCACCACCGCCCACTGCTAATTGTAATAAATTGCAATATACTCGTAATTACATCAACAATATGAAGCAGACAATTAGAAGGAAACAAGTGAAAATTAAAAATAGCATTGATTGCGCAACAAAGGGGGAAATATTTCGACGAAATTCAGAAATTCAATAAAATAAAAAGAAAATAGAATTCGTTCGGGACGACATCTGCTTTTGAGTGCAGACAGAGGCATTCAGTGGCAGCCACAGGCAATATGAAATAAATAATCAAGTCACACAGAAAGACTCGAAATGGCAAATTGAATTTAAATATCAATCATTGCGTGGCCAATTTGTGCTTCTGTCTGCATGCCAAATCAACAGCTGCACACGTGGCCCACTCGAGATATTTGCGTATTGTCGTCAGAGCTGTTAAGGCCGCAACACGCGCAGCGACAACTGTCAGAGCCACACACAAATCCCAGCCATTAGACAATGCTGAGCTGTTGCTTTCAGCTGTCCTCCACTCGCCCGCCTTCATCTCTCTCCTAATCCACCTGCTGTTGCGCCATTTTCCATTCGTGCATTCATTGTTTGCTTTGCTTTCAATGTGAAACAAAAAACAAAAAAGAAAAGAAAAGAAAAGAAAAGAAAAAAGAAAAACTGCGACACTAACGAATTCCGTCTGACAATAAATATGGATGAGAGCCCTGCACAGCGCTACAGCTGTTGTGGACTGGGTGCGGATCCGTTGATATTTAATTGAAACATATTTAGAATAGCGCAGCTCATAATTGTCCTGCTTGAGAGCATAGAGAGGAGCTTAGAGCCATTGATAGAATCAATAAAATATTCAGATGTTTTCAACTTGCTTCGCTTTGATGAGCAGCGAGAGTGAACGACAATTTACATAGCAAAGTTGGACGGACTAAGAGTGGGCGGATGGGCGGAGAGAGTGAGTGGGAGAGAGAGTGAGTGTGGGGAGAGTGAGTGGGCGACAGTGAGTGGGAAAAAGTGAGTGGGAGAGAGTGTGGCACAGTGAGTAAGCACTGTCTCTTCTGTCTTCTAGGAATTCATTTAAAATGGGAATTCTGGGTAGAATGGTTTTCGGAAAGTGTAAGTAACAGGCAGAGAAAGGCGAGGCAGACCTCTTTAAGTATATTCTTGATCAAGGTGATGAGCTGAGTCGCTCAAGTCATGTCCATCCGTCGGTCTTTTTATCCGTCTAGCTGTTCGTCCGGCCGTTCGTCCGTCTGCTCATCCGTCCGTTCGTCCGTCCTTTCGTCCGTCTGTATGTCATTTGTCGCCCAGTCCCTTTGTACATCTATCCCCCCCGTTCGTCTATTTGTCTATCAATCCGTCCGTATAATCCTAGCCATCTCCTAAACCATAAAAGCCAGAGACTTGAAATTAGAAATGAATCCCCGATTATTTCATTTTTTTCGATAACCCATCCCATTTCTTTATTATCGATAATAATCGATAGTTAGAATTTAAGTTCTAATTTACCTTGAATATCTAATTTACCTTGAAAACTTCAGATATTTTTGTGTAGCGTCCTGTAAGGAATACTCAAACTAAAATATATATTTGATTTTATAAACCATTTCCCCTTCCCTACAAATTATCAGGAAACATGTCACATACTATAAACTTGAACTTTGACATATACGCACACTTGAATGTCAATATCACATAATCAAGTTTAATTAAAAAATGCCATCTAAAAGGAAAGTTATGCAACAATTAAGTGGCCATTGTGACGTCCAGTCACTGCGCAGTAAGCAGAGCAAGTCTATACAATAGAAGCACATATTGATTGCAATATCAGTGCCCCGCTGGTGGCAGGGCATGCGCCAGTTGAGCAGTCCCCAACCCACCACTAGCACTCTCACTTGCTTCTAATGCAGTTATGCATAATTTGATTATAAAACCTTGCGTAATGGCCACATCAGGTATAAAAAGCGTGTACGAGCTCAGTTGACCTTTAATGTCAAGTGCTAGGCAAAAAGTCAAAGCAAATTGCATTTGCTGCATGCCAGTGTGTGTGTGAGTGTGTGTGTGTGTCAGTGTGTTTGTGTGCATTCTTAAACATTTGCCTGCTTTTTAATTTGACTATTTTGATGCGGCGCGCGCCTGACCTCAAGCAAACAGACAAACGCAAATAGCGCAAAGTTTACGCTCACTTAATTTGCAAAGTCAGCCACACACACACACACGCACGGGGGGAAGGCCATGGCGGTTGTGGTCACACATTTGCCCATTTACTGTGCTCGCTTGCCATTCAAACGCTCGAGTCAATCCTTTCTGCGCGAAATAAATCAAGCCGCACAAAAGTATGCTACACTTTTTTGCCTCCCCCTCCGCGGGTCATTTCGTTCACAATTTTGATGTTGGTCGCAAAAAGAAATTAATTAAAAAAGGAGAAAAAAAGCGTAAAGAAGAGCTGAACCTGTTGTCCTTTGTGTTTGTTTGTTTGCTCGTCCATTTGTTTGTTCGTTTGTTTGTTTGTTTGTTTGTTGTTGCTTTTGGCGAATTGTTCGACTCGTTGCGCTTTTGGGGTACGCCGCAGCGCCGAAGTGCAGCAGAACAAATTCATTTATGTATATGCATATTTAACCACCTGCCCCACACCTCGCTCCATCAACACGCCCCACTCCCCACCCTCCTCCCTCTCGCTGTGTGTCTCTCTTTTTATGCCTTATTTTTGGTTTTTATTTCGCTGTTTTCCATTCAAATGGAAATTAATTAATTTGCAGCTGCTTTACGGCGCGCCGCGCACACACAGACCACCAACCGAACATGTGGTTACGTGTCCCTGGACATCAACTAACAGGGGGCGTGGCCGCCAGCGAAAGATATGCCTGCTAAAGGGGGGAGGTCGGGGGGCTGTTTGCTTAGTCGCATTGATGTCAGGCGGCCAAAAATCGTTTGCTGCTTTCTAATTGTTTGCACAGTCACAATTTGGCTGTTATTTTTGTTGTGCGTGTGAGTGTGTGTGTGTGTGTGTGTGCCACTTGTTTGTTTTCTGGTTTTTGTAATGAGCCGCATTACATATTCGAGCTGGGCCCAAGCTGTTGTTGCTGCCTCTGCGCTCATTTGCATTGAACAAGCATTGATTTTTGGGCTATTTTGTAAACAATTCGTTCGTTTCGGGGGGGGGGGGGGGGGGGGGGGGGGGCCAGGCCACACGCATCCATAAAATATTTATTCAGCATTTGCATTGTATATAGCATTGTATATAGCTTATATATATGTAATACGAAATGTGTATAGCTCAGCTATTCATTGGGCCAGCTCAGCCCTTGCGCATTCTTCTAATGTGCATTTGACACACTTTGCTCGAGCATTTTAATATTGAATTAGCTGGCGAATGTCATTGCCTGCGCTTTGATTAATGAATGCAATTTGCCTAACTGCCCGAGTCAATTTGTTTATTAAAATATTCTCAGGTCGGGCCGAGTCGAGCGTGCTCAAATGTCAATTGAATAAAAGTTTTAGCTGCAATAAATATATTTGCTTTATTCAATTTATTTTCAAGGATATCCCTCGTCCTTTGCAATTCAATACAATGCACTTGAATCTGAACTCGTTTGCAGACGCCTAAGAGTTCATTAGTTTGCAAAGAGGCAGTTAGCTATCTGGGTAAGCTGCTGATAGTTAATAGAAGGCTTATTAGATTCATGCTCAGATCGGCGTATTCAATTACAAAACCTTCCTAATTAACGATATGATGGAGGCGGGCGCACGTTCCTCGCCACGCCTGCCCGCAGTTAATGAGATTGTGCGGCAAATGAGCTTACAAATGTGGCAAGTGCAGCAGCACAGGCGACCGACTGACCATGCCCCCAACCGCCCCCGCCCCGCCTCCCCTCGGCCAAAGATGTCCAGCTAAAAGCTGACTGAGTCCTGGTAGTTAATGCAGCTAATTGAATTTAGATGCGATTTATGTTTCAAAATGCAATTTACTCGCTTTAATGGCACCAAACAGAGAGAGAGAGAGAGAGAGAGAGAGGGAGAGAGAGAGAGAGAGAGAAAGGCACAGAGACACACACATTCATTCACCCATTAACACAGCTGCGTATCTTGAGCCATTGCAAAATTATTAATTCGAGTTTCATATCCCATTGTCCTTGAATTAAGAGAGCGTTATGATTGGACTTAGAACTCTCGATATTTGCCGTATTTAAATTGAGAGCACTTCAAGGTGAGCCAGCCTAAAGTCGTGATTTTTGTCGAGTTGAGCAGACGGCGTCGTCTTGCAGCAGCTCAAATAGATCACACAGCCAATCAGCGTCTGGCCGAGCAGCTGAAGGTTCTTGAGCTTTTAGAGCAGCAGCCGAGAGCAACACGCTCGAGTGAATTTGAATGCCTAGCCCCAGCAGCCAGACTGTCAAAGATCCAAATGAGAATGTCCTGCATACAGAGCAAATGGTCGGCCTGCCTCGGCAGCAATCGTAGCAGCCACACGCTGTCGTTCGGCTGGAAAATGCAAGCTCTCTAGCTCCTTTAGACTATCTAGGAGAAGGCGCGGATATTCCTTCACGGCTTCTTCAGTCATCTACTAGATAATAGTTCACTATTTGAATAGCGGCTAAAACTCTTAGCTACTTGGGCAGAGATATCTTGCGCAATAAAAATAAAAGTCTGCCATAATAAATGAGACGTATGTAATCTCTGCTCTATATCAATTGAAAGAAGTAAAATAAATCAAAGCGAGGGGCTCAACTAAGAGATTAAACAAGAACAGTTGCAAAGAGAAGAGTAATTTATATTTTTATGTAATAATGGGGAATCAATATTTTGTATATATACACAGAATATTTATTTTTATTTTTACAGTTTTAGTATTTGATATGACATGATATGAGATATACTTTCAAAACTGTAGCTCGAAACTTGAAAAACTATAAGAGATTGTGGAGCTACAGTATTGAATGCATATGTCATATTATATCATATCATATATTATTATATCATATCACATCAATTCATATTATAATATGAGATAGGTAGAGTGACAGTAAGAAAGAGAGCGAGAGAGATAGAGAGTCGAAGCAAAAGACTTAAAATAGGCATATCATCCTTAAGAGTTGAGAAATTCAGTTTGTTTAAGATCGAAAGAGTATAGAAAATCAACTTGATATAAATATCAAGTGAATGAGATGTCATATTACTATTTCAAGTCTTTTGCTTCGACTCTCTCTCTCTCTCTCTCTCTCTCTCTCTCTCTCTCTCTCTCTCTACCTATCTCAAATTCACACTACCAAATAAGATACAGATAAATTGTCCAATAGACAATACCAAATCAGTTTAGTTGCCGTTATTGATCAAATATATATATCATATATCATAGAGTAATGCTTTCAGCTAGTCTGCCAAACATCTTAACTAAACAATTTCAATTTGTATGCTATAAATTGCACCATAAAACTTGTGAGTGCCCCAACGAAAGTTGATTGTAATCCATAAAGTATAACACTTGGGCACTCTCTTCCTTCCTTCCTCTCTCTCTCTCTCTCTCTCTCTGCAACTCCCTATTAATTATTGACTTGAGCGCAATTCGCTCTCTCGATTCGCAAACTTCATGCATTAGAAGAGCCCCACTATCCCTCCCCGCCCCCCTCATATTTGCTCAGCAAGTGCAAGCAAGTGCACTTGTGTGAGAATTTCTGTAAAATGATTGCCTAATGCCTTTTAGTTAGTTTGGCTTATTTGATTTGAGCCGAGCAGCGCCTAATGCTCGGCGTCGATAATGCGAACAGCTCGAGTGTGCGCTAATGCATGGAAAAGTTATATATATAAAAAAAACTAGGTTTATCATATAAATAGCTGTAATTGGTACTCGACTCGAGAGTTGGCACTAAAAATTGCGGGCCACGCTCATCCGATTGGCTTGTGAAAACACAACGTTAAATATGACGCTTTGCTGTTGTTTTTTCTAATATCCCATATGCATATAGAGAGTGTGTGTGTGTATGTGTGTGTGTGTGATATGTTTATAATTAAATGCCGCGTGGCCATTGAAACTCAGTGAACAGGCAAAAAGTAGTTTAGTCGCCAACGAGCCATTCAAAGCGCGCACACAGAGAGGAAGCTAAATATAGTTGGGCAATACATAAGAGCAGCAACAGCAGCAGCAGCGGCAGCAGCGGCAGCAGGGAGATAAATAGATAAGCATAGCTAGAGACTGGCGCACACACATACATTAGGCCACAACTAACAAATGGGCTTGGGCCGCAGCTAGAGCCGGAGGCACACGGGTTGGCCGGACCTGGTGCTGGCCCTGGTCTGCTCTGGTCCTTAAATGGCTACAAAATTGCAAAGTAGCAGAGGGTGGGTGGGGAAGGGGGGCGGGGGGGGGTGGCTAGGCGCGGCAACAGTCGCCGCTCTGCCCACAATTGTGCAGCGGCCCAGTCTTAATTCAATTGTTTGTAACGTTGCCAAAGCATTTAGGGCTAAATGCCTGCTAACACAAAATGCCCATTAAAGGTGATGTATTGCATGTACAAAAACAACTGTGCGGGGCGAAAGAGGCACAGATAGACACAGCGACATCAGCATCATCACATATACACACACACACACACACACATATAGATATGTATCTGTGTGTGAAGGGCGCGCTGCGGTCGGCGAAGAATGCGTGAGATTTAGCTTTTGGTCATTTAAATCGTAATTCTTCAGCTGTTAACAGTTATAGCATTATACGAGTGTATAACAGTTATAACAGTTTCGTTATAATCGAGTGCGTGCGTATGTGAAGTAGAGAAAAGCATGTTGGTATAACAGATTAAAGTCACTCGAAGTGAGAGAGAGAGAGAGAGAGGGAGAGGGGAGGGGAGAAGATAGCGAAAGTTCGAGAGCAAGTAGAAAGGGAGCAAGAGGGAAGTAGAAGAGAAAAGGGAGAGAGAAAGGATGGAAAACAGAAAGAGACTGTGGAATAGAGAGAGAAAGAGAGAGAGAGAAAGTTAATAGAAGAGAGAAAAATAGAGAGAGTTGAAAGAAGATTGTACAAGGAAAAAGAGAGAAAGATGAAAGAAGATAGATGAAAGAAAAGAGGGAGGTGATAGAAGAGAGATAAAAAGAGAGATGATAGAAGATTGGAAATGAGAGAGATGATAGAAGAGTGAAAGAGAGAGAGAGATGTAGGAGAGAAAGAAAGAAACAAATATGAAATGAATAACATAGAGACTGTGAGATATGAAAAGAGAGACATAAACATGGAGAGATAACAAACAGAGAGTCATCAGAAAAGTAAGATATAAAGTCATTAGGATACTCAATAGAAGGTGAGAGAGAGTAGACGAGGGTGAGAGATAGAGAAATGCATAGAGAATGAAACATATACAACCAAGAGATAGAAAGGCAGAGACAAAGATAACAAAGGGAGGCAGAGAGAGAAAGATAGAGAGATACAGATATAGATAGATAGAAAAATGTATATACACAGAGAGAGAAAAAGAGAAAAATGATAGAAAAAGAATACAAAACGAAAAGTAAGATAAAGGTAGAGACAAAATCTAAGAGAAGCAAAGGTAGACAGCTAAAAATAAAAGAAAACAGAGATTGCAATCCTCACTCACGAAAGTGAAATATCAAATGTCAAAGAGCTTCATTTCTAGATTCGTATGCCTTTTCCCATAAAAAGTGAAAGTACCATATCATTTCGATCTGATACGCCATACGCACCATGACTAAGTGCCAGGCAAATTGTGCTTATCAAATATGTGGCGCACGCTGCGCTACCTTATGCACGCCACGTTGCGTATACGCAATGTGGGCAAATGCCACTTAAAAGTGTAACTAAATGCCTGACCAACAACGCATGTCTAACCAAGCTTAAATAATGCTCACGCACACAGACAATGACAGGGGGGAGAGGGGGAGAGAGGGAGGGGGCGAGTGTGCGTGTGAGGGAGAGCAAATAAAAGCGAGTCAACTTAAAATAATATGTTTGCTTAGCCTATTTGACAGAAATGACTTTGTAACACAAAAGTTTGAACTTAAGGAAACAAAAAACAAACAACAACAAACAAATGGAAATGACACAGCAGCATTTGGCCTTTTGCCCGCATTGTTTTTCTGAGTGTGTGGTTTTGCGTGTGTGTGTGTGTGCGGGTGTGCGGACAAAACGTGGCAAAGGAGAAATTATTTTTACAATTTCAATGTCAACGCGTTGGGACCCAAACACGCGCGAAGGCCGAGCGCCCAGATTCTCAGTTAGGCGCTGCCAGGGCCTCGCAGCGGTCACTGCTTGTTGGCCACAGGCATTTGTGGGTGTCTGTATAACGGTAACGGTAACGGTAACTTTAGTCGACGTGGAACTAAAAATACGTATACGCCACGAGTTCAAACTGTTTGGCGGGACTGTCGAAAGGACGGAAGGACGAACGAAAGGACGGACGGTCGGTTGGTCGTTTGGAACTTAAATTACAACAAGCTCAGCTCAGCTCAGCTCGGTGCGGCGTGGGCAAACAAATGCCGTTGGGTGGCCTGGTCACGCCCCTGCGAACTTTAAGCGCACCAAAACTGTATATAAAATTCAAATTTAAATTCAAAAACAAAAACAAAAACAAAAATCGAGAACGAGAACGAAAACGAAAATACCAAGAAAGAGCCTTGAACGGCAAAATGCGAAGAGGAAGTTGCCACAAAATGAGTTGAGGCAGCGCACGCATAAGCTGAGCAGCCGAATGGGGGCTGACGGGGGGAGTGCAGGGGCGCGGACGCCACGCGCAGCGAGTCTCGCGGCGATGCCGCATTAAAAAATCATTTTCAATAACGCGTTCGGCTGCAGCGCCCAAGTCGACTGTTTGCATTTAGCCAGGCACTGAGGGGGCGTGGCCCACAAACAAATTCGCAGAAAAGAGAGAGAGGGAGGGAGGTAGAAAAAAATGGAGGCGACCGCCAACTGTCAGCTGCAGGCACTGAAATGTGGGCGTGGCCCAGGCGCGCCGCTCACTATGCAATTATTTTGTTTTTTTTTTCTTTTCGTCTGATAATGGCGAGAGCGAGGCCAATTTAGAATTATTTATGCACTTGAGCCGAACTTTTAATATGCAGCATTTTGTGGGGCTTAATTAAAAGTGGAGCCGGGCGCCAGGGGATCAGCAGACCAGACCCGAGACCAGACCAGACCAGAAAATGAACTGAAAATTCGTCTAGCTGAGGCACACACACACTCGCAGTGTATTAATAGATATCGATTGAAGATATACACACACACACACACGCAGTGCCTCAAAAATATTATATCTAAGGATATATACATATAGCAAAAGTTTCGACATCAAGGACGACGCGCAATCTGTTGCCTCGTCCATTGTTGCTGGCTGGCTGGCTGGCGCAATGGCCGCCATTTTGTGTGTTCAATATGTGGCGACGCCATCTTGTTGTTAATGTCGTTGTGTGTGTGTGTGTGTCAACTGTTGTTCGGCTGTTGTTTCAACTGCCATTGTTGCCGTTAGATTGAAACTTGTCTAATTGCATTGCTCAAGGATAAGCGCATGTACAGTTGGCAACAGAAAAACACGCGTGTTCGCTCGGCGTCTCTTTCTCTCAGTGTGTGTGTGAGTGTGTGTGTGTGTGTGTGGGACAATAGAGAAAATGTCAAGTTTAATTGTTTGTCTGTCATTAGCGCACACACACACACAGTCACTCGCAGGGAGGCTCACATGGGAGCCGCGCATTTTGCTAATTTTATACAATTAAATTTGCTTTTCATTTTACCCCACACAACCAAGTGCCTCTGTGTGTGTGCGTGTGTGTGTGTGTGCTTGTGGAAACAAAAGAATCAAATTCTGTTACAATAAGTTGGCGCTGCGTGTGTATTTGTGGCGAGCTCTCTCGAGCGAAGCACTTAAACAGCCTCACGCTCGGTTGAATATGTTTTGATTAAGCCAAGTATAACGAACACATTTTAGCCAAGCCCGAACGGGCCAGGCCAGTACAAGACGTGGGCAGCGAGGGAGGAGCGTGTTGGGGCAGTGGGGCAGCGGTTTGCCTCTGTTGGCCTGGGCGTGGTGCTGCTGGGGGTTGCCAGGACACCCAAGAGCCCAGTCACAGTGCGCCTACAGAGCCGCTCCTCTCCTGCCGCAGCTCCACGTATTCGTGTGAAAGTGTTTCTCTGCCACTGTGTGTGTGTGTGTGTGTGTGTGGTGTGTGTGTGTGAGTGTGTTGGTTTGCGCATTCGGTTGGCACGTTTATATACTCCAACGACCAAACAAATGACGGACTCAGAGTCACCCACAGGCAGCAGCAGCAGCAGCAACAGTAGCTTCGACCGACGCTGGTCAGGCTGAGGCCGTCGCCGTCGTCATCATTGCTTTTGCTGTGGCTGCTGCTGCTGCTGCTGCTGATGTGCGTGTTTTTTTTTTTACATTTTCCTTTAAATGGCAACTGAGTGAGGCGAGAGAGAGAGAGCGAGTGAAGTGGTGTAGGTGGCAGGCGTATATCAAGTCGCACGCACGCACGCTATCGCAGCGGCCGTCCAAGCGCCGTGCGCACAGTGGGCAACCAATTTCACAGTTGGCCTGCTAAGCGCGATAGCACAGATTGTGCTGTCGGCTTAGGGCCGTATAACAGTTGGACTCGCTATATGCGGCATTAATGAAATTGAACTTTAATTGATTGGGGAGAGCAGGACGAGACTAACAAGACGAGCTAGTGGAGAGGCTAGTTAATAGAGGCAAGGCGTAGCTAAGCACTTCCAGTGTTATACGGTGAAAGCTGTTATATGAATAGGTATATAAGCAGCTTAACTTATTCAATTATCGAATTGGAGCTAAAGAAAATAGGAAAGAGGATTCTTATTTAGCAATTAACTGCTCAGTTAGAGACTGTTATACGAGACTGTTATACGAAACTAATATGCGAAACTGTTATACTACATTTTTATACGAGATTAATAAACGAAACTGTTATAAGAAACTGTTATATAAAACGGTTATACGAAACTGTTATACCAAACTGTTATACAAAACTGTTATACATAACTATTATCCGAAACTATTAGACAAAACTGTTACACGAAACTGTTGTACAAAACTGTTATACAAAATTGTTATACGAAACAGTTATACTAAACTTTTATACGAGATTAATAAACGAAACTGATATACGAAACTATTATAAGAAACTGTTATATAAAACTGTTTAAACGAAATTAATAAACGAAACTGATATAGGAACCTGCTCCGCAAAACTGATATGTGAAGCTGTTATGCACAACTGTTATACTCTAAACAAATAAGATCGTTGGCAAAATGTTGCAAGCATACTTGGGACTAAGCTGTTATGCTAAGACAAAAGCTGCTAAACTAAAAAGCTGTTATACACGTCTTCCAAAAAAGAAATTCTCACGTGTGAAATAAAAATATGTTTCCACAGCAACTGTTATACTGAGCTAAAAAATGTTGTACTAATAATCTGTTCTAAATATCGTATTTATTAAGAAAGTCTTACTTAGTCCACTATTTCGCATAGGAAACTGTTATAAAGTAAAATGTTACTGCACCACTGCACTGTTATACTGTCCTAAGTATCTCGACATAAACAGACAGCTAGCTGCGTCTATATACGATTCTCTTCATAGCGTCTGGCGTGCCATGGGGGAAAATGCAGGATATAAATATAAATGGCAGAAGAATGAGAGCTTAGGCTAAAATGGAATACATATTTCTGTCGAGATAAAGCACATGGCGACGCTGAACCAATACTAAGGACATGCTCGATTCAAGTGGTTGTCACTGTGTCATTATATGTATGATTATGTGCTACACACACACACACGCATACATATTTCTATGTGTGTATGTGAATGTATGGTCACACACAGTGCGGGGCCTTGTTGGGTTTTTGTTTTATTTTGAGTGTGGAACGGGCCTGGGCGCCTTTGGGGTTTCGGTTTTCAGTTTGACTTGACATGCATCAGCATCATTATTTTGTGCTTTTAATGTTTTATTTAGCCTGGTTGCCAACAGCTATACGGCAATACACACACACACGGCGAGAAAGAGAGAGAGGGAGAGAGAGAAGGAGCTCAACAGAAGGCCTACTGGACGCCAAAAGCTGGGGCATGGGCGTCTATGGTGGGGCCCAACTGTCTGGCCGTGTGGCTCAGCGCCAAGCCTACGTGCCGTTTGCACTCGTTTTCTGTGTGTGTGTGCGAGTGTGTGTGAGTGAGTGTGTGTGTGTGCTATTTGCAGCAAAACACTCAAACAACATTTAAAAAGGCCTCATTTTCATGAGCTGTTGGGTGTTACGTGCGTGTGTGTGTGTGTGTGTGTGTGGCACTCGGCACATAATTGTTTGAAACAAATGTAGTGCACACATACTCGAGCACACACACACACACACTTACCGCATACATAAGCATATGCACACATGTGTGTGTGCGTGTGTGCGCGATATTTTATAAGGCCATTCAGTTAGTCAGTCATTTAGGCAGTCAATCAAACTGGGCGGCCAATTAAAGTTTTACTGCTCGCTGGCCAAACTGAAAGAGAGAAAGGAGAACAGAGAGAAGAGGAAGGAAAAACGCATCAAATGCTCGGCTGAGCAGACAATGAAATTGTAGCCTATAAATATCTAATGATTTAACCGCTTATCCACTTTGAGTTACCCCAGAGAATAGACGCACACGCACACAGGATATGGGTAGCTGGGCATAGATACTAATAAGCATATGGCCATAGATACACGCACGCATCGACTGCCGTCGACTAATCAACATTAGCAGCCAGCCAGGCAGTCAGCCATCCAGGCAGCCATCGATCTTACGAGTGCTAAATGCGCACATTACGTATACGCCGAGTGGCTGCCATTGTTGCAGGCAGCTTCAGTAATGGCACAGAGAGCGCACTGAGAACTTACATCTGCCCACTCAGAGGCACTCTGAGCCCCCTCCCTCCTTCCGCCTTTGTGTTTGTGCTCCAATTTTGATTGAGTATGCGTGCGTGTGTGTGTGTGCAGCAGTCAGGTGTCAAAATCGAAGCCAAGGCTTTTGGCTGCACTCAATTTACATGTGCCTTCAAGTACCCTCGCACGCACACACACACAAGCAGCTGCTGCCACTCAAGCCTGATGCTGATGATAATGTTTTACGGCTGCTGTGCGTTGCCATGGCATCTGCCTAAACAGGGACAAATAAATATTTGGATTAGTTGACGCACTGCAATAATCGCCCGAGTGGAAGTGGAAAAGCCACTTGTTTAGGCAAGCCCAACCCTTGAGGCTTATCCGCTTCACTTCGAATCATATTAAATCCAGGCAACCAAAAAGACATCGCACATCGAATTACAAATAGTTCGGCTTACGCTTTCGATTAGCAAACTCCACAGCGTAGATAAAGAGACTTTTAACTCTGTTTTAGCTTAGTTTCCATTTCCACATTGGCATTGCTGCTGCCAAGTCAATTGATTGATGTAAAAAGTTCTATTTGCTTTGCAATTTGCAATCGCATCAGCATTTGTCAACAAAATGTTAAAATTTTGACAATGTCACTTGCATATGCTGACAAGAGTGTGTCGAGCCAGTCAAGGCAGCACTGTTTGCATATGGAAATTTGTGTATTTAGTGCAGCCTGGCAGCAGTGCACTCGATGTCATGCTATTTGGCCAATCATTGGGGCAATCAAACAAATTGCAAATAACTTTAAATTCTATTTTACTACAATTATGTTGGGCCAACTTTCGCCTAATCAAATGTAGGGTTGAATGGTCGATAGAAATGGGAAGAGATGAAGGTCTAAGGAATTTATTTCATGATTTCATTATACTTTGAGCTCGTTGAAAATGGGAATTTGGGCAACTATGATTTTGTGAAAGTGCATTTAAAGCTTATAAATATTAATCATCAGGACGACGAGATGAGCCGGTCCGTCTGTCTGTTTTTCCTTCCATATGACCGTATGAGATGAGTCGATCTAGTCATGTTAGTCTGTCCGTTCGTCCGTCCGTTCGTCCGTCTGTTCGTCCTTCCTTCCGTGATTCCGTCCGTCCCTTTTCGGACCGTCCATCCGCGGGAACGCAGCGATTTCGTAAGCTTCAACAGCTAGAATAATTGTACTGCATACCATACGCAGTTCGAGCCCTTTTCCTTGGGTAACTCATTCTATTACTTACTATCGATAAACATAAAAATTTTACTTTTTTTAAGAATAGCTGAAGACAATTACAACTGAAGACATGCTGCATAGGTTTCTGTAATGAATACATATATTCTTTATATTTTAGAGCTTCGATACCCCCACCCCTTCGTAGGGTTCAAGGTTTCTCTTAGTCAAACAGTCTTGACTCTTGCTTATTTTGATTCCATATCTCTGGTTGTAGCTCCATCATCCCCACATTGCTGCCCGGATTGAGTTGCCTTTACATCAATTCCTAACAAAATTGCCTTGAAATATTATAGGCATATATTAAAAAGTCCTGATGAAAGTCTAAGGGACTCTGATTTCATTTCGTCTCTTCCCATCTGCCACTGGGTATATTATTAAAATTAAGTTAAGAATATCTGAAGACAGTTACAGCGGGAGACTTGCTGTACAGGTTTCTGTAATAAATACTTATATTTTTTATATTTTAAAGTTTTGATACCTCCACCCCTTCGTAGGGTTCAAGGTTTCTCTTAGTCGAACAGTCTCGACTCTTACTTATTTTGGTTCCATATCTCTGTCTATAGCTCAATTATCCCCACATTGCTGCCCAGAATGAGTTGCCTTTACATCAATTCCTAACAAAATTGCCTTGAAATATTATGCATATATTAAAAAGTCCTGATGAAAGTCTAAGGGACTCTGATTTCATTTCGTCTCTTCCCATCTGCTACTGGGTATATTATTAAAATTAAGTTGCCTCTCCACTGACTCCCCTCAATTACCTCCAATCTAACTCCATCTCTCATTTATTGCTCCTTTGCAGGCCTATCCGAATCGTGACATTACGAACATTGTGGAGTCGTCGCACTACCAGAAGATCGGTGGCTGGTGTCGCCAGGGCTCGTTGAATGCGGCCAAGTGCAAGGGCGCCCATCGCTGGATCAAGCCGTTCCGCTGCCTGGGTAAGTGCCAACACACACGCTAAGCGCTGAGCCAACCAAGTGAACCATTTGCTTTTTCCCTCACAATAATTCCACACAATTAAAAACAACCGAAAATGCGGCGACAATCTCGTTTGGCTTCAGAAGGACCATTCCAATCGGACGCACTGCTGGTGCCCGAGGGCTGCCTCTTTGACCACATACACAACGCGTCGCGCTGCTGGCCCTTCGTCAGATGGAACCAGACCGGAGCTGCCGCCTGTCAGGAGCGCGGCATGCAGATGCGCAGCTTCGCCATGCTGCTGCCCTGCGGCATCTCGCTCTTCTCTGGCGTTGAGTTCGTCTGCTGCCCCAAGCACTTCAAAAGTAAGTGGTGCGACGGTTCACAGCTCCGCTCACACTCACCGACGCCCTGCCTCGCCTTTCCCTTCTTTGCAGCCGACGAGATACGCGTGAAGAAGACCGACATTCCCGTCATGCCGCCGGCACAGCTGAACAGCGCCAACGTGGAGCTGAGCGTGAACGAGGAGGATGAGAGCAACGACTCGAACTACTCGAAGGACGCCAATGACGACGAGCTGGACGACGAGGATGATCTGATGGGCGACGACGAGGAGGACGAGATGGTCGCCGACGAGGCAGCCGCTGGCGGCGGCGCAGGCACTGCCAGCGATGCCAACAGCAGCGGCGCCCTGGACGACATCAACGCGGAGTACGACAGCGGCGAGGACAGCGACATCTACGAGGAGGACGGCGCCGGCTCGGACAGCGATGTGGCCGGCATTGCCGACGCCTGGGATCCCAACGGCAGCTCCAGCGGCGCCAAGCCCCCGCTCAAGTCGGCCCCCGTCCCACTGATGTCCTCGTCGCCCGCCAGCCTCACCGTCGCCGAGCAGGTGGGCAGCAAGCCGTCCATCTCGAAGCCCGAAGTGGTCACTGGCACGCCGCAATTGTCGGCCGCTGCTGCTGCCGCTGCCGCCGCTGCTGCCGCTGCGGCCGTCGCTGGCGTAGCCGTGGGTGCACCACCGTCGACGGCTCAGCCCACCTCCGATCCGTACTTCACGCACTTCGACCCGCACTACGAGCACCAGAGCTACAAAGTAAGTCAGAAAGTAAGTGTTTACGTTGAGGGCGCAGGTTTATTTATCAAACAAAAAACAAAACATATTCTAAACAAAGGAAGCCCAACAGCGCCTTGAGGAATCGCACCGCGAGAAGGTCACACGGGTCATGAAGGACTGGTCGGACCTCGAGGAGAAGTACCAGGATATGCGCCTGGCCGATCCGAAGGCGGCGCAGAGCTTCAAACAGCGTATGACGGCACGTTTCCAGGTTCGTGCCCAACCAACCCCCCCCCACCCATCCCACTGCCTGGCATCCCCCCCCCCCCCCACCTCCCAGCCTGTGACCCATCAAGTGTCAAGACCCAACGACTTCCCAAACCCCCAAACCCCAAATTCAACCAACCCATCATAGTTCTATTGTGTATTCTCTTTTTCTGACTCTATCTCTATCTCTATCGCACCACTATCACTATCTCAACTATGTACATATGTGTGTGTGAGTGTGTGAATGTGTGAGTGTGTATGTGTGTGAGTGAGTGTGTGTGCTTGTCTTTGGGCAGAGCGAGAGGTCAGGTCACACCAAGTGAGCCGCCGCGCCTACCCAAGCCCCCAACTCCGAGTAGCTACTACCACTAGAGCTAGCTAGCTCATTTCCATTGTAACTCTAGTTAGTCTCATTGTTTATGATTTGCCTAAGTTTGACGCACTCTAACCATGCACCTGTCGCTTGAGTTCCTCCTTTGGTTTCTGCTCGCTTTTCTGTTTCGTTTCACGTAATCGATGTGTGTCTGTGTTTGTACGTAGTCATGTAATTCCTACTCTCTGTGTATCCATGTATGGCAAATGGGAGCGAAAGAGGCATCAGATTCTAATCACATATTAAACCAATAACAACAATAACAATAACAGTAACAGTCTCGACGATGATGAAGCGACTCAATACACGTACAGCTCGGCGACGGCCTAGACGTTGCTCAAGTAGTCCAAACCCGATTGGCTTTAAAGTTGAACTCGTGTAATCCTTAGCTATCAATTAATCAACTAGCGCTTACTTAACTAACTCTGCAAATAACTCTAAGATGATTGACACACCTAACAACAACTACACCTAGACATATACATACACATACATCATCTCTCTCTCTCTCCTTCTCTTTTATTATATGTGCATATTTAGCTCTAATCAAATGCTGCTTTCAATTGAATAATCCAAGTGCTGCGCTTACTGATAAATCAATAAATAATATATATATTTATATGTTATATATCTCTATATTCATAATATGAATTGCCTTTAGCTAGTCTTGTAAATATGCATATCTATAGCTTTATAGAAAATATATATTCTATTACATTTGTAGCTCTTAAGCACATCAAACCAATTCGAACTCACTCAAAGTGAAGCTCGCTGTCTCGCTCTCGCTCTGTCTCTCCCTCTCTCTCTCTCTCTGTTTTGTCAGCTTCCAAAGCACGAACATTTATTTGTAAAAAGTCTTTAGACTAAGCTTTAGTCAGTCTTAACCTGCACAAAATTCAAGCCAAGCTCAGCTTTAGTCGCAACTAGACTTAAAATTGAGCTGATAAATAAAGCCAAGGCAAATTATCTTTAAATTTTAGAGCTCGCTAAAACTAAAATTAAAATTGAAAGCCAAGGCAAATTTGCCTTAAATTTTAGAGTTCACTAAAACTAAACTTAAAATTGACTAAGAAAATGTTGTAGCTGAATTCAAAGTGTGCAGCTGCCAGTCAAAGGTCTTTGGGAGGAACAAACAAATCTGAAAGTTTTATGCTTCGACTGTAAATTTGACATTCGAGACTTCAATCATTCCATTTCACTGCCAATTTCCACTCACTCTCTCTGCACTCTGTTCGGGGCACTTGACGAACGAGTTATTAGTACCCAACACACACACACACACAGCCACGCCCACTCGTACACACACCCACTCTACACACAGCAACTGCAAGTTATAGCCATTGAAATTGTAGCGAAACGTAACTGTACTTAACGAAGTGAAATCGAAATTGCAATCGAAATTGAAATCGATATTGCTATCGATCAGAATGACAACAATCCAAAGCTTTAAATTCCAACATCGTGCTGATAATCTTTCTCTCTTGGTGTGCAATACGTCTTTATATGGGAATGTAATTTTAGACTTCTGTTCAGGCACTCGAGGAGGAAGGCAACGCCGAGAAGCACCAGCTGGCGGCCATGCACCAGCAGCGCGTGCTCGCCCACATCAATCAGCGCAAGCGCGAGGCCATGACCTGCTACACCCAGGCCCTCACGGAGCAGCCCCCCAATGTGAGTAGCTCCAGCAGAATGGGAATTTGAATTTAACCCCATACTTATTGTTGCTCCTCCCCGGTGCAGGCCCATCATGTGGAGAAGTGTCTGCAGAAGTTGTTGCGCGCCCTGCACAAGGATCGGGCACATGCCCTGGCCCACTATCGCCATCTGTTGAACTCGGGCGGCCCGGGTGGCCTGGAGGCGGCCGCTTCGGAGCGACCACGCACCCTGGAGCGCCTGATCGACATCGATCGGGCGGTCAATCAGTCGATGACCATGCTGAAGCGCTACCCGGAGCTCTCGGCCAAGATTGCCCAGCTGATGAACGACTATATCCTGGCGCTGCGCAGCAAGGACGACATTCCCGGCTCGTCGCTGGGCATGAGCGAGGAGGCGGAGGCGGGCATCCTGGACAAGTACCGCATCGAGATCGAGCGCAAGGTGGCCGAGAAGGAGCGTCTGCGCCTGGCCGAGAAGCAACGCAAGGAGCAGCGCGCCGCTGAGCGCGAGAAGCTGCGCGAGGAGAAGATGCGCATGGAAGCCAAGAAGGTCGACGACATGCTCAAGTCGCAGGCGGCCGAGCAGCAGCATCAGCAGCAGCAACAACAGCAGCAGCAGCAACAGCAGCAGCAGCAGCAGCAATTCCAGCAGCAGCAGCAGCTGCAGGACAGAGGCAAGGATCTGAAGGGAGCTGCTGGCCTGGTGACCGTGCCCAACCTGAACCTCGACACCACCAAGAGCGACAAGGAGTTGGCCGACGCCGAGTACGCTGAGGCTACGGTCAGGTGAGTTCACTGATTCCAACCGATTCAACTCCTGCCTCCTTTCTAACCGATTCGCTCTCGCTCTGTAGCAGCACCAAGGTGCAGACCGTGTTGCCGACGGTGGACGACGATGCCGTGCAGCGTGCGGTTGAGGATGTGGCCGCCGCCGTGGCCCACCAGGAGGCCGAGCCGCAGGTGCAGCACTTCATGACCCACGACCTGGGCCACCGCGAATCGGTATTTCAACTGCGGCGTCGACACCTCGTCCCGCATCTGCCTAAAGCCTATCCTCTCTCGTTCTCTTTGCAGAGCTTCTCGCTGCGCCGCGAGTTTGCGCACGCGCATGCGGCCAAGGAGGGGCGCAACGTCTACTTTACGCTCTCGTTCGCCGGCATCGCCCTAATGGCAGCTGTTTTCGTGGGCGTGGCCGTGGCCAAGTGGCGAACATCGCGCTCGCCGCACGCCCAGGGCTTCATTGAAGTGGATCAGGTATAAGCAATGAGCAAAAGTCAATGTCACAATATCTGAGAGAGAGAGAGAGTGAGGGGAGAGAAAGAGAGATCAATGCATATATCTCCCTCTCTCTCTTGCTCTTCTTCACCCACCTGCTAAGCACTCTTATTCATATCTATCTCCTTCTCTTTCGCCCCCCCCACAGAACGTGACCACACACCATCCCATCGTACAAGAGGAGAAGATTGTGCCCAACATGCAGATCAACGGGTACGAGAATCCGACCTACAAATACTTCGAAGTGAAAGAGTAAGAGCCTAGAGCAAAGGGAGACGAAGTAATTAAAAGAGAGTAATAAACAGAAAATAAACACAATAAGAACAAAAGCATGCACCTAAGAAAAGCAACAACAATCAGCAAAAAAAAGCATGGCACATCACTAAGAAAACAAAAAGAAAAAGAAAACCAAAAAGCAAAAACCAAAAAAAAAAAAAAAATACAACAAATTAAATGATATTAAAAAAAAAATAAAGAAAATAACAATTTTTTTTTCGTCTAAAGGACCGCAGTTCCGCAACGTACGTGAAATGTAATGCATCTATATATTAAATTAATGAAAGGCAAGAATATAAAGCAAGCAATTAAATTTAAGTATTTAAATGTTTAACAAAAAGAAAAACAAAAAACCAAAGCGAAAAGCAAAAAGCAAATGCAAAAAATGAAAACATCTATTTCAAGCTCTCCCCTTTCTCATACTCTGAACGTAAATGAAAATGCTTCAAATGATACGCAAATGTATCAAACGGCAAACTGGGACTAAGCCCAGCTTGCAATACACCCACACACTCACACACAGACACATGAATTGACGGAAAAGTCAAGGTAAAAATTGTTTCGTACTGCATTGCTCTTGTTTAGAAAAAAGTATTAAAAAACGCAACAGGCAAAACGATTTCAAATGAATTTCTCAAACATACACAGACAGCTTTCGAAAGTAAAACAATTGAATTGCAGCATATGAAACAATTTGATATATCTACAATATAAAGCAAAGTCCATAAAATCTAAAGAACACAAACACACTCATACACACACACATGCAGCTATGTAAAAAGGCGTTGCATACTTTGCGGCGTCCACAAAAATTATAAAGAGAAATATTTAAGAAAAACAGCTATATACATTTATTGAGCAAAGCAAATAAGCAAACAAACAGCGCTGCTTGCCTAATTAGTAGTTGCTAGCAAGCAAGGCAAATACGTAAGCACACACACACACTCACACACACACACACACACACAGAGCGAGACAGACACACATGTGAACCTAAGAGCTACCTACGCGTACTAATCTCTATATATGAACATATATATCTATATATATATATACGTATGTGTATGTATGTATTTAAGCATATACAGCTATATATATGGCAAAACAAATTATATATATATATACATACATATATATATACATATATATATATACAATATATTTAAACGCAAACGCAAACGCAAAATGTCCATAAATGTATTTATGTATCTATACACAACACCCGAAATGAAAGGAAAAACAAAACACAAATAAATAATTAATAAATAAAGAGAAAAACTCAGCTATTAAGGCAAGCCACAAACACAAAAATATAATAATAATATAAAAAAAAGCAAAGCTAAATGCAAAAATTCTTTTCAGAAATCTTTCTCAAGATTTTTTGTAATTGGCTTTTGTTACTTTCAGCACACACACACATACCCACACACATACCAAGACACACACCTACACTCACACACAGGAACGCACGCAGCTAGCATTTGGCATTTGTTCATATCAAATGATATTGTTAAATTAGACAAATCATTGAACTGACATTAGTTGGCCAAGTATTTGCACAGCGAACCGCTTGGTCAACAGCGCGATGGAGTCAATGTGAGTGCGCTTATGCTGCAGTCTCAGGGTTCGCCCAGCACTTGCACTTCAGTCCGATTGCAAAACAATATATATATATATATATTGGTTTGCAACAAAGCAATTGACAGTGGAACAGATAGGCAGAGCTGGCGGAGATAAACCGCTAGAAATGGCTAGTTTAATTTTTCAACTCGATTGCTTGGCAAATAGTGGACAAGTGTAGGGCCGAATGCTTGATTCGAGACGTTCTGTTATTTAATAACACACACACACCTACACACACACATACAGTTATATACATACATATATATGTATATTTATACTCAGAGCAGATCCAATTTATATAAATGTAATTTGTAGTACATTTTTTGCTATAAACCAAAGTTTGTAACTTTATTTGTATACCTACATATATACGATATATATATATATATACTGATTTATATATGTATATGTGTTTATATATGTATATAGCAAGAGCATCATAGGCCACAATTCAATTGCATTCACCCAGCACTTGATGTTAATAATCAAGTTTCAGTTCACCTGATTTAGTCACTTAGCTTGATTCCTTCTTTCGTCCTGTCTCGTTTGCACATCTCAGGCAACTACCCAGCCCACTCCTACTCTACTTACCCGAACCTATTGCTGTGACACCCACATAATGCATAACCTCTTCAGCAAATGCTTCAGGGCATCAAATATATAGTAAAGCTTTTCTAGGCTCCAAGCAAAACCGAAATCATTTTCTTTTTTTTTTCGTCTCTCTTTAATTGCGCTAAATGTTAATACATACCCAGATATTTATATATATTTATATATATATGATATATGCATACATATATATATATATTTATATATATATACATATATATATATTATGTATCTATCATACTCAAACCCCAATGCAAAAAGTGAGCAGTCAAGTCAAAGACGCTCACACACTCACACTCACACGCGCACACAGTTTTCATTAGAGTATTATAAAATCAAGAAAATATATATTTCAAATACACACACACACATACATACCCACATACACACCCACACATACACACACATACGCAAAATATATAAAATGAAAACAAAATCTAACTAGTCAAAGCTTGAATATTTTTTAATTTATTCATTAATATTTAAAAATGACATAATTATATATATATACATATATATATATATATAGCAAAAAAAAAAACAACAATTGATATTTACACTTAGTGAAGCAAAAACAAAAAGAAAAGAAAAAACGAGAAGAGAAAAAAATATGAAAGCAAAAATGCAAATGTGTAAGAAATAAACCCCGTCCTGCGTAAATAAAATTAAACATAAAAATAAAAATATCATAAATGAAGAAAATTTACACAAAAACTTAAAGCAAAAAACATTAACAAATTACAAAGAAAAACAAAAAAAAATTGAACACAAATATAAGAAAATGTGTAATAAGTCGCATGTGTTTTTGTCGTAGTCTCATCATAAAAGGAAAACAAAGAAAAATAAATGCAAATGCAAAAGCAAAAGCAAAGCAAAAAAAAAACAAATACAAAATGTGTAATTCTTTTTGTCAACTATGATTTTTGCATAGGTTCGAAAAAAACAAAAACAAAACAAAAACCAAAATGAAAACGTATAAAAAATTTAAATATATTAAATGTACTCAAGACAATTGTAATTGCAACAATAATTGTACGCTATATATATTATTATTAATGTGGAAAGTGTAAACAATGCGCCATGCAGCTGAATTCAAACATTTGGAAACTCCAACTCGTGTCAGACGGACAGACAGACAGCCAAGTCGGATCGGGTCGAGTCGGGTCGGGTCGGGTCTGGTCGCAAGGGCAGACGGAGTACGGCCGTGACATGAAGTATGCATAAAAATTGTAAAATGTTTCACAACAACAAAAAACAAAAGGCAAAAAACCAAACATAACACGTAAGCAAAAACAAAAACCAAATAAAAAACAAAACCAAAAAAATACAAAAAAAAAAAACAAAACCGAATGGCAAACAAAACAATTTTCATTGTATAATCATATAATTTAATTTTGAATTTTTGTGTTCTTTTTCGAAATATTTTGCATAAATAAAATAAAATAACAGAAAAACTAACTTTGCCCAAAAAAGCTTAACCTGTCTCTTTCACTCTCTCTGACTACCATATAGAGATTAAGTTGATTTATTTCACAGCAACGACCATATACTAATTTCTGATATAATTATCGCTGCAGAGCACGAAATTCGCTTTGAATATAAACGACTCGAGACTCGATTATTTATTATAAACTGCGAGCTCTGATAGTGTCCGAGCCGTCGGGCGAGTTGAGCTATGCAATAAAGCACGCAGCGTAAATCAAGTTCACATTTCATTGGGACTATCCGTTTTTAGACTTATTGCACTATTGAGTTTGAGGAAGCAATGGCCTACTATGAGCTGCAGCTGCTGATAGTGGCAATGACAAATCGAAAAGGAATTCTTGTACTCTTTCATGAAGTGAAGAAGGAGTATATTGGTTGCGCACAGCTGCATAGTTCAAATTTGGAGTATATACTCAGGCTTACAATCGGCTGACACTTCATTAAATGAGTGCATGCCTGAGTATAAAAAAATATGTATTGTATGTTAGATGTCGTGTTCTGTTTCTGCTGCATTTCGGAAGGCATTTCATACTCAAGTTGACTATTCTAACTAGTAATCAAGCTCAGAGCGCAGCGAGGCGCATTTTTTGTCTCTTTTCTTTTCATATGCCGACTGAGCCTCTTGGCTCACGCACTCCCTCTCTGCTAGTTCCATTTAGGTTGCATTGCGCCACACTTAGTCGAAGCGACTCTCTTGCCGTCAAATGTCATTCCTTGCATGAATTTCTCATGACTTGAAGCTATACCTATACCTACACCTATACCTATATAGTTGCATATAGTTGTCATTGGTTAGTCCTTTTAAAACTTATCTGTATTTCATTCTTCTTTTAGTTTCCCCAACACTTAATATAAATCTAATAAATCTTTGACATATATATAAATAAATATAAATATATATGAAATAGTTTTCATTTCTTGGTATAAAAATATTTGGAAATATTTACCGCCTGGTTAAAGCTTCAAAAATTAGGTTAGTGGCTTGATCTTAAGCTTATCTACAAATTGCCAAAAAAAAAATTGTCAAAGCCACGCCCATTGAAGGCATCTGTTAGAGTTTTACTGCAAGAATTCCTTAATTTCACCATCGATCTACTATTAGTTGAACTTTTGTATAGATATACTCTATGCTTATTGAAGCTATTTGAAGGCGTAGCAGCTCGATCTTCCACAATGCTTCAAATCTGAAGAGTTTGGTTTAATCGCTCTTTGGCTACTCTACAGTTAAAGCTATAAATTATGGGGTTTCAAATAGAGAAAACATTAATTTTGTAATAAAATTAACTGCTTTCTGCAACATATTCTGTGAATTTAGATGAAGCTCATACAATACTATAATATTATTTTAACTTGGGAAATAATGTTTAATAATAAATATATCATCTAACATTGTTCATAATATAGGAATCTCCACGGCTAAAATATATCTTATGTTTCACAGCAGATGTCTAAAGGCACAAATTAATGTTAATTAAGATGCTGATTCAGGTAAGTATTATGAAGGTGAGTCGAGAGCTTCTACAAACGAAATAGTATTCAATTAAACAATAAAGGCAAAAGCCACTTCGATAAGCAGCCAGACTTAGGGGCAGCTGTTGGCTTAAGAGCGTAACACATTTATCTATAGGCAGGCTTTACTGTTGTAGGCCAGTTGGATAGTTTTAAAGTGGCCGCTGGACTGTGTCCTTCATAGCTGGTCACTGGTTCAATTGCGCAACAGATATCCAACAGAGTGAGGGAGATAGAGATAGAGTGAGAGAGAGAGAGAGAGAGAGAGTGGGGGATAGTTGGAGTGGTGTAGAGTAGGCCACTTATTAGGCGATTTCTATGCCGCAGCGCTTGGGTTGATTATGATGTGTGCTCATTATGAGTTTCAACTTGGAGTGCGCGAACAAGCCTTTACAATAAATCACTTGAAACCGTATGGGTATATACGTGAAATCAATGTAAAGCACTTCAGTCTATCAAGTGTCCAAAGCATGAAAATTGACGTACATTTTGATATATGAGCCAAGCGACAAGCGCAGCAACCGATTGCCGCGTCGAGCCCAGTCTGGCTCGGCCCGGCACGGCTCGGCTCGACTCGGCTCGGCTGCCTCCATGGCCCACCTACTCGATGATCGATGTGCTGCTGGCAGCCAGCCACAATGTGGAGCACGGCATAGACACAGATAAAGATCACGACTCTCGACCCAAAGTGCAGCGTGATAAACACTACACACACTGACAAGGCAAGCGCTATGCGTGTTCCATTATTCAATTCGACTTCGATTAAAACAACTTTACTAAACAATAACAAACGAATCGCTCTTTGTACTTATTTGCTGTGAAAGTAGGAAGCGCACTTAGCCAAAGCTGCTGGGGGCATTTTAGTGATAGCAGCTGAGTGAATTAGCTTTTTGGGGGCAACTGCATGGGCTGCTGTTGCTTGGGGGATGCATTAGTTGGCACAGTTTCCATTGCATACTTTTAGCTGTTGTCCATAAAGCAGCAACTGCAACTCGTCAACTCCGAGGGATGCTCTACATAATGAAGAAAATAAATAGTCGAAATGCTTCGATTTTATTTTTACTTTTCTCTATTGTTAAACAAAAATATAAACCGGATTTAGTTACTGGTATAACAAGAAAAATCTAGTTATATAATTTATATATAGAATATAGTCCTATATGCAGAGTAGAGTGAATGTCATAGAAAAGAAAAGCTGCTAAGGCAGCAACAATAATTGTGAATCCTCAGCTTGGGTGTTAGATGAACATTGAAACCGTCACCATTATGATTTGAGCAATCATCAAAGGTCTTTGGATTTTCGAAGTCAGCCAAAACTGAATCCGTTTATCTTATGAAGATGTTTGTTTCACTGATACTGATAATTACTTTATTATAATAGCTCAATATAATCTAAAATATATATAAGCATATGCTAGAAATATATATACAAAATATATATCGATAAATTTCATATTTTTGATCATATGTACATGAAGATTTTGAAGAATTTGCCTAACGAATGCTGAAGATCTCTATTCATTTGCTGTCATCTCTGTATTAGATACGTGTGTTTATCCTAGTCAGGTATGAACGATTATTTGTCGATAACAAAATTTGAAACTTGTAGAAATTGTTTAGTAAATTATAACTCGTTTAAATGTGAGTGGTAAATGAATTATTATTATTTTTATATTTTTATTATATATATATTTTATTATATATTATTTGTATTATTATTATAAATGTAATAAAATTGTTATAATAATATATTTTTTATTATACTTATTATTGTATCATATTATAAAATATTTGAAATTTTATTGCAATAATTATACAAATTTTATTCATACATTATTTCTACATTCATAGCGTCGAAACATTTATCAAAAATCTTTAAATGTCAAGTATTCTTTGTTTATTCATATTATTTAGAGTTGTCTGAAATACAAAATGAAACTAATTATTAATATTATAAGTTTATTGTTATTGAGGGAAAAATAATATTTTATGTAGCTGTCGAAAGTCAATTGAAATTCAGGAAATCTAAACAATATATAAAATTCTTTCAACTAGGTAGTCCACATTTTTATAAGCTTTAGCGAACGAAAATCAGATTTGACTATTTCGGAAGAGCTTCACATATTGAATCTGCATCTCCAGCAACATATAGACTTTGAAAAACGTTAGTCTAACTTCTGATTACTAATTCTAGTTGGCCTGAGCTATTGATATTCCACATCAAGTCAAATGTGAAGTAATTTGAATGTTTTCTTTTCCTTCGGCTGAAGTGTATCTATTCGACGCCTACGTGTTTTGTTCACTGATTAATATGTTGATCTACAAACTTTCCAAAGTGCATTTTGTATTCGAAGTGGCCGGCGTCGTCTACACGTCGACAACCAACAACTAGTGCACTTACAGAATGTGCACACCGTGTTCGAGCAGAGAGCGAAACAAAGGCAGATAGAGATACAGTTAGAGATATAGATACAGTGCGCCAGATAGCGGATAGATAGGAATGGAATCAACGCTGAAATGCACTCGAGTTGCCAAGCGAAATTATGAAATGAGCTGAGCCGATTTCTGGATGGTGTCAAGCGCTAAATAATCCCTATGACCGAAGCAGGAATTCTTCAGTTGGGATTTATGTTGTGCTCCGAGCAGACGCCGAGGCGCGAAGGAGGCCAGACAGAAGCTGTCAACGGCCGACGGCGTCAGTAGGGGCCAGCCAGAGGCAGTTGGTCGTTGCTCGTTGGTCGATAAGTGGCATCAGATAAGCGGGCAAGGCAAGAGAGAGAGAGAGAGAGGGAGAGTGAGAGAGATGGCAGTTGTGTTGTCTCTTTGGCCTGGCAGTTGCCTGCTTTTGGGGGCCGAGCGTTCTCACTCTCCAAAAGCAGACACTCGTCTATATAGATATATATATTTATAAATATATATATATAGCTATATCTGTAGCTGGCGATAACAACCAGAGATTGTGTTTGTATTGCTGCAGCAGTAAAGGTATATGGCAACCGGGCTACCGACTACTGGTTGGGCCCGATAAGCTGCAGCCCAGGCCCCAACTGCAGTCGGGGAAGACAGCTCCATGGAGCTAAATCATAATCAATGTCTGATCAAGCGAGCATATATCAAAATACGTTTAATACCGACGATAAGGCGGCAACAACAACAGCTAAGCAAGCACAGCGACTACACACACATACACACATACACATATATATGTCGCTCACTGTTGCCAGCAGTCCATGGCTTCTATGTAGGTTGTTTCAGCTTGTACGGCGCACTATCACAGCGTGCCGTATCGCAAACTGATATCGCAACGAGTTGTGTACAAATAAAGTTGTTGTAAGCGACGCTGTAGTAGAGCAGCAGCAACGGCAACAGCAGCAACGGCAGCAACAGCAGCAGCAGCAACGGCAACAGCAGCAGCAGCAGCAGCGGTGGCAGTGGCAGTGGCAGTTGCAGCCGGGATTGGGATTTCATGCGTTGCGCATCGGGAGTTATTGTTTGTCAATAAACATATGCGCCACATAATCGTCATCATAATCATATTACTGTTTGGCATTATTTTATTGCATTCCAATCAGACTGCCAGCGCGTGTGTGTGTGTGTGTGTGAGTGAGCGGGTAGCTGGCAGGCTGACTGACTTACGGACTTCTATGCTTACAGTGGTCTATGAATGGTTGGGAGGGCATTTAAATATGCCTGCCAGCTTATGGAGCTCTGACTATTTATTCAGTTTAATATTTTTATTTATTGACATTAAAATTAGAAAAAAAAAATATTATTCAAAATAAATGAAAAACTGAGTTAAGATTATTAGAAAATTAACTAAATATATAAAATAATTATTTAAGATATAAATATAATCGTTCAATCTGAATATTTTTGAAAATTTTATATATTTATTTACTAACATTCAAATTAAAAAAAAAATGTATCAAATTAATATATTAGATTAAATATTATTAATATATTAGCTTAAATATATATACTTTATATACATTTATATATGAACTAACGAATCTGTGAACATTTCTTGACCTTCAAAACATTTGTTTATTTATATTAACATTTATTTTAAAAAATTGAAAATAAATATATTAAATCTATGGATCTTTTTTTATGTAATTAAGTTATTTATTAAAATTAAAGGTAAATTAAAATATGTAAAAAAATTATGGAATCTACACAATATTTTATTTTAACATATTTTTTTATTAGCATTTAAGCTAATTTAAAATATATTATAAATATATTAAATTTATTATATATTTATTTTAAACTGTAATTAATTCGAATGTTGTTAAATAAATATGTTTTATTGAAAAAAAAAATGTATTAGGTATATACAATTTATTATATATAAAATATTTAGTTACTATATATAATTTATGTTTATAATATTAATAGGTAAATGTGTTAAATTTTTTTTTTTTAATTATTATATATATATATTTTTGTATATTCATGTTAAAAATATTGAATCAGATTCTTGCTTATATTAAATGTCCACAATTATGTATAAAAATAAAATGATCTTAAATCTCAGAAAAACCTAATGTATCCAATATAAATCCAATTATAAACGCATTTTTCACCTGCTTTCGCACCACTGTGCCACTGCAGCCGCAGCAGAGCACCAAATCGTCAAAAAGGGTACAAGAACAAATATAAGCAAAAAACAAAAAAAAAAAAAGAGAAAAAAGAAAAACCTCGATTTGGAATCAACGGCAAACGCTGCGAGTATCTTCGGCTGTTGCCCGCGTGTCTCTGTCTGTGGCATGAGCTGGGCTATATGCTCGCCTGCGTATTCATATATGCATGCCAGCGATATCTGCACTACACACACACACACACACATGGACGGGCGGTCAGGCAGTGATACATTATCGATATATGTACGTCGCTTGTCGATGTTCTTGTGTACTTTATTTATATTTGTTTAACTCGGTTCTTTTTCTACCTTTTTGTTTAATACCTATTTGACTTTAATAAGTGATTGTTGTAGCATTTAAAGTGTCGAACGTTGCGCCACTTCACTCTCTCCCCTCTCTCAGCGTGTGTCTGTGTGTGTATGGATCAAGCCGGAGCGAGGCCCAGGCACAGGCGACGCTCGAGCTTGGCCCCCAGTTTGTCCGTGTCAGTTGATTCCATTTGACGCAGTGTCCAAAAACTAAACGCATCGATCGCTAATTGCAGAATTGACTCGCTGATCGACAGCTCAAGAGTGAGATAGAGACATAGAGAAAGAGAGAGAGAGAGTGAGTGAGAGAGGGAAGGCGCATGCGCATGTGCATGGAGCTTGTTTTTGCCTAGTTAGTGGGGCCAGGCCATATCAGCGAGTGCGTAAGTGGACCGCGCTCGTTCGCTCGCTCGCTCGCTCGCTAGCCCGGTGGATCGCCGAATGGCATTTTTATGGCTTATTGAAAACGGAACGGCAGTCAAAAGCGCGCGCACCGCTCGATACAAACGACACCAGCCAGCAGCCATCAGCCATCAGCCAGGCAAATGTAAGCAAAGCCCTAAAGCGGAAAGAGCCGTCGCTACCGTCGCCAGCAATCATCGCACTCGTCGCGTCAAGTGGACCGCGATATGACTTGAGTTGAGCCCCAAATTGCAGCGCATAGGATTGCCATAAATGAATTAGTATTTGAATTGGATTCAACAATAAATCAGGCCGCGCCGTGACACGACAGCTATCGTGACGAATTCATTAAGTTGTTATTAGATTTGTACACAAATTAAAAAGCGATCGCGCATTAAATATCGATCCGGGCGCCACACAAAATCGTGCAAATAATTGCCGCCGGCTCAAAAGTTAATTGAAATCAATGTGCAATTGAGAAAACACCCAACCTAGCCCAATCGCCCACCCAGTGCCAAGTGCTTCACAGAAATATATATACATAGAAATATATATTGTACATCTAAATAATAGTCCAAAGTTTTCCTCTTTTTTTTTTGTTTTTTTTTTTTATTGTTGGCACGCCACGGCGCGGAGCATCAACAAATTTTAATTATGAGCAATTATAATCAGAATTGCGGTTACTTCGAGGATTGCAGCTATTATACAAACAACAATGTATACCAGCCGGATTATGGCATGCAGACGGATTATGAATACAACAAGCACGTCTACGAGTGAGTACCCAAAGCCCAAGCGGTCCAATTGGCCCAGCGCCATTCACCATTTACCATACACCATTTACCATTTACCATATCGTGTAATGAACGGATAATAGTCACAAACACAACTACATTCAGCGACTCAGGGGTCAATAAGTTGCGGCCCAACTAATGCCGACGGCAAATTCTCTAGAGCCCAACTCGATCCATTCATTCACCTTTTCTTATTGAGCAATTACATGAATAAGAATTATAAGCAGAGGAATCATATTGCTAATTTATTTATATATCTATCGTGGATCACCTATCCGTGCTACCTTATACTACCAATAATGTTTTGTAAACAAAGTCGGCTGTCTCCAAGAAAATTAATCATATCATATTTATACAGTGAATTATGTAGAGAATACTTCATAGATAGATAGCTAATAGATAATGACTTTGGAGTTAGGAAGGGAGTTTAAATCAACTTTGTGGTCTAAGAATTGGTAACTCTAGTTGCCAACGTTGCGTGATTTTCACACTAGAATTAGTGTGAGCTATCCTGATACATTTTTTGGCAATATTATACAAAAACCCAACTGTATTTTATTGGAAAAAAATGTAATTAATTTATTAGAAAAAAGCCTGGTAGCACTTAGCTTGAATGATATGGAAAATATTCATCATAAACTCAGAATGTGAAGGCTGCTTTATTGATGACGGGCAGTGTGTATTTAAGAGCGCCAATGGATATGCCCTTATGCATGTGTTAGCTTTATCATACTATAAAATCAATGCAGGTCCAATCAAAGTGTTTGGCTACTCGTTTCTCGCCCCAGTCTTGAGCAGATTTGAGATTTGAAATTATTCTTCAACTTGATTTGAATTTCTTCTTCATTTTCTATATTTTTGATTCTAATATTCTTGCTTGAACTTAACTCTAGCTAAGGCCTGAATCTAGCAGATATGGTTAACAAATATTAATATTCCCGCCGTTCTGCTTAAATCTCTATAACAACTTAGACAATAAGCTAGCTGCAACATATTGAAGTGTATGAAAAAAAAAAATACTATTTTTGTTATGTTATTTAATTATAGATCTATATTTTATATAAAACTTAGAAGTTAAAAAAAAAAACGTATTTAAAAATTCGAAATTTTTTTTCAAACCACTGGCGAAAAATTTTAAAGTTTTTGTTTAATAATAAATTGTCATTTACATTTAAAAAGAGGTTAGCTTAGGGTTTATCTATCAGCTCTCATGTATATATGTATGTATAATATATAAACAAATATTGTTGAGTCAATGATATAAGTTGCTTATGCTATGTTTTAACATACTTTAAACTAATAAACAAACTTTTTGGATGGGATTCAATATCATAAGCGGAATAATTTTTGGGAAATTAATTTACCCTTATTAAAAATATACATATATGCAAATTATGAAGCCAGCCACGCCTGCTTCTGTCTTCTATGTACACGTTTTACCAAGCCAATAATCCCTTCCTAGTCATATTCCTTCTACTCTTTCTCTCTCTCTCTCTCTGTCTCTCTCTCTCTCCAAATTGCTTCTTTCTTAGAGCAAGCTTCAAGGCTTACTCAAAAACCTAAGTCTACATTAGATTTGCATTCCTAAATACAAACGTTATCCGCCTTTAACTATAAATTTAGTCTGACCTAATGCATCTATATTAAAATGTGAAGCACATGCATTTGCGGCATGGCCGAGACAGGTGCCTTCGACTGTGTGTAAGGTGTCAAAACATTTCCAGGAAATCGTTGCGGCAATTAAAAACAATTTGATTTTAAATCAGTAAAGAAAACAGAAGCGAAGACAACAAGGCTCAGAGGCGAGTGCGGACCCGAGCACAGGCCCAGGCGGAGAGCAAAGACCAAGTTTAAAGGGATCAATCCACAGACGTACTATTAACATTTAATGGCATAACATAATGAAATTGTGCTGATCGCACGCACACATGCACAGATCGCATATCAGCCCGTCTTAAGCCCCTGATTTTCGCACACAGACGAAAGCGAGCGTTGGCCTAAGCCAATGTTACGGCATTGTGAGGAGACTTGGCTAGCTGGCTGACTGGCTGACTGACTGGCTGGCTGACTGGCCGGGCATGTGTGATAAGCCGAGGGCAAAAGGTGTCGCTGCAGCCACAGAGCTCGCCAGTTGCGAGGGACGCACTCAACAATGCGCATTATTTCCACTTTGTCACCTTTTGCATTTTTGGACAGCGGCAGCAGCGGCAGCTAGGGCCACGGGGTTTTTCACGGCTGCACTTTGAAAACCAAAACACATGTTTTGTGAAATCGTTTGGAAAATCACACACACACTGAGAGTAGCAGAGCGAGAGAGTTAGAGCGAGCGAGAGGGCAGTCGAGAGTGAGAGTCTAACAAATTTTACTTTAATTGGGTTTGTCCATAATCGTTGCATCGAACCCTCGGCTAATCTCGGATAATACTGTTTGCCAAATAAAAGCAAATTCTATTTTTATTCCCATTTTATTTTTGTTGTTGTTTTGCTCGCTCTGTCACACGGCTGATTTTTCATTGATGTTTTTGGCCAGCAACTGAGCCGCTGCCTGGGTTTTTCCCTCGTTCCACAGGTTGCAATTCCGTTTTTTTTTTTCTTCTTTCCGTCTTTTTGTCATGGGGCACAGGTTGTTGTTCGAGCCAAAATCCAGCTGTAATTTTAATTAAGAAAGTGGCATTCAGGCCAATGTTTGTTGTCCCCGTAAATGGAATTAATTTTTATATTTGCTTATGTTTCGACTCGATGCTGTTTAGTTTTCCATCAGCTTTGCTGCTTGCATAATCTCCGTAAATAGTGCTCACAGTCAGTCACTTCTGAATAAGAAATGTATATATATGTATATATATTTATATTTATATGAAGTCAGTTGTTGTCTCTGTGCCTTCCCCCTTTGAACAGTCTGCGCGCAGTCACTTGTGTTCTGGAGTTGAAAAGGACACGCTATGCACTTGTCTGGCACCCTGAAATATGAAGTTCGAAAACATAATTTTATTTGATGATACTATTTTTTATTAATAAAACAAAAAAAGAACGAAAGAAATGGGAGGTCGCTGAGAGAAGCGTTGCTAAACGCAATTCGGAAACGCAATCAGTCAAGTTGAACGTACTCCAAAAATCGTAAACTTCGAATGCCTGGGAATATGTGCATATGTTGACATCGTCATCGTCGTCCCCGTCGGATGAGCCAGGAAGTAAACAAAGCACACACGAACAGCGAACCAGCTAAACGCTAAATGTGCCCCGATCGGCCTGCAGACACCTTAAATACCCTACCCATTTGCATGTGTGTTAAGCTTATATGAATTTGAACTCAATTTATAATTGACTATTGAATAAGTGAAAATGCTTAGTTATAATTTTTATATATTTGATTAATATTGAAGTAAATGAAAGCTTAATGCGCGTGCTTAGTTCTATTTATATATTACAAAAATATATATAAATATAATAATTATAAACTCTTACTGAACTCTTAAAATATTCTAAGCTATAAATGAATAAGGTATTTCTAAATAATTTTATTTATATATTATTTTGGTATATATATTTATTATTGGTATGGCATATAGATGAATATGTGCATTTTCTACCTTTCTCGATCAATTATATTCTGAAAAAGGTATACAAAATTTATATATATTAAAATAGTGATTAAAATTGCATGTTTCTAAAAAATCTGCTAAATTTAAATACAGTTTAAAAGTCTTAAAACATAGCAAAAAGTCATTTGTGGATCAGAGTGCAAAGTTAGGGCAATAACCTTATGCTTGGTAATACATTTTTAGATAGTATTCCTTTCTTTCTTTTTCATATAGATAATTGACTCATTTTACGGCTTGATTATCTTGAAGTAGAATAAAATTAATTAAAATTATAAATATGGTAAATTAACCAATTATCAAGGCAAGCAAATATCATTCAGCCAAAAGAGCAATAGTCAAGCTATTTGATATTTATGAAGGTCAAATAATCAAATAAATAATACAATTTTTAAATGCATTTTTGGGAATTGGAAAGATGGGAGTTTTAGAATATTTTGATGTTAAATCAACTCCCAGAAGCCACAAATATAAGTAAATGTTGTACAGTTTTGCCTTTAATAAAACTAGTACAATTTTTGTTGATATTTAACAATACAAAATTCTTTACTTTGACATTTGTTTGCCTTGCTCTTGAATGAATTTTAATTTAAATTTAATTTGTATATAAAAATAAATTAAGTTGTTATCAAGGAAAAAAATGAAACATAATATTTAAAAAAATATATATATTTTCTATTTATATAAAATATAAATAATTTTTTCAATTAAAGTGGAGGTTTCCAATTTTGTTTCAGTTTTCTATTTCTATTTACTATCACATCAAATCTCTATGTAAGCCGAGCTATGACCGTCCAAGTGCTTAGCAAAAAGTTCTAGTTGTAGGGTATTTGAGTGTGTTTTGTTGCATGTTTTGAATGCGTTTAATACGCCCCTTACGCGCGATAATTTGTATTTATTTTTTCCTTTTTTTTTCTTCTTTGTTCCTTGGGCGCAAATATTAACGTTAAGTCGTGCGCTGCTTTGCTTTATGTTTTTATGCTTTATTATTTGGCAGAGTTGTCAAGTGGCTTGGAGTTGGCCGAGGCAAATCGTGTGCAGCAGGCAAACGTTTGCCAGCTGATAATTGTTTGAAGAGACTCGACAACCCTGGCGCATTCGTGGCCCAAACTGTCATCCGCGAACCATTTTCTTTTTTTTTTGTTTCTGTTTTTTTTTTCTCTTCTTTGGTATCTGCCTGGCTAAAACGACGCTGTCAAAGCAGCCACTTGCCGGGGCGCAGGTTGTCATTGCTGTTGCTGTTGCTGTTGTTGTTGTCTGTAGTCTGTTGGCTGTGGCACATGTCACGGGTCGAAAGACGAAATGTTGCCAGCATGTTTGGGCCGCGGCAGGCGACAGTTTGGGCTAAAACAGAAATTGATACATTTAATACAAAACGTTGCCCAGCTTTCGAGTTCAAGCGACGCGATACAGCGCGACGTGTGACTTTGTGACATTTAATGCCAGTTTCTCAATCAGTCAGTCCGCCAGTCCGTCGGTCCGTCAGTCCGCCTGTTTGTCCGTCACTCAGTCAGTCAGCTAACAGATCGCATGCGCCATGCGAATGTGAAAATAATACAATGAAATTTCCATTTACTATTCAGTCATATATCGCAGCTCTCTCTCTAGGCGAAGTCTACCCTAACCTCGGCGGGGACTTGGGTGACTGCATGGAGAATGTAATGTATTTGAGAGTGCAAAGCTGTCGATGTGTGCTAATCATATATTTATTTGAGATATATTAAGATTTTCCTTTATTGCCTTGAACTATAGATATATTTGTATTCAAGTCTTTAGCTATTAAAGACACGAAACAGGTAGAGCTGTGTTCATTAAAATAGTAGTGCTGCACTACGCAAAAACATAAAATAAATAAATAGAAATTGTTCTTTATATATAATGTATGTTTTTTGTATATTATATATATTTTTTAAATGGCTGTCAATAATTGAAGAAGCCTTGAAAGATTAAATGAAGCACTTTGATCCAAATACTCGAAGCCTTTCCCACATAATATCTAAGCTCTTCACCTGCAGATAGCTCAAGGCACTTCAAATACTTTTTTTTTAAGCCTCTACTAAATTCTTATTTAAGTTATGCATTAGTAAAGCTTTTTAGTTATATTTGTCATATATTTTACTTTTATGGCAGCGAAAGACATTTAAATATGAGAATATTATTTCATTTTTGAATAAAACATTTTCTAAAAATATATATTAAAAAAGATTAAATGAAAAATATTCTAAAAATATTCCTAATAAATTCTAAACATATTTTTAAAATATATATACATTAATCTGCATATTTCTCAATAATCTGCTAGATGCAAGTAGAGCTTAAAATTCCTTAATTCCATCAAAAAGAAAAATATCCTGCATTCCACTGCAATGTTGAGGTTATAAGCATTTGCTTCTCTATAAATTTCAAGACAATACTCGACTTCCTTTCACGGCTTTATAATATATTCTGCTATTCATCCACATATTACCAAAACTCTTCGTTTTGCAACCGTATTCAATCTTCGTCAATTGCAATAGTAGCGCAACGGCAGAGTTATCTATTTTAGGTTTTTCCTCTCTTGTTTTTCGATTTGATTGGCCTGTAATGAGGGCTGTGATTGGCTGAAGTGTCACGGGTGCTGCAACATGCACGTGGGAGAGGGAGAGGGAGTGGGAAAGGGAGTGAGAATGGGGGGTGGGAGCTGACGCCCAGCGGAAATGGTTTGTCGTGCAGCTGAAGTTGGCTTTAATGAGTTTCAGAGGAACGCCGCCTTCATTCACAAATCAAAGCTGACAAAACGCAGCAATTAAACGGACAAAGGACATGACCAGCGACACAGATACGACTGCAGTCGGAGCTAGCAGGGTCCAGAGACAATACCACAAAACTGGGCAAGGTGATTGTCTCACTCGCTCTCTGTCTCTCGGTCTCTCTGTGCCGCTGTGCCATTCATAAAAATATTGCAATTGAAATTGTTTGGCATTTGAAATAAATTGCAAATTGTGTATCTGGCGAATGCGTCAAGCTGTGAGGAAGGAAGTAGGAAGTGCGCAGAGGAAGTGCGGCAGGCATGACTGACAAACTCTGCCCGGTCAGTTGGCCAACTGACTAGCTGGCTGGCACAACTAACCCGACTGCCACTGGCACTGGCACAGTGGGACACACGGCACAAACCCATTTGTCAAGTTCGGTCTTGCTTTATGGCCATCGCACTCACAATTAGATGCTCATAGCCCAGGTCCCAGCAGCTGTACACGCACTCACACAGAGACAATTTTTTATTAGTCAATGAGGTTGTGCCGCCTTTTGTGTGAGGTTGGCCTGCCTTCAATCGTTTAGCGATCCATTGACTCGGAGTCGAAATCGAGCTGCTCGCCTGGAGAGCTCAACATCCGCTGCTCGAGCATCGACCATCGAACCTCGAGATTCCGATTCTGATTCTCATTCTGATTCCTATTCCTATTCCTTTGCCCATTTCGTATGTCAGCGTCGATGTCCTCTCAATAAAGGCCATGAAATGGCATTAGCGAGGGGAAACTCGAAAGTAGGAAGTAATTTATCTAAATTTTGTAAGCTGCACGCATCAAATCGCTTTGCATCTCGCATGGAATTTCGATTACAAACGCCAATGACAATTGTGTGAAAGTATCCTAAGCTGATTTATGCCATTTGCCAAACAGCTAAGCAAACAAACAGCGATGAAGCCGAAGAGATTCCCCACAGTTGACAGAGTGCAAATGCGCTTTCCTTCAGCTTGCGTTAATTGAGTAAATTAACAGCAATTTGTCAGTGTTTCCCATAATTTAATTGTCCTTAAATGTGATAAAAATATTTTATTTATAAAATTCTAAATTTGTAGCTAGCTAAAAATATTTAATATAGTTTTACCTTATTCAAAATGTATTCAAGCTGAAGCAAATAAGGTCTTAGGACTAAGAAACATTTCTATAGTTATAGAATAAATTATTTAAAATTTATTAAAAAATGTTTAATGTCTTCAAATATTATTCACAAGAAATCTGAATTGATATCACTAATATTATATATTGTAGTTAAGTCTATATTTATAACTAAAAAAATCATGTAATGAAAATTTATTAAATATTTGCTACAAATATTATTTGTCTTTCAATATAATCAAATATTCTTAAAGCAATCTGTTTAGATATCGCTAATATTATATAGTTAAGTCTATTTTATAAAATATTATTTGTCTTTCAATATAGCCAAATATTCTTCAACTAAGTCAGAATTTATATCAAGATATAGATATATTACTATATATTTTATAAATTGAAGCTTAGGATATGTTCAATATAATTTAAAAATATTTGATACCCAAGTCTTTGATCACAGAGATAATTTTAAGCTATAGAATTTGCAGAATAAATTACTAAATATTTATTAAAAATATTTTTAGCAATTATTAGAGCAAGTAGATGTTAGAGTCAGGCGCAATTGGCTGCATTCAGAAGGAGCTAGATTTGTATATTTATATTTGGAATGCGTTGGTCCAAAGAGCTAAATGAAGCTATGGTCCTTAAGCGAGACAAACTGCCAGCAAATGATGTTTGGTCATCTTGCGATTCGGCTTTTAATCTGAAAACCATAATCAAGGCAAAAGGCAGTCAGATAGAGGCAAAATGAATGCATTCTTATTTTTTGGAGATTTTCCACATGCTGTACTTTGAGATAAATAAAAATCCGTTTCAAAAATGGAGTCATTTGCATAGATAACCTTTCACTTCACTAAACGATTAAAGAATGTGAAAACTCTAAAATCAAATATTACATTTAGTCAAGTGGCCGTTAAGACTAAGCTCATTTAAGTCCGATACAAATAAGCTCAAATCAAATACAATTTTCTATACCGATGACCCTTATGAGGCACAATGTGAATGGATCACCTGCACGCAGTGCATTGGAAACAATTTGTTTTACAGGTGTCATATTCTCAATGATTGATAATGCTGTCGTTTATCTAGCACGAGTTGCTGGTGTCGACCAAACTTTGGTGATTTTTAGGAGCTGGGCTATCGCAGTGCAGCTTCCAGCTGGAAATGAGACCAAAAGTGGCGGCAATGCAACGCCCATTCGGAATTGGCAAACAGATAGGGAGAGGCAGAGAGTTGGACGAGGGTTGGATGCACATTACATTGATCACGCCAGCAGAGCTGACCAAGACCCTAGGGGCTTGTTAAACAAACCCAAGATCAATCAATAACAATAACAAATGCTTTATATATTGCGCAAAAGGTGAGCGAGCGCTGAATGAGCTGCTTCCGCCCATTCGAAACTCCTTTGGAACAAAGTCAGTTTTTGGGTAAATCACTTCCGCGCAACGAATCTGAAACCCAAATTGTCATGGCCGTCAATTGACAACACGAGCTGGCCAGAGAGACAGAGAGAGAGAGAGGGAGAGGGAGAGGGAGAGAGCAGACAGAATGAAGCGAAAGGAAAACCGGAAGGTAAATTAAAATGGATGACAATGGATGAGACGGGCTGCTGCTGCTGCTGTTGCTATAAACGAGCATTGAATGAATGGCTGCTTCGAGTGTGCGTGTGTGTGTGTGTGTGTGTAAAGGTGTGCCGAGCATGCCACTCGGCTGCGCTGCCATGGCTGCAGCATAGCTCGCAGTTAACAAGCCTGCAGCTAAGCAAACACCTTTTGCCAAAAACAAAACTCTTCTACAGCAATTCCCCCTCTGCCCTTGCTCTCTCTCTGTATGTGTGTGTGTGTGTGCGTGCCTGATTTTTTACGCTCAATACAGCAGTTGCTGGCAACGAAGCGTTTAATTGGGGTTGTTAGACCGCCCGCCCCTAAACGCCGAAATCCCAAATCCGTAAAACTGTCGCGCGGTTTTTGCCTGCCCAACATTCTGACGTTCAACATATTTTATTGCATTTGTATAGCTTGCAATCCCCAGCAGCAGCAGCAACAACAGCAACAGCAACAACAACATTAGCAGTCAGCGTGTCGCAGCTATTGTTGTTAATTGTATCTGCCGGCTACGGCTCGTTTAAGTGGCCTACGCATTGTCACACTTCAGTTGGAGTTGCCCTGGAACAGCTGCACAAATCAAGTTAGAGATATCATCGCGAGCATCTCGCTGGGCAGAGCTCACAGCTCACAGCTCATGGAGCACCTTCACTCAAAGTCCAGGCTGGAGTAGCAAATCAAAGTGTGGGTAATTAGATCTAGATTGCTAAAGTATGTACTTGTGCGAAGAACACGCAATTTCCTCCAAGACCTGCTTTGAAGCATCTAGCCGTCGATAAGGCATAATCTATGTGTTGAAACAAAATATGAGCATGGCTCTTGGCGCAAATTTATGAACGGAAGTGAACAACAATTTGGGAGGTTTACAGCGATTTCTGAGTGCTTTAGTGATATATGAAAAAGAATTTTCAGACCTATTTGTGGATCTATCAAGCGTGACTAGGCACGATTAAATATTTTAATAGATCTATAAAGTATAAAAATTGTTAAAATTATTAACAATGTTTAACATAAAATAATTATATAAATATATAAATTTACTTTGTATTAAAAGTAAGGGAAATAAATATAATAAAATATATTTAATACATATAAATAAGAAAAAAAAATATATAATGAAATATATTTATCAATAATTAAAAAAGAGACAAATTTAATCTAAATATTTTTTATATATACTAAAAGTAAAAGAAAACGTATTGCAATATATTTTCTGTACACATTCAAAATAAAAGAAAAAATGTATAAAACTGTTTTTATATATAGTATAAATAAATAAAAATATTTTTAAAAATATTCTTTTGTATTTAAAATATATATAATAAATGAAAAAAAATATATAATAAATGAAAAAATTGATATTATGTATGCTTAAATTAAAAAAGTTTGTAAAAAAAATTTAATATATTTTTAAATGGCAATATATTTTCTGTATACATTCGAAATAAAAGAAAAAATATATAAAATTGTTTTTATATATATTAAAAATAAATGAAAATATTTTTTAAATATTTCTTATGTATTTAAAATATATATAATAAGTGAAAAAATTATATAATAAATAAAAAAATGGATATTATGTATGCTTAAATTAAAAAATTATTTTAAAAATGGAGAAAAAAAGTATAAAATAGTTTTTACATATGAAAAAACTAATAATTTTTTTTAGCTGTATAAATTGAATGAGTGTAATATATATATAATTCAATAATTATTTATATTTATATATATTTTTATATACACAAAAAAATATGTAGTATTAAATAAAAATACAAACTACAATAGACTTCAATATATTTAAGGCTTTAGTATATAACATTTTGATTGACATTTATGGGTATTACGCGAAATAAATGTGCAGATAGGAAAAATTAAAAAGCCATAATGGAAATAAGAACGTTTTGCCCAGTCACTAAAGATAAGACAAAAGTGATTTGATGATAATATTTAATAAGAGGTCACCTTAAAGCTTTTGAGAACCCAAAGTGAATCATAGAGACAGCTCACTACAGCTCTTATCGTCCACTCTATGAACAGGCTTAAGCTTCAAGCAATAGCTATTGGAATTAGCCAAACTTAAAGATGCAAAATGCCAGCGCTCATGAGAAGCATTAAAAACAACAAAGAGACAACAATTGATGCGAGTTACTTAACCCTAAACAATAATACAAATAGGCAGGGGCCAAGCGAGACAACAACGACAACGACTTCAATAAACAACGAGCAGCGTAACAACAACAAACCCGTTAGAGTACTTTGAAGTGTCCAAAGAGGAGAGTGAAAAAAATCAAAATAAATAAATATAAATGGGTGAAGTGAAGCGCAGGGAGTTGCAACTGCCGGAAAAACAGAACAAGTTTTGTGCGCGAAATTCAATTGAATTTGTATGTAATTTGAATGCGGCACACACAGACGAACGGACAGACAGATACAGATACAAATGCAGCGACAGAGATACATTTGGCAATGTGAGAAACTCACTCGTGTTGTTGCTGCTGCTGCCGCTGACTGGCTACTTAAACTTCCTGCGGAAGCTAAGCTACAACAACAGCAGCAATAATAAAAAAAATAATAACAACAACAACAAGCGACGCGTCGCTGCTGCCAACGCTGAAAGGCTTTTCCTTTGGTTAGCTCGCTTCCTTCTGCCTCTCTGCCCCGTTGTTGTTGTTGTATTTATTGTTGCTGCTATTGTTAAATGCAACATCATCATTAAGCGCATAACAATGGCCATCACACACACACACACACACACGCACACACTTTACATACGCACATAACACGCTCGCTATGTACTCGTATTTAGAAGAGGCAGCGCACACAAAATGGGCGTGCGATATATGCTGCCGTCGCTGCTGCTACAAAATTTCCCTTGTCACCGTTATCCTGTGAATTGGGAAATTTCCCAGACGCAGCGCGCAAGTGCGCCATGCACGCTAGCTGTCTCGCTCACGCTGCGCTGCGATTGGCCAGCGGCAGCGCCAGCGACGCGCCCACTTTTGCAGCGCAAAGAAGAAGAAGAAGAGGCAGAGCGAGCGAGTGAGTATAGCAGAGGCAGCAGCAGCAGCAGCAGCGACGCCGACGGCATTACACGTAATTTCCCCAGGCGTGCCAGTGCCTATGTGCGTGTGTGCCTGTGTGTGTGTGTGTGTGTATTTTCTTTTAGTTTGTTATTTTTTGGCTGAGGAGTGCGCGTGTTTTCCCATTTTCATTTGTAATCCGAGCCATGAACGGCCCTAGAGTGCCAGTGGCCTCTCATGTGCCCTCTATGCATATATATATATATATACATCCTGGTATCCATGTATACATATGTGCTTCGATCTGCTTATGTAGAGAGACCCTCCACATGAGCATATAGCGTGTATATATAGAGTGGGGGCGTCCTGGCACGCCATGTCTGCCATGTTATTTTTTCAATTGCTAAAACTTTTCGCCCTGCACGCGTCCTCTTGGCATTGTTCAAGTTAGCTAATGCTCGTTTTGATGATGTTCCTTTCAGCAGGACCTCCCTCCCACCCACACCCACACACACCCACAATTGGGTGTGTTCCATAATATTAGACACATATGTACAAGCTTTAGCTATATATATATATATATATATGTATATATAGTTGATGGGTCGTTGTTGTGCAGAATCTAAATCTAATCATGGCTTTGCTCATGGAACCGTATCGCATCGAATCAAATGTGCCGACTTTTCGCTCAAGTGCCTGGCAAGGCGTCACGATTACATGGAACAACAACCAGTTCAATGAGTACCCATACTCAATTGAAACAAACATGATTTATATAATGCCAGCATATCATGTAATCGTGATAGTATGAGCAAGAATAATTGATTTTTCATTCAGCCAAATCTAGAGCGTTTAAGTATGAACAATTGATTAATATTTATTTTAATATATATAATATATTTATGATAGTATAACATTATATTGTGGTGTATTACTACTATAATACTATAGTGATAAATAATATATAATATATAATAATACATATTTGTTTATACAATAAAAGAAATATTAATAGATTCTTAATTTAAATTTTTAAATTTAACTTCATCTTTTAAGTATATTATTATATTATATTATTATTTTATTATAGTATTATTATATTATATATATATATATATATTTTTTTACATATTTAAATCAAAAGTAACTCTAAGCATTCGAATATTTTTTTTAAAGAAGAACTAAGAATTTATCATTTATATTATAGTATCTTAGAGCTAACAGAATTCTTTCTTATTGATTTTTATATTTAAGAATTAATAAGAAAAAATTCTATTAGCTCTAAGATACTATAATATATATGATTAATTCTTATATCAATTTCATATACTCTGAGAACATTTCCTTTGAAATTTCCAAATATAAAGTGGAATTCTCAAAGACAATTTTTAATAATTGAATAAGTGGAATCAATTGAGTTGCTTGCTAATTGTTTGCTCCTCGCGTATATATATCTTACATCCGAAAATTGTGATTCATAGTTAAAGGGAGTTCAATTTGTTGACTATTTTGGCAAATTATATATTGCTGAAGATTAGAAGATGAGCTTATGCCAATCAATGAGCCGACTCGGCTTTATAATATAAGACTTGCTCAAAGCTTTAAGTTAGGCCAAATATATATATTCTTTTAAGTTATAATAAATACTTTTCCATCCTTAATGATCTTGGGATATAATAAAGAAGTGTGCCCATACTATTAAAAATGAATATTGTGCATTTAAAGTCTTCTTTCGTGAGTGTTGCTTAGATTATAGTATTGAGCAATGTCATTGAAATTATTTACTCAAAGAGCTTCTGTTGGCTCATCGTGAGCTTTCTCCTTTGAATCTTTCATTTATGAATTGAGTTATTAATTGCATAATTTATAAATCTAATTTAGTCTGAGATTAAGAGTCTACCTAAGAAATCTAAAATCTTAAAATGCAAAACACAGCTCGATCGATATTTCAGCTAGTTTATTTGAACAAAATGAAGTACCCAAAGCTGTTCATTCTTATGAATATAAATTCTCATATTTACCAGACTAGATACATATTTTATATTCACATAAAAGATGCCAAATACAAATACTATATAAGGTTAATAAATCTATTGAGAACCGTATTTCCTATATATTACCCTACGCATTGCCTATATTCATCCTGAGCTACCCTCGATCTCGATCAACTTTTCGCAAGCTTCAGCATATTTTCGGGATTGTTTTCGTTGTCAAGCGAATTCTGGGTGAGGTGTGCATTGATGAGCTGCCGGCAGAGCTTTAATGAGATGCCAGTTGTGGTGAGGGCGTACAAATGGCAGCTCCGCTCGGCTCCTCTCAGCTCCAAGACAACGATGGCGCGCACACACTCGGCTGGAGGGCTAGGAGCTGGTCAGCTGGAGAGACGACGATAATGATAAATACAATATAATGACACGGCAATTGTTGACAACATGAAGTGCTGGACAGGGCGAGCAGTCCCCAGCCAATGAGTCCCTCTGTCAGTCAGTCACTCAGTCAGTCGAGGCAGTCGAGCCAGCTGAATGCCGTGCTCATGAATGAAAGAGGTCCAGAGCAGCGCGTCAGAGTGCGCTGGGATGCGGCGAGTTGTCTGACTGGCTGGCCGCCTCTACCTAAAGGGCCGCTACTCGAGCGGCACAATGGCAGCTCTCTACGCACACACACACAGACACACAGAGACTTGGACAGAGCGGGCACAGAGAGGCGGCTCAAGTGGGCACTCGTCGGCCGGCAGTTGGCTGCGAGTGCGAGCGAGATGGCAGGCTAACACACACGCAGAGGCTGGCCTTGTCTGGCGCAAGGATGCGCGCTCGACAACAAATGGTGGTGGTTGTTGTTGCTGCCGCCTCTCTATGGCTGGTGGTTGAATGAGCCACTCACATAGTTGCTGCTGCTGCCGCTGCCGTTGCCGCTGCTGCTGCTGCTGCCGACGTAGTATCCTTGTTGAAAAGGACATGAGAAGCCACTTAGTAAAAATGCGACGAACGCGCCGCGGCTAAACAAGAGCCAGAGAGACTCTCTACGTGTGTGTGTGTGTGAGGTTATATACCCAATGGTGGATGGATGCACCATATACAATACTTACATGCATATGCCTCTCCGCGCGTCTGTGTGTGTGTGTGTGTGTGTCTGTCTTCCCTCTCTCTGTCTCTGTGTGTGTGTGTGCGGAGTAGTTTTTGGTACTTTTGCGCCGTTGGCTGCTTGGACTCGTGTCGAGTTCTTGATGTCTCGTTAGTTGTTGATGACACTTCAGTTTGGAATGTTTAGAGTGCGGCTGACAACGCAACCCGAACACGGCTCGACGACAACAAGATCGAAATCAGAATAAGAAGCTCAGACTCAACTAAATCTCGAAACGAAATCTCAAATCGAAATCTCGTATCGAAACTCCAAGTGCAAACGTGTCCCGTCCGTCGACTGAGTATGATAGCGCGCGGTGCCCGTGAAGCCCTGGCCCAGTGTTAAGTTAGTGTTTGGCCGCTAGACCGCAGGACAATCCTTAGGGATTCAGCCGTTGTTTATACCTTTTTTTGCACGTGTGACACCTGTGAGTGCGAACGGCCGCAAAGTGGCGGAGAAACGCAAAGGTACGCCGTCGCCGACGCCGCCGCCCGCGCAGCAGCGGCGCAAGTCGAGCAACGCATCGCCGCCCGCCACGTCGCCCACGACGGCCACGGACATGACCACCACCAGCAGCAGCAGCAGCACCACCACGCACGGCCAGCAGCCGGCGGGGACGACGACGATGACGGTGGAGCGCACGCCCTCGAAGCACAAGGAGCGCACGGAGACGACCAACAGCAGCGGCAACAGCAGCGGCCTGGGCAGCGCCGGCAGCCTGCCCGCCTCGCCGCAGAGCGCGACGACCGTCAGCCCCGACACGCCCACAACGCCCAAGCGGCCGCTGCGCACGTCGACGCCGTCGTCGCTGGAGCGCGCCGCCAAGATCATCAGCACGGCCAGCACCACGGTGCCGACGACGACGCCCACGGGCGGCGCCACCTTGACGGCCGCCGAGCACTTGCGCATCCCCACGGGCGCCGCGGCCTTCAGCGGCTTCCCCGGCCTGCACAGCATGAGCAGCCTGATGGTGCCGTCGTCCGCGGCGGTGGCCGCGGCTGCCGCTGCGCCCTTCCTGCCCTGGTCGCCCATCCTCCTGCCGCCCTGGAGCCATGCGCTGCTGCCCGCCGCCTTCTATCCGGCAGCACTGCGCAACGCGTTGCCCGGGTAAGCAAAACTTAAACTTGGAAGATGGATGAGATCATGATCCAACGAGATCCCTGTCTTGATATGAATTGATGGGGGATTGGTGGGAAATGATGCTAGTGTTGACCAGCTGACAGATTTGTTAACAACTATATATCTATGGGATCTACTTATATGGAATCTACTGAAGCATATTTGAGCAAAGCTTATCAGATTCAAGTAGATCTTAAAGCGCAAGGACGATGCTTTATACCATATTCTTTAAGCTTTAAGCGCTACTTGAATCTTAAGCTCCTGGTTATCTTAAATTGTTCTTAAATTGATCTGGATAAAAGCCAGATAACCCCTTAACTCTTAACCCCTTAACTCTTAAACCAATGTCTATGATATTTTCCAGAGGAAAATTATTGCATTGATTGATATGATATAATAGCATATTTGATATGAATATGAATAGGAATCTATGTATTCTTATGCATTATAATGTAAATGGATAGAAGTATTTGTATATGCTCTTATTCAATATCTTATCCATATCCATAGCCTTATCAAAGCTCATTTTGTCTTACAATTTCCATGTAGAACTCGCCTTGGCTCGAGCTTTCGCTAGGGGAAACTTATACAGACTTCACTGATCGATCAATTGACTGATAAAGTGTGACTACTCCCAGCTATCTTTGATTGATATCAATGACAGCTAAGACCTCATATTAATACTTGGCTTCAAATGAATTTCGATTTAAGTTAAGTTGAGGAAAAAATTTCCTACATCCAAGATTTAGTCAAGGAAATATTTTGTGTATCCTAGAATTAGTTAAAGAAACGGATATGATAGGATATACGAGCTATCCTAAATTCTTAGAAGTAAAAGAAATCATTTCATAAATCTAAGATATCTATTATTTAAGGGAACATTTCGTATACATTTTTATCCAGTTTCAGACTTAGACTCAGACTCAATCGAGTTAAGAATTATTTCTAAGATCCAATTAAGTTAAAGGAAACCCTTTCCATACCCAAGATTTAGTTAAGTACAAGCAAACATTTCGCATATCCAAGACTTAGTCAACTATGATCAGACATTTCGCACTTCTCAAGTCACAACTCCTCATGATCATGCTCTGCGACCCTTTCCGATCCCGCGCCTCTGTTATTTCATGCCCCCTGTGCGGCTAATGAGCTGCGCCCACACTAATCCAGCTCGGCCGTAACGAGCTTGGCCCGGCAATCCAATCAAGGCGGCAACTGCCCAGCGGCTAAGGCACTTGCCCGCGAGTGAGCAAATTACCCGAATGCCGCTGCTCCGACCACGTAATTCCCCCCGAGCCGATCCGCAGATTTGCTGGGCTGGTGCACGCCGGGCGACGGTGCTCAAGGTCCAGTCGCTGGCATTGTAGTGCGATCGCGGCGATCGCTGGACTGCGCGGCCTGTGTCGGGCTGGCTTAGAAATTCCCATAGGTGAGTGGCAGGGAAACCCCAACCGGGCAACATGTGTGCAGCAGACATCGTCACGACGGCGTCACACTGTCTGGCCGGCACAGGCGCAGGCACAGGCCGGGCCGAGAGCTGAAGGGAATTCCGCCGCGACGTGCGGGGAATGCCCCGCGTCCTGATGGACCTGAGCGCGTGGGAATTTCGCAGCGCACATTTGGGAAAATTTCGCAGCGTGGAAAAACCGGAAGCGAGAGCGCTTTTTACTTGCGCCAACATGTGGCCGAAGAATGCGAACCTAAGACCGAACCTGATCGCCCAGGTAGCGAGCGAGGATTTGCGTTTAATTGTTGATGGTATTAGTGGAAAATCAAATTTGCATTAGCCCCGGCTAAGCCTCGAACTAAGACGCTGACTGAGAACTGGGCCGAGCTCGCGTCCTGGACTAGGTGTCAATAATCCAGCGATTTGGCTGCACTTAATCAAAGTTAATTCCCAGCAAGTGTGAAAGATCGGCCGACGAGTCGCAGCTCAGTGCAATTCCGCGTGTGTGTGTGTGTGTTTTTCTTCCTCCTCCGGCCAAAGTCAGTGGGTCAGGTAGGCAGGCGGGCGAGCAGGTAGTAGGGCGAGCCGAGACCCGACCAATTTGCTGGCCATTGTGTGTGTTTTCCTGTCCGTTCATTCATGCCGCGACACCGGATGTCGGATGTGGCAGCAAGTGTTGAATCGACAATTAAACTCTGCTCTCTTGTCTCCTTTGCAGCCTCTTCGATGCCAAGGTGCCGTCCTCGCAGCGCTCCGGCTTTCATATATCCGACATACTCAATCTGGATGGCTCGGAGCTGAAGAGTGCCGCAGCGGCGGCTGCAGCGGCCGCGCACCACAGCACCCACAGCCACAGCGCCGAGCTGGGCGCTGAGCCGAGCAATGGGCATGGTCATCCGACGCCCACGGCGCTGTCGCCCACGCCCAACCCGGCACTGCCTCCGCTGCCGCCCAGCGGCCCGGACGAGCATGTGGCGCCCGCGGCCCACGGCGATCACCAGACCACGGAGCACACTGCGCACCACCACCTCCAGCAGCAGCAGCAGCAGCAACAACACCTCCAGCACCACCACCAGCAGCAGCAGCTCCACCATCCGCATCTACACCATCAGCCGCACCACCCAGTCGCCCCGCTGCCCTTGTCGCACCACCAGAGCTCCGGCGGCGCCCAGCCGCCCATGCCCCACATGGGCGCCCAGGCCGCTGTCCACCTGCTGGCCAGTCACACGGCCGCCGCCGCCGTAGCCGCCGGCCAATACCGGCCCAAGAACTTCCCCAGCAGCTTCGGCGACGAGATGTCCTCGTACCACCACATGGCCCAGACAATGCTCACCCACTCGGGCCGCAGTGCGTGGATCAAGGAAAACGAGTTATATGGTAAGTGTACAGAAAAATGTACACTGTACATTTTTGTATGAAATGATACTATGAAAACTAGATTAGGATAATAATGATAATATTGCTAGGCATTTAGTCCGTCTTTTGAAGTCGTTTAGTATTTCTTTATATTTACTATACTTTTATCGATCCTATTTTTAAAAGGAATACAGTAGCCTCGAGCCGACGTAGGGTTTATCTGTTTGCTAAGTCTTGAAATGAAAGCTCATCATTCAAGTCATTGAATATTCCTTTCCATGAAGTCCTTGAAATTATAAGAGTGAGCTTCAAGCAGGAAATAGTAGATAGTCTATAGTCTATATCATAGTAAAAGTATTATTTTAAATTAAGAAGATTTTCTTACATGTATGTACAGATAACGAGTCTAACATATTTTTATTTTGCCCTCCATTACGTCCATTGCGTCCAATACTTTATATATTTGCTCGACCCTGATTTCGAGGTATCTTTTAGTCTTGCTATAATTATATGAGCTAGAGTTGCGGCAATATAAGCCTTTGTTCATACTAATCTTAGGATAAGAGGAAGGAAAAACTTGAACAAATTAAGCCCTTTAATGAAATATTTCATTATACTTCACTAAGCCTTCTTCACCTTTATAAAGCATACAAATATCTATATTTCTAATTCATTTTTTCCCCTATTCCTACCTGAATATCAGAAGCTTAGTAACGATTTTTTGTTGTACATTTTAATTTAACATAGCTCAGGAAATACAAGATTTGCTATTCCATATCCGAGTCACTTCTAAAATGTATGAGTATATAAAAGCTATACTTAAAGCATATGCTTGAAGCTTGCTCTCTACATTAAAAGTTCTTCAATGAGCTTTCTCAAATCATTTCTTCATGTCAAGTTATGAAGTTATGAAGAATCAGCCTCTGCAGTTCTTAAATCTAGCAAAGGTTTTTACAAAAACCCCAGCTGCAGTCGGGCTACCGGAGTTACACTATGAATACATGGTTAACAGGGCAGAGGCAGAGGCATGAGCAGGGGCAGTGGCAGTGGCAGCGGCAGCGTCAGTGGCAGGGGATATTTGAGAGCGACCGCCTAATAATATTGTTCAATAATTGCCTCACAAAAGGCAGCTGTGTTTGCATATCTACGGGCGCTGTCTGCGTCTCTCCGGCTCTTCGAGGGCTAACCCCTGGCTGTGGCCATGCCACGCCCCATTGGGCAGACGCCTTGGCTTGTAGTGTGTGGCTCAGTGTTCGATGGGCTGCGATGTGTCGATTCAGGTGCTTGAAATGCGAAGTGGCCGTGCGGTCGGAACCACCCCGTTTGCGCCGCTCCCGGGTGCACACGAGTCGATCAGACCCTGGTCGCGGCCCAAGCATAATCTTGACTAATAGTTTGTATGCGCTTCACACTTGAGGATTAATTTTGTTATTTTTATTTTTCGTTTTTTACTTGCCATCGCCATCGCCGTCGCCGTCTCTCGGGGCTGCCCCTGGCGCATTGTTGTCGCGGACACAACATTGTTCAGTCATTCCTTTCATATAAGCCTGGAAATTTATGGCACGCACTTCCGTTTCGTCCTTTTTTCGCTTTTGCACAGCCTTTCCTTGTTTTATTGTACCAATTTCATTTTTTTTCCTCCGCTTCCTTGTCTCTCCGTTGATATGGTGCTCAGCTACAAATTATAATTGTTGCCCGTTTGCCGTTTTTTTTTTTTTTTTTTTGGGAAATTTCACAGCTGTAAGTCGAGTCGAGTCGTTTTGATTATATTAAGTTATTAATTTGTTGAGTTGTCATGGTGAGGACGACTCTAGTGCAGGACTTGCGCTGGACTGGGGCTGGCTTAGACGGCGCTCGAAGTCGAGTTCCCGCTGCTGCTTAGTCAATTGTGACGGAATGTGGTTCAAGCCCGACTCGAGAGAGGCGCAGAATCTCCCATTCTGTGGATCACACACAAAAGCCAGAGTCAAGCGACGCCCCTGGCCAATAAATCACAGTAAAAGTGGGCGGAAGAGAGGGAGCCGGATGCAGGATGCAGGATGCGCTGCATGGAAGTCAGGGGCAGGGCGGCCATTAGGAGGCAGCGCTGTTTGAGGTTTGCCTTTTGTGTCGCATCCCATTGTCTCCCAGTTGCAAACCTTAATGTATTTTCATTAGCATTTGGTCGTGTACTCGCCCTCTCCCTTTCCCTCCCTCTCTCTCTCTCTCTCTCTCTCTCGCTGGCAAGCAAACAATGACGATAGCAAAAAAAAAAAAGGAGGAAAGAATGAAAAGATCGCACAAACAGCCATGGCAAAAGGCAACACGACGAAGGTCAGAAGGCAGACGAGCAATTGCCCTAAAAGGTGTAACTCCGCAGGGTTGCCGCTGTTGTGGCCCAGTCAACCAGGTAGCCTCCGATCGATCGAGCCTTCTAATTGACGTTATTAGTTGTGCCCGCTCCTCGTTCGAGTCAGGGTCGTATCTGCATCTGGCCACCCCTCGGCCCTCGCCAGAGCTGCAACATAATCCAATTGTGCGAGACTCGTTGGCGGTTCTGCTCCTTACCCACTGACAATTTTTGCCTGCTCATTGGGTGTGTGTGTGTGTGCGTGTGTTTGTGTTTGTAGTTTTGTGTGTGTTTGCATTAATTTCTCTAAATTGTTGACAAATTGACTCTGTAACTACACTGAGCGAAAACAGTTGTTGAGTATGTCTCTTGCAAGTGCCCAGGCTTTGAATGAGAGGAACACAGTAATTCCCACTCTGAATGAATAATAAATACTACAAGTAATATTTATTATTAAATAATATAATAATAAAAAAAAAAATAATAAAAATATAAATATTAATAGAAAAGTAAAGAAGAAGTATCTTTAGTCAGATGTCCGAGTTATTCAGACTGAGAGGAATACAGCTCTTAGCAATCCCTACTCAGAATGAATAATAAATACTACAAATAATATTTATTTTTAAATAATATAATAATAAATACAATAATAAAAATAAAAATATTAATAGACAAGTAAAGAAGAAGTATAAACAGTCTTTAGTCAGATGTCCGAGTTTATCTTTTACTTACTCCTCCTCTCTCATACTTATTCAGACTGAGAGGAATACAGCTTTTAGCAATCCCTACTCTGAATGAATAATAAATACTACAAATAATATGTTTTATTAAATAATAAAAAAAATAAATAAAATAACAGTAATAGAAATACAAAAAAGAGAAGGAAAAAAACCCAGTCAGACGTCCTAGTCCTTGCTGGATCAACTACTTTGTCCTTTACCTTTTACTTACTCCCCACACTCTCTCTCTCTCTCTCTCTCTCTCTCTCTCTCTCTCTCTCTCTCTCTCTCTCTCTCTCATACATAGTCAGGCTGAGAGGAAGACAACTAGGAAAGGTTCTAGTGGTAAAGAGCAATCCCTGAATTAATAATTATTATTTAAATAATAAACTAATAATAGAATTACTAAAAGGTAGAGAAAGTATCTACAGTCTTTAGTCAGACGTCCTAGTAACCTTTGGAGCAACTACTTCATCCTTTATCTTTTACCTACTCCTCTCACTCTCTCTAGGTCATATTCAGACTGAGATAAATACCAAAAATAATATAATAATAAATTAAATAATAATTGAAATACTAAATGAAAAGTAAAGCAGAAAAAGTATCTACAGCCTTTAGTTACCTTTCGAGCAACTACTTCCACCTTTACCTCATGCTCACCCCCCACTCTTTCTCTCTCTCTCCACTTGCAGGCACTCAACAGCCCGCTAGTCCGGACAGCACCTCGCCCGTCACCTCGGAGGTGTCCTACACCTACATTGGCTCCAACTGCCAAACGTCGCCCGCGCTCTCCGGCGACTACAAGAGCTACAGCCGCTCGGCGGACAGCGATGCGCTCTCGGTGGGCGATGCGCTGCACACGCTGCATGGTAGCGGTGCAGCCGGCGCCACTTCAGCGGCGCATGCGTTACACAACAACAACAACAATAATAATAATAATAACAACAACAATGACAATAGCTTGAAGCACGACGCAGGCGCCGGCAGCGGCAGCAACCACGACGACAGCCTGAACGAGGACGGCATCGAGGAGGACATCGACGACGTGGACGACGCGGACGGCAGCGGCGGCGGGGGCGTCAATGCCGACGGCATGCCCAATAAGAAGCGCAAGCGACGCGTCCTCTTCACCAAGGCGCAGACGTACGAGCTGGAGCGGCGCTTCCGGCAGCAGCGGTATCTGAGCGCGCCGGAGCGCGAGCATCTGGCCAGCCTGATCCGGCTGACGCCGACGCAGGTGAAGATCTGGTTCCAGAACCATCGCTACAAGACCAAGCGGGCGCAGAACGAGAAGGGCTACGAGCACACCGGCATGATCCACGGCAACGCCATCCATCCGCACCACCCGTCGGCGCTGCCCTCGCCGCGCCGCGTCGCCGTGCCCGTGCTGGTGCGCAACGGCAAGCCGTGCCTGGGCGACGGCTCCAAGCTGGCGCAGGACTGCGTCAGCACCGCGACGGCCATGCAGAACGCCGCCGCCCATCACCTGGTGGCGCTGAACGGGGCCGCCGCCTATCAGCATGCGGCTGCCGCCGCCGCCGCCGGCCTGCACGCCCACGCCCACGCGCACGCCCACCCACACGCGCAGCGGGCCGCCTGGTGGCCCTAATATTGCTAGCTGCCTAGGTTCGAGTTGGCCCACCTGGACGCCAGCGGCCACCTGACGGCGGCGGCCAACTCGAATCCTGGACAGTGAGCGACGTCGATCGAGCGAACAAACTGAGAAACTGGTGCAATAATTAAAAGCGAGCCGAGTGGTTGCACTTCAACTACCCAGACGGGGCGTGGCAGAAGCGGCTGTTGTGGCCCTTGCCAGCAGCAGCAACAACAAATATCATTCGTGTAATAAACAAAGAAAGAAAACCTTTTTTTTTTTGCCCCCAGCTCTAAAGCTGCGGGCCATTTAGTCCTAGCAATTTTTTTTTACCCATTTTTTTTTGTCGAGTCGAAAAGTTAGTGAAAGTAAGATTTTTTTTTCGCTTAGCATTAGTTAAATATATAAATATAAATTTAAATATAAAATATGCGCAAGTCCTAAAAAAACATCGTTTTGTAAATAAATAATATATAAATAACATATATAATATATAAATAAATATATATATAAAATTCAACTAACGGAACAGTTATAATCGTGTGTATATATATATCTAGCGTATATATGTATTGCAACAATAATGAACTAGTGTCCGAGTCGTAGGCGTAATTGCATTTGTTTATAACCAATACATACCCACACACACACACACACACACACACACACATGCTAGTTCCAGGCGAGTTCGTATCTGTAAAATATAATCCAACTTCTTTTTTTTAGTGCATACATAAATAAACAAAACAAAAGAAAGCAAACTCTTTGAATTTATAGCGCGTAATGAGTTCATTAATGTTAACACAAACGTCGTAAAACCTAACAAATGTATTTGTAATATAAACAGAAAATAAAATAATTCCAAAAACAATACAACTTCAACTCGAATCTTTATGAAATGCAGAGCGACAATTATACAATATTTTTGTTATTATTTTACAGCAGCTACTTCGCTTAAGTGAGCGGAAAGTCAATAGATGGAAGGAAGAATGAAGTCCAAAATTAAGTGACTTTATATATTTATATATCTATATATCTATATATTTATATATTTATAATTTATATATTTATATATTTATATATTAATATATTTATATATTAATATATTTATATATTTAAATATTTATTTATACAGAGTTATTCCTGAAAAATATTTTCTCGACTTCAAAGTAAAACTTAATTCATCGAAAACTCTTCTTTTTTTAATAAACTACGTAGTCGAATTGGCCGAATCGATCAACCGTAGAAAAACGAAGGAATTCAACAGTCGAGAGATTGTTTTTATACTCTGAGAACATTGAAAATGGGAAAATAAAGTCAAAGTACGGATCTTAAGATCTCTAAAGTTGTTTGGCCTATGTACAGCAAATGTATAACAATAGAAACGAAGATCTTAACTCAATAAAAGTATAGAAGATGGACGATTAACGAACGGAGGAATGAAATTATAGAAGCACGATTAACGAGATGAGGAGTGAGGCAAGCATTGTACACCAAAAACAGGATTCGGAGCACGATATACAGTGATATAATATGACTAAGACTACAAAATTTAAATGTTAACTGCAATTAATCTTGAATTTTAGTAATATTTTCAAAAAATTTGTTAGTTTGGGCAAACATCAAAGAAATCAAATTCTATGTTTATTTTCATTGAACTTATACCTAAATATAATAATATATCCAGTAAGTCAAAAACTTCTGAATAATACCTATTCAAAATATCATCACTCTTAATTGGTTGCACATGCAAAGAATTTTTGGGGCAAACTTTACAAACCTTTACCATCTGAATGCCAACAGAATATTTGATATAGGTCTATTTAGATTACAGCAATTGAAGAAGCTGCTGACATTAACTCTTTCAGTGCCCCAGCGCCCCAGTGGGTAGTAAACAGTGTGTAGGGGCATTGCAGGGTCGACGAGCCGTCGCCGGTTATCAGATGGCGACGGCAGCTGGTAAAACAACATTAAGCAGCTCATAAATACGAGTTGATTATGGCTTTTAGCTACCGTTCAGCTCGCTGGCCGGCAATTGGGTTGGTAATCCATTAATGATTATACGAATAGTACTACGGCTGGCACTCATAGTTCAGTGGCTGCTTGGACTTTGGTAATGCTACCCGGCGATAAGCCCCGCCCCAGCCAGGCATGGACAATGCACGTATGACATGGCATGGCATGGCGTGGCGTGGCAGGGCCCCATAATTGCCCGGTTACAACATATTGACTTTATGGCACGGCCATCAATAGCCGATTTAGTGGGTGGCCCGCCAGCTGCCAGTCGACGCTGCGACATGCAAAACACCAAATGCAAGTGGAGCGCGCATGGAGCATCGTAGGACATCTCTCTCCTGCTCTAGCTCGGGGGTGGGCACATAATTTGCGCAAATAAAGAACTCGAACTCAAGTAGATGTTTTTGAGTATCTCATAAAATAAACAAGTGCCAGTCGAATCAGCGGCAATTCAAATTACTCATCAATGAGCGCTGCAAAGCACTCGAATCCGAGCCGAATCGAACTGGAATGTGCTCAGTCGGGTCTACACAACTGCGCAATGCCCTGACTGGCTGACAAGCGAAAGCGTTTGCACCCATAAATGATTATATATAAAATATATATAAAGATAGAGTATTCCATGCCTACGTGAAATGATAAATAAATTGAGGGAATTTTGATGCCTCGTTGTTAATAGGCTTTGCTCAGGAGGTATGCCAAAGCTATAATAATAACTATGCCGAGTATTAATAAACATCGAGTGCTTGCTCATATATTTTGCCAAACAACAACAGCAACAACAACAGCAGCAATATTTTTACACAGGCCATAAACTGAACGATTACTGAAGTGCCATAAATATTATTAAATATTTTTATGATTTCTCTACTTCAATTTTGTTCGTTTCTTTTTTTTTAGATTTATCTGCAAGCAGCAGGAAATTTAAATTGAGTTATTTATAGCTTATTCAAATATAAAATTTAAATATACCAAAAATTTACTAGAAATATATTTAATTAAATAAATAATGGAAATTAAAATTATGTTTAGCTGCGATAAATATTTAATTTGAGCAGTGTCAGGTCTGCATGCAGAGATAAGCATAAATTAAATATGTTGCCCCATAGGCATAGGCCTATGCCTATAGGCATTTATCTTCGGGCCGTTCTCTGTGCTCAGTTCCGAGTGGCTCCATAAAAATACCTATTGGCGTAATTGGCCTATAAATTTCGATTGTTCGAAATCGCGATTTACACATTTCCTCCGCGACCCGTTGCCGGGCCATCGCGTTTATTTGCATAAAGTTTTGTTTTTAGACTTCGCCTGGGCTGGGCTCGGGGCTATCGCACAGGATGTTGATTATACGGAGGGCGCGTATCAGTGGCACATTGCAAAGATCTAGATTAGACGTAATAGCTGCTCAAGACTGATATTGCCCGGCAGCGGCAGCAGCAGCGGCTCTACGCGTTAACACAATAATAAACCTTTTGTTATTATTAATATTATTACTATATTTTTTTTATTATTGCTGCTCGCTTTGCTTTCCAGATAAGCCTTGCTCCCAGAAGGTGCAAACCGGTCGTCACTCGGCGTCAAGCTGATTACCTCTGTCTAAGTGTGTGTGTGTGTCCGGCCGTATCAGCAATATGTCTTGCACGGCCGGACAAGCTGGCCAGCGATCGCGTCACATGCAGCCCACGTCCATACATATCGATACATTGCTGCGCTGGCGTGGACATGTCAAGTACAAACGTGCGAGCTTATCGAGCCACTGGCCGCGCGCTTGATGGATGCGGAGATGTAGGGAGACAGCCCAGATATTGAGTGCACCAGCCAGTTATAGATACGTTAAGATTTCCACAATCTCACTGGCAATAGCTGACTGACTCGCTTTGCTCCAATAAAATTTGGTTTATTAAACATTTATTTTATTAATTAAAGTATCTTAAATAATTATTTAAAATATATTGTATATTTTTTGTAATTATAAATAGTTTAAATATATTATATATATTTGTGCTAAACAAATATTTTAAATATTTATTCAATACAACTTTTTATATAATTCCTGTTTTTCTTGGGAGCTTAGATCTTAAAAGTAAAATATATAAAAATATTATAACAAATTTATATTGTAATGTTTTTAGAATACAGCTAAAGCTAAAAGGTATAATATGTTGTAATACATTTAAATTACAGTCTTAGAGTTAAGAGTTTAGCATTCTTAAAGCATTTATATTTGGACTTTTTGCTTTCTTCGTATTTATTAACTATTTTTATTGATCTTACGTCCACCTTTATCTCCGTTTTAGAGCTTTTACAAAATTGTATGGTTCCAATTTTGTATTTACATCAAAAAATTAAGAAATACATTGCATATTTATTTTATATTTATATAGTGGACTGTATATTCGTTCACTTGCTTGGCATTGTTGCTTAGCAATAAACTTTTTTTGATAAGTAAAAATATTTATAAAAAAAAAAAATAAAAAAAATATATCAGGAATATATAAATAATAATAAGCCAATATAAAATATATTTAAAATATATATAAAAAATCAATGAAAATTTAAAAATTTGTTAATTGAATACACTTAAATATTATTTTTAAAGTTTAAGCAATAAAGAAATATATGAGTTATAATATATATAAATGAACAACATATAAATAATAATAAATACATACAAGAAATATAATGTACACAATAAATATTGCATATAACGAAATCTTTTCAGTTTCCCTCGGCACTCTTAAAGGACTCTCTCTCCCTTTCTATTAATCTCAAATTTGTACATTTCTTTTTTCTCGACCTCTATATGTGCTCAATTCAAGTTGGCAAATACTTGGCGAAGCCTTGTAATTGGGTAAAGGGAACAAGGTGAGCTTAGCGGCTGGATACTGCAGTAACAATGGGAACATCAACAACAACAACAACAACAGCTGCAAGCAGCAACAAGCAGCTCACTTCAACTTCAGATAAACTGGGCAAAGCGAAGCACTTGTCAACAAGTCCCAAGAACAAGGAGTACGTGGAATGCCATGTGAGTCGTCGAACGCCACTTACAACGCTTAATCAGCGCCGATTTCAGTCGATATAATGAATGTTGTTGTTCTTGTTGTATTTGGTTGTTCAATTTTGGCATTGATAAAGCTGGCAGACACTGCCAGACAACGACAACGACAGCGACAACGACAACGACATTGATTCGATTGTGGGCAGTTTGTAAAGAAAAAAGTTGATTAACGCCATATAAAGTGATATAGACACACGCACAACCACATACACATATATATTGAACGAATAAATAAATTTATCACAAAATAAACGTAAATCAGTGAACAGAAATGTAGAAATTAAACGGGCCAAGTAAAGACCGTTAAGCAAATAAATGAGATTACAATTAATAAAATAATCGATAAGTGCATGAGCTGTTGTTGGACTAAATATATATATATACTATATATATATATGTATATACCAAGCCTGATTTTCTTTCTCTTTCTCTCTCTCTCTCTTTCTCTCTCTCTCTCTTTCTCTCTCTCTCTCTCTCTTTAGATTGTAGGCCAAAGCTAATTGCGTTTTTGATTTAACAACGTGCAGTTGGCGAAATGGCAGGCACTTGAGCTGGCGCTTCGCATTCCCCCACTCGATCGCTTGGCGTCGAACCGCAATGACATTCAACGGCCTCGCCTCGCTCCGAGTGGGCGGCAACGAAACCCTCGAGCTCTCTCTGATATTTCTCCGCTCGAACCTTTTGCGCCGATTTCGCTTGCGTGGGGGCGTGGCGTTCTGATAAGCACTCCATGCACTCGCCTCCCATTGGTCTAAGAGCTCCAGCCGCACACACCAAATGGCATTGGCGCTATTCACTGCTTTCGACAATTTTTGATTGATCGAGGCAATTGAAGGGGCTCAGGTGGATTATGCATAAATAAATATGGAATATTTAACAATATTTAAATGTTATAAAATATATGTATTTATTAAATTTTAAATATCAATAAATATATGTATTTTTTAATATATTAATGTATTATATGTAAATTAAAAATTTTTAAATGATAATAAACAGATTTAATATAATAATAAATATTTAAAAATGATTTAATATATTTATTTATTAATATTTAAATCTATTTTATGTAAGTTTTTCACTTTATAAATTTTTCAATAATATTAAATTTTGCCTTATTAAATATTGCATATTCAATATAATAATAAATATTAAAATAATTTTAAATATATGTATTTATAAATATTTAAATATTTATTTGATTTATACATTTTAAAATTGGAGATTACATACTTATATAATAATTAAAATTTTAATCTTACCACTTTAAGTTAAGTTACTTTAAACAAATTTTGACATTTTCATAACCTTTAAAATTTAATATTATTTTCTTATTAATATTTAATAAATTTAACAACGCCTGAGTCAATAAATGATTTTTTTTAATTTTATATAAGATGGAAGGCGTGGTTCTGCCCATAAAGTTTATATACACATATATTGTTGATTAGTATCAACTGCCAATTCTATCACCATCTGCTCAGCCATCCATTTGGCAGTCTAGTTAGTCTATATACTCGTCTGAGCTCCAAGCATAGCTATGCACATAAGGACTTGACAGATAGAAATTGCTATGGCATGCACAGTTTGCCTATCAAATCTCTGATAACTTTCCATAATAAGATACAAATAATAGCTGATGCTGATGAGCTTTTGAATCTATGTGAGCTTTAGTCATATAGACTCTACTAAAAATATACAAAAAAACTTTTGAAAACTAGCCTATAATCAGATTTAGTTAGTTTTAAAGGATTCCGGGTATATTCTAGTCGAGCACTTCCTAGCAGAGATTACTTTATACTTCTCCATAAACAAGAATTGATGCTATATATCTCTTCACCTAAAATATACCACAATTAAATAAAAATCCACATATTTATAGTATTTTTTGTATCACATATATATCATATGTAAGCTCAGCTAATCATGCTCTAAAGTCGGAACTTGTTTTGCTCTCACATCTAAAGCCTCAATCGGCTGGTGTTGAAGTTGGTAAGGATTTGGATTTTTCAATTAGTTCAGTCTCGGCTTGACCGTTGTCCGCAAATAAAATGCAATTTTAATGACAAAACTCTCACACAATGTGGCAGGCGGCACGGGGCAGGACTACAAAGTCACAAAGTCGCAAAGTCGCAATTCTAATTAGCCAATGTGCTGCAATAAAGCGCCGGAAGGCGTCGCTCCGGGGCGGCGAGGTGGGTGCGTGTGGGCGCGCGGGCAGGCGGGGCGCGGAGTGCAAATCAAATCAAATTAAATCAAAGTTGATGGCTCATTTTACAGTTGTTAGCGGGGTGTGGGGAGCGGCGAGCGGGGAGCGAGGCGAGGCATGGCAGGGCGGCGGCTAGTGTGAGAATGGGTATTGAAAAATTTAATAACGCCCAGCGCGATTGTTGCTGCGGCCGTTGTTTGTTGTTCATTTCGCGACCATCGTCATTATCTGCATGTAATTTCTCATTTTCATAGTCAATTAAGTCAATCACACGCCCTTTTAGCCACCGCAGCGCCGTCGTCGTCGTCGTCGTCGTCGTTGTCTAGAAAGCCACCCTGCAAATTAACACGTCGTCGCCGTCGTCATCGTTGCTGGATTGGTGGGTTGGCCTGGGTGGGTTGGTGGTGTTTGTTCCGTTTCCGTTGCCACTGCCAGCAGGCCTTTTGTTTTTATTTGTAACGCAAAGCAGCGCGGCGCGGTGCGGCGTGGCTCGGCGCGTTTATTGCTCAATTTTCATCGATGTTGCCAAAATTACATATTCATAGTTTTCGTGGGCAGCCCAACCACCACCGCCACCGCCGCCAACCCACCACCGACACCAGCAGCACTACGATTACCATTACCACAACGGCCCACACAACGCACCAGGCTCAATAACTGTAACAATTTCAAGCACTAAAAGGACACGTGGCAGCTGCTTTTAAAATTGAATTTCCTGCATGTAATCTTGTCGAGTCAATTGTTTCTGTGTGCAGCCAGCGGTTGGCCAACAAACCCACCAACCCACCCAGCCACCCCGGCCACCCCCACTGCTGCTGCCAGTTGCATCGCACACACGTGCCAGCAGCTGGCCCGGCAGGCGCGTGCACGCCGGCCACACTTCTTTATTTATGAAGATGCGGCCAATATGTTGGCTATTTGTGAACACCTCGGCCCGAGTCCAAGGCGTGGGCCAACGGCGGCTGCGTTGGCTTAGTGGCCGGGATTAGCAGCTAACATCGAGCGGAGCAAGTGCGAGCTGTAAGCGAACTCATAAATCAACTCACCAAATCAAGTTGAGGAGCGAAAGTCTAAGAATATCCTTGCCCAAGGAAGTCTCCTTCGACTCGGCTAAGACTCTGCTATGTTCCTATCTTTAACCTCTTTGGCTATTTCATATTTACTTCGATCATTAATGGATCCATTAGGTCCAACTTGCGCAGCTCGAGAGTTCACACGAATCTGTGCTTAATTAGCATGCAGAGGCGCAAGGATAAACCCTTTTGGGGCCCCTCGCTCCTCCCTCGACTCACTTACACCCTGAGAACGGAGCACTTTGTGGCCCACGTTGCGTGTCTGGCGATGTTTGCCATTAAAAAGCCACCGAACATCAATTTAAATATTGCATTACAATGATTTGCATAAAAGGCAACACGCAGCAGCAGCGGCGGCGGCAGCGGCAGTTGAGTGATTGAGTGATTGAATGATTGAAAGAGTGTGTGAATGTTGACTCTCCACAATTAAAGTTAACAAATGGGCATAGATGAGCGGGTATTCGGCTGGGATACCCTGTAAATTAGCGAAAAAATGGTAGAAGGGATAATTTGCAGGGGATAGATAATATATAGTATAGAAAGACAGTCAACATAGCATATAGAGAGCTTGTCCTCGACTAAAAATACCCTGCATATAACTTTAAGTGTAGAATATTGCACAAACACTACATTATACCCTAACCAAGTGAAATGATTGGAGGTAGACATTCAATATCATAAATTGAGGATGTGCTCGACTGAAAATACCCTGTAAACGACCCAAAGCGGAACTGGAGAATTGAACTCCCTCATCATATACACTCGGAAAAGAATAGATTGAGAGTCCGATTAAAGGTAGACATTCAATAGCATATATTGAGAATGTACTCGACTGAAAACACCCTATAAAAAGCGTAGAGAAATACCGGTGAACTTGTAAGTTATACTCACTCAGCTTATACCCCATTAAAAAACTGATATAAATATTGAAAAAATTTGAGCAGACATTTCACACGTGCATCTGCTCGGTTGAAATACCCTACAAATTAATTAAAGTGACCCAAATTGAGAATTTACTTACTGCACATACCCTAGAAAAAATACTGGTTCAGCATTCGAGCATAAGAAGTAGTTCAATAAAATGTATAGGCTGTAAGTTCGACTAAAATACCCTGTAAATAATCTAGAGTATAACTTACAGACTATTCTCCTCCAACAACTTATAACTTTTCCTAAAAGAGTTGATTAACAATTCGAATATCGAAAGACATTGAGTAATGCACATAGAGCTGGCATTAAAATGTATTGCAGCTCAATCAAATATATCATTTCATTTGGCTATATGACTGTGATATGGAAAGATATATCAAGCGCTATCCAAGTATATACTCTAGGCCATTTATCATTTGTAGTCCCCTGGCTCATGCTTTTCTCCATATAGATTTCACTTTATAACAGACATTCTCACAGCTTGACATGGCCCGCGTCGGCCCCCTTTTGTAGAGCAGGGCACAACAGCCATTAAACCAATATAAATTTGCACTTTCACATGACCTCGCGTTGGCGTTTGATATTCCTGCTGACTCGCTTCGTCACTGTGTGAGTGTGTGCATGACTGTCTGTGTGTGTGTGTTGCTCTTTTGGCTAATTTGAATATGACGCGCTGAGAGCGTCTGTGTGCTTAGTGCTTCCCACGATATTGATACGAGCTGTGTCGTGTCGCTGGGGGTCGCAGCAAATCAGAATTGAAATCAACAAACAATAAAGTGGCAGCAGCCATTAGCGGCGCGTCTGGGGGTAAGTTACACGTGCAGCAACACCTGAGCCAGGAGGCTTGTGGCAGGATCGGGGAAGTCCCTTGTGCCTCGGCTGAGATCTGATTGCAGATCAGAGCAGAGCACCTCGCCTGTTTGACCTTTGATTTTTATTGCATTATTATTGGTAAATAAACGAAACGAAACGAAGTGAAGCAAAGGCAACAACAAACAATCAAATCAAATAGCGATTTGAATGCAAACACTGCGGAGAGGAGAGAAGTCAAACAAACTTTGAGGGTGCAGACAATAGAGAAATCAATCAATAGAATTCGAATCAACTCGACCTCGTCCTCGTCGTCCGCGTCACAACATTTTGGGCGCCGTCGTCGCTGAGAAGCAGGCGGCAATTAACTCTAACCGCGCTTTGAACCCGAACCACACACCAAACGGAAGTCATTAAGCTGGCCATCGAGAAAGGGTTGAGGTTCGCGCTGCCGTGTGCCGCCTAATTGCGCGGGGGAGTGCGCGTCCAGGTCGACCGACAGGGGTGACCGGGCCGAGCGGGCCCAGCGCTGAAATTCGAGTAGACATTTACCGCCTGGACAGCGCGACTGACACTCGCCGCCAGGCAGATGCGCTAATTTGCTGCAAATTGAAGGGGGAAAAAAATATGAGATGCTGCAAGAATTATTTAATAAAAGTGGAGATTGAGGTAGTTGTACCTAGTGATCAGCTATGGAAGAGGAGCAAAAGAACAAGAAATAGAGAGGCGCTTGCTTATATAATCATCTAATGTAATCGATATTTATCGATATACGACTTCAATTTGTGATTGAGAGATGAACTAAGGGACAGTTGATTATGGACTCAATTGTGCTCGAATTTTGATGCCTTTGAGTATTGATAAGACCTAAAGATTCATACTCCATTCAAGCTTTTACCTAGCTGATCAGCTCAATATATACTGTATATACGTAAAGCTCTAATTTGAGCTTATCGACTTATCGATACCAAAAGCCTTAAGACTCTTTAACATCATATGATCTAGGTCAATATTCAAAAAAGCTCTCATAGATACTCGTATATCTTTGGATGCTTCACAACTAGAACAATATATTTTAGTAGTTATTTATTTAGTATTCAATACTAAATATACTCATTTTCAGTCATTAGAAACGAAAGAAAGACATGTAGAAAACTTGAATTACACAATTGCCTTGTACAGCTCGTCAAACAGTTGGCCTTTGGTCACTTTGACTTTGGTCAAGCGGCACAAAGACTTGGTCGCACAATGGCAATGTATGCATACAGGATGCTGGCGAGCGGACAGAGTGGACTGATGATATAGAGCAGCAGAGATGGGCCACTGAAGGAAGTAACGAGGCACCAAGTGCCACATAAATCACTGGAGCGAGTCGAGGCGGGGAGCTGGCACAATTGACGTCAACAATAACTAACAATGATGTCAACTTGTAATTGAATTGATTGACAATATTTTATGCGGAAGTAGAGTGTGGACCAGGGTCCAGGCCGCTGGCCCCTTTGGCCATTGATGACAAAAATTTGTTTAGATTAGCATTAATGGAGGCCAGCTCGCAGCTCGACGCACGACGCGGCTGATGGCCCTGATGAGGGGCCCCGGCTCGGTGCGCGATGCCAATTGTGACGCACAGGACACGGGCGAGTGGTTGGCGGGTCATAAAAAACGATAAGACGACTATTCAATAAAAATACTTTGAGCGGAAAAACAAACTTGAATGGCGATAAAAAAAAAGAGAGAGCGCGACATACGCCAGCATCGACAGGGGTCACACAACTCAAGTTCGGGCCAAGGCAAGGCAACGCAACCATCCACCCACCCATCCAACCGCCCACTCGTTTTGGACAGCTCGTTGTACAAGGACGTGGACGAGGACAGGCACAATATGCGCCGAGGCAGGGGTCACCCGTCACCCTTCACCCTTGTGCTGCGCTTTTTAGTTAATGAAATCGTTTGCTAAATGAAACGTAAAGCCAAAAGCTAACAACATCGGCCAAATGGCCCGAGCTCCACCCCAAGAGTCAATCCTTTTTTTTTTCGTCAGCCAGCCGGAAGCGGAAATGTGTCGCCGTTCAATTGTAGCGTCAAGATTTTTAAAATCAAATTTCAAGTTTTTTCTATTTCAATTTTGAACTCGAGATTTTGAAAAAATGAGCCACAAAATCATTTTAAAACCACTCGAAAATGACAGTCGGAACGGCATTCGATTTGATGTGGCTAACTGTGTGTGCGTTTCCGCTTCCGCTTTTTTAGTTTCGCCAACAATTTCGTGCTGTGGTCTGCACTTGGCCCTTGCGATTAATTCGATGATTTATTCAATGCGGAAGGGTTGCTTAATTCATCTCATTCACTTCCACTTCCACGAGATAGCCAACCCAGCGAGACGATGCCGAGCGATAAATCAAATAATTAGGGATTTCTAAAAATAATATATTTATATACTATTTGTTTTTACAATTTAGTAAAACATAAAGCATAAAGGAATATTTTTTTTATTTAGTATTAAGAATAGTGTAAAACAATGTCTATATATATTTTTTTTAATTTTTTAATTTTATATACTTAAAAGAAATGAATAAATATAAAAATTTTTCATTTATGATTTTTTTACTTTTATTTTTTAGTATTTAGTTATTTAAATCCAATTAAACCTAAAATTATAAGTATATCTTTTTTACCTAATATATTAAAAAATTAATTATATTTTTAAAAATTTTATAAAATTTTCTTTTTACTCAAATAAACCTGATCTAAACTGTTTTTGGAATATTTAAAAAATATATATATTATATTTATTAAAAAAATTTTACTTTTTAAATTTAATTACAAAATATTAAATAATATTATTAAACATTATATATCCAAGGAGTTTTTTTTTATTATTTTAAATTCTTTGTACTTAAATAAAATTAAAAGTATTATTGAATATAAAATAATATTTAAATAATTAAGAATATATATACAAATATTATTGTATCTACCTTCTATTATTTTAAATAAAATATGAGTAGGGTATTGGCAGAGTCTGCTTAAGCTGGCCCAAAGTAGCAGCACAAACTTCTCAACGAGCCAAAAGTTTAGCTTGATTTTATTTCTTCTCTTTTTCCTTCTTCTCCTCTCTTTTTTTTTGCATATTTGCGCCTTTGAGCCGCGCCCCGCAGCAAATGACTGCAACGTATTCGCAGTCAGGACAGCGCCAGAGCTCGTCCTGGCGCTAGTCCACGGCAAAGTCCTGGCCGCAGTCGTATCTTTTGCATTTGCAGCTGTATTCGTACTTGTTGTCTGGTTATCAACACACGCTTCCGGAACTTAATGGCCTGAATCCTTTTGCTGCTGCTGCCGCCGCCTTGATTTGCCTTTTAGAGTTTTTGTTTGTCCAGGACACTTGTTAAGTGCATTGGCCTGTAATAATTCCGTGCCCAGTTCGGCTAGCGAGACCTTGCCTTGCCGAATCCTTTCCATGCTCCCAGCCAGGATATTCTACGAGTCGCTCACTTTTGGGCTATTTCATTATGTGCCTTCTGGCCGTCTGCTCTCGTTAGTATTTTGTCGTATATCTTACGGCCTGTGTAAATCATTTGCCACGCTGACTTTGAATTATGGAAAACGGGCTAATTTACGAGCCTTCGCTGGCCCCGGCCGGAGGAAAACGAATTGGAATTGAAATTGAAATTGGAATCGTAGTTGGCTTTGCCTTTATGGCAAACAAATTTTGCTGGCAATGGTCTCGCTCTCTCTCTCTCTATCTCTCTTCACCTCGCCCTCCTTTCCTCTCCTTCTCTCTCTCTTTATAGTTCTCTATTTGCTGTGTTGACTTAACGCAATTTAAACGCTTTGTTTTTAATGCGCTTTTGATGAAGCCATCATGTCACATTACATCAAATGTGACCGCTCGTCGCTCACTCTCTCTCTCTCTCCATCTCACTCTCTCTGTGTGAGGGTGTTAATAAACACACACACACAAGCACACACTCCCACTCACCCCATCGCTAACCAGCATAGCAAAAGACAATAACAACACAATAAAAGTCAAGCAAATCTCCAGGCAGTCATCTCGTACCTTCCGCAGCCTCGTCCCGCTGCAAAAATCTCATAAACACTTTCGTACAGCTCTGGCCGGGCGCACAAATTGAAATCTGGTTAGACACAAGGGTGTCCCTCGAGGGTGTACGCACTGCGCTCATGCGGCCGGCGGGGCGGAGATGCGACGCCAAACAGATTTAACTGGGCAAACAAACGAAAAGCGTTTTCGGCATTCATGAGCAGCTCATGCGTGCAAATCGGAGCGAGCAAGTGGAAAGCGGACAACAAGCTCGCACGGAGCGGGGACGGGGGCAGCAGCGCATGGGCCATGAAATGGACAGCAAAGCAGAACAGTTCCCCAGCCATAAATGATTGGATATGGTGTGTACAAGCAGATATGTTACTCAAATATGTGTGTGTGAGTGTGGGTGTGTGTTTGAGTATATGTATATGTATATTGCCTAGTTAAGTATAAGCTGTCACTAGTTGTCAGCTATAGAGCTAAGAGAGTTAGAGATCATTTAGTGTAAATGGGATACTATTGAGATATCTCTTTTCTCTTTCTTTCTAACTCTCTGCCTTCACCGCTCTTGCTATGACTTTCTTGCTCTGTCTTTTTCGGTCTCTCAATTTCTCTCTCACTCTTTCTATATATCTATCTTTCTCTCTTCCTCCTTCTCTCTCTTCACTTCACACTCTCCATTTTGCTATTTTTCTCTCCCTCTCTTTCCACCTCTCTCCTTCTTTATCTCTCTATCTTTATCTTTCTCTCTCTCTCTGTCTCTCTTTCTATATATTTATATATCTACTGATAGGCAAAAATTCTATATCTAGGTCTACTCGAACACTGCTACTCAGGCTACTACCATCTAGTATTTAGTATTAAATAAAATATATATATATATAAATATCTATATAAAAGTATCTTTATATAAATGTATCTTTAATGTGGATCGGAAGTAAATCATTGTTGACTTTCAATGCGAAAGGATCCATAAGAGAAAGAATTTGTGCATTGAGTTTGGGCAATTGCAAAAATTCAATGCATTTCTCACATTTAATTTTTTGTGAATATGCTTCGAGCCATATGCCATTGGATGCAGCCTTGACCTTGAGTTTTGGTTATAAGCTTCGTTAAAAATAGGATTTAATATTGAGCTCGGCAAAAGTTCTTTCCCTAAATTAATTATATAATTATATATTATATATACGCAGATAGATAGATAAATATACTGCGAATATATATACACATGTATATAAATATTAAACAAAATATGTATACATATTAAAAATATTTATTTAAAAACTCATCTCCTCATTGGCTTGTCATATACATATATATTTTGAAACCCAATTGCTGAGCATGTCCTTATCTCAATAATTGAAAGTACAAAAATCCACTTTGGTCCTTGAGTCCTTGAGCAGTTATCTAAACAAACTCAAGTCAAGTCCTGGCAGGAGCAGGAGGAGCACAAAACGGAAATTTATTGCTCATTAGCTGATCTATGAATGGGCTAAAACGAAGCCGACTTGTTCAGATTGTGACTGGGAAGGGGCGAACAAAGAGCGAGAAAGAGAGAGAGACAGTGAGTAGAGAATAAAAAAAGGGAGAATAAAGCCAATTCAGACACTTACTCATTGTCATTGCACTGAGAGTTGTTGGCAGCTCGAATGCTCGATTTTTCTTCTTTTTTTTAGCTGCTTAGTGCTGGCTCAGCATCAATATCAACAGCAACAACAAGAGGAGCAGCAGCAACAATGGCAATGTGTCATGCTTGTTGATTTGTAAGGATGCAACGCAACCGTTTTCAATTGTATTGACCGGAAAATCATAAAGCTCTTTGTGCCCGACAGCGGAGCGGAGAGGAAGTCGCATGGAAGCGAGCGCGTCATGCCCCGCACCGCCGCTCATCTCGGCCCTTGGTCATTCTGTTTCATCATCGTCATCAGCTCGTCTCTCTCTCTCTCTCTCTGTCTCTGTCTCTCTCATGTGATGCTCGACACCGGAAATGTTGCCCAGCGCATTGAATCTTTGTTGCTCTTCCAATTTCTTCTATTACATGATTATAATCCTTAATTTTCTATATTTTGTTCTTCTTTTTTTTTCTTGTCTTTCTCTCTTTCTCTGCTGCAGCATTAGCTTGGAGTTCTGAGTCTCGGCTCGCTTCCGCCGCAAAAGTTTTTCATTATTATGGAAAACTGTTTATAAGTTGACAGGCAGTAAACAGGATTTGCTCAGACGCAATCGGAAGCGCTGTGACGCCGACTTCAGCTCAAAGGGGTCGCTGATCGAAAAATTAACATTCGGCTATGGGACAGGAAGTCAACTGGCTCGATAGCCCACTGAGAAGGCAATGAGAGTGCGACTCGATGGGTGAGTGTGCATGTGTGTGTGTGTGCCCGTAGGTGTGTGTGTGTGTGTGGTCTCATGCAACTGGAGCAAGTGCAGCAACTGCTCTGCCTCCTTTGTATTCACACTCATTCGCTGAGAAATATTAGAGGATGCAGATTGGCTTTAGCGAGTCATGAAAGGGGAAGTTATTTAGATAAAAATTAATTTTAGTTTAATTGATTTTTCATATAGAAATATATTTATTTATAAAAGTTATATATATTTGATATTTTAAATATAAATTTTAATTCAATTGCCATTTCACATTTTTTTTTATATTTTATATTAAAGTTGTAATTTAACTGATATTTAACATTTTTTATTTGATATTCATAAATTGTATGAAAATGCAGGTGTAGCAAAATTATTTGAGCTATAAATAATGCAGCTTCAGTTTCTGCTTAGTATATCTCTGAATGAATTTTGAATGTTGCAACTGAATATTGAATATATTACTTAATGAATAATACATTTATCAGTTCCTTTTGTTAGTTAAGTCTATGAAGGAGATCTAGGAAATCATCAACATATGGTCCAAACCAATCTATTTATTTTGCTATGGGAGTAGTCTGTAGTACCCAAACTGTTCAATTATGTGACATAACTTTGAAGGATATAGTTTTTTACGATATGGCATGTCTTGAACTGCATATAACTTTATGTGGATCAATGAATGAGGTTAACTATAAATTCGTCGTTAACTTCTACTCTCTAGTCTCTTGTCAAGACTAAAGAAGGCACATTTATATCTTACTTTACTATATATTATTCTTCATTCGGAGATTCCCTTCGTGAATAAAGCGAATAGTGCTCACGTAGCTCTTTATTTTAAGGCCATGAAGACATGGCAGTTGTTGGTGAACAAAAACAGAAATTTTTTCTAAAGAGAATCCACAAATATAATAGCTTCAATGTCGATTGATTGGGCATACTCTTTGAGAGTTGAAAGCTTTAATTTGTTAGAAATAATTGAAAAGTCCAAAATGATAAGTATTTTAGTTGGTCAACTCATCATCAAATGATCAGTTGATGCTTTTCACAGTGCGTCAATAGCCCATTCTTCATTACAAAAATCATAGCTTAAAACAAGTCATATATTTTCACAAAGTAAAAGGCATATGAAAAGATTTTCTATAAGCAACGTCTGCAGAAAAATATTTAAGAAAGTTTGTTGATCTGACAATTCTTTGTCTTAGTTAACAACATAAAATAAGCTTAGTCTAACTGAAGCCAGCAATCGAAGAGTTGTTACAAATTCTGTCACATATCTAGACAAAACGAAGACAATTTAGTTCAATAAAATACTCAAACGAAATTCAATATATTACTAATCTCTAAGCACTAAATGTCGAGTTAAAGTATAAACCATAAACGATAAACTCTCTATGGAGTTGTATCTATCTCGAGGATAAGAGAACTATTTGGTCGTTTTTAATAATGCTCCAGTTTCGCTGGGTAAATGACCCATAAATGACACGCACACAAAATAAGTTCGCTCGGACCGAGCGAACCACCGAGCCACCAACCCACCAGCCCAGCGAACCACTGAGCCAAGCATATGGCATGCGTTTATCCATTTATGAGTGCGCATTAGCCATTACATGAGGCCGTTATGATTTACGCCCAGCGCGCGAAGCCACCCAGGCCACCCAGGCCACCTTGGGCCGAGCGCCGTCCGGTAAGTGGGACCGTTGTGCAGCTAAGTGGAAACTATAGATAATATATTTATGGCTGCAGTGTGAGGTGCATTGTCTCTGACTCCGACTCCGTCTCCGAGTGACTATTTTGTATATTGAAATGTTGGCGCATAGAAATTTATTTGCCGATTTCTTGATTTATGACAACGCATTTCTTTCATGCCACCGGACTCGACTGCCGACTCGCCCAGGCTGCCCGCTGGTCAGCGGCAGCAAATGATGCGTCAGCGTTCGCCCGTTCGCCCATTCGCCCGTTCATGCCACACCATGTGCCGCACATTAAGAGAGATACACTTACTCCGCCACTTTCCCCCGAAAGGGTAATCGCTTAATTGAATGCGGCTCTTTGTGCGCCGTGCCAGCCGCTGGCTACCTGGTGGGCCGCCTCGCTGGGTGGGTCAGTCGGGCGGCGAACGTGTTGCGGCCAGCGATGAGCAGATTAGCATTGCGGCCAGATCCAAGTGAGAATCGTGCCAAAGAGTTCGAATTGCCAGCAAATCACAGAGGAAGCAGATCAATTAAACAATTCTCAATTCAATTAGATGACTGAGTGTAAAAGTAATTCTGCATAGTATATATGCTCATAGAGCACACATGTTCGAGGAAAAGGAATCAATTCGTGAAACTAATAAACGTATCAACTTGTCGGCATTAGTGTGGAATATGAATATCTACATTAAGATCAAATATACGTAATAAAAAATCAATATATATATATATATATATATATATATATATATATATACTAGGGTTGCCATCCTGGTTGTTTGAGAATTCCCGGGACATGTCCCGCTTTTTGAGGTAATGTCCCGGTGTCCCGACCTGAGACGAAATTGTCCCGGTTTTTTACTGTTTTAATAAAAAAATCGTCATTTTGACAAAATGTAACTCAAAAGAACAATTTTGAGTCTAAGTGGTGTGGTAGTCGACTGTCCTGGAATGGCCTGAGCTCCATGTGGTCACCCTAAAATATACCTATGTAGAAATATGAAATTACATATCTATTTGCTAATGAACCGAAATGGGAACTCACTTAAATATGTTTTCCATTTATTAGATTTATTTATAAAATGCATAGCATAAATGGCATTTGCTATAGTCGCTTTAGAGATTTCTTAAATATTGATCTGCTTTCAAATTATAAATTGAATAAATTTTAATTATAAATACACAGAGTAATAGAATTTAGTAGCGAGGAATTGTCATTTTTAAAGGCTTTGCAAATGCTGAACTTGAATCCCAAATCTGAAATAAAATATGCGTTTTAGGGGACATTTGAATTATTGTAAGAGCTAAAATTTTTAATTATAAAACTAACTAAAAACTGAAAAAAAAAAATTAAAAACTTTAAAAAATTCTTTAAATAATTTGGTTGCACAATGTCAATTATTTTTCCACTTTTAAATTGGTGAGGCAAATAGTTGGAGTCTGCTTCAGCTGCAGTAACGTCTAATCTGTCCAAAAGTCTAATCAGAAACTTGGGTGATTCTTGTTTACTCAATTGCGACAACTCTGAAAAGTATAAAAGTGATGGAAAATTGAAAAAAATCAATTCGTACTAAAAAGGATTTTAAAGAAAAAGAATTTGAACAACTTAGATTCGCTTGAAATAAGATTTGCCAACTACAGTGCACAAAAAAAGTTGCTGAAGGTTCCAAATATACTTTTGTTTACATATGAATAAACAGAAAAATAAATATACATATAAATTTTGTAAGAGCACACAGAAAATTGTTAACTATCAAAAATTGTTAATATCTCAGTTAAAAAGCAATAGCTTACCTCTGCAAATATTAAAAAAAAAAGTATTAAAAGCTTTACATGATTGTAAAAATGTTTAAGGAAAATAAAAAAAAAAAAAAAAATAAAAAAATATAGATATAGATATAGGAAACAAAGTATAAATATTACATAAAATATGTTGAAATTAGTAAGTGCTCACATAAGACAATCTTTACTGTACACTGAAAGTATTTCCCAAGGAATACAATAGATAAAGTTAATACCAATAAATTCTGAGCTTGTTTTTCAACTTCTAACTCAATGCCCAATAGGAAGCGAAGAAAAACTTTGAATAGAATTTTAAGTCTGATTGAAAATGTTTCAAGTTCTGATTGGAAATGTTTTGCCAAAAGAAAAGAGTAGATAAAGTTGAGGCTAATATTTAGATGAGGAGAGACAAGCCCAGATCGTTTATGGATATGCCAAATTGTTGCCCCGTTGGCTCGTTAACGGCGAGCGCTGGGTAGTCGGGCGCCGCATAGCGCCAGGACTTGCTCCATAAAGCTCTTAAAGTGCGTTCTCGTGCGCGCCGTGGGGCTCTTAAAAGGCGCACAATATTCATTAGTCTGCATGCTTGGGCCGCTAAGGCCCCCAGGCCAGGGCCGTAAAGTGCCCGCCCAGCCAATCCTGGGGCAGCGCCGCTGACCGCTGCCCGTTCGCCCGCTCGCCGTCTCGCTCGACGGCTCAACTGGCGGACACTTATTAGCGTCGAGTACATCAATCATCGGCTTGTTTTAATTTTAAAAAATCGCACGCTGTTCCCGCTACGCCCTGGAGACCGGGCTGGGGCGGGGGCGGGGGCGTTGGCTGTGCCCAAGTTTTAGCACTTAATTAAATGCCAAAGCGAGCGAGCGAGCGACCGACGTACGCCCACCCGTCGGGCGACGCGTCGACGTTGCATAAAATCCCGCCCACTGTGCGACATGTGCTGCTATCTCTTTCCAGCGCCTGCGTGTGCGTCTGTGTGTGTGTGCATGGGAAATTTCCGAGTCGTAAGGAAATTATTGTATCATGCTTAAAGAGCGCCATTTTCTTTTGTTCACTTCAATTCCCTCTCTCTCTCGCTCTCTTTCTATTCAACTTAAGCTTTTCCCTTGTGGGTGGGGCTGGCAGCAGAGACTTTTGTGAGTAAATGGGCATCTCTCTCTCTCTCTCTCTCCCTCTGCGCACAAGATTGATCTGTTTAATAAGCAGCCTTAAAATCCTTATTATTAAAAGTGTAAGCCAGTTTTAATCCGCTTTTACATCCGCCATGAAAATATTTGTATACAAATTCGTTGAGCCAGCCACCTGAAGCTCATCAAAATTATGAACTTAGAGCCGGCAACCCGCTTTCTCTGCATAAAAAAAATTTCAATAAAAAATAATTACATTTCATTGGCTTATCTGCAAAGAAACCCTACAGGATGTGAGCATTTAGTAAGTGAGATGCTTTCCATCAAATTTCATATTGAATTATGATTTTTTTTAAGTGTAATTTAATTATATATTTAGTGGAGTGGGTGAAGCATGTCATTAAATAATATTTATATTTATATTTATTTTTAAATATTTTTTTAAAGTAAAATTTTCATTATTTGTTGTATTTAAGTTATTGATTCTATTTAGCTAAGATTTAATTTAACTAATTTGACTTTTTATTTCTTTTATTTTTATTTATTAAGCCAACAAAATATTTTTTTTGTTAAAATATAATTTTTATATTATATAACAATTTTATTTATTAGACTTAAATTTAATATAAATTTTAATGCTGGTCAATTTGTATTATTTGTATTTTAAAAAAATATTGTTTAAAATGTATTTGATTTGGAAGAACAATTTATATATTTTTTACTAATATTTTTATTTATTAATATTTTTTCGTTGATTTTAATATTTTTACATTTTTTTTAATATGATTAATTAATTTCAAATTTATAAATAATTTTTGATATAGTTTAATTTTTACATTTAGTATTCCAGAATTATTAATAAGAGGCTGTGATGCTTGGCGTGGCTGAAATCGATATGCAAATATAATTTGGGTACCATAAATACATTTGCTTGAGAAATTTATTTAAGTAACCCGAGAAATATTCACAAAAAAAAAAAGAAATGTTTTTATCTGAGCTCTAAGTGGAATTTAATTCTTATGTTTGCTTTTCAATTAAGGAAAATATTTAAAACAATATATAAAAAAAGTTATTTAATATAATGTCTTATAAATGAAGGTTACCTAAAAAGCAATGAGTTCAGGATTTGTAGTATTTATAGCAAAAATGTTGAAAATTTAATAAGATATACATTTTTGCAATATATTTTATTGCAATTTCATTGCAACATTGTTGAGCAACAATATTGCAGCACTCGATGTGCCAATTTCCTACTAAGCCTAATTTCTGTTGCCTACTTTTAGCTGTTCACAATTAAGCAAAAGCAGCTACGAGAAATTTTTTGACAAAAAAATATAAAAATATGATAGATACGAGATAATAATAATAGGAAAATTCAACAGCATTTATGCTGCAAGCACAAGAGCTTTAAGTCGAGCTTGAACAGCTGTTGGCTTGGTAGAAATATTTGTAAATTTTTGTATTTGCTGTATTTGGTGCTGTAAAAATGTAACGCTTTGCAGACCATATCCTGTCAATCGTAAAAGCTTTTTCAATTCATTCCACAAAAGCCAAAATTAAATTTCCCCAAGTGTGGATTTTGTCTCGCCGTATGTTTCGCAGTATGACAGTTTGACAGAGAATAAGTTTCGTTAAGCGTACTTTAGTTAAATGCCAAAAAGGACAATTGTTGCTTAGCCGAGACACACACTCTCGCGCACTCTTTAATTACCCAGCTCTCTTTTGACGACACGACTGGGCAAATTTCCCATTCAACGACAGAATTCTCTTTTACCGAAACTTACATTTAACCGTTTAGCACATAGCGAAGACACAAACCAATCAACTGAATTCTTAACTTGCCGACAAGCTTTGCGGAGGCTGCAATTTCGAGAGCTTTTGACACTTAACGGCTTTATGAAATGATTGAAGAGAGAGACTTAAAGTAAGAGAGAGGGAAGATGATGTGAGTGCATGTAAAGCAGACTCTAACAGTTTTAGAGTAATTGTAGAAATTGAAGAGGAATAAAAGTCCAATCAGACTTTAACAGTTTTTGAGTCACTATAGAAATTGAACAGAAATGCAAATTTATTAGACGTTAACAGTTTTAAATTCACTGTAGAAATTGAAGAGAAAGGCAAACCGAATATGATTTTAATAGTTTTAGAGTCTCTGTAGAAATTGACGAAGAATGGAAATCTAATCAGACTTTAACAGCTTTGAGTCTTTGTAGAAATTGAGGAAGAATGCAAATTTAATTAGACTTTAACAGTTTTAGAGACACTGTAGAAATTATAGAGAAATGCAAATCTAATCAGACTTTGACAGTTTTAGAGTCATTGTAGAAATAGAATACAAATGCAAATTTAATTAGACTTCAACAGTTTTAGAATCATTGTAGAAATTGAAGAGAAATTTAATTCGATGAAGCTGCAGAAGCATTCCTACAATATTTGTAGAATTTATTATAATTTCCCCTTATTCCGGAAATAAAAATTCAGCTTTTGCTTTGTTTTGCACAATGAAATTGTTGTTTATTATTTTGCCGCATTCGACTATTTTCTATTATTATTTTACACATATTTCTCTTTGTTTTTTTTTTTTTTTTTTTGCACACATAAAATTTGGTTTACTTAAACTAAATTATTTTTATGCTTTCATTATAAACTTTTGTTATCCATTCATATTCATTTTTATCATCATTTTCATTTCCATTTTTCATTTCAATTTTTCATTTTCATTTTTTCATTTTTATCGGCCCATTTTAGCTTAGTTTACACACAATGCAGTCGTTAGTTTTTAATGCGCTTATTAATGCTATTTAAAAAAAAAAAACATTATTACATAATAATTTATGTATGCACACATATATATTCATATATATATATTGTATACATGTATATGTATATATATATATTTATTTAGTAATTTATTTAGACAGTTTTTTATTGTAACATCTAGTAAAAATTGTAATAGTAGTTGTTGCTTTTGTTTCTGTTTCTCTTTTTTTTCATATACTTGAAGTATGCTTTGCGTTGTTTTACAAAAAAAATTACTTTACAAAAAAACTATAGCATATATATATCCATTTATCCAAGTGGCTTAACTAGTTAGACATTTACGAGTAAAATACTTGCAATATCCAATTTTATTGTAGTAAAATCGCTAAATCCTCCTTTACTTGTCTGCTTCGCTCTAGACTTATATATATACACAATTTGGCTAAGAATCGAATCGGCTTAGGCTAGGAGAAAAAATAGATATCTTATATATATACGCCTGTATGTATGTATGTAAGTATGTATATCAACTCAATAGCCAAAGCTAGGCTTCCATTTCAGCTGAAGTTAAACTTTATCGAAATTACATTAGCTATGAGTAGTCGAGCCTGCCTGAAGATGCATAGCAAACACACACTCAGAGTTCAAAATCAAGTAGAGCTAAAGGCCTTGGAGACTGGGGCACAGTTGAGCGAAGAAAAAAACACATAAGAGAGTAACGTAAGAGTCGAGCGTGACCGACTAGCAGATATACCCTGCACCACCTGCATGCCGCGCTGTTGTTCCACATAAACGTCTGCATAGACAAAATCACACGCACACGCATATACATATGTAATTAGTTATGAAATATGCAGAAATTGTTGATTAAAATGGAAAAATATAACCAGGTAGTATTAAAAAAAAATAAAAACTCTTAGCTAATTAATAAGAGATGTAAAAAATGGTGGAAAATAAATAAAAGGTATTGGCTAATAATTTTAATAAAAAATAAATAAATAAATAAAAACGGTTAACTAATAAATAAAAAATAACAAAACAAAATATTTAAAAATAAATAAAATAAATAAATAAATGGAACTAATAATAAATAAAAAAATATTAAGCAATAAATAAAAACTAAAAGTAAATAACAGCTTTTAGCTAATACATAACAAATATAAATAAATAAAATCGATTACTTAAAAAAATATATATTTTTAAAAATAAATCAAAATTAATAAATTTATTTATTTATATTAAAAAAATTAAAAATATATAAAGACTATTAGGTAATAAACAAATAAAAAAATATATTCCAAATAAATAAAAACTATTCAATAATAAATAAAATATTTAAATATTAAAATTACTGTTTTCCAATAGGACTTGAACTCGTCCGTCTCCGCCTGAGCTTAGCAGACATGTTAGTCGCCCCGCCATTTCATTACAACAAGCCCAAGGCAGCTGCTCACATAAGTACAATGATATAGCTATTGCAGTTCGATTTATGTATAGAATTATATAAAGAAGTCACCCATTAGCCTGTCAGTGTCTGTGTGTGTATGTTAAAAGCCTGTATAGAGTAAAAGCCTGGCGTTAATTTGACAGAACATTTTCATTATTAACTTCTGTGCTACTGAACGGATTTCGATGCAATTTTCAACGCTGTAAGCTAGTATACCAAGGCCTTTATAAGTATATATATTATGCCTGGCACGGGAAATTTAACTAATTTATATATGCGCAGAATTGAATAAGAATTTGTGAAAATATTTAAGATATGCTCACATAACAAAAGTTTAAATACAAATTTTATTGAAGAGGTCATATTTTGACATTTAAAGTCTGTAGACATAAGCACAGACAGAGATGTCTCAGATGACTTGGCTGTTGATCCAACTCAAACATATGTATATATATATAAATATGGCATGACCTGCCTGTTATACCCTGTAATTTCATTTTCAATGAATAGTTATATATTGTATATACATCTATATGCATGAAAGCCAACAAAAGTGTGGTCAACAAGGTAAGTGAAAAGCTTTATCAATTCGAGTTCATTATCGTGCTCTTTTTCTGGCCCTCTTGTCTCAGCGCATTCAACCGAAAGTGAGTTGTAACAAACAAAAAAAGAAAAAAAGAAAAATAAAATAAAATAAGAGAAGAAAAAAAGTGAACAATTCAATATAATGAACCGGCATGTTTGCGGGTTGGAATTGTGTTGTCCATTGCGGAAGAGTCGCTTATGCACGGCCAACGGGTTTCGTGCTATGTCCGCCACCAACTTTGAGCAGAATTTTCATATTTTTAATGAGTTTTGCGGCTGCCGGAGAATAACAATTTTAATTTGATGCTGGGCTCTGGTAATGTGTCCAACTGTCTCTGGCTTTGAGCTGGGTCATCTTTTATGTGCATCTACAAGTTGTCGCCGCTGCTGCTTTAGCCTTTGCTTTCAGTGTCGGCATTGACTTTGGCCAGTCGTCTAACCGTTTGTAATCAGCCTTTAATCCTGCTAATGACTCCTGCTTCAAATTGCAAGGCTGCATGACAAGCGCATCATGTGAAGAGTAATGAGTGGTTTTTGCCACTGCCACTGCCATTGCCATTTCCCTGCCAGTGCCCCACGCGTCACTCGCCTCAATCGCCCCACTCGCCCCACTCTCTGACCGCGTGCCAATCGGCTGTCCCTTGTCTCCTATTTCACTCTTCTGCTCATCATCATTGCCCGTGTCGCTCTTCCTCATTCAATTCAATCAATCAAATTGCTTGGCATTTTTAGCTTAGTACCATTCCAGTGAACACGCCCCCACGTCCCACGCCCCTCTCTACTCTGCCGCCTCCAACTCGCCACCGCCTGCATGCGTCAGTCCGTTCCAAATACTCGAAACTTTCGCTCTTTTCCAAAAAAACAACAAATTTAATTGAAATTCAAAGAAAGTTGGAAAATGTTAATAAAGAAAGTGAGTCAATCCAAATAAAAAAGCAATCAATCAGTGAATGTTTGTATATTGAACGTAATTAACTAGAATTATTCATTTTATGAACTAAAAAAGTGCTACATGAATCAGTCTTTGATTGATCAAGCATTCATTCAGCTTATAACGTTGACAATCAAGCGTATCAATCATTGATCGATCAATCATAGATGCTATATATAAAGAAAGTCAACAAGTAGGTTACACACTGATATTAGGTTAGATTTAGAATCAATGATTGATTATCTCGTCTTTGATTGATCAATCAATGCTTGTGAACATTAAGTTCATCAATCAGTTGCTTGATCAATCGGAGATTCTATATATAGGGAAATTCACTGATTCTAAGTATCAAAAATGTGCTTTCGTGGAACAATCATTGATTGATCAATTATTGACTCAGTCGTCAATTGATCAATCACTGTTTCTAATTTTTTATGGAAGCTTAGCAAGATCATCAATCACTGATTCGCTATACATGCAAAAACAAAACGTGGAACAATCCTTGTTTCGGCATATAGAAAAAACTAGTTTAGTATATCAATCATTGATTGATCAATCACTGTGTATAAAGATGCTTAGCATGAGCAACAATATTGATTCGATATATAAGAAAAATAAACGTTAATCAATCATTATCAATGACTGATCAATCATGGCATATAAAGATACTTAACAGTAGCTTCATTCATAATTCAATCATTAAATATATAAGAACAGTAAACGTAGCTCAATCATTACTCAAATCGTTCAGTCACTGATTGATCAATCACTGATTCTACACATAGAAAAGTAGTAAAAGAGTATCAATCACTGATTGATCAATCACTCATGCAATCTTAGCGCAAGCTTCAATCATCGATTCTGCATACACATAGAAAGTATTTAGGTGAAATCCTCTTGATTTAAAATATTTCAAATTCTCCTTTTTTTATACACAAAACTCTCAGCTTAATCTTAAAGTTCTTAAATATATATATTATTTTGCCAGTTGACTATTTATAGCATGAACTGTGAGTTAGTTAGCCACGTGGATGCAATCTACGTATTTTATAGCTGTAATTGCAAATCTAATTAAAACCCGATTTATTTACATTTATTGTTTGAAATACTTAAGATTCCGACGGCTTCTTGGAGAACGAAATAAGAAATTAAATTCGAAATGAGATTTGCTTGGCGAAATCGAGTGCTGGAACACGTTCAGCGGGAAGCTGCTCCTCTTATTTTATGTACTTTTCGGGTTCAATTGGAGCGGAGCGAAAGATGGAGTAAAAAGCATCGAACGCCAACGCAATATGGTGACCGTGCTAATTGTGAGTTGACAGTTTTCCGCGCCAGCTGGGAGTGAAAAGCGGAAAAACGTGCAAAGAGACACGCCGAGACGGAGAGAGGGGAGGGAGGGAGTGGCTAGGGCGGTGGAGCTCCACTCGAACGCCGGTCGAGCGGTTGGACCAGTGTCAAAGATGATTGTGCGTCAAAAAATGAATTCAGAACGCAGTCAGATAATCAAATTGACGTTGAAATATTTGAGTATGTCCATTTAAGAGGGGGTGCGTGGGGTTGGGGCTGGGGTAGAGAAGTGTGGGGGCGGTGGGGTGGAAGGTAAAAACAATTTAATAAAATGATTAAAGCAGCTCGAAGGCGAGGAGCGTGCGACGAATGTGCTGAAAATCACTTAAAAACTATTTTCACGCAAATTGCTTCAGTGCCAGTTGCTAGACAGAGAGAGAGATAGGTGAAGAGAGAGTGAGAGAGGGAGAGAGGCAGGGGCAGTGACGTGCTGCTCGTTGCACGTGCACGTGATGGATGGACTGTGTCTGACCCACTCGCCGAGCGCCCGTCACGTTCGTCATGCATGTAAATGAAGAAGTTGCCGAATGGAGTATGAAAGCCGCAAGGAAAGCAACAGGATTCGGACAGGAGCAAGGCTAGGCGATGGGGTTGGGCCGGCGCCAAGTGACTCCAGCGACAAAACGCAACTGACAATGTCCAAATGCTGGTCAACGCTCGCGTCGTTGTCCTCCGGCAAATGTTGTTGTCAGGCGTCTGCTTAGTGTCTGCACGTAGAGTCGAACACGGCTCGGAACAGCAGCGGCACACTGTCTCTCCCTCTCTATCTCTCTCTCGCTCTCTCTTTCTCTCTTTATATATATATATGCATAGAGACGTGTACAAGGCTGAACAACAAAGAGGCTGCGCTTAAATGGAGATAAATTTAAAGGGCGACTCTACCGCCTACCGCCTCCCGCCGCCCGCCCATAAAAAGGGGAAGAACTGAAGCGAGTCCAGGCAAATTAACATTACCTGGCTTTAAAGCCAAAAATACATCTGAATGCGACATTGTGTTCCGGCCGGAAAAGTGGCGTTTGCGTTTACGTTTACGTTTACGTTTACGTTTGCCTTTGCTATTCGTTCGCCTGATTGCGCCACGCCGTCTCCATGTCCGCGCTCATGTTCGTGTCCGCGTCCGAGTCCGTGGCCGTGTCCGAGTCCGAGTCCGTATCCGTGTCTGTGTCCGTGTCCCTGTGCATGTCCGTGTCGTGTCAACGGCGTCGCTGCTGCTGTGGTTAATATGCCAGCCATTGTTCCATGCTGCTGCTGTTCCTTGTTGTTGTTGCTGTTGCTGCTGCTGCTGCACATTGCAGTTGCAGCTGCTGCTGCTGCTGCTGTTGCTGTTGTTGCTGATTGGCGTGCAATCCTTAAATGTCAATGGGACGTCATGATAATCACGTCTGGCGCTGAATTCCGTATGTCAATGAACACTTTCGACTCCTCATTCTTCTGCTGCTTGCCGACGCCGACGCCGACGCCGCTGCCGACGCCGCTGCCAGCGCCGCTCACTTTGCCGGGCAGCATCGTTTGACCCTGCAGCTGGGCGTGGCCCTTCGGCAGTCGCGCAGCAACGCTTGGAGCTTGCTGCTGCTGCTGCTGTTGCATCTGCATCTGCATCTGCATCTGGTGCTGCAGCTGCTGCTGATGTTGGTGCGCAGGATGCGGATGATGCGTGCGCTGCTGCAGCTGCTGCTGCTGCTGGTGCTGATGGTGATGATGGCAGATCTCCTGCGGCTTGACAGTGGAGGCCACTATGAGGCCATAATGCGACCGCTGGCCGCTGCCGACGCCGCCGCCGACGCCGCCGACGCCGCCAACGCCGCTGTGCCGCTCCTCCAGCTCGATGGACTCGTGTTGTGACGGCGCACGTGGCATGTGCATCTGACTGCGCCGCGTCAGCGTGGCCAGCGGCGGCGGCGGCGTGGCCACCGGCAGCGACGGCGACACGGCCATCAGGCCGGGCGCCGCCGCCTGCTCGTAGCCGAATGTGGAGAAGAAGCGCGGCGGCGGCGGCGGCATCGCAGCGCCCGCCACGCTGCCCCCGCCCAGCGACGACGAGCCGGACTTTTGTCTCATTAGCGTGGCAACGGCGCTGGGGCTGTTCGCAAACAGCGACTCCCTGTGGGGCGAAGGTAAGCAAAGAGAAGTGAAACATTTCAATATTTGTCTTTCATGCTCCTTAAATCAACCCACGCCCACGCCCAAGCTTAATCATAGAGCCTGCTCCGAGCCCTCAGCCTCGGCCCCATCATCAGCCATATGGCGCCGCCTCTGGGGCGCCGAGCAAACCGTGAATGTTATTTTTACCCACAATGTGCCTTTGTTATTCGCACTGCCTGTCACTGTCACTGTTATATCGTCACTGTTATACCAGCCAATGGTAAACTCTTCTTTTCATACTTTCTCTTTTATGCAGATGTTGTTATACTTGCACTACTGTACTTTGATTGCCATGCTTCCAATATATACACGACCTTTCATACTCTCACTAATGTACAGAGACTGTTATACTATCACTTTCATACTGTCACTGTTATACTGTCTATACTGTCACTGCTATGTTGTCGATACTATACAATCACTGATATACGATCACTGTTATACTGTTCCTGTTATACCTTTATAGCTATATAGTAACTGTTACATGGAAACATATATACAGGCAGCGCTATATAGTCACTGTTATACCTAAACTGTTATATAGGTACTTTTATACTATATTTTTTTTTTACTGTTATATAGTCATTGTTGTACTGTTACTGCTATACATTCATTTTATTACAGCTATACAGTCACTGTTACACAGAAGCTGTTGTAGCCATACAGAAACTGTTATACACACTCTGCTATACAGTCATTTTTATACAGTCACTGTCACTGTCATATTGTCACTGTTCTACAGAAACTGTTATAAGTCACTGTTATGCAGAAGCAGTTATACTGTCACGTTGTTACAATTACTGTCACTGTTATACACAGTTTGTTATACATAAACTGTTATACACAATTTGTTATACATAAACTCTTATACATACTCTGCTATGCAGTCACTCTTATACAGTTACAGTTTGGAATATACCGTAACTGTTATACATATTCTGTTATACAGTCACTTTTATGCATACTCTGTTATACAGTCACTCTTATACAGTCAATATCACTGTTATACAAAATCTGTTATACAGCCACTATTATACAGAAACTGTTATGCAGTCACTTTTATCTTGTCTATTTTTTACTATCATGGTAATATTACTATAACTGTTATACTATCACTGTTATACCTCTGTCTACTACCAAAAGTCATCACTGTATCACAGTGATGCTGTCACTGCCGGCGCATAGAGCCAGTCACATCGCTGCCGTGCGTGCTTGAGTCATGTTTGTGATTGTTAGGCCACCTCGCCGCCCACTCCGAGATTCTCTCACATGGGTGCTCTGACTCAGCTGTGTACAGATGGTTCTAGCCCAATGAAGATGCATGCAAATATAAATATTTGCATCGATTTGTGTTGTACAAGCATCAGGCGCTGTGTTTCCGGGTCTTGTGCACGTTGTCTTCCCCCCCCCCCCCCCCTCCCCCTCTCCCCGCCTACCCATAGCCCACTCCGCCCTTTTTTGCCCAGCCCCACAAAGGCATTTCGATACTACGCACTATGCGCTCGGTCGCATCTTTCCATCATAAGCCGCATCATGGAAACATTTTCATTGTTTTTGCTGTTTGCTCATCGTTGACTTTGCAATTTGTATGATAGCCTGGGCGCGTCTAGCGTGCTGCACATATGCTGATGATGATGACCGACCGACCGACCGGGCACGCCCCTGCACACATTACAGATGTGTGTGTGTGTACAGCAAATCCCCCATAAAACTTACCTCGTTTGACAGCCCATATCACAGGCATTAACCGGTGCGGTCGCAATCGCCGCCTTTGTCATCATCTCGTGCGTCGCCGTCGTCGTCGACGAGGACTCGCCATCGTCGCCGTCGATGCCGCCGCAGAGGCTTGTTTGGGTCATGTCTGGATTCCGGCGCAGGATGCTGTGCTCCTTCTCCTTGAAGTCGGCCTTGCTCGACTGCGTGGATATGGGCACAGCCTCGCGATAGTAACGATTCGAGACGTCATCGAGTATTTGCAGCGACGTCTGCGAATGCTTCTGCCTGCAATGATTGAACCACAAAAAAAAGAGGAGAAGAAATTCAAATCAATCAAAGCCGACAGCAAAAAGAAAAGTTCAATCAAGATAACGAAATCAGTTAAGCTGAGGTTTGCCTCTTTTAGCTGAAACTGTTAAAGTTTCTATAACTTGAATTTACATTTATTAAATTGAGTATGATTGCTTATAAGATTTTAAGTTATTCGAACTATCTATAAGATAAATAAAGTCTTCAGATTTATTATATTTTCTGCTGGCGAAAGTTTTAATTAAATATGCAAAGCCAGGCGACTGCGCATGGCAGATAGCTGGCTTTAATCCACGAAAATGCAATTTACTCACCTTGATATGTTCTCGCGTGAACGCGCCTTGGAATTGCGGCCCATCTCGTCCAGCTTGCTCTCCTTGGACTCGCGTATGTGCTCCTGCAATGATTAAGAAATGGCAGAGAAATGGCCAAAGAAACCAAAAATGTGCATGAGTGACAGAGAAAGAGATGCTATATATATATACAGTATATATATATGTATACAGTATATGTATATTCAACCAATATTCCAGTATAATAAACGTAATAATAAATATTTTCAATTAATTTTGCGGGCAGTGAATGTTTGGACAGGACAGCGAGCGAGTGGGCGAGCGAAGGCCGCAAAACAAAGCCTGCTGAAGTGGAGCAGTTGCCACTCGGTGGGCAACTGTCCCCAGTTCAAGTGTGTGCAGCAGCAGCAGCAGCAGCAACAGTGGCAGCAACAGCAACAGCAGCGCATGTAGCGTTCACTGGGGCGTATGCGTAATATTAATTTTCAGTGGTTTCATGCTGGCGCAACTCGCCACTGTCGTCGGCCAGCGGACAGCAATTAAGCCGTCGCCACCTGATGCCCGATGCCAGACAGAGGAGGCTGCCGCCCACTGAGAAGCTGGCTCAAGTTAACCCACACAGTCGAAGTCATTAATACGCCGATTGTGCCCAAGGAGGAGTCACGAGCAGCGGCAGCACTTGAGCGTGCATAAAAAGCAGCATAAATACGCAAATACTACATAATAATGAAGGCGGCGGAGCGAACGGAAGAGGAGCGCATGGATGGGCTGGCAGGGCATAGCACAAAGCGGAATTGAATGAATGGAGCGGCAGCAGTTGGGGTCAGCTAGAAATCTGTGAGCTCCTTGCCTCAAATTGCCGCATTGTGGTCGCCGGCTCAACCGCACCTCAGACTGCATTTATTATCAAATACGCAAGTCAAACATTTGATCCGTTTTCTCTTCTCCCATTCTCCCCACTGTTTATTATACAATATTTCCATTTCCATTTGCATTTGCATTTCCATTTCCATTCCCAATTCCAATTGCAATTCCATTTCCATTTAGTGTCCATCGGTTTGAGCCGCGTGCCACTACATCTTCAATTATGACAGCAACAACATCAGCTGAAGGGCACAAAATGTATAAGCGGCTATTTCCTATCGATTCTGACCGAGGATTAAATAGGGAGAGCGCTGCTTCAACTTCTTTTTCCTCTTTTCTTTTTTTTCAATTTCAGTTCAATGAACCCTCAGGAGCTTACGAACCCTTCTATTAATACTAAAGCCTTAGTAATTGGTTTACATTTTTTTTTCTGATAATATTTGCATTTACTCAATTTACTCATCGCTCATCGACGTAATTGGGAATCTGATGTGCTCAGGCACCCGTTAGAGGGTATTATTTTTCGATACGGCTATTTTTATGATTTCTGTATTTACTTTGGTATTTGTGCTTGACTTTGCTATAAATACTCTGACTTATGACGCCCAAAGAGAGCTTGATAGTTTCGTATTGAATTCTATACAGTGGATGATAGACTTGAAATACCCAACAAATGTCAATAAGAAATCTACAATTGATAGACTGTAAATACCCGAAAGTCTCAATATAAAATTTATACTGGAGACTCGAAATACCCGACAATTGTCAATGTGAAATTATAGACTTGAAATATAGTACACTTCACAATATAAAATCCTAGTTTAACAGACTTGAAATACCTGACAAATCATAATCACCAAATTTAGCTTGATTGACCTGAAGTATAGGCTTGATAGACTACAAATACCCTACAAATTTTAATTACTAATATAAATTTTAAACAACTACATATATAACTTACAAAATCTCACTATCAGATCTAAGCATGATTGATTTATATTAGCTGATTGATAGACTGGAAATACTCTTAACAAGTCAATAACAAATTTAAACTTATATTACCTGATTAGTAAGACTTAAGAAACCTTGCAGCTCTTAATATAAGACTTAAGCTAGATGAACTTGAAATACCCAATAAAAAATCTAAATTTGACACACTTAAAATACCCTGCATGTATCTATAGCAAAACTGAGCTTGATTCACTTGAAATATCCAAAAAATCTCTTTAGCAAATCTAAGCTAGAACGACCTAAAATACCCTACAAATCTCTATTACCCTATATACTTATGTCATTAACAAACTTAGCCTACTTTTACTTTCAGCTTACGTATTTTTCAATACCTGCCTGCTTAATATAACAAATAAAGCAAGATTTTTTTAAAATTTATTTTGTTTTATTTTTTCTGTTTTATTTTGTAGTATTTATTTATTCATATTCTTTTTTGATAAATGTTAACTATTCAGTTTGGAATTATCCGCTACAGCAATACGTAAATAGGAATAATTATGACACAATGGTATGCTTGATTGTTAATTGCGCCTTCATATGATATCTTATATATTTCACTGGGTATATTACTATATATATATATATATATATATATATATATATATATAGCGTTATATATATATTCTTTTATATATTTAAATTTCATAGCTAATATGCTTTATGTGAATGTCATTTAACTAAATGCAGATCGAATTTCATTCATAAAACCAAAAATACTTTTCTAAATAAATACATAAAGAAATGGAAATAGAAATAGATTTTTGGCAACATTTGGTTGATTGATTGACTGACAGATTGATCATGAAAAAGATAAATCAAATTTTCAACGAGGAGTCCTACAATTTCTTTAAAAAGGGCAAAAAATACATTTGAAGTGAGCATCGAATGGGCTTAAAAATAATTGTGCTTCGCTGCTTGTAAATGCTGAGGAGAGCCAATTGAGAGTTTTTTTTTTTGTTTTGCAGAGGGTTTGGGGGTTTCGGGTGGGGGTTGGCGTCGAGTGCTCGGGTTGGTGCTTGGTGAGGGCAATGAGAAGTCGATGGAGAATGAGAACGACGGGCAGCAACCTGTTTCGCAATCACAAACACAAAGCCTGGCAGCCCAGCGAATTGTTGTGTGCGTGCGTGATAGAAGCCAATAAAGGGAGAGAGGGAAACTAATATCAAACCGAATAATGGAATGTGTGTGTGGGTGTGTGTGTGCGTCGAACTGATTTTGTGATTTGTTGTGCAATAGTTAAGATTATCCAGAAAGCAGCCGTCACGCCCCGTCACGCCCATGACCACGCCCACGCTTGTCCTAGATGATTTTATGAAAGAACTTGAGGCCGCGCCTGGCCTTTGGCTTCGCCTTGGTTGCCTCCTGGAGCTGCTGCAGCTGCAGCTGCTGCACCTGAAGCGGCGGCGGCGGTGGCGGCGGCGGCGGTGTCAGCTGTGGCAGTATCGCGTCCATTTCGGTGGACGTTGACGAGCAGGCCGTGCCTGTGGGCGTGCTGCACTGCAGCGAACTGGTGTACGAGTTACTCGAGCTGGGCAGCTCCAGGCGAGCGCCGGTTAAGGCCATGCAATGGCCAGGGACCAGCACGAATTCATCATCCTCGGGCACAGTGGCGCTGTCGCTGTCACAGCTAAATCCAATCCCATCGTCGTATTCATCGTCTTCCTCCTCCTCCTCGTCGTCGTCGTCGTCAGCTTCCACCTCCTGCGCGGCCTCCAGCTGCTGCTCCACTCGCCCCTCGGGCTCCTGTTCGGATAGCAGCTCCGCCTGCTCGGGCTTATAGTGACAGCCATTGTCGTACGCCAGCCTCTGCTCCGGCCCATTGTTGCCCGGGCAATCGTAATCGTAATCACAGTCGTAAGCGCAATCGTAATCGACCCCCGCCGGCGCCACCTGTTGCTGCTGCTGCTGGTGCGCCTCATAGTTGCATTCTTGACTGCTGTGGCTGTGGCTGCTGCTGTTGCTGTTGCTGTTGCTCGGCTCCAGGTGATTGTAATCCCGATTAGCATATTGCTGCTGCAGCTGGTCCAGCTGCTTGCTTTGCTCGTTCTCGAGGCTGTATGCGAAATCGCACAGAAAATCGTTTTGTAATCCCACGAAAATGGCGCTCTTTGGAGCGCCCAGGACAAAGGAATCAATGTGATAGACGCTATCGCGCAGCGCTGGCACATCCTGTGGATAGAACATATAGAAAAACAGAAGAACAGAAAGAGACAGAGAGAGAGAGAGAGAGAGAGAGAGAAGAAAGAAAGAGAGAGAGAGAGACAGACAGTGTGTAGAGAAGATGTTGTGAGAGAGAGAGATAGACAGTGTGAAAAGAGTGAATGTCGAAGGAATTATAGAGAGAGAGATAGAGATAGAGAGTGTGTGAGAGAGTGAGAGACATACAACACAATCGAAATAGACACAAGAGCAAGAGCAGAGAGCGAAATACACCGAAAGTTGTGCCACTCTAAGTGTGTATGCGTGTGTGTGTGTATGAGTGTGTGATGATGATGGCAGTGAAAAAGACAGAGATAGAGAGAGAGAGACAGAGAGAGACAGAGTGTTGCAGGCGATAGGTTACAGGAAACTATGGCAGGGCGAAAGAGTGCATCATGCATGACGACTCCACAGCTCTACAGCTCTACGGAGCAACAACAGCAAGCACATTAATGACAGCCATCATAAGGATGCTCGCCACAAAATACTAAAAGCCAAACAGAGCAACGAGTTGAGAAAGAAACCAACGACAATTCGCACCGACCGCAAAGACCAGACAAAACTCCTATGCCAAATGCCATGAAATCCACCTAAAAAGCTACCGCAAAAATATAAAAACGAAAAGTATAATAATAATATTTATATATATATATATACGTATGTATGATATCTTTGCCATGGGTTCTGTGAGTTGCGACAAACAGAAAGCGAGCGACCATAACATAATCATAAACGAGTAAGAAAATTATAAAGATAGCGACGCAACGAAGCTGAAATATGCTTTTTGGGATCTCTCTGTGCAACTGGAGCTGGTAAAAGGGCGTAAAAGTGGCGAGACGAAGCCTTTGGGGACACAGAAAGTAGAGCTAACAGAGAAAGCAACTGGTTTATGGTAGACTGAATTAAGACTCATTTTTGGCTAATATCGATAATTATCGATATTATTTATATGCGGATTTATAGCGTGGTATCGATATTATTATCAATATACAAATAAATCTTTGATGCTATCCATATTTATTCATATAGTAACATGGTATATTAGCTCGAACTTAGATTTCTATCGAGACTTATCGATATATTAATGTGTTAAGCTAGGTCTGATTTAAGTTGCTGTTGATACCTATCGATATTATTTTTATAGAGATGAAAAATAGGGTATGCCAAGGCTGATATCGACACTTATCGATATTAAAGTACGGTATACTAACTTTGATTTATTTTCATATTGATAAATATAGAAATAAAATGAAATAAACTCTGATTTACACTGATATCGGTGCTTGTCGATGTTATTGCAATAGAAATTAAACCTATGGTATTTTATTGCTATAGAAATTAACCCTATGGTATTTTAAGTCTGATTTGAGTTCCTTCTCATACTCATCAATATCATTATTATACGAATTGAATAGATGACCCGCTTTAGATTTTCAGCTTTAGCCTCTTATGAAATGTTTACTGAACAGAAAGGCATGAAAAAATTGCATTACTCTTTCATTCTGACATAGACAAGTAGCCAAATACCCCCTCGTTCACTGCGCACACGTACAGGGTATATAGCACACAAAAAAGCAAACAGAAATCCAATAATAGTTACTCTTCACTAGCTCAAAATAATATCCTTCAACTGTTAAGCAGCTACCATATCAACGGAAGCTATCACTATATATCCTTACCAAAACACACACACACACTCGCACACACTCGCACACACATGCACTTCGATAATGCCAATGTGCAATCCACACACATGTGCATCGTATTGCTGAGCATATTTTGTGCCCATCTATTGATTGGCTTCGACTCTGGCATCGACTTTGGCTCTGGCTTTGCCTGCACCTGGCACATTCTGTGCCTTTGCCTGTGCCTCGGTGCCAGCAGGCATTTGGCTGACATTTAAAGGAAAAACTTGATAGTCTGCTCAGGTAATCATCTTAGCCAAGTGAGCCAAGATAAACGCCCGCCGGCTCTTACAATTTTTAATTAAGGAATCTCAACAAAAAAAAGAGACCAAAAACAAATCATATTGGAAAGCCATAAATTAAATGTATATATATTTGTATATTTTTATTTATTTTGCAATATAAATGTCAGCTATAAAACACACATGTTTGCGTGTGACAAACAAATGCGGCTCAATCGTGTTTGTCTGCTGTGTGTAGACAATTTGTAATTTGTTTTATATTTGTGAGATTCGTTTAATTAATGGGAAACTTTGGCATTGAGCTGCAGATGGAGTCTGCAATGCTTGCACAATCCTACACACACACACACACACACACACACACACACACACTGGCACACACTCGCACTCGTACTCACAGCTCGTTCGCATACAAAAGCGACAGACGTGATACATTGAGCTCTGGGCTCAGGCGATGATGGACGTCATTGTCCTTGGGCAGCAGCTCGTTGAGCATTTTGTTTGCTTTGTTCATATTTAACTTGACTTGAAGAGCACTTGAAATTCAAGCACAGAGTGTGAATTGCATTTAAATGCTTTAAACTCACTCAATAATTAAATATGAGTTGGATTTCAGATAATTTCTTACCGAATCCCAATTTAAGTTTCGCCAACCAAATTGGATTACACAACTAAATTCGTTCTCTCCCTTTCTCTTTGTGAGCAGTTGTGGACTTAAGGTAAGGACATTGTTCTAGGTTGATAGTGCCTTAGGGCTTAGCTGTTTTATTGGCTGATTGATTGTTATTTTTAGCTTATTCCATCTAAAGCTTAAATAGCTCAGCTTCATTGTTATATATATATATATATATATACATACTATTGCTATACTATACTCTATTATTGTATATACTGTAGAGTATTAATATAGTATGAAAATACAGCTGTAGGTCGATAAATATCGATATATTTACTATAGAAAAAAGTAAACCAACAAAATTAGAAGGTTCTTATGTGTTTATTATAGAGTGTACCAACAAAATTATTACCTTCATTGCACGAACTCAAGGGTATCCCTTATAAGGAAAATACATTCTCTACAAATCGATAAATATCGATATACAATCTTATCTGTTTTAAGTCTCATATCATATTATTATCCTTTGCAATTACCCTCTACAGGGAATCCGCATATCCGTATTACCAGCAATACATAAAATATTTTTAACAACTTAACTAGAGTACCAGAACCTTGTCCTCAGATGTTGCTTTACTTAAAATAAGCCGTCATGTTCTACAAATTGCCAGCATTTGCCTATCTACAACGTGCAAAGTTTTCAAGTCTCCCTCATGTTGCACATAATTAATACTATCTGTTTCGCGAAAGTACATATTTGAATGCAATGCAAAGAAACAAATTTCTATTGTTTCTGTTTCCGTTGTTTTTGATGCTCATTAGCGTAAAAGTCGCTGACAACATCTTTGCGAAATGTCAGAGACGCCCTGGAAGTAGTATCAATGTCAGCTGCTCTCCCTTGGCAAATGCACAAAGTTTTTGTTATTTCGCCTTAAGTTGTTGCTATTTATGTATGTATACCCTGTAAACAGGCTAATGGGTAATGACTGAGACTAGCAACTAAAGTCAGAGTCTAACGGCTGTGAATGGCTTCTGAGTTGGGAAAAACTGAATTTAGTATTTACACTTGAATTTGAGTCTGAAATTGGAAAATAACTCTCATATCTGGTTTTGGTTTTGGAAGTAAATAATATAGTGAAGGTAGGAAGCCTTAGACAATATCTGAGTAAGAACTGAAATATTTTAATAAATTCAAAAAAGGTTTTGGAAGGCAAGGAGTCGAAGATTAAGTGCTATATTAATCTTTAGGGTTTTCTTTCTTCGCTTTTATATTAGAGTATTTAAAATCAAAACTCTAATCTATTATAGTCTCAAATATCTCTGTTTCCTGTTTCACAGTCAGCATATGCCAAGCCTTTCCAAATACTAATCAGGTTCATCTATACTAAATCTTTTAGTTTGAAGAATTCATAATATTTGTTACCTGCAGGATATTTGCTAGTCTATCAGCTTCATGCTGCTGCGGTTGTTAAGGCAGCCACTATGCTATTTTCTATATGAGCCACAGATTTTTGTTCTACTCAGATTCGTTTGGCCTCCAGTTGGCGGCTTTGTTGTTGTTGCCTGCGTCTGTTTGATGATTATAGCTTCACTCTCTCTTTCTCCCTCACCCTAACTCCCTCTTCCTCCCTCTCTCGCTTAGTCCGACTCAATTGTAAGTGTATTCGTATGCTGTGAAAATTTGGAAAATGTAATGGAAATGCAATTAATTCGATTTCGTTTTGGCTGCGTGTTAAGTTTGCCTAGTTGAATTCCAATTATGGCTATTGCCTGCCGCTGCGTCAATTGAGCTGCAATGCAAATGTTTGACTGCCTAATTCATAAACCCACACACGCACACACACACATACAACCACATACACACACTCGCACACACACACTCTTTTAGCCAGTTTTAATTTACTTTTTATTAAATTTTTAATTGGCCGCAAAAGTTTTGCATACAAATTATGAAATATATTGCGCACCTCTCAGCCCTGACTTTTGACTCATCTTCGCCAAATGTGAACAATGTACAAATACACATATCTATATATATAAATATAGGTATAGATGTAGATATATCTAAATATATTTGATATAATTAATTTAGTCTATGAACCGCAACTGCAACATGGAATGCACAAAACTTTTGCTGCAGCTGCTGATTAAGCAAAGCAGATACATTTTTCGAATTCGCCAATATATATTTTCGATTTGAATTTCAATTATTTATATAGATTTTATATATATTTATTCCACAGGCAGATACAGGTGGCGAGCGAGTTACACTCGGCATCGAGCTGTATTTTTTTGTTGTGGCCATGTAAAAGTTCTGGCTTAACGCTTCGCCGGCTTTGCTTTGCATGCAAAAGTTTGGCATTTGTTTAATTGGAATTTGCCATAGGTGCGGTGGGGCAGGCGGGGCAATTGGCTCAAAGGTTCGGTTCGTCCTTTGTGCTGCGGCAGAAGTCTTCAGGCATTCGAAAATTAACTTACTTCAGCTTATCGTCTGGCCGAATTTGCAAAAAGGCAAAAAGCTTTTAAGTTGCAGCCATTCACGTGGCATGTGGCATGTGGCAAGTGGCAAGTGGCGAGTGCCACGAACACTCTAAAAACTCAATTGTTGCCCAGTCGAACTCAATGTAAGCTACGCTTGCATTCAATATTTGAGCGATTCGATTCGAGTCGAGTCGACTCGATTTAATTTGATTTGCATTGCTTTCAGCTCGGCTCGGCCCTTCTGCTTTGAGAATTTATTACGAGGTATTTGTTGTAGAGCACACACACTCTGCCGCCCAGATTGATGGACGGACAAAGCCAAGTGCATGCTCAGCTAAGAACTGATACAGCAGCACAACAGAAACGGGCCGGGCTGCGCGCGTGTGAGCTCAGCTGAGCATCGTCTTCAACTACTCCTGAATGTTTACATATTGCCCACTTTCTCTCTCTCCCTCTCTCTATTTGCATAGCATCAGCTGAACGAAGTGGATAATAAAATATCTATGAAAGCAAAGTGTTCAAATCGAGGGTAGTCCATTGCCTGAATGCAGACGCATTTATTATAGATACATATATATTTATATATATATATAAATATATATAAGTAGAGTGACCAAATAAGAGCTATGGCAGAAGAAATTGCAGCAAGACAAAAAGGAATTGTGATATTGCTTTGTTTTTAATACCCTCAGCCACAGCGGGAATTGAGGGTGTATAGGTTTTGTTGGAATATATGTAACAGTCAGAAGAAGGCATGACAGACGCATAATAGTATATATATTCTTGATGAAGATGACGATTTGGTTCGATTTAGCCATGTCCATCTGTTCTTCTGTCTGTCTGTCGGTCTGCCCTTCCGTCCGTTCGTCTGTCCATCCGTTCGTTTGCTCATCTGTCTTTCCTTCTATTCGTTCGTTCATCTCTTCTTCCGTTTGTCCGTCCATCCGTCTTTCTATCGTGGTCATGTTCGTCCTTTCTTCTGTCCTTTCATCCGTACTTCTGTCCATTCGTCTGTGTGTATGAACGCAGCGATCTCGTAAACTACAAAAGTCAGAGACTTGAAATTTGAAATGAATACTAGTGTATACATAGGCACTACAAGCTTGTAATTTTTGTTCACATTTCGTTACTATTCATATTATATAAATCGTTATTTTTTTTTTAATTTTTAAAAGTAGCTAGAATATCGTACAAGCTGGAAGCTTCAGATTTACTGAGAATTTCTATATTTTTTATATCTCCTCCCTTCCTGCGAATTTGCAAAAGAGTATACTATGTTATATACTTGATCATTTGATACAGTAAGTCCATATAGTAGAAAAGTTATTCAAGAATTAATTTGCCAGTGCTTCGCCCCATAAGCGCTGACCAAGCGCAGTCGCTGCGCAGTCAGCAGAGCGCGTATATGTACATATATGCGTGGATCATAATATATATATTCTTCTATACATATATAAAACCACTCAATATTGATCAGATTATCATATACCCTCAGAATTCATGGTATCTCCAAGTCGAGCAATCCCGACTCGAGCACTCTTACTTGCTAGTTTTGCTTCAAAGTTATATTCATGCCTTTATTTATGGCTTAGCTAAAACTTAAATCTGTATTACTCAGCTCGATATGTGTGCGTCTCTGTTGTGGCTGCTCTTTAGGTATTATTTGCCATGGCAACTGTAATTTCTTAACTTTGTCGCAAACTCCTTCTGCACGAGGCAGATTATGCTGATGCCCCGATTAGGAGCACTTTAATCAATTCATAAGCATGGGGCGTCAGCTGACTGACATTCTATGCCTTTAATCGAAGACAATGCGAATTCGAGTCGGTGAGCTGCTGCATTTAACACTTGCTAAATGGAATATGAAAAGGCTTTGATGGGCAATCGTTTAAGGCCGCGTTGATTGACTCTCTGATGGACTGATTGATGGCCGGATCATGGGTTGTCAATGGCACTGCCACGCCTCCCGGGACAATTGGAGAACTTTCAAGTGTTGAGTTAAAGTGTAGCATTTCAATTCGCATTAAGCCAAAGCTTTTCACTTTTCGCTTTTCACTTTGCTCATCTTACGAAACGTCGCCGAGTGGCATCCTCCACAGGGAGCTACACAGCAGCAGCAGCAGCAGCTGCACCCCTCCCACCATACATCCGCCCACGCTTTCTCTTTGTATTATTTTATGGCCGTGGCTGTTTCTTTGCGAATTGCATTTCAGCTTGATTTATTTCATTTCATTTCATTTTATCCCAGTGCAGCGAGCCAGGCGGCCGGGAAAATTGATGTTAGCGGAGAAATACGGTTAGCTACATAAGTTGGTTATTACTGGCTGCTTAAGCCAATGCCCATAGCCATGCCCATGGCCCCTGGCCCCTGGCCACATCAGCGCTCACGCCTCATCACTTTGGCCCATTGGAATCTCTGTGCGAACTCCGTTTCAAATAATATATTGCACTCCCAAATGCAGGTCCCGTCTCGGCCAGCTGGAGGCCGGCTCGAGCAGCGTGTGCGTTAGATAAACTAGTAGAAGAAGAGGAGAAGGAGGAGCAGGAGGAGCAGGAGGCAGCCGCTAACCGATACGAAGTACACGAAACACAGATCCCACCACATTCCCAGAATTCAGCTCTCAACACGGATGAACGGCGTCTGCTCGGAAATGGCAGTTTTTCCATTACGCTGCCATGCGTCGCATAGCACCACCAACCACTCCCCACCCCCCACTGCCCCCCTTTGCCCCTTCAACCTTGTCACAAGTTCCCGCCAATCTGCAGTCATCCCCACATGTCCCGGCTAGCCAGCGCCAGTGCTTCGCACTCGCGCGCATTACTTAATTTATATGAAATATGAAATGCTCGTTTGATACATGAAACAATAGCGGATAGAGGGCGACGGTCGGCGGGCGACGGGCGTGGCAGTGGCGTCAGCGGCCACGGGGTGTGGCGTTGTCTTGGGCGCTTGCTGTGCACGGGGATTTGAATCAACCATCAAATTAAGGCTAAAATGCATTTGTCAGATGGCGTCCTGACAGCAAAATTGCTAAAATAATAAAACTATCAGACAAACTTGTGTACTCACTTACGAATATGTGTGTGTGAGAGAGTGTGTGTGTGTGTGTGTGTGTGCGAGTGTGTGTGCGAGTGTGTGTGTGTGTGTGTTAGCTAGCATGTGCGTCGCTATGCTCGTAAGCTGTTTATCTTTGAGACGGCCGCCAAGACACGGAGCAGAACAAGTGGCAGCACCGCAAAATGTCCCCTTGCCACGCCTTAGCGACGCCTCGCCCCCTAACCACCCCCTCCCCTCCCTCGACCATTGCTGTTGCTGCTGCTCTGGTATCGTTGCGGCGCATCAGTAGCAGCGGCAACAACTTGCTGCAAACAGCCAACACTAAAATATCACTCAAGGCAATGTTGCCTGCTGCAATATATACACACACACACACACACACACATATATACATATATATATGTGTGTTGCCTGGCAGGGCAAATATGCATTGCGGCTGTTACCAAATTGGATGCAGTTATGGCAAGCACAATATGCACACGACGCTGCCGCCGCCGCTGCCAAGCAGAGTTGCATTTGCTGCTAAATTTGAGCTTAACATTGTCACAGATCACGCTTGCCTTCCTGTCCTTTGCTCCTTGCTCTCTGCTCCTTGCCCACGGCCCTTGCGACTTTTAGCTTGGCAAGTTCAAAGTTCAAAGTCGTTTTGATGTGTACAACAAACGCAGTAAGTTCACATCATGTGCAGTTGGCATTTTCAATGAGTCAGTGCAGTTCTTAGCTTATTGAAGGTTATCGATCATCGTTGGTTTCCAGTTGGCTAAAGTCGTGAAGTCTGTCAGTTGACGGAAAATGTAATCTTTTTATTCGATTAGTCTTACTATACGGAATGGATGCACAGATCATATGCAAGTGGAGGCAGTGCTTTGAGCTGCTCATCGATAAGTTCTAGTTGGCGGCTATATTTATTGATTGATTTTTATCTATATATTTATTATAAATGTATATATATTTATCAATGTATTTATCTATCTTAATTTGTTTATATAAGAATCTTCATATATGTATCTATAACGATCTATCAATCGATTTATCTATTTAGCTATCTAAATAAATATCTATCGATTAATTGATCTATCTATCAAGCCATCTTGTGTCTATGTATCTATCTGTATATATATATATTTATCAATTAATCTTTATATCGATGCCATATACCCATGCCCACGTCGATTGTTCTGTCTATCGATTTACATATAAAGCTTTCTATCGATCTTTCGATTTATCGATCTATCCATCCATATATACAAGCTACATATTCCTATCTGTCTATTTATTAATCATATACAACCTAGATATACTAATCTATCTTTCTATCAATGTATCGAACTTTTGATATATATCAATCGATTCATCTATTTATCGCTATCAATCTTTATATATACATCGATCTGTCTATCGATATACATATAAAGCTTTCTATCGATCTTTCAATTTATTAACCTATCTATGTCTGCATTCAACCTATATATACCTATCTATCATTCTATCAATAAATTGATCTGTTGGTCTCTATCGATTAATCTATTTATCGTTATCATACCCAACTAGACTGTTAATACTTTCGATAACTCCACTTCAGCAGCTGTGCAACTTATCGATAACCTTTAGCTGCTTTAACATTCAATAAGATTTCCCATTTAAAACGATTTGCAAAGAGAGTCATATCTACTATTACAATCGCACTATATACTTGTCGATATTGTCTGCCTGATGAGCCCCCAGTTCCCCGCCCATCGCCCACATTCTTAGACCACTTAAGCCAATTTCGGTCTGCAGCTACTTCAAACGAGAAATAAACTTCATAGAAATGATAGAAAGGAAGAGGAAGAATATAATATATTAACAATTCTTTGTGGGCATGCCAACTGCGCTGCTAAGGTCGCAGTCGAACATGGCCAGCTTTCAAGTGGCTTGCGTTTGACAGTTAGCAGTTGCTGCCAAAAAAAAAAAATACTGAAAAAAAAAGCTGAAAAAAATGTGTGCACGAGTGTGCAGCGAGCGTGCATATACTTTTATCAGCAAGTACATGCTAAAAACTAAGTGGTAAACGAATTTTGGGCCAAGGAATTCCACACAAAGTCTAAGGAAATAAAAAAAAAAAAGGGGGAGCGAAAAACGTAGCAACAGCATCGGATAAAAGGAGCGAGTGGCATGCCACAAGCGAGCTGGCGGCAAGGAACGCAGCACATGCAACAAACGACCTCAACTTGGAAACTGTGAAACTGTGGAATATGGAAATACATGTAATAAAATATGTATATGCACCATTTTGTATACGACGAGTCTGTCCAAATATTTAACCCTTTTATCTCTATCTCTGCCGCGCCCTGCCCTTCACTCTCTCTTTCTCTCTCTGTTGGCTCGCCTGCCCTGCGGTTGGGGCTGAATTTTTGGTTTATTTTCTACGGCTTGTTGCTGCTGCTGCAGCGGCGTTCCGTCCGTCATTTAGTGGCATAACGGCATATTAAAGTGGCCATCGATGGCGTTGCCGCAAAGCAATTTCTTTGTGGGCTATCCACACACACACACGCACACACACAGAGAGAGAGAGAGAGAGAGACAGTCTATCAGTTAGCCGGCAGCTTATCCATTGAGCATCGATCGAACTGCTGAATGATTTCATCAAATCCGCTGACGTTGAATTGATTTGATTTGATGTGCGCTTTGTGCAAATTTATTTGCTGCAGTTTCATAAATGCGAGCGGCCATAAAAAGTAAAAATAAAAAATAAAGTAAATATAGAAAAGTTGCGTTTTCTTCTCTCTCTCTCACTTTACTTTCAGGCGAGTCAACGCTCCAGCCTTTGCCATTTTCATTTCTATTTCTCGATGGCATAATTTTTCACGTTTCACAAAACGATTTTGCCCAGCAACGTGGCGGCGTGCTGGGGGGTGTGGCGGCCTCCAAAAAGGTGAATCACACGCAGAGCAGCAATGCTTCAGCACCAGCTCCTCCTCCAGCTTCAGCACCAACTCCTCCTCCAGCTCCAGCTCCTCTCTGCACATTTACACACTTGAACCTCTGCCAAGCACTCGAGGCGATAATCAGATTGCCAAGCTGGCAGGCCCCCATCCTACCTAGCTAGTACCTGCCTCCATCTAACCTACGGAGCACTCACGTTTGTGCCTGTATGTGTGAGCTCGTGTTGGTGTGCGTGTTAATTGAACTGTTCGACGTGCATAGTCAGCGCTTGTTTTACAATTCGGCTGGATATGTCAGGCTTTAAAAGTTGCTGGCATCAATAACACACAAACACACCCAAACACAAACACAAACACATCTCTCTCGCCATCTCTTAAAGCTCGTCTCTTAACCAAAAAAAAATTAAGTATACGCATTGCCCAAGTTTTCGCTCGTCTCGCTTCTTTCTTTTTTTTTTCTCCTGCGCTCGCTCCAAATTAATGCGATTATTTAATCATATATAATCCAGTGCACCGCGCTGCCAATTGATGCGGAAACTTTTCCACAAATTGTTGATTGCCATTTAATTGTGTACATGATTGTGGGCGTGCCACTGTGCACAGTGTGTAATTCAATTAGGTTGCCCAAAAAGCGCCAAGAAAAAAGTTTAAATTGAAAAGCCATGCAGCAGCAACAACAGCGGCACAAGGCGAGCCTCGTCGGCGCTCTGCGTGTGGCCTCATAACATACGCAAAGCCCAAACAAAAACTCTTCAATTATTGAAATTTTTTGATTGAATATCAAAGAAAAAAAATAAATAAAACCCGAATGATAATTGCTGGACAGACCGAGCTCAGATGGATAGTGCAGCCTAAACGTTATCGTTCAGCACAGGGTTTTAGGCAATGCATTCGCATCATTTGCATATTGCACAGAGATAGGGAGAGAGAGGGGGGGAGGGGGAGAGGGGAGTCGAGATATGATATTATTCGAGTTATGCACGACTAACGAGCAACTACTGTGAAATGCCACAAACAATTTTAAGTGGATTTATTGCCTTAATGGATGCGCCGCTCCACTCCATGCTCCATGCTCGTGCTGTCCTGCTGTCGAGTCCTTAAGCACACTGTAGCAGCAGCATTCATTGAATTGTTGGCTGGAATTAAGAAGCCTCTTAGCTCAAATTTCATTAATTCTCGAGCTCAATTAATGGGCATTCCGAAACAGTAGTCACGCATGCACAATGATGTGGACAAGGCCTGCCAGCGCTCCCATGCTGTCCATTTGACTGGAATACACACTCTCTCTCTCACTCCCTCTCTCTTTCTGCGAGACAATTGAATGGCCATGCCCGAGAGGCAGTCATGACTGTCACATGAACCCATTCCCTTACAGGGTATGCGCTGCCAGCCAATATGCAATGCAATTCGCGTCAGGGAATTGTTAATGAACAACCGATATGAGCTGCACTGCGGCGCTCGCTCACTCGCTCAGATTGAGACCCTGTGGCGGCTGCGTTGCCATGTTTGCTGTGTGACGGGGCTGGCGGCTGGCTGCATGTCTTGGGGGCCTGGCATATTAGAAAAACAATAATAGGTTGCGTGATAGGAATCTTGTCGCCTTGTCTCGCGCCGGCACAGAAGAACATCGATGCGAGTGACTATTGTGCGTGTAACTGGCAGGAATTTAATACAGTCAGCGACGCGTCAGCTCAACGGGCCTGCGACACTTGCCAACAAGCTGAGAGACTCGAATTATATTTGCTAGCCTGAGTTGGCCATAAAAAAGCTGGCTTTGAAGTTCGGCTTTGGCGAATAATATACAAATCACTGCGAGGCGAGGCGAGGCGAGGCGCGGCGAGGCGAGGGCGTGACTTGCGGTTCGTGTGTTTAATCAAGCGATATGCCAGCAGCTGGTAGGCGGCGCTATAAATAGCGCCAGACACGCCCACACACCCACACGCCAATACGCCCTCACACAGAATCAGTTAATTAACTTGTTAGCCTGAAACAGCTGCAGTATATTTTTGTCCAGGCTCCGACTGATATTCAATTTGAGCCAGGTCCGTGCTCGGCTTTCGACAGCCGTCGTCAATATTGCAAAAGTCAAATCTGAATCTCTCTCTCTCCCTCCCTCTCTCCCTCCCTCTCTTTCTCTCTCGCCCTGTCTCCCTCTGCTTTTTGAGCTGGCTCAGCAAGCAGTGTCCCCGGGGAGCCACTGGGCGGCTGACGTTGGCACTGCGATGACAATAAAATGCTTTCCCAGCCATGCAACAGCAACGGCAACGGCAACGGCAGCTTGTTGAGTGCCAAGTGCCAGGTCCGGGGACATTCAGGCTGCCAGGCACCCTAGATGATATCGGGCCAGCTGTATTGAAATCGACAGCTAATGAAATGTTGCCCAAGATAGCAAACACGCATCTGCAACGGGCAGCGGGCAGCCTCATACCCCCTGGGATGGGGGCCGAGCGCCCCAAGGCGGGCTTAAACATAGTGAAGACATTCGAAGCTGCCTGCTGCTGCTGTTGTTGCCATTGCCATTCTTCCCTATGCTAAGTGCCATAAATTGTAATTACAAATGGCACAACACGGCTCAGATTCGAGCTCAATGTCAAGCGGCCCGTCACGTGTCGTATGCGTAATATTAATAGTGTGAACTGCCGTTAATCCGCAACACACATTTCGCCACTTGGCCAGCCATCAGTTGGCATCTTGATCGGGCACTGTGGCATTGTGAATACATAAATAAATTACAGGCAGAGTCGAGGTCCTTGGCTGCCTGAAACATCATAATTTTCCTATTCACTAATGATAATGAAATTCAAATTTGAGTTCGATTTCATTGCTCGCTGTAAAAGCGAATTTCAAGCGATATAAATGTCAAACGCATTCGGTATCAAAGAGCCAAACTCCTGGCTTAATTCAAGCATTGTGCGATAATATTTTGGAATATTTCTAGCTTTACAAAGTGACAGCTGTAGTAGAGTAGAGCTACCCTGTATTTCGATATATGAGCTGACTGATTGATTAAGTAGTATTTATACAATACAAAATATGTTTGGAAGCTTAAGTAATTTAAAAAAAAATTAATTTTTATTAAATATACAAAATTATATCAATTTAAGAGCATCCTTTCAGGACGCAGCCTTACTTAAACAATAGAGGAAACAAGTTTTTAAATATTTAATATTTAGCATATGCATCCTTATTCCTCATAATATGAAGTATACGCTTTGTATTATTTTGCATATTTCCCAAAGTATTAATTAACGTTAAAGAAAATCAAAACAAAGTGGGGCATCAGCTGCAAGCTTAATTGAAATGAATAATTTAAAAAATTTGTAATTATTTTTTGATTATAAATATAAAATATTAAATTATTATAAATATTAAAAAAATAACAAGCTATATCACATTTTAAAACATAAAGTAAAAAATTATATAAAATACATAATATATATTTGTTTACGATTTAAAATTAGACAACTAAGCATACCAAATTTTTAAAATATTTAATAAAAATTCATATTGATGTTCCTCTTCTTTTTTTTAATACAAATAAGATATTCAATAAATAATAAAAAAAAAATAATAAATATATATATTTTTTTATATTTAATAAACAGATTTGCCAGTTATTTACTAAATATTATTCAATTTTTTGGCTTGAATATTAAAAATTCAGAAAAAAATATAAGCAATTTTTAGAATACTTTTCTTTATATTTTCGTCCTCAAAAGTTTTCAATAGACCAACTTTTAACAGTTAGAATATGTATACAAATTTTTATAAATATATATTAATATATTCATTGCCAAAAGTGCCTTTAAAACATATTCAATATTTACAGGGTATACAAATTACAATCACACACTCGCACACACACGCGGCACACACTCACACACACACACACTCGCACACAAAGTGCGATAATAAGCACAGAGAGTTTTTGGCAAAACGCAGACTTTGTTTTGGTTACATTTTGCGTATCTGGTCAGCTGGAATAACTAAAAATTTTACAATTTACATACATTAAAATTTTGTGAATTGTTTGCTTTTGTGCACGCATATGTGAATGTGTGTGTATTGCATTTGAGGAGAACTCGCCGATATGAGCATTGCTGTTTAACAAAATCTGTGTTATTTTAGGTTTAAAATTCTACTCATATGGAGTAGACCGAGAGGCTGTCTTTGGCCGGCCAGCGAATGCAATTGGGGGCGGTATATGGGGACGGGGGAAAGTTTTTAATTTTTTTTGGGACTGGGCAGTGTCGAGAGCGAGCAGGATAAGCGCAGCGAGCAAGTGGGCAAGTGAGTTGAGAGTGTGAGCAAGGCAATTAGGCTAAAGAGGCAGAGGCAGAGGCGAGAGGCAAGACAAAGACATGGTAAAAGGGGTTTCTTTTTTTTTTATGGACACTAGGAACGCGCAGAGAGGGCTGCCTAATAACAATCAAGCATTATTACGTTACTTACGCGTATTATCTTCTGGTCTCGTATAATCTTTCGCACGCAGTTGACAATAAACGTGACGAACATGCCGCCCAGTATCAGGCCGAACACAATTATTATGATGACCACATGCTCCGATTGGCCAGGCGTTTCATTCTGCAAATGTAAATATAAATATATTTATATCATGATAATATTCATATAATGTAAACGTATCTGCTATAAAAACTTATGAATACATGCTTCAAATTATATGAAAAGTCAAGAAATCAAGAGGCGAGTTATGCAAATTGAAGTCTTTCTACACTTGTTGGCTCAGAACTTAATAAGAATTATTTATATATTTATACTTATATTTATTTTTGAGTGAAATATCCTGATGACCAATTCTTAGCAAGCTTATTTTGTAAAATTTTCTTAAAATATTTGTTTTTAAATATTTTCTAAAATAATTTAGAGCTCAATCTAATTATATTTTCACAGGAATAAAACAAAAGCCAATAGAAAAAAGTTGTAATATAATAACTCCAATGAAATAGAAAATATGCAACATTAACAAAATACGTGAAGCGAACTTGATGTTGCGCAGTATACTTAGTATATATTACTGAAGAAATTTAAGATTCAATTCAATTTTTTAGTTCTCTAAAGCACCTATTTTTTTGATTCTGAAGTCATGAATGCATCTAAGCAAGACTTACACAATTTTGTCTATCTTAGGTACATTTATATACATAAAATTTATTGGCAACGAGCTCAAATAGTTAATCAGAAATAGAAGCTCAAAGAGTTACCACTTTGATGAAACAAAATTAATCTGTATCCAATATAAATGATAACTTTTCTATCTATTTTTCTCATACAGCTATAATATCTAACAGACTAACGGACAATGATGAAGTGAGAGATGAAGCTTGGCTCGGTTCGGTTACTAATTCTTATCTATATTAGAATACATTAAAATTCTGGGGGCTGTAAAACTATAAAATAAAAGAATGTTCAGCATTAAATTGACTCAGCGTAAATCTCGAATTCAGTTCAGATCAGAGGACTTGAAAAGTAATGTATTTTCCTTTTTCCTGTTTAAAGCTTGTTTAGTAATCCTGTATGGCGAATGACCAAAAATATTATTGTATTTATTATATAATATATTTACTATATTATATATATTTAGCTTATGTAAAGATATATATAGATTCGACTATTGCTTCAACTACTTTTACTCGTTGACGAACTGAAAGTTTAATATTCGTTTTATGTAAAGTTTTGCTGTAAATATATATACCTATATCTTCCCAGATCTTAGGCATATCTTAGGCATTCCATTGTTGATCTCCCTTACATATGAATTCCATAAAATGTCAATAAGCAAAACTGCGTTTCATTCACCAAATTCTACTATGCAGTTAGTTACCGCATTCTAAACTAAATTGGATCCAAAAGCCACACTTTGCAAATGAACGATTTCAATTTAATTTCGCATATTGCCAAATTACAAATTCCATTTGACGCAGATTTGCAGATCTAGTTGGCTCTAGCCCTTCTGTTGCCTGTTACGAACGGTTGCATAAAACATGCATACCCATTATTCTGCATATTTAATAGGCAGCGACACATGATAGCACAATGAGGGGCTTTGAGTGACGTTACAGCATGTTGGCTTTTGGCTGTTGCGAAACAAACCGCCAAAAACTACATAATTATAAAGCTTTTATAAGCCACACACCAACACACACACAGGCGCACAATGGCTATAATATGATGGTTGGCTAAGTTGGTCTGTTTGCTTTAACGAAATCAAATTCGCTGAACACAATTAGGGAAAATTCGAGCTCTAATTTAAATCACGGCCAATTAAATATATATAAATTATATATATATAAATATAATTATATTTGTGTGTGTGTATTCTGATTGTGTATGCGCATGATTGAGCTGAACGCTCGAACCGCTGGCCCAATTATGAAATAAGTGGGCGCAAAGAAAGAAAGAAAAATGTTATTTATTTATGATTTATTTGGGAATTTAGCGACAATTGCAACACAAATTAGTGGCAACAAATCGCCTGATTTTATATACTTTAGCAATTGAAATGCCAAATTGTAATGTGATTATCGTTATCGCAGCATAATGAACGCAATTATTGCTAAATTGGATTATGGGCAAACAAATAACTGAACGACTGAACAACTGAGCCACTGCCCACTCGCAGCTCGCCATTAATTATGGCTCAGAGAGTCTTGCAAGAGTTGTAAATCGTAAATTAAAGTACAAAACACATTTTAATGCTTGTTCAATTAGTTAAGTTTTACGATCGAAACAAGATTTACAATGTACACAGACACGAGCAACCCTCCTCCCCCCAGAGGAATGCAAACTATTTGCTCGCTTTCAACTTTAATGAGCCACAAAGGAGACATTGCTTTAGAGCCAAGGCAATTCGCTGGGCAATTGCTGACGCTGGGCGACCTTATCAAATCTAATCATCTAACACAATTGCTGAGCCAACAGAAAGAAAAAAAGAAACAAAAACAAAAACAGAAACCGAAACCGAAACAAAACAAAGCAAGTGGAGATTGAGCAAAAAGCTAAGACAATAACCACAATTCAGCCCAGTCCACGGGCGTTGACAACGCAGAGAAAGCCAAACGCCTCGCATCTAAACCTCAGACTTTGCAAACAAAACTTATTTGGCCAACTTTGTCTATATGTATGTGTGTGTGTATGTGTGACATAGTTCAAATGATAGTGAAGAGTGTAAGCTGTGTGTGTGTGTGCTTCACACTCGTTTGCCTATAATTAGATGCATGCACAAAGTTTGCTCAACTTAATGATGATAAAACGAAGACGCTCAACCTCGCAATGTATTTCCAATGGGCAAAGGAAGACAGCAAAAAAAGGGGGGAAAGAAAAGGGAAAAAGGATAAGAGGGAGCGCAGCTAATCTGCGGCTTGTTGATTTTCACACTTACACTGCACTTCTCCTCGTCGAAGCGAAATTTGCAATTGTCCCGATCATTACACTTCAAGTCGCTTGATATGCACGTCGCGTCCTCGCAATCGTACTCGTCCTCGGTGCACGCTGCGAACGGAAAGAGAACAACAATTCACAATTAAAACTTGTTTAACAATCGCCAAAGTAAATGAAGAAAAAGGGAGAGAGAATTGCTAACGAGTGTTAGCCAGAGATTCTAGATGAGCAGAGTGAGGGGAGTGGAGCTCCAACATGCTCAACATGTAAGCTGATTTTTATAGATTTTTAGTCATGACAAGAGATATGCTTAGCTAGCTATATAGTATCTTTTAGTATAGTGTAGTATATAATAGTATATTAAAATTCCGCCTAATATGAACAGACTGAGGGGGAGACAAATATAGGTTTGAAAAGAAAAATAAAAAGAAAATTATTCTTCCTTACTGTTCTACAGAGTGTAGGACACTAAGGAAGAATAATTTTTTTCAGCTTCAGCTTAAAAATCATAATCAAATAGCTTTATTCATTGCTTCATTCATAGGCTAAATCATTTCACCTTCCATCAAACTCTTTTCAACAATTTTAATTCAAAAATTTTAATTTTTGGTCGAACTAAGACAAATATTAATCCCAATCTAATTATTTATGAGCATGTCCTTCAGAGTTTTCATATAGTCGCCAATATACTTAGTTAGCTATATAATATCTTATTATACTTCAAGTTGAAAAACATATTCTTTCTTAGTAAGACATTACAGAATCTATCAAAACTATATTGGTCTAACACTCTCTTTCTGTTTTCACACTAAGCTGAATTTGAATACCTCTAATACCTATAGTTGATTTACTCTAGATAGGTAGGAGTTTTGATAGACTCTAGTAAGACATTAAACTAAGGAAGAATAATTTTCTCAGCTTCAATTTCAATTTAAAAAATTATAATCAAATTTCAACAAAACCTTCAACAATTTCTATTTAAAAATATTCATTTTTCCCCCCCCCCCCCCCTAGCACAAATATGAATCCCAAGCTGATTATTTATGTGCATGTCCTTCAGAGTTTTGATAGAGTCGTCGATATACTTTGTTAACTATATAATATCTTGTTATACTACAAGTTGAAAACATTATTCTTCCTTAGTAAAACATTACAGAGTCTATCACAGCTATATTGGTCTACCTCTCTCTCTCTCTGTTCATATTAAGCTGAATTTAAATATACTATACTATAGTAAATCAAATATAATTTCGATGGACTCTGTAATGTCTTACTAAGAAAGAATAATTTTCTCAACTTCAATTTCAATTCAAAAAATTATAACCAAATTTCAACAAAACCGTCAACAATTTCTATTTAAAAATATTCATTTTTTCCCCCTAGCACAAATATGAATCCCAAGCTGATTATTTATGTGCATGTCCTTCAGAGTTTTGATAGAGTCGCCGCAGCAGCAACCCAATAGAGCTAATCTCGAGCATAAATCGTCGTGCAGCAGCAACAATAATTGCAGTGCCACGACAGCTGCTCAGAATCGGCTCGAACGACGCTCAATCTCTTGTGGCGGCGGCTTCTTATGGCCCGGCTTAGCTGTCACCTAGCATTTGGGCAGCGCTGACTGGCGGCAGGGCGGACAGTCGTTAGCGCAGGGGACTTTGGCCAAAGTTAACAATGCCTGGCACAAAGGACACTCGTTGAATGACAAAGAAGTGCTTAGCCTTTGGCAACAGGCGGCAATCACGCAAAACTGGGCGACAAACAAACAGTCCATAGACAACAACGAGCTCCATAAGTAGTTAGCCAGACGCATGGCATAGACAAAGCCAGCCAGCCAGTCAGCCAGTGAGGCGGACACAGGGAAAACCTCCAACTGCCAAAAAGCCAACGAGAAAGCCATTGAAAAAGCCGTCGACATTTGCGGTGCCTGTGGATGGCGTAAGCTTAGCACAGGATTGCCCGGGCTTTGGGCAGGGCACACACACGCCGTGCCGCTTGCTTTGAGGCGCTGTCCAAATTTGAAGGCTTCGCCATCGGAATAGTTAAGTTGGATAAAGAAAAAACAAAAAACAGAAAACAGAAAAAATGGATGCACTTACTGCCCGATCCACGATCCCGGAATGCTGTATACAGAATGGCGAATGTTGAATTAATCGCACTTTGCTCCGCGTAAAATCGCATGTGCAGAATGTTTGACTCCGCCGTAATGCTCTCGCCCGCTGATCCGCAAAAGTTCTTCACTCTGCAAGGGAAAGAGCCAAAGGGAAATTTATATTTATAGAAATTTGACAGCTTATGAATTATGAATTATGTGTGCTAGGCATGCATGCATGCACGCATGTGAGCATATGTTGCGGTATATGCTTAGTGTGTGTAGTAATGTGTGTGCAGTAATATGTGTAGTAGTATGCGTGTCATATGTATGTTGTATATAGTATGTATCTGGCATGTATGTGGCATGTGTGTGGCATGTATTTGACATGTAGGTAGTATGTATGTAGCATTTATTTATGTATGCATGTGTGTGGCATGTATATAGTATGTATGTGGTATGTATGTAGTATGTATGTGGCATGTATGTAATATGCATGTCATATGTATGTAGTATATATGTAGGATGTATGAAGTACGTATGTAGTATGTATGTCGCATGTATGTGGTATGTATGTGGCATGTATGTAGTATGCATGCCATATGTATGCAGTATGTATGTGACATATCATATGTATGCAGTATGTATGTGGTATGTATGTAGTATGTATCTGGCATGTATGTAGTATATATGTAGTATGTATGTAGTATGTATGTGGTATGTATGTAGCATGTATGTAGTATGCATGTCATATGTATGCAGTATGTATGTTGCATGTATGTAGTATGTATGTGGCATGTATGTAGTATGTATGTCGTATGAATGGAGTATGTATCTAGTATGTATGTCGAATGTATTGAGTATGTATGTAGTATGCATGTCATATGTCTGAAATATGCATCTAGCATGCATGTCCTATCTATGTGGTATGTATCTAGCATGCATGTACTATATATATATAGTATACATGTAGTATGCATGCCATATGTATGCAGTATGTATGTAATATATATGCATGTCATATGTATATATATTATGTATGTAATATATATGTAATATATATGCATGTCATATGTATGCAGTGTACATTTCGCAAGTATAGCTTATGCTCTACTCTGCAATAAGGAGCATCCTCTTTGGGGTCAACCTCTTTGCGGTTTCCGAATTGATTAACAATTGGAGCGTAACACTTAACCAAATCGGATCAAAAAGAATTTTGAGTACAAATCGAGCGCATAAAGTGTGTCTAGACCACTCATCGGCGTGCCATGGCCATGTACTTAAGTCGTTTAAATGCATTTGATATGAATGCGAACGAGAGTGAGCGGACGAACGGACGGAGCTTGATGTGTGGCCCTAACCAATACGTCTGCTAAATTGTTACGAAAAATGAATTTAAATAGAAATTGTGGCAACGACCAGAGCCAACAACAATATCAAAGGCCAGAGCCAAAACCAAATGGCAACGCCAACCGCCTGCCAAAGCCGACAAGTGAATACACTAACTGCCTAACTGGAGGCTGCTCATGTGGACTTTATTCGAGTTGTCTTTACAAAGAGGTAAAGTTAAGATTTGTTTTATTAAATATGAAGAAGTTTCAGCTTAGGCTAATAGCTGCTAGATCTAATCTATGTTAGCTCTGTCTTTCGCAAATTTGAATAGCTCGTGTTAGGGTACAACTAGCATCAAATCAATGGCCATAGCCGACGAGACAGGCAGCCCCATCTAGACGGCCAGTCAATCACATTGAGTGGTGCTGTCATTGCCGTTGCCGTTGCCGTTGCCGTTGGCGTTGGCGTTGGCCTCGACGCCCATCAGTGAGCGCACAAAAGCCCGAACCCTAGAGTTGACTCTAAAATCGAATGGCACTGCAAGTGTTGAAGCTGCAAGGGGGGAGCCAGGGCAGCCAGGGGAGCCACGGAAGCCAGGCGAGCGAGCAACAAGTGGAAATTTGTTGGCGTGTTGAAAGAGGGCTGAATGGCACATGGTAAATGGTAAATGGTAAATCGCAATGGATGGGCAGATGGGTTGTCGTCGGCATTCGGTTGGCGGCACAAAACAATTCCAGTTGGGCGAGTCAAAGGCGGCGCTGCCACCGCCGCAGCGCTTCCGCTGTCATACAATTTACTTGGGCCGGTAATAAATTGAAATTTTGCTTTACATGCTTTGATCTTTGCAGCGTTGGAAAACGCTTTTTGGCTGACTTCACATTGTGGCGCAGTCGTGAAGCGGAAATTGGTTTGTGGCACTGGGATTGCGTGTCCCAGCCCCATCTAACTAAGCCAACAGCGCCAATTCGCCATTCGCCATTCGCCATTCGCTGCGATGTCTATTAACTCTTACCTTAATGGCATCACTGTTTGCTCGGGGAATATATCCAAGAAGTTCGTCTCGCAGTCGTTCGGCTTGCTTAGATGAAAGTCCAAAAATTTCAAAAATATCTAAAAGAGACAGAAAAAGAGAGTGGGAGAGAGAGGGAGGGTAAGCACACAAATGACAAATTGATATATTTGATTGAAATGGAAACGCGCTCACCTTCCAGTTGTCCTTCACCTGGATACGCCAAATGCAGTCGAGGGCAATCTTGTCGCGTATCACCTGCTCCCTTATTTCGGCTGGCACATCTGTGGAGTTAATGAAGCCCTCGTAGCCATCCTTCTCGATGGTGCAGTTGAGATCCGTGCTGGGCGCCTCGCGATTCCTATCCAAGTACTCAAAGACCGCACTGAAGCCCGTGTACTCGATGGTGTCGTCCGAGTGGAAGTGCAGCCACAGGTAGCGCTCCTTCGACGTTATCTCGGGCGGGAAATCGGTGCCACAGTATTTTCCAATTAGCGTCGAGAAGCCGTACTGTCCATCGCGTATCTGCAAAAAAAAAAGAGAAGGGAGCCAGCATGATTGACTGACTGAACGGCAGAGAGAACCTGAAACTTTCTACTCGCGCAGCGCCATTCGAGTTAATGGGAGCTGGCAGCCTGAAGCCGCGGCGGAGGCCGCAGCTTGATATTAAATTGCTGCAACATTCAGTGCAAATTGTGCGCGCAGGTGACAACTGACAACAACTGCTGCCCGGCAGCAAGGCCCATTTAGCTGTCAGGGCGAAACAGTCGAAACAGTCGAAACTTGTCGCTCGCTTTAACGAGCCGTAAAAAACACGGACAATTCGACATAATTTCAACTGAATGATTAATCAGCTCGAGTTATGCTACAATTGCCGGGCTTAAGTAAAGCCAATTTGGCTGAGTTGACAAATATCTACTCGGACAAGCGCCTGGGCTCCACGTTGCTTGACTGGAAATCAATTGAAATTGCTGCGGACCGTTGAGGAAATGCCTCGTCATGAGCCGTGCGCTGATGCCGGCAGTGTGACAAAGTTCACACGCTTTAATTAGTTCAGCTCGTGTAAGCCGCATGATTAGGCAAAAATTGGCTCTTGAGCTGTTCAATTTGTTCATAAATAGCAAATGTGTGTGAGACGCAGTGCAAATCATATTTCAATTAGCTGTTTGCCCTCTCTCTCTCTCTCTCTCTCTCTCCTCTTCGCCTGCCAACAAACTAATTAAAATTATATTCCAATTAACAGCAGCTGGCACAGTTTTCATACTTGAAGTTGCTTTTGAAATGAAGTTTTTTCGTGCTCTGTGTTCTGTGTGCTTCCCCTTTGCACACGTCGGCCGCTGCTGTAATGTTAACTTTCAATTAGGGCAGCGGAGCGAGCACATGTAAATACGCAAGGCCAAAGGATTTGTCTGACAACACACACACACACACACACGCGCGCAGGCGGCCGAGTCAACAATGTGCCAAGTCTTCCTATGTCTGACAACATTGTATTTGTTATGCAAATGCAACATTTTTGTTATCCTTGCACTCGCTTACCTCGAGAAAATCAAATTTGCACTCCTCCTTGGCCTCAATATTGAACGAGTTGCGAAAGTCCAGCCGTATAATTTGCCCCTTCGGCGCTGTAATTAGATTAATCAGTTTATCAGATTAAATACATATATAAACATCTTTTTATTATCTTAAAATATCGATCCCATATCAATCAGATTAAGGCTTATGCCTCCCAGAGTCTATAAATATTTACAAAAAATAAAGCTTAAGGCTGAGTCTTAACACTGCATAACAAAAGCAATGCAGTTTTAAAGCCAAGTTGAAGCTGGCGGAGCAGTTGAGGTAAATTTGCAATAAAATCCTTTTTTGGCTTCTTAATTGTATTTGGTTTTTCTCTGGATTCTAGCTTAAAACTCTGAGAAGAAAGTCAGAGTTTGTTAATAACTAAAATTTTATTCAATTTTCTTTACTTTTATATCAACGAGAGAAAGCGCTTGATAGAGAATCAAATGGAATTTTTATAATAAATATTTGATAAATAATTTGAGCAACAACATGTGCAATATGAGTCTGTGAATATTATAAAATTGAACAAAAATAAAAATAAATAAAATAAAATATTTTTTTTTAAGTAATCTTAAATTTGTTTGCAATTCTCACTGTCAATATTTTTCTTCCAAATTTCAAATATCTAAATAAAAAACTCGCCTAATCTAATAGGGATTTATACAATAAATATTTTTTTATTTTTTTTTATTATTATTATTTTTATTTTATTTTATTTTTATTTTTATAAATAATCTTATCAGAACCAAATAAAGTATGAGGTATGAAGTATAAAATTAAAAAATAAATAAAAATAAAAATAAATAAAATAAAATATATTTTAGTTAATTTTAAATTTTTTCCAATATTTTCTTTCTACATTTCCAATATCTAAATATTTGTTGGCTCAACCTTTAAATGACCCAAATTGAAGTCGCATAATATTAAAAAAATTAAATTATTAAAACCGGCCTCCTTTAACTACTTCCCCAATGCACCTCAAATCAAATTTAAATACATTTAAATGACTTTTACAGGAAAGTGTTGTTCCTTGAGCGCAGATCAAAGCAGCTACAACAACTAGAGTAAAAACATTCCTTTGTGCAACATTAAAGAGACAGAGACGCTGTGTAAATACCATTCATGTCACTGGTGTTTGGGCCTGGTCAGAAAACTAGCTGAAAGCAGGTTAAAATATTTTGATCTAAGAGGTCGTCAAGAAGAGGCGCACAATGTGTGTCTGCTGCGGCTGCTACTGCTGCAGCAGATGAGCTAAAGGGCTGATAACGACTCTGAGCACGCTTCAATGGACAGTTATACAAGACTTGAAAAGGCGCACAGAAGCACACACGCACACACACAGACTGACACAATAGCCTATAAAAGAGCGCTGCAACGGCGAGCTAGCCTAGTCTAGGCTCTTCTTTGGTCCACTCACACAAACACACAAACACACACACAGACATAACATAATGGAACTGTAATGAAAGTGTAAATCACAGAGGTTTGGCCAAACAAATGCGATGTTTGTGTGCTCACATTGAATGCGAATGGGGATTTGCTTACTGATTGGCCTTGATACGGCCACACAAGCTGAGGGAAACCGAAATGAAAGGAAGCGGCTGGGTCAGTCTCTACCCCCCCTCACTCTGTCTCCCATGTGAGCTAGCATAGTAATTTGGGGCTTTTGAATAGCATCTGCTCAAACAAATTGCACGCCCAATGAAAAACCAACGACAAAGCTGCCGTTAGCCAATTGATAGACAAAGGCGAGCCCAGTCTAATTTTGTTTGCCTCCAAAATAATCCATCTCCCTATCTCTTTATCCCTCTATCCCTCTATTCCTCTATCCCTCTATCCCTATATCCCTCTATCCCTCTATCCCTTTATCCCTCTATCTCTCTATTCCTCTATCTCTCTATCCCTCTATCCCTCTATCCCTCTATCCCTCTTTCCCTCTATCCCTCTATCCCTTTATCCCTCTATCCCTCTATCTCTCTATTCCTCTATCTCTCTATCCCTCTATCCCTCTATCCCTCTATCCCTCTATCCCTCTTTCCCTCTATCCCTCTATCCCTTTATCCCTTTATCCCTTTATCCCTTTATCCCTTTATCCCTCTATCCCTCTATCCCTCTATCCCTCTATCCCTCTATCTCTCTTTATCCCTCTACCCGTCTATACCTCTATCCCTCTATCCCTCTATCCCTCTATCCCTCTATCCCTCTATCCCTCTATCCCTCTATCCCTCTATCCCTCTATCCCTCTATCCCTCTATCCCTCTATCCCTCTATCCCTCTATCCCTCTATCTCTATCTCTATCTCTATCTCTATCTCTATCTCTATCTCTATCTCTATCTCTATCTCTATCTCTATCTCTATCTCTATCTCTATCTCTATCTTTATCTCTATCTCTATCTCTATCTCTATCTCTATCTCTATCTCTATCTCTATCTCTATCTCTATCTCTATATCAATCTCTATCTCTATCTCCATCTCCATCTCTATATCTATCTCTATTTCTATCTCTATCTCTATCTCTATCTCTATCTCTATCTCTATCTCTATCTCTATCTCTATCTCTATCTCTATCTCTATCTCTATCTCTATCTCTATCTCTATCTCTATCTCTATCTCTATCTCTATCTCTATCTCTATCTCTATCTCTATCTCTATCTCTATCTCTATCTCTATCTCTATCTCTATCTCTATCTCTATCTCTATCTCTATCTCTATCTCTATCTCTATCTCTATCTCTATCTCTATCTCTATCTCTATCTCTATCTCTATCTCTATCTCTATCCCTATCTCCATCTCCATATCCATCTAACATGCTTTAATATGCATTCATATCAATTTCTTTGCACATTTTATTATTTTCTTTCCGCTTCACTTGAGCATTTCAATGCCCAATTCAAATACTATTTAGCAGGAATTATTGATGTAACTATATTTGCAGCTGGGACTTATTAGGATAACTAAATTAACAGCAATTGACTTACACAACTGAGAAGTTGTCAGTGCTCAGCGCTGCCACACCCACACGAGGCCAGAGGGAATGACAGTGAAGTATGCATATAGATGTATATCTATTTACATATATACATGTATATATATGTATATTGCTCACGTTCGCTACTAATGCAGCCGCTTAACAGTTTGAGAGCCTAGCATTAGACAGCCGCCAGAAGGCAACATGTCCAACTCCCAATCGGGCTGAGCTGCGCTGAGCCCGACCGCACTCATATTGTTATGCAAATAAGCCCGCCACTCCCTATGGCAGTCGGTCTATCTTTCCATCTATCTATCTTTCTAGCCTGTCTGTCTTAGCTAACGTACGCACACACACACACACTTACGGACACACACACTCACACACTTACTGCAGATATACTGGGAATCGGCTCTGACGATGGCATTCGCTGATGCGTGCCTATGGAAAGTCAATCATTTCATACGCTTTAGGTTTTATCTGTGCTGCTCGGCGTGCAGTCATGTTGTTGTTCGCATTTTGTCTTAACTGACAAATGAATTTGGCCCTGTTTACAGATAAGCGCCAGGCCAGAACCCAGTGAAGCGCAACGGCAGCAAATATGATGACTGCCAAGCCAAAGCCAAAGCCGAAGCCGAAGCCGAAGCCAAAGGCCCCACACATGCCCCCACCACCCAACCCCCAATGCCCCCGCCTCAAAACAGAAACTGAAATCGAATCTCTGCGTCAATTCAAAACGCATTTGGAGGCCATCAGGCTAACACGCGAACGCTTTTAATAGCGCTGCTGCAGCGTCTACTTCAATCTATTTAACTGACTTGCGCGCTGAGTGACTGGCTGAGCTGACTGAACTGGCTGACATCTGAAATGTCAACACAATGGCTGCAGCTCCGCTAAGACTCGCAATTATTTGCAGTAAGTAACGCGCCGGCAGCAAAGTGCCTGCCATATAAACTTTTACAGCCACACATGCCACAGCAACTTGGCCGTGAATTGGCTGGCATAAAGTCAAGTCAAGCCAAGCAAAGCCAAAGCAAGCCAAGCAAAGCAAAGCCAAGCCACACCAAGCCATTGCCTACAGCCAGCTCAAAAGTCTATTCAAAGCGTACGAATGAGACCTCAATAAAACTCTTCACTCATTATCATATTAGGAATAACTTTTGCATATATATCATATACATATGTCCTTGCTGCATATCCTTGCCTCTGCCTATTTTACATCTATAATGAATCCATTAAATTGTATTCAATTCATTCACTCAACTCATTTATTCATATTTATCATTTAATAGATGAATCATTTGGCAAAATATTGTACAAGGAAGACAAGCACATTCTACGAAATCAATGGAATTGATAGAGTGCATGAGTATTCTAATTGTAGAGCTATTCTAGATGAGATGGGGGCTGTGTATATAAACACAAAAACATCTAATGGAATAGAAATATATTTGAATCTTAATATTCGTTTCATATTGTTTTTAAAATATTTTTTTATACTAAATTTTGCTGTCAAAATATTCTGTTTTCACTTAATTTTTTTGCCAAGCATTTGGTACTTTTTTGCACTATTATTTTTATGAACACAGCTGCAAGGAAGCTAAAAGATTTGTGGAGCGTGTCTATACAAAACAACATCTAAATTAATACATAGATTATAATACATGTTCATCAAAAGCTTTATTTGATGTAACAAAATGTTTAAGGGGAAATAAAGCACAACAGATAACTTAATAAATACATATTATATTATATTATATTATTGTGCTTTATTTCCCTAAACATTTTGAATAATCATATAAAGCTTTTGATAAATAAATAATAATATTCACAAAATTTTGCTGCCCAACATTTGGTGTTCTGTCTCAATACTATTTTTATGAACACAACTCTATGTCAACTTATAAAGAGGAGTAACAAAATGTAGATGAGCTGTGAGATGTAACTATGCAAAAACAAAGAAAAAGCTTAACTATTATCAATAGATGTTAGTTTAAATAATTGCTTCAAATTACTTTAAAAATATTGAGTCAATCAGTACATTTTATTGTTCAACTTCATCGCACTAGTATTTTTATGAACACAGTTTTATCTGTATCCCTTTTTGTCAAACTCTTAAGAAGGTGAATAGAAGAGCAGGGAAGCGTATATATAAAAAAGTCTTAGTAATGAATAATTATGCCATTATGTTAATCTTCATATAAGTTTCAAAATTCATATTAATTTCTTTTTCATTTCAATTCTATTTGCCTCAATTTAAGTGCTTTGTGGCACTGCTATTTTTATGAGCACAACCTTATCTAAGTCAACCTAAGTAAATGTTTATGCTATCAAGAGAGGCTCATCAAAAGGTAACCCTTGCTACCTTCGCTACCTTTAGCGAACATGCCTATACAAAATACATATAAATTTATAAAAATGTGATAATCTATGGTAATTTTAATATTTGTTTCAAATTGTTTTCAATATGCACTAAATTTTGTTTTGCAACTTTGTTGTCTCTGACGCACTACTATTTTTATGAGCAGACCTTTAATTAATCTTACTAGTATATCTATGATTCCATTCTACAAAACTCTTAAAGAAGCTGTCATTATATGAATCTATGTTACGTAAATACATATATATTTAACAGCATTACTCACAGCTAGTCCAAATTCCAAGACATTGTCATTAATAAAAGATACATTATTTCTCAATTGAAATTGAACTCAAATCTTAACACTTAAGCAGTCAGACAGACAAATGATGCTTGCACAAAACTAATACACTATATATATATATATATTATATATATATACATATGTATTTATACTCATTGCAGCAATCGCGTCAAGTGCTTGGCGTGCACACAATGAGTTGAATAGTTCAATTGTCTATTTATGAATGGCTTTCGACCTTTTGTTGCCTGCTTATCACATCAAAATCAAATGTAATTTCAGCCCAATTGTGTTGAATGAAATATTATTGAATAGTTGAATAGTCAAATTTGAATGCACTCAGCGGAGGATGACACCTTTTGTCTTAGCCACTCACCTGTTATCACTCGCGTGCAGTTGATGTTCTTCGGATAGAGATTGGGATATTCGGGGCTGTAGAGCTCGTTCTTGGTGGGATCGCCCTCGACGAAGAGACGACAGCGATCCACTTGATCCTCCTCCGCTTGTCGCCTGTAGCGATCCGTTCTGCTAGTTCCGGCGATGGTCAACGAACTCTCTTCTAGGCTTGTGGGCGTGGCAAATGTGGTGCTGTTGCTTCTGATGAAGGCGCTGCTGATGCTGCTGCTGCTGCTTGGCTGTATTGTCAGCGATTTCGTGCGCTTGAACTGTGTGGACGCGTCCAGGTTGGCTGCAAGAGTAGTGAGGGAGAGAGAGGCTTAGAGTTTGTTGTCAGGATTTATCAATGCACGCACATCCGCACATTTCCATAACATTCACGGGATATATTATCATAAAAATAATCGGGCGCATTAAAATTTATGCGAGCGTCGCATGGGCTTCAGCAAGAAATTCTTTCTTCTACCATTTTTTTTTATTAATAATGCGCATAACTTTTGCTGCTGCTGTGAATAAATCAACTTTCCGCTGCACTTTTTTGCATCAGCTGCAAACTTTACGCACTTGTTACGGTAAACAGGAATTACTGCACCGCCCCAACCACCCGAACCACCCAGCCAGCAGCCATGCATGGCCCCAAAAAGTAGGCAATGCACAAGTTTTTCTCTCTTTCATTTTTTGTTTGTTATTTTTTTTTTGTTTTTTCTTTCTTTTTTTTTTTAAAGCCTGAACGCTTTCAATTCGCAACTCTGCGTCGTAGTCGTGCACTTTCGCGCACTCGTGTAAGTCTATTTGAACTGTCGGTGCAAGTAGCGGCAGTTAGTGCAGCTGCAACGCAACAGTAACTGCGTCTAAACAACAATCGTTAAGCCTATGTAAAGTGGCCCAAAGCACATTCATGCCAGTTACAGCATGTGCGTGTGTGTGTGTGTGTGCATATGTATAAGCACATGCGAATGTGAGTGTGTAGTGTATAGCGTGTGTGTGAGAGTGTAGTGTGTAGTGTAGTGTGTGTGTGTGCTTAGAGCACTTTTTGCCAGGGCATTGCCATTTGCTAAACAAGTTTTTACATATAAGACCTAGACGACTTTAAGATGCTCTAGAAGGCATAGAGAGCAGGCAAATAGTTGGTGAATTATCGAATATATAGATAAGAAATTATATATATAGATAGTATGTTTTATATATTAATACAAATTTATTTCTATATTATATAAACACTTATTATGACAAAAGTTGTCAAATAATTAGATATAGCAACATTGATGCTACTAAGGACGATATTGCTCTTGATATTCATATCTAATTCAAAGCCAAATTTATTTTATTTTTTACTTTTTTTTTAAATGTTTTTGCAACTCTCTAAGTTATAAAAAAAATTCAAGAAGAAAAAAACAAAGCATAAAAACTTTTAATTGAGCTGTTGCTCTAACTATTCATATCTAATACAAAATCATGTTTTATTTCAATTTTTTTTTAACATTTTTCGGCCATAAAAAACTATACAAATGTTTTGATTTAAATATATATACTCTAAAAGCAGCTGCTTCAGATATTCATATTAAATCCAAAACCAAATTTTTTTTAACATTTTCCAAATTCTTTTAGTCAAAAAACTATATATTTTAGAAAAATAGAAAACCAATAAAAATAATTTATAGTAAACTTAAAAATATTTTCATTTAAATTAAAACCAAAATTTCTTAACTAATCACTACATCAAAATATATTTATTTAATTTAAAGCCACAAATACTTTAATAAAATATTTATACATTATTTATTTTATTTATTTGCTATTTATATAATTAAGCCAAAAATATTTAAGTTCAATTTAAAGCCAAAATTTACTTTAATAAAATAAAAAACCTACAAAAATGTTCCCTTTTTTTCACCCAATACAAAAATTTGCCGCCATGCAGCGCTGTTTACATGTGTGTGTGTGTCTGTGTGTGTGTGTGACCGTAAGTGTGTGCAAGTGTTTATAGCTTCTTCTGCTTTTAGCAAGTGTTACATGTATTTGCGCCAAGTTTGAATTACCTCAGTATACGTTTTATGAGGCGTAGGGTATTAACGCTCAATGGCAAGCAAGCGCACAGCCATGTGTGCGAATGAGTGTGTGTGTGCGCGAGTGTGTGTGTGTGCGTGTGTGTGTTTGCGATTGCCAAAGTGTTTGCGCCGCATTATATGGCTGCTAGTGCCTAATGATGTAGCAACAAATTTAATAAACATATTAAGTGTTGATGTTTTTGTAATCGCACTGGCGTCTCCATCCACGGCTGTTACCTAGTTTTTGCTCTAGCTTCAGTGTTATTGCTCCCAGCGCCACATGTGCCCCCGATAGAGTCTGTGTGTGTGTGTGTGTGTGTGTGCTGGGATCCATTTGCCGTATGTCAAAGCTGCTTATTTCCTGCTACGGCTGCTGCTGCTGCTGCTGCTGCCGTGTTGTCGTCGTGCGACAATTTGCAACATAAATTTAATTAAATGCAAATTAATTTTAACAACATTATTTTCTACAGTTTCATATTGCCATTATGCGCACATATTCTATATATATATACCCTACTATATATATATATAGAGCGCATAAATCAGCCAAAACAAAACAAATTCAATTTAATGAGCTGCTCCAAAACTTTCCAAGTAAACACATGCCATGTCGTCCCAAACTTATCTGCTTGAGCCTGTTTTAATTTTATACAATTTCCATTAATGTCAGCTCCGTCTGGCTGCCTGGCTGGCTCTGCCTGTGTGCTGTAATTGAGATAACCAACAATGTTGGTATCTCCGCCTTTGATGTGGCTAATGTCTCGCTTATTTGTGCTTTGTAAAGTTAATATGGTTGTTGAGCTTCACTGCATTCGAATGCCCAGTCACGGCTGACGTCTATCTGAATGGTCGACATTATCCGAAATGTTAATCATAATTATCTCAGGTATAAGTTTTCAATTTACGGCCAAACACTTTAACATGCTACATAGTTTATGGGCTTAGTCTGAGGCAGGGCCTGGTGCAAGCCATGGCTTAGCTGCTCGAATGTGGGCTTTGAGCTTGGCCAAAGACGTTGACTTTTAGTGCCTGACTTTGGCTAGGCGAAGTTAATCGCTAGAGCCGTCAGTTTATGATTTATTTACATTGCATCGCTTCTAGTTGGAGTTTTGAATTAAATTTGAGCTCAAAGCAATGAATGATATTGACGGTTGTCAAGTGCTGAAAGATTGCTATCATTTGATTATCTATATATTGATCAAAATATATATTCAATTTTGAAATTTCACATTCCTTAATAGCGCACACAATTATAATTTAATCAAATATATAATAATAATTGAAAATGTCAGCAAATGGCTTTTATGGAAGGTATACAGCAAATCAATACAAAGTTAAGCAAATACCAATTCAACTAGCTTGAAGCAAGTTTTTTCCTAGCTACACATACTTCCTGTATCATTCTCTCATTAAAGATATAGTATATGAAGTTATTTTGAACCTATTTTTTACTCCTTTCTATTAAGCTAAATATTTACACAAAACAAAAATTAAATTTAAGTTTCCCAAAAGTTAATTAGTTGAAGTGCATATATTTTAATGACCACAAAAAAGTCCACCATTTTATACAATTTTAATAGAATGTGTGAAAACACAATTTTATTAAATTTAGATTTTGTTTTCAATTGTATAATTGAAGAGCTATTGAATAACACAAGGTTTTTGTATATACGTATGTTCTGGGCTTAAATGTGATTTTAATATACAAGCTAAGGCAGATAAATAATATATAACTTGCATTAAAGAAAGATGGTAAGAACTCCATGGAATTCTGCTTAGAATTCTTTAAGAATATTAATTGATTCAAGCAACATGCTGAGAATTGCTTAGAGAGGTGCAAGTATAGGGCGCTTCAAGGCAATCTTAGTGATATCGCACAGTTAAGATAGATAATTAAAATATACCTTGAATCTAAGCCACTCTGAGAATTGCATAGAAGGGTGTCAGCTTAATGATAACAGATTCAGACAATATTTAAGACATTGCAATTTAAGGAATTGCATAGAGAGTCGAATGTATGCAGTCCTTTAATGGAATCTTCCTGATATCGCACAAGCTAAAGCAAATACTTCAAATAAAATTTCTATTGAGAATTGCATACAAGGGCACATTGAAAACGTCCTTCACTACAATATTCTAATCGCTAACTCTTGCTTACTTATAACTAACTTATAGATAGACTCCCATTATTTGATTATACACAAGTCAAATAGATTGAGCTCTCCCTCTCTCTCTCTCTTTATCTCCCTCTTACTTTATCATATTCAGCATGTCAAACGCTCGTCTCAGCGCTAATCCAAGGCAACGCTGAGCCGGCGGCTCGTTGCTGCGAACCGCCGCCGCAGTCTTTAGCACAATCTTAAGCAACTCGCTCAATTTGTATACAAGTTATTTATGTACATAACTTTTAATTACTTATATCGGGCCCCAGCCCCAGCCCCGGCCCCAGCTGCCCGCCCGCCTCGTGCGCATTTATTGGAGCTGACAACTTTCGTTAAGCGGCAGCGCGGCGCAAGTTTCGCCCGCTCATTGGCAGGCTCGATGTTTGCATTGAGGCGTGGTGGGGATTGGGGCTGCTTGTGTCCTTTTCTGGGTCCGCACTTTCGCTCAGTTTGTGTCTTTAATTGCGCTTTTAAGAGTGAGTGATTGTATTGACACTTGCCTGCGCTCTGCCACTTTATTGAATTGCCAGCGAGGCGCGGCGAGGCGCCGTCGAGCAGGTGGCGATGCGAAAAGCCCATTTACCACTATGTCACGGCAGCTTAGCAAATGTATCTCTGCCACTCCCACACCCACTCTCTCTGTGAGTGTGTGTGTGGGTCGCATAATTGTAAATTTAACATGCCCCGCCCCCCTTTGGGCTGCCTTCAAATGCCACACACATTGTCGTGGCCTCGTTATTGCCGCACAGCAGCTGCGCTTGTTCACACTTTTGTTTTAGTTGTAATACCCTTGTCGATCTGCTTTTGCGCCCATAAGTTTAACTTTTAACTTTTGGTATCCACACACACACACACAGAGAGAGAGAGGGAGTCACCCCCACACACACACACACACACACACGCGCTTGATTTAGCCGCGCTCAGCCGCTGTTCATTTATATTCATATTTGCATATGTGTGTGTGTGGGTGTGTGTGTGTGGGTGTCGTTGTGTGTGTGTGTGTGTATCTGTGTGTTGACTGTTTGGCATTTACGTATCTTAGCCCCGGCACGCCCCCACAGCCGCCCATGCCGCCGGCAACTGCGTGTATCGCCAGCGTTGTCGTCATTTTTGCTGCCGCTGCTGCTGCTGCCGCTGCTGCTGCATGTATTTCATTCGCAGCAGTTATTTGCTTTAATACACTCAATAGACTTAACACATTTTGCACGCCTCACTTCATCCGGCGGCGGTGGTGACAGCGGCAAACAGCGCCACCGCCGCACCACCCACGGCTCTGTAGTTTTCTGCAATAAATTTTGCATTTTGCTTGCAGCGCCGACGACAGCGACAGCGACACAGAGAGAACGAGAGAGAGAGGGAGAGAGTGAGAGAGAGAGAGAGAGAGAGAGAGAGAGAGAGAGAGCAGCACCCATGGCAAGTGGGCGAGTCTGAGGCTTTGGCATTGCTTTGCCTGCGACATTCCATTCCATTCCATTTTTGTGTCAGACAGCTCCAACTCCAGCTTATGTATATGAGCCCTGGCGCGCTCCCCCCAGCCCCAGCCCCCGCTTCGGTTACTGTGACTTGTCTGTGACTGTGCATATTTATAGTTTGTATTGTCTGCTGCTGCCGTCGACGCTATTATCCAAAAAAAAAGAAGAACTGTAGGAAAAAGCGGAAGCTCTTACGCGAAGAGTCGAACATGTTATGTGCTTGCCAAGACGTATTGAAGGCGCGCCACACACATATGATATATGAAGCGAAGACTGTCCAGCCTCAAGTCTCTGCTTGATCTCATATACATATAGATACATATAAATATATTTATATATATTGCAATTAAGTCTGCTTTCAATTTGCTGCACACTTTAGATATTAAAACAAGTTGAAGCACTCATCTTGCTGCTACCTTTACAAATTACATAATAAATTCATTCAGGAAGCTCTCCTGGAAAAACGCTCACCTTAGGACTCGACTACGAATTACTTAACAAATTTCTTGAATTTTACAAATTCTTCTCAGATATTCCTGACATTTTTAATAAGCCCCAGCAAGTCTAGGAAAAAGAAATTGAAGCTGAGCTGCTTTTTATGCACTGAACCCACTGCAAATGAGTATTGAGGGTATATTAGTTTTGTGAAAATGCATGTAACTGGGAGAAGGAGGCGTGGCAGATTCCATGCGTTATATATACCCTTGATCAGGGACGATGACTGAATCGATTTAGCCATGTTTCTTTGTCTGTATGTCAGTCTGTCCGTCCGTTTATCTGTTTGTCCGTTTGTCGTTCCATCCGTCTGTCCGTCCGTCTGTCCGTCAGTCTGTACGCATGGCCGCCTTTCAATCTATTCCTCAGTCTGTCCGTATGCTTGTTCGTCCGTTCTACCGATCTGTCCCTATGTATGAAAAATTCGATCTCAGAATCTATATAGAATTTATTTCTTTTTTTATTTTATTGGATAACGGCTTCAATTTTCTCGAAGTTTTTTTTTAAACCAAATTGGCTAATATGTGAAAGAGCTGGCATTTTTACTAAACTTACAAAAAATCCTATAGAATATATAGATCACATGCTGGAAGTCCCATTAAAATCCTTTAGGTAAGCCCAAAGTTCTTCAACAAAACCTTTGTTGACGGCTCGCAACGCCTTCATTCGATTTATGTTCAGGGTATCTCCTAGTCAGTCACCCTCAACTAAAACAATTTCCTTTTTTTTTTGCAGTAAATTCTTGTAAATACAACATTCAACGGGCAGTTGGCTTTGGCTTTGGCTTGGCAACTCGGCAAAAACAGAAAGATTGGACTGCGGTGCCATTTACATTGAGAGTCCGGCAGCCGGCACGGATGGCTTGTCATAATTTACTAATTGCTTGAGCTGCTGCTGCAACTGCTTAGAGTTTGACTGCTCTTAAATAAATTATACGCAAATGCGTATGCGTTTATTGTGTTTATGGTAATGACTTTTCAGTTGGCTTGCATTAAGGCGTTAAGCAGCTTATGCGATGTCAACTCGAGCAATTGATTCTATTATTAAATTTCCAGCAAAGCAAAGCGCCCCAAAAGCTAACTAGCAGAAAGAGAGGGGGGAGAGTGGGAGGGAGGGCTGCACGAGTAGACCGAGAACAATGTGAACATTCTTGCTAGCAGAATCAGATTCCAGAGCGCATATTGCGTATACGCCCGGTTGTCGTGCGACTTGATGGATTTGCCGTTGCTCTCAAGTAGAAACCCCAAATTTGGACCACATTCGAGCTTGATGTTTGGCATTCGCTGCGGCATGGGCCAACACGTTGCGGTTGAACGAACGTCGCACACTCTGCCACATAAATCATAAAAATTTGACAAAATTTCACCGATGATTGATAACGAAGAATTTTCCTTAAACTGTCAAGCAAATGAGTTTTCCGGGAATTAATTTTAATTTCAATTCAGCTCGCAACCATCGCATCCCACCCAGCAACCTGCAGCTGCCTGTCAAATATTAACCTCTTGTCAAGCGGCGAACTACACAAAAACTCAACACTTCGCCCAGCTGCCGGAGTCAAAGGATATCCGGGAATGATTGCACTCAAAAATTGGCCCCCGGCTGGCTATGGTGCAACATTTAGCACTCGAAATTCTCAATGTTCTGCGGCGGCAAGTGCAACTGAGGGTCGCCGCTCGCAATTAACATGGAAAAAGCTGCACTTAATGGCTTACGACTAAGAGGCCATATAATTACCAGCAACAAAGCAGACGATGCACAGTGGGGCTGTTGGGGCTTACATTTCGTTGCAAAAATCATAGTACTCTCAGAGCTCTTCATAGCTTTTTAACAAACATAAAAATGAGATTTTGGTTAAAACTATGTATATAAATAGCAAAAAAAAAAGATTTTTTTTGAGTATAGATATTCTTTTTTAAAAATCCTACAAAAATATATAAATTTTCTTTTTTTAAACAGAAATTGCTACTATTTTCTTATTCATAAAAAATGCATATAATCACAAAATTAATTTTTTAAAATCGTTTTTCATTTGCTTAAAAAAAAATTTAATAAATATTATCATCTAAAAACTAAAATTAGTCTTCTTTATATGTTTTTCTATAATCTTTGCTTTTTTAATAAAGTATTATTATTTTTTAAGTACTATTAAAGAAAATTCAATAGTTAAATGGAAAATTTTTCTCTTTTTACCTTTTCTTATTTATTTTACCATTTTACCCAACTTTAAATATTATTATTTCCCCCTTAACTTTCATATATTTTAAAAAGTTCTTCGAATTGTGGACCTATTATAAATTTTCTTGAACTCCTATTTTTCTAAAAATTATTAGATCCATCAAAATTTCGATTTTTGCTACGTTTTTGTTGGCATAGGCTCTACTGTGCGACGGGGCGTGGGCAGCTTGGTCGACTAGAATAAACGACAGGCAAAGAGAGACACAGAGAAGCACAAAGAGAGACTGAGAGAGTAAGAGGGAGAAGAAAGAGAGTGAGAGAGAGAGGGAGGTGGAGCGAGAAAGAGAGAGATAGTCGGGAAAGATTTGTACAATTTATTGTTGTTCTTTATGTAGCGCAAATGCATTCGCATTCGCATTGCGAATTTTCAACAATTTAAAACTTAACAACATGAAAATTGCAAATGCTGAATGCAATTACAAATGAGATATTGACGTGCGAGGGCCGCTCACAGAGTACTGCTTGAATACACACATATATGAATCGAGTTGGGTCTGTCTGTTTGCTCAAGGTGCATCGCGGCGATACGAACTTGTTGCAACTTTTAACTGCTGACGTCCCATTACTTGTAAGTGGCAGGTACATCCTTCAGCGTAGCTTCAACAACATCATCGTCATGCTTAGTCTAGTAGGGCGCTCTTGGCGCTCCTGTCGAATATAATGGGCACGAGCATAACAATAACTGCAAGAGCGAGTTGGAACAGACAAATGCATTTCCGAAACTTTGCCCGCTCTGGATGTGGATGTGGAGCCTTGGCAAACCCTTCTGGCACAGCGCCGCGATCTGGAGATGCCGTTCGTGTTGCGGAATTTCAATTTGCTGCTGTGTGCAGCACATAAATAAAATCTGTTTTATTATTTTCGCTAGCAAGCAGCTGCCAAGTGTCGCCCCCCCCCCCCCCCTCCACCCACCCAGTCACAATCCCAGAATTTCCCCCTATTCCCCCATTCCCCACTTGCCAGACAAGTTGTCACTCATTTACTAGCTCGTTTGGCCCCAAATTGCAACCAGATGTCGCAATTAGCATTACAATATGCAACCAGGCAGCATTTCCAATGCAAATTCCCAAATACTACTTAATTACCCAATGCCAGATTTCTAATGTGCGTTCCACTTTGCATAGAGCTGCCACAGATTTACTGCCTAAGGGCATGCATCACGAAATAAGAGCTGCAAATTCCAGCAAATATATATTCCGAGCACTTATTGGACTAATATTCAGCTAGCACTAGGAGGGGAAGGTTTTTGGGTCGATAAGCCAGATGACAAGCTAACTGACCTACCTCAATCACAGAGCAGAAAAAATTAAAGTAACGAAGAAACAGCAATGATAAAAGTAGTAATAATTTTATATAAAACCGAAAAAAAAAGTAAATAAAATAAATAATCTTAATAATAATAATAAAAATAAAATATATAAAAAATATATATAAATATATAAAAAATTATATATAAAAATAAAAATAAAAAAATAATAAATAATATATTAAAATAATATAAAATATTTAAAAATTACAATAGAAAAAACATTATTTTTTAAATTATATAAACTTCTTTTTTGATTTTCAATTATTTAAAGGCATTAAATTAAAAATATTTGTAATTTCTAAAATATTTTCTTGACCATAAATCAAAAAATAAAAGTAAACAATTTTTTTTTAATATATTATAATATTAGGAATATATATTAAAAACAAAATAAATAAAATAGTTAAAAAAATAATAATAATATAAGCAATATATAATTAAAAAAAAGTTGTATAAAAATAAAAATAATAGTAAAAAAAAACAATGGGTTCAGGGTATAAAAACAATAATACTTTACAATAATATTATACGTTAATTATGTATAACATTTAGTAATGACTTGATTTTTGATAATCTACAAAAAACGAAAAAAAAAAAAAAACGTAATTCGTTAAATATTTTCGCTGACCATAAATCAAATAAATACAAAAAAAAATATAAATAATATACAAATTCTTTTTTTTTATACGATTTATGTTGTTTCAATTAGGCAGTCAATCGGATTAAAATCGCTGGAATTGGCCTAAAGCTGATGCTGCACATTAATAATTTTAATTGTAAGCACATAAAGTTTTCGGCCAGCCATCTCCCAGGTGGATTGAAATCGATTCGTGCAAAAACTGATAAATGTGCCGAGTACACAAGTTCAATTATGGAATGAATCATTCGAATCAGGAATCGTTCTGCTCTATTTGCATAGCTCATGGAGCATGCAAAATGTACAAATTCCTATTAGAGAATGCCACACGTGGGCGATTTCCAATTGGAATTCAATTCAATTGCTCCACCGTCTGTCACGTGACTCGATTGTGTTCCGATATTCAAATTGATTGCATTATAGTACAGGGTATCTATTATAGCTGGCAAATCTGTTGGGCATGACAAATGCCATTTGCATTGACAACTAACATGGCTGAGCCTCCGTGTCAATCTGTTGGCCCAAACAAAATATTTAGTCGGCCAAGTGTGTCGCCCAGGGTCGGGCAGCAACAACGACTCCAGTGACAGACAATAATCTAGTGATATCGTGCAGAGAGAGAGAGAGGGAGAGCAACTCTTCGACTTTTGTGCCGAAATTGTTAAATTGAAATGAAATGTCCGACAATTGAATTGCGTCAAGCAAATTGAGAGCAGTGCTCTGGCAAAGCCAAAGGCAAATGGCAAACGCAGCAAAGCCGGGCTCCCAACGAGGACGATGAGGACGACGACGACGACGATGAGGACGAAGATGATGATGATCTATTAACCCCAACTGCGGCCAACTGCGACCGACGATAGAGACGCATGGCGCTGGCTGCCGTGGCTGCCGTGGCTGCCACCGCCATGGCTGCCACCATTTTAATTTGCGTGAAAGCGCAAAAAGATTTCAAAATTAAATCAGTGTGCGGCAGGGCAGACAACGCATACTTTGACTGTGCCAGCAGCGAGCGCTGCAATTGAGAGCAGCGAATCGTGGCAGGTCGGTCGCAGCACGGTAGCACAGCACGGGCGAGCTCAATGAATCTTGCTTCATCGGCCCACCTTTTGTGGCCTGTGCGAACGGCGGCCCCCCACCTCCCACCCATCGCACCACAACCAAAATCTACAGGCAAACACTCTAACTCGGCAAATTTGATTATAATGCGACCCTTTCACGTTGCCGCATGTGGCAAACACGCGGGCTTCGCGTAATCGAAGCCCAACAGGTGGACCAGAAAAATTAATTAGACTCCAAAGGCGCGCAGCCAAAGCAGCAGTGCCTTCAATTGCAGCGGCTGCCAGAGATTTATTCATGCTGCAACTCAAACGGGCAACGCGCATAAAAAGCATGTTAATTGCATGAAGCATTCATAATTTATAGGTCGAAGTCGGCGCACAGAAAATAGAGGAAATATGCTAAAGCGAGTGAGTGAAGCTCTAGTCGAGACTGCCAGTCGACGCAGAGGCAGGCAAAATTCCAAATTTATTAAGTCTTTGTATGTATTCCATGAACCTGCACAGCAAATTTGAAGTCTGCAACTTGTATGGTATTCAAGCGAGGTGAGGAATAATAAAGAAGAAAAATAATAAGGAATTGGGTTGAGTTATCAAAGAAAATTATCAGCTCCTACTGCGTATGACATACGCAAGTATTAATTTCTAACTTCAAGTCGCTAGCTTTTGTGGCTTACGCGATCGCTGCGTTCACATGGATGGACGGACGAACAGATGAACGAACGAATGGACGGACGAACGGATGGATGGACGGACGGATGGACGGACAGATGGATGGACAAACAGACAGCAATGGCAACATCAACTCAGATCGTCGCCCTGGGCCTGACACGCCTCCTTCTGTCTGTTTCCTACCTTTTCACAAATCCATTTCCATTTTTTGGAATGTATTCTAGGTATGCTAAAGTCAGGTACATGGGCATCACTTTAGTTAAGAGACTAAATGTAAGTCTCCATATAAATGAAACCAATAAAAACAAATACAAATTGTGCTTCGCTCTTTTTACCCATGCATAAAATGAATCGATGCTAATTTCGGAAAACAAAATGGTTTTGTTCAGCTTTGTATTTCAAGCAGTAATGTTTGGCGCTGCACAACTCTGTGAAAGGATACAGACAATATGAATCATATGGACAAGCTACCAATCAATTAAAACAAAGTATTGCAGCTCAACAACAATCTTCCCTACCTTCATAGTTGAGACAATATTGAAATGTCAGATACCAGAATCTCACAAAATGTTGTCACTATAATATATAAACGATCTGATTTAGTCCCATAGCTATAATTAAGTCAAGATTTCATTGTTTTTTCTCCTCCGTAAATGCCATATGACTATGTATCTATATCTAATTAGAAAAGGTCAACCAACTAATCTTTGCTCTAAATTCTTTTAATCTATCTCTCAAAATGCATTGAAATATTGTAAAAATAATTTTAAAAAATATTATAAAATATTTAAATATTATTGAAATATTATAAAAACAATTTAAAAAACATCTTATAAAATATAAAAAAATTATATATTATAATATAATAATTATAAAATCCTCAGAGCACAATGCTAGTTGGAAGTTGATTAGAGAATACTCACTCTATTCTAACATCAAGTTCGATTGTTGAATGATTCATGCCACGCATAGCTCTGCTCTGTTTACATAGTTCCTAATGCACAAGTTCCTATTGGAGAATGACACACGTGTGCGATTTCCAATTGGAATTCAATTCAATTGCTGCAACGTCTGTCACGTGACTCGATTGTGATAGCAAATGTTGTACAGGAATTTAGCAATATTCAAATTAACTATTCTGTACATACATTACAGAGTATCTATGAGTTGTTGAAGGGATCTTGTTGACTTCTCCTTACTGATAAAGTCAGCCACTTTGCTTATTCACTTTGCACTAACTGAACTGGTTCCGCCCGAACTAGAACCCAATTAGAAACTTTAGTTGGGCGAGATAAAGCGCTGTAAGTCGTGATCAGACGTCAGGCAGCGCACAGCTCATTTAGCAATATTTCGCCGTCAGTTTATGAAGCTGTCTCTCAATAAATAAGTGTGTGGACTTCGAAATTGATAAATAAAATGCATGGGGAAGAATAATAGCTGCCAGCCAGCTGAACAGCTCGCAACAACATCACAGCACAGCGCGCGAGCAAAATAAAATCTGGGCAAATGTAAAGAAAGGGGCGAAAAAAAAGGAGAGAAAGCGCAGAGCGAGGCAAAGAAAATATTACAGCGAACATGCTGCACGCAAGACAATGTCCACTGGCACGGGATAACACGGGCTAAGCCAAGGGGCGGGGCAAGGGGCAAGGAGCGGTCGCGACGAGGAGTTGTCGCGGGATGGACGCATTGTTGCCAACTTAGATTAAAAGTGATAGCCAGCAGCGTTCGCAGCGCGCCAATTGAGAAAGCAATCACAAAAACGCAGTGAGGCCATCGTTGGCAGCGCGAGCTGCCAGCCTGCACGACTAGCAGATACCCTGCCAGTGAGACTAAAGGACAAGCAGCTAGCTGCACAGCTATATATACCCTGTTCGAGCTAGAACGAGGTATACAAATGCAAAAAGAGGCAAACGGAAATCCAAACATGGCACGGGACAGCAAACTGCGAACGCTAACGGGAATGGGAATGGCAATGGCAATGGCAACAGGAATGGGAATGGGTACGGCAATGGGTACGGCAATGGGTATGGCTGTGGCTATGGCTATATGAATGGGAATAGGTACGGGATAAGCGACAAAGAGCGCGCGCAGGAGAAAAACAATTTATAATTGAAATCAGTGTCAAGACAACCGCAGCAACAACTAAACTAACGGACAGCAGCGGCAATGTTGCAGCGAAACGGAACGGGAGCAAGTGTTGCAGCACTTAAGTCAACTGAGCAGCGGACTACGACGACGCATTCGCTGCTGGAAATTAAAAGAAATTTCTATATACATTAAAGACAGGCAAAGCGGGAGGGAGAGCGTTGGGGAGAAAGGGAACACAAATTAGCTAATGTTAAATAAAGCCAATTTTGTTAAAGTTGTGCGACGACTGCGGCTGAGAGTGCGAGTGCGACTGCGAGTGCGGTAACGGCTGCAGCTGTACTCAGGATGCGGGGCACCGACCCAGGCACAGATACGAGCCCCCAGGGGCAATGGCAATGCGTCCCTTCTCAATTGGGTCAGCTCACATTTGGAGCAGAAATGGCAAACGGCAAAATGCGACGAGCCGCAGCGAAGGCATCAAATGAACCCGCCTCCGAATTTTGAGTTAGCCTTAAATGTTTTGCCAACTCTTCTGCTCTAAGCCGGCTCGGCTCTAAACGCTTTAAGTTCCATTAAATTAATTGTCAATTATAGCGTGGCCGGGCGCTCTGCGCGTGCTTTCAGCCTTTTCCACGGAACTCTTATCAATAATTTAAAAGAAAATTTTGCTTTGCGCGATTTCACTTTACGTTGATGAGCTGAGCCACCAGGCAGGACGAGGCGGGACGGGAGAACACAAAATATGTATTGTTGGTCAACAAAATTAGCTTATCCGCCAGTCTGCTCTAAACTCTAGTTAATCTACTTTAAGTGAACAACAGATAAGACAGTAAGATGGGGATTAAAATTGATTACCGATAATTATGAGAGAGAGCTTAAAAGGAGAATGTCAAGTTAGCTATGTCTGTGATAGCGAGATAGAAATGAGAATTGAATACCATTGATTTGATTATGCGAGTAAGTCAGAGCTACAAGCTAATAGAAAAAATATCGATAATTATCGATCATTTAACAGAATTCATAGCAATTATTAAAATATATCAAATATAGATATACATTTTAAAACAGATTTTAATCGATAGAGAATGGGATAGAGATGAAAGCTCAAAATGATATATACAAATTTGAATTGAATATAGAAATGGAAAATTTGTGTCGATTTATATAAGTATGATAAAATCTTCTCCATTATTGATTTCAAAACTATTTTAATGTTTTCATAAACATATATTGATTTTAAAATAGATTCTGTAAGCATATTGTGAGAAAGTATGTTCCATAAATTATCGATAAATATCAATTGTAAAAGAGATAGTTGAATAATTTCTAGCAACTTATTATACCTTAATCTCTTATAAGTAGATTTGTCTCCCTGTCATTTCCCATATTTATTTCAATTAATTAAAGTAAGACATTAAAGTGCTATTCTAAGCAATTTTATGAATACAGTTGCAATCATTCATTCATTATTCAAATTTCTTATACTCATATATCAAATATAATTTCAAACAGAATTCGATTCTTAAAATTTTACCAATATCCTGTTTCAGGTAATGGAATCTAATTAGATACGCCTCAGGCAAACTCAGAGAAGGCCAGATGTCGCGTCACGCTCATAAGACCAATTCAGTTTGAAGTGTCCAACTCGTTGAGTGAAACATATGAACTAATTGCCAAAGCAAATGGGCATGAATACGGCGAGTCAATCAATCAATTAACCTAACAATAGAATGTCCATTACCCAATTGAAATTTATGATGGTAATTAATACAAATCTAAGTTGAAACTGAGAAGTTTATTTGAACAGAGAGAGAGAGAGAAGGGGAAAGAGACTGTTAACACACACACACACACATAAAGAAAGAGTGAGAGAGAGGCCGACAGCATTAAGTTTAGAGCAGAATCTTAACAAGAAATTCAACTTTTGATTGACTCCGTTCAACTAGCTCTTAGTTTGTTTGCCCAAATAAAGCCTAATTAATGGCCCGGGAGGTGAATGGAGTGCAAAAGCATTTGCCAGCTTCCAATTTCAAATAAATAAATAGCTGCCCCGCCGGGCTGAGTTGATTTCCAGAGGCGCTGAACCGAATTTATTTATCTATTGGCCCTAATTCCAGCTGCCTTTCAAGCCGACTCCAGCAGCTCATTATTATGCAATGCAATTTGATTAGCCTGTTGTTGGCATTTTATTAATGCATATTTAAATTGAATTCGCCTCCTTTTCACTCCTATTTTCCCTTCTTTTCTCTCGTTCTTTTTTTTTTTTTTGTTAGTTTTGCATATTCAATTTAATCCCCGGCACGAGGACACGTGAGCACCGGACCTTTTGGACCTCCTCTCCTCTAGATTTCCGTGCGCCAGCCTTGGCCCTCTGCGTGCGCCAAGGATTACAAATTATACCGAATTCGGTACCATTTTTCATGTCGAAATTATTTAATTATTGGCGAAGCGGAAAAAGAGCAGCGAGCAGAACGGCTATTCTCCCACATTTCCAACATAATATACCCTGTAAAAAAATTTAGGATGTAGAGGAGGTGCTCACGGAAAGGTATTTGAATATAGGTATTTAAAAGCTTTTAGATATGCTTAATATTCTTTTGAAATTATTAGAGAAAAACAAGAGAAAGATAAATAAAATTAAAAAAATTTTAAATAAAATATTAAATATTAAAAAAAATAAAATTAAAAACATTTTTCCATAAATTGTTTTCTGATATATATTATATAGAAATAATAGAAATAATTGATCGAAAAATGTTTATCTTCATATTTTTTATTTTATTTATAGATGTGCAACTCTCAGAGCGTTACCAGGTGAAATAATGGCAGAGTCAGAAAACTTGGAAGTTTTAGAAGTACCACCCAAAGATGTTTAAGTAAAGTAACTGCACGATCGTGCCAAATATAACCTATTGAGTTAGATAGGTAAGAATATCTTCTATCTTAGTCATTCGTACATGATACGTATTCCAGGCACTGAGAGTAACATCATATCAGCCTGCTCTACCTTAGCTTAAATAAAAGTCATATCTCAATTATGTCCAGCTTTCTTCAAATAAAACATTCCCTTGCAGGGTATTTCGTATCTATCGCCCTTCGTTGCCTGTGCGTGTACGCAAATGTATCCCAATTTCCTAAATGTATCTTCCATGTTTTTTTTATTCGTGCTGCTCGCCGCTTGCTGCTGGCTGTTGTGTTTAGGTCGTGTTTATGGCATGTATTAATTTTCTGATTTGATGAACCGTCAATGCTAGCGCGTGGGGGGTACTGAGCAGTGGGGGCAGGGGCAAGGGGCAGGGGGCAGCCGGCAGCTGTTATCGTTATCCTAAAAATTCGATCTAGCGCCTTCATCGACTCACATCGTCGGCAGCAGGCAAATTTGTAGCCATGGCCAGCAGGCCGTTAAGTGGGCCTAATTGTTATGGCTACAGCTGAGCTTGGGAGCTCGGGAGCTAGGGAGCTCGGGTGCTCGGGAGCTGGCTAAATTTATACCCGAAATAGTAAACATTATGGCCTTTTGCCAATTACGCACTTGGCCAATATTAAATTTCAAGTATCGAAAAGGATGCCCACTTGCGCAATTATATTATTGCATTTAACCTCTGTCCCACAGCGTCTAATTAGGAAATACAGCGGGGGGCCGGCCCAGGGTCGCTTGCCCTGCCTAAGGTATCCCTTTGATGAAAAGAAAAACCCTTGACTTTGACACAAAGTCACAAACCGATGCCAATGGAAATGAAAACGATTTCAGCTCAAATTACGACGTGAGCAGCCCGAGCGAGACATATGAAGTTTGTGAAGAAAATATCATGTGAGAGCCGCAACTGCAAAGATATTAAAAACTTTCAGCATTCACCCACCGTGCGGAGTCTGTTGGTTTTGCCTCACAAACAGCAAAGTTCTCTCTCTTTTTTTTCCCATTCATATTTGCTTAAAGTCTCGTTGCACAAAGTTCGAGCTCGGTCTGACTGCCAACCAGAGCTAATGTGGAGCTCTTATTAACAGCTCCAGGTGGATTTTCTGTGGGTGAGCGTTGAGCAGTCGTCTATGCGCGCTTTATTGCCTTTTTCATTTCGATATATGAAAATATACGGAATCAATGTGTGGCTACATTTTAATATATTTCAAATATACGTTTATGCCAGAGTTAACTACAAAGTGAACATTCCTGACACACACAGAAATAATAAAAAATAAATAAAAAAATGTTATAAATGAAATGAAAAATTGTATCTCGACTATACGATTTATAATTAAAAATATGAAGCTTGCCTCAAGCTGTGACAATTTTTTAAAAAACAAGTAAGTAAACTCTAGTCGAGCGTGACCAACTAGAGGATACCATGAGCCACGTCGAATCTGTGTTTTTCATAGAATTTGGGGCCGGTATTCAAAATATAACAAAATTCAAAATTGCATAAAATATATATAAAGCTAAATATAAAATTTGGTGTCTCCAGCTTAAAAGATGGGCGAGATATTTTTAATCGATAACAATTTATTGAGGATAGTTATCGGTACTTAAAAATAAACTTGATCTGCGCTCTGTATATAGGGGTCTACAAAAAAAATCAAGTCTCTAGTTCTTATAGAAGCTGAAATCGGAGCGTTCAAACATACGGACGGACGGACGGACAGGGCCAAATCGATTTCTTTTGTCATCCTGATCCTTCTGCCTGTTACACACATCCAACAAAACCATTATACCCTGATTTTCCATTTTCAATGGGCTCAGGATATAAAAAAGCAAAGCGAATACTGACAATAATAATTGTAATTTAATATCAATCAAACTTTAGTTAATTGAAACTTTAAGCCAGATTGCTATAACTGTACTCCAATATTGAATATATGTATTTTACTATATGTATATAGTATATATATTTGTTCACGTTTAGTTATAACATTTGACCAAATAACTTGGCTGCTTGCCACATGCGACAATTTGGCAAGCGAAAAAAGTTTTACTTTGCCGCCTGACCTTGACTGCAGTGAATGCAATTGTTAGCCATTTCAGTCACGCACACACACAGGCACACACACGAATACACACACACACCCTGGCACGCACACACGTAAACAACAACAGCAAAAAGTTGTTGGCAAAAGTTTTGAGTTGTTTTTATGTTCGATGCGAAAATGCGAGTCAATTAATTACAGGCCAGCGAGAAAATAAGTATACCAAGTTTTTTTCCCCCCTCCCTTCCTTTGACTCACTCCCACTACCACTGCCACTCCCACTCCCCCACACTCACTCCCATTCCCTCTGCAGTACGTGTTCGGCCCATGTTGCCATTCAGCATGCCATAAATAGAGCGCGCCGCCACGGCCATCTGAGCGCCAACCCGAAAACCTCAAATAAAAATGTTTGGCTATATTTTTGTCTCTTTTTTCGCTGCTGCTGCTGTTGTTGTTCGTCTTTGGCAGCAATTGGAGACATCACATCGAGCATGTGGCACCGAAAGCTTTCAGCGTGTGGTGTGCGGTGGGTGTGTAGTGTGTAGTTGCATAAATAAAGAGGATAAATGAAAGGCTAATGAGGTCAAGCGGGCAGCAGCAGTGGAATGTTTTATATTCGACACATTCACTTTTAGCTTCACTCGAGAGCCACTTATCTCAATTGTTGGTCTGTGAATCAGTGTATACATATATATATTGGTGTGTGTGTGTGTATGTGTATGTGTATGTGTTTGTGTGTTTGTGCCGTGACTGCTGATAAGAATCGAGGCTGTAGCAGCAGCAGCAGCACACTTACCATAAACAGTCTGGCCAGCAATTAGCAGCATTAGTAGCCAGCAGCTAAGCCGGGCCACAATTCCACATGACCATCTGCTGTGACTCCTCATTTTGCGTTGCGGCTGCGAGCGTCACTCGCTTCCCCCGTTGTCCTGCCGCCAGTCCCGTTGTCCCTCTGCGTGCTATCAGCACCTGCCGTGTCCACGGCTCCGCACCTGCGCTGCCAGCCGTAACTGTAATGGAAAGCATTTATGCGAAATGTTACAGACTCCGAATACACATTAAACAGAGCACAAAATGCACGCAAAACTTTAATTTTATATCTATTTTATATGCATATTTACATTAATTTTAAATTTCTCTTTCTCTCTTTTTTTTTTTTTGGTTTGTTTTATGGCCTACAACAATTTGCTCTGTTGTGGTTTGACTCCTGAAACTAGCTCATTTTTTATACCCTGAGCCCATTGAAAATGGGAAATCAGGGTATAATGTTTTTGTTGGATGTATGTAACAGGCAGAAGGAGGCGTGGCAGACCCCATAAAGTATATATATTCTTGATCAGGACGACAAGAGAAATCGATTTGGCCCTGTCCGTCTGTCTGTCCGTCCGTCCGTCCGTCCGTCCGTCCGTCCGTCCGTCTGTCCGTATGTATGAACGCGTCGATCTCAGCTCTCAGAAGAGCTAGAGACTTGAAATTTTTTTTGTAGATCCCTATATACAGCGCGCATATCGAGTTTATTTTCGATAATCGATAAATATATTCGTTTTTTTGTTATCGAATAAAAACATTATCGAAATTCAGTTAAAAAATTATATCTCGCCCATCTTTTAAGCTAGAGACACCAAATTTTATATTTAGCTTTATATGTATTTTATGCAATTTCGAATTTTTTTATATTTTGGATACCGGCCCCAAATTTTCCCCAATTGAAGTTCAGTCTCAAATATAGCCAAAATGCGAATGAGTTGGCACTTTTACTAAACTGACAAATATGCCCAAAGAATATGTTGATCATATGCCGAAAATTTCATTGAAATCCGTTAAATAGCAAAAAAGTTATTAAACAAAACATTTGGCTACTTTGCAAAAACACGCTGCAGCAGCGCCAAGCGAACGCACTTGCACATACACATACAAACGCTCGCATTCTAGTCGATTCGAAGAATCGCAAATTACGTTTGAATTTTGTTGAATTATCAGCTGCTGCGTTAGTTTACATTTCTAAGACAGTGGAGTGGCGTTGTTGGTAGAGGTGATGCGCGTTGCTTAGTTAACGTAGATTCAAACCTCGCCAATGTCAGTTTTTTGAAAAAAATGCTTTACACTTGAAATTTTTGTATAATTTTACGCCAAATATAAGTGTGTTGGAAAACACAGGTTCGACGAGGCTCAGGGTATACCCTAGTCGGTTACGCCCGACTAGAGTTTTCTTACTTGTTTTATCATTTTAATGTTCAACTTTATTTGCTGTGTGTCGCTCAACAGGTTTGACATGAGCGCGTTTTTATGGCCCTAGTCAAGGGTATTTACACAGCGAACACTTTACTCAGTCTACGCTCAATTTGATTCAAGATTTTCAGCGGAAATGTTCATCACATTATAGAGTTTATGAAACCTTTTTATAGAATTTAGACAAGCTCAATTGATAAGGACTTTATTTTCAATGTTTTCCTTAACAATTTCCAATATCTAAATATTTTTTAATTCAACTTTCAACTTGCCCTCAACAAATAGAAATTTCAGTTGTTTAAATACTTTTACATTTAAATTACTTTGTTTAGGTGGCTGAGCACGGATCAAGTTACATTATATTTGTTAAGCTATGTATATCAAACACTTTGCAAGTCAATTGAAGTCTGTTATCTACATTTATGCGAAACTATATCAAAACACAACACATTTATAATGACACTGGCATCTCCATAATCGAGAGACCTAAACACATCAAAAGTCCTCGAATAAATCTTCAAACACTTCAATAGACACTTAAGCAGACTGGAAAATCATCAAAATTACTTGGCTGTCAGCCTATCAGACAGCAGCAGGCACGTGTGCGTCAACTAAAACGATTACACGCACTAGACCTGCGTCGCCCTGGGCGTTTAAATATTCAATTTCTCACGCACATAATTAATCCTTATTCTAATTAATATGATCAAATTTCACAGCTATTTAGCAACACCTTTTGATGACATGTGAGACGATTGCAAATAAACGCAAATAAAGGGGGACAAAATGTAAGATAAATAGAAATGTTTATCGCATTAATACATAAATAAATAGGTATCAATTTCATTACAATCTATCATTTGATTATTTAATTTAAAATTTAAAAATGTTAGTATCATAAATGAGATCTATGAATGCAAACTCTGCATTAATATTACCTTTATTTAAAGGTATTCACAATTTATGTATAAACAAGTAAGAGTGCTCTAGTCGGGACGGCTCGACTAAGAGATACCCTGAACCCTGCAAGAGCTGATATTAAAAACGTTCAGCGTATGGTATACACGAGTAATCATGCCAAATTTATGGTAAAGATCACAAATCACTAACTTTTGTGGCTTACGAGATCGCTGCGTTTACACGGACAAACGGACGGACCGACAGACAGACGGACAACTCAGTTTGTGTTCCTGATCAAGAATATATATACTTTATGGGGTTTGCCACGCCTCCTTCTGCCTGTTACATACATTTTCACATACCCTGAATTCCCATTTTTAATGGGTTCAGGGTATAATAAATTATTAAAATGTAGAAATTTATAAATAGATAAATATTTAATTAATTTTATATTTAACTATAATAGTTTATAAATATATATTTTCTTTTATATATTTATGTATTTAATCATTTAATTTCAAATTTAAAAATCGGTATATCATGAGATGTGGTCTATGAATATTTTAAAAGTATTCATAATTTATATAAAATAAAAATAAAAAATATATTAAAAAAAAAAATAAAAAAATAAAATAAAATTTATAAATATAAAAAAATGCTATATAACTATTTAATTTATAATAATACATAAATGTATAAATAAATAAATAAATTTATATTTTCTTTTATAAATTGATCTATCCAAATATTTTGTATACAACCTTAGCATTCTCCGTTAATGTTAAATATTTTTGATGCCCTTGGACTATAAAATCTGCAGTAATTTTTCTATTATTATAATAGGCTATACAAATTTGTATAATAAAATAAATATTATTAAAATAATTTCTTAAAATTATTGCATTAAGAATTGCAAGATTATCATGGCATATACTAACAAATATTTATCTAGAGATTTTACAGAACTAAACAAGCTCAAGAAGTTAATTTTCAATTTCTTTATAATTTACTTCAGCTGCTAGAGACAAGCTTTTCACTCAGCTTTTATTATTATTTTGTTTTGCATCACTTATATAATAATTTTTATTAAAACATCAAGCAATACGAATAAATATAAAGTAGGCCCATTTAGCTACCACTTGACTTTCAATTGAGGCTTTGCTGTTTTTTTTTTTTTTTTTTTTTTTTTGAGCCCAGTACAGGGTCAGCTGTGGTCAGAGAGCGGTTTTAGTTATCCAAATGGATTGTGCGCCTATTTGTCTGGTGCTATGGAAATTGTGCGAGTACTTAACGCCACGAGCCGCTGTCGAAAGCAAGTGAAGCGCAAAAAATGCGAAAAACATGCACCCACACCGACAACCACACAACCGCCAGAGACAACAGCCAAGAGCCAACAGCCAGCAGACAACAGACTTCCTGCCCAGCTTCCATCCTTGAGGAACGCACAGTTGAGGCGTGTAATCAAAGTGTCTGATATCAAAGCAACAAAAGCGACGTCCACGACGACGACGACGACGGCGAAGACGACGACAAAGTTATGCATAAATTTTGGACGCCAACTCGACTGAGCGCAAAATCAATACAGGAAATAAATTAGTTTCGGCTCAAAAGCCAAAAAGCCAAACGAGAAACAAAACAAAATACATACCTACATATATATACACAGACGACGCTGCGAATGCGGCTCTGAATTCGAATTCGGATTCGGGGTAAACGGATACGAATTCCCGCAAAAAAAAAAAGAAGGGAAAGTACTAAAGGACGAGGTTGGCTCTGTAGGTGCCCCTGGTGGCATCCAGCAAATGACAATGTTTTGTTATTGTTGCTGCTGGTGCTGGTGGTGGTGGTGGTGGTGCTGGTGCTGCTGCTGTGGTCGCCCCACCAATTGTTTAGCCAGCCCCAATTGGACTGGGCTGCGACAGCACTAGAGCCTAATAATAGCCGCACATAAAATTTTATTAGCCCGAGCGTAACAATTCAATTGGGTCATGCTTTATGGCGCCACTAGCCGCATTTTAAAACCAGTCATCGATGTGGGTCAAACTGCAGGTGTCGCGTCCACCTGTCACCTGTCACCTGTCGCGGCCATAGTCAAAATATACGTGGAAATGGCCCGAGCAATTGATGCTGCCTAATAAACTTCAATTTAATTTCAAATTTATTTCAACCAGCTGATCAGATGAATAGACCATATAAATGACAAGCATCTATAGATAGCTTCAACTTAGAGATACTCTGCACGAAATTGGCTAATTCTTTTTTAATATGAAACCAGTAAGAGTGCTTTAGTTGAGACTGCTCGACTTGGAGATACCCTGAAGGCCGAGAGAAGCTGATAGAAGTATACAAAATCCAAAATATACAAATATATATACTTTATTATATATTATATTTATTTACTCTACTCAGCAAAGTTAAAGTCACTAGCTCTCCCTAGAGTACTTAAGCTATATTTAAAAAACGAAGTCAGATAATAGAGTCTGCTCGATAAGAGGGAGATGAGTTGTTGAAAGTAAATGATAAGTTCGTAAATGATGAGATCGCATCGGTTACACGGCCGCTTGGCGGACGGACGACGGACGGAAGGACGGAAGGTCGGAAGGACGGACGGATAGACGGAAGGACGGACGGATAGACGGAAGGACGGAAGGACTGACGGATAGACGGACGAGCTGACGGATGGATGGACGGACGGATAGATGGACGGATAAACGGACGAACTGACGAATGGATGGAGGGACGGAAGGACGGACGGATATACGGAAGGACGGATGGATGGATAATCGGACGATCGGACAAACGGACATGGCTTAATCAACTCAACTCGTCTTTCTGATAAATAATATACACTGTATGGCATCTGTCACGCCTTCTTCAGCCTATTACATACCTTGTCTCCAAAACCATTATACCCCGAACTCCCATTTTTAATGAGTTTGCTTAGACTCTTCAAAATGTTAAGCCAACATCCAGATGGAGTCTAGTATGAAGTGAATACGCGATTGTAAAGAAAAGTCTCAAGACGATGATGCTGTTCTCTGGCGTCTCCTTAATACATTACAGAATACAGAAATAATATATTAATATTAATAGCTCATACAAGCAATATCTTCGCTCTCAGCTAAAGCTGTGCTTTAATAGTTCATTCCCCCATCTATCGACATCTTTGACTGCTGCTCGTCTAATCTGTGGCAAGGCACGTTATGTACTGTTAAGCTCCGATCATAACAATTATCATAAACATATGGAACACCCACGCACACATTTATATTTATACTTATTCATATTTATGCAGATTTGTAGTTGCATCAATTTAGCATAACCTATGCTTATGTCCCATGTCTTGTTGCCGGCCTTAACCGAGCATAACTGTCGTGTTCTTTATATGGCGTCGGCGACACCGCAACAGCCATAAAGTGTCGTAAAGTGCATTAGAGCGCACTTGGCACAACACGCACACACCCCAACACACACACACACACACACACACACACACACATAGAGATGTTTACAGGCTGCAGAAGAAAAGAAAAAGCAGGAAATCAGCAAGTGAAACAAAAGCAATTCAGTGCCTGCCCTTGAAAGCTGGTAAAGAAATGCTATGCATAAATATTCATGCGCCCACAAGAGCCACCAGTGTCTGCAGCAGCACCACCAACCACTATAAACGACTTACACCTTCAGGCGTGGGGCGGGAAGGTGTGGAGGGGGAGGATGGGTGGACGGGTGGACGGGGCAAAGGCGTCGCTGATTCTGCATACTTTATGCCATTTCTGATTGTTTATTATTGCGACACGGAGCGCAGACACCGACTGGGACTGCGGGTGCAAAAGAGTTCCAGCTGCCAAAGCAGAAGCATTTAAATGCCTTGGAACATTTATTGGCGTGTTTTACGCGCCATAAACTGAAATTCATAAACATTTTATGCACTACATGTGTAAATGTGTGCACGTCCACCTCGGCATTTTCCGTGTTCCTCTCCTGGTCACGCCAGTGGCCCCAGTAGCCCCAGTTGACCCCCCCCCCCCCACTCCAGCCCACTGGCTGCACGCTGCAGCTGCAGCTGCATACATGAGCAGGTCACAAACAGAGGCATATTTTTAGCCGTTAGCCTAAAGAACCAGACAATGAAAAGAAAATGCAAATAAAGCAGCTCGACTCGACTAACGATTGCTCTAACGTGCGAGAATATTTATAGGGATTTACTCAGCGATAAATGATTTTCCACGTGCCGCGCCCCAAAGGGCGGACCCTGAAATTTATAGGGCTAGATGTGCAGAACAGCCAACAAAGGCTCAACTGCATATCTTCTTGATTTGCCTTAAATTTTATGTAAGATAAAGTGTTTGTGGTGCGACACGCCCACGGTGAGTGAAGGATTATGAACTTGGTAGTTTGGCTTGAAGCTGATCTGGACTATAAGGACTCTAGCTCCAATAGACTTTAAGGTTTAATAGGGCTTATAAAAGACACTATAAAGTAAGGAACAGCTTTCTTGTTTTCAAAACTCTAGGTGAGGCTTAGGTAAATAAATGTATAGATAGATCAATAAATAGATAGATATGTGGAATCTGATAGATTGATAGATAGATAGATAGATAGATAGATAGATAGATAGATAGATAGATAGATAGATAGATAGATACATAGATATAGATAGATAGATAGATAGTTCGTACAAAAAAAAAAAAGAAGACCTATACATTTTAATATCTATTGAATATAAACATTTATCTATTTATCTGATATATCTTATTATATTTGCATGTATAAACAAATTTTTATCTATACACAGACTTTATACATGAGTCAATACTCCAAGTTTCTAGTCTGAAGGAATATTCCCAAAAACTAAAAAAAAATTCCTGATTCCACTGATCTAACACCAATGCCATACAACTTTATTTTTTACGAAAGCTTCAAGATGTATAACTCTTCAACGAAAACTCCGACTTCAATGTAAAATTTTTTTGCTATCAAAAAAAGGATCAGTTTTAATGAACAAAATCTTTGCTCTAAAAATGTTCATTTAATATTCAATAATTTATATTCATTTACTTAAGAGCCTATAAAAAAGTTTGATTTTTGTGGCTTAAATGAGCCAAAAAAAAATAAATAAATAAAAAAAATTAATTTCAAGACGCTGAATAACTCAAAGAATGAAGTAAACAAATTTTAAAATATATAATAATTTGTATGCTTTCAGATATTAGAAATTGTATCAGGTATGCTCCTTGTAAGCCATAGAAATATATTTAAATTTTACTTGGCAAATTTGTTCAACATTGATCAGCATTACATAGTCTCTAGCTACAGACAGATAAACGATCAACATATATACCATATATACTCTTCTCCACTTTCTTTTCTTCACTTCTAGAATGAGTATAAAAACGAGTCTCCCATAAACATAACCGATGCATGCCTTTAAAGACTCCCAGCACCTCTCATAAAAGTGATTTGTAAACACTTTCAATGGATTCATTAAACGACTCGCCACACTATCGACCACTCGACTAGGTCGAGTGAGTTGTTATCGATAAATTGGCGCCACAAACTGACAATTGCAGCGAATATGCTCGCCCCAGGATGCGACTTGTTTTTGCTGCTGTTGCTGCTGCGTGTGCTTCCCCCTTCCAAATAACACAGAGAGAAGAAGGGAAAAAGGTAGCATACTTATGGGCGCAATGCTGCAGGCACTGCGAAAATGCGACATAAAAATTCATTTTATAGCTTTGCGTTTTTATTGCCGCCAGGCATTGTTTCTATAGCCGCAGTCATTCGGTAATTGTTACAAGCGTTGCTCCTGCTCCAACTCCTGTTGCTGCTGTTGCTGTTGCTCCCTCTTCTTCTTCTTGTTGTTGCGCATACGCCGCGTGGTGCTCATGCATATGCAAAGAACGCAAAAGGCACTCGTGATCCGCTAAAAAGCGGCAAGTGGCTTCCGTGAGTGCGTGCGTGCGTGTGTGCCCCGCCATGATAAGCGCATTTCAGGCTTGACTGACTCCAACTGCCATTTCCGTTTGGCCAACGACATTAGCCCACCGCTGCCAGTTGGCCCTTGGCCCCTGGCCCCCGCTTGGCCGCAGTCAATTTCCAGCTGCCAAAGACGCGATAATTGCACGCCGATATTTTTTGATAAGGTCAAACGAGCAGAGCCGCATTTATTTATTGTGCGTGCACCTGTCCAGTCGGCTCTGTTTTCGCTTTATTATTTTTATATTTTGCCATTTCATTGGGCATCGGGCATTGGGTCCGTGAAAATTCTGTTTTCATTTCCAATTATTATTTTTATGTGCACTCATTGTCTCGCCTTTGCCGAAAAGCCGTACGCTGAGTAAGCACAAAATCTCAAGTGCCCTTCAATGTACTTGATTAATTTGATCAGGCTCCAGACATAACAGGCAAAACTCACTGGGCCTATGCCCACGTCCACTCCCACGCGCCCATCGCCTGCTCAATCTATCCCAATTACCTTGCTTATATTAACAACTGGCAGCAGGCGTGCCCCACTTTCCACTCTGTGTGCTCTAGAGGCCTTCGCAGCCGCATGACTTCATGCGACGCTTACGTGTCGCATCTGTGGGCTGAATGGAATTGAAACAAATTTGAACATGGCCCTGTCCACTGTCGACTGCCGCCACAATCTTCCTCTTATACGCTCGCATCTACATAAAGATACAGCAACAACACACGACAAATCAGAATCTCAGTTGGTAACAGCCAGCGAGAGAGAGAGAGGGAGAGAGGGGGAAAGCGAGAGAGACAGAGAGAGACAGAGAGAGAGAGAGAGCGGGCAGCTGGGCTGGCCTGAACTAGACCATATCAGTGACGGTTGTCAGTCTAACGTCAAATGCACAGTGAAACGAAGTGTGTCGAAAAATTATAGAATTAATTATGGGTGAAGTCGAAAGGTCTATCAATTAAATATATTTAAGCTAGCTTAAAATGAATTTAAGTTAAATTTATATTATTTGTTTATCATTTTTTCTATAATCTGATATGTGATATCTAATGGGTTCTGATAAGAAAAGAGTGTGATAGATGGAAAAAGCTTATGTGTTATTATAAACATATCATAAGAAATATATTTCCATATTTCAATTTAAATTATAAATCATATTTCTTCACTTTAAGACTCTATTCAATCTCTAAACTTCTTCACTAATATTCGCTTCAGTGACTACCTTTTCTATACTTCTTACTTAACAACTCCAATAGCTGCACAGTGAGACGAAGTGTGTAGAAAAGTTTTATATTTATATACGATTTAAAATGTACAATATTTATAACCACATATATTAGTTAGAAGATATCATATATAACATTATAGAAAAAAAATATATATATATAAAATAAAAATTATTATAAATTTAATAAAAAAATATCTATATATTAGTATTAATTTCAAACTAGTTTGAATTATTTAATGTTTAAATTAATCAATTAAATTAATTGAATTAATGAATTAAATTAATCAATTAAATGAATAAAAATATATATTTAATTATAATTAATTTCAAACTAGTTTGAATTCATTTCATGTTTAAGTGAATCAATTAAATGGATTCAAACTAATTAATGATAATAAATATATCATTGTTTTAATTATAATTAATTTGTTTATTATCTGAGATATCATTATCTTTTCAGTAATATGTGTTATTATAAATACGTTGTTAAAGTGTCTCAAATGAATTAATTTAAACTAGTTTGATATTATGATTATTAAATTTGTATAATTTTTTTTTTATTTTATATTTTCAGCTCTTAAGATGATGAGAACAAAAAATTAAATAGGTGTGTTAGTTGAAAAAATTATATAATATTATAGTTTAATATCTATATGCATTTATTTATTTATTATTATTTTTTGTAATTTATAAATACACGTTCTTTACTCTCGATTCGAATTTCTTGAAACTCGACTCAATATGTGATTATAATGATTCAATATGATCTTATAAGAAAATATCTAAATATATTTTTTTTCTTTGTAATTTATAAATCAAATTTCTTTAGTCTTGATTCCAATTTCTTGAAACTCGATTCAATTCAACAATTTTTCTGCGGTGCCTATATTTTCTTTACTTCCTACTTTACTACTTGAAAACAGTCTAGAAAAACCAATTGAATGTTTTCACAACTAAATATTATGAATTACTAAAACAGCAACAACAGGGACGTTAGGCAAAGAGAAGCGCCTAGTTATTGCGATTGTTCGAACTGACATACTGAAAATTCGCTATTGCAGAACTATAAATTAGAGCGGAAGCAGGCTCAACTGCCTCGATCTGCGACAGATACGTGTGCAACGATCCATAGGCAAGAGTCAAGAGGCCAAACAGTGTGCGGTCTGGCTGACATGGCCCGCAGTTTATTTGATGGCTCGAACCACTGTGTGTTTAAGAGGCGTTGAAATTAGCTCCTCCTGCGCTCGCCATGCTGTGTCCTGCGTCAGCTTCGTCGTCGTCGCCGCCAGTTCAAGTGGCGCTAGATAAATGCTGAATTCGTGTCTGGCGGGCGCCCAACACATTATTCGATGGGTGGTCGCACTCTCTCTCTCTCTTTCACTCTCTGTGTGTGTAGGTGGTTAGAGCGGGATGGCATTTGGCAACGCCCTCGGTTGCCGCGTTGGCAACACGCTTTAGTGCACATTAAGACTTGTTTACGAATTTGCTTGTAACATGAAATTAATTTGTAAATTTAAAGGTTGCCCAATGGGGCGCCATCAGCCAGCAGCAGCGGGCAGTGGGCAGCGGGCAGCATCCGCATCCGACAGCTGCCATAGTGGATCACGGCTAGGTAATAAAGATAACGAAGCCTCCATCATCGCACACCGCACGTAATTTTTTAATTATTTGTCTTTCGCTCGCGGGGCAACAGCTGGAACCGGCTCAAACTAACCGAATTGAATGCCCCGCCCGACTCGAACTCAACTCCATTAGCCATAGGCAGGAGCTCTCGCAATTGCCATTAATCAGGAGTCAAGTGTAGCCATGGAGCAATTGAAGTTCACTCAAATCACAAATTGAAATTTTCTCCAAGTTCGCGGCGACAAAGGCGTCAATGCGACTTTAAGTCTTTTATGCCTACGACTTCATCATCGCCGCCCCGAGTTTGATTTCTGCAGCTTGTCTTGATTTAAATTAAATTCGGAGCCGCGCGCGACGGCAAATACTTGGCTGGCATTTTGGCAACTTCCGGCTTTGTTGGTTGGCCAACTTTTTGGCTTGTATACGGACTAAGTACAAGTTTATGTTGCCTTAGCGCGCCCGGCGCTTCATTAAAAGCGACTCACGACGCACAATGAGGGTGCGAGCTGAAGCCGGCGGAGGCCGTGACTATAGCTGATGGTGGAACTGGGAGTTGGTGTTGGGGTAGGAGGCTGCCGCTGCTGTTGCTGTTGTATCCTCAGTCTCAGTCTCTTTAAAGCCTTTGCCCATTTATCAAGCGAAGGCCAAGTTTGCGTGTGCCGTGCATAAAAACTAACTACATGCCGTCAAGTTTTTGCTGCTTAAGCTACTTAAAGCGAACTTAAAACATGAAACAAATCCCCAACGCACGCCTCCTGGGTGGCCTGTGACAGCAACTTCCAGCTGCCTGACGTGCAAGTAAATTTTGGAGTGTGTTCGACTGAACATATCCAATGTCTGCGGCCCCACGCCCAAGCGAATGTATTCCATAATAAAATGCATTCACAGTCACCTCACCTGGAGGCAGGCGGCTGCTGCTGCCCTGTCGCACCTGCATTGTCATGCACTGTTATTTCCAAAGGATATAAAATATGATGGTCTGCTGATAAGCTCACTCTGATCACTGATGACAGTGCAACTTGAGCCTGCATCTATCCAGCAGTTGCCACACTTGAAAATGAGCGAACACACACACACAAGCTCACCTGGATTCATTTCAGAAAAACTCTACTTCTGCTTAATGAAAGCTTATGCAACTCGAAGCATTTGACCTGAATGAAAGGGAGCTGAATAAGCTGAACGATTGCCTGAGCTTGCATTCAGCAGTTGCTACTTCTCCTTCCATGCTCGAGCTGTTTGTAATGGATCTTTTTAAACCGATTCAACTTCCTAGTTTACAGCATTTCGAAGGCTTCAGACTGAAGCTGCTTAAACATCGATTGTGGCTCCAAATTATAATAAAAGTGAGAGTTTTATAAACTATATATTTTATATATAAGAATAAATATGAATAATGAAAAAGAAGGACGGACGGACGAAAGGAAGGGCGGACCGACGAAAGGAAGGGCGGACCGACGAAAGGAAGGACGGGAGGACGAAAGGAAGGAAGGACGGACGAAAGGAAGGACGGACGGACGGACGAAAGGACGGATGGACGGACGGACGAAAGGAAGGATGGACGGACTAACGTGGCTGAATAGAGTCAGCTTGTCGTCCTGATCAAGAATATATGTATGTAACTGATGTGTTCTGTCACGCCTTTCTCCTCTTACATATATTCTACCAAACCTTCGATTTCCCATTTTCTATAGTTTCAGGCATGAAAGACTAAAAAAAAAATCTTATAAAACCTATCAAAATTGTTTAACTACATGAGAATCATTGCTTTTAACAGACCTACTTCATTCATAGTGTTTTATAGATCACTCAACTGAAGTTAGTTAAGATTAGCCTTATTCCTCATGATTCCCTTGCTTATCACCTGCCTACTCTGATCCTATCCTTGAGCTTTACTCCCTCTCGCTTTACATCATGCAGCCTAGCGTAAGACCTCATTTACAATCCCACTGTTTTATTCCTTTCAATTTCCAGAGCCCTATATACACAGATTCATTTACAGTTGGCTCACTTTGTTCAGGGCTTTCAATCTTGCGGCGCCTCGTGCCCAAGGCCACAAATTACAAAAGGCTGAAAGTACAAATAGATTTTTGCTACCAACTACAAATGACTCATAATTGTCACATAAACTGAGCTCCTGAACCAACTCCGCCCTCACCCTCTCCCGCTCCCACACGGTCGGCCCGACCAGCACACGTTGACTTTTGTTCCGAGTCAACAGCGTGGAATGGCAAAGGCAAACCACTAGGCAAAAGGCCCCTAAAAGGCGGCATGAGCGTGAAAAATTCATTTAAGCAGTCGGTAAACTGCTATACGATATATCATAGAGGCCGGCGCGCACTCGCCCGGATTCCGGGAACAAGACGAGCACGGAAAAAAAAGAAGAAGAGGAAAAACGAGCGAGAAGAAGAAAAATAAAAGGATTTGGCCAGCAGCCATGGTGGGCACAGAGTGGCCAGGTTCCCAGCCGCCAGGCGCTCAGGTCCTTGTGGCTAGGCGCGTGTTTGGTTCATAAATCATTAGACTCGATTGTGTGTCCAACACGTTCTTGTGGGCGACTCTCCTCTGCGCGAGTGTGGGTAGGCTGCCTGCCACAACTGTGAGGCATACTACATACTTTGCTGCCCTGGCACACACTAAATTAATAAAGCATTTGCTATCAGCACTGCTTGCCCCAAAAAAAAACACACACACTCACTCACAAACAAAAAATGTTAGCCCCAAGCTCAAAGCTGCATGCTCCATGGCCGGCCGGCAGCCCCCGTGCCAAGTTCAAAAAAAAGATAATAAGCAATGAATTATCCTACACGCAACGAGTATCAAAATTAACCTGCCTCAGAGCGGGTGTGTGTGTAAGTGTGTGTGTGTGTGTGTAAGTGTGTGTGTGTGTGTAAGTGTGTGTGTGTGTGTGTAAGTGTGTGTGTGTGTGTCAGTTTGTGTGTGTGTTTGCTGAGTTAAATTTATCGCACGATATGCCTGATGCTGAAAGTTGTAATTTTTCATGAGCACATACACAGCGGAAGACAGAGAGAGGGAGTGACTGAGTGAGAGAGACGGTAAGTGAGTGAGAGGGAAGTGTAACGAGATTTGAGTTGACGATAAAACTGGCAGCTGAAGATGTCCGCCGCAGTTGGGATGTCAAGCAGTAGTGCCAAGCAGCCAAATAAAAATGACACATACTGGATTTTTTTTGGAGCAATTTTTAGTTTTTCTACAACATAAAAAAACGTTTAAAAAAAATAAAAATGTAATACTTTATTTTTTTATTAGTATTTATTATTTAAGATTAAAAATTAATAATAATAATCACACACAGAAAGCTCCTACCTAACAAAATTATAAATATTTCAGTTGAAAACTTGAAAAACCTCTGTAAATATTAAATTTATATCAAAAGCTTTAAATGATTTGTAAAAAAAATGTTCAAGGGAAACAAAGCACAGCAATAATAATAATAATAATACAAAAAAAAATTTTTTTTATTTGATCAATTTTTTTTTAACATTTTTATATTTTGAAAAATATAAGTAAAAAAAATTGTATACTTTTTTTATAAGTATTTATTATTTATTTTTATTAATTAACAATAAAAATAAAAAATATATGTATTATTATTATTTGACAATAATAATTAAGATAACAAGAGGTATATAAAGCTTAAATTTGTATTATTTTTTATTATTTCTTTATTATTATTTTGTATTATTCCTTTATTATTATGTTTTTTTTTTTATTAATAATTAAAGTGCTATAACAACTTCATCTCCATCTCTGTCTAAACTTTTTCAAACGGTGTCCAAATAAGCGCAACGATTTCAACTACATTTACCCCGTTCACTCAGGTCTCATCCATCAGGTGTGCGTGTGTGTGGGTGTGGGTGTGTGTGAGTGTGTGTGTGAATGTGTGTGTGTGCGTGTCTGCGTGTGTTGGAAGTGTAAGTACTTCATGAAAGGATAAGCTGCTTTTGTTTTTGTTCGCAACACGCGGCACATTATGCAAGATTAATTTGTGATGTCGTTATAAATAAAAGCTCAAGCATTTTATAGCTCGCCCCAACTGCTCCAAATGATAGGAGTTTGATGCATCACCAGATACCCTGTAATTCTACATTTCAAACAATTTTCTATAAGCGCCTCTGGCACTTCGATTCCTTCAATTAGTTAATCAGCTGCAACTCTAGCTCCGTAATACTGCTTCAGGCAGAGTATTAGTCAGTCGAGTGTACGCGATGGCGGCGAGCATTTGTCACTTATTGCTGCAGTGGCCGCCGCGCCGTCCGTCCCAGTTGCCCCATCGAAATGCTCGGCATTCTATGCGGTGCTCGTTCTGGTTTTGTCGACATTGCGGTCTGTTAGGTAATATGTGGCGTTTACGGATGATGCGAGCGGCGGAAATGAGGGCAGCGATGGGGATGGGATGGGATGGGGGGACTGTCAATGGCCAACGGCATGACCAAAGAATAATGTTGCATTTTATTTCTCTCGACAGTAATTCGCGCACGGAACGCGTTTTGTTCACATAATCGGATTTGCAGCCAGCAGCCAGCAGCAGCAGCAGCCGCAGCACACATAGATACTCCCACACACACAGACACAATTTACCGTGTGACTGAGAAGTCACATTTATTTTTTACTCCTTTAACGCTAAGTGACACAAATAGTGTGTGAGACAGAGACAGAGAGAGAGGGTGTGGGAGTGAGATGAAGAGGAATCGCCAGAAAAAGAGATTCGGTGAAAAAGTGCAACAAGCTGGACTTCGACGACTGTCAAATGGTAATGCCATTAGCTTATGCTAACGAAAACTGCAATTACTTACAGAATTAGAAACTCTAATACCCGAAAAGCGAAAAAGCAACATTCTACAAGCTGCTTACAATTGGCAATAAGTCCAAATCAATGGAATGAATGAATGAGCACCTAGACAAATGCTTTACCAGATGAGCAAGCATCGATCTAGAATGTATTACGAGTTGTATTAAGAGAATTTTGAGGAATCGTTAAGATAAACATGGCTAGAGTAGTTAGAAATGTGAATTGTTTCTATGTGAAAGAGAATTGAAATGTAATTATAAGAAATAAATATTTATATTGTAATATACATATTTATATTTAAGCAGTATCAGTATAACATAACAGAGTCTTAACAGAATCTTAAACTCACAATAGTCTTGGACAGAGACTGAGAGCTAGTGCTATACAAGTGGGCTGTACCCATCTCTTGGCTTCTGCATTCCTCAACTCTCGCTACGATAGAGGTATTACCCAGAGCTAGGGTGTAGCTAAGTGCAAGCTATTTATCTCATTCGCAAAAGATCTCTATGATTTTGATTAACGTAGAGAGAATGCGTTTAGAAATAGAGAGTCTGACAAAGCACTTAATCTAGGTCTTTAGAGCTTGACAGAGCACTTCATTCAAGAAAGATCATTGGGAATTCGTTAATAGATGCAGTAGAAAAACACAAAATTATAATGAAAGCTAATTAATTTAAGACAGAGACGACAACAAAATTGCGATGGACTTCACCTCCTATATTTTCGTAGGAGCAGTGTCTTTGCATTTAGGTGTATAGAAAATTGTAAGCAGGAATTCTGAGTGAGACTCTCAATATCTTTCGGTATCCCTCTCGGTGTTTCTTTGTATAATCTATCTATATATCTATATTTCTCTTTCTCCCATGCTAATCTTCCAGCTGCTATTCTTCTCGCTCTTTCTATAATATATTTATCTATATATCTATCTTTCTCTCCCCATGATTAGGCATAAACAGTTATTTATTTTTTATTTATTTAAATAAGCATAGCACCTTCCATAACTGAAAATACATTTCAGATTCACCTTTTAGGCTTATAAGGCTAGCATTTTCAGTAAGCAATAAGAATTAAGTTTCGAATGCAATAAAGGATAATATTCTTAAGAACTTTCTCTAACAACTAGATTTTTCAATACATTTTTGAGACTTCAAATCAATCTTATAGCCGCTACCCTATAAACCTCTAAACAAAGAACTTCACATTGCTCCACAAACACTAATCGATATCGTTGCATCCAATTTCAACAATACCAATTCCACCCGGAATTCGCTTTAAATTTGTTAATTTTACACGTTCAGCAGACGTTTCATGATCAAATGACAAATTTGATTGCATCTAACAAGGGCCGAATGCTATCGATAGCCCAAATTGCTAGACTAGACTTCACTTTAAAATGGCTTATATTTCAAATATTTTATATTAGTATTAGAGCTGACTTGTTCTACCTGCTCACATATATCGACTCGACTGCCATCTCATCTGCTCTCATCTAAGCTCAGCTCACTGAATTGCACACCTTTTAGCTTGATTTCAGTCGTGGCTAGATGGGGGACAAAACGTAGTCGCAGTTATCACAATTATGGGTCTCTTTACAGCAGCAGACGACCGCATTCTGTCACACGAACATTTTGCATTAACAATTTATGCGCGCTCTGCGCATTAATAATTAAGCGCGCTGCCACCATTTAATGGGCGAGTGTGTGGTGCGACATGCTGAAAAATCCAATGAATTTTCAAACATATCGAAATGCGAGAACCTGTCGACGGGCTGTGGGCCGGCGCGGCCGGCCAGCACAATGAATATGGAATTAAATTTCGAGCTGCATATTTATGCAATATGAATACAATTTTAAAGGCAGCAGCAGCGGCAGCAGCCACGAACGAGTCGGCAACACGGACTAATCAGGCTATCAGAGCAGCGTTCATTCAATTAGCCCAAGTGAGGATATCAATCAACGCGTTCCATGGCTCCACAGCAGCCATTGATGGGGTGCATTTGCCAATGGGTTGGCCGAGTGGTCGAGTGGTGAGTGTCTGTGTGTGTGTGTGCGCTCGAGCATTGACCAACTATCCAACTATGCGGAGCAGCTGCTGTTGTGGGCACACAGGCAGAGCATGCAAGCGGGCGCCAAGAGCGATTTCTGAGACCTGAAGGCAAACACATTCAGGGTTTTTCCCGGCTGGGGACGCACACAGCTTAGCTGGCTGGCCAAGCATCGAGACGATGCTCAGCTAGTCGAGTCTTGTAGACCTGGCCCTCAGGTTCCTCTTGTTGCGCATTTACCAATTTGTTTGCACACTCATCAATATGTTACTACCTCGATTTAAGCATCTAGCGGAGTGTGAGTTCGTGTGTTTGCTCTTCATTAACTTGGCATCGTCGTGGCTTAGTGAAAAATGCAGTGCATTTAATTAAATGTCCGTGCGGCAATAATTTAGGCGATAGCGACTGAGTGGCAATAAAATATAGCGCATACGACACGTGGCGCAGGCATAAAACCAAATTGAAAAACACTTTTAAACTTGACCACAAAAGACGCAACTTGACGCCATGAATGGGCCGGCCGGCAAGCCCCAAATCCATCTGTCCCGCCTCGGCAAATAATATTATCATAAAAGACCAATCCAAATAGGCAACAATTCAATCTATCAAAAATAAACACGACAAGCACAATACAATACGACAAATGCTCAACTGTGAACAAACTTTGGACTTGTCGACGTGAACAAAGAAATAACAAAGTGCTCAAGCAAGCAAACAAAAGACGGCTCGACTCCTCAATACCCTGCTACATAATGTGTGTGCTGGGGTTTGCTTATGAAATGATTGGCATTTGAATGCAGTGAAGGTAGTAGATAGATAGTTACCAGCATATCATGAGGACTTGCTGAATGTTAAGCATTTAACAGTGAGCAGTTAACAGTGCATGACAACTGTTAATTAAGGGACGTAAGGGAATTCATTTATAAAGTGTGAAAAAATTCAAAAATGTCAAGGGAATTCCTTGCCAAAAATATAATTAATATGTGAAAAAGATTTTAAATTATTTGTGGAAGAGTCTAATAAAAAATTGCACAACAGATGCTTAGCCAATCGATCTACTTTTGACAGAAAATAAACAAATAACATAAAGTATATTAAGAATTTTCCAAATAAATCTTAATACGAAAGGATAATTGACCGTATATAAAGTAAAGTTACATATATCACGCTGTTAATTTATCTATATCGAAAAATATCGATCTTATATGAATCAAAGTATATTAACAATTTATCAGAAATAATTCATATATTAAAAAGTTCCTTAATTAGACTGACCACATTTGAAATATGAATTTTCTGGATTTTCTTAATTATATGAAGTAAGGCCTTTTACGAATTTCAAAAATAGATCTTTACATAAAAGGATAGTTCATATCATAACGAGTAACCATTTTTCAATTAAATATGTTTTCAATTTATTGATTTTATTTATATTGTAGTAGTATGAAACTCTACTACTCTACTAAGAATTTTCACGTATATTCTTGAAATGATAATCAAATTATTCAATTTATCGATCTTATACGACTAAAAGTCTATTAATGACTTTCAAAATAGATCATCAATTGGAGGAATGCCAAATTGACAGCTGTAAGTTAAAGTTGCTCAGTCTCTAAACAAGATCTTTCTAGACTTGACTTCAAATAGAATTCAGCAACTTTTTATTGCTGCTTTTTCAGGTTTGCCTCGTCACTTTTTCTCCTTTCACTAAAAACTCAATTAAAATAAGATGCCACATCATTAACACTAACATTTTCCAAAGCAATAAGCGAGTATCGCACAGTCGTTAATGTATCATTTGTTCATTTACTTGTTCTAAATCAAAATCTACACGCCGCACACTTATGGATGTTTGTTTTGTGTTTCTGTTAATCATCGAAATGATTTCACATCTATTTTTATGTGCTCACGTTGGGAGTTTGCTCGACTCGACTCGACTCGAATTCACTTCAAATGTCCGACATGTTTTTTTTTACACTTTTTATTTGTATTTGTATTTTTATTTTATATTTTTCTAGTTCTGTTGTTGCTACTTTTGTGGCTCATTGAATAAAGTCCTGTGGCTGTTCTATCTGTGTATGGGTGAAGTGCAGAAAATCGCTTGATATTGTTGTGCTCTGTGCAAATTGTTGCTGCTGCTGGCCGTGCCCAGCTGGCTCTCCCTAGTCCCAGTCTCTGGCATGGCCACAATCCTCGCCTAACTGAGTGCTGTTGGAAAAGTTTAATTGCTTGACTTGGTGGGTCTTTTGTGCTAATGCTGTCCAGCTTTTTGGCTTCGGCTATGGCGATTTGGGCCGCACAGCTCGCCGCGCTGCAGTGCAGTCGGGCGCACTTTACACACACTTCACTGGAGCGTTTTTCAAAACTTTTTGGCGAACATTTAAAGAAAACCAAATAGCGCAACAAAAACACACACACACACAGAAAACGTGCCAAAGCAGGTCCGGCAACGGCAGCAGCAGTTGAAAATCAAAATAAAATAAAGGCAAAATGCGCATATATAGGCAAGGACCTTGGGCAGAGGCAATACCCAGCCGGCCCGTGGAGGAGGAGAAGTTTAATATTAAAAACTAACAACTTGCAAATTTACATTGGGCAAAAAAACAGTGCGACGCGCTGCGATGCGACGCGACGGCTGCATGTGAAAAATAGCAAAAGCTGCAATCGCAACAGCAACAAAAAAAGAGCGAGTCACAAAATGGCAAACAACAGCAGCAACAACAGCAACAGCAACAGTAACAGTAACAGTTGCAACAACAACAACAACAGCGAAAGGCACACAAAAGCAACAGCAATTATTCAACAATTTGTACGGCCGAAGTGCTTCAAACTTTTGCTTTAAATAATGTGTACGAAAATTGTTGAATATTGTTTTATTCTCTTCTTCTCGTTGTTCGCTCTTTTTCCTATTTTGCTTCACTATTTGTTTGCGCTGTAAGCTCTGTTATTTACTTTTTGCGCCGGAAAACTATTGAAAATCTTTGCAGATCAGCTCGTAATTGTGCCCTGGTTGAATAACAGGCAAGAACAACTATGCAAAGTCAATTTTTTGTTTCTCTTTTCCTAACAAAGGAACAATATACATATTTCTGAAGGGATTTGATGGGATTACAACTATCGATAAGTTTTATTAATAGTTCAAGAATGTTGTGCAGCGGCAGCAGCATCGAATATACCCTGTAAAACTTGAGAGATATAGACATAGTCGTATGGGGTGTGTGGAAGATGAAAGAAGAAAGATGAAAGATGGAAGATGGAAGATGGAAGATGAAAGATGGAAGATGGAAGATGGAAAAGGGAAGATGGAAGATGGAAAATGGAAGATGGAAGATGAAAGATGGAAGTTGGAAGATGGAAGATGGAAAATGAAAGGCAGAAGATGGAAGATGGAAAATGGAAGATGGAAGATGAAAGATGGAAGATGGAAGTTGGAAGATGGAAGTTGGAAGATGGAAGTTGGAAGATGGAAGTTGGAAGATGGAAGATGGAGGATGGAAGATGGAAGATGAAAGATGGAAAATGGAAGATGGAAGATGGAAAATGGAAGATGAAAAATGGAAAATGGAGGATGGGGGATGGGGGATGGGAGATAAAAGAAAAAAATTTAAAGATGGAGAAGAACGATGAGGGATAAGAGATGAAATACGAAAAATGCAAGATAAAAGATGTAATTTTAAAGATTAAGAATATTATATTCTCCTCATAAGATTCTCCCTTCAGACGAAATTGAAGTTCCCTTGCCCGCGGCCATTTCTCACTCTGACAAACTGTCAACTTCGCAAACATGTAGATTTACAGTCAGGAATCTGTGCCAAGCATTACCAAAAAGGCCCGCATCGGGGCCTCAGCTGTAGCTCATTTGTTGCTTTGCATTTCATGGCCCATTACGTGCTGCGATCGTCCAGGTTCTAAGCTGTTGGGTTGGCTAAACCAACTCGTTTGTTTACCTGCTGCTCAGCAGTCCCTGTCCATGTTCCTGTCCACTTTCTCGTTTACAGATTCCGCCGGGGCTTTAGCACAAACTTTGTCCGGCACGGCACTGATTTTGTTTTTCTTCTAAAATATGAGCTCGAACTGTGCACACACACAATCGCACACAAAGCCAATCAGTTTGCCAAACACACACAGCTGGTGGGGCTGCTGGAGCTGCTGGGGCTGGCAGGGTCTGGCGCGGGGGTTCGGCACACACACAAATTTGTGCAAAGTTTTATATTTTCTTGCTGGCAAATTTTGGACAGCGTAAGAAGCAAGAAAAAAAGCATGTAAATTGTAAAACCCACAGCAGCACGATGTGTGCGCATCTGTGTGTGTGTGCTTTGGGATAAAAGAGTGTGTCAAACACCCAGACACACACACACACACTCACACACCCACACGAAGATACAATAGCATCACACATATGTCTCGGGACTTGCTCTTTCGGGCGTGACACTGAAGGTGTATTTGTCAAATGTGCACTCATTTTGTTGAAAAATTGAAGTATATGCATGACTGCTCCACTGCCCATGTCTATGTGTGAGTAAATGCGTGAGTGTGTGGGTGAGTGTGTGTGGGTGTGTGTGAAGGCGTTAGCCTAAGCTATGCAGAAGTGCGAATCCTTTTAGTGTCTGTGCAGATTTTCCAAGATTTCCGGTCACTTCACTAATAAGTTTTACAATGTTTAGCATAGAAAAATGTGTTGACACAACGCCTGCAATCCGAGCAAGTGTGTGTGCGTGTGTGTGTGTGTAGAAGCATGCTTAATTTAATTTCCATTTTCATATGTACACAACAAATTGCCATAGAGCCGAGCTCATGTTTGTCTTTAGCTCTGCCCCAGTTCCAGCTCTAGTTTCAGTTTCAGCTCCAGCTCCCTCCATCATTCCAGCCTATGCGTCCGTCTCCGTGTCGTAAAGCCATTATTCTCAACACCATTAGGCGAACTAACAAATTGTCATATCTGACAGTCTGCTTGTATGGACACGCTTCTGCTAAATAGGAGGCTTTCAATTTGCTAACGAATCTCTTGCATTAGTGAGACGCCTTGCAAATTATCAACAAGTTTAAAGACGAACTTGAACTGGAACTGGCAATGAATTTGAATTATAAATTATATAGAAAATATGAAATATATGGAAAATCGATATTGATATGCTTAAAGTAGCGTAAGCTTTGCCTATTTCATTTCTGCTGAATTCGTATCTGTTGCTGTCTGCGAGCCCAACAAAGTCCTTTGTCCTGCTCTGCCTAGGCATGACAATTACTCGAAATGAAGTTAAGCAGAAGTGTAGAACTTTGATAATTGACTAGCACCTGGCAGGAGTGTGACAAAATGCGAGTGGCATGGCAGGAGAGTCTTTGGAATTTGGACCCAGCAATGTTAGACTAAAAGTAAAAGTCGTAAAGGGCAGTCAGGCTGAAGGAAGTGAGGGAGAAATGTGGCAGATATGGAAGTAATTGAATCAGTTAAAGTTAATGTCAACTATTGTACATCTTCGTCATATATCTATTCTAGATATTATGTATCTATATAATTCATAATCAATCAGGCAATCTCTAGCATGTGAGCATTTCATTTCACTTTTTTTTTTCAAACAACTCTTAGTCAGGGTGTAACATAGTCGTTCACTCCCCATTGTTTTGCTTTTGTCATATATCTATTCTAGATATTATGTATCTATATAATTCATAATCAATCATGCAATCCCCAGCATGTCAACATTTCATTTCACTTTTTTTATCAAACAACTCTTAGTCAGGGTGTAACATAGTCGTTCACTCCCCATTGTTTTGCTTTTACGTCGGCCGACTTTGTTAGCTTAGGCTAGGCCAGTGCATAAATTGCTGCATCCCAAATACTAAATAAAAAAAAATGGGCGTTGCATAAATCTTTGCTGCAGCAGCCACATTTAATTACAAAAGTTTTCCAAATTTCTGGAGCTCCGCTTCTCCCTTTATATAGTTTGGCAACAGCCTTAAATCAGCGGTATTTTGTGCTCGAAAATTATGACATACACACACACACTTGCACACACTCTCGCACACACACGTGCACACCCTCACACCCGTGCGAAACGCTTTGGGCGCATTCACAGTTTACAGCGTGCAGGACTTTTATTGGCTGCCAAATGGGCGACACTTGGCTACTTGTCCACTTGGCCAGTTGCTCAAGCGTCCGTCCGTCCGTCCTTCCAGCTCGGCCGGACCGTTCCTAGCGCAGCCATAAAGGGAACTTTGTGTTTTTTTTGTTCGTTCTGTTGACCGCTTGGAGCGTTGCCCCGAAATCAGTTAACAGGCAATTTCAACTATTTTACAGGCTGTGTTCGGCATGCCAAATGACCGGAGCCAAATGTCAATACCATCAACATGCTGAGCGGGACCGAGAGTCATGAAATAACCAACAGCAGTGGGCCATGCCAGGAGGGAGGGGGGACAAGGGTCAGCCATCGAACAGCATCGATAACAGCAAATCCTCTTTAAGTTGACTATTTTTCTTCTTTCTCTATTTTTTTATTCTTTTTTTTTTTGGACCGATTTCTGTGTCGGTTTGCCAAATGATGCGGTATTTTTTAAATACCAGCTGTAATGAATAGAGAAAGCTTGTAGGACTGACATTTATTTTAGAGCTAGATAAAGAACTGCGTAATATGTCTATTATATACCTCTATTATTATCATTCAAGCATATTAAGTATACGCAACATATACATAAAACATTTCTTTAAATATATTTCTCATAGAATCGCTATATCTTTCATCCATCTGCATTCTAGAATTATTCCAAATTCAACTTTAAGCATATGACAACTACTGAAACTACTTCAGAATGTTGTTTTCCATATGATGCGCTACACATTTTCTTGGAAAGCAGAAAATATTGATTACCCGGAACTCTAACGCAAATTATTGAAGTGTTGACTATTTGTCTTTTAGTGTTTTACATTGTTTTTATATTTTGTGCAGCTCCTACAGATCGACAAACAAATTTAGTTAATTTACTAAGAGCGTACACAACCCCAACAAAATGCATCGCAGCTCGACATTCCACAGAACTGGCCCACTGATAAGAGAGCCGGCGCTCGGCTATAAAAAGAGCTGCAGCGATCGAGTTCTTCACTCACTTCAAAACCAAATACATTTCACCCAATTGCCACAATGAGAATTTGTGAGTTGACAAAGCTACCTACCATTTCAGTCAAGCATCACACTAATAGGCGATCGTTGTCCTTTCAGATAACATGATTCTGTTCCCAGTTATGATTGCATTGTTTGCCCTGGTCGGTTCGAGTGAGGGACAAGTGACACCGTGTGATCCGTGTGGATCGGAGACAACAAAGCCACCCTGTATCACTACAACACCACCTTGTTCAACAACGACACCCTGTATCACTACAACACCACCTTGTTCAACAACGACACCCTGTACAACTACAACGTCCTGTACAACTACAACACCCTGTACAACTACAACGACGCCTTGTCCAACTACAACACCCTGTACAACCACAACACCCTGTACTACCACGACACCCTGTGTAACTACAACGACGCCTTGTCCAACTACAACACCCTGTGCAACTACAACGACACCCTGTACAACTACAACAACGCCTTGTCCAACTACAACACCCTGCCCAACTACAACACCCTGTACAACCACAACAACGCCTTGTCCAACAACAGCACCCTGCCCAACTACAACGACGCCTTGTCAAACTACAACACCCTGCCCAACTACAACAGCCTGTCCAACTACAACACCCTGTCCAACTACAACGACGCCTTGTCTAACTACAACACCCTGTACAACGACAACTCCCTGTACAACCACAGTGCCCTGTACAACCACTACACCCTGTGCAACTACAACGACTCCCTGTACAACTACAACGACGCCTTGTCCAACCACAACACCCTGTCCAACCACAACACCCTGTACAACTACAACAACGCCTTGTCCAACTACAACACCCTGTCCAACCACAACACCTTGTACAACGACAACATCCTGTACAACAACAACACCCTGTACAACAACAACACCTTGTACAACGACAACATCCTGTACAACAACAACACCCTGTACAACAACAACACCTTGTGCAACGACAACACCCTGTACAACTACAATGACACCCTGCACAACTTCAACAACGCCCTGTCCAACTACAACACCCTGTCTAACTACAACACCCTGTTCAACCACAACACCTTGTACAACAACATCCTGTACAACAACAACACCCTGTACAACCACTACACCCTGTGCAACCACAACGCCCTGTACAACCACAACACCCTGTACAACAACGCCACCGTGCACTACAGCTGAAGCACCCCTTACCACCACTAAGAAACCCTGTACCACAACTGAAGCACCCTGTACTACAACCAAATCGCCCTGCACCACCACAACGATGAGCTCAGCTGTGCCAGCCAAGCCCCAATGCATGTGCCCCTCCGGCTTAGACGATTGCGACTGCGCCGCGTTGGAGGACGCTGCACCTCTGCTCTCCTCGCGCAGCTGCCGCGGCCTGGAGGACGGCACGATCTTAACGGATGCCAGGCACTGCCGCAGATATTACGTGTGCCGCAACAATCGGGCCAGGCGACAGATCTGCGCCGCTGGCGAGTGGTTCGACCGGCGGGCCAAGAGCTGCCTCAGCCGCGCGCTGGTGACCAACTGCCTGGTGGGCCGTAACTGAGAGCTGGACATATCCTCCATCCTCACATATATATATATTTATATCTATTTTTTTTTTCCTCGCCCGTTCAAATAAAGTACTTAAATGCAGCAATAATTTGCCGTTTTTGAATACGGGTCGCGCTCCGGCGCTGGATGCTGATAAATAGTGGCTCGTTGCGTCGTCTATTAATGTCGTTTTGTTAATAGAAATCCTGGTCTAAGCTGGCGATTAAGCTGTCGCGACTGCCAGAAGCGTCTTCGCCATCCATAAGCCTGTCCCAACTGACGCTTTTTCTCGTTCCGGCCCTTCATGAGTTGCCATCAATTTCGGGCAGAGGCCGGGCAAAAAACGTTGAAACCCCGAAGAACTTTCAATCAGGCAACAACAACAACTACAAATGGCAACGGCAAAGGCAAAACAAGGCAATAAATTTGTCAACACTTTAGGCCAATAACCGCGAGGGCAATGTGAATGTAACTATAACTTTGTCTGTCACCCCTCGCAAGGGGTGTGGGCATCCGAATTGGAATTGTAGCCGTAGTTGGAGTCGGAGTCGGAGTCGAAATCGGCATAAGAATCGCATGGGGTTCATGTTACATGCGCTGCAAACTTTTCACCAGCTCCCTGGGACTCTATGTGTGTATAGAAAAAGGCGTCAACTTTTGGGCGCCAGAGTGCGACATTTGTGAGTTGTTGCATCTGGCACTATAATGTTGTGTTTTTCTTCCAAATACCCTGGAATCATAGAACAAGCAAGGGGTATATTGGGGCTTATTAACCAATTGAACTTAACAGTTTATTGATTTTTGGATTAAGCCTTGATTAGAGTCCATGTTTTTTTAAATTCCAATCTCTATTCCTTTTCTATACTTCAATATTGAATATAATCCTCGGTTCATATAAAGAGTTGAGCTTTGGAACCTTGTCATAAAATCTATTTATTTATTAAGTAGAATTAAACGTTTCTATTTTTCTCTCTCTCTCTCTCTCTCCCTTGGAGATTAGCTAAAAATTGAGTCAGTTCATGTGAATCGCAGATCATGTGAGTTCAGATCACCCCAATTAACTTCATTTGAACTCACTTCATATGAACTCAATCTATTTGACTTCAGTTCATGTGAATCCTGAACTTAAACCACCTTAATCATTCTCAAGTTGCAAGCATCACAAAGCAAACAGATTGATGCATGCTTGCTGGGTATATCATAGTCATGCCCACTCTACCCACTTACTCGATACATTGACACACACACACTCAAACACTCATGAGAATCACAGCTTTAGTGAGACATCTAGCGTGATTTGTGCATTTTGGTATCAATTTGGAAATTCGGTAAGTTCTCTGTGCGTCTCCCTCACTTGCACTTTCTCTCTCTCTCTCTCTCTCTCTGTCACTCTCTCGCTCTCACACACAGCAAAACGACTTCAAAATGCAGCAGGCATTATCGTATTTCCGCTTGTGCATTATTATTTTTGCGTCTGCCTGTCGATTTTTGCTTTTGTTACGCTTTCGCTTCGCTTGTTTGCGGCATTTTGCATTTTTGTGGGTCACAAACACAAATCAAAAGCACTGCACCACACCCTGCACCACACCGCACCGTGCCGAGTTGTATCATATTTCACAAGGGCATTCGACGCTGCTGCTGTTGAGGCTGCTGCTGCTCTTGCTGCTGCTGTTGCTACTGGCATTGCCCATGTTTCCTTCCAGTCCCGGCCATTGGCAGCGCAGTCTTTTTCCTGTCCTTTTCCATTACCAAAAAAAAAAAAAAAAAAAAAACCCAACAACAACCGCAACTTCAGCCAGAGACGGTGCAGCACAGCAGCGCAGCAACACAGCTCTCAGCTCTCGAGCTCCACTTGATTCTGGTTGGGGACATTGCAAAAAAAATGCATAAAATTCCGCGAAAACTAGCTTTAAATACAACAACAACAATTTTAACTGGTATTAAGCTTGTTTCCCATCTAAAATATTCTATGTCCTACTTGCGAGGAGAGCAATAAAAAACCCTAAATAGACATAAACTGATTTTGTAAGCAAACAAGGCTTAGTCTTACTACCAAATATTGTGTCGTTGGAGCTTATCTGCTGTGATATATGAGAGAGAAGAATACTTCTAGTGAAATCGATAGTTATCGAAGTCATTAATTGATACTAAGATAAAAAGTAATTATAATCTAAGTCAAGTCGAGTATATTATTGTTATGCACATATCTCAGTTATAAGATTTGATATATATTCAAAGGAATGCACTAAATTGGAAACCGATATTTATAATAATTATTTATTATCGATAATTATCGATATATATATATAAACTAAAACTGAAATAAATATTTCTACTCCATACTATATTATGCTATATATTATAAATATACTTCACTTAAAGGAATACAGATATATATTCTTTAGTAACAGTAAAGAAAATAAGAAATAAAATATGAATTTTAGTTATTAATAAATATCAATTTCGAAACAGATATGGCAGGTTTTAGGCCTTGTAGCTTGTGAAGCTTAAACAGTCTTCACGGTTTAAAGCAACTCTGATCTAATCATAAACATACTCCATCATAAGAGAGTTAACAACTGACAGACTATACTAAACCTTTTTTACTCATCGAAATAATTTATCATAATTTGCCCAAGTCCGATTTGATCTCCCCTCCATGGAACTCTCGCTGGCTTAAAGCATTTTTAAATTTTCATTAATTTGCTGCTGTTTTTGCCATGTTAAATGTATTCATTTATTTTGTTATTAATGGCATTTTGTTGCATGCTGCGTGCACGATATTAATTTTGCTGATAATTACAAATGTTGTTTCTAATAAATTCGCTTTTGTGTTTATTGTTGCTTTACAACTTGTGTTCGATTTGTGACACGCCTACGAGCAAATCTCTAGGGCTGCACTATTTTTTATTGGTCGGGTATGCCAGACAGTTGTGTTTAGCATATTTAAGCTATAGGATATCTGCCTAGAGTCAACTACATTTTTTTTTCATCTGGCAATAAATGTTTATTTCGTATGTGGTTAAGGGTAAAAAAATCATATGATTGTTTTGCTTTGTTTGGTTTGGTTTCGTGTGTTTTTATTTTTTATTTTTATTTATCTGTTGTGTAATGCAACGGCTCGTTAGTGCTGGAACAAAACGGCCGTGTTTGCGGCAGGCAGCGAGCGCAGTCGCCCGCAGCCACAGAATAACAATTAAATATAATTGGTACGTGAATTATGACACTTACCTTTAATCAGTGCACTTAACAAGTGGCGTTAATCATGCGCCATGTTGCCCCGAAGGCTGTCGCCAGTGTTTGCCTCTTTGCGCCTCTCGTTTTTTTTTTCTCTTTTCTTTTTTTTTTGTTTTAATAATTTATTTGTATTTTTATTATATTTTCATTTAATTTAATTTCTGCAGCTGTTTGTGATTACTTCAACTCGCTTTCCATCAATTGTTGATCTCTGTACACAAATATATATACGTATATGTTTTTTTAATATGCCAACAACAATAACTGCAGCAGCGACGACAGGCGAAGCGAGAGCATCGCATTTTTAATTAACCACTTTAATGTAATTAGACCAACAAGAACAACAGCAAAAAAAATAAATAAATAAAGTGAATGCGCAAGATATTTAACGTGCGAATTTGAAGCATTCGCAGCTAATTGCGTTTAATTAATTTACGCGTATTAAAATGTCTTTAACAGAAACATATCGAATATCGAGAGAGCTCATAAATCTCTGTTTTCAAACAGTTATCAGACAAGTATATATATGTATATAAATATCGATATATATCAATGTGCATGTTAATGCTGATTGAGTGCAGCTCTTGACAACACTAACATTTAAATTCTCATAAAATATATATTAATAATTATATTAAAGTGTTTTTCGCAAGCTTTTTTTTTTTGTATCTTGAAATCAGATTTATAGTCATTAAATGGTATTTTATTATATAGAAATATATTTATATAAATTAAAATATAGAATGTATATATGTTTAATGTTTATTATATATTTAAATGTTAAAAAAAAAGTTAAACTGATTTTGTTGGGAGTATCCGACTAGGAGATATCTAGAAACCGGCCCTAAGCTATTATTGCATCCTTTTAATTCTACTTTTCTACATAAATGGCAAACAAAAAATCCACACAACAAGAGCTCTAGGCCTGCAAAGACCTTACTATGAAATATGTAGTGTTTGATACCTTTTGATTTAGTCGAGCTTTCTGTGATAGATAGATATACGTTTATTGCACATTTGAGGAGAAGAAAAGTATCCCAAATCTGAACTGTTTCAAGCCTGTGTATTCATCACACAAGTCCACACAGTAAGTCTGAAACTACTTCAATGAAATCAAATAAAATCATCGATAATTCGACAACATCGATAACAATAATAAAATAATATGAGGCTACTCATGAGCTATACATGATTGTACATTCAAACTTTTGTGGCTTACAAGATCGCCATAGACCTACAAAAGGCCAGACGGTCAGACGACCGAGCTTATAGCGACTCAGTTCGTCGTCCTAAACAAGTTCGCCCCGCCTTCTACTGTCTGTTGCAGACATTTCCACAAAGCCATTATAACCTGTGTAGCCCAAATTTCAATGGGTTGAGTGCATAATACGCACACACGCTTTAAAACCAGCTTAAATTATTCAAAGATTGATATATTTATTTAAAAAAATACATATATATGTGGATACATTTGCAATGTCAAGCATCGAAAGGCCCGCGTGAGTTCAATACACTCCTGCCACAGCCTAAGGGAAACCTAATAAGCGAACAAATGCGAGCCGCGTATAATGGCTCCCTGCGGTTCAAATATTTTTGGCAGATTGTGCGCTGAATTTTTAATTACAAATGAAAATTTCTAGACTGTAACTAACTTGAAATGAAGCACTTGCATTTACATACCCACACCCACAGGACAGCACAGCGAGGGGCTGTTGCGGGCGGCGCTCTTTAATGGGTTTGCAGTGCACTCGTAACGATCTGGCAACGCTGGCAAGGGCAACACCAGCAGGCAGCGGCACAGTTCTTTTCCATTATTAATTAATGCGACGCACTGCTCAGCCAGATAGCAGACAACATACTCACACACACATCAACACACACTTGCACACATGCACACAGTGGGTGAGCAAAAGTTTTGCGCCATTTGCAAGTGAAAGTTGCACGTAAGTAAAATAGTTTTGTGTAGCAATTGAAAAACGCTCAGCGAACTTTCCACGGCAACGGTTCATTCTCGATCCACAGCGGTGTCGCCACCTACGCGCCCAACAAAAAAAAAAGAAAGTAGAAGGCCACGAAAAAAAGCCAACTTGCGCCATTTCGCTCGATTTGTAAATACTTTTTTCATTTCAACTCATTTCTTTTCCCTTTTTTTGCCTATTTTTTCACAGCAGTTGCAAAATATGCTTGGTCAGGCAAACAGCCGAATTCAATTAAACAGAAACCAACTGTGAACTGGGGAACTAGTTCCGAATCGCACATAAAACAAGTAAGAAAACTCTAGTCGGGCGTAACCGACTAGGGGATACCCTGAGCCCCGCCGAACCTGTGTTTTTCAATACACTTATATTTTGCGTAAAATTATAAAAAAATTTCGCCTGGTCTCGAACCCAGGTCCTCACGTTTCTCGTGCATCGCTTCTACCAACGACGCCACTCCACTGTCTTAGAAAGCGGTGGCAAATGAAAACTAAAGCAGCAGCTGATAATTCAACAAAATTCAAACGTAATTTGCGATTCTTCGAATCGACTAGAATGCGAGCGTTTGTATGTGTGTGTGCAAGTGCGTTCGCTTGGCGCTGCTGCAGCGTATTTTTGCAAAATAGCCAAACGTTTTGTTTAATAACTTTTTTGCTATTTAACGGATTTCAATGAAATTTTCGGCATATGATCAACATATTCTATGGGCATATTTGTCAGTTTAGTAAAAGTGCCAACTCATTCGCATTTTGGCTATATTTGAGACTAAACTTTAATTGGGGAAAATTTGGGGCCGGTATCCAAAATATAACAAAATTCGAAATTGCATAAAATACATATAAAGCTAAATATAAAATTTGGCGTCTCAAGCTTAAAAGATGGGCGAGATAGAATTTTTTAACTGAATTTCGATTTTGTTTTTAATCGATAACAATTAATTGGGAATAGTTATCGATTTTTTAAAACAAACTCGATCTGCGCGTGCTATACACGGACCTACAAAAAAAATTTCAAGTCTCTAGCTCTTATACGGGCTGAAATCGACGCGTTCAAACATACGGACAGACGGACAGACGGACAGACGGACAGACGGACGGACGGACGGACGGACGGACGGACAGACGGACAGACGGACAGACGGACATGGCCCAATCGATTTCTCTTGTCGTCCTGATCAAGAATATATATACTTTATGGGGTCTGCCACGCCTCCTTCTGCCTGTTACATACATCCAACAAAAACATTATACCCTGATTTCCCATTTTCAATGGGCTCAGGGTATAAAAATATATATATGTATATAGATCTATATAAATATGTCCACGACATTATTTATATTTATACAAAATTAATTCTTAATAAAAAAAATTAAATAAATAAAAAATAAAATTTCTACATACGAAAAACTTATGGAAATAAAGATTTGAGATAAATAATTGGAATATGTGCAAAATTTAAAAAAAATATATATTTCTTCATATATAAAATAAGAAAATATGAAAATATATAAAAAATATAAAATATATAAATCTCTACATACTGATTCATATATTTTTTTGATAACTTGCTTTACATTTATCTTCAATAAACGTATTATTTTATAACCAATGCGAGACAAATAGTCAATAATATATTATGTCTTTAATTCATTCAAATTAACAATATGCTTTCAAATATATCTCATAGAAGCGTAGAATAATTGAATAAGCAACTCTGCGTAGAATTCAGGGTATCTTTTAGTCGTGCACTCTCGACTAGAGCACGATAACTTGTTAGTACCGTTAATGAGCGTCAGTACGTAAAGCAATTTATATCTTATATGTAGTATAGCTTATATACCTTTTCTGCTTTATGATATCTATACTTTTGAAGTATATTCTTATATACTTTACATCTATATACTATATTTATATGAAAGAATATTTGTATATATATCCAAAAATGTCCAAGTTCCTTTCTCTTTCATTATTTCATTATTTCCCATTCCGATGTCACAGTTTTATAGTTACTTTTGTGATATAATGCATATCTATTTTGACATCTTTAAGCCCTAACATCTGCAGCTATAACTTTAACTCAGCGAGCTTCCATTTTAATATTTATCAATGCTTACATCTATATCTACTTTGACGACTTTCAAGATTTGAACTGAATGACAAATAATATACAGTTGAGCTGATTATTCAGCTCTTCACAATTCTAGATCCTTAAAGTTGCGTCAAGTATATAAACACTTGTCGCATAAATTAGCACGCACTGTGCCTAGCCTTGAAAATACATTTATTTATGTGTGTGTGTGTGTGTGAGTGTGTTTGTGAAGAACTTTGCCTTTAGTCTTGCTAGGGAAATCGGCAGTTCCATTTTGATAATGTTAAAGCTGATGCTAAGCATTCAGCGAACGATGTCATCGTTGAAATTGAAAGGCGCTGAGATCTTAAGTGGTTTATTCAAGAGCAGCCAAGAATAGAGGCGACGCTGCGCAGGGGCTGCCAGGCAGCAGAGGGGGCAGAAGAGGGCGGAAGGGGGGGCTGGCTGGCTGGCCCTTTATGCCAGCGAAAAGTGAAAGTGAAAGTGAACAAAAAGGAAAATGTTGGTTTGCACCTTCGCAAGAGGCGAGCCAAGCAACAGAAACTAAGCACAACGCAGAAAAGAAGCGTAATAAATACAAATCATATGAAAGCAGCAACAACAACAACAACAAGCGAGCATAAACAACAAATTACAGTTGTTGTTGTTGTGTTGTTGTTGTAGCGAAACATACAAGTACATATAAATTCTTTGGCAATTTATTATTAGAAAGAAAAAAGCAGACGCCGAGGCCGAGCAACAGCCAGCGAGAGAGAGAGAGCGAGAGCGAGAGGGCCACCAGGTTGACATGCCTGGCTGGATACCCTGGCCGAAGAATGTTATGAAAATGTCACAAATTGCGCCCAAGACGTTTTGCGAATCGTTGTAGCCATAACTATATATATATATATATATATATATATATATATATATATATATATAATAGCGCTAAAGAGTTGAGCTTTGTTCTTGCTCAGCAACTGCCGCTGGCGGCGCTGGCAAGGGTATTTGATCTTCGATAACGATGCGAACATAAATTGCGCTTGTCAACCCATCTGCAAGGCACACGGCAGAGCGACGAGAGAGAGGGAGAGAGAGAGAGCGGGAGAGAGAGAGAAAGAGCGCTCGCTCGCTCTTGAGAGCGAGAGGAAGACTAAAATATTTGCCATGTTATTATTATTATCATTATTATTATTATTATTATTATTTTAGAGAAACAATATGATATAGTACAAGTATATATAGAGAACAGGATGGCGCTTGTACGCGCACACACACACACACATACACACACACACTCGCACACACACACTCGCTGCAGACACGCGCGCCATATGCTGAAAGTTTGAGCGTCGCAGCGTCTCTTGTGGCGATTGGCGTTTGCCTAGTCAATATTTCATTTGGCACTTGAACCAAATACTTTTAGTTCGCTGTCGCAGCGCAGACGAAGGTTGCTGCAGATGCTGACGCTGACGCTGACGCCGTCGACGCCAGCGCGCGGCGCAGAGGCCAGGCGACAGCGCAAAACTTTAATCATGAGCAACTACAACGCATAAACATATACATATATATCTGCTTATATACATCACACGCACACCCATACAGTAATTGATTTGTGTTTATATTTGGCTAATTTAGCTGCTGACTCTCGCCTGCAGCAGCAGCTAATTTTGAGGCCGCGACACAACACGGCGTATGCGTAATTTTTTGCCTATTGCGGAACTTGAGCGCTAAAGTCAAGCCGCATGCCGCTGAAAGCAATGTTTGTACCCCCCGTATGCCTATTAAATATACATTTAAACAATTCATCCAACACATGTCCAGCAGGCTATGTACGCAACAAGGCACAAAAGCGAAGCACAGTTAGCTAGGAGCTAGTTGAATTTGGCCAGTTCTGAATGTTGAATTTGATTTTGATTTAAACAGATTGTATATAATATATTTACTATATATAAAAGTGATAAATATTACAATTAAATAACATTAATATCTATAGAAAATCAATAAAAGAAAAATTATTTAGTTAATCTTTACAAATAAGCAAGTTTTATTTGCTATTGCTTTACTATTAGTAATTAAATGAATAAATAATAGATAGATAATAAAGAACTATTGTTAAGGAACGTTAAATTAATAAATAATAAATAGACAGTAAAGAACTATTGATTAAGTAAAGCATTAGCATTCGAATGAGCTATAAATTAGAGCTAAAAAAAGATTTTAAGGGCCTTTGTCGCTCTTCTGTTTTCACACAAAAACAAAGTAGCTTAAACTTATTTTTAATGAGATCTAATAGTAATTATTCTATTTTTTTTATGATTAATTTAAATTAGAAAATATTAGAAATATCGACTTTATTAAAATATTGCTTTTCTTTGCGATTCTCATACTAACAATTTGGGTTTTAAAGTATTTTGTATGTATTTAATTATTAAATAAAAAAATCTTTGAGCCAACAACTAGCATACGAATGTCTGAGCTATCAATTTTAGCTAAAAAATAGGTGCCTTTGTCGCTCATCAATGCGGTTTTTATACAAACAATTTAGCTCAAACGTTTTTATTACGGGCTCTACAAAAAAAAAAATGTTTATTATTATTAAGGATTAAAATAAATAATAATAATAAAAAAAAATCAATAATAGCGCCTTTATTAAAATATCGCCTTTCTATGCAATTTTCATACTAACAATTTGGGTTTTAAGTATTTTGTATGTGTTTCATTATTAAATAAAAAATAGTCTTTGAGCCAACAACTAGCATACTAGTAACTAGCATAGTCTGGGCTATCAATTTTAGCACCTTTGTCGCTCGTCTATGCGAATTTCATACTAGCAATTTAGCTTTCGAATACTTCTTAGCTATTCTATTTAAAAAAGTAATTTAAAAATACCTATTGAGTTAAGCATTGGCATTCAAATGTCCAGACTATACACTTGAGCCTTAAAAGCAAACAAACTTAGAAAATGTGCTCTTATATGCGATTTTCATATAACCAAAAAGTAGCTTTAATGAACTCTTATCAATAATAATAATCAAATTTTATCAAGCAAGCTCATTACACTATCTTCCATACATTTTTCAGTGACTGTCTCTTATTTTAAAATAATATTTAAAGGGTAATTTGAAACATCAATAAATCCAAATCTATATACACTATATTATATGCTTTATATAATTCTCTAAAAAAAAAGAGTCTAAAATGCAAATTTAAAGATTTCGTTCGTTAGAGACTTTTGCTAACTTGATGTATTATCAAATGGCATAGAATAACCCAATTGCTGCATGCTCATTTGATTAAGGCACATACATAGAGACAGACCAAAAAAAAAAGAGAGAGAGAGAGCGAGAAGAGCTATAGAAAAATATTTGATAACGAACATGCGCTTGTATACGCATAATTGAGTTAACAACACATTTGGCCCGCTTAACACATTTGCTTCATTTCGTTCTTTATTTTCTCATTCAATGCATGAATGAGAATTCAAAAAAAAAGGAAAGTAAAAAAACCAAGTAAAATAAAAAACGTAAAGAGAGAGACGGCAACGGCAATTGGGCATCTCTGGCCAATACAAATGGAATCTTTATTGCGAATGGATATGATAAATTGGGTATAAAATATAATATATGCACACTTCTGCCCTCCATATTGATTGCTTTTATTTGCCCTTTTTGTTTTTTCTTTACTTTTCTTTTTCTTTTTTTTTCGTATGTCTGGAAAATGCAATTGCTCTATTAATACACAAATTGAAGCGCGTGTAAATTCTATTAAAATACATTTGGCCCATATACAGCATTTTTTACTTTGTTTCAATAAATTTCCATTTTTAAATATTTTCCACGTTTTATTAAATTTGCGCAATATTCGAATAATCCCAATCACAAATTACCACAAGCAAAAAAACAAAATAGAAAGGAAAAAATGTGAATAAAATTCATAATTTAATTGAATTAAATTGAAATTTCTATATTTTAATTATTTTTGGTTTTGTTCTGGGAATATTGTTGGGAAAGCTTTTCATGCACTGCAGAGTTTTTCGTTCGAATTATTTGTAAAGAACTTTCAAAGAAATTCAAATTAATTAGCTAAGGACTAAGACTTAAAATCATTTAAGGAGAAGCAAGAGGCAAGTGAGCGTGCAACAGTGGAGAGTGCTCGACTAGCTGATACCTTATGCAAGGATTTAGTGAATAAACGTATTAAATGTTGCATTAAATGAAGTTTGTTATAGATTCGAATCGATTTTCAGTGAATTGAAAGTGAAATATCGTTCATTTGCAACTGATTAGCGTTTGCCACGGTTGGATCTATGTGTATTATATGTATGGATGACATGGAACGAATCATTTTGTCTATTTCAAATATTTAATAATTTTATAATACATTTTATAACATTTTTGTATTTTTATTTATAGATTTTTCTATTCATTTATTTATTATACTTATATATTTTTTATTTATTTAAAAAACAGGTTTACTAATTTTATTATTTATTAAATTTAACTTTTTAAAATTATTTTTATATAAAAATCAGAAATAAAAAAATATTAATGAGTCTATTAATAATAGTTATTATAAATATTCAATAAAATTTCATAATTCATAAAAATTCGTAGCAAACTAAAGCATCTTAAGTGGAAATTGACTTTTGGGTTCATTTTGAAATATTCAAGATTTTGTTATCGCTTTGATTCCACTTAACAATTGTCTATATTTTATATATTATTAGTCAATCTTTATTTATTTAGCAAACAACTTTTTTAGTAGATGGCTCAGATGATATACTTAATCAGTCAAAAATATATATGGGCCAAACTTTCTTACTTTCGCTTACATAGATTCATTATACCCTACTGACCTTAAGCTCTATTTTATTTATTCTAAAAAAATGAAAAAGTAATTGACCGTAGTAATTTCTATTTATTTTAAAGGAATTTTAAATTTGTTGAATGTCGGAAAAATAAAATTCCTAGAAATATACAAAAAATTAAATTTCGAAAAATATATTTATTTTTGTTAAAACTACCAAGCGATTATATTCAAAACAATTAATATAAATAATTTAATTCAAATTCCGTTTAGCTAATGGCAAAATGGAAATTGCATTTCGGGTTTGTTCTGAAATATTCAACAGGTTTTTTTCTCTTTTTTGTTGCTTTGCTTTTTGCAGACATTTTGAACTAATTGCGGCTGCTGCGGACAGGCTGTGGGGGCTGTGGGGGGGCTTTGGGGCGAAGTGGTGCAGCGTTAAATGCGAGCACAAAAAGGATTTCAATAAATGTCATAAATTTAACAGACGACTTAACAAATTGCACGCAGAATGAGAATGAAAATGGCTGTGGAAATCGAAATGGAAATGGAGCAGCAGCAGCAGCAACAGAGCAGCGGCAGCTAACGGAGATGGAAATGGCAGCGGAGCTGCTTAGTTGCCGGCTCACAATGAAATGATTTCCTTTGTGGCCAAGACAACAGCAGCCGCACCTTGCCGCGCCCCCTCGCCACGCCTTCTCGCTCTGCTGCTGTTTGGAATTTCGATGATTATCGTTTGAGCTTGTAAACGCTGCCATTACAAAAACAGAAAAAGCCAAAAAAAAGAGGCAAGAAATAACAAATAAAAAAACTTGCAAAAAAATTAGAAATTTTTGCAAGTTTTGCATGAAAATGGGAAACCAAAATTAAATTTCCATAAGTAAAACAGGAAAAATTATACAAACAAATATATATATATATATATATATCATGAGATGAGAGCAGACGAGATGAGCTGAGTGGCCAAGAGGTACGACTGCGCCAGTGTGGGTGGGGAGGGAAGGGTAGCGGGTCGAGCTGTGGCTGGGCAGAAATTCAAAAGCTTTCACTTTTTTAGCCAACGAGCATTCTTTTTTTTTCTTCTTTGCGTCTTCTGGTTTTTCTTTAGGTTCTATTCATATTATTTTTTTATCTTTTGCGTAATAATGAAATTAAATTGCCGCCTTACACACGCACACACACACACACAGACATAGATACATACATACATATATATATTTATCTGTTTGTGTGCACTGTGTGCTTATGTATCTGCCAGATACGAAATGTATGTGCGTATTTTTATCTTTTTTCTTCTTATTCATATCTGTGGCAACTGCAAAATTGGGGCACAACAAACTGTAGAAGCGCGCGACGAATGCCCTAGCTAGCGGAGGTTTATGAGAAATGGATTAAAAAAAACGATAACGTTGAGTGATCGATAAGTCGCGAGCGATAACTAAAAATAAATCGATTGCTAATGATAGATATCAAGTTGTAGCACAAGGAATAAAAGGGATTATTAAAAATTATTTGTATATTTAAATATTTATTTATTTCTTGATATAAATATATCGATAATTAAAATTTTTAACTTTCTAAACAATCGATAACTTTGCCAACCAGATTATAATTTGAAAAATAAATTTGAAAATTTTATTTGAAAGATAATCCATTAAAAAAAAAAAGAAATAATTATTATTTTCATTTATTATATTTATCGATAACTATCGAATTCTTCAACAAATATATATTTTTTGTTAAATAAGTCCCATTATCATTTTAAAACAAACTAAATCAAATTAAGGCTAGCTCAAATCGATCGATCAATTAGAGAATGCTTATAATCAACTAATATACCCAACCAATCTGTAATTTTCTTTATTAGATCAAAATTCATGGATTGAAAAACGAACTAAATAATATATTTCCAACAAAATCCAATTAATCGATCAATTAAAGAATGCTTGTAATATATTTATAACTCCAACCAATCTATTAGTTTCTTTATTAGATCAAAACTCATAGACTGAAAAACGTTAAATATATTTGTAATTTTTATTATCGATAATTATCGAATTATGCAAAAATATAAAAATGTCCCAAATCTCTTTTAATCCCAATGAATGAATATAATTCAACCTAAGTCCAATCAATCGATCAATTAGAGAATGCTTGTAATCGATTAATATCCCTGTCCAATCTATTAATTTGGTTAATTAAATCTAAATTTATAGACTGAAACAATAGCCAAATAATTTTAAAAATTTCTCATTTTTATTTATCGATTATCGATTATTATCAATTATTATCGAATAGAAACTTCCCAAATCTGTTGAATAAAATAAATTATATTTCAAGCTAAATCCAATAAATCCGAATCAATTAAAGACTGCTTGTAATCGATTTATTAATCGATAGAAAATTGCATTCCGCTTTTAGCTTAATCGAACGAAAACTTTTATGGCTTTGGCGAGTGCAGAAAAAGGAAACAGTTAATAGTTTCGCTCTTTGAGGCTGTGTGGGGCGATTCGCTTGATAAACTTGTTGCAAAGTTGAGATTTACTATTTGAAGTTCTGGCTGCGCGGAGGCATTTGCATTGTATTACAAGTATCTGCGTGTCATCCCAGCTTTATTATCTTATATTATTATACTCGGTCACTCTGTTGTAGTTGAGGGCAATGTAGGTCAAGAATTTACATAAATAGCTGCAAATGTTTTCTGGCCAATTTTCGGGCCAAGTTGCTGGGCGCTGAGCGAAATTACCAACGTAATCCGCCGAAAAAAAAAAAGGAAAACAATTTTGTGAACCGTGAAAAGTTCCGGTTGGTATGAAAAAAACAAAATGGCGACTGCACACAGACAAATGCATAAATATATATTTTATGATGTGTATACAGAGCTGTAATTTCAGGCACTTTTAACTTATTTAATATTATATTTAACATAAGATCCAATTTTTCTTGCCTTTAGCTCTCATTTCATATTTATTTGGAAACTTTCCTTCCACTAATCGCATATGCTTATAGTTTTTCTACATATTTTCCCAAGCTATTTTAAGATCAAATGTATTTTAAGTTCACACAATAGAGTAGAAAAATGTCGGGACTTCGAGCAGTGACACAATTCCAATTGGAATTGCGCTGGGAATTCTTGTGCACTCACAAATTTCCCAATTCGCTGCACGAGCGACGATCGCTTTCGCCGTGAAATAATAGTGGTATATTTAAATATGCAGGGCTTACGAGGCTTAAATGCTGTGCTAGTTGGCGCATACCATATGCTAACCTTTTTGGGGCCGCTGTGTGTGTGTGTGTGGGGCAACGAGCAAACGACATGCGACATAACAGCGACGACGGAACACAGTGCGTGTTAGCCTTGAGCTACATTCGGCAGACAAGACAACAACAACAACACGCAAAATTCTACACGTTCATAATGCAAACTTTGCGGCGAGAATAAAATGCGGCAGACAATGCCAGCGAATAGGGGGAACAAAGAATGGGCTAAGGCGGACCACGGGACCTTCGTCAATGTTGCCTTTATCAATATGTTCGTGTTCGTCTTGTTGTTGCTAGTTGCTATTGGCTTGAGCATATGCACACACTCACACACTCACACACACACACGCTCAGTCATATGTAAAACATTTTTGTGTGTGAGCAGCTGTGCTGCGCTGCGCCTGTTGTTCTTGTTGTTGTTGCTCAATGCAGAGGGAAGTCAACAGGAAAAGCAAAAGAAGACAGAAGAATGTGTGCCCATGTGTGTGAGTGTGCAGTTAAGAATATGTGTGTGTGTGTGCGGGGAGAGATGGACGACACTCAAGAGCGAGCGAGAAGTTGATGGCATCTGTTTAATTTTTGCTGTTGTTTTTATTAATGAATTTTTATGCTCAGTGGGCGGCGGCGGCAGCGGCAGCAGCAGAGTCTGCTGCTTCCACTTCTTCATCTTCTCTGTCCTCTATGCCCAGCTGTTTGTCTTGTTGTTGTTGTTGTGGTCGCCTTTTGGCTGCGTTTGCTTTTTACTTTTGGGCTATGGCTAAAAATATGTCTGTCTGCCAATTCGCTAAGTGGCTCAACTTATTCACACACACACAAACATTTATGAGCGTGTGTATGTGTGTGTGTGTATTGGTGTGTGCATGCATGTACAGTAGAGCTTTCTTATGTTGTTGATTCATGTGTGTGGAGTGGCTTACAGCCGAGTGCAGTGAAAATAGATGCCAAGAACTTCAAGCATATTTTAATATAAATATTTAATCTTAAATAAAAGGAGACTAATACGAGCAATAAATGATGAAAAAGAGATTTTTGACAGGCAAATATTAATATTAATTAAAATAATGTTATAATGAAAAGTTAAAATAAGAATATAAAAATATAGAAAAATGTAATAAAATATAAATATTTAATCCTAAATAAGAGACCACTAATATGAACAATAATTAATTAATAAAAGTTGTTCGACAATTAAGAATATTACTATCAATGTAAATATATAATAATATAAAAAAAAATTATATAAATATTTCAATATAAATATATAATAATATAAATATTTATTCATAATTAAGAGTAAATAAATATGAGCAATAAATGATACATAAAAGTTGTTCGACAATTAAATATTATTAATAGTATAAATAATATAATAATAAAAAATTACATAAATTTATATAAATATTTAATCTTAAATAAGAGTACACTCATATAAGCAATAAAAAATAAATCAAAATTGCTCGACATTTAAAAATATTACTATTTGTAAATTTAATTTAGTTACAAAAAATATTATTTATAAAACTTTATTTTCGACATACATTTCTGTGGGCATATATGCACCTTGCACTTTTTAGCGACACTTCACTGTAGTCAAATTGCTCTTGTCTTTGCTCTTCTCTTTGGCCGATTTCTAACTGTAATTGCCTTGCAAACGGCGCTTCTCCTTCTGCTCGTGTTATTGCTGTAATTAGCTGTTGCCGCTGCTGTTGTTGTTGTTGCTGTTTTTTTTTTCTTTTTCTCTTTCTTATCGAAATTCGATTTGCACTTTTTTTTTGGCGCGCAATGCCGTTGCACTCAGTTGCCGGCTAACGGCATTGGGCCGCCGACAATGACACAAAATTGCGTATTTCTCTTACACACACACACACAGACGCGCACAAACGGGAAAAAAATGTGTAAAAAATAAATATATAATTAATAATATTTAGTTGTTGCTGCTGCTGCGGCGATATTCTTTGTACTTCATTCAATTGTCGCACTTTTGTTTTCGTACTGCACACGCGAAATTCTCTGGGGGAAGAACAGACACAAATCCGACACGCTGCGCTCTGGGCGCCTCGACATGTCCGTGCACGTGGCGAACTCGACGCTGACTAAAGCTGTGGCCGCAGCGACTCCACGTCGGAGCGAATTGTACCGCTTGTGGCGTCCGCATCGGTTGCCTGCGTTGACACAATGACTCAGTGGCGGCCATAGCCCAGAGCCGTCGTCGCCTGGCAAGTCACGAGCGCAGCATCGCCGAGCCGAGGCACGAGCGAGGCCCGAGCACTCGACACTCGACAGCCGAGCGCTGCACGCGATGCCGTTTGAGCTATTTTCATGCTGTTGTATTTTTGGCTACGCGTCGCGCCGCTGCTCACTCAAAGGCAAAGCATAATTTCCCCATATTCCCGTCAGAGAGCGCTGCTGAGTGAGCTGTGTGCGGAGCGTGGAGAGCGCGAGTGGATTAGCTTTGAGTGCTTTCGATTCATTTGTCGCTCAGGTTTGCCCGCCTTTTGGCTCATTTCCGCTTGTCGTGCGTAGGACTTCCGCTGTCGTAGCGCCAAGGAAGTTGTTCCAACTACGACTGCGAGCGACCACGAACTTGATTACGACGATGGGCCCGACTGGGTCGCCCGCTGCCCGCTGCCTCTGCCTGTGCGACGTCCATTCAGACAGTCCTTCAGGACGACAGGATCGCAGCGCGTTCGACTCAATGGCGAGCCACGCATACGAAGCGACTCAATTGAATGTTTGCCTGCAAGCCAAGTCCCAAATGAAGCCTTTTTTGGAGGAGCCCTATGACGAGAAGGTCACCCAAACGCACGTGCATATCCGACTGGAGATACCCTGTAATTAAGGGGGATTAAAAATGTACTCAAATGAGGAAATGGAAGGAGGAATTCTTTTGTTTTCTCTCTTCTTTCTTCTCCTTTCCCTCTCCTATCTTCTCTTTTTTCTTGTATATCCGACTAGATATACCCTATAATACAAAATCGAATAAAAATATACTGAAATTGGAAATAAAAGGCGGTATTTCTCTTGTCTTCTCTCCTCTTTCTTCTCTTTTCTCTTGCGTATTCGACTAGAGATACCCTGTAATTAAGGGGGATTAAAAATGTACTCAAGTGGGAAGTGGAGGGCGGAACTTATCTTGTCTTCTCTATTGTTTCTTCTCTATTCTTTTCCCTCTCATTTCTTCTCTTTTCTTTCTCCTCTCTTCTCTTTTTTCTTATATATCCGACTAGAGATACCCTATAATAAAAAATCGAATAAAAATATACTGAAATAGGAAATAGAAGGCGTTATTTCTCTTGTCTTCTCTCCTCTTTCTCCTCTCTCTTCTCTTTGCTCTTAAATATCAGACTAGAGATACCCTATAATAAAAATTGAATAAAGAACTACTCAAATATGAAATTGAATGCGAAGTATTTGGAATTTCTGTTTTCCCTTCAAGAGATTCCAACTTCCAATATCCCTTTTCCATCTTCTCTCTTCGCTCTCCTTTCTTCTCTTGCATATCCGACTGGAGATGCCGCATAATAAAAATCAAAATTTTTTTCTAGTTTTCTCTCTCCTCCTGTCTAATTCACATTCCATCGTCCATATTGTCTCTTCCATCTTCCATCTTCCATCTTCCATATTCCATTTCCATATTCCATATTCCACATTGTATCTTCCATCTTCCACATACTATCTTCCATCTTCTATCTTCCATTATCCATCTTCCATCTTCCATCTTCTATCTTCTATCTTCCATCTTCCATCTTCCATCTTCCATTTTCCCTTCTTCCATCTTTCATCTTCCATCTTCCATCTTTCATCATCCATCTTCCACATTCTATCTTCCATCTTCTATCTTCCATCTTCCATTTTTCCTCTTCCATCTTCTTTCTTTTCTCTTCCTTCTTCTTTCTTCTCTTACATATCCGACTACAGATACCCCACAATAAAAGTCGAATAATCTTTCAAGTTTTTTCTCTTTTCTCTCTCTTTTTCCATCTTCCATCTTTCATCTCCGCTCTCTCCTTTCTCTTCTCTTCTCTTTCCCAACCAATATACCCTCTCGCACAATTCGTCCAGGGTATAAAGAGCATTACTCCAATTGAACTTAGGATGCAGTGCAGTTGCTTTGCCAGCAGCGCCTGCCCGATGCCTTTCCGGCTGGACCCAGCGCCCACTGCACGGGCTGGCAACGGACCGGCCGAGTCGCCAAGCTGCTGCCGGAGCCCCAACTGCCCCAACTGCAGGCAGCATTGTGCAGCAGAACAAAGTGAAAGAAGCGAAAGAAACAAACAGACTTTGGCAAGGGGCGATCGGAGAAGGGAGAGTGGAGCATGGAGCCTGGAGAATGGAAGGCTTTTTGGCAGCAGCAGCAGGCGCTGCGGTGGCTCGATTGTATTTTTGACAAGAGCCGCCGCAACAATGGCAACAACAGCGGCACAGAGTCAAAGGTTGTCAGAAGCAACAGCAGCAGCAACGGCAGCAACGGCAACGGCAGCAGCAACAGCTGTTGCTCCATTCAATGGAGATTTCTCGTCCTTGACTCCCGAGACATATTGTCGCCCGTCGCCAATTCCAGGCGCATTAAGTATTTGTGTGTTTGCCCCATCTAATATGTGTGTGTACAAAGCCTTTGAGTGTGATTAACAACAATGCAACAACAACAACAACAACAACAACAACAACAACAACACTGCAACAACAACAGCAACAACAACAGCAACAGCAGCAATAATGACCAGCGGCCATAAGCAGCGATGCATATTAAGTAGCAGCTTCATTAAACAGTAGCTAAGCAGCTAGCACACACACACACACCTACACACACCTAGACACACACACACACCTACACACACACACACACATACGCTTGGCTGTAACTTAATAAACGCCTGACTATTCTCTAAAATTATTAATTAATCCACAAGATACTTTGATAATATGCATTGCAGTCGGAGCCATAGACATTGAGTCCAAGCACACACACTCAAACTCACACACACACACACACACACACTCACACACACACTCGAACTCACACACACACACACACACACACGCACACACTCACACACACACTCACATTTCAATTGAATTGGAGTCCAAGTGCTCTTGCATACCTTTGTGCTCCGTAAATCAGGCAAGTAATTATCCCCGGGATACCCTGCCTTGCCCATGGAAAGTTGTCCCGGAGTGTTGCTCGTAATAGCACTGGCAGTGGCAGGGTATCAGCCAGTCGTGCCATTCTGGGAGAACCTGAGTCCAATGTTGATTAATGCAAAGTGCTGCTCAGAATAGCAATGGCAGTGGCAGAGTATCAGCGAGTCGTGCCAGCTCGGACAGCCTGAGTCCAATGTTGATTAATGCAAAGCACTAGCAGTGCAGGGTATCAGCTAGTCGTGCCAGCTGGAACAGTCTGAGTCCAATGTTGATTAAGGCAAAGTGCTGCTCATAATAGCAATGGCAGTGCAGGGTATCAGCTAGTCGCGCCAGCAGGGTCTGGCTGAACCCAATGTTGATTAATGCAAAGTGCTTAAATTTCGGCTAGCCAGAGCTTGCTCAGGTTGTGGGCGTGTCGCATGTCGTTTAGCTGCCTCGAGTTGGGCTCTTCAATTAAGGCTTCTTTAGCTGGCGTCTCTCTATGCGATTCTCATGAGAGAACAATTGAAATAGAAGTTTTCATTATTTGTATTTAATAATTTTTAAAGTTAAATACGTTGCATAAGAAGGGAAAGTGCTCTAAGGAAGGAGTAGACGACTAAGAGATATGCTAACATTAACATCATGATTCTGTAATGAGATATTTTTTATTTGTATCTACTTTACATGCTGATAAAGACTAGAGAGGAAATTTTACTGACTCTAGCTCGTATAGAGCTCGAGAAATACTTAGATAATTGAAGTTTGTATTAATTATAATCAATTCCTACAAAAGGGAGCAACAGTTGCCAATAATTCAATACAAACTTGATATGCGGCTGCTGTAGGTGGAGCTTTGTCAAAGAGTCCTTGGAGTTTTAAGCATATAGAGACTGACAGACGAGCGGGCAGACAGATCGCGAGGACAGACAGAACAACGACTTAAGAGACGACTGAACAGACGAAAAGATGTTTGGACAAGCGGAGAGACAGACGGATGGACAGACGGACGGACAAACGGACGGACAGACGGACGGACAGGCAAACGGACATTCGGACAGTCAGACTGATACATATATAGATAAATAGATAGTCTGATGACTGACAAATAAAGCTTATGACGGACGGATGGAAGATCAGTCCATCAGACAAACGGATGGACAGACGGATAAATAGGCAGACAGATGGATAGACTGCCGGGTTGACTTGTGGTTAGATTGGTAGATAGACCACCGGACAGAAGGATGGACAGACCAATGATCATAAGGACTGACAGAGCAATGGCTTAACAGACGGCGGGACAATCGAAGGAGGTAGATGGATAAACTGATGGACTGACAAATAAAAGTTAAGACTGCCAGACGGATGAAGAGGTAAACAGACGGACGGATAGTGGATAATGGACTGACAAATAAAGGCAGGCTAACGTAGGGTAGGTCAGTCCAATAGACAGACAGATGGACAGATGGATAGACAGGCGAAGAGAGAGACAGACTGACGGATGGATGGTCAGATAGACAGGCGAATACACGAAGCGAAGGACAAACGTGCATAAGGCATGCCAGATACGAAGAGAATGACAGATAGACCGATAGACTGACAAATAAAGACTAAGACGAATGGAAGGACGGAGAAAGAAAGACCGATCGACTCGCCTACTAATCAAGAACGAGAACACATGTATATACATTTATATGCCACGCACCTTACTGCCTTCTATAAGCCCTTTCTAACTCATTTTCTAAGGTATAAATGTCCCACAATAAAGCCACGCTCTCAACTAGCTAATACCCCACAACTTTATCTAAAATGAAAATGAAATCAAAAGGAATATAAAAACGCTTTGGCACTGATTCGCGCACATAACTCAAATCAGATTCGCAAATCAAATGCCATGGAGAATAATGATGCTAGGCTTGTGGTGATGCTGGACCCCGAGAATATAATTCGATTGTTGTGCATTTGATGCTATCAAAATCGAATGGATATTACGAAATTTTGATAATTTTCCAATTGAGTTGGCAAACAAAGAGCATTTCGGACGAAATGAGCAAACATTTTGCATTCATGATTAACTAACGCCAGGCCGGGGCCGGCACGGTGCGCCCCACCTGGGCCATTTACCATGCAGGTGACGGGCGAGGAGGAGCGCGGTGCAGCTCGGGCGGGCAGGCTCTGCGGCTTTGGGCTATTAAAGCAGCAACTGTGACAACGGCGCGCAACTAAAATAATCAAAAACACATTGTGGCTGGGTGCTCGGCGTGTTGTTTATTCAACAGCCACGCCCCCTCCGCCCCGCCACCAAACAGTTGTGGCAACTATTAAGCGATGCACATAGAAATTCGTGGCTGTTATTTTGTGCATTTGAAATATTTACGAGGAAGCTGCAAATGAAGCGCGCCCGAAAATTGTTTCATGCAACCAGTTGCACGAATGCGAATCGGGCTAATGCGGCAAGGGCAACGACAATGGCAACAATAAAGGCAAAACAGCATTGAAATACCTGGCCACATCAGGTGTCCCAGCTGACAAAGGGCTCAGAGAACGCCAAACGGGCTTTGTCAGAGACGGAGACAGCGACACTTGCACATGCACAATGCCCGAGAGGAGGGCAAAGCCAAAGAATTGTCAGGCCTAAGGCTGGAAAGAGGGCGTGTGAGGGGGTGGGGGGCGTGTCCCGCACATGTATGTATATAAATTTGTATTCATTAGCAACCGAGGTGTTTGCGAAAGCCAAGAAGATGTTGCGGCAAGCACGCGTCTCTGCGTCGGCGTCCCCAAGACCACATCTCAAATCCCACACAGTGAAAACGAAGTTTCCCTTTGTTAGGCGTGTCGAGGCATGACAACATTTTCGTAATGAACCACGACGAAAATGCGCGCACACTACATGAAGACGAATTACTTAAGATAATGAGGATCACAGAGAGGGGCGTGAGAGCTTAGAAACATGAAAGTGAATTAGAGATAGAGAAAATCGATTTGATATTATGATATAAGAATAGGAAAGGAAGGAGAGTTTGAAAGCTCGCTAGGTGAATAAGTTTAGTATATGAGAATTGCAGAGAAGAGCGATTGAGCTTATAAGCAGAAGAGGTCAATCTGAAAATGGAAGATAATATTTGAGCTTAAGAGAAGCGCAAAGCAGAGCGATTGAACTTATTTCAAATATATCAGATATATTTGAAAATATTACATATACCTCTAGGGTGTTGAGAGAGAATTGCAGAGAAGAGCGACTGAGCTAAGGGAAATCAAATTCCAGCTGATATCCTAAAACTTATCAGAACTGCCTAGAAAACCGAGTGAGTCAGTTTACATCAAATTGAATTGGAATTCAAAGAACGATTTCGAAAATGTATGAGAATTTCAGAGGATAGCGATTGAGCTCAAGAATATCCAAATCAATTTGAAATATAAATAAGACATATCAATCTATGAGAAGCGCAAAGAAGAGCGTTTATGCAAACGTTTCGAATATATCAAGTTATATCTCACATATATAGCGTAAGCTCATGAGAATTGCAAAGAAGAGCAATTGAGCTATTGGAAATCAAGCTCACATGTCAACAATTTCTTCAAGTATCTTCAATCAGAGTGCTTCAAGTAGAGTGCTTGAAATATTTCACGTCAAATTGAATTAGAGCTCTTAGAATTTGAAATGAAATTTGATTTGTATAAGCCCCAAATGCTAACACAAAGAGTAGCGTTTGGGGCTTATGTAAATTAAATTAAATTTCAAATTGCAAAACAATATTTGAGCTTATGAGAAGTGAAAAAAAAAAAAGAATGGAACTAATTTTCTATTATAACTCATAGAATATCTATTAATTAAACTCATGGGAATTGCTGAGAACAACGATGGAGCTACCGTATTTAAGTTCGCAAACCAACACTTATGAGAATCACAAAGAAAAGCGATTAAACTAGCTCACATCAACTTGAAATACAGCGCATACGACTTTCTCCCAAGCTGATGAGAATCACAAAGAATGCCGATTGACTTCACGGAAATTAAGCTCGATAAGAAAACTCCAAGACAACATTAAATATTATGAGAATTGCAGAGAAGAGCGAAGTGCAGAGAAGATTCAAGCAGCAAATTGAATTACAGCGCACAGGACATCTCCCGAGTTGATGTGAGTCGCAGAGAACCTTGCTCACTGGCCATTTGAAACCAACTCAACAATTAGGAACAGCAAGTTGGTAAATAAATGTGCAGCAGGCACTGTGTGTGTGTGTGTGTGTGTGGCTCGGTTATGTTATGTGACTGTGGCTGCAGTAGCTAACCACACAGAACCTAAAATATGTGTGACTAACAGGCCGAGAGCCACCGAGGCAGACAAGCGACGGCGGCAGCAACCACTGCGATAACAACAGCAACATTACGAACAATCACAACATCAGCGACACTAAACAAACACGGGGCACAAACAGTTTGTCAACACTGTGCCTGACGAACTGTCGCAAAACCACAAATTGTTGTTGTTGTTGCTGTTGCACAATCATTGTCAGACGACAATGCCTCGAGTGAGCTAAACAGCAACCTGAAAACTGTTCACAGCACAGCCCGAGCCGGAATACGACCAGAAAAAAAATGTAGAAAAAAGGGAAAAAATGGGAAAAATACCACAAAACAGAAAATGGAACCAAAGCAGAGAGTCCTGGTGTCGACAATTTGCGAGAGTTTTGCAAAAATACGCACGTACATTTTATTGTTATTATTTATGCAACAAAACTGTAGCCATGGACATAAGAAAAGGACACAAATGAAAGAAGATGGGCGGAAAAAAAGGAGGATAGAAAGGGGGGAAAGGATAGGCAGTAGGCAGGCGGGATAAAAGGCCACGGCTCGGCCATGTTGAAGGCAACAACAAGAGTTTCGCCACAATTTGCCAACTCGTTTTAGCCCATTTAAACAAATCAAGCCTTTGGCCGTCTTTCATCTGCTTATGAAATTCATTTTCATTCAGATAGCATTATGGAATCGAAGATGCTTACCTTGTTTCGGGGAATCGTGGAATTCCGAATTCCGATAAACTCTGTTTGATATGCCGCATCTTGTTATCCCGCCCCAATATTAATATGAATATTTAAAAAGAGGATCCCTCAATAAATATTTATAACGCTTTTCAATTTAAGCTAACCCCAATGGGAGAGGCCCATGCCGCGATGCGGTCTTAAATAATATGAGATAATATATAGACCATCCTCAGCAATTCGTTGGAGATAAATTTGCGAGAAGAATCTGTGGAGATAGTCGGTTGACTAATTATTAATTAAATATATGGAGATATGACAATTCGGAGTAAGTTCTGTATGGGTTTATCGTTGACACAATTTGGAGTAAAGTCTGTGCATATGAATGAACGGTATTCAGAGTAATGAATGCATTAATTTGTCAGAGATATGATTCGGAGTAAAGTCTTTGGAAATTAATCAATAATATAATTCGGAGTAAAGTCAGTATAGGCAGGTCAATAAGTCAATTCGGAGTTAAGATTGATGCAGATATGTTGTTGACACAATTCGGAGTAAAGTTTTGGAAATTAATCGACTATATAATAGAGATATGTAGGTGGCGTAAGCTCTGTGTAAATGAGTTGACAACAAAATTCGGACTAAAGTCCGAATAGGTATATTGATAACACATTCGGAGTAAAGGCTTTGGAATTAAATCCTAGATATATTTGAGGATCAAGTTTGTATTAATTTGATAATTATATATTCTGAGTAAAGAAAACTTAATTCGAAGACGAAATACTGCAAAAAATATCTTATCGAATGTGATCAATTCATAAATATAGTGGACAATAGCATTCGGAGTCTTTGAAGATATGTTAGTGATTGTCACTATGATTCATAATTTCTTATGAATTCCAACTTTTATTAGGTTCAGGGTATTCAAAAATAAAACCTAAATATTGCAGTAACTGACTTCATTTTGATGTCTTATCCAAGCTTTAAATGAGCCATACAATGTGATAAATTTATATAAATAAAATGTATACAAACAATGAGAATCACAAAGAAGGGCTTATTCATCTTTTGCATTCATTAAAACTTTGTTTTCACTTCGCTTTGATTCGGTTTATTTATAGCAACAACAAAAAATGTCCCTTTCCATATAAATATTTGTCTCAGAGATTATGCACACAGCTTCGACAATTCGATAATACTATATATGTATATGCCCGGCTTCCTCTACCTGAATAAATGAAAGTTGACTTTTGAATTCTTAAAAAAAATAATATAATTCGGAAATAGCTGATGGGCTGCCCCAAAGCTATAAATAAAGCATAAAAGGAAAACAAAACGTTGATGGGCCAATCGTTTACAAGGCTTGCAATAACTCTTTACAAACGCCCACGGATACATGTGTGTGCAAGTGTGTGAGTGTGTGTGTGTGTGTGAGTGACTGTGTGTGTGTATAGAGAGTGTATCCACATGCATATAGAGTTATTCATATTGAATCGTCACTTAATCATGCCACATCATGCACACGAACGCCTGCGGTTTGCTGACACACACACACATACACACTCACACACACACACACACACACTCACACACTCATACACTCATACACACACATACACACTCATACACCCATTACAAATTTACTATACCCTTCCTATCGCGCCATATCGTGTCGGGGGCCTCTGGGCGGGGCTTTCAATTTGCGGCTGCTCGAGTGGCTTTTGGCAGGCCGTGAAATCGTATGCAAAAATATTTTAATTGAATTGTCACCACGATTTTTATGCCCAGCTACCCATTAAAATGAAACCCAATGGCCACTGGGCATAAGCAAATGCTGAAGGTCTATGTAACGATGACTATGAAGCAACTAACAAAATTTCCTGAATTTATTTTCTTTTATTTTTAAAGGATTTTTACAAATCGAAGCTGACTACTTTTATATATTTATCTAATTTTTGAATAACAATTAAAAATATATGTGAATATTGTGAATATTTATTGTTGCGTAAGCTAAATTGAAACTTTTTAAATTCTTATTTTGCTTTTCAAAAATAGAATCTGCTTAAGCCTTCTCTTAAATGATAAATCAGACCTAAACTGAGTAGAAGAAAAATAAATATTGTGCTACGAATTTCAATAAATATATAAGTAATATTAAAATATAAAATAAAAACTGGCAAAGGCTCTCTTTAAGCCCATATCTTACTGGCTTACAAAATTTAAAACTATATTATTATTAATTTTTCTTTTGTATTAAAATATTTTTGACTGTAGTAAAATAATGCTTAATTAATTAATGTTAAAGTCAATTGAATAAGATTTTTGAATTTATATTAAATATAATTTTCAACCTATGTTAATTTAATAAAAAATTCAAACTCTGTGAAAAATAAAAATTGATTTATGTATAATTTTTCTGCCCTTAAAAATATGCAAAAAAATTGTGACTTTGGTTTCCTTTTGCATTCGTTTTTTTTTTCTTCTTTATTTAGTAACCCTATAATTATTTTAAATATTATTATTAGCAATATGGAAAGCAGACATTTTTGAAATAAAAAAAAAAATTCAAAATTAATAAAAAATAATTTTGTTCTACTTTAAGTAGATTCATAGTCTTAAACGTACTTAGACTTTCTAGTCCTTAAAAATATATTTTTTTTAAATACTTATATGTTTTATAGTTCAAGTTTGGGTAATGCAAACTTTTTTAATTGAAATTAAATTAAGTAAGCAGGTACAGGGCATTGTAAGTTGGGGTCCCCTCGACTGGCAGCTGCTTAAATGATTTTTACTTCCCTCTTTTTCTGTTTTTTTTTTATTTTTATTTTTATTTTTTGTTTTTGGCATGGCCAAACAAATTTTGCTCATTTCATTATTTGTTGAGCTTTTAACTTTAATTTAATTTTTAAATACCTCTTTGTTTTATTTGATGTTTAACGCTGGCATTGTTGCTGGCCATATTATGGCCGTTGGCATCGTCGTCATCATCAGCGCGAATTGTAACTGCTGAGAGCGGCTCCTTGTTGTTGTCACCATGAGAGTTGATGAAATATGCATGAGCTGGCAGCGCTATCAGGTAACGGCAAGTGGCTAGCGAACAAAGGCTTGCAGCCAGCTACGATAATGACGGTCATGATAATGACAATGCCACCGACAATGGCCAATTATGTTGGCCAGAAAGCTGCCATACAGATGCCTCGTTCTGGATCACTAATTAGAATAACCGCTCAAACGTTACCCTGGCAGCACACACACTAGCAACGCCGGCAGCAGCGCCCGTTGCTGGAGACATGTGCCCTCGGCAGCCTTCAGGTATTCCACATCCAAAACGTTGCTCATACGCCTCGTGGCACGATTCAATTAAATGCCACAGCAGGCAACGTATTAGAACTCCAAGCGAAATTTTAACTTGCAAATGCCAGAAGATCAAATAACGAGAAGCGATTTGATAGGGCAATATTCATAAATATGAATTCAAATGAGATTTGTTCTTGGTTAATTGAGCTAATTGAATATGAAGACAGTTGAAGAAGTTGACTCAATCAATATATTTACTGTGCCTAAATTGTGGGCGAGTGGAGAGGGAAGAGTTGGATTAAGAGAGATCAATAGAGATCAAGTCTATGGGGAGAGGTGGGTTCTTGACAGCTAAGCTCAGATTGAGTATAAATCTAAGACAAAGAATTGCCTGCTCAAGATTGATCTCTCTCTCTCTCTCTTCTGGTTCCATATTAACAGTTAAGAGCTTTGCATAGCGCTGAAAATTAAGAAATACTTTAAAAAAATCTTAAAATTTTTTAGAAATGTTTAAAAGTTCTTTAAAATGTTATATTAGGAATTAAAGTATATTTAAAAAAAATCTTTAAAATTCTTAGAAGTGTTTAAAAGTTCTTTAAACGTTGCTATTAAGAAGTGAGAAATATTTAAAAAAAATATCTTAAAAATTCTTAGAAATGTTTACAGGTTCTTTAAAATTTGCTATTAAAAATTAAAAAATACTTTTAAAAAATCTTAAAAATTCTTAGAAATGTTTAGAAGTTCTTTAAAATTTGAATTAAGAATTGAAAAATACTTTTAAAAATCTTAAAAATTCTTAGAAATGTTTTAAAGTTTTTTAAAATTTTGCTATTAAGAATTAAAAAATCTTGAAAATTCTTAGAAATCTTTAAAAGTTCTTTAAAATTTCTTATTAAGAATTAAAAAATATTTTTAGAAAAATCTTAAGAATTCTTAGAAATATTTAAAAGTTCTTTAAAATTTGCTATTAAAAATTGAAAAAAAAAACTTTTACAAATCTTACGAACTCTTAGAAATGTTTAAAAGTTCTTTAAAATTTACTATTAAGAAATAAAAAAATTCTTAGAAATGTTTACAAGTTCTTTAAAATTTGCTTTTAAGAACTAAAAAATATTTTTAAAAAAAATCTTAAAAGTTCTTAGAAATGTTTAAAAGTGATAATATGCCTTACTAGCACATTTTAAAGAACGTTTAAACATTTCTAAGATTTTTTTTGTGGCATATAATAATATGTCTTACTAGCCAGTTTGAAAAAACCTGTTAAACAATTTTAAGAATTTTTATATATATTTTTATATATATATTTTTTTAATTAAAAATAAATAAAAATTTAATCCAGCTATGAATTTCTACTTCAAGTCAACTCAACACATATAATGAGTTGTAAACTTCAAATAAAAGTGAAGCATATCATTTTAATCTTTGATATTGGCTTAGCTTTTCATCTTTCCCCACAACTCCCAACAAGTTCTTATCAGAGCTAATGAAAACTCAAGTTGGAAAAAAAAAGAAATTCCCTTTTATGGAATTAAAGCATTGCCTAACGAGACGAATGTAAGAAGGCTTGACTTAGAGCGCATAAATACTCCAATCTCTAGATCAAAGAGGGATCGAGCGGGGAGAGCTGATAGTATTCATTGTCGTCAGTTGAATTGCAACAATTGTCATTTAATCGCTACAAGGCGAGAGCTTTTTTTGGCATGGCGACAAAATTTAATTACTTGGCCTGGGAGCCGCCGCAAATAGACGTTAGTCGGAGGCCCTAAACCCAGTTACGCCCAGCCGCCCCTGCTCTGAGCGCTGAGCTGGGGCTTAACACGCCACTCCGAGGCATGACAATGCGTGTTGCTGTTGTTGCCGTTGTTGCTATTGTTGTTGTTGCTGTTGTTGCTGTTGTTGCTGCTGTTTGCCGGTGTGATTACGTAATTACGCATGTAGTGAGTGCGCACACTTGTTGTTGCTCTAAATGTTGCTTTTATTTGCACGCCATGATGCTGCAGATGCCTCTCGTTGTCATTGCTCATCCTCAACCACACACACACACGCACACACAGCCCCAACCCCATCGCCTACAGCACAAATTAAAGAAATGCCAAACGGGCTTAACATCTTAAGGCAGCTCATTCTGCGTGGGTGTGCCTGAGTGTGTGGGTGTGCGAGTGTGCGTTAAGCCTGAGAAAATTATGACAATGGCTGAAACTGCGGCTTTTTGGGCTCTTGCCACCTGCGTCTGACTGTTGATTGTCTGCAGCTGAACGTTGTTGCCGTTGTAATTGTTTATTTGCATATTTGGCTGTGGCTGCTACAGATTAGCGACAAGATTTCATTAAATAACATTTCAAGCAACAGAAAAAAAATGTTGAAAAGCAAAAAAAAAGAGAAATATAAAGCGGAGCATGAACGACGTGAAGATACCCGACAGGCTGCAGCGAAAAGGCGCTGTTAGGAAACTGAGCTAATGATTGGGAGTTAAAACAATTAAATGATGGACAAGTGAAGGGTAAATGAAGGGCAAATTACTTAATTTACTTAATTTAGTTAAGTACTTAATTTAATTAATTTTTTTTAAAATTAGTTCATATGCCCAACTGCCATAATTTACGAGTTAAGCTAAAAAACATAAGCCTTTCTCACATATGCAAGTTCTCACAGCAACCCACTCAGCCTCCTTAGTTTCACTTCAATCAATATGCCCTCTTTGAATCGACTTCAGGGCGTTTAAACAATGAGTAAAACTTTCGAAGCTCTGTGCAATTACGCGTATGAGCAAAACGCTTTACAGTGTTTGCCAAAAGTTGAAATACTCACCGAAACTTCAGCAACTCAGACAGTAGCAAACAAAAAGGCACGACTATGCATATACCCTGCACTTTTATAGTACCAAGCTGCACATACCCCTTAGCCACGGCCAGCTCGCAGGGTATGCTCGTGCCATAAACATTTCTAGCAATTGAAATCCGGCTAGCAGCAGGGCGGAGCTGCTGCGACATCCGCTCTGGTAATCGAAATACGCCGCACGACAGCTGGCAACAGCAGCAAGCACACACATGCAGGCAAGCCAGTCCTGGCCCAGGCGACATTCATTTGCATGGCAAAGCAGCGCTGCTGATTTAGCTTTTCTATTTCATTTTGCGCTCGGCTTTCTGCCAAATTATGCAACAACTTGGGACTGTAAGCCAAATTTAAATTCATAAATATGCCACATCCCCGTCTGCATACTGAGCTGACTGACTGTAGCCAGTGCTTGCTGTGAAGTGAGCTTGATAGCCGACGGTTTCGGAGTAGCCAAAGCGATATGCAGCTCTAACACTTGTAGAACTATGTGAGCTCAGTTGGTGCAGTGATATAGAACTGACTTTGATAAGTCTATTTGATATGTATGTATATCCACTGTATCTCTTAGAGTCTATGAGTCATGAGTAATAATAAGATTTTCACTATTATATTTTTGAACAGGGCTAACATAAGCTAAAATTGCATGCTATAGGTGATTAAGGCAACAGATATAAATAGTAATTTATAAGAATAATAATAACTATAATTATAATTATAATAACAATTATCTAGGAATTAAGACAAACAGCTCAGGATAGTTCGCTGTGGCTCACTCAGCTGAGTGCAGCATAAATCGTCTCATCTTCGAGCCGCACTGAGTTTGTCCTGTTATTGTTAAGACTTTCAGATCAGTTCAGCATACGCTATTTTATCTCTGATATATGTATCAGAGTTCATAATGAGCTCTTTGTAGTTCATAGTTCACTAATCTCATGCACAAAAATATTCCATTTTCCATACATTTTCAGTTGCCACGTATAATATCAATATATTGCATTTTAGATATTTATATTATATTTATATATGTAATTTTTATATATAATTTATATATATATATTTTAATATAAACACATTTTTTGTATATATTTATTTATATATATATATATATATATATGTATAAATTGAAATATTTTTAATATATGGCACAATAAAACGCAACCTTAGCTGTGCGCTGCGTTTTATGCAAACTATTTACAAAATATTTTGTGCCGAGTATCATGAATTTTAATAGCAAATATTGTGACTTTTTTTAGAGTTACACAAGCGTAGGTCATGATAAAATTATGAATAATTTTATAAATTAAGAAAATCAAAAAACACATTTTTTTTTAATATTTCTGGTGGCATTTCTTCTATCTTCAAAAACGGTGTTAATTATGACACCATTTTTAAAGATAGAAAAAATGCCACCAGAAATATTTTTAAAAAAAATTGTGTTTCAGCTTGAGCCTTGTTTTGCGCCTTATTTTGATAATGTGCCAGCCATAGGGAGAGCTATCAAGGCGAAACCTGGAACACTTATTATGACATCGTGCAGAAAAGATTCCACCAGCAAATCAAGCGCATCAAACACGAATTTTCTGTGGATTTGATGGTCTTTCGATAAAAGCTTGTGTATGATGCTCACTTGAAATGCGACAATATTATTAACCCACTCAGTCAATCACAAATGGGTCTCATCATGGACAAGTTTGACAAACAAAACTATTATTTTGATATACACAATGCACAATATACATTTTAAACTGTTTACAATTTGCTTTGTAAGTCTTTTTACAATTAAATGTCAAGCGCAACTAAGTAGATGACAACTATCCATTGCCTAAATCAGTTGTCAAATAAAATAGAGTCGTGAGCTCAAAGTTGTAAGACTCTAAAAAAACAGCAAACTAAAGAAATTTTTCTTGCTACTCTTCGATCACCCTGTATCTCTCGCTCTCCCTCTCACACTTTCAACAAACTTTTCTCTCTCTCTCCCTTTCTCAGACTCTTAACAAACTTATCTCTCTTTCTGTCTCTCTCTCGGTTTTTTTCTGCTACTCCTTTTCTCTCCCTCTCTCTCTCTTTTCTTCCTTTCTCTGTCTGACTTTATCATTCCCTTTCTTTCCCTATCACTCTCAATAAGTTCTGCTCTCTCTCAAATCAAATAGAACCTTTCAATAGTTACTCCCGCCACACATATAGTGCGTCTCTGCGCCTGTTGTATAACAAAACAAGGGTCAGAAGGAATGGGTATTCATTAGAGTGATTATTCAACCTTGCCCCTGCCACATGGCGGCGCGAACAGTCGAAAATGCAGGGCAAAAAACAAAGGGAAAATAATTTGAAGTGCTTGGTAACCTTTGTCAAGAGCGTGTCGGGGGCGGGGCTGGGGCGGCGCACAACAAATTATTTCATTTTGCAGTTCATAATTCCGCCGTTTCGCCGTTTTGCAGGTTCTTCTTTCCCGGGAAGTGCGTGCAAATACTCTGCCCATTTGATTAAATGAAGCCCCAGGAAAAGCACTTCAAATTTTCTTCTTTTTTTTGCCTTTTAAATTTTCTTTCACAATTTTTCCGGTTGAGATTTTTAAGACAAAAAAAGCTGTTACCCTTTAAAGTGGAGGCTAAATAGAGACAGAGCTGGAAATACTTGTGTCATGTCATATGTCTGTCTATCTGGCTGGCTGGCTGTCTCTCTGTCTGACGCCTCGTCAACGTAAACATTTCATCACAATTCAGACAGAAATGTTTTACTTTTACCCCTTGCCGCCAAAAATAAATGCAGAAAAAAAATGGGAAAAAAGTACGCAAATTTAAATATTGATTCTTGAGTGGAATTTGGAATGTGCGCTGCCTTGGCGGGATAACACGGCCAACACGTGTAATCTATGGCATATCTCAGCCTGTGTGCTGCAGTGCGTGAGTCTGAAGTATGTGCAAACAGCTGTCGCGTGTCACCGGCTGGTTACGCTCGCCTGAAACGGAAACGGAAATTACGTGCACGATGGCTGTCTACAAACAGCGACAATTCATCGATGATGCTGCCGCCGCCGCCGTCGCTCTGAATGCTGAAAAATCCCGTTGAACAACATTTCGAGCCAGTGGCAATCGCTGCCCGCTCGCCTCACGCCGCTGGCCACGCTCTAGTTGCGCTTTAATTAAATCGCAAAAGACGCGCCGCACATAATGAAACTCATTTATTATATATGTGTCAGAGAGCGAGAGTGTGTGTGTGTGTGCCACGCCTCCCGCCCTCCGCTCGCTGTATTAGCTTGAATACACTGGACGGGCGGGCGGGTCGGGTCGTCGTACCGTCGTTCCGGCGTCTGTTTAACACCTACAAATCGCCAAGGGTCCAAGGCGGTTCGACTCGAAATTTATGCAGCATACTTTTTGGGGCCACTTTGCACATCATACCTTACGTGGCTTATTAAAAGTGGCGCCTCTCCCCATTGCTGTTGTTGTGAAAAGTGTCAAAGCAGCCGAAACTTTCAAATTTCACGAGCCCAACAAATTTTTAAATATTTAATATATGCCATAAAGATGTTTCATCAGCTATATACCTCTATATATTCACATTGTGGAATTTGTATAGAATGCGTTTTCTGACGCTTTGGCATATGCAAATGTCGCTGGCAGCGCAACAATAGCTCCAGCGCGTTGCTGTTCAAGAGTAAATATTGTAATTTTCATTATTCGAGTAATTTACGAGTGCGCGCTTCCGCTGCGCACCACCTGGCCACCTGTAAATGACACAAATGGCTGGCATAAAGCATTCTTACGATTAAGCGACGGCTAACCCTTCATATTCTGGGGCCGGGTCGGGCGACCAGCCGCCCACGCCGCTGGCGTTCAGCGTGGCCCACGGCTAACGGGACGTATGAGTAATTTGACAGTGCGCGCAATTAATTTGGCGTTGTTTCGTTTCGCCTCGTTCCGTTTCATGCCATTTAATTGTATTATAAAGCACGCAATGCCATGCCAACAGAGAGACGGGGATAAAGAGCGAGATAGACTTAGAAAGAGAGGGGGAGAGAGAGAGCTGAGCATCAATGCGGATTAGCAATCAGGAAAACAAACACGAGACGCAAACAAACAAGAAAACGTGATGGATGTGGCTATGCTTGACTAGTAAATACCATACGAAAATTTTGATTTGTATGAGATGAAAGTGATAATAAGACTTTGATAGGATTCGAGAGTATCTGAAACTTAGAAGCCTGGAAATATATTGAAAATACTTAATTTGAAGCGATATTTATTAATTTACAAAAAGAACTAGCTTTAATACGATTAAAGAGTATCTCGATATCTATTTACTTAGAGCCTTGGAAGCGTATTGAGAAGACTTTATTTCAGGTTAAAATATATGTTGATTTATTATAGATTTAAAAAAAAAATTAATTATAATACTATGATGTGATTTGAGAATTTGAACTTAAAAATCTAGGAAAAGCTTTGTCGATATAAATATATTATCCATTGACTTCTAAAGCGAAAACTATTATTACAACGTTTCGATCGATATATGTCGATTACTTATTGATTTCCCAATTAAAAGTTAATATAACATATTTTCATTTGATGTGAGAGCATGTCAATAAATATTCATTGAGAAACTTAATAACAACTTTCTAACAATATCGATAAATATCGATTACTTATCGATTTTTATAAAAATAACTTAGCTTTCATATGATTTAAGACTATCTTAAAGCATATTAGCATAGGAACCTGGGAAAAGCTTTCTTTCCATATCGATACATATCGATTAGTTATCGATTTCTGTACATAAACTATATGAACAACTATAAAATGCTTTAAAATCAAAATCATTTCAACTTTACTAGTGGAAGAATCACTAAGACAATTAACAGGTGTTAGAAACTAATTACACCTACTTGGATGCTAAGCATAAGCGATCTATTTTATCGACTCTCCAGTCGATATTAATGGACTCCATTGTATATTTAATAGGTGCCAATTGAGGTCGAAATGCAACAGCTTCAGCTAAAGTCAACAAAAATGCATTTAGATTGACTGATTTTATAGACTTAAAATAATATTTCCTAGACTGCGTAAAGTTGATACAGATACTAAAGGAAATAACAAGGTTTTGTTTCGTTCCGTATTGTTTGTGTATTCAGGTGTTCAGCTTGATAAGTTCGCAAATCCGCAAACAATGCCCGCAGATTATGTAGACCTGACCACATTCCAGCCGCCCAAATGCAAATGAAAACAACTGAGAATATAGTAATCGGCTGTGGGCGACTCCGTGATGCTCGTTCAGGGTGTGAAAAATTACAGAGAAATGATTTTAGATTAAAATTGATCCAATGGGCTGATGTGCAGTGGAGGAAAGATGAGCTAGGTAAAGGTCACACCTGTTGCATTTTGATTGACAGCAATTCATCTGCAATCATCTCGCATTATCTAGGCATCAATGGAATGACCACTTCCATTTGGATATACTCTTTTGCCTGCCCGCTCGACTAATAATATCAAATACAATTAATTTCACAATTTATGCGTCTCATTTGAGCTGACAATTGGCATCGATGTTGCTGCATCAGCTAAATATGCGCACATCAGCAACAATACAACATTGTTGCAGCACACACACAGTCACACTCTCTCTCACACACACACAAACTATCGCAAACAATCGATTTTGAAAGCATTCATAAGTAATTTGAGAGCTCACTTCGATTCAATATGCAGTTGAATTGAATTAAAATGCAAATTTCATTAAATTATTGTCAACTTGCATTAAATATTGATGAATGCATTTAAATCAAATAGAATCGAACTGACTTTAAACCAAATTGCTTTATCAACAAAAAAAGTAGATTTAAATTGTGAAATTATTATAATAAGGTAGAGAGGGAGAGAGCGGAGAGAGTTAGAAGGGAAAAAAGAGAGAAAGAGGTAGTGAGCGAAAGAGGCAAATATATGGAGAGATATAGAAAGAGAAGGAGATATAGAGAGGGAGAGTAAGACGGCGAGAGTGAGGGAGAGCGACAGACAAACTGAGACTGAATGAGAGTGAGAGGCATACCGCTTTAATCGGGAGCAACAGACTATGAAATACCTTGCAGCGTGTGGCCATCTGCTCTTGCAAATTTATTGGCCTATAAAATGAGCCTATTAAATGTGCTTAGTAAATATTAAAAAATTATAGAAATAGTAACAGCTTTATATAGTTATATATAAATCATGCTAATATAATATAGATAAAGAAAAGCAAACGTCTTCGAACTTGGTTATCTCAAATCAGTTTCTATTTGATATCTCATCTTAACCCCCTCACACATAGCCAATGCAACGTTTGCTCCTCCTACTAATGCCAATGCTTATCTATAGCAACCGCCATCTTGATGCTATTTATAGAATTGCATAAGCAATATATAAAGTTGCATGTATGTGTGGAAATGTGAGTATCTCTCTGTGTGTGTGTTTCTTAATTTATACTCAAATTTCCTAAGTTTCCCCGCTAATTGCCATAGTTCGAGCAAACGTTTTCTTTAACAACTTCTATATTACGCCAAGGATTTCGATTAAATTTTCAACAACGAAACTTTTGAGTCCGTTGAATATATGAAATGGGCCAAAAGTAGGCTAAATTTTTCCAGTTAAATGTAAAGGTTTAAAGCAAAATGCGCTTTAGTCTAGAGACTAGAGACAATGAGCTGTAACTGTCCTAGACTCTTGACTATGAAGGACTTGAATCTTAATTTTAGACAGAGAAAGAGCTGAGAAAACAGCATACCAATATTAAATCTAGGCTTATATATTTCCCATTCATTTAACCTCTATTCCCTATTCTCATTTACAATATTTCAAGCTCATCAGATTCGACTATTCAGCCTTCGAATATGCTTAAAGGTAGTCAGAAATCAATTGGCTATGCTGCAAGTCTATAAGCACATTCGAAGCTGTGTCATACAATGAATGCAGTCCTGTTCCAACTGTAGGAATCACTTGACTGTGTGAATCACTAGACTGAGTTTCTAACAAACCAACTATCTCCAGTCCAGCATCAAAGCGCTTTGTTTGGCAAAATTTGAATTTATTTGAAACATAACTATGTTTGCAATTGAAATTTTATTGAATAGAATTTGTGGTACTTCAAAATGTGAAATAAATCAAAGTTTGAAGTATTAAACGAGCAACCAAATGCCAAATGCCAAATTCAATGAAGCTAGTTGGGCATATGAAAGAGATGTGCATAGATAAAATCTGTTTCAAATGAATGTTTAAAGATTTAATGAATTGAAATGTGAAAATATTACAGAGTTTTTATAATAATAAAATAAAAGATATTTCAAAGAATAAGTTGAAGTACAAAGTGCAAGCAGTTGACTGTAATGAACGAAAGAAAGAAAAAAAAATTATTATCAAGTTTTTGTAATCCCAAATAATTATTTAATAAAATTATTTAATGAAGAAAAAAAAAATATTATTTTTCCCAACAAATTCGAGTTGACTGTGATGAAAGAAAAAAGAAAGAATTTTTATCAAGTTTTTTTATTCCCCAAAAAAATATAATAAAAATATTTAATGAAGAACAAAAATATTTATTTTCCTAACAAATTCAAGTTTGACTCCTAACATGTCTCCCAGATGTAATATGTACTTAAATTCCTCTTCATTCTCTGATATTATAATTAACAATTAATAGCAATAAGGAGCTGAACTTTATTGGCCCATAATTATATGATTAGGCCAACATATTGAGCGCGAGCGCCTGGCGACGCGGCAGCCGCCTGATTGACCCGCCTGACCCGCCTGACCCGCAACAAAAAGGGCTCGCAGCGAACCTTGAGACATTTATTACAAAAAAAAAAAAGAAAAAGTGTGGCGTGGGCACGTCGAGCTGAAGGATCGAACTTTTGCCAGTGCACCGAAACGAGGCTATTCTATTGCCATGTTGTATTGCTTGTAATTTATGTTAAACTTTGCGGTTGCCCTCGACAACAGAGGCCAAAACACTGGGCCCTGACCAGATGTCTGCGTGTCTGTCTGCCTCTCCGTTCGTCTGTCCGTCCGTCCGTCTGTCCGTCCGTCTGTCTGGCTGTCCGTCCGTCTGTCTGGCTGTTTGTTTGCCAGCTTAACTGTTTGCTGCTGCTGCTGCTGTGTGTATATTGTAGTTTCCTCTGGCCAGCCAGAGACTGCAACATTGAGTTTGCTGCTGCGCGCACTAATTAACTGACTTGAAAAGTAATTAAGTCATTTGTCTGATTCCCAGACGGATTTGCCGTCGACTCAGACTCAAGTCCAGCCGCAGCCGCAGCTGCGCAACTGTTTGACTTGTTTTTGTTTCGTTGTATTTGCGGCTGCCGCCGTCGCTTCGTAATTGCTGACCTGAAGCCGTAGATAATCAAAAGTGGAAATCCTTGTCTCCACGCGCCAAACTTGCGTCTGTGACCCGTTGGCACTGACACTGTGCTAGTTATAACTTTTGGGCCAGCCTCCTCTCTCCTTTCTCTCTCTGTGTGCTTGGGCCGACTTTGCTCTCACTTTGACATCAAACTTTTCCGTTAAGGCTATCAATTTACTTGCGCTGCTAATCCGACCGTTGAGATCAATTAGTGTGCAGAGGCACGCAGCGTAGTAGTGGAGTTAGCTTCGCCCACAATTCATGCACAGCCCTCCAATTGCAATGCCGCCGCCCTGGCCATCATCATCGTCGAGCTCACCTGCCGACACTTGGGGGACACGTGACACTTATCTTTGAAGTTTTGCCCAGCCCCTCCTCCCTCCTACCCCCTCACATATCCCCCAGCTAAGCTGGCGCGGTAATCATTGCCATTGACATACTGTCAAAGTTGATAAGTTTTGCCAACGCCGACGCCGACGCCAAGCCAAGGCCACAAGCAGCGCAGACAACGCCGAAGCCAGCCCGGAGCCAGATCCAATTACCGTTCCACAAAAACCGACAACAGCCGCAGGCCTCAGGCTGCCAGCTGCCTTTAGTTTAGTTCCTAAGCCGAATAGAGCATAAATAAATAGACTTCACAATTGCTTAAAAATTGCACACTTATGCCATGAATATGAAGCCAAGTCAAACAAAAGTTTTGCAGAACAAAGCAAAAATCATCTTAATCCGGATAAGCCGGTCAAATGTTTGGCTAATATCCCTGAAAGCCGCAATTAAGTGGCTAAGCGACAACTTATTGACCGAGGACTGTCATTTGCTACGACATCTTGCATAAGAGCCTACTGTAATGTAGCTTTTATCTATGTAACTATTATACATCTATTATATGTCTTAACATGCTTTAACTAATGAATGAAGACGGAATAGAAAGAATGTAAGTTGGGTGTGTTTTTTAGAGGCTTACAACTTTGAGTTGACAATTTATTTAATATCTGATAGTTGCCTTTTGTTGGATTATACTTGACATTATTTTATGGATAGATAACATTACTACTGCTTAAGTTATGTGGTATGCGAGGTATGTTGATATATTTTATAATATAATTTATTTTTATTTTTTCATAACCTCATCAAGTATTTTATATTTGATCTTTTTATATTTTATTTTTATCTATTGATTTTTTATACTATTTATTTGTTCATTTATTTTTCACAATTCATTATTTATATTTGATCTTTTTATATATTTTATATTTTATTTTATTTATTGATTTTTTATATTATTTATTTGTTCATATATTTTTTCTAATTCATTATTTATATTTGTTCTTTTTATTTTTATTTTTTATATTTAATATTTTATTTTTATTTATTGATATATTTCTTATACTATTTATTTGTTCATACATTTTTTACAATTCATTATTTATATTTGATCTTTTTATATTTTTTTTATATTATTATATTTTATATATTTTTTTTTTTTTATTATTATTATTCTTTTTATTTGTTCATTAATTTCTCACAGTTTATTCAAACATTTATATTTTTTATTTATTTTATTAATTTATATTTTTATATAAAATTTTTTCTTTTAATTTTTTGTTTATTTTCATACATTTCCATCTTGCCGCCTAAACATTTCACACTTGTGCCAATGTGTCTTCCACTTTTTGTGATCTTATTCATTTACTCCTTTGCTAATATCATTTATAAGCTTCTACCGCTTCGGGCATTAAAAAATATTATGACAGCTCAGATGTGGCAATGGGACTGCTGCAGCATCTTTCGATATGAGCACCAGCTTGCAATATTATTGTAAGGCATATTTTTTCGGTCATAATTTAGGCTATGTTATTATTGGTTTAGTTTTAGCATTTTGTTGACACTCGAATTTTGTCAACATATTTTGATACTTGAGAAATTGAAGGTTCATCTCTTAAGTCTATAGTATGAATATGAATGTGTGACTTTCCTTTAAATTAAATTTAATATCTATATTATAAGTATATGCACACGAAACATATCTTTGGTTGTATCAGTAAAAAATAAGCTATCAGCAACATAGACCTACAAACTGTATATAGAAGTCTTCGCCACGGAAGAAGAATATGACAGAGTATATACTCAAGTGGATATCCCCCACACACTTGGCAGATCTCTTCATACCGTTATCAGCTCAATATACAAAAAATCTCTCTCTCTCTCGACTATGAGCCTTCTTCGTCTACAATGATTCAATTAGTCTAGAATTAGATCATATCATTCAATACTCTGCAACTGTAGTAAGTAATAAAAGCAAATATTAAATATATATAAAATAACTTTCATTTTAAAAAATAAATAATTATATATATATTTAAAAAATAAGAAAACAACTTGTATACATATATTTAATTAAAGAAGAAATATTTAAAATATTTTCAACTTAAAAAACTTCTTTTAATGAACTAGTGTAAGTCTTGTCAACCGCCTAATACTACAATAATGCACATACAAATCCCATTAGCACCTCTCTCGTATAACCCCAGTTATACAAACAATTACTGGCCACATAATGTACTGGGGCATATGTAAACTGAATATTCACAGAAAATAATAATAATGGCCAACAATATCCCGTTCGCAGCGTGCAAGTGTTAGAAAAGGCTCAAAGGCTTTAATTTGGAAATTGGCTTAGCGGATGTCGGGAGTGGCAAAGCGCTCTAATCCCGCCGAGGGCTTAGGCGGGGCGTTTGGCAGCGCTGTGGGGCAGCGCTTGGTGCCAATTCGCCTGGAGCAGCAGATCGTATTTAGTTTTTAGCATGGCAAATGGCAATTAATATTTACCAAAATTATGCGGCATGAAAATTGGCATGTGCCGGCTGCCAAGTGGCATGCGGCAAGTGGCATGCAGAATGTGGCATATGGCATGTGGCGAGTGGCATGTGGCATGGCCCGCTCACTCGCTGCAATGCAAAGCGCATTAAAGTGGCCACAGCCCGGGCAGACAAAGTGCTCAGCGGCTGCCCCGTGGGCCACTGACTGGAGGCAGTCGAGGATTCGTTTAGCTGCGCCATTGTTCGTCCCGGCTGGGCTGGGCAAACAAAGTTACAAAGTGCCGACAACTAGTGACGACGATGATGATGATGAGGACGATGATGATGAGGATGATAATGATGTTGATGATGCAGCAGCAGCAGCAGAGGCAGCTGCATGAGCGCTTGTTGACTTTGGTCTCCATAGGCGCAAATTAACCGCAAAAGGACCAGGCGGGCTCGGTGCAGAGCTGACCGCCACCAACACACACACACACACACACACACATGACGTGTGGGCGTGTGTCTGTGTCTGCCGCAAATGCTGTTCATTACTTGAACTTAAACAATCGAATTAGCTCCAAAAACAAACAGCAACAGGAGCCGAGGCGTCAGCATCAAAGCCAATGCAACTTGACTTGCCGCTCGATAGCTGCAACGCATGTTATTGCAATGCTCCCCACGACCCCCCACCCCCTTCCCCTCCTCAACCAGACCATACCTGACCTCAGCTGACACTCGACAATTGACCAACTGATTTGCTGGTCTCTGGCGCCCAGGTCAAGTATCTCTGGCCAAGCCAAATGTGCAAAGTGCATCGACTTGATTAGCATTACCTTGCCTAGGCGCAGACTCGATTTTTAGCTGTTCACTTCGTTCATTAAGCCAAGTCGTAGTTATAGTCCCCCCCCCTATCCTCTCTCTAGTCACTAGCCCATAAATAGTTTTGTGCATTCACTCAACACTCGCTCGATTGGGTCTGTAGAGTCAATTGTCAGAGAGTTTATACTATCAATACATCCATCTTGATGTCCTGAGTTATTTTGAGCAGGCATATCAATGTGTTAAGTTTGGGCTTTGTCTTTACTGTCTCCTATTTTACCAATTAACCGGTTTGAAACCTGCAACTTGTCAAGTGAGACTGCGAATCTGAAGTCAAGTACAAAAGTCAAATGACAAAATCTAAGCTTAGAGCGAAAAGGGTAAAGGCAAAAGGCAAACTATGAGACGATGAAATCGATAGCAAAAACTACTAATGATGCCTTAGGCTCTTAAAGAGACTGAGCAAAGAAGACCAGAGAAGAGGGAGAATGAATAGAGAAAGAAAATGGAATCGAAGGGGGAGCTAAAAGGAAGGCGTATAGGAGAAAAAAGAAGGAAGAGATGAGAGAGAATAGTAACGAAAAGGGAGTAGGGAGAAGGGAGAGAAAGGGAAGAAGGAGAGTGGAGAGAGTTAGAAAAGGGAACTGGGAGAAAATTATAAGAAATTATAAAGGAAAAATTTAGAAGTAAGAAGAACGAAAAAATATGAGTAGGTAGAAGGGGAAAAAGATATGGAAAAATTGAGAAGTATGAGCTAGGAAGGAAACGAGAGAGTACTCTCGTACGGAGAAGGGAAAAATAAGAAGCGAGAAAAGAGAGGAGAGGAAATACAAAGGAGAATAAAGAGGTGAGAAGATATAAGAGAAAGGAAGAGTCGGGAAAGTGGTGAAAAAAAGAAAAGAGAGAAGGGAGATGTGGAGACTAAAAAGGGACAAGATAGAGGAAAATAAGGATGAAGAAGGCAAAAGTAGAGGAAAGGGGAAAAAGACAAAGAAAAAGTTATAATTGAAGGGAAACGACGGAAAATATAGGGAAAGAAGAACTGTGAACTGAGAAACAAGAGAGAATATAGTTGGGAGGAGGCAGAATAGAGAAGGGAGAGGGGAAAATAAGTAGAAGGAAGCGGGAAAAGAGTAGGGGGAAGAGTGAAAAGAAATATGAGAGAGGAGTGCCTGAAAAAGAGTGAAAAGAGAAGAAGATCAGTCAGAAGTAAGAAAGTAAGAAGGGCAAGAGAGAGCAGAGTTACAAGTGAGAAGAACAAATTAAGATGGTACAAAAGAGGAGGGAGGAGGAAAGCTAGAAAAGAGAGAAGCATAAGCTAAGATAGGACAAAAGGAGAAGAGGAGGGAGGAAAGACAAGGGAGAAGAAAGGAAAAGGCGGAATAGCGAAGAAAGCAAAGAAGAAAGACAAAAGATTTAGAAAAGTTGGGAAAACGTAGAATATATAAGAGACGGAAGAAAGGAGTGTAGTGAGAAGAGCAACGAAAAATGAGAAATGACTAGTATGAAGGGCCACGGAAAAGAAGAACAAACCAAATCAAAAATGAAAGAAGGACACAGGCGAACACAGTAAGTATAGATAGATAAATAGATAAAATTAAAGGAAGCAGTTGAAAGTGCGAGAGAAGAAGAATTTTCCAATTTATAGTTTGCCTGCCAGAAAGAGATTAAGCACAGCTGGGGGAGACTATCAAATGACAGTTGAGATGTCGAAATATGCTAAGCAGCTCATTTAGCGGACGCTGAGCGAGCAGTCGAGCGGGGGTGGGGGCGGTGGCGCGGTGGGGTTGACACAGGGCGTGGCAGCTACGTGACCTGTCGAGCGGCTGACATATTGACTCATCAACTTGAGACTAAGAACGGCGACAAGTCAAAATGGTAATGATAATGACAATTGCCGAGAGCCACCCAAACCATCAGCGACTATTGCCACCGCCACCGCCATTGCCATTAGCAGCGCCGCGGCGAGTGGCACAATGGCTGCCGCAGCAACGACTCCGGCGACGGCCAATGTCAATAGCCTGTCGGGCGGCGGCAAACAACGAAAAGCGCAATTTTTATGTTAATGAACATCATTTTTCTCTGTTTGCTTTCACTTGCGTTAAGTGTCGCAAATAAATTCATTAAAGTAGCATTTTTCAATTTTAATGATGACGACTCTGACTTCGACTCCAACTCCGACTCCAGCTCCAGCTCGAACCACTACCAGCCACCCCACCCCGCTCAGCTCATCGTGCATTAATGAATACTTTCGGTGGCCTGGGTAAACGAATACAAATAGTTAATGCCACAGCAGCGCACCACAGCGCACCACCCACGCAGAGCTTAAATGCCGCATTCACAAATGAATTTCACATTATTTATCGCTTACTACTTACGGCTATTATTATCGTTATTATTGGCAGCACGGCGCAAACTTTATGCTTTATGGTAATAAACATTCTTATCAGCTCGTCAACTGCAAATTGTTTGTGTGTAATGCGAGCTGCGATTTAATCACTCGGCCATTCGCCATTAATGAGGCCATGCCGAGTGCGCAACGCGCGCGACCATCGCAAATCCCAAAATAAACATATTCGATTATTGCCACTACCCTTTACGGGAAAAGAGAGCACTTTGAATAACTTGGGTAAAAAACCGGGAATTTTGTAAGGTTTAAGGATAAGTAAAAGAAATATTTGATGTACGGTGCAAATGACTGAAAAATACTCGCTTAAGTAAAAAATAAAGTCAAATAGAGATGGTCATAGATGGCATCAAAATCTATCTCATAAAGATAGACTGATCAGTTTCCTAGGCTAAGGTCTACCTGTCTTTTAAGGGAGTACTAATGTTAGTATTAGCTGTATAAACTTGAAAAGCTTAGTCTCCCTTTGTATTGTAATATATCTAGTGTTTTTTTTAGAGCTATACAAATTTAAATCATAATCAAATAAATAAATATATTTGTAATATCAATCATACAAACGTTTTTAAAAATAATATTGAATGCCATTAATGACTAAATATAATATTGGACATATGATTATCTCATATAAGGTTTAATCTGAAGCAACAATCTTGACTATCTTTGCTTTTGAAGACTTATGAAGCATTGACGCCGCCCTGCGCCAGTTCATAAAGCGAACAAAGCACTAATTTTTGTGGATGTAAGAGTATATCGATAAAAGCTTAGCTTAGGATTAGCTTTACTTCAAATACGACTATTCTGCTTAATTTCATACCCATTCAACCGAAAATTGGCTGAAGCCAATCTACGCCACGAAATGGATAAATTTGACGAACATAACACATGTTTTATTAAGAATTTTATGAACTGCAGCGTTGGTCTACTTTAAGTTTATATATAATAAAATGTCAAGCCCAACTCAACAAGAGGTTATTAAAAATTACTTTTTTATTTTTTTGATTAATCTCTAGGGGAGATCCAAAATAATTCATATTTAAATGTAATATAACAATAAAATAATAATATAATTTAGCATAATATATATAAGAAATATAGGCAATATATAATACAACAAAATAATAGAATATATTTAATATATAATAATAAAATAATAATAAAATATAACATAATATATATAAGAAATATAGGCAATATATAATATAACAAAACAATTAAATATATTTTGCATATAAAAATGTTATATAAAATACTGCAAGCCTCTAGCATGAAAAGCTACGAAAATAACACTACCTAAATAGCTTCAAGAGAAGAAAAATTCCCAATTGGAATACTTGACAAGACAAAAATCTCCCAATACAGTTGACAGCTCACACAGACTACACAGTCTACACCTTACCAAATGCAAAACAAATATACTCTCTTCAATTCTCAAGCCAGCTTAAATATAAATTGCAGTTCGAATTGTTTCCTGCCCAGAGTCAGTTCGTAAAAAACAAATAACTTTCGTTAATGTGCCCTTAAAAGTTCTCAACTATTTCAAATTTAACTCTTGACTCTCGAACATAAGTTGAGTCAGAGTTGATGACTTTGATTGAGAAATTTGCATTTAATGTATCTCTGCTCAGCGTGAATTCAAAGCTGTGAAGCAGGATATTTTTAACGCTCAGTGCTTTAAATAGCACAGCAAATCACCTTCGCCTTCGCCTTTGCCTTTCTGCGAATCAGTTTTCACATACAATTGCCTGACAACGTTTGTAAATATTATTTATAGTTGATTTCGCTAGAAAAAATAAGCAATTCGGAGCCTTCGCAATCATCTGAGATGAGACGATTGTGACCCATGACGATTTCTTTCAAGCAAAACCACGAAAAGGGAAGCTGGAGTCCAGGCGCTGCTTCAGTGCGCAAACGGAAACTTTTCCTACTCATTCAAAGGAAAAGGCGAAGACATAGGGTAGAACGGCTGATTTAGAAATGTATGTGATAGGCGGAAGAAGGCTTTTCAAATATAAACATATTTATAAATACAAAAATGTTATATAAATATATCGTTATTCATCGATATTCGCCAAGCTATACATATCGATATTTATCGATAATTACAATATATATATTTCTGATTAACGTATGCAATAGATTATCAGGTCATAAGTAAGTCAAAATAGTGGAATTTATCGATGTAACTCAATCGAAAAATGCCTATATATTTCTATATCAAACCAAAATATATCCAAAATTTCAAATAATATAAATTTAAGCTTGGATATATACTCATTTATATGACTATTCATGTTATACCACTAAATATAGTAAGAATAAACTCACAAACTGCATAAACAACAGCTCTAAGCTACCGTCAGGGTATTACCTAGTCAGTCAGTGCCCATTTGATTATTTATTAACAGATTTATGATTGCTCAGGGTATTTGCTAGTCAAGCAATATGGTGAGCTCCACGCTGGGTTTCTATTAAGCGTGCACGCTCAATAAAGTTGTTATAAAACATTAAGGAAAGGAATTTATAAATTCATGAATTGCAAACAGAACTTGGCAGAAGAGCAAAGTAATGGATGTGATCTGTTAAGGACTTATAAATTATACTCAAACAACTGAATGAAATTGCGTACAACAAGCAAGTGATAATTACAAAATGATGAGTTGTTGCTGTTGTTGTTGCTGCTTCTGCTGCTGCTGCTGCTGGCGACTTTGTTGGCTTATCTTGGTGTGCAGTCAGAGGGAAATGTGACGCAGAGACAACCGCAGAGGCATCCGCCGAGCAGTTCGTATAGCCCGTAAGCCCGTAGGAACTGTGAACTGCGAACTGTGCGAGCTGTGAGCGGGTAACTGAGAGCTGAGCCCCGTGGCCTGCGACCTGCGTAGGACCCTTATCGAGCCACCTCTAGCTAGCCCCCGCCGTTCTAGTGAGCTTACCCAATTATGAAACATTAAAAATACGCGCATATAAATCGCTTCATTTTTATGCGCAATTATAGCACGGCTCCGACTACGGCCTCGTACTCGTTGCCTGGCTGCCTCGCCTTGCCGTCTCTCAATTAACTTAATTCCCTTTTGCATAAACTGGATGGGTGACTGGATGCTGCTGCTGGGCTGCTGCTGGATGCTGTTGCTCATTTGGTGGCCCAACGCATTGCTCATGTATATATGTATATATCCCATATATATATGTATATGTAAGTATATATATGTATTTGTTTGTTTGTTTGTTTGCTCAACGGATTTTACAGCTCAGCCGCGTAAACTACTCAACCGTGTGCACTTTGGCCAAAGTGTCAAATGTAAAGTGGAAGCGGAAAAGTGCTCAGCGCGAACAGACCTGAAAAAAAAAAAGAATTAGCTGCCGGAAATTCAAGCCGCATAGAAAAAAAGAGGAGGAAAATGCAGAAAAGGAAAACAGCTAGAAAAAAAACGTAAGAAATAATATTAAACGCTGTCGCTATGGAAAATGCGTTCGTTTGGCTAATGCGATTTTAGACAACGGCCGCCAGTTAAGCAGGCGCGGCTCCAACTTCCAGTTAACGAGCCGTTGCCTGTGCCGCCGTGTAGCGCTCTAATGGGATTACGATGCTGTCAGCGACAACACGACGAAGAACAAGAAGAAGTAGAAGTCGAAGAAGGAGCAACAGCAGCAAAAGTCCGAGCAAGTCTCGACTTTGTAGCTGATTATCTGGCCACGTTGACAGCTAAAATTCAAGAAGAGCAACAAAAGCAACAAGAAGAAGAAGAAGAAGTAAAAGAAGTAGCAGTAATAGAAGAAGAAGAAGAGGCAGAAGAAGCGCATCGGTAAAGGAAAACACGAACAATAGCAAGTATATCTAACGGCGAGCGGAGCTCTGGCCGAGTCAGGACAAGACGTTAATATTATTATACGCTTTGTAAACAAATTATGAATTATGCTGGATAAATAGAAAAACTTAATAATAACTTGATTGCGGCATTTGCTTGGCGTGGCTCCTGCTCAGCTGCCATTGCCACTGTTGGCCTTAACATTCAGCCAAAAAAAAAGTCGAACGCAGTAAATACACTGCAACAAAACAAATAAGTTCAGTACAAAGTAAATATATTTATGGAACAATTTTAGGCATTTTTAGTGTGAAGAAAAAAAGCTTAGTATTTTTTAACAAACAGACTTGGCTTTAGCCCAAACAAAAAAAAAAATACGTTTCTTAAATGATAAATAAAAAAAATGGCATAAGACATTATATAACATTTTAATAAAAGTATAACACAGAATATATATAATTTAAAAATTTTGATTGAAAAAAATACGTTTTTATATGATATATAAAAAATAAAATGATATTAGATATTATAATATGAATAAATATAATATTAAAATTTTGATTTAATAAAAATAGGTAACTTTTTTTTAAATTATTATAATAGGAATAAAAATAATTTAAAAATTTTTATTTCTTGAGATAGTAAAGTATTAATTGAATTTTGCATACTTTGTTTGTTAAGTTTAAAAATTTAAAAATACTCTATAAAAAAGACTTATTTTCTCCCTCTAATAAATAATAATCAATGGGCTTAGGGTATAAAAAAACTAATTTATAATGATTGCGCATTTAAAAATAAGAGATTTTAAACAAATTTTGTCAAGCTGTATATTGAATATTAATCAATTAAATAAAATATTTGCTACATTTTGGTTATTTTTAAAAATAATATAATTTATCAAGAAAAATGTTTAAATTTTGCTTTCATATCATTTAAATGCATCAAAAATTCACTTATTGAAATAAAAAATATTTTTATTAAATATATTTTAAAGAAAATATTGCTAATCAATTGATTGATGCTGCTCGATGCCCACTCAAGATTTCCTACATGATGGATGGCTTTGGCATTTTGTACACATTTTTTTTCCCGGTAAATATTTTGGCCAGTGCTCGCTAGCATTTTTATAGATTATTTTTGGATAGATAGTGAAGTCGGGCGAATGTGAGTGTCCTTGGGCCGGCAGCGGTCTCTCTCTCTGTCTCCCTCCATGAGGATGTGATGGCAACTGTGGCGGCCGTGGCCGCGGGCGCTGGCGGCACGTTAATTATGGCACAAAAATGGCCCAAATTGTGTGCTGGCAAAATACAAAATGCTTAGCGGGCGACGGTATCTGGCATCGGATGGGGGCGTGGCCCGGACGCGCTCATTGCAGGTTGTTGCCGGCGACTACGACGACGACGACGACGACTGAAAGAAAATGTAAAAACAAATTGAAAACTTTTCCACGATATAAATTTGCATTTATTTTGAGCGCTCTTTGCTACGCTGCTCCCTTTTGTTCGCTCGTCCTTTCGCCTTGTTGTTGTTCTAGAACTTGGCCTGAGCGGTATTCAGAGCGTCGAGCACTCCCGCTCTCTCCCTCTCTCTCTCTCTTCCTCTCTCTGTCTCTCGCTCGACTCTAGTATTGGCAGACAGTGTTAGCATACCAGCACTCTATGTTATATACCTAAATATATACAAATTGCTTAAATCGAAAAAGTTTTACTTCTTATATATGTATATGGATATATATATGTGTGTGTGTCTGCGAAGGCAATAACTGAACCGAACTGAACCGAACTGAGCTAAGCTGAATGGGGAAATCCAGTGCCTTCTAAGCGTAGTGCTCTGACTAGCAGCGATTGCCAAAAAAGGAGCTTCTGCAACATCAGCAGCAGCAGCTGCTGTTGTCACATTGTTGTTGTTGTTGCCAGTGTTAGCTACCTTTTTGAATATTTATGAAAAATTGAAACGTTTTAGCGCGCGGCCTGGTGGCCCTTTGCCGGATTTGTTCCCTTTTATACCCTGTGCCCAGGCGTATGCAGAGAGTATGTCAAACTAGAAAAGACATTCACTAACCTTATCACGTCTGATCAACAAATTCTTAATAAATCAGCTCAAAAACACAAGTATGATAATATTAAACCAAATATATTTTTTTTTAGAAAATTAAAATCAAATAATAAATTTACTAATACAAATTTTTATCTATTAAAAGTTATAATAGACAATATTTTATTCTGAATTTATTAAATTTGGTGTTTATAATTTTTTTTTTTATTTATTAATATACATAAATATTTTTTTTAAATTTATTTTCCTATTTTCTTGATTTTTAAATATTTTATTTAGAGTTTGCTTAAAATATTTTTTAACTGAATGATAATATATATAAAAAATTGCTTATATATTATTCAAAAAAACATTTGTTTACAAAAAAGAAAACATTACCTTTTTATTATACAAATATTTATTTATATTTTTTTAAATAATTATATAATTTTTATATATTTAATAATTTTAATTTTAATATTTATTTACTATTATTAAAATATTTCCTTATGTTCTTATTTTTTCTTTCTCGTATGTTTAATTTTCGGTTATTTCAATTCAATTTTAATGTGTTTTATTTTTTATTAAACCATTTATTTATTTATATTTTTTAAATATTTTCTTAATTAAAATTTTTTTTTATTTTTATTAATTAATTTATTAATATTATAAAACGTTTTGAGTGGATTTTATTTATATTTTATTATAATATAATTCATTAAAAAAAAACTTTAAAAAATAGTTTGTTAACTTAAATCTTATTTTGATTCTTACTTTTTTCCACTACTCTCACTCACGTACAGGGTATCCAGTGGCACGAGTCATGCAGGGCATCTCTGGTTTGATCATTTAGCAATTCAGACCGCGGTCCTTGCATGAATTTTTTGTTGCTTTGTTTTTAATGCGATGTCTGTTGGTTCCATTCCCACTTGTTAGTTAACTAATTGTATTTTTTTAAGTCCCTTTTTGCTGTTGTTGTTGTTGTTGTGGCGGATGCTTTTGTCGCGTTTCGTGTTAGTGGAAACCGCCCACGCACAAAAATGATTTAAGTGCGCCTTCATTAATTACGTTTTACCACAGCAGCAACAGCAGCAGCAGTCGCAGTAGGTGATTGTGGTAGGCGGTGGGCGGGGGGCGGGTCGCAGGGACTCAAGCGGCATAAGTGGTTGAGGATGGCAACCAGCCGTGGCTGCTGAAACTTTAATAGACCGTATTTCAGCATAATTAACACGGCAAGCGTATGAATGATGCATGACAAATCGCTGCGGGCAAACGTGCCAGTCTCCCTCTCCCTCTCCCTCCGCGTAAACCGACAATCAGCGTCAGCTCCCACACTCACACTCAGGCGCGGGCTCGGGCGGAGTCTCGCCTGGCTTCACTCTAATAATTGCAAACGGTTAAATGTAAATTGAGATAAAGTAAAGCCACGCCCGCCACTCGCTACCAAATTACTTATACGTCGCCTTTTATGATGTGTCTCTAATGGGTCAAGCGCTCGAGCTGGACAAACGGCGAGCTCCTTCAATTTGCAAACTTGATTTGTGGCCCGGTCGAGAAGACAAATGCAATTAGACAAATGAAAATCACGGCAAGAAATGTGCCATAAAATATGAACTTAAAAAAAATAGCTGGAGATTGCACAGTCCATCAATATAAATGGGCTCTAAATTCCTATAATTAGTTAGTAACTAGTCAGTGCTTACTGACTACTTAGTCAGTAATTTAGCCAAATCAAGGTTTTTATCTCACACTTTTCTTGTAACGAAACATGTTGTAAAAACACACAACAAATTGGTTTTTTTTTTTTTGACTAGATTTGATTTTATCTATAGATTTATTTTTTACAGCACTTTCAATCAATTTATGAATGTGTATTTGTCTATATTGTTTGTGTTGATTACAATTATTCGGGAGTGTATACTGGTGAGAATTACTGTAAATTAATGGTTCCTAAAAATTCCTAACTAATAAAAATAGTAAATATCTTAGTTGTAGTAATTGTAAACAAAGGTTAAAGAGAAATAAAGGACAATAAACAATAAGAATAAATATAAATAAATAAATACTTTAAGGGAAATATAATATAAGTAGACTTAAGATAAGATTATATTTCCCCTAAAGTAAAGTAAAGTAAAGTATAAAGTATTTATATTTATTTAATGTGCTTCATTTATTTTTTGTTTTTATTTTTTTTTAATTATTTATTGTGCTATTTAAGATAAGTCTACTTATATTATATTTCCCTTAAAGTATTTTTTTATTTATTTATTTAGTGTGGCTTATTTATTTTTTGTTTTTGTTTTTTTATTTATTTATTCAGCTATTTGAGATAAGTCTACTTATATTATATTTTCCTTAAAGTACTTTATTCATTAATTTATTTTGCTTTATTTATATTTTTTTTTATTTATTTAATTATCTTAAGTCTACTTAAGCTTGCGTACTTATTTCTTCTTTTTTTCTCAATTTATTTATATTATATGAAGCTCATTATATTAACCTTAAGTATTTATTTTTTATTCATTTATTGTGCTTTATTGCCCTTAAACATTTGTTACTTATCTTAAGTCTGCTTATATTATATTTCCCTTAAAGTATTTATTTATTATTATTTATATTATTTTTTTATTTATTGTAATATTTTATTTCCTTACTTATCTTATGTCTAAATGCATACTATTTACTATATTTATATTCTTATGATAATAATCTTAAGCACTTATTTCATTTTTAAATAAATTTATATTATATTAAGCTTATTATATTAACCTTAAGTATTTTTTTTTATTTATTTATTGTACTTTATTTCTCGTAAATATTTGTGTACATCCGCTCTCTATGTAGCTCACCATTTAATTAGAGTCTGACTCGAGCTGCGTTCTTTATGTCTGAAACTATGCAACATAATTCGAGCCGCGGCCGGGCTGCCGCAAAGTAGACTTAATTAACTGCTCAAGCGTCGCACCTGAGCAGGTGAGAAGCGTGTGGGGAAGGGGGGAAGGAGTGGGCAAAAGAGGAACCGGTCGGTTAGCTGACCTAATTAGCCAAAGCTGAGCGCTTGAGAATGTTTATCGCCGGCCAATGCGAAGCGCAGGCAAAAACCAGTCGCAATTTGGCAAACTTTGCGGCTGAGATAAGTCAACAGACGTCATCGATGAGTCCGCCACCTGTGTGTGTGCGTGTGTGTGTGTCGATATTTGTATGTTCGACTCGACCCGAGTTGATTTCAATGCGAATGCTAATTGAACTCACATCACATGTCACCCGGCATCGGAGCAATAGAAATTTATGCTTTTGCCTTGCTGATTTGTTGCAGATTGCCAAACGAATCGAGCTCATATAAGACTGTTGCAGCGGGCTGTGGGCAGGCGCACTTAACGCTGACCGCACCACCGCACCACACTCTCCCACTCACTCGTCAAATAAGATGTCCGGGCAGCCGCCGTTGCTGCCGCTGCTGCTGTTCATCAGCCTTGGCTGCATTGCGGCCACATGCAACCAGAGCCTGGCGCGGCCCACGCGCCAGCTGCTGGCACCACCTGCTGGCGTCCAGTTCGCCGAGAGCTTCGAGACCTTCGACGGGGACGACGCGGGCAACGGCGCGGGCACAGGCGAGCAGCTCAGGCAGCTGCTGGGCCAGCAGCTGACCAGCGCCGTGGCACCACTGACAGCTGCACCACTCGCCGTGCTGAGCCGCCGACAGCCGGCAGTGGTGGCGCCCAGATCGAGCACGGACGCCGCCCAGCTCTTCGTTGACTCCGCGGAGTCGGACGAGTTCAGCGGCGAGGACAGCGAGGAGACAGACAACGAGACGGATACGAATGCAGAGACGGAGACGGACACTGAGACGGAGACGGATACGGACTCGGATACGGATACGGACACGGGCCCAGCTCAGGTGCCGGAAGAGGTGCCGCAGCAGGTGCCGCAGGAGCAGCCGCAGCAGGAATACAATCCCTATCGCGACAACTTCAACGACCGCAACGAGGATGGCAGCTACGTTTTCGGGTGAGTCAGTAGCCAGCCTAGGCACCACCGACCCACCGCAACCACTCGAAACCCCTCTAAACCACTGCCAACCACCTTCAACAGCTACTCGCTGCCGAATGGCGTGCGCCGCTGGGAGCGCGGCTACTTCTCGGAGCACCAGCACCACGGCCTAGTCGTCGAGGGCTTCTATGCCCAGCCACGACACTACGGCCACGGCGTCCAGTACGAGCTACGCTGCTACCGCGCCGATGCCCACGGCTATCAGCCGCTAGCAGGTATACAGAATACCTAGATATATCTCCCATATATACTTTATATTTCTTCATTTCTATATATTCTTTTTCTCTCAGTGGAGTATCTGCAGCAGCCGCCTCGAGTGCGTCGCTACGAGCTGCCCACCGTGAGCTGTCTGAACTTTAATCGATAGCGATCGACGAATGGAATATCAATCGGAATAACCTTAGCTATCAATATTTCCTAACTTTTTTTTTGTGCACGTAATAAAGTGAAATACCTTCAAAGGAAATTAACTGGATAATTTTTTTACTGACTTTTGAGATCTATACAATTAACTGGAGTCGTGTAGTAAAATATATAGGATATATAAGCATATAGTATATAGCATATAGTAAAGCTTAGCATATCTTATTAGTTTTAAGGCATATTTCATTAGAGTCGCCTTAAATGCTCTGATCATTTGATCTAACAATGGAATGGAATAGAATGGAATAATAATCGAATGCTGTAGTCAACCAATCTCTCTATATTTCCTTCTTTTTCTCTCGGCATTTCTCTCTTGTTTTGTCTCCTTCTTTCTATCTCTCTGAAAGTAAAAGTGTCAAGGAAAAATACGGAGAGAGCAAGAAATATATGCAGAGAGAAAGAAATGAAGAGAAGATCTTTACTTTCTCTCTCCGTATTTTTCCCTGACACTTTCACTTTCTTTTTTTCTCTGTCTCCCTTTTTTTAATTGACTCTCTATCTTTCTTCCCAGCTCTCTCTCTCTCACTCTCTCTGTTTTTGTCCCTGCGAACCATTCTCTCTCTCTCACTCTCTCTCTCTCTCCCTCCCTCGCTTCACACACATCCTCATACTTTTGTCGACTAATTGACTAATTTCAAGCGCAGACGAAGCTAACATGACGCATGCTCTTCTATGTGGTTCTCATGAATAAAAGCAAGCGCGGCTTACATTATTATACCCTGAACACATTGAAAGTGAGAATTTGGAGCATATTGGTTTTGCAAAAATGTGTATAAGAAGCAGAAGAAGCCGTAGTACACCCCATTAGATATATATATATATTTATTAGCTGAATCAATCGCTAGCTATAATCGTCTATCCTTCTGTAACGCAGTGATCTAGCGAACGACAAAAGCTCAAGCCTATATAGCATACGTAGTACAAGCTTATCACCTCTTTTCGTAATAATCTATATCTTACTTTGATTAGTTAGGCGTAACGGTAGCTACAGACCCCAAATCTATTGTGTAGCGCTCATTTGTCATTGAAAATTGCAACTAGATCAAAACTTACTCAAAAATGAATTCCCTTGAGTCCATAAGCTCAGCCCGGGTATATTCTAGTCAACCACTCCCGACTAGAGCACTCATAAATGTTTTTCATTTAACATTTTAGCTAATCCTTTATTACTTACAGTTGCTGATTACAGGTCTCGGGCTGGGAATGACTGCCAGCTGAAAGTTCTTCGAACGAGTCGGCGAGAGCATAAGCAGCTTAGCTTGTAAGCATGTTTAGCAGCTAGTGAAATTACTAAATTATATTTATTTATTGTATTTATTTTCGTAAGCTTACGCCCATGCCCATGCAGGCAAATGCAATTTGCCAGCGCTAGACTTGGCTTCCTCATGGGCCGTTTCCAGTTAATTCAAATGGCATTTTAAAATACTTTTTATTTGCTTTTATTGTCTTCTGGTGACTGTAGATTGTACGTTCTTTAATTTTATTTTATTTTTTGGGTTTTTTTTTTTTTTTTTTTTTTGGTTTCTTGCTGTTTTTTTATTGTGTTTTGTTTTGGGAGCCCGAGATTTCTATCTGCCTTTGTGTGGGTGCGTCGCGTTGCGCTTGGCGTCGCTCTCTCTCTCTCTCTCGCTCTCTGCGTTTGGGGCCGGCGTCTGGCGTCGTGTGTATTCCCACAGTTTTCAATTTTTGGCGATTTGTTGCGGCACTTAACGGTTTGTTAGCTGTCATTGTTGCTGGCTGCGTTGATGAGGCGCCTTTTGTTGTTGGGCCCGCAACGGAATCCGCCGTCGACTCCAAAAATTTTAAGCAATTGTCTTTCGGCGCAAGGGGGTAGTCGCATCCGCTATTCTATTGTCAATATTGTTGTTCCTTTCGCTCCCGCTCCCACTCTCTCTCTCGCTCTCGCCTGTTATTGTTGTTGTTTAAATATAAATTTGCCTAAATCAACAGACGAGCGTCAAGTTTTGTGGCGAGTATCGCCGCAAGTTTTGTTTATTTCAGAAGTAACATCATCCCATTGTCGTCTGTTTGCATATATCGCGCGTGGGGCCGTCCCACAGCTAAACAGCCGAAAAAACACACACAAAACAATGAAAGAAAACTGGTTCACTTGGCTCACGTTTTCCGGGTATATGTATATGTATTTGTATGTCTGTACATAGACATCCTCCAACCGCAGAACGGACACGGAGTGTGTCGAGCCAGTTGCTTGGCAAATACTTAGATGCCCAGATGGTAAGATGCTGTCAAAAAGAGCTCATCAAAGTGCGGAAAAAAAGAGTGAACGGGTAATGAGGGGGAGGGGAGAGGGAAAGAGAGAGAAAAAGAAAGAAAGATGGAGAGAGAGAGAGATAGAGAGTGAAAAAGATGAATAAGAGTGAGAGAGAGTGAAAGTAAGAGAGGGAAAAAGAGAAGAGAGTTGGAGAAGAAAAAGTGAGAGAAAATTATAAAGATAAAAAGCCGAAAGAAGGAGGAGAGGGAGAAGGAGAAAAATTAATTGACAGATAATGTCTATGAATATGGATTGAGAGATTGAGATTGAGAGATTTTGAAATAAAGAAAGAGAGAGAGAACAAAATGAATGAGGACAGAAGAAGCAGTGAGATGGAGAGATAGATAGGGAGATATGGACAGCGAGAGAGAGAGAGAGTGCGCGAGTCAGAGAGAAGAGAGGGAGAAGAACAGAACAGAGAGAGAGTGAGCGAGTCAGAGAGAAGAGAGGGAGAAGAACAGAAAAATACAGGAATTGTAAGATCAAGAGAAAGAGATAGGAGGCAGAAAAAGAATCAGAGAAAGAGAGAAGTGAGAGAGAGAGAGAGAGAGAGAGAGAGAGAGAAAAAAACAGGAAAAGAGTACCAAAGTGTAAGTTAGCCTGATACAACACAAGGGAAAGAGAGAGAGAGGAAGATGAAGAAAAAGAGAGTGATATATAAAGAGAGAGAGATGAAGAAGTAGAGAAAAAAAGTTGAAGAAAGAGAGAAAGAAAGATGTAGAAAGTTAGAGTGAGATATGAAAAGAGAGAGAGAAACAGCGAAAACATGAAGAGCGAGATAGATAGATAGATAGATAGATAGATAGATAGAAAGAGAAGAGAGAGATGGGAACGAAGAGGAGAGAGACTCATATAAAAAGTGTTAGATTGAGTAAAAGACAGAGAGAAGAGAAGAAGATAGAGGAGTGAGACACAAAGAAATAGGGATAGAGTTAGAACGAGGTAGACAGAGAGAAAGAAAGAGAGAGAAAAGAGATAATATTAGTCTGTAATGATAATATAGTCTATGAAGAGATCTGTATCAGGTGTCTCTATATCTGCATCACTTAATTAATTGACGCATTAAAATGTTAATCACACGTATTACTCAATCTTTCCAGTGACTTTCTAATGCGTCAATTGATTAAGTCAAAGTCGAAGTTCGAATCGAATTAAATCGAATCGATTGACATACTAGTTCTGATAGCTCAATTCTGTCACGCTTATCAGCAAACATCTATGTGAGTTGAAACTTGTCTTTCGCCTGTAAAGTCTAGCAAATGATGCACAGTGAGAGAGTCTCCTGACTCGTATATTCATTAACACAATTGGATAAATGGAGGCTACACTCAGAGCTCACTCAGTGAAAGCAGAGCAGACGTCCTTATTGATAGCTCTTGAATAGCAGAGGGAACGAGGCTGCTAAGTAATTCTACGTGTTGATTTCAGTTGTTTGCCAAGGCCCAAATGGAAATGCATTGAGTGAAGTTGAGCAAGGGCAAGTTCTCTCTCTATCTCTCTCTCTAATACTGTCTCTCTCTATTACACTCGCTCTCCCTCTCTCTATTGTTGGGGCAATTGCCAGCTGACAAAACATGGCCATGTCCTTGTTCGGGCTTTGTGTCAACCAGCAATGGAAACATTTGAACTATCCAGACTCCAGTTGGAGTAAAAGAGTATCAAATGTCGGCCTTTCTCTCTCTTCCTCTTTTCTTTTTTTTTTTTTTTGGCTAAAAAGTGTTTGACTGATGTGCAAATTTTTACGCAAACAACTAAATAACTCAAGTTGTCAGCCAACTTTGCAGTGGAAATCATGCAGTAATCAAGTTGATGCGAATTTGCAACAAACTTTCGGGCAAACAAACAGCCAAAGCGACAGCTGGAGCAGACAGCTGGACAGACAGACAGTTGGAGCAGACAGCTGGAGCAGAGTGTGGCAAACGCGCAGATGCGTCGTTTCGGCCTATAATTGAGCAATTTACACCAGGACATGGCCGCACGAGGCGGTTTGTTGTGGAGCCATGCAGTGGCAGGACTCTTAATATGTTTAGTCGGACTGCTGACCCGAGTCGACAAGTTTTGGACTTTGTTGCTGCGGCGCCGCAGGATCAAACAGTGCGTCGACATGGCATGGAATGCGATAAAAATGCTGAGATTATGTAACCGAAATACTTTCAAATCGAAATCGACCAATATAAATTCATGGCTCAGACACTTGCACATGCCAACGTGGGGCGGCTGGCCGGCCCTGGACCGAGGATGGGTTTTGGAGTGTGGGTTCGACGTTTTCTAGTCTTTTTTTTTTGCTTTTGTTTTAGGTTAGGTTTAGGTCTCGCTGCTTGGCAGTTGGGAGCGCTGCACGGAAATGCTGGCAAATGAAATATTGTGCAAAATGCCAGCGCACAAACAAGCTGAGTTTCCATTTCGGTCTGCCATTGTACACACACACACACACACACCAGTAAGACAGAGACAGGGCGAGGAGGCAGGGCGGGGGCGTGGCGTGTAGGGCTCTAGGCAGCTGTCCCAGCTATGGATCTCTTCTGTGTACGGCCGCACACCAAACTTGAAACAATATTTTATGCTTATATGGGTAAAAATATTTATTAGTTTGTTGTTTTGCGTGTGGCGAGTGTCAGAGCGTGTGTGTGCGAGTGTGTGTGCGTGTGTGTGTGTGTTGACAACGGATTTGCAGCTGCAGTTGGCGGCCACAGCGCCATTTGAATTCATTTTTTATGGCGCTGCATTTACACTCGCGCGAAAGTTGTAAATACTCGTTCATGAACTGCAAGAAGTATATTAGTTTTACGTCCAGCTGCCTGTCAGCACAAAGCTAGTGACTTGATAAGGGCAATATATCATATCAGCTGTAGGCTGGTCTGATAGTTGTGCGGAGATTTTTTTGGATGTGGAGGGAGACTGAGTGCATGGTAGAATGAGAATTTATATAGCTTGTGGAATAGTTTAAGTTGTGGAATTTTATATACAATATATGCTAATGTGAATTAGATACATAGATAATTATTTATATATTGATATATATTGGGAAACAATTGCTTAAGCTAGAGCTTTCACAGCTTTGCTGTACGTTAAGGAAAGGAGAATAATTAAGTAGCAAAGATGACATAGATGGCCCTTTTGGATGTATAAAATTAAAATATACAATTTACATATCTTCCCATCATAATTTTTTTCTTAAAGAAAATCAATTTTATGGCTTACATAAAAAAATTAGGTAACTGTGCTAGGCAAACCAAGCGAGATATTCACACTTGAACTTGATGACAATTTTTTGCAAGCTTTTTTGTAAGCTTTTTTTTAAACATTTCTGAAATATATTTTCCGAAATGATACAGAGCCTAATTTTATTTTATTTTAAGCAAAATACATCAGTGTTATAAAAAATATATAAATATATAAATTAAAAAATAATATTAAATAAAAATATTTTAAATTAATATTTTTAAAATACATCAGATAGTTATAAAAAAAAAATAATTTAAAATTTTTTTGATGTATTTTAAGATATATATAAATGAAATTAAATACAAAAATCTTAAAATACATCAAAAAAATTTTAAATTAATAGCTCAAATAATAAAGAAAATATGCAACATCTAATCCTGTATCTTCCACATATGATAAAATCAACTCCTCTAGATCTAAGCTCACCAAGCCCAACTCCTACAAAACTCAATCTTCACTTCATATAAACCATAAAGCGAGCATGATGCAGTCGCTTTTAGCCAACTCGTAATTGTCACTGTTGCTGGCTGTTGCGCTGCTCCATTCTGCTCTGTTCTGGTCAAGTGTGCCGCATTAAAAGCCCTAACTGAGTGCTTCATCTTGGCGACCTAACGGGACAGCCAGCTGTCAAAATTCAGCGAAATAAACGTTTAAATTTATTAATTGCGCTTTCAGTTTGACAAGCGGACTTTAATCTGGCCGAGTGTCTGACGGCCGACTGCCTGTTAGCTGCTAATTGCAGTCGCTTAATGGCCAGCGGCGGCGCCGCCCGAGAACTGTTCCAGTTGACACCTACGCACAATGCGAGTGAGAGAGAGAGAGAGGGAGAGCGGAAGACAGTGAAAGGTGAAATACTTAAGTAACGCTTACAACATGTAAAGCTGTAAATATATTTTGAACACTCCTTTGGCCCAATTATGCCAATCAATTATTTATGACGAAAGCCACTTAGCTGAAACAATTAAAGCGCAATTCAATCAATTTCATTGATTTCAATTGAGAAACGAGAGACTTTACAGAACGAGCGGCTATTAAGTCGGCAACAAGTTAATGCAATTAGCAAATGCCATAATTTTCAGCATTTTAAATTGTACTTTATGTTAAGCTTAGGTAAGTCTTTGTAAAACAAAGCAAATAATATGAGTTGACTGTTTTTTTTTAGAGTTATGCAAATATTTAAATATATTTTTTATATCAATGAATAATACATTAGCTATTAGAAAATAAAGCGATTTAATTTAATCTTAAATTTGAATTTTAAATTTGAAGACATGAAGCATATACAACTCCAACCCATCAAACGCACCACACACTAAATTTCTATGAATTTAATAGTGTTTGGACGAACGCCAATGGATGATCCGCTCTCACCAAATGCGACAATTCTGCTTATTTGCGCGCGCAGTCAACCAAAAATGCGCTTCATCATTATGGATGCCATGAAATGGATATGTTTGAAGAGCGGAACAATTGTTTTGATGCAAATTTCGACAAGTTGCAAGCGTTGCTCTTGTGAATATTTATTGATAATAAAATGCAGAGCAAAACTCAACTTAAAAACAACTATCACCTGTTACATGGGCTAGCAAATAGAACAGCGTTGCCTTAAAAAAAAAGTAAAAATCGTTGTTAAATATGTATATATATATTTTTTTTAATATACAAATTTTTATTTATATATACTCCTAATTTATTATATATAAATTAAACTTTTTTCATAATTTTATAAATGAAAATTAATATAAGCTTAATACAAAATATATTAATATAAGTTACAAATTTGCGAAAATAACTTAAGGCAGAACTCGTTTATTTGTTTATTAATTTAATTTTTATTTTTTTACTTATATTATTTATTTAATTTTTTTATTTAAATAAAAGTTTCTATATTTATTTATATTATTTTTTATTTTAAATAAATATGTCCTAATCTTGTATTATTTTTAAACTTTTTTATCTATACAAAATACAAAACACAATAAAATTATTATATTATATTAGAGGTAAAAAAATATTTTAAATTAGTAAAACAAATAATAAAAATCATAGATTTATTTATTTATTTTTATATATTTAATTTTATAATTTTTTATTTATTTATTTATATTTTTTCTTCATTTATTTTATTATTTATTTATTAATTTTATATTTACTTATAAATTTATAATTATTTATAAACATTTTTATTTATATTCATTTAATTATATTTTTTGTTTGTTAATTTTATATAATATAATTATTTATAAAAATGTTTATTTACATTCACTTAATTATATATATATATTTTTTTATTTATTCATTTATATTTCATTTATTGGTTTTGTATTTATTTATTTAAATATTTATTTCCTTCTTTATAATTTTTGTTTTAATATAAATTTGTTTAAATATTTTTTTTGATTCTTTGTTTATTTATTTACATTAGCTTAAAAAAAAAATTATATTTTATATATATATTTAAATATAAATGATATAACCACTCGATCATTGATCGTTGCACAACCCTCAATATGATTTATGATTTATTCTATATCACATATACAATCATTCGGTTATCTTAGCTATCTTTTAAAGTGGGATGGCGAAACAAAGCAGAGGCGGACACAACGCGGAACAGAAAAAATCAATTACTTGCAAACGGCTTTCTGGTCCAGTCGACGATTAAACACAATGGCCATCGATAACACGAGCAATGAAGATGATTGAGGCAGCATTAAGTGCTGCTGCGACTGCCAGACATTTATCAAGCGACAGCCGAGCGACTGCGCCCATTGTCAAGGACATGGGCAAGTGTTAAACACAACATTGAAGGAGCGAGTGACGCAGTGAGAGCAGTGAAAGAAATGGACGCCCACATCTGCCGGCCAGCAGCGGCAGCTGGACTGATGCGACCCGCTGGCCTGGTCAATGAACCGTGACGCTGTCTGCTGGCTCCTCCTGGCTCCCGGGCTGTGGCTGTGCCTGCGCCTGACACCTAACAAATAATACAAAAAAATGGAACTACCAGAGTCCAATACGATTCGGACTCCGATTCAGATTCAGATTCGCATTCGCAAAGTCACAAAGTCCCGGGCGTTGGGGGGATTTGGGGGATTACAACTGTGGGCATGACGTGCGAGTTTATTACGCTCTCTGCTTCTTCTTCTTCTGCGTCTCTGGCCTTAGCCCATTTGGCCAAAAAAAAGGCTTCGCTCTGGCGTGGTATAAAAGGCCCACAGCCGTCTGGCCAAGTAATCAATTATTGAACGAGAATGTTGCGTGCCCCAACGATCCAGCAACTCCTGCTCCTCCTCGGAGTCTGCCTCTGCACTGGCGAGGCTGGACGCTGGACAGTGCCGCCCAGACGAAGCACCACAACTATGCCACCGATTGACCGACATCAGCATGTGCACCACTGGCCACCACTGGTTGCCCCACCGAAACCGCCGGCGCCGACTACGGCGCCTGCTGCCACGCCCATTAACGGCCTAATTGAGAGCTTCGATCAACGCTCCCTCAACGGGGAGCACGAGTTCAGGTGAGTGCCGCTGGCCAGCTGCAGCTGGAGACCCTCTAATTGCCTCCGACGCCTCCCGCAGATACCAGCTGAGCAACGGCGAGGCACGCTACGAGCGCACCTATTGGCTGCCCGTGGGCGCGGGCGCGGGCCCGGACCGGGGTCAGGTGCTGGCGCGTCGCGGCTACTACTCGGTGCCGCTGCCCAATGCGCAGTACTCGACCGTCTTCTACAGCGCCGACGATCGGGGCTACCATGTGGAGATGCGTGAGTAGTGGGGCCGCCTTTCTGTGCGACAGAGTGTAAAATTTTATGCAGACACATTATCCGGCGAGCAGCCGCTGCTGCCACGCACCCTCGACGTGCCCCACGCCGTGGCAGCAGCTAAGCGAAATTCAATAAGCGTGCCAGAGCGTAACGATGAGCAGCAGCAGCCAGATGCTCAGGCCATGGCCAACAGCAGCAGCAAAGGTCAAACAGTAGCTGATGTCCGCCTGCCAGCAATGGTAAGTGGCTGCCACAGTGGTTTCCTCCACTGTAAACCACCCAAAAATAAAACAAGTAAGAAAACTCTAGTCGGGCGTGACCGACTAGGGGATACCCTGAGCCCCGTCGAATCTGTGTTTTTCATAGAATTTGGGGAAAATTGGGACGGGTATCCAAAAAATAACAAAATTCAAAATTTCATAAAATACATATAAAGCTAATTATAAAATTTGGTGTCTCTAGCTTAAAAGATGGGCGAGATAGAGTTTTTTAACTGAATTCCGATTTTTGTTTTTAATCGATAACAATTAATTGGGGATAGTTATCGATTTTTTAAAATAAACTCGATCTGCGCGTGCTATACACGGACCTACAAAAAAATTTCAAGTCTCTAGCTCTTATACGGGCTGAAATCGGCGCGTTCAAACATACGGACAGACGGACGGACGGACGGACGGACGGACAGACAGACAGGGCCAGATCGATTTCTCTTGTCGTCCTGATTAAGAATATATATACTTTATGGGGTCTGCCACGCCTCCTTCTGCCTGTTACATACATCCAACAAAAACATTATACCCTGATTTCCCATTTTCAATGGGCTCAGGGTATAAAAATAAAAAATACTTTACAATTGCAGAGCCACAGTCAGAGTCAGAGTCAGAGTTGGAGCCAAAACCAAACGAAGCCATCAACTATGGCCACACTTGAGGACAAAGTTGGCACAGCATCAGCTGACGACGATGATGATGATGATGATGTTGACAATGCCAATGATGATGATGATGATGATGATGTCGCAGCCAGTCACTGAATGCTAGCTGAAAACGAGGGCGTCAATGTGAAAGGATGAGCAGTAGCAGGAGTTGGCGAAGGATGAGCAGGAGAAGGAGCTGGAGCAGTAGCAGGAGAAGGAGCTGGAGCAGTAGCTGGCGGAGCACTGCTAACTGTGTCGTCAGCATGGCAAAGTGACATCAAATAGCTGCACGTGTGCAGCTCTGGATCTGCCACAGTTGCCACAGACTTGAGGGGCTCTTCGCTTTCGCTCGGCGAATTTCGCTCCACCGCCAGGCTCCAGTGGCGCCAAATCAAATTGTAACAATTGCCGCAGCAGCGAGACATCATTGAATGCTGCTCATCGAGCTGCACAGCTGACCCGACCCGCCTCCGCTCACAATCATTTTTGGCTGTGCTCCGCTCCGTAACACAATTTGCCAGACCGAGAGATCGAACGACAGCAACTCAGACGCAACAACAAAAATATGAGAAAGCAAGTCAACAGCGATACACATCATCAATTGCTCACATTACGCCCGCATCAACAACAGTAGCATCTGCATCAGCAGCAGCCGCAGCAACAGCAGCATCAGCTTCGACGTCAGACATCAAATTCGATTTAAGCAAACAAATATAATAAAAATTATTTCGAAATATTTCCATAAAAACGCCTACACTTGGCCCGCCCTACATTCAATATGTGTTTTATTTCCTTTTCAGCTTGCTCTTCTCCTTTTCCTTTGCAATTTTTCAATTCAATTAATCAAAAGTCCATAAATTGCTTTTGCCAGCTAAAATGGGCACAAAATGTTTTGCCCTTCTAGAGACTAAAGAGAGTAGAGAGATTAGAGAGACTGGAGACTAGAGATTAGAGAGATTTGAGAGACTAGAGAGACAAGATACTAGAACTGAAAACTGAAGACTGAAGACCAGAAACAGGAGACCGAAGACTAGAGAGAGCATAAACGTTAGACTGAAAGAGTACCTTTTTGAGCCTTCTGGATATACAAAAAAAAAATAAAATTTATGTTCCTTTACTTTCTTTAATTATTACAATTTTATTAATTTTTCTGAAGTTCTCTGAAATCTTGCCTCGGCAAAGCTATTTTCTAATATTCCATCCGAAGTTTTAGAATTTTGCTAATAATGAATGACATTAAATATTAAAATTTCCAATTTCTTGTTTACGCTTTAACCTTACTGCTTAAATTCTGTTTTGTGCCGATGCTTTCCTCTACTCACAAAAATCAAAAAAAAGATTGAAATTTAAATTAAAATCTATAAGTAAAATATAGCATAAATATTTATACTTTCTGTGCATATATATTTATATTTAATTTAATTCTATTTATGAATATATTTTATATTTACTTATTTATATTTTGTTATATTTTTTATATTTATTTATAATCAATTTTTTTTTTTAATTTTAATTAATTTTTATCACTAAAATATAACCTAAATCTTTATACCTTCTGTATATATATTTATATTTATTTTTATTTATTTATAATTCATTTCTAATTCACATTTTTTTTATATTTTTTTTTTTTTTGTTGTCTATATATTTTTGTTTAATTTTTCATCCTCTTACATTGCTTACACTGCTATTTCTATGAACAGCCTTTGTTCAATGCATCTATCTTAAATGGCCAAACTGCAATTAATTCAGACCGAAAATATTGCCATTTTTCATAATTCTTTTCTTTATATTCTACTCTAAATGAAAAGTAGGCATATTTTTATTTTCCAACAGAAAACGTAAATTTTCATTTGATTTATCCTATATATAGCAAAGCATTATTATTTTTGTGAACACATCTGAATTTACTCATATAACAAATACTTATATAGTAAGGAGTAGCTGGAGTTAACGTAGTATAGTTAAATAGACTGAAGACTAAATAGATTGAATATTGAAGACCAAGGATTCCCCGAATAGTTGAATACCTCAAAATAATAAATAACTTAATTCATTTTGTAACACTTATTCCTTGAGTAACCAGACAAGCCGGCGACAGGTGTCTGAAGTTCGTTGACTTTTCCCTGTTTAAAACAATATTATTATAGCAAATTGAATATCTCACTGTTGTGTGTGTTTGTTCAGAGCATAATCAAATAATAATAGAGGCACAAACCATTGTATATGAGCAGCCAGGGCTGTGGGAAAACAAACCCATTTCATATAAATTGGGTCATTCATGTTGACAATCTGCCATTGCGTATCTAAAGTATATATGCAGATGTGATATTAGTTGCATTCGCATCAGAATCCTTGGCTGCTTTGTCGTTGCTCCAACTGCATTTTGTGGCTAGAGATGACTTGTCTTGGGCCCCGCATGCATATAATTAGCATAGAGCATGTGGCATGTGGCATGTGGCATGTGGCAACAGGAGACAGTCAAAGCCAAGCTGAAATTTGTCGACCACACTATTCAATTAAGGGATGCCTTAATAGCATCATTTGCTGGCCTAAACACCACAGACAAAAGTCCAGCTGCCTTCCTCGCCTACTTTCGGGCCATCCACAAACATCTCGGAGCTCTGCACTGGCGGCTTTGTTGAAAGACGGCGCCAGCGGACAGATTGTCAGCGGCAAATCGGTGAGCATTCATAAAACTGACTGAGAGGCTAACAAGCAAAAGGAGCAGCCGCAGCAGGAGGAGCAGCAGCAGGAGGAGCAACAGCAGGAGCTGTATCTGTGGCAGGCAGAGCTGCACGCCCACCTTTGTCATAGTTTTTATGTCGAGCTGCCTTTGGAGATTGGAGCTGCTCGTAAAATGCACACGAAGCTCTTGGCCAAAAAGCTGTAAGCAAAAGCTGAGACGCAAGCTGAGGCGGAGGCTGTTGCTGCAGCTGCTGCTGCTGCTGCTGCAGTTGCAGCTATTCATTTCAGCTACTAATCCGATGCGGGATACAGTTTTATTTACGAGTCGGCCTCCATGGCCATCTAATGAATGAGCACAGCCTGAAACTGAAACCGGCGCTGGCGACACACAGCGAGTGTGAATGACTGACTGACTGACTGAGTGAATGACTGACTGAATGAATGAGTACATGAATGCATGTGGCCCAAGGCGTCTTTGGCTTTCATGCAACGGGCCTTTTTGGGCGGCATAAAAAGCGCAGTTTGTTCTTTATACGGTTTGAATTCTAATTGCACAAATGAAGCCGCTGCCTCAGCCTCAGCCTTCATAGTTGTCAAGGTGCGGGCTCTGCCCAAACACACTGCACCCACATACATATCCAAATACATATATCTATATATATATATGTAAATGTGTTGGCTACCTCCTGACTGTCTGCTTTAAAGCTGTTTGCCTCACAAAGCGCTACAAATTACGAACGGATGCAGACTGTGGTGAAATTATGAGCAATGCTTGCTAAACTCAAACGATTTGCGACAATGGCGCCGATGTGCACTTCCCTCTTTGTCTTTGTTGCAGCCACATGTCGATCTGTTGCAACTGGCCAACAAGCAGCTCACACACGCCCTGCAATAGGCTATGCTGCACAGCTAGCCCAACGAGCTAATATCTTTTTGGTTACTCAGTAGCTATGCGAATTTCTAATTTGAGTATTTTTTTCCTTGATGATTTCATTTATCACTTAGACCGCACTTCTGCACACCTGCTTATGAGCAGCAAATGCATATCATAATGCTTTAGTCATCTTTCAACTGCACCTGGTATGATATTTCATATTTCGCACTTTTCGTAATGCTGTCTAGAGCCTCTTTCAGCAAATACCATAAGCTACCTAGAGGCTCTTCCACCAGACACCATAAACGGTCTAGAGCTTCTTCCACCCGTTCACACTTTGTTGCGTCACTAATTGATGGAAAATTTTCTTTGAATTTTAAAATGTATTTCTTGAGGCATGGTATTTTTTAGTGAACATTTATATATATATTTTTTTTAGCACTTCTGGTATATACATTATTTTGCTTTAAATTCCTATAATTATTCCCATTTAATTTCTCTTTACTGAAGCTAGAGCATTAGTTCCAACACATCTCAAAAATTTGTCTATCTTCCACCAAATTTACTTTTAAGTGTGCCACCAGGTTTTTCATTCTGCTTCACATAGTGAATGGCGTTAAATATCATAGCATCTGTGCATCCCATAATATTTTCAATTTCCTCATAAGTTTTACCCTGACAGCTAAAATTCTCTTTACAGCCGAGCAATGCCTTTGCTTTACCCACTAAAATCAAAGAAAAATATTGCATTTGCATTTAATTTATATCATTTATAAAATGTAACATAATTATTAATACTTTCTGTATATATGGATTTATATATATACTTAATTTATTTATATTTATTTATAATTTATTTATATTTAAATTTTTATTTTACTTATTTTATTTTATTTTAATTATTTAATTATTATATATTATTTATATTTAATTTTCCTATAGCTTCTTTATTTTATTTTTTCAACTTCTTACACCCGGCACTATTATTTTCTCTCTAAATCTCTCTAAAATCATAAAAAACAAATTAATGCTGGCCAAAAGTAATGCAATTTTATTCGCAATTCTCTGCTTTATATTCTATATTTATTTATTTTCGATTTGTATTTAATTTATTGTATTGTATTTACACTTAATCTATCTATAGCTTTTGTGACTTTATTTTCTTAACTTCATAAATCCCGCACTATTATTTTTATGAACAGATGATTTGCTATATATCTCTACAAAATTGTCAAAAACAAATTAATGCTGACCAAAATATATACCATATTATTAGTATTAATTATATATATATATCAAATTCTAATATATAATTATATTTGTGTTAAACTTTAAACAAAAATTAGGCCGATTTTTAATTTCCGTCGAATATATCAACTTTTCATTCGATTTATTTTTTTTCTAATGCAGCACTACTATTTTTCTGAACACAACTGACTCAGCTCAACAATTACTCCACTCATAGCTGCTCCTCAGCTAAGTTACGCAGTATCTGTTAGTCGAATACTCATAATCATTCACTTTTTATGTTCGACATTTGGCTTTAGTGTGTGTGTGTGTGTGCGTGTGTGTGTGTGTGGCTAAAAAGTTTGTAAGTGCAGACAAGTAGTCAGATGCTGGCTCTGGCAGATGGCGACAATACGAACTATACACGCCCTTATAACGATGCTGATAATTAAGATGATAATGACGCACAGCATGCCCATTGTAGTAGTCCCCTGCCGCTCGCAGACAGACACATGCATGCCCGGGGAGACTGGCTCCCACACCAGCTCCCACACCGGCTCGCCCCTTCTGGAGTGTGAAATTCCCTTTAAAAGCTGCCAACTATTTAAAGTAAGTTTGATGGAGCGTGCAAGTGAGAGGAAAATAACATTTTCGTATTAGGTTCAGGAGTTAGTGAAGTGTCTAAAGTATGTGAAAAATTAAAAGTTCTGCAGAAGTTCTCTACGATTCACATAGATATATATATATACACGTTATATATAGCAACAATTGTAACTTTTTCTCATTAGATTAACGCTATCGAGCGCTATAACTGTGCCAATTAGCTCTGTCCAAAAGCAAATCTAAATATAAAAACCTGTTTGTTATACGGTAGAAGAGAGAAAAAAAAGAGTCAACAATAGATGGAACCCCATTTGGGGTTCAATAAACCCGGCAGACGAGTCAACAAAACATTTGTATATGATTTAAATACGCGGCGAGGGGCGAGCACTTGTTGCTATTTATAAATGTGATAGGGTCGCAAAGGATTGGACCAAGTCAAGTCGCATTGTGATTTGGGTACAGCCCGGGGATTCGGGCGATTAATGAGAGCCAGTGTGTGCGAGTGTGTGTGTGTGTGTGCGTGTGGGTCAGTAACAAGCATATGCATAAGCACATGCTGAAATCTATTTCCAGTTGAATGCTTAGCCCCATCATTAATCTATCTTCATGGTAGCTCAACGAGGCTTCAATATAATGCAGGAAGCATTCACAATGGATTCAATTTTTTACTTTTTTCTTCTTCTTTCTGCCCGTTGTCAGTGTCCGTGTGGACTCGATTCCCCAGCGTCACATTGGCAGTCGAGCCGAGGGGTCAAACACATTGGAGTTGTCCATGAATAAACGAATAGCCCACAAATAAATAATAAATTGAGTAATAGCTTTAATTGACGTGTCTAAATCAAATGTTGGCCAGCTGCTCCGTGCCCGTGCCCGAGCCCGTGCCCTGGCTATGCAGCCAAGATGATATCAGATTGAGATTCAAGCATCGTCAGGGCGGCGTACGTGGCACTTTAACGAGGAAGTGTTTAAGGGCCAGGCATGCCTGACTGGAATATACGCGGCATGAAATACCATTTTTTTGATATTTTGATGATATATCGCTGTTTGGAGTTTCTTTATGATATAGTTGATACGTTTGATGTAACTGAATATGTTTGCTTGATAAATGTGATCTGAATATGGGCTTTATCTATTTTTTTCTAATTATATACGTGCGTGGGATTTTGAAGAGAAAGTGGAAATATGTCTGACTTAAATATACCGGGCATAATATATCTTTTTATTTGTAATCTTTATAATATTACATGACATGTTACTTGATATATGCGATTTGAATACGGACTTTTTCAATTGGTTTCTGATTTTGTACGTGCGTGGGATTTTATAGAGAAAGAGAAAGCATGTCTGACTTAAATATACCCGGCATAATATATCAGTTAATATATTTTCAAAATATTATATATTTGTTGGGTTTTATATATTTGCTTATCTGAATACAGACTTTATCAATTCCCTTTGTATTCTATTCAAAAACATCGTCAGAGCTGCGAAAATACTTAAGTAGATGGCATGTCTGACTTAAATATACCCGGTATGATGTATTTGATATGTCTTTATGATAAATTTTTTTTGTTTGATATATTTTTGATATATCTTTATGATACATTTGATATATTTTTATGATATTTGATATATCTTACAGATATTATTTATAATTTCTAGTTCTTTTTATAGTATTGACAACAAAGTCGATTCATAGCATTATTACGACGTAGTCAACTTTTTATCTCCTTTTTTTAAACAAAAGCTTATAAAAATACAATATTTCGTATTCAAAGACCTTCTTAACTGATCACGCCTTTCTACCAGCAAATTCTACCAATCTTACATAATCCTTTTATTTTTCAATGTTTTTGCAATTAAAATGTAATCATCCAACCGATCAGCCTGAGCTGACTTGACTGTTTAATGTGTGCCTAACTCTTAAACGTAATCTAAACTTATATACATTTAAGCCAAGAGAACATCTATTATATTTCAAGCACATGAAACCTTGAAGAGAGTGTTACACTCTTCAGCACATTAAGAGGTCAAAAATTTCCATTTCTTCTTATATTTCAATCTCAAGTATTTGAGTAGAATTTAGAAATGTAATTATCTGCTAATCAGCTCCGGGTTGAACTTGAAGCGAAATTAAGAAAACGAAAACGAAAACGAAGACGAAGACGACTGCTAAAGCGAAGAACATTTTAGGTACAATAAATAAATTTGTGGCTGACGCGGGCTTAAGCTAAAGCTGCAGCTTCGAGCAGATGGCCGAGAGACACGTCCTAGATAGCTGGAGAACTACAAGTGAATCATAAACATTTCTGCCGCTTATCAGGAGCGCACTCAATCTAATCTTGAGATTAATAATGTGGCTTTTTGTAAATTTCAATTGCTGGCAAATGGCTGGACGGCACACACACCGCAGAGCTGGCGGGCAATCAAGGTGTTTTTGGTTGTGGCCGGTTGGTCCGGAAGAGCAGCCACAAAATGTACATTTAATGAATGTAAAACCGGAGCCCCAGCTGCAATTGGCCATGGCCAAAGCCTTTCGCAACGAGTCTAAAAACCAGCTCGGACCGTGCCAAAGGCTTTTATAGTTAGAAATTTTATTGACTTGGATTAGTTTGCAATGCTCTAACTGGCTGGGTGTGCCCGGTGTTTGTGTGGGTGTTTCTGGGTGAGAGCTAATGAAGTGCGATGCCCGGCCAGCCGTGTGCAAACACTTGTGTCTCAAAGATGCGGCCGTGTTTGGGGCAAATTGACCACATTTTGATAATTGCCAATTGGCAATTGTGTGTTTCGGTCGGGCTGGGCTGGGCTGGACTACTTAATAAATCAATGCATACGGCTAACAGATATAGATTATGGCCATTCGGTGCTCTGGCTGCAGCACCTTTTGCCTTTGCTCACATTTTGTGCTTACCGAGCTTGCGGCATTTATAATTTATGCAAGACACCAAAAGCGAAGCGAAACGAGACGAAACTCAGCCGTAAGTCTTGCAAATTGTTTTGAGATGCTCGGCATATCATAAAAAATGAAGCTCTCGCACATAAATGGACTGCGGCTGTTGAGGGCGGCCAGAAATCTGAATCAGTTCTGAAGAGTTCCGCAAGAGCGACGTGATTTGATGGGAATTATTTTCCGTGCCCGGACACAAACCCAGACCAGGGCCCGAGACCCAAAAACAGACAGCGATGGCAACAGGCAGCTGCTGGCAAAAGCCACAAAAAGTCGGCAACAGTCGGTGGTGGTGGCGGTGGTGGAGGTGGTGGTGGTGCTGGCGGTGGCGGTGGCGTTGTCGGTGGTGCTGCTTGGTTATTCGCAGACGTCGGAGCCAACTTTGGCTGGAGCAAACAACAAGTTAAATCTCGAGACGTCATGTCACGTAGCTGCGCTACATGGACCATTCATACAAATTTTGTTTTATAAGCTACTTTTATGCATTATTTGTGTGTAACTTTGCCCATTCGTCTGTCTGTCTGTCTCTCTGTCCGCCTGGCCGCCTGGCCGTATTTCGTGTGTTTGTATCTCTGCTGTTTGCGAATCTCTATCTGTAGCTGTAGCTGTAGCTGTAGCTGTAGCTGTAGCTGCCGTTCTGCCTTTGCCTGTATCTGTGAGTTAACTTTTTTACGCGTTCCTATACCCTGCACTTATTGAGTTGACTCACAGGTGAGGGTTACTCTAAGTGGGGCTGTATGTAACGATTGTTAGATTGGCTAAGAGAAAGGTTGGTTTCACGGGTTTGAAATGACAATACTATCTTATTTGATAACTTATTTAATAGCTGATAATGGTTTTTTCTTGAATTTAACTTGACATTTCGGTTTGGATAGACTTATACTGAGTTACTGCGTGCAAATTGTTAAAAATTTGATCACATTAATTATTCTTGCTCGTCAAAACATATTGATTTTATGGCGTAGATAATAAAGAAGCTCATTTTTAATTAAATAGAAAATTAAATAGAAAATAAAATTTATTCAATAAACAGAATTGTCGCATTTGAGATTAGAATAATCTACAAGCTTTAGTCAAATTCACATTAGATCCACAGAAAATGCGTGTTTGATGTGCTTTATAAGCTGGAGAAAGGCAGAGTCATTGCTCCACATCTCTTCGAAAATGAAGATGATCGTAAGTAGTGCTCCAAATTACACCTCTTAAGCGGCCAGGCGTAGTCAAAAGCAATATATAATATAATTACAATATATAAATATACTTAAACAATATTGCTATTAAATATTCTATATCTATAAATATCTCTAATATTTTATTAATATTCTTTTATGTATTATCTATATACAATTTTATAGATTTATGTGTAGTAAAATATATAAATATATTTTTAAAATAAATTAAATTTAAATAATAAAATCTATTTATTATATTTATTATATATTTTGTTTAATATACATTAAATTTTAATAATAATATATATATTTTTATATATTTTATATTTATATCTATGAATTCTATAAAGTTACAAGCGAAGCTGAATGCGAAAAATTCAATGCGATCAGCTGTTACAATAAAACGAAATTACTTAATGAACGATCTAATATTATATAGATTTCATATACATTAAAAATTTATTTTATTATAATTTAAACTTATTTACCTCTACAAAAATGCCCAATTTATATAGCAAGTCCTAAAAAACTATTCAGGCTATAAATGCATAGCCACACAGGGTATCTCTTAGTCAAGTTTACTTCATTGTTTTGCCTCAGCTTCTGCTGTGCGCACATTGAAACGAAAGATGTTGAGAATTTAGCGCTCTGACAGCATGATGTATGAGATTTCGTAAACAAGGAATTCAAATTCTATAATTGATGCGAAATTTCATGCACATTCGCTGCATCAATCAGATTGTGCAGGTGCAAAATTGTGGCTCTAATTACGAATGCGGCACGGGAAATGAACATTTGAACAGGTATATTTGAGCTCTAATAAATGTGGAGTTAAAATAAATTATTGTTGCTCTATATTAAGAGTAAACAAAATCTCTTCACCTGCAGCGCCTTTGCCACACTGTGCAGAGCGTGCAGCGCTAGGGTGGGACACGTAATGCGCTTAATGCAAACGCTGCCGATGGCGTTGACAAGGACAAGGACAACACCTACAAAGCCAATGTGGCTGTGGCTGTGGCTACTGGGCTAAACACGCAGGCAACACACGGCAGCAGCAGTGCAAGCAGCGAGCCCAAAAATAAACGCCGCCTGCAGGTAATGACAAACTGCGCCCCAACAACAATCGACACAGTACCAAGAAACACTTCCTGTCACGCCGCCAACAGTGCGACATCAGCAACATCTGCGCTGTCGCCTGCTGCTCGCGATTTTTGTTCTGTTTTTTGAGTTTTTTCTGGAGAGTGGGGCGCATTGTGATTTGTTGGTCGTTGTCTTTGTCATCGACATGCGAAACAAATGACCTTGCCAGGCGCTGTTGTCAGCACTGTGGTTGCTGCCGCTGGAGCAACAAGTTTGGCAAACATTTTGCGCTTTGTATTTTAATTTGTGCTGGCTTTTTGGCTGCTTGGCTCTGTGGCTCTTTGGCTTTGTTCAAATGCAAAGCAAAGTCTTTTGCCTGCGGCGGCGATAAATTGCGTTTATAAATAAATCAGTTTTTATTCAAGTATGTCATTGCCTTGGCCAGGATGTCGACGCCAGTTACCACTTTCGACTCTCACCCACACCCAGAGCCGTGACTCGGCGACTCGCTGACTGACTAACTGAGTGACTGCATGTTGCTGCCGGTGTTTGCTGTTGTTGTTGTTGCTGTTGCTGTTGCTGTCATTGTCACTGTTGCTATTGCTGTTGTCACTGTCAGTGTCACAGCCACTGTCACTGTCACGACTGCTACTGACGCTGTCAGCGAATCGGTGAACTGTGACTGTGACTCTGTAACACTAACAGTGAACTTGAAGCGTTATAAATTCTGTCCCACTGACAGCGGCAGCAATTGCATTGCCCCCCACGACCCCCAAGCTGCGTGTGTGTGTGTCGAAATTAATTCATCGCCGATAAGACCCTGTTGATGTCGTATCGTATCTAAATGGGGGGGATGGCTGGGCCGGGCCGGGCCGTGTGGGGCCTCATTAGCTTTGGCCGACTGACCAAGTGCAAGTGCATCCTGCTGCTGATAGCCTGATAGCTGTGTTGGCTAAATCGTTGCACATTAAATGCAATTAAGAAATGATTGAAATCATAAATTAGCCCTAATTGGCCATAGGAGGCGAAGATGAGCCCGAGCCTAAAGCGTCCGCCGATGCTGCGCCACAGCCGTCCCGCTGCGCCACAGCAGACGGCACGTACGCGAACAGGTTGCACAAATTGCAGGGTGTACTGTAGGCTGTATTTTTAGCTACCGTCCCGGCCACAGTGGAGCACATTGCCAACTTATTCCCTCACTTAATGCGAATAGCGATGTGTATTTCCTTCCCTCTTTTTTTTTTTTTTTTGCTCAATCAATTCCAGAGATTGCTTCATCAGGAGCGAACCTTGAAATTGTTGTACAAGAAAATTAAATTAATTAAATTTATGGCCCTAGAACAAATACTTAAATATATTAAAGTTGAAGAGGGTCTATAAATTCTGTAAGTTGCTTAACCTTAAATAAAATATAAATATATATGAATTATAATAGTATTTTATGTAACATTTATATAAAAAATAATATTACAATTTTTATTAAAATATGAATTACAAAAATTAATAAAATATATAATAATATAGTTTTTTTTCTCAAATATCAATTTATATTTTATGTTAAATATATATATTTTTTGTTAAATTTATTTATAATTAAAAATAAAAAAAATATTTTATTTAAATTAAGTAAAGATTATTATATAAAAAAAGTTAGTTCAAGTTCAATAAACACTTAAAAAAATTAATAATATATATGGATATCTTTTTGTATATATAAATATATAAGTACTTTTTAATTTAAAATAAAAAAATAATACAAAAGAATGATCTTAAAAAATTATAATAATTTAATTTATTTTGTAATTATTTAGTTAAATATTAATACTATTTATAAAGCGACATATATTATATAGTAATTTTTAAAATAGAATACAATTTTAAAAAATTCGATATATTTTGTAAAAAGAAAAATTTAAAAAAATACCATAAAATATGTATTTAAAGATATTATTAATATACTATATATCAAATATAAAATAAATATATATATAAGTACAAAGACATAATAAATTGAATATTTAATCCTATTTAATTATTTTTCTTTATAAAAGCCCAAATTTCAAATTAATAAATTTTTAATATTTTTTTTTAACTCTTAAAAATATTAGATAAATAAGTAATGAAGTAGCCCATGAAGCAGATCCTCCATGGCTAAATGTTGCCAATAAATGCTGGAAATGCAACATTTGGTAGCCAAAATTAGCTGTAGAAAGTTGACATCCTGCATAGAGAGATTGTTGCTTGCGCAAGACAGATCGTAAACTATATAGATTAGAGATCTTACGCTGACATTATTTGTCTTGAGCATCCAGCGAGCGTAGTTGGCTGAGTTTTGACGACGATTTGTCAGCGGCGCGAACGGATTGCAAAGCAAACATGGCAAGAGAGAGGCGCAGCCTAATTGCCCAGTTAGCAAGCGGCTGATGCTCCGCCGCACCGCCCCCCAGTCCCGCCCATGGCAACAACATGAGCACCAGCAACACCATGTGTGTGTATGTGTGTGTAAGTAGATGAAATTAAGATTTTTTTCTTACTTATTTTTTTGATTAAGCGTTGAGAATTTTTGACGTTGCCGTCGCTGTCGCTGTCGCCGGCTCTGCTTTGATTCGACGCCAACGGCAAAGGCAACGGCAGCGGCTGCTGCTGCTGCTGCTGACGCTATCATCCCAATTGGGCCGCAGTCGCGTCCCTGCTGGTAAATTGTTGCCGCGGTCACCGACGCCGGCAGCAGACATCGCAGACGTCGCAGCCGCAGAAGTTGGCATCGTCGCAGCGGCTATAAAAAGGCAATGTTACGCAGTTTCCGAATTAAACAGTTAACACAACAACGCGACGGCAGACCACGTACACCACCAACAAAGCCACACCAGCAGCCTCTCCTCTCCCACACACACACACACACGCACACTCACACACACAATGGCCCAGGACTGCAGATGTCACATGGCTTTGCTCGCGCTGCTCTTCGTGCTCGTGGCACGGAGCACAGCAGCGCCCGCTCTGGGTGCCTACCAGGAGCCGGAGGCCAAAGGCGCCCGCCTGCTCGATCGCTACGACCATCGCTATCCGGACGGCAGCTACGAGTTCCGCTTTGAGCTGGACGACGGCACGGCGCGCTACGAGCGCGGCTACTTCGTCATCATCAACAAGGTGAAGACGCTGACAGTCGTCGGCTACTACTCCTACCGCATGCCCGACGGCCGCTACATCACCGTCTTCTACAACGCGGATCAGTTCGGCTACAGGCAGAACCAATGTAAGTAGGAACTGAATGAAGATGAGTGAATCTGGACTAGGTTTGGGATGTGTAATGAGGATGTGTGCCTGGCAGCTTAGCTGAAATGCAGATCTTTTGTGGTTCACATCAAGTAGTTTCATGGGCTGGAAATGATACACAAATTGTAGCTGATTGGGTTAGCTATATGGATTAGGCTCAAGGCAAATTGGAAAGCTTTAGAATTATTTTGATATGGGGCATAGCTAATTAACCCTATTTCGTTTCACAAAATTAAATTAGTTTGTAATTTCTTTTTGTTAGTAATTTTCTAGTTTGCTGATAAGAAGACAAGACTTCTCTCTGTTAGTATAGTAGAAGCTTTCATCCTCTCTAAAGGATAATTTCAATATTCAGAGGGACAATTTTTGAAGTGTTCTAGACTTAGTGTTGGATAAATCTTTTTTGAAGTCTTTTGAAGACCTCTTTGATATCAGAGTTTTCTGCCTTAAAGTAACTACACAGATCAGCTGTATTTATTAAATATTTATAGGAGTGTTTAATCCCTATCCCAAAAATTATTTCAATTAAAAGTAGAAAAATTCAGAAATATATCAAAATATAGAAAAATAATCGAAAAGATTATATTTGAAGCCCAAAACTGTGCCAAAGTGTTTGTCAAATTTTTGACTAGTAAATTGTTGCTAATTTTTTTGACAAGTGAGAAATTATATACATTTTATATATATTTTTTTTTTACTTATATGTTATACATATATGTATTCCCTTATATTGATAAATATAAAATGAAACACGTTTAATAATCTCATTTTAAAGTAAATTGCAAAATTTAGCTAATATCATGTCATAGATAGATTATGACTAGCTCACAGCAAGTCAAATCATAGTTGACATCCTTGAAGTTCCCAGTATAAGTTAGAAGATGGTTATTAAAATAGTATTAGTAGAAGAGTATCAAAACTTTATATAAGACACAATTGGATTCATATTTCATCGACAAATATGAAATTTCTCGTTCTTACTCCTTTGGCGGTCTGGTATAACACATTAGCTACCTCGTCAGAGCTATAGTCAGGCTTTAATTAAGCTTTACCCAAGCTTTAACTCAATTAAATTAGATTCGCCAATCAAAAATGACACTAAAGCTAAAAAGAATTTGCTAAATGTTAATGATTTTGATTCTCCCCTCTCTTTCACTCTCTCACTCACTCACTTACTCTCACCCTCTCACTCACATTCTTTCACACATTGTCTCACACCCACTCTCTCTCTTCCACCCTCTCTCCATCGCTCTGTCATCTCTCTCTCCCTCTCCCTCTCTCTCTCTCCCTCTCTCTCTCTCTCTTACTCACTCACAGCCATCACAGCTCAGGTCTATCCCAATTTGCCGCGCTCGATTGAGGTGCCCCTGCTGAAGGAGTCAAACGAGGTGCGACAGCAGACAACAGCTCAGCCGCAATTCCGACAGCCCAGCACCACCTCAAGCAGCTACAGCAGCGGCAGCAGCACGGGCAGCACTGGCAGCAGCGGCAACTACGTCAGCTCCTTGCCGAAAGCGACGGTGCCCACTCGCAGGGGCCGCTTCTGAGATATCTGGTTGGCGTAATTACAGGCTCTCAGATTTTGTGACTACTTATATTGTATTATTATGCTTTAAAAGGTGATTTTCCATTTTTATTTATTTTACTTTTTTTTCATATTTTTATGTACAATTTTTTTCGCAAAGGAATTAAAAAATAATAAAAATTTATTAAGGCAAACCCGAAAATTATGAATTTATTATTGACGACGTTGTAGCAGAAATCTTTTATTTATTTTTATTTTTTTTTCTTTAGTTTTTTATGGCCACTCGGCCAATGGGTCTGGGCCGGGCGAGGCGGGCCCAAAGTGCTGGCCGCCCGAGTCGCGATTATACGCGATATTTCGAAAGCCGCCGACAATTTGGCAATAAATTCACCGCAAAGCGGCTCTGGCAATAAAACATACGCGTACAAGTGCAAAAATATCTGACTGCTCCTCGGCTCTGAGTGGCAATATCGATGGCTTATATACAGATATATATATAATATATATTCGTGTGCAACGCAAATTGCTAGTAAATTCAAGCCGCACCAAATTCAGTTTCAGTTTCAGTTTCGGTTTCAGTTTCAGTTGCAGTTGCAGTCGCCGAAGGTCCGTCATAAATCTGCGAGTGCAGACGGCGGCGGCAATGGGCTAGCCTCGACCCTGCCTGCCACAACGATGTGGCAGCGTGGCAAGCTCTTGCCTTATCCCCCCAAAAAGATCTCGGTCGTTAAGCGAAATTATGAGCACTTTAATGCAAAGCGATTCATATTGCGATTGCCTGTTTAATTGCAATCAGAAATTTGCACTCGGATAAACGAGCACTTGAGCACTCGTTAAATCCGACCATCAAATCGGATTACAAACTCTTTAATTGATGTCCGTGTGCGAACATTTGCGCGAGAACGTGATATCGCCGCGATATGAATCAAAGTCAACGAATGGGGCTCCCGCCTTAAATTATTCAGAGAATTCACTTAAATTGCTTCTGCTTTTTGCTTCATGGGAACATTTCTTCAAATGGTGCGATGACTAATGCAATGCATGATTGTAATTTCATAATAACTAATGCCCATCGTTAGGAATTATGGCCTCAGATATATTGAACTATGGCAAGGTCAATGGAATGTTGTGCACGGAGTGGAATTTGAATCTATGAGCGTAGTCTGATTGGATTGGGTGATGGGAAATCTGCTAGGAGTTGGACATATATGGATCTATTCATAACCTAGAAACGTATTCATATAAAAATGTTTCGAAAAGAAATCTTTAACCCTATCGATACGTAATATACCAAAAGAAGCAATAAGGATTTATTATAGTTAACCCAACTAAAACCTCTCGAAATATAAGATAGTATCTCATCATACTAAAACTAATATTTTATAGCAAACCTTTTGATATGACAGATATAAACAATGCTGCTCCGATTTCATGTCAGCATCTCCAATATGAAAGACGTAACTATGTAAAAAACTCCTCTTATATAAACATATTTATATATATTATATATAGAATGTGTAATCGAAAAGTATTGAATATTTATGATGACATTTTTTTAACACTTCTCATACTTTGTGCTTGAGTAATATTTTTATATATCTGAAATATTTTGTAGTAAAATTGGAATACCATTGAATACCATTGAAATCATTGCAGAATACTCCCAGAATACGGAAATACCTTTTACAGCTAGTCTCTAGATTTGCATTCTATAAAGAAATGCCCTCTACAAATATCTTATAAAAAGAAATTCCCTCTATTAAGATATACCTCCTACAGATACTTTCTAGAGTGAAATACTCTCAATTAGCAGGATTCCGTTATGAACAGATAATTTTTTCCTTAAAAAAACTATCCTTCACAATAACCTTCTAATAAGAGATACTCTCGTTAAATAGGTAGTCTCTATGTGGAGATATCACCCTCATGAAATACTCTTGACAAATGTTTCCTATGAAGAAGTTGCGTCTAAAATTATTGTCTATACGGAATCAATCTATGCAAATACCGTCCATAAGGGAACATTCGTTACTTAAGGTATTAGTAAAGGATGTTCCCTTATGGAAGGTATTCGCATTATTTCCGTATATGAAAAGATATCCTCCGTAAAGAGATATTCTCCATAAGAATACTCTCTACAAAATACACTCTATAAAGAGGTACTCCCTCCAAAAAAACCCTGCAAAGAGATACCTCCCATAAAAAAAATGAAAATACCCCTTATATAAAGAAATACTCTCTTCAAATACCTTTTTTAAGGGAAAATACCAACCTCCTCCCCAACCTAAAGCAGAGCTCTCTGGCAAAGGCTTTGCCGTAGACTCTGGCATTTTATTTGCACTTCATAAATCTTTAAGCTGCTCTCAAACTGTGAATAAATTCGTTCACGGAGTCGACGAGCGTCTGGCTACGTATTTATCTTAGGGATAAAATGTAATTCAGAATTAAATGTTGCATGCACTTCACAAGGGCAATTAAAATTACAGCTGCGAGTGAATGGGACTTCATTTAAATTAAGATTTAAGTGAATAAATTGTGGAAATTTAGTTGCTCGTATGCTCCATTAAAAATCGCTTTGTCAGCGGGTAAAGCATGTCGAGGCTCGTAAAGGGCTGCATGTAAATGCCACAATAAAATTAAGAGATGAAGTGGTCCACGGCAGATGCTCCTCCTCTCGCCGACGCCACTGGACTGGAAGGGGCGGGGGCGGTGGTGCGGTGGCTGAATTCTTTGGTCTGTTTGACTGCGTTGCAGTTTGTTTTCGCGTGCGATATCAAGCCAAAAACTTTTCGCGCACACACAAAATGAACAGAAATTGTCGCCGTCTGCAGCGAGAGACAAAAGTGTGCGAGAATAACCTAAAATAAGAGTGCAAAAAGTAATCATAAAACAACGGCATAAAATGTAGCTAATCAAAAAAATTAAATTAAAAAAGTAGCAAAAGTACAACCAAGAAGAAGAAGAAGAAGAAGAATAAGAGCAAGAACAAGAAGAAGAGGAGAATGAAAAAGTAAACTTAGTGAAGCTGCCCGCCATAAAAGCAACACTCGAAGCAGGCAGCGGGCGGGGCGGGGCGGAGCGGAGCGGAAGGAGCCGGAATATTGGTTTGCCGGATAGTCAAAGCCCGGACTTTGCCCAATACCAGCTCTAATGAAAAACTAATCAAAGTTCGCGCCAATGACGAACACTGAGCTACCCTCGCAATGGCTGCCAGCCCAAGCAGCTGACTCGGCATACCCTTTGGCCGGGGATCGGGTGCCAGGGTGTGCAAAGAAAAGCCATGCTCTAAGAGCAACTTGGCAAAGTGCTAAAAGCGTCTTTTGAGCTTAGCCCCCGCTGGACAGCCGCCTGGACAGCTGCATGGAGTAGTTAAAATTATCAATGAAAGTTTACAATCACGGCACGGGCCACAAAAAGAATTCAAACTCCGAGTGCGAACCGAACATGGCATGGGGCAATGGGGGGGCAGTGGGGCCAACAACTGCTCAAATGATTCAGCGCCAATGAGCTGAGCAAAGTTAACAAAGTTGCAAAGATGCAGTTGCTGTAGTTTGTTAACTTTGCCCCCTATTAAAGCCAGAGCCAAGCTGAAGCAAACACACACACACACACACTCGCACACACACACACGCCTTGAGAATGACAAGAGCTAACGAGCAGCTGAGCGAAAGGACGAACTTGAACTTTGGGCACACAATTAGGAACTTGGAGCCCGGCCTTTAGCAAATACTGTGCTGATCCGGCCTCGGCCACTATTCTCATTAAATGTCCATCAACGGACGTCGAGCAGGTGTAAAAGGCGCCTTGGTTAAAAATAGCCAAAAAATAAGAGAGGAAAAAATCCAAACTTGAATGTTTTAAATTTGTGCTTTTCGCTCGTATAATCAAAACGCAATAAATATTGCAAATGCGACAAAGTAGCCAAAAGTTGAGCATGGACAGCGCGAAGGCCATGAAAGTGAAACAGGACCCGAGAGCAAATCCACCAAAAACAACAGCGAAAAACAACGCCGGGAAATGGCTGCAAAATGTTTGCATGCTGCGGTAACGCGACAGCTAAAAAAAACGGCTAGAAACCAGTGCCAAAGGATAAAGAATAAACAAGGCGCACAAAAATGCGAGGCGCGTGGCGCTGGGCGCTGCTCGCGGGGGGAGGGGTGGTTGGTGTTAGGTGTTTGACAGTGGGTGTGAACACACACACACACACACATACACACACACACACACATACACCTACACCCACACACACATATATATATAGAAAAAAATTAAATATAAAATGCAAAAATGGCTTTTAAGCAGCGAAAGCCGCGTTTACTGCTGTCTGCCCCTTGCTCCATTTATATATATATATATACGGATTTTTTTTTGGGGCCACTGGAGAGGGTTGTCTCTGGTCTCCTGTGTTTGGGGGCGTGCCCCCGCAAACGCGACAGAATGTGCTAAAAGGACATCGCTGTTGCCACTGTGACGGCATGCCTGAACCACTTTGTGTGTACCAGAGTGTGTTGGTGTGTGTGCTGGTGTGTGTTTGTGTATACACTTCATCAGCGACCGCAGCAAAAGGCAACGGCTATAAAATAAAATTCCAAACGCAAAAGTATGAAAGCAAACTGAGCTGTGGCCATCAAAACATTGCAGGGCTGCCGGCATATAGGCGACACTTTTCAGATCAACCTAAAGTGCGATTTATGAGTGGGATATAGAAAGACTGATAGATTTATTATGATTGAATAAAAATGAGTAAAAGTGATGATACAATACTAATCAGGTTTGATTGAAATATTGATCAAAAATATGTAAAGCATTTGCTTATAAACAATAAATATAATAGATTTTTTTAAATATTTTATGTTAAATTAAAAGCTGCAAAAAATATATGCAAGCGAAAAAAAATTTCCTACAATAATTTATAAAAAAATTAAAAAACTTCAAAAAATACCTAAATGAAAAAATGGTTTGAAATAATAAAAAGAATTTTAAAAACAAAATAGAATGCAAGCAAAAACAGAAAGAAACAAATTATAAGACACAATAAAAATGTGCAATGATAATAAAATTTAAAAAATATGTAACAAATAATAACAAATTTAAAGTAAATAATAAAAATACAACATTTTAAATTGAAAAACATTAATAAGCAAAGCAAAATTATTAAAAAAAAAAATTGAAGTAAATAAAAGAACAAAATTTAAAATTTAAAAATATAAATGAGCAAAGCAAAGCTACAAGAAAATTAAAAATAAATAAAATAATATATGTAATACAAATGCAAAAAAAAAAAAAAATAGTAATAAAAATATAATAAGCATAATTTTAAAATGTATATAAATAACTTAAAAATCCAATAAAAATTGCTATGTATATGTAAACTTATTAACACAAAAAATGTATATGAAAAAAAAAATGTCTAAGCCCAAATGAAAATTAAAATACATTTGAAATTTCTTCTTGTAAATAAAAAATTAATAATAATGGCTAAGCTTATACTTATAAGCATAAATAAAATTGCAAACATTTTTTTAATATAAAACAAATATATGGAAATAAATATAAATTTCTTTCGTTTTACTTTAATTTTTTTATATGTTATTTCTTTATTAATATTATAAACATAAGACTGAATATTAAATAAAAAATAATAACAAATTCAAGAATATTTAAAACTAACATTTACATATATTAAGATTATGTTTAAAAGCAAGTTCTTCGAGACATTGTTGTTGAAAGCGATTTTTAATTAATGACTCAGAAGATTACTAGAAATATATCTCTTCTATTTATTTTCTATATTCTATGCCTCTAATCAGAACCGCTTCCAATCAGCGCAGTTGCTTGCAGTTCAGAGTTTCGGTGTTTGCCAGCCCTGGGAAAATCAGTGTGCAGTCCGCGCGAGAGCAAGGCGCGAGTAACACGTGCCTCTACAGTGAGAGTTGCCCTGTTGCCAGTTCCGCCAAGCCGCAGCCGCATAGGAAACGGGCCGAGTCGAGCCGCAAGCTGCGCTGGCGTTGCGTTGGCCCCCGCTGCCCTTTGCCCCTGCAACTGACAACTTGTAATGAAATTTGCAATCCAAAGTTGCCCTAAGTCGCAGCTAAGCTGCGCTTCCCAAAAGCGGCTCGCTGCCACAGAAACCAAGCGCCCGCCGAGCCCGATCCCGAGCCCGAGCCCAAGTGCTGTGGCTGCAAGCTGCAGCTCGCTGCTTGACAGTTGGCAGTGCACAGCTGAAAGCATCGGAGCTGGCGACATCTACTCCAAAAACTAAAGAGGCCAACCGGGCTAACTCCGGCTAACTAACAGAGTAACTCACTTTGTTTACGGAAGCGGAAATTAATTATTTTACGTGAGCTGCGCAAATTATGCAATGCAACAGAGAGAGAGAGGAACGGAGTTAGGAACTAACTATTTGACTAATAAATTGATAATGAACTTAATGAATAGTCAACTCTGTATGGGGTCGCAGCTTAAAGAGCTATAAAGCATCGCACTTTTAATTTGTAATTGAATCGAAGTGACTCGATATAAATATTTTCACACTTCGGAGTTGCTGCCTCGGAGCGCGCACAGAGCGTTTTTATTATTCACAAAGCAATTTCTTGTTTCGTGCTCCGCTCTTTAAATAATATATAAATACATACTTGATGGGGACAGTGGGAGCTGGAGCTGGAACTGGAGCTGGAACTCACCTGCACAGGCTGATAGGTAAATGTCCATAGCTTACGGAGACTAATTGAAACGCTGCCAACGCCAGCATTTTGTCGGACATAAATAGATCCTGGGCAGAGCCTAGAAAAGGAATTTAGTTTATAGAGCGAAACAGCATTTGGCTTTAATTTCACTTAATTTGCCTTTTCATATTCATTTATGCAGCGCCGGCTCACGGCTTTCATTTGCAGCAGTGCACAGCGGGTAAATGTATTGTATAATAAATCAAAATTGCATAAATCTTATGCTTTGTCCCTTTTCATTTAGCATTCCAGTTTTTGAATATTTAGTCTTAGCTCTCTTATTGTCTGCTTGCTGCATTGTCTGATTCACTTTGACGCGCTTTTTGGCGGACAACATGTCGAGCTGTCGTACACGAGCAAGACAAGCGCAAGAGCAACAGCAGAGAGTGACTGACTAGACGATACTCTACTGTCTGCCGGATATGAAATAGAAGTCAGGAAGTTACTCGATTGCTTTAAGAGTGGATTAGATGAAGTTTATGTTTACTTAAAGAGAAGCTATAGCTCCTAAACTGAAATATAATATTATATATAAATGTAAATATTTTGCTGAATTTGCTTGAGAAGATCTATATCTAGATTGAACATATGGACAAACTATCATAGCGTAGCTCTGCTATTGATGCTCTTAAATATTATTAAGTCGTGCTCAAAAAAATAATAGTGCTGCGAAGATACACAAAACACAAGCCAATGAAGTTATAAAAGTAATTCATCTACAATATCTAAAGCTTATGGGCACAGCCACGCCCCCTACCCACTGTTACATACCAACCAACAAGTCCTGAATACCCTCTCTGGCCATTTTCAATTAGTTCTGTATTGCTTTGATGTTTACCAAAAGGACATTCATAACTGCACCACCTGCTGACTTCAATTCAAACTTTGATTGATATTTTATTAATATTCATTTTCCTTATTTCATTATGTATATTGCGTCATAGCTTCGCAATCAATCAATATTTGACTTTAACGAAACTAACGCAAAAACTAAAGAGAACTTGTGAAATTTACCATTTTATTATAGACATTTAAGTAGTTGCAGTTGAACTGATAAAAATAGTAGTGGAATATATAATATATATCTTAGGCATATTAGTGTAACTCGTGAATATTTTATTTGACTATCTTTTTGGTTAAAATAATTTAAATGAATTGAAAACCCTTAAGTTGTTAGTAGAATATAATATTTATGAATTTAGTAACCACTGCTATTTTTATGAGCAGCTAAATTTTGTCAAATTTTTTCTTTCTTCAGCACATTTTCTTTATTTAATAAAACAAACCATATTTAAATTTATAAAAAATATTATATATTTAATCTTCTTAATCTTTGTCTTAGTCTTTATTTCAAATCGCTTCAGTAAATTATGTTTTACAACATTTGATGCTCAATCGCACTGCTATTTTTGTGAGCACAGCTGCATCTATCGGCATATCGAGTACCTTAGATCCTTGTACATAGCAAATATATATAAATATTTATATAGTTAACATGTATATGCAATCTATCCGACATCGTCGCCTCGTATTTTCTGTTTGTACTGCCTTTTTTATGGCCCTGGTAATTATCACTTTAATGAACTTTGCTATTTTGATGACGCCCAACAAGGCGCACAATGGCGAGACGCGGCGTCGGCAGCCCGTTCGATCCGAGTCGTCCGGTGTGTTGTCCTTGCGGATGCGAATCCTTTGGCCACCCCTGCTATCCCCCATCCCCCTCCCACGATCCTACCCTGCTGAGCAGCTACGTGCGCCAACTATTACTTCGTCGTTGGCGCTGCTGCTGACGGTGCCTGGGTTTTTATTAAGGAATAAAATTAGTGAGCACGTGCCGAGCACACCAAGTGGCAGGTTGCACGTTGCAAGTTGCAACTCGCAAGCGGCAACCTGCACGGCCACCGCCAGCACCAGCACCAGCACAAAGTAATGTGATACGAATGTGCACAAAACTAGCGCAAGATAAACGCGCAAATTTTCAACAACACAAAACAAACAAAAAATACGACAGCTAAATAGCTCAAGAGCACCTGAATTTGGTTGCCCGAAAGACGAAAATACAAATAAGCAGCCTGCGGTCGGGCGCCAACGACTGCGTAATACTCGCTCAGGGTAAGTAGCTGAAATTAGTTAAAATGTAAGGGCTCCAAGGGGCAGACCATCTATAGAGGAAGTCAACTAGGATTCATCTTGGCCAGTCAAACTCTATAACTCTGCCAAATATTCCTCCATCTGACCCCCAACAATTATATATAATATATAAATACATTTGTTGATCCATATTATAGAGAAGCTCAGCAGTAACTCAGCTATTAGAGTGCAGCTCCAAAAAAAATGGAATCATTCATATATTTTTACACAAGATTGAGAGCAAGATTATATATTGGTTATATAGATATATATACTATGAATTTCCAGCCCAATATACTCCTTTCACTTCCTGAACGTGCGTCACAACAACAAAAATTACTTCGCCGTAAAAGTAAGGTAAGGAGCAGTAAAGTCCTTCATCGTTAACTCAAACAAAATATCCATTTACAAGGCCAAAACTATGATGCTCCAGCGCCAAAATAATCAGGTCATCACATTAAATAGTAGCTGAACATCTGAAATATTAAATGCGATAGCAAACAGCATTTTGGCTAATATTTTTCTAAAGTTTTGTGTGAAATAACTATTAGAATTTTATTTAAATTTTGCAAAGAATTTAAATTAGTTTGAGTGAAGCATATATAAAATTTTATTTCATTTTTGCTTTAAATTATATTAGATATGTAATGAAAGTCGTTTATGGCTTCCGGACGTTATGATTGGTCTATGTAATCATTTTTATCCTGATAGGCTGATGGACAGATTGATTGATTGATTGGCTGATTTGCTGAGTTACTGAGTGATTGACGAATTGACTTATCAAACTGTTACACTGATTGACTGAATGCTTGCGTGTCTGATTGACTAACTGACTGATTGATTAACTGACAATTTTGATTGATTGCCTGAATAACTCACTGACTAACTGATTGACTTAGTGTTAAACTGACTGATTAATTTATCTGACTGATCCAGACTGACTGATAGACTAGCTCACTGACTGACTGACGGAAGGACTTATTGATCGATTGACTGAGTGACTAACTAACTAACTAACTAATTACCTATTCTGATTGATTGACTTACTCGCCAACTGACTGACAGATAAACTTGCTGACCGACTGGCTATTACTAACTTTGACTGATTGACCAGCTTACTGAAAAACTCAGTGACTGACAGAGCTCCAAACTAACTGACAGACTGAATGATTGACTGACTGTCATAGAAAGACTTATCGACTGAAACGAGGCTGTCTAGGCACTCACTCACAGCTTTTATTGTAAGATTGACCAACTTACTTACTAATTAATAGAGAAATATATTTATGAAACACTCAAATATAAAATATATATATATATTATATAATATTATTCCACTTTGCCTTTTCTACTGACTATCTGAACTATCCGCCAAACGCTTCGCTCACCTTTTTTATGGTCACTTTTTCTGTTGTTTTTTTGGAGCTGACAGCTTTGACTATCCTACAAAGTGAATAAGTGTAAGGTCGGAGTCAAGCCTGATTATTTAACCTGCCCCGCCGACTGGCAGTCAATCGAAATGGTTTCCAAATGAAATTTTCCGGCATATTGACAAAGCAGAAATAAAAAAGAAAAACAAAATTGGAAAAACAAAGAGTGCCAGCGGCATTTTGTGCTTTTTATTCCGTTTTCGCACCACGGGTCGATTAATCATAAAAACAGATTTTAACAACGGCCCGGCAGTAGCTGTAGCGACACATGCGACATGCATGTGCACATGCACACACACACATGTACTCGCTGTCGCCGTACACCGTTCGATTCGGTTCGGCTCGGTTCGATTCGCATGGGCCACGGCACATAAAATATGCAAAATATCTTGTAATGTGTTTATCACTGCGCATATGTATTTAGCATACTCCAACAAACATCCAGTGCACACACAGCACTCACAGTTGGCCACCGCGAAACATTGCCTCGTAATGTTCACTGTGGCTTACACAAACACACAGACGTGCATATATATATGAAGAGCACTGTCAAAAAGGGTGGGCGTCTGTGTGTGTGTGTGTGGGGGGAAGGGGGGGTTGGGGGTCTGCCTCGCTGAAATGAAATTCATTGCCCCAGCTTTATGTCGATTTTATAAAAATTTGCCTGACGCTTTGCGGATTTCATTACATGTACCAGCCAATACGACACGCCCACACAGCCTACCGCCCACTCCTCCCCCACTCTTGACTTAACCAGGCGGGCAAACAAACGGCCAGCGACAAAGTTCGCTCCAAAATGGGCCAATGGCTGCTAAAGCTCTTAGTGGATTTACGTTAAAAATTTATAGAGAGACCCCCACTAGCACACACACAGATGCACACTCACACACACTCACACACATGTAATTTACACTTTTGCCAACATTACATATGCTTTTATCTGTATATTATATATATAAACATATATATATATATTTGTTCACATTTATCAACTATTTTTATGAACTGATCGTTGCGGCATTTTGTGCATGGATTAATAAATAATAAATGCTTAATACATACATAATATTAAGAGTTTAAGTGTTTTCTTTTTTCACTCAATGCATGGCGATTTTCGGAGTGAATAAATTTGAATAAAATGCAGAATTTCATAAGTTAAGTGACAAAGTCCTACGACTTAAAGCCCAACAGCTTGTCAGACAAAGAGAAGCCATTTAAATATGAAGCTGACTTTGGACTAGCAGATGAAAAATTTACAGGGTAACTAAGCCTGGTACAACAGCAAATGAAATTGCAATGAGCTAGATCCTAATCTTCATCTTTATCTTTACATCTTAGTGTGATATGATCTAAAGTTAGTACTTAGCTTCTGTTACTCCAAGCATGATTCAGTCTAAGACGTGTCTTGAGATCTTAATGATGATTCGACTTTTTATCACTATTCACTAAAATTTCCCAACCTTTTTCAACTCATATCTAACTCGAGCTGAATATTTGATCAGCATTGATCGGAGAAAGGATGTAACTAGATGATAATAGACTTCAAAGCAAATTTATGTCTAATATTATTCATAATCAATTAGCAAATTTTTTTCAGTATCTCAACAGCTAAATGATATCAACAGCTTCTAAAATATATCTATTAGAGATAGTCAAATACTAGACAATCATCAAGATAGTCAGAGACTGGACATACATCAAGATAGTCAAGAAAGTCAGTGAATTGACATGCCTCAATGAATCAGTTTGATTGGGGACTTGTATACCCATGTACTTGTGTACAGTAGGGCATATACAAGTGCGTGCCTAGACACCCAAAGACGGAGAGAGTATTCTCGCACCATTTGAGCCAAAGTAGCTGAATCAATTTTATTAATGACTAACGAAAGCGCTGGCTTAGACTGTAGTTCAAATGTCAAGTACAACGAGGTCGACCCTAATAAATATTCATACGATATCTCAGCAAGTTTCTTATTCTCAGTGAATCTAAAAATTTTATATGTAAGCTTTAGCCGTTTCAGTAGATGAATGAGTCAATGCATGTGCAATCTCTGAGTTGTAAGGCCTTCTGATTGATATACCTGAAATTAGAAGCAATTAAAAAAGAATATATAGAAAACTTTGTACAAAATGAAATCAGATAAAATATAAATGCGTTTTAGAATGCATTTGCTTTTAAAGAAATCTTGACTTAGCTCAAGCAATTAAATAGTTTTTCTAATTTAAGTCACACAATAACAATTAATGATTCCTATAAAAAATATATGAAAAATCTAGCTTGCCAAAGATTACATTTTAGACACATTATTGTGCTACTCTCCACGAAAATCTTTAGTATTTCGAAAATCTTTAGTATTTCGTGGAGAGTAGCAGTCTAATGAGTCTAAAATGTCATCTTTGGCAAGCTAGATATTTAATTGCTTGAGCTAAGTCACACATATACATACAATATATTCAAGGATATTGAAGCCCTACTTCCTTACATACCCACTACAATCTTATATATATTCCTAAGCTCTTACCCATATACCAAATGGAATTCAATTATCAAAGCTGTCATCAAATCTTAATTTTTAATTTATTCAAACTAAATCTCAGTTATTTCAATTAGCACAAATTGTTCTCTTTAATAAACTTTCATCAACGTCGCCACCCAAGAGCAAGATGGAGACATTGCTTGGCAAAAGATTAAATATAATAGATTAGATGCCTGCCATTTCAAGTTAGTGTCGTTAAAGTGGAGGGCATTGCGTGTGCGTATGCGTGGCTTTAACGACAAATCGCATCAAAAAGCACTTTAACTGGGCCAATAGAAATATTATCTATACAATATCTGGCAGGCGAAATGCCTTAAATAATAATAATACCAGGACGAAACTTTCGATTGGTGCCAGCTGCCACAGGCTGACGAGCAAGCAAAACTTTCCGGCTCTGGCACAAACAACAAAAGACCAGAGGACCCCAAGATTTACTTCCCAGCAGGGGGGCAGGGGGCAGGGGAGGTCAGAAGCCATAAACTACAATCGAGGAAGACAACAGTGGCATCCTCACAAAAAACAACAGCAACACAAAGAAATGGAAAATAGGAGAGCAGAAGGAGAGAGGAGAGAGAAAGAAAATATAAATAAATAAATATGTAGAAAACATTCATACATATGCAAAAATGGCGAAAGGATTGGCCAAAAGTGAAACACTTTGATATGCATCTAAATGGCATCATCAGCATTGACTGGGGCGCCAAATGCGGCGACAAGGAACATCAGGAAGACGCTGAAGGGGGAGCAGCACAACTACAACAACAAGGATCCAAAAACTAGGAAAGCAATCAAGGAGCGTGCGATTGAGAGACAAACAAAGGCGCAATCCGGAATCGTAGTCCGTAGTTCGTAGTCGCAATCGGAGCTGGCAAACAGAAATAAAATAAAATACACCAACAACAAAATGAAAATCAACAAAACAAAAACAAGAGCAGCAACAACAACAACAACAACACAACAAAAACACCACAAAAAGTGCAAATCATTTTGCGGGCGTTACATTTTATTTGGCATCTCTGCCGGCATTCAAGCCAAAGTTGAAACCGGAAGACCAAAATGGTTGCCACGCGTCGCACAGTGGCCCAGAGAGCTTGAACAGCGCGTCAATTGAGTTTGATATTAGATATGTGTATTGAAATAAATATTTGAATTTATGTATAATACAAAAGTTCTAACTTTGTTATTTTTTACACTCATATAAAAAAAGTGGAAAATAGTTGAACGAAAATTAAATAATTAATTTTTTTAAATAAAGTTTGGAAACTTGGGGCTTTTATGAATATTTTCGATTAAATGAAAGACCAAAAAACAGACGTATTATATATATTTAAGCTAAAATTGTTTCTTAATGATATTTAAATTAAAACAATTTTTTCATATTTTTTAAAACAATAAAGAATAAATATTAAAACCATTTAAAAAGTAGAAATAATATTTCAAAATACTAAAAAAAAATTAAAATCATTACTAAAATGTTGTTTATATATTTTAAAATATAAACAATTTTTTTTTAATATTTTTAAAACATTAAACAATAAATTGTAAAACCATTTGAAAAAAATAAAAGAAAAATTATTTAAAAATTATAAAAAAAATATATATAAAACTGTTAAAAAAAATATGTTTATATATTTTAAAATATTTAAAAAAATACCAAGCATATATTTTTTAAATAGAATAATTAGATTGAGCTAATTGCAAATGTATTTAAATTGCATCATATATTTTTATATATAATATATCAAAGTAAATGTTAGAAACAGCTTAAAAACTCTATCAAAATAATAAAAAAAAAAAAACAAAGTGCATAGCAAGCAAAATGTAAATAAATAAATTCTCTAAATATATTTAAACAAAAAAAATCGTGTTTTTTTAAGATCGACAATTATATAATGTAAAAAAAAAGTGCACTTATTCACTTAGGAAAAATCTCCCATTGCAGCTGCGTTCCACTGTGCGCGGAGTGTGCCTTCTCCACACTCATACTCTTGGCTTAGGCTCTGGTGATTTCGTGGCCTTCTGACGCACCGTCGATTGGGTCGATGGGGGGCCGTGCTCAACTGTTGGGGCGAATGATAATCATTGCGAGGCGATGATGACGATAAGCATAATGATAATTTAAGTGAGGCAAACTAAAAACTCACTTTTGTAGACGTTGTAGCCGCGCTCGTCGGCAATGTAGTAAATCGTCTGGATCCGCGGCTTCTGCCCGGCGATGGGCACCGAGTGATAGCCCTCCTGCACGTTGATCAGGCGGTCGCCAACCGTTTTCCGATACAGCTTCATATAGTTGGCCATGCCGTTACTGAGCACCAATCTATGGAGGCGAACGAATGAGATTCGAGGCGGACCAGCGGACGGAATGGGCGGACTGGGCGGACTTACTTGTACTCCTCGGTGCCGTTGGCGTGCTTGATGCGATAGTTTTCCAGCACATAAACCAGCTGCGGTGGGTCGGGTCCGGGTCCGGGTCCGGGTCCTGGGGTGGGCTTCGGCGTTGTTGTGGATGTGGATGCGGCTGTTGTTGTCGATGTTGATGTGGTTGTGGGTGTGGGTGCGCTTGTGGTTCGGGCTGTGACTGCACCTCCTGGTTGCAGCTCATCAAAGAAATAATCAAAATTTTCCTCATCAAATTCCATTTGCGGAAATACGACCAATTGATCCTCATATAAAGGCAACATTGTAGGTGTTGCCGCTGTCGTTGTTGTGGTTGTTGTGGTTGTTGCTGCTGCTGTTGTTGTGCCCATTGTTGTGCTGGCTGTTGCTGCTGCTGTGGCAATGTCATCAACAGCCGCACCATCAGCTGGCCAAACAACCACTTGTAATTCATAAAGGGGCTGACTGTCAGGCGCCGAGCGTCGCAGGACATTGGCCGTCGCCGGCTGGTCGTCCTGCGCCTGTTCGTGGCCGCCGCCGCTCGCATCCGCTGGCTTATTAGTGCTGCTGGCTGCCGGCTGCAGCACGTTGCAGTCATTGTGCTGCCGCTGCCGCTGCCGCTGCCGCTGCTCTAACGAGTCCATTGTCGCATCGAAAGTCAATTTGCAGTCAATGCGATGCGACTGCTGCGGCTGCTGGTCCTCAAGTGTCGTTTCACTGCTGGCGGCCAGCTCCGCTGCTGCTCCTGGCAGTGGCTGTGGCAGTGGCGTTGCCCGTGCACAAATCACGACCAGCAGGAGGATTAGCGACAGCGGCACAGCGCCGCATCGCCACATACTATACGTTGTCATTTCGGGCTGAAATTGCGTTGGGGACCTGCGGCTGAGACGGAGGCTTCGACTCTGGCACAAGGAATTGGGCACAGTTCGATTCACGCTCTGTTCTGGTTCCTCGGCCCGTGACGCTTCTTATATTTATACTCTGAATTTCGACTCGCTGCCAGTGACAGCGGCAGCGAAGCCAGCGCCAACGCCAACGCCGACAGCGACAGCGACGACGACGGCAGCATCGACTTAATCAACGGCCAAAACACTCTTTACCGTTATGCATTGAGAGCAACAACAACAGCAGCAACAATCAGTTAAATGAAAATACGATAAAGCTGCCACAGCAAAAGGCTCCGCAGCCAGCCATAAACGCAAAGCGGGCAACAGGCGATGACGCAGATAAACGAGCAGCTGAAGCCGGGAATGAAACAAGCTGCAGGAAAACTTTTGGCAAATGCTGAGCCAAATTGGGGAGAGAGGAAGAATGAGAGAGAGAGAGAGAGGGAGAGAGAGAGGGAGGGAGAGAGAGACTCAATCTGAAGTGGAATGGAACTAAATATATATAATAATTTACCTTTAAATTATAATTTTAATATTTAAAATTATATTGAAAAATATATAATAAATATTTAAAAATAAAAATATATATATTTATATGCATATACATATTTATATACACACAAATATCTTAATACAAATTATTTAAATATTTTCCATTTAAATTCTATTATCTGTTTTATCTGCTTTTATTATTTCTATTCAAAAAAAAATGAAAAACACTTGATAAGTTTAATAAAATAAACTAATACATTTTTATAGTAATAAAAATAAAAAATAAAAATACAATAAAGAATGTTTTGATACATGATATTTCATCTATATGAAAAACACTTGATATGTCTAATAATATAATATATTTTTATAATAATAACAAAAATTATATTGAATTTTTTTCTTGTTTAAATAAAATAAAATACAACATATTATTATAATAAATTAAATAAATTAAAAGCACTTGATATGTCTAAAAAAAAATAAACTACGACTTTTTTTATAATGAAAAATAAATTATATTGAATTTTTTTCAAAAAACTAAATAAAAATAAGATAAAAAGTATTATGATAAATAAAATTCAAACTGACAAAAATATTATAAATTAAACTTTCATTCATTCCTTTCTTGTTTTAACTTCAATTTAAATTTTTTAAATATTAAAATTAAATATATAAAAGAACTATATTAAGCTACAATTTTAATTTTTTTAATATTGCTCGTCTTGCCTGTGGCAGCTGGCACTAAGCGAAAGTTTCGTCCTGGTATTATTATTATTTAAGGCATTTCGACTGCCAGAAATTGTATAAAGTTAAAGGGGTTTTGATGTGATTTATGGAATATATATTTTCAAAGTCTGAGAAGAAGAAAAACAATAAAAATGAATCGTAGAAAATTTGAAATAATACTTTTAAAATAAGAACTCAGGTTGTTCAACAAAATTAAAAATAGAAAAAAATATTATGAGTTATTTTATATCATTTTTAAGATATTATTTATACGTAAATTAATATAAATGATAATAATACAAATATGATATATAGGTCATACATATAAGTCTAAGCACTCAGCTACACCTTGGTAAAAATATTTGTTAAGCCACTTTAATGCTTTGTAAGTCATTAATAATGTCAGGTAAGCCATTTTGGACTTTATACAAAAAGGATATATATATCTATATATATAACAGATATATATGTACATCCGTATTGCTCAAATCATCTCTTATATAACTAGCAAGTCATGGCTGACATGACAACCCGAGCACTCGTTAAATCTAATGCTGGGCTATGGCTATGCAGCGCAGGTTGGTTTAGCTGTCATTCATTTGAGTGATCTCAATATTAAAATATAGCTCTTTCTCGCACACCCCCATTTCTCTCTCTCCCACACTCTCTCGCTCTCTTTTTTAGTCATCATTTTGTTGGCTTGCACTTGTCATTTCTTAACATTCTTTGGGTCATTTGGACAACATCATTTATAATAAGATTTTCGTGCCGGACAGCCAGCTCAAAAACAGCGCTGGCAACGGCGACGTCAGCTGCGACAGCGACTTCGACGGCGACGGCGGCCGCTTAACGAAGCGCTGCTGTCGACGACGCTGCCTGCGTCGCCTCGCTTAGCTTTTGTTATTGTTATTGCATTTCTTTTTGCACTTTTTTAATGAAGCTGCTGCTGCTGACGACAACGCACAGTGAGACCAGGACACACTAAAAGTGGGAATAAATTATAATATATTAAATAAAAGTTGATTAGGTATTTTTAATTAAAATTAAATTATTTTTAATTAAAATTAAATTATTTTTAATATATATTTATTGTTTTTATCAAAATAAAAAAAACTTTTATTTAATCACTAAAATTAATATAAATTAAATATATTTTTTTTTAATTTGAAATAAGTCAACTCTTAATATTTTATATTGAAAAAAAAAACGAAAAATATTTATTTAAATAAAATGATAAGTACAATAACATTTCATAGTTAATTTGCAAATTAATTTATTTTTTATTAGAATATAATGCAAAATAGTGTTAAAAATTAAATTAAAATTAAAAAAAAAAAAACAAGAATAATAAACTAATACAAAGCTTATACTTAAAAATAAGGCTAACTAAAAATTTTTCATTTTCAATGCAAATTTGTGTGAAAAAAAATTATGATAAATAATTTTCAAATTTGATTAAATATTTTCAATTAAAGTTAACTTCATTCTAACCTTTTTTGATTACTTTTGAAAAATGAAAAAGGCGTTGTCTGTAATAAATAGTAGCTTAAAATTTATAATTGATATTAAATAATTTCTTCTTCTAATTTAAAAAAAAAATTTTTAAGGTAAAAATAAAGGAAAAACTGTTTTAATTAAAATAAGCTAATGCAAAATATTTTGAGGTATAATTTTAATTTTTTTAATATTAAAGTTAAATATTTTAACATACAATTTTAATTTTTTTAATGTTCATAATGTGCATAATGATAACAATACCTTTAAACTAAATTCGGGCTTTATTTAAAATACTTATACTTTTGTTTTTATATATTATATGGAAGCAAATTTAATTTTGTAATGATATATTTACCAAGTAAATCAAATTTGTATTTAAGTTTCAAGTAAATGGTGCACAAATTGGCGTATTGGTACCACTGTGCTGTCGGCCTGGCGTATTTCTTAGCTTCTTTCTTTTTATTGTTATTGCACTTCTCGGAGAACATTGTTGTTGTTGTTGTTGTTGCAGTATTGCCTCCGCTCTTGTCATATGCCATAAAATATATTTTATGTTGAAAATTATTTTTAAACTCGAGTCTTGTGCCAATTTAGGTAGATGCACACATTTCTGATATATGTAAGCGTGTGCTAGTGTGAGTGTGTGTTTGTGTGAGTGTGAATAACGGTCCTTAGTTTGCATATGCATATGCATATAGAGATAATTGTATCTGGTTCGATTCGCATATTCAATTGGAGCCAATGTGGGGGCAGCAGCTGTTACACATAATATTTGTGCATACAAATTTAATTTTCAGCACAAACAAAACACACACAAAATGCGTCTTTAATGTGCAATTTGTCAAAACTTATTTGATTTATGAGCCGAGCAGCAACAACAGCAGCAGCAGCAACAGCAGCAGCAGCAACAGCAGCAGCAGCAACAACAGTCGCCAAAACTGTCAAACAAACCGGGAACAACAACGGGAACATGTTTAACAAACTTGCGCCCAGTCCAAATGCGAAATTGTGTGCCAGGTTCCCCGTGGTTCACCTACTGCCACGCCACGCCACGCCCCCATGCCAGCCGCCCCAATTGGTATGGCCACACGCCTGTCCCCTGCTAATCGTTCAAAGCGAACTTTAAAGCGCAACAAATTGAAGCCTCACACACCAAAAATTGTTCATGTTCGTGGCGGGTGGATTTTCGATTTTTTCCCGTGCGTGGCCAGGGGGGGGGGGTTGTTGGGGGACTGCAAACCGCTGACAATTTCTCGCCGTGGACATTTGGCTCTTTAGACTGTTTTTATTTTGTTGTAGTCGTCGTTGTTGCTGTTGTTGCTGTTGTTGGTTCTGGGCAGTCACACGATTTTTGCTTAATCTAATTTGAAGCTCCGCAGCCGGGCACTTTCGTCGTGCGACCGCCGGCGACTTGTCACAGCTGCCGCCTAGCCTCAAAGGCCGTCGCATGGAAATCATTGAACACTTAATTCCATTTACATATTTCAATTTAATTGAAACGAAATTAAATTTCAACTCAAGTCTGCACTCGATACAGTTTTTTCTTTTTCTTTTTTTTTTGCTCTACAATTATATGACACAGTCAAAGCTGTTCAATGAGCGAAATCGGGCGAACAGGCATATGAATATATCTATATATATATATATATGAGTGCGAGTGCTGCTCACCTGAGGAGGAGTATCTGCAGGTAAATCTGGTGCTATGAAAGGATAATGCAGGGTGACCAATGAAGTGTAATTTTCCATAATTATATTTCAGCAGTTGTTTAAGCTATCGCTAAGATTTAAGTATTGAAATATCTCGGAGATATTCCCATATAATTGAATTAAAAATATGATCGAAATAACAGCTAGATTGTCGGTATGAAAGCTTAAAATGATACGCAGTCAAGTGTATGGTTGCCATCCGTCCTGGGATTCCGGGACTTGTCCCGCTTTTGCACGTCTCGGTGTCCCGACCTGATACGAAATTGTCCCGGCTTTCTACTGTTTCGCATTTTTTAAAACAATTTAAACACGATTTTTTTAATATACAAAACATTACAATTACAATTTTTGTTGTCTATATTTTGATCAAATACCTTTTTCCTTCTTTCTGGCAAGAGGTGCATTTTTTGCTCATAAAATTTTTTATCTTTGCTGGCAAAATAATATAATAAAATAATATATAATATACAATATAAAAAAATGAATAAAATTTCAAAATCAAATTCGAAAAAATAACTCAGTATCTTCAACCATTTATGACTCATGCAAATTTCTTTGGTCTTATTTGGCCACTATTGTATATAATCAACATTGCGGGCTGCATATATAATTAATTAAATTTCCTATGCATACGTCTTTTTATTTTAATTTTCTATCGTTTTTTTTTCAACGTTTCCGTTGTTCAACGGCTGTTCATAGAAATAGTAGTGCTGCATGTACTGCTATTTCTATGAGCAGCCGACTTCCAATGCATCTACAATCGTCAATAACAATTTATTTCTGATTGAAAATAAATATATTTTTTTGGTCATTCTCTTCTTTAAGTTTCCTTATTAACAAAAAGTTGCTATATTTTTATTTTCCCATTTTCTTTATTTATTTTATATTTTGTGTAGTGCACTACTATTTTTCTGAACAATCCCGCATTTCAACAATATATTCTGATGCCACGTAATATCGAAAGATCTTGCCCGTTCGATTTGACACACTTTGCGCGCATAACAATAATAACAATAATTATGATAATGCAACTGGTTCCTGGCCCATAAAGAACCTAAAATTAAGACGCTTAAGCCGGGACAGAGTCGTGGGCCTGGGCATATAAAAGACTTGGCCCGCTGGGCAGCTGGACACACAACTGGCCGAGCATCAAACATGAGAAGCTGTCTGGGTTTTATACTGCTGATTGGCGCTGCGGCTGCCGTAGAGGTAACCGATGAGGTGATAACAACAACAGCAACACCAATACCAACAACTGCAGCAACAACAACAACAACTGCAGCAACAACAACTGCAGCGACAGCAGCAACAACAACAGATCAAAGGAACAAACGTCAGCTGGTAAGTGTATGAAGCGCAGCTAAAGGCGGATTGCCTCACTCCTAACTGCCTCACTTCTAACAGGGCAACGCTAGCGTGGGTATACCCGTTTACTTTGACAGCTTCAATCCGGCACCGCCGGTGGAGCCGCTGAAGCCACTGCAGCCGGTGTCAGTGGTCAGCCCAGTGGGTCTGCAGACGCCCGGCTTCCCGCAGAATCTGCCCATTGTGGGCACGCTCTTGACGAACTTGCCGCTGCAGAACCTGCTCACGGCCCTCAATTTGGGCCAACTGGGGCCACTGGGCAATCTTGGTAATGTGGGTAATCTCGGCCAGCTGCCCGGCTTTGGCCCGACCAAGCCACCTGGTATTGGTGGTGGTGTCGGCTCGCCCGCACAGACCTGCGCGCTGACCCAAAAGCTGAGCTGCCGCTGCGAGCCGCTGATCTCGCTGCCGCTGCGACAGCCCGAGGCGCACAGCCTCGTGCAGATCCTCAAGCAGAATGCGCGCCACAACGAGGACGGCAGCCAGGAGCTGCACCTGGTACTGAGCAACGGCCACGTGATCTACCAGCGCAACGACAAGGCGGCCAGCAGCGAGCAGGGCTACTACGCGCTGCCCTTCAAGACGGGCCACTACCTGAACATTCGCTACAGCATCAACCAGGCCAACTACACGATCAAGGCCGAGGTGGACAGTCAGGCGCCCAATACAGACTTTGATATGGAAATGTAGGGTATATGGGATATATAGGATATCAATATACCCATTCATATATATATTATATATAATTCTTTTTTTTTCTAATCTTAAATATTTTGAAATAAATTAAAGAAAATATCAAACTCTTAACTGATGATCTTTCCTATATATTTGAATCTTAGCTATATATGAGATACTATTATATGAGATACTCTACTCATGAGCAACTTACAGATACTCCTTTAACTTAGATTATATTTTAATACAGTTGCACAAGTATATAAGACTCTATGGAATATTCCCAATTTTAATATGGAGCTCCCTATATAGTAGTAATAATATTAATATATATAAGACTTTATGTGATATTCCCGAAAAATGGATTTCCCTATATAATAATAATAATAATAATAATAATAATAATAATAATAATAATAATAATAATAATAATAATAATAATAATAATAATAATAATAATAATAATAATAATAATAATAATAATAATAATATAATAATAATAATTATAATAATCTTTTTTTCCATTTTGAAGTAGGTAAGAATACTTTTTGCCCCGTCAGTCAAGCCATCGCTACGACTGGAGTGTCGGACAACTCTTTCGAGAGTTGTCCCCACCCTGGAAGTAGGAGTTATCCCATATTTACCATCATACCTTTTCGGCGAAGTCACGAACTCTATTCCATGAGAACCAGAGACATTTAGCGTGTAATGAAAGTTTAAATGGTCAACCTAACAGCCTTGCTAGGAGATTAAGTAGCACAGCGCTAAGATCTGCCAACCCACAAACTAGAGTCAGAAGAAGACTCAAACGACGCCACCCTCAAGACCTACCTAACCGGGTCTTGACTTAACTCAAAGCAACCATTCCCTTACACATCTCACTGTTACCCTGTAAATATCCTGTTCCAATAACACACAACTCCAATTAATACACAATTCTGATTAGGTTAAGTTGCCTAACAGTACACTAACCAATGTAAATAAAGAACACATTATATAGAGTCGACCTTGACTTCACAGAGAGTTTCTGCCAGGTCGACTCTTTCTTGTTTCCATCATTTTCACAGTAAATGCAGCTAGATTCCTCAGTTTTTCCCATCTTATGTAGGTACTTTCTAAAATATCCATGACCAGAGAGCATTTGTATTAAATAAAAAAACGTTTTACCGTGCTTTCTACTTAACCACTACTCTAGGTCGGGGATAGTTCTAGCAATTATTTTATTTAAAAAAAAAAACAAAATAAATAAAAAATAATAATAATAGTTCAAGCTCTAAGCAAATACTATTTCCTATGTGGACCAGACTCTTAACTAATGCTCTTTCTCATAAATATAAATTACACCCTCACCTATATATAAAACACTCTCCTATGAGAAACTCTACCCTCATATAGTTCAATTCTTAGCTGCTACGCTTTCCCATATGACTCACACTCCTGCAACTTTTTGAAGACATTTCTAGTTGGGAAATTCGAGTGAAATTCCACTTTCGAACCGCTTCGATTCGCACAGCAAGTTGCGTCGCACTGATTAGAAGTGGTTTCGGCGCTCTAATTGGAAATTCTTGTCGGTCGCACTGACAGCAATTTAATTTCAATAATTGAACTTCCTAATTTGCTGTGCGCCATCTTCGTGGCGCGGCGTGGCGTGTCGTGGCGTGGCTCTGGAGGAAGCTGGAATTTTCATATTGTGCAACAAGTTGGCTGCGGCATGCCAAATGTGCCACAGGAAAAACATTTCCCCAATGCTCTCAATTTGCGGATGGCAAGTGGAAATCAAGCTGCAATTGCAATTGCCAACTTCGACTCAGGCGGAAGCGACGAGGCGCCGACGAGCACGACAATGATGACAACTTTCGCAGCAAACAATTTGACAGGATGCCTCTCCAGATGCAAATTGCCAGCCGTTGCGCAACAGTTGACAGAATGACGATTTGCCGTTGAGGCCACATCCAGAGTTTTGCTTGGAAATGCGCGGCAATCGTTTAGGCAGCGAGAGAGAGAGAGAGAAAGAGAGGGAGAGAGAGAGAGAGAGAGAGACGAGAAATGCGAGACATGGAAAAAGTGATGCCAATCGAATGCGCTTTTTTATGAGGACTTGACTCTTAACAGAGGATCTTTTCTTTATATACATTAGATTGTTAGCTGAATGTGAAATTGAGAATTTTTGTTGACTAACTACTCTAATGGTTAAGACTCTCAGCTAATATTATTGTCTTTTTATTTTCATAGATTCCTAACTAATATTTTTTCTTATATACATACATTAGACTCTTAGCTCTACTCTTAGCTACTGATATTTAATATAATTATATGTCCCACACTCCTACCAACCTCAGACTCTTAGCTGGTATTGCTCCCTATATAAGTCTGGCTCTTCCCTACATAGCTGATAGTTGTTTCTGCTACTCTTTCCCAAACAGCTCAGACTCTTAGCACTTGCATCTATACTCTTTCTTCTTAGCATATACTATTTGCCATATAAATCATAATCTTATATATGTTCAGTCTTATTATTAATGTTCTTATATGTATACAGTCTTATTATATTGTATCATTCTTATTATATTCAGTCATTCAGCCCTTTTTCTTATGCTCTCCCTTCTATAGTTCAGCCTCAGCTACTCTCCCCTTAGCTGGAGTTCTTCCTTTCGACTCTTCCATTTTTAGTTCAGACTCTAAGCTCATTTTCTTTTTTAGATAACTCAGACGCTTAGCATATACTTTTCTCCGTGTAGCTCATAGTCTAACTAGACACTTTCCAGACTCTTAGCTAGCACGCTTGCCTATACCCTTTTACTCTTTGTTGAGGCTCCCCCATATGAGTCAGACTCTTAGCTGCTTAGCTCATACCTTTGGCAGATGTTCTTTCCTGCATTGTTCAGTCTCTTAGCTGATACTCTCCCCTATATAGTTCACACTCTAAGCTTCTACTCTTCCCAATGAGACTCAACCTCTTTGCTTTTCCCCTTATAGCTTAGAGTTTAGTTATTTAGCTCGCACTCTTAGCAATTACTCGAACCTCTATAGATTATAAGCCTGCCAAAGGTTTCACGCTAATTGCTCTAACTCCGAAATTATTTGCATCGACAGCTCAAAAGACTTGCTAATACTCCCATACTTACTCCCATATATGATCCTATATATGCTCCCATATATGCTCCTATATATGCTCCCATATATGCTCCTATATATGCTCCTATATATGCTCCCATATATGCTCCCATATATGCTCCCATTTTTACTCAACTATAACTCGCATATAACTCTTAGCTCTTAGCTGATATTCTTTTCTCTCTTAGAAAATATTGTATTAGCATTGATATATACTTTTAATATGGAATAGAATTTCAAAGCTTAGATTAGTGTATAGACATATCAAGTACATATTGTCTGATAATAGTTGCTTTTTGATGACTTATAAAGTCTTTGAAGAGGAGGTAACATTATCCCAAGTAATTTTAATTAATTAAAATAATCATATATTTAAAAGAGATTATATTTTATATATATATTATTTATTATTAATATTATATACATATGTATATATATTAAATCTATTAAATTTCAAGACTTTGCCACCAAAGAATAAATATCCACCCGTAACACATAGACTGCCAGAGAGCTAATATACTCCTTTTACTTGTTGAACAATGAGAAGGGAATTGTGCTTGGCATAGTTCGCTTTAGTTCTCTTTCAATAGCAACAGTTTCCATTTAAGCATATGAGTGAAGTAAAAATATATATATAAAGTGTATATACTTATATATAAAGAGTACTTTATGAAATGAAAAGCACGATTGAAAAGTTTTCAAGCTGCAAAGAACTTGAATTCTTGCCATTTGTATCAAATGAAATGAAAATGCGATGAAAGCTTTGCACTTTACCAATCATATATGTGGCATATATATATTTATATATCTTTATATATATTTCTATATATTCAATACACAGTTGACAACAAATGGAGCAGGTCGAATTTGAACAAAAAAATTCTGTGAAGGAGCCCTCTGGCAGCTGGCGCCTGCTGGCACCTGCTGGCTCGAGTGGAGCTCATCGAGCTGCTGCATAGGCGAGCTGCCCGTATGGGGAAGCCGACGTAAGACGCTTATATCAATTAGCCTGCTTAGGGGAATGAACTAGCTGGAGCCGCTTAACAATATCATTGAGAATGCTCACGTCGCCAGGTTGCCAGGCAATCTCGCATGGAATGCCCGTGCTTGCCACAAATTGCGGCAAGCGCCAACAATTGAACTCGCATTAAAGACAACGGCTGCAGCAGCAGCAGCACGAGCAGCTGCCCTGTGGCATAATTACGCTTTAAGCGCTGACTGGCACTTAATAGCCAGCCACCCGCACCACTTGCACCACCCAATCGTACCTTAAAGTCGCCCAACGGCGGCGTCTTTAAGTGGTGCCGATTCGCTGAACGCGTCATTAATTCGTTCGAATGCTACTGGCTGTCCGACTGCCTGCATTTGTTTGTATTACAGAAGGAGCTGCTCCTGCTGCTGCTGCTGCATCCATTAGCAGCTATGCCATACGGCTGGGGCGCCCACAGAGCAATGTGACTGACCCCGTAAATGGCAGTGTTGCTAGATTGACTGCGCGCTAGTCCCTGCCAACTGGAAAAACAATAGTCACTTACCACACCCAAACCACCCGAGCCACCCAAGCCACCCCAAGCCACCCGCACCACCCACAGCTGACCATGCCTCCATCCAAACTGCCGCATTGTGTGGCCAAAGGGTAACCGCGACTCGCTCCAAACAGTCAACGGATGTGCATTGAGAGCGGAAAGCGTCACAGCTACACACACACACACACACACACACACACACACACACACACACACACACACACAACACACCTCTGTCACACACACACACACCTCTTTTTCACCTGTGTGACAGTGGAACATTTTCTTAAATAAAAAAAAATCGCAACATTTCTTAGCTCAGCTTGGATTTGTTCGACAGTTTTTTTGCCCAGTTGCTTTATGGACATGCAACACCTTCGTAAACCTTCAGCAGCAGCAGCAGCGGCGACGCCACATGCAGATGGACAGCATGTGCTCCACTGTATGCCACCTCTGGCGGCCCAGGGGAAGCCCAACTTGGCCCCAAATAGTTGTAAATTGTCGAAATCGCTAACAAAAAACTGCGATTGTTAAAAGCAAAAAAGGAACATGACAAAAAAAATAGCTAAAAAACAAGTTGAAATGGGCTGGAGGTAAGTGAGTGCGCGACTAGATAATACCCTGCGTTTAACAAATATATATTGTTTGTCGTGGGCAGCTTAGGCAAGAGTGTATTTTGTGAAAAATGGATGTATTCAGTGTTTTTTTTAGAGCTAGACAAGTTTAAATCAGAATAGAAAATAAAAAATATTTGTAATATCAACAAAATATTTTTTTTAAATTAGAAAATTTAATGTAATTAATGTTAAAATATAATTTTGGCATGTAATAAACATATCTAATGCGTTCTAAAAATCCAGTCATGATTATCATCATTATTAAAGGCATATGAATTAATGACTCCGTTGCCCGAAACACGAATTTTCTGTAGATGCACTGATGTTTCGACAAAAGTTTGTGAGCTATACTCACTTCAAATGCTACAATTCTTTTAATTTACACACCCAATCAACTAGAAATTGACTTCATTATTATCTACGCCATAAAATGGATAAGTTTGACGAGCACAAAAATTATTTTGATAAGAAATTTCAAACATTTGGAGTAATTGCTCTGATGTAGGTTTATCTATGATAAAATGTCAAATTGAATTCAATAAAAAGCAATTAGCAGCTGTTAAATGAGTCGTCATAAAAATCAGTGTTGTTAAATTAAAGTTGTACGCCTTGTAAGAAACATGTATTAATATACTTTACATTGAAACAAAAAACGTATTTTACATTAAAAAAAAAAAACATCTTTTATAAAATATATATTTTAAATTTTTAAATTTTTGCTAAATTGGGAATTTTTTCATATATATCAAATTAGTTGTATAATTAGCTATGTATATAAAAAATAAAAATAAATAAAAAGTAAAAAAATGTCAGCTATTTTTCATACGATTTTTTATCTGAGAACTTTCTTATAGCTTTTATAGCTAATTAACTATTGTATATACAAATTTAAGAAAAAAATATAATACAATAATTTCAGCTATATTTCAAGTCATTTTGTTCCTTTTTTTCATATAATACATTAATTGTATATAAATTAAAAAAAAATATATATATATACAATTTTAGCTATTTTTCATAATATATAATTAATTCTAATATACAATATTATATCACAATATATAATCTTTCTTTCTGTACAGACCCCATAGATATCTATCCACATCTATAGCCCCTATTAATTACGAATCTCTGCTCATTATATTTCCATGAACGACCAGGCCATCTCATTTGCAGTTACATACCTGTCCTAGGCAATTAAACCCACCTCAGTTGCCATCCGTGCAGGGTATCAAAAATCAATGGACTGCCAGCGCAGCGAACGCATACGCAGCGACCACTAAATAAGTGGAGCACGTGCACAGAGGATACAAGAATAAGCCCCATGGCCGAAGAGCTGCAAACAAATAAAGGATCAAATTAGCTCCAAGTGCAGCCCGTTCCATATTTTGACTACCACAAAAAAATATAAGCACATAGAGCAGAGCAGACGGGCATATCAGACTGCAGCAAGAGAAGACCACGAGTGCTTGAAAATACAACTAGATTAACGAATGAAAATCAGAGTAGAAACGATTAAAAGAAAAAAATATTTAATTTTTTTTTTTAGATTTAGTTCACCTCTTCCTGATTATCTCTCTGATTATATTAACAATATAATATAATTTAATATAATATAAATATTAAAAACTCTTTTCAAGGCACCCGTTTACACTTCGGAAAAAATTGAAAAATTAAAAAAAATATCTAAGACAATTACTGATTCACACAAAGATTTAAAGTGTGTAAAAATGAATCTAAAAAATCTAAATCTAAATTTTTTTAAAATTAAATGTAGTCAAAAAAAAAACATAAAAAAATTGTATCAAAGTATATATCATATAACTACATCTATCAAAGCTCTAGAGCTAGAATAACAAAGCTCTGTAGCTGAGTCCCTGTTGACCCCAGCTAACGATACCTCTATTAATACGTGAATATATGGGTAAATAAATAGAACTTTCAATATGACACAAGAATTTCCGCTTAGGCGCGAATAACGAGCCTTTTGTATAATTTTCATTAAAATTTATTTGAAGGGTATTCACAAGTCAGTAAAATCCCAGTAAAGAAAAATCACATTTTCTGCAAATTGTGACGCAGGCGAATAAGAGAAATCTTCAGATTCCGAATCTAATTTTCCACTTCATTTCGCTTCATTCATGTAAATTTCTCTTCCTCTCTCCCATCCACTCTTCTTGGTATTTTACAACTCTTGCATGTGCCCACTGGAGCTCGATATGCAGCTGGAGCTGTGCAGGAGATTCGAGTGTCTGCAAAGTCGTGCCATTGCCAGGGCGCTTAGCGGACTTTGGTGCACTTTTCGCGTGAAACAAAACAAACGCGGATGGCGAAGGGCCTGGAGTCACTGCAGCGCGCTCCGTGCCGGGTCAGCCTTATCTGCTTGGCACTCTGTGATAAGCGACTGCGGGCAAATGGCTCTGCCGGCGCTTGCTTAGTCTTAGCGAAGCAGCGACAAAGCCCGCACGGAGATGGCAGGTGAGTCGGGGAGCGCATTGGGTGAGCACTGATATCTTAAGGACGTCGCCTGCACAGATCACAGGTGGCTGCAGTGCAGCCAAGGCCGCGTGCCGCCCAACGCCGTGCTGGCCGGCCACGACTCGGACGGGGCTGGGATCTATGTGGGGCGCGCGCTCTACTGCAACGACATGCTGCCGGCGAAGGTGATACCGAACAAGGGCAGGGCCTATGTGGCCTACGGCGGGCAGGAAGTGGAGCTGGACAGCTGCGAGGTGCTCAGCGGCTGCAACTACGAGTGGCTGCCGGCGCAGGATGGGGCGGTGCCCGGCGCTGCGGTGCGCGTGGGCCGCAACGTCGACGGCGAGTGGCTGTATGCGGGGCGTGGCTACCACGCCGGCAGCCTGACCATGGGCAAGGTGCATCCCTCGCACGGCTGCCTCTACATACCCTTTGGCGGCGAGGAGGTGAAGATCTTCGCGTACGAGGTGCTCTCGCAGCCGGAGCGCTGGGTTGACACCACCGCCGCCGCTGTGCCCGACGGCGCCGTCGTGGGCGGCCACGACTCCGACGGCGACGTCATCTACGTGGGACGCGTCCAGCGCCACGGCGATCTGCTGCCCGCCAAGGTGGTGCCGTCGAAGGGCACCGCCTACGCCGCCTATGCCCAGGCCGAGCACGAGGTCACCGATGTCCAGGTGCTGGTCGGTGCCGGATTCCACTGGACGCCAGCCTCCAACGGCAGCGTGGCGCCCAACGCCGTCGCCTCCGGACCCAATGTGGACGGCGAGACGCTCTACGTGGGCAGAGCCCACTACTGCGAGAGCCTGACCGTGGGCAAGATTCATCCCTCGCACGGCTGCATCTATATACCCTTTGGCGGCGAGGAGGTCCGGCTGGAGCACTACGAGGTGCTAGTGCGCGCCTAGCTCCACCCCCTGCCCCCCCTTTATGACATATGTAAATCGATTTAGTAAAGTCTAGACAAGCAGCAGTCACTGCGTGACATACATATAACCTCCAGTTTATCTGGTGCTCCATAAATTGCCACGGAAACTTTTAGCTGACTGCACTTAATTGCCAATATCGATAAGGCCCGTTGGCTGGGCGGGCTTTATGGGCGTATACGCAATGTTGAATGCCTGGCATAAAAGCTAAGCAATTGTCTGATAACTTAACCAGTCATGCGCCACCACACGAGCCAACACATGCACGTACAATGGCCATAAATTGTTTATTTAAATGCGCAGCGCCAACACGAAATTTGAAAGGAATTTGCAATAATTTCGCAGATAAATCAAATTTGAATTTAGCGGCGCCATCTGTTGTCAGTTTTCAGAACTACAAATGCAGCGCCATCTATGCAACTAATAAAGCACAGCTGCTAGTGGCAACGCTCTTCACTCGCTTTATTCGATAGTTTTCGTTCTCACAGCTGACTTCAAATTGTTGGCGCATATAATTAATATAGTCACAACACTATCATTAACATAACACATCAAAATAATAGCTCTTACACAAGCATATTAACAAAAAATAACTTAAATAAATGTATAAGACATTGAGCAATCGTGCCGCACCTATCGCCAAAGGTTGCCACCTAATAGCAAGCAGCCATCAGCTGTTGGCGCTAACAAGTAGTCGATAGCTGATCGACTGCCGCCACCAATTTGGCATGCTATCGATAGCGTGCGTATTTATTCAGTAGATTTTTTGCGGCTCCAATAGTCGGACGTGTTTCGTGGTTATTTATTTTATTTTTTTTGTAAATGCAAACACTTGCCAACATCCAAATACGTGTACTGACTGCATTTGTTTATAAGTGAGCGTGCAATGAATGCGAATGCAACTGTATGCGTTGTATCCAAGTGCGATTGAAGACCGACGGCAACAACACACGACAACAACAAAGGCAGAAATAGAAACAGCAACAACAACGACAACAACAACAACTCTTCCGTAGCGCAACTGATTGAACTCCCCTCTCCATCGTTGCCGCCGCTGCCGCCTGTGACACGACAACACAACACAAACCAAAACAGAACTCAACTGTTGTTACCGCTGGAGCCAGAGAGTGCCGCTGCCGCCGTGTCGAAGGAGGCGAACGAGTCGTAATCTAATGAGACAACAACCCGCACGAGTAAATATTAATTTGATATCAATTTGTAGCGTTTACGCACTGTTCTATTCCCGCTTATCTATCTATTGGCAATGACATTAACAAGAAACGCGCCAGACGCCGCTGCCGTCGTCGCACACACTCCACACACTCCCAGCATTACCATAAATATTAACATACAAATGAAGTTTGGCTTAAAGTCGCCCGGCACACGGGAAGATGATTTGTAAGCATCCAGCGCTGGCTCTGTCACATGCAGAGGTGGACATACCACATAGACCCATAGACCAACCACGACAGCAGCGACGCTGCGGCGGCGGCGACAGCGGCAGCGGCGGCGGCTATTCGCAAGGCAACGTCAGCGCAAACGAATTCTAATCAAGAAGTTCTCGCTGCTGCTGCCGCTGCCGCTGTTGCTGTTGCTGCCGCTGTTGCTGTTATTGATGTCGTCTTCAGCTGCGGCTTTCTATACCCTTCACCCATTAGACATGTGTAAAGTGGGTATATTGGTTGTGTTCAGACAGATGGGCAAATTCATTGCATTAACTCCATAAGTGGGTGGCTCGAATTATAGCTAACTTAGCCAAAAATATAAAGAAAAATAATTATTTTTCTCTAAGAATTATTTTATATTTTAAAAATATTTGCGTGAAATTTCATTAGTTCCATATGTGTACGAGGTTAGTTTGAAGAGTATAAAACTTAAAAAAAAAAATTATAATAATATTAAAAAATGATTATTTATTATTTACATTTCCAACTTGCTTTATTATATTATATATTTAAAACAAGTTAGAAATGTAAAAAATAAATAATAATTTTCTATTATTTTATTTTATTTTTTTTTATTGCTGTATCTAATTTATAGTAGATCAAATCAATTGTAAACGGAACTGAATTATTGTAAACGGAACGTAACTAAAAACTCTTTAACTTTACAATTTACAATTTTCGATTTACTATAAATTATATATAATTACAACTAAAAACAAATCTAGTAAAATATAGAGCTAAAATATTTTAAAAATACAAGCGAATCGATACGATGTTAATGAAGCTATATGTTTATATCCCACCTCCATACAAATCAATACCAATATCCATTCAGATTTCATTCTTCGTTAATAACTCAAAGACTACAGGCACTAGAAACATCAAATTTAGGCTGCAGACTCTGCTATAGCATTACCATATCCAACTTATTTCATTTTAAACAATTCGCCAATTCAAATGCCCCAGAGCGCTCAGACAGATCAGCTACCAACACCATCTTCAGGGTATGCCCTAGTCAGGCACTCCCCACGCGCTCACTTCTACTCATTTTTTTTTGTTCATACACAACCTGCGATGTGTGTGAGTGTGTGTGACAATTTGAAGAGTTTTGCTGGCGCTCCATTTGTTCCTCTGCCTCCCCCTGTGCTCCCACCTCCCCCCGTGGCCCCTTTGCCCCCTCACCCCGGCCGTTGCCCGCGGCAATAGTTTCGCCTTATTTTGTCAAAGTTTATTGCACTTTTCGCCGGCGCGCGCAATATAGTCAGATGGGTCGCATCACAGCGGCTACTGCTGTTGCTCAGGCGACGCAGCCTGTCAACGTCAGCTCCAGTGGAGCTCTTCAATAGCTGCCTAGCTGCCTCGCTGCCTAGCTGCCTCGCTGCCTAGCTGCCACACAGCGATGCCTGTCAACGTGCAGCAACAATTAGTCGCACCGAAAACAGACAAAAGCTTTCCTTGTTGCAGGCAGTGAACTTCAAGCTTTAGCGCCAAGTTGCAAGTGAATTTGCCACAACATCTACATGCCGCGCCTTCAAGTCTGTCCGTCCGTCCTCTCGTTTGCCCGTCCGTCCGTCCGTCCGTCCGTCCGTCTGCACAACAATTTCTTTGCGTGTTCTTATGCTGTTGTAAACGGGCCTAAACGGGTATATTAGTTGCCCTCATTCACCAAACAATTTTCCCAAAGATCTCTAGCCCATACAGTTGAAAATGCACTGATCTTTCCACTACAGTTTGGGAGTCACAACAGAGTATTTGTACAGTCGGCAGATTGGAGCAAAGTCGTTTTATTTATGTACATAATTCACTTGGCACATGTTATATTTATACTCGGTAGCATGTGGCATGCGGCATGCGGCATGCGGCATATGCAACGTCACTTCATCTTCATCTTCATCTTTGAACAGCCGAACGGAACGAACATTCGCCATTTCCCAAATGAAATTAGACTGCAGCTCTCGGCCGACAGCTGAGAGTTGCTTCGCACTGAATAACTGAATAACTCAATAAGTTAGCTCATTGCCATGCAAATTGAATGTCCAACTGCACGACAATGTTACAACCACATACAGTGAGCCCTGGCCACAGTGGACAATCGCTAAGCCAACATAGATAATTACTGGATGTAGCTGAGTTACTGCAGGGCATAAATTCGTATAGTAACAGACCCAACTCAGAATGCTAATCGCTGGCTTTTGCATATATAAATAGTAGTGAGAGCGTCCTTCTCTCAGCCTGTGGAGGCTCCACTGTAGTGCCTTGCGTGCCAAGCGCAAACTATTTAGAATTGGCTTTTCATTTAAGTACGCGCTTAAAACGTAATTACTTTTCTTTCCACTCTCGAATGCTTAAATTGTGAAAAACACGTTCTACACAACACGTCTAGAAACTTTCACAGGTATTACGTATAGAAAATGAGTCAACTTTTTGAAATGTTCTATTTTGAACGTAATTTAATTATGATTTATATAAAAATATTTATATATATAGGTGAATACATTGTATGTGAATGGGTTTTAATCAGCACTATGCACGACCTCACTCCCATGCCTTGTATTATCACATTTTACAAAATGTTGCAGCCGGGGGGCGTGGCTGATAAACTCTATATATATAAAGCTAATCAGATTCAGCAATCTAGCTCGTTTGCATATCGAATAGTAAGGTCGCAAATCAAGTTTTACTTGCAAATTATCGATCAAATGTTTAATTTCCATGGAATCGATAGAAGGGCATATCAATCTGCTAGGGATCGATACAATTTTAGTTATTGAAGCAAATGATAAAAATTTATAAAAATCTTCATAAGAGATAGAGAATGTTTTTGAGTCTTCATGGAATCGATAAAACTGTTTTTAAGTCTTCAGTTATTGAAGCAAAAAGAAATCGATAGAAATGTATATCAATCTGCTAAGAATCGATAAAAAAAAAACGTCTTAATTTTCAGTTAAGCGAATGATAAAAATGTGTATAAATCTTCATGGAAGATAATACATATTTTTGAGTCTTCATGGAATCATAAGGATGTCTTCAGTTATTGAAACAATCGATAGAAATGTATGCCAATCTTCCTGAAATCGATAAAAATATATATATCAATCTTCTAGGAATCGATCAAATTGTTTATAAATCTTCCAAGCATATTTTGAACATCTTAAGAGCCAAAGTCACAGAATTTGGAAGTATAAACAAATTCTGAACAACATTTCCCATTTCCCCCAAATAGCAACTTTTGCTTGAGGCTTTATCAACATTTCCTGCAACAGAGCAAGCTCTTCCAGGCTATCCATCTTTTCAGCGAATACCAAACGCTAAACTTGTAATGATTCGGTGTATAATCATGTCTTGTTCTCTGGTAAGCCATATAAACTTGGCTGCTCCTGAAGTTTCCCTCCCCCAAATAGTTTATCAGTTTTTATTTTAAAGCACTTTGCTTCACAAGTTTAATTAAATGTCTATATATATGTGTGTTTGTGTGTGTGTAATCATTCTGTGCGCTACAATGTTGTGTTTTTACTGCTCTATCGACTCAAAGCTAAGCCCGCTTGAGTGAGCAATTAAAATATTTGCTGCATTTTACCCTTTTCTTGGCTGGAAAAAAGGAAATTTCGCTGGCAAAGATAACAAAGCGTTTCAACTATTTACGCTTTGGCAAATGGAAAATTTAAATTAGCAATTAACAAAGTCGCTGCCAGAGCTCGCGATTTCTTTTATGTCCCCTTGAAAAAGAACTCGGCGCCAAGATGAATGAAGTTGGTATTGCTTAACTGATTGGTTAGCCAATTAAGAGTGCCAAAGCCCAACACCTAATGAAGTCCATTTAAGTCCATAGATTCTACTCTATCTACCTCTTCAGGTACAACTACTTTAACGACCAACTCCAGTGCATGTCAAAGTTTATGTTAACTTTGTTAGTTAAATGTCAAAAGTCTGTTCTGGGTCAGAGCTTGAAACGAATTTTTAAATTTGCTGATTCCAATTAACATTAAATAAATACACAAAAAAATAAATAAAATGAAATAAAGAAAATAAAAAAAAGTTGAATATTGTTAAAATATTAATTCGCATTTTGCCAGTGCTTTCATTATATTGTTAACTACAGATACGACTGTCAGATATATAATTAATATTGAATTTCGGACAGAACAAAAAATGTTGCAGTCGAGCGCCCTGACAGCTTAATACTCGTTCACGCTCCAATGGGCTGACCATATAATTTTCAAGTCGTGCGTTAGGCGAAAGCAACTGGGCGATTCGTTTGTAGTTTCGATATGCCACGCCCACAAAAAGGCCAGCCCACCCACTAGAGTGTGTCAACAACACTCCAATATACCTTGATATTTCTGTGAAATGTCAAAGTCCCTAGCACTGCGAGGTGTGCTTAAAGAGTATTGTGATTTGATTATTTTGTCGCCTTCACAGTAAGCCCCCTCGCATATTATCCATCACGTTTTTTATTCTCCAATCCCCGTAGCACTTTGAAAAATCCTTCTTTGTAATCTGCTTCAGCTACTCCTTGGATGCCTTCCTTATTTGCCCAATCATAGCGTCGTCCTTTGATGGCCCTTAGCAGCGCAAGAGTCTCAAGGGTCCTGGGCCTGGGGAATACATTGGCATCATTAGTGTCCTGTGTCTCTGGCCCACAATTTGATACGAATTCGTGGCTCCATTTACTCTGGAATAACCAAAAATCGAAGAGCATTCCATATGGCGGCATAAGCGAGCAGCAACATAAAGCCGCAGCAAAGTCGAAAATCGAATATGCATAAGCCGCGAAGCAGACCGCGTTAATGCCAATACACCCCGTACGTATGCCGGGCGAGCGTGCATCGCATTGAAACTGGGTCAACATATTGACAGCCGCGCAAAGAGCGCTACGAAATTGATAGTATTTTGCTTTTCCATTCATCCGACATGTGTCTGCACAGGTGTCATACATATATGACCCCTCCCGCTCTCTATATATATTTTTATATTTTTTTATTATTTATATATATCTTGATATATTGTAGTATCATCAGCACTTTTGTCGGCACCCAAAAATAATTAAGACAACTTTTTTCAAAGCCAACGGCTTTAAGCGTCGCCCCATTGCCGCTGTCGCTTCTGGCCCGGCCAACTTCAACTTCAATTGGCCAATGGACAAATTGCTTCTTAGTGGCCATACGTGATACGCGGCGAGTGCGTCAAAGAACTGGGCAGGCAATTTCGTTGACTCTATGAGTAGCAGTGCCGTGCATCGATTTGGCCAAATTGTTGAAATTCATTTCGGCTAGCAGCGAGCCGGGCCGGTTGACTCGTTGGTGACTTTTAGCCGCAGGTCCTGTGCCTGTGCCTGTGCCTGGCCCAAACTTTTAATGGAGCTACTATGGCAACGCGCATTTGCCATTAAAATGGGACACGTAGACCTTCAACATGTTGATGCCATTAAAGCCCACTGTCAGCGTCCAATGGCATGGAATGATGGTAGTAATAATGGCAATGACGACAACGATGACGTTGACGATGCTGATGATGTTGATGATGATGATGATGATTTCAATGGGTTGCCTTATGATAAGCGGGCGCCGCGATTCAAACGGCGCACATACGCGAAAATTCAAATTAAATCAAAATCTAGCACGCTTATCAATTTAAGCCGCTCAGCCCGTGTTGACCCCTCTTCCGTCTCCTACTTGTCTCTGGCTCGCTCTCCCTTTCTCTCTCTCTCTCCCCCTCTCTCTCTTTCTCGCTATCCACGCCGATGATTGCCAGCGCAAAGTTTGTTCCCAATTTGCATACAATGCAGTTTGCAGATTGGCTTCAGCATTGTGTAAAGCTACACTCAAGTGATTGCGAGTATATTGGCTTTCAGTGTCCATGCGCCACTTGCCAAAGAAGATAGTGGAACTTGACATATATCTGCTTGTATATATATATATAGTCGTTTATCTATTCATGAGAAACAGAGCTCTCAGCAAAAGTTGAGTTGAGCAAGAGTTAAGCTGAACAACTGAAGGCATTTCCCTAAGATAAATATAATAATATGAATGTATATATTTTAATATACAATTATAAGGCTATTTACAGGGTATCTGGGTGTGTCACTCTTACCACTTATGATCTACATTTACTTTTTGTTGCGATCTATATTATAAAAAGATTTAAACAAAGTTGAGTTAGAGTCAAACTGGAATGAATTTATATATTTCATATAGAACTCGAAGCTAAAGATGTTTGTGATATTATTTACAGGGTATCTGCGATGCCACTCTGACCACTTACTATCTACCTTTACATCTTGTTGCTATCTTTTTTATCTATTCATAAGAAACAAAGATTTCAACAAAGTTAAGTTGGAGTTAAGCTGGCATGAATTTATATATTTTAAATAGAATTCGAAGCTTAAAGTTTCTTATGCTATCAATTACAGGGTATCTGCGTTTGCCACTCTCTACATTTACATTTTTTGCTATTTATATTGTTTATTCATAAGCAAAGATTTAGGCAAAGTTTAGTAGGAGTTAAGTTGGCGTGAATTTAATTATATTTCATATATAATTTATGATATTATTTACCGGGTATCACTGCGTGTGTCACTCTTACCTTTTACGATCCATATTTCCATTTTGTTGCTATCTATTATTAACTATGCATAAGAAACAAAGATCTAGGCAAAGTTGAGTAAGAGTTGAGATGGAATGATTTTAATTATATATCATATATATAATCTATGACATCATTTACAGGGTATTTGAGTGTGTCAGTCACTTGCCGCTTTGCTATACATTTTGCACTTACGATCTATATTTACATTTTGTTGCTATCTTTGTTGTTTATTTGGTTTTATTGCACAATTTGAAAGTCATGTTTTTCTGGTGTATTGTATTGTTGCGGGTGGCTGATGGCTGATGGGGCTCCATGCATTTATGGGGACTGAAATGGCTGGCGTTGGCGCTGCCACTGACATCGACGCCGCCAATCGTTTTGATCGATACACATCCAACAGTTGTGCCATCCCGGTTGTTCTTTGTTTCTGCTGTTGCTGTTGGTGTTGCTGTTGCTGTGGTTGTTATAATGCCAGTCGCCCGGGGTTCATTGACTTTGAGCATTTGTTTTTTCATGTTATTTCGAACGCTTTGGTGCTGCCAACGTTGTTGGTGTCTGCTTCAGTTGCTACAGGCTGCGCCCGCTGCCGGCACCCGAGTGTTAATTACTTTTTGTTTTAATTGTCAATTCATCGATGAATCGCACAGCAAACAGCAAACAACAAACAACAAACAAAAACAATAACTTTAAGCGCATAATTTAATAAAGCTCATCAATGTTTAACCGTTAGCAACGCGCATTTCATTCGCCCCTTAAAGTCCCGCGAATCCTTTATATGAGCGCATTAAAAACGGAAATAAAGTTGCATTTCCTTATTTTGTTCTTGAGCAAAGCTAAACACTAAATGACTCAATGTAGAGCTCTTCGAATGGGGTATATTAGTTGAAGAGGTTGGCCCTTCAGTTTATCTCTATTATTCTGAGACGTTCATCATATTATAAGAGAACGGAAGTGAGGGCAGAAGACACTAAAGTTGAGAAAGTAGCAGACAGAGAGATATGGAATATAGATAGAGGCAGGATATCCTTTATTTTCATTTCTTTACCGCTCTCTTTATCTATCTCTATCTCCATCTCTATCTCTATCTCTATCTTTATCTCTATCTCTATATCTATATCTATCTCTATCTCTAACTCTAACTCTAACTCTAACTCTATCTCTGTCTCTTTCTTCCTTTTCACTTATTTTCTCTCTCTCTTCTACCATCTCTATCTCTTTCATTCTCCACCTCTCTCTTTCTCATTCGTGCTCTATCTTTTTCTCTCACTCTCATTCTCTCTATCTCTCTCTCTCTCTCTCTCTCACACTCATTTCCTCTCTTACTCCCTTGTACCTCTCTCTCCTTCTCTGTCTGTTTACCTTCCTCTCACTCTCTATGCTTATGTCTCCCTCTATATTTCCTTCTTGCTCTTCCGCCCTTTCTCGCCTTTATCTCCCCCTCACGCCCATTCCATATTCCATATATTTCTTTAGAATATGTGCCCCTCTCTCTCTGCCGTCTACTTCCGTCTCTCTCCATTTCATTCACAGCTGTGTCTCGCCCCTTACCTGATCGAGTTCAATGCACTGTCTAATTTGATGGCTTAATCAATAGCGAACGTCGAACCCGTGGTGAATGAAGCCCCAATTTTAACCATGGTTGACATAACCAATTGAATAAGTCTAGCATATTGGACGTATTCTTGTGCGTGGCATCGCTGAATGCGCTGAAACGTTCAGTTTTAATTAACACATTGCTGCCTCGAACTCTCGACTCAATTACTTTAAAAACACGGCACGCTTCACTGTGCAAGAGGAGCTGATGCTGAGGCTGGAGCCCGTGCCCGTGCCCGGGCCAGAGCCAGCGCCAGAGTGCGCTTGGCGGATTCAAAGCAATGTGAGCTTGGAGCGGTCTCTCTGCGCTCCACTGCGTATCGAAGGGCGACTCCCCAGTGGTCTGGCCACACCAGATAGCACTCGGCGGAGCCAGGCAACAACAGCAGCTGCTGCACGTCGTGCATACTGTCCAAGTAATTTATAATATGAGCGACGTGCTGATAAATGAGCTGTCGTTGCGCCAGTTGCTAAATATTAACCAGCCAGTCAGTCGCGTTTAGTTACACTCTCCTAACCGAAAAGGCAAACAACTAGAGCTAGAGTGGGAGGTGTCCAACCAGCAGATACCCTGCACACCCAGCCATACCTTTCAGATCTTGTAAAGATGACGAGAGAGAGAGAGGGAGCGAGGGCAGATATCGGAAAACACAGAATGAAAGCAAAACTTGGCTGACTTTTGATGGACGAGCGTGTATTTGTCAGATTTGAAGTTTCGTCGCTGGGCTTGGAGTGGCGCAGGGAATGGGGCATGTCGACCCAGATCGTCGTCCCGATTCGCTTCGCTGCGTCGCTGGAAGCCTTCAAAGCGCTCTAACTGCAATTTAGAACAAGGTCTTTAGACTGCCATTAAGGCACTTTACGTTCCGGCTCAGCATTCCGTATTCGCCATCAAATCATCAACACTTCCCGGCTGCAGCAGCCCCCAAGCGTAGCGCAACATTATTTATGCAGATTTTTTGTGTATTTTTTTCTGCGTCTTTTTTTTTGCTTTTTTTGTTTTTTGAAACAAAAGCTTCCAACTTAAACTGTCGCAAACGTCCCCGTCAACGCACCGAGCGCAACAAGCGTGAGAACTAGCGCCAGCCATTGACGCCACCACAGTGGTGCAAGAGCCGTTAAAAAAGTCATTAAAGCAATCTCAGCCAAGTCTCCAGAGCAAACTTAACAATTAACAACACAAAATCCAGCGCATAAATCAGCCTAATTGAAACTATTTGAGTGAAAATGCTTCAGCTGAAACTTGGCCTTGGAGTGGGCGCACATTTCCGCTCCACATTTCTCACTATTTTCATGTATATATATGGATATATATATCTCTCATTATATCTCTCTCTCTGACTTCATTCAATTATTTGCAATCTATCTCTTTGTACCTCTCTATCTCTCTATATATTGTATCTCTCTCTACATCTCTTTTAATATATCTGAGAAACCTTCTGTCTATAACTCCCTCTTATTTTATTTCTCTCTCTAACTCATTCTCTCTTCCTCTCTGAGAGTGCTCTCTTTCTTCATCTCTCTCCCGCTCTCTTCTTTCGCTCTATCATTTTCATTATTTCTTTCTCTCTATCACAATCTCTCTCCTCCTCTCTGAGAGTACTCTCTTTATCCATCTATCTCCCTTTCACTTTCTGTCTTTTATCAACTCTCAATCTCTTCTCAAAGCACTCTCTTTCTATCTCTACCTCTCTCATATTGTCTCTCTCTTTTGGTCTTGCTCTCTCTCTCTATCACTCTTTCAATTTATTCATAGTTCTATCTCTTCTCCTCTCTCACTCTCTTCTCCTATCACTCTTCCCCACTCTCTATCTCTCTACCTCTACTTCATTCATTTTCTCTCTCCCTCTCTTTCCCCTGCTCTCTCTCATCTTTCAATTCATTCATATTTCTGTCTCTTCTCCTCCCTCTCACTTTCTCGCCATCTTTCTCTCTTTTCTCCAATCTTAATCGTCTTCCTTCTCCTCTCTCTCACTCTCTCCATCTTTCTCTCTTCTCATCTCCCTCGTCTTTCTGCTTCCCTCTCTCTCAATCTTTCAATTTGGTTGCTCCTCCTGCAATCGTCCTGACATCTATAGTATGATATGCTCTTAAGAACTTGAGAACTTGACAATTCCTTGGTAAGCATTATTTTTTATTGCATGCGCATTTGCGGACACTGTTCAAAGAGCCACACAAAATGCGATGCCATTAAGCTTAAGTTGGGGAAAAAAAATATAAAAATAAAAAAAAAAACCAAAATGAGAAAGGAAAACTGCTAGACGAAAAACCATCAAATAAAGCAAAACTCTTCACATGCACAACACTTAAAATGTGCGAGAGTGTGTGGGAGAGTGTATGTGTGTGTGTGTGTGAGTGAGTGTATGTGTGAGTGTTGTTTTGTGGCCCATATGTAGCTGAGTGTGTGTGCGTGAGTGCGACTGGACTGGTATTTGGCAATACAATAAAATTTACACGCTTATTAATTTTTACAAGACTTTGTCCGACACTTGAGCAAACCGCCAGCAACATGAGCGATGAACAACAGCAGCGCAAAACAACAAAAGCAACAACAGCAACAACAACAACAGTTGGCGCTGCGTTTTCTAAGGCTCCAGCATGTTTACCATTCACCCACAAAACACACACACTGCCAAGTGGTGGTGGTGCTTGGTGATCATGAGTCGGAGTCGGAGTCGGAGTCTGAGCATGGGACGGTGGTGCGAGGCTGGGCACCTCTTCAAACAAAATTTTCAACTTATATTTTGTTGTTGGTTTATAATTTTTTTCTTTTTTTTTCACTCACATATATTTTTTTTTGTTTTTTGTTTTTCTTTGCGCTGGCAGCTAGAGCGGACACAAAGGCGAGCGCCGCAATGGGATGGGTGGCAAGTGGCGAGTGGCGAGTGGGGGTGGGGCGGCTCGAGGGCTCGGTTGGGGCGTCATTTTGCTCTTCAAAGTTTCGGGGCCTCTGGGCGTTGCTCTTAACTGCGGAATGAGCAAGGCGTGAGAGCCCGAGAGTGGGAGAGTGTGAGAGACAGGGCGAACTATGTGCGAATAGCCTCAGCTCGGTTGCTAAAGCCATTGCAGCATTTGGGGTTTACATGTAAATATATAAGCTCCGTCAGTTTTACTATGCAAAATATGGGAAAAGCAACATTTTTCTCTATTTTGAAACGTATTTCAGGCATAGTAAGGCCACACAAGCGAGAAAGTATATAAACAACGGTCCTGCCTGTCATGTGTGTAAACACAGATACGCACACCCACACCCACACCCACCCACCCACCCACACACACACACACGAATACACTCATGCCTCATAACATCAAAAAGGCGGTGCACGGCTCGCCGCATACTTGAGGTTTGTCCGGGAGTTCTTATCCGTTTCCAGTTGGCATCCTGACTGGCCGAGAGCTGCTTAGGAACTGTCCAACAAGTAGACGGAACTCGTAGCCGCACACACACACAGACACACACATCCTCATAGCGTATGTGGACTCGAGTGTACCAAAAGAAGAAGAAGAAGAAGAAGTGGAGCAGGGGATAGAAGCGATAAGGTGAATGGTGGGGAATAGCAGAAGGTGGCAGAAGAAAACTAAGCAATTTGCTTGCTTTTCAAATACGTTTAGTTTGGAAAACAGTTTGCAGAGAAAACGGCTAGAGCGAAGCTAAAAGAAACTAAAAGTGATTCGTCGACCGCAGGTGGAAGTTCTCGAAAGTGTTTATAGGATGAAAATTACGCAAGTTTCGCAGTTAGACATTCTGTGAAACATTCGAGCACTTAAATACTAATTAAAAGATAATACAGACAACTTGGCTAAGCCTGCGGTGGCACGATAAGAGCGACAGACTCTAAATTTAAAGCAGATCCCAACTCAAATAGTGAGTAGAATGAAAAGTTATATAAGAATGAGGAAAGTATTATTTAAATATATGCGGAAAAAATAACAAAAATAATAGAACTTAAGCTAAGTACAGGCATTTGTGAATATATATATCCTCCTCAGTATATAATAAATAGAAATTATACAATATATTATGAATATATTTATATATTATATATATGCTCCGCAGTATATAATACAAAAGCAATACAATATTACTAATTTTTTTCTATTGGTAATTATAATATTTGCTTTGTATTTTATTTTTAAACAGAGAAATAAATTAAGGAAATGGGATGAGTTTTCGAAAGAAAAAAATATAAAATCGTTCATCGTATGATATACACGAGTATTCATGTCAAATATCAAGTCTCTAGCTTTTGTGGTTTAGGAGATCGCTGCGCTCATACGGACGGACAGACGGACAGGGCTTAAACAATTTCTCTTGACGTCCTGATAAAGAATATATATACTTTATGAGGTCTGCCACACCTCCTTCTGAATTCCCATTTTCAATGGGTTCAAGGTATAAAAATATTGGAAATCATAGAAATATATGCAGACCTAAAATCAAGCTACCAATGCCATATTATCTGCCTTCATTTATGCTTCATTTCTGAGCCGAGTTTTTGTATTTACAAATATACTGCATGACATCAGGATAGCGCACCCTTCGTATGTTTCAATCTTTGATTTTTCCTAAAAAAAATGTAATTACTAATCTGCCCAAAATATTTTTTTTTTCTTAAAAAAAAAATGTTCTGGTCTACAAATAAATTTTGATAACTATAGTCGCCAAATTGAGCGAGCTATTCACAATTGAATCTATCTATATATCTAGCGCTATCCTGACTTTATCTCTCTTAACTTTAAGCAAGCTTTTTTTCTAAGAATTTTTAAAAATATTTCCTGGAATTTTTCAGAGTTCAAACATTTTTCATTTTGAAGAGAACAAAACAGAGTCCAATAGGAAAAATATTTAGACCCATTAGTCGTTCGAGACATACTCGAACGATATAGAAAATATGCGACATTAACAGACAAATCGAAGTCTGCGCTATGCTGATTACGCGCAGTTTATTTCAAGATCACAAAAATTTCATATATAAATATCTAGAATATTTAAGTTTTGCCTTAGCTCTAAGGCTTCTGGTGAGAGCATACAAAAATTTCGAATTGATTGAGCTGTCACTTTGCCCCATTTGATCATAGAGTTGTGGCTCTATCGCTAGCTATCTATCTGCTGTGAAATCAATCAAAAAATTCAGCTGAATCAATTCTGAACTCATTTGCGCTTTGCTTTTTGCTCAAATTGATAAGATATGCGCTTAAGTGCTGCTCACCATATAACTTGTTAAGTAAGAGCTACTTGGGCGGTCTAGAAGCTGCAGCGGGAGCTGAAGGCAAAGCGAAGGCAAAAGCGAAGGCGAAGGCGAAGGCGACTGGGTCTGGGTTGGGTTAACTTGAAGTGGCGTATGTCGCCTGCCGGACGTTAGACGCCTGGCCCGCCAGAGCAGATGCTGTGACGGATGTCAAGCTGGCATCATGTACTCAACTAAGTATATGGCCACTATAAGGTCGACACTTGAGCACTTGAATGGCAACCAACTGCTCGACTGCTCGACTGCTCGACGGGTCGACTGCTATCACTTGGCAGCGCGCTAGAGCTTGGGGGATTGGCATCGGAATTGGGATTGGGATTGGGTAAGCAGTAAGCAGCTTAGGTTCTCGACGGAATGCATGTCACAAGTCACGCTCGTGTGTCATATAACATATTGCATTGTGTCTTTGTTGCCGGAATTTATAAATGTTTCTAATCAAATATACCCAGCAGACAGACACAATATTTATATATACATATTTTGTGTTATTTACACAGACGCAGACACAATGTATGTGGCACATACGTTCGGTTCGGTTCGGTTCGGTTCTGTTCTGTCTTATGTACGTCTGCATATTATACAATATATCATTGTTGTTATTTGGCTTTGTTTGCCGTCCCATCGAACTGTGTTTGCGGTGGCCGCCGTGTGTCGTCTTGTGGCCGTCCTGTCGTCAAAGTATCTTTTCTATTTAGCTTGTTTGACTGTTTGTTTGCATTTTGACAATTGTTTTAATAGTCGCTCTTCCCAAACTTTGCTCTTCATTGACAGCTATGACGGAGGAAATAACCGGCAATTGGAGCTATTATGTGTATATATCACTAACATTGGTTCCAGTCTATTTGGCCTTTCAGCTCATTAAGTTTTTGGGCTGGCAGCTATTTGTGAACAACTGAGCAAATAGCCGACAACTAGAACAACACTTGCCAGACTAGACTCGCAGCAGCCGCAGCCGAGGAGCCATAATCACAATTGAAATTGGAATTGCAGCTGAAGCCGAAGTTGGAAGCGGCTGTTCCAAAAGGTGCGTAGTCACTTGAAGGCAGTCGCCGCTGTCAGTCGAAAGTTGTTGAGTGCGCGCAAAGGAGCCAGCCCAGAGCCAGAGCCAAGCCCAAGCACAGGCACAGGCAGTCGTTGCAGCCATACACAAAGTCGGTTGCAAATAATTTGAAAACTATTTAAATATGCTTATGACTGAAGTTTTTCACTTGCAGCCACGCCGCTCACTGACAAGGACCCAGCCGGGGGACACGCTGCGAATATAAAAAATATTAAAGTGAGACGCAAATACAAATAGAAAGAGACCGAGTGAAAGACAGAGAGTGAGAGGAAGAGAGAAGGGGACGCGGGCACTAGAGATCCTTAAGCGCATGTCCTTTGCACAAGCCGTGGGAGTATATAAAACATAATTTGCCTAAGTAAATATGTTTAAATTCAATAAAAATAGCGCAGTTAGCGCAGGGCACAGAGCATGAAAGCAACGTAAACGATATAAATAACAAAATTAACCGGAAAACGAAGGCAGCGGAAAAAAAGGAGGACGAAAAAAAAAATAAATAACAGAACCCGGGCGCCAGCTGTTAGAAAATTTGTAGTTGAGTGTAGAATATTGAAATCACCGAGTTAGTTGATGCCACTGCCGCTGCCGGCGGTTGGTCCACGCTGACCGCACCGAGAGAGACACACAGAGAGAGAAGGAGAGAGGGAGACGGACGCAGAGGCCCAGTCAAGGAAATGCAAAGCAATCAACATCATAAACAGCAGCAGCGGACAAAGGAGCAGGAGCAGGAGCCGAAGCAAAGCGAATGCCAAAGACGCAATCATAGCCGTGGTGTCTAAAGACCAACAGCAACAAACGGCAGTAATTTTAACCGGAACAACAGCAGCAGCAGCAACAGCAGCAGCAGCAGCTGAGAGTCAGCCAAGTGCAAATAGAAGCAGCAGCAACTGTTGAAGAAAGCAAACGAAAACTTGTAGGCAACGGCTAAAGAAACCAATTTACATATTTAAGCTTGTAACGTCCGGCAGGCAGAAGCCAACTGCTGTCAGTCAGTCAGCCAGAGAGTCACTCAGTCAGTCACTCAGTCATTTGAATCAATAAGGCAATACAAATAGACGGGTCAAGTGCAGTCAGCTAAGGCTGTCGCTCGTCGCTGGATTGAAATCAAAAAGCAGTTAGCTTCACACCTCAGTTGGCCGCCGACGCCGTCGCCGCCGCCGTTGTCAGCAGCTGGCCAGGATGCGGCTGCCGTATCGCAACAAGAAAGTCACCCTTTGGGTGCTCTTTGGCATAATTGTCGTCACAATGTTCCTATTCAAATTCACCGAGCTGCGGCCCACCTGTCTCTTCAAGCTGGATGCCAACGAATTGCCATCACAAATGGTGCGTATGGAGGTGAGCATATATATATAGCCGATATATATATACTATATACACTACACACACACACACACACACACACACACACACATGGAGTGAGCTCCAGTTTATTTGAACGTCGCTTGATTAGGCCAACGTCAACGATTGCCAATGATAAATCAAATTGCGGCCAGCATCGACAGAGTTATGGCTGTTGTGTCGCTCCCATCTTGGAGCGAGCCCCAAGGACGGTCCCAACTAATTTCATGTTGACTGCACACGCTGACCCCGCTGACCCCCCCAACCGCAAGCGATGCAAAGTCATTGGGGGATTTGCCGGTTATCGCTTGGCCGAACACCATTTTGTAAACATTAGTTGACCAAACGGCAACAAGAGCTGCAATTTCGCACTCATTTCTTTCTCTCTTTTTTTTCGATTTTTGTCCAGTCTGATTTACTGGCGCACACTTCAGCTGGAAGTCGATCAGGTGGAAAGCAAATACTCTCGATGCAAGTGCACCTGGCCACTTCCGACTGCATTTTCTGCCAATTTTACAATTTTTCAATTTGAAACTTAGATTAGTTCGTTGCAGTTCGAACGCCTCCAGTGGCCTTTGTTAGTTAGTTAATTGAATTTAAGTTTGCACTTAAGCCTGGCCGCCTCGGCCCCAATTCAATCAAATTGTCCAGATCAATAATTCACTTGGGGGGCATTTTTCTGTTTGCGCTTGCCGCATTCTTATCGCATCAAAGCCGTCAGCCGATAAGGTCGGGAGCCGCACGGCCACACGGCCAGGCAGCTAGAACTTCTCGCCTTATCGCATCGATTAAAACTGCTGACTAACAGCGACCCCCACCCCCCCCCCTCACGCCAAAAAAAAAGGGGGGCGGGAGCGACCGCAGTGCTAACCAATTGCCGAATCTCCCAGCAAACAACCAAATACGTTGTTATACACTCGCTCGACAAGGGTACTCCACATGGCCCATGAGCAACGCCTGTGGAGGGGCTCATGCTATAGATAAGCAACTCCTACTCAAATGGACATTTTTACATTTATTGCCATTATATATGGGATGTTTATTTGATATATGATTGACAGCTAATCGAAAACGAAATGGGTTAGGCAAATATTTTCATTTATTTATATGCGATATTTAAGGGAAATATTTCCTTTCTCAGAACTCTTTAACTTTTATGCGATAACTTTTCAAATATTTCCAATATTTCTTTGCTATATATAAACCAAATACTTCCATTGAATGCTTGGCGATATTTTCATTAATAGATTTCCTTAGCTTCTATGCTATATATGAGCCATATATTTCCGTTAGCTTCTCTGCGATATAAAAGACAGATATTTCCATGACAGACTTCTTTAGCTACTAGTCGATATATAAGCCAAATACCTTCATATATCAGACTTCTACAATTTCTGTGCTATATATAAGACAAATATTCCATTAGCTTTTTTACAATATTTTCAATTAAACATTTTTTAGTTAGCTTCTATTCGATATATAATCTAAGTATCTCACTCAACTTCCATGCGATATATTTGTCAGAAATTTCCATTAACACACTTCTTTAACTTCTATATAGAAGGTAGATATTTCCATTAAATTTTATGCAAATATATAGGCCAGATATTAACTTCAATGCAGAATTTCCATTAGTCCAATTCTTCAGCGTCTAAGCCATTAATTTCTATTTTATAATGTTAATGGAAATATCGCAAAAGAGTTAATAGAAATATAGGACAAATTCCTACAACTTCTATGCAATATATAAGAAAGATATTTCCAGTACATTTTATGCGATGTTTCCATTGACAAACCTCTACAACTTCTATGTTGATCAAATATTTTCATTGTCAAACTTCTTTGATTTCCAGAGAGATATAGTGGAATCTCTCTGATATTTCCCTTAACTTCCTTGCGATATATCTGTCAAACTTCTTTAACTTCTAGCCCAATATATATTTCCAACAAATAGACCTCTGCAGCTACTATGCTCAGTAGAAATTTACTTTATCATACTTCTGCAATTTCCATCCAATATATCTGTCAGATATTTTCCTTATCAAACCTCTTTAACTTCCTTACGATATATCTCGTAAGCTTCTTTAAATTTAAGCCAATATATTATATCAAATGTCAGACTTCTGCAACTTTTATGCTCAGTAGATATTTCCATTATCAAACTTCTTCAATTTCCATCCATATTGGATCTGTCAGATATTTGAATTGCTAGATTTCTTTAGGCTCTATCAAACTTAGCCAACTTCTACCTGCATCAAACTCTTCCACAACTTCCAATAGCTCCTCACATAGAGCATTTGAAGTTCGATAAATATGTCCATATATGCAATATATATATCGGCTCTTCTGCTCAACATAATTTCACGCATATTTCGTTCGCAATGAGTCAGTTGTTAAAGCGGCATGTATTATAGGCTTAGATGCTCGAGTAGAACGCCTGGGCGCAGGTATTTTTTAGCTGCGCACGAAAATCCTTTAAATTGACATTAATGCGACAGGCGCGCCAAAGGTTAACGGGCTGCCGTTACCAATACCTACACACACACACCTATCTATGTGTGGGTGTGTGTGTGTGGGCCACGCAAATTCAGTTGACAGCTGCCGAGGGGCACCTTGGCGACATCGTCGCCATCCTGCAGGCACGCCGCCAGCAGCTGCTCACTCTCATAATTATCATCATTATCGTCGTGGAGACACACGTAATTTTTGCCTGCAACTTTTCTCTAATTTAATTTTTTTCCTTTCCTCACCTTTTTTTCCTTTCGTTCTTTCTTCTCTGATTATATTTTGTGTGCCGTCGCCGTGCAGAAATACGTCACAGATGACAATCAACGCTCCTATTCATACAACCGTGAGATGCCATTAATATTCATAGGTGGCGTGCCCAGGTCTGGCACGACATTAATGCGCGCCATGCTGGATGCTCATCCCGATGTGCGGTAAGTTTACACCCAAAAGGGAGCCTAGAAGCCCCTACTTCCCCCCGATCCCCCACACATATCCGCCCACACACAGCACCCACTTGTGTCCACGCAACCCCAGTCGAGCGGCTGCTACGACAAAGGCAACAGGTCATGCTAGCCGAAAGAGCTGAATTGTTATACATTGGAGCTGCTCTATATACATATATATATGTGTGTGCGTAATATAATTACCAAACTATTTTGGCAAATAGCTGTGCAGAGCGTATCACTTGAAAAGTAATCAAAAACAATTTTCTAATCTCTAGTCGAACAATTAACGCACTTCCAAGCCAAGTTAAGCCGCTTACAAATAATTACCCCTCGCAGAGAGGAGAACAAGGAATTTGTGATTTAAACATTTGTGGGGCATTATGTAAATGATAATAGAAGCGTATGGACTAGCACGTAATCGGCGTGGCAGGTGTTTATTTATTTTACAACTAAATCAAAATGTTATCTCTCCATATATATATATCTATATGTGTGTGTGTGTATTACGTGGCACTGGGGCACTTGTCGGAAATGATGGATGGCCAAAAACTGCTGTCCAGTTAGGTGGGAGGTAGGTGGGGGCAGTGATGTCATTATTTTTTTGTAAACTAAAAAGGCTAGATCGACGAAAAATAGGCTAAGAAAGGCTGAGTCCCCGTTAAAAAAAAGGTTGAAAAAAAAAGGCTGAATGCTAGAAATGAATGAGATTTTTTTATACCCTGAGCCCATTGAAAATGGGAAATCATTATATTTTGGATACCGGCCCCGTACTCCCCCAAATTTAATGAATTCGACGGGGCTCAGGGTATCCCCTAGTCGGTCACGCGCGACTAGAGTTTTCTTACTTGTTTATCAATGAAGACATACAGTGAGCTTGAGCTTTGACTTTAGAGTTGATAAATCACATTAAAAAGACCTCATAATTGCAGCAATCTCTTATAATTTTATAATTTATATTTATATATATAAAAATTAAAAACATATTGGATTGACAAAAAAAAACCCCCATTTTCAGAAATGAAGAATTTAATGAAAAAATTTAATTTTGTGCTGCTCATAAAAATAGCAGTGATTACTAAATATTTTTTTATTTTATTCAAGATCATAAGTGCAGCAATCTCTTATAATTTTAAAATTTATATTTATATATAACAAAATGAATATCATTTTAGGTTGAAAAATAAGTTCCCCATTTGCAAAAATGACCTATTTGGTAAAACAAATGACATTTCGTGCTGCTCATAAAAATAGCAGTGCTTACTAAATATAAAAAGCAGTCGATTCCATATTATTATTTTTGGAGGGAAATTATTCGATGGATGTAAATATCGATACTTTAAGAGGAGAATAACATATCAACAGTCAAACGCGTTTAAAAAAAGCTCATAAAATTGAAGAAAAAAATGTTTTAAATTTACTAAAAAGGCTAGAAATTCGGCTGCTCGCTATTTTCAAATTTATCTCGCAAACGCATTTCCAAAACAGCCAGATTTGACTGGAAAAAGGCTGAAATGACATCAGTGGGGGTGGGGTAGTCTTAGGATTTGTGTCTGGCCAGTCTGGCGTCACAGCATGAATGAGATTATTAAGTTTATGCTACGCATGAGTAATTAGCCACGAATTTTTACGCTGCCTACGTACCCAAAGGCTAAAGGGCTTAGAGGAGAGAGAGAGGGGAAAGAGAGAGAGAGATAGCGCGACTGCATTACGATGATACAAAGGACATCAAAAGGCGCTGGGGTCTGTTAGGTGTCGACTTTTGCCTGCTTATTTTATTAACAATTTGCATTTTGCGCTCTCCCTAACCCCCCACTCCCCCCTCTCTCTCTCTCTCTGTGTGCGCTGACTTCTGGGCTGCTGCTGCTGGTGCTGGCTCCTGGCTGCTGACAGCAGTCAGCGCCACTTTTTCTGATGGCTGCACAGCAGCACAATTTCCGCTATTTAAAAACTTACTTCCGCCCCGCAAGAGCCAGGGACGCCTTTAGTTAAATTTGTGCCAGCGCAGATACAGATACGCTTGCATGTACAGCCACAGATAGGAGCATCCATGTGTGTGTATGTGTGTGTGCCTGTTGGGATGAATCCAATGTTTTTGCGCTGGCCTCGTTAGCTTTTGTTCGTCCGATTTGCATATAAGCCACGCGCATGTAATTGCTCCAAGATTATATATATTTGTAGAGCTTTGCCGGCTTTGTCTAGCTCGAGTTAGAAAACTGTGGCAGCAGCAGCTCCCTGTGACTCATGGCACCCGTAGCCCCACGAGCGCCACGCAAGATGTCCACAGTTGGCTTTCGCTTGCGCAACGCGCTTAAATGGCCCTCAGTGAATAACGAGCAAATGGATTCCGCAAAGCAATAAACTCATTTAAAATACTGCCAGCAATGCGATAGTCTCGGGCCCCGGCGTCAAGTGGCGAAAAGAGAGCATTTAACGGGGAATTTATGGAAAGCCAAATGAATTGCTATGCGATATGAGCGATGTGTGGCATGGCGATAGAAGGTCCTTGTAGCAGTAAGCCAAAGTTCCTGGACGGACTTCTTGTAAATGTACAAATGTATTATGTCCAGAGATCAGTGAGATTACAGTGAAGGATATACGATATCACACTAAAGGATATACGATATGATGATATAGAATCTACAAATTTATTACGTTACAAAGAGTAGCTGAATAGGAAGGATATGTGATAGGTGATATGAAGCCTTAATGGAAGTAATTAAAAGTTCTAAGCTGGCTTTTCGTTAGTTAACAAATTGTTATGTCTAGAGATTAAAGATTGCTGACTAAGATTGCTGGAGAAGAAGACTAGAAGATTTGGCCTGTAGAGATCTTACAGCCTTGAATTGGTATAACTAGACATCACTAAATGTTTTTATTACTAGCTGAATAAAGCTAGCTGATATATAGATATAAGATATAAAGTAGATGTTACCAAAACTTATGAACCGCCTTTTTATATAAAGCTAAAAAAAAGTTTATGCCTAGAGATCACAAGGTATCACAGCTAGCTGAAAAGGATGGTTATGTACAATAATATTATTAATATATAGTATTAATATCATCTAAACAAAAGCGAAATGACTTAGGATCCATTTAGGAGTAACTACAATAAAAATTTTGCACCGTTCATAGAGCTACAAATTTGTTATATCCAGAGATCACTGAATGTATTCACTGCTCGCTCTACTTGCTGCTGCCTTTAATGCTCGTTCATAAAATGAAAAAAGTATATTGGCTTTAAATAATATCCGCCCATTTGTACTTTTTTCTATACGAATACGAATGCAAAGCATTTTGCTGCGGCAGCTGCTAGAAACAGGAAATTTTGAGCTTGGAAATAAATGGAAATACATATAAGGGGCTAGCTTTGCCCACTTGCAATCCAATTTACACTTCTACAACTGAGCGCAGTAACGCATTTCCGGAGTGCCGTCTTCTACAAACATTTGCACTTCCAGAATAACATTTTCTTGTCGCCTTCCTGCGTTCCATAACAAATTATAATGACCCTGTTTGAATGGCCTCTGACTTAGCTGTGACTCTGTCTCACTCTTATGAAGTGACAATTTGAGGATAGAAGCCAGAACTGAGCAGCATACAGATAAAGCAGCAAAATATATCTTCTTTTCACTTTCTTCAATTAATACTTTAAATATTTATATTATATTTCTTCATATAATTTGTCTCTAAAAATTCAAAAGAAATATTTAACTTGTTATTTTTTTACTCGTATTTTTAGCCAAATTTAAATTCAAGACTCATTTTCAGGAATCTGATTTCAAGCTTTTAATCAAAGTAATTTCTATCGGACAAACTTAAAATTTGTCTCTCTATATTCAGAACAAATTATTCTCTAAAAATTCAAAACAAATATTTACTTTTTTCTTTTTTTTATTTCCAAACTGGTTTTCACCTGATTTCAAGCTTTTAATCAAAGATATTTGCGGACAAACTTAAAGTTTGTCTCTAAAAATTAAAAACAAATATTTACCTTTTTTCACATTTTTAGTTTAAATTTTTAGCCAAATTGCGAATATTAAACTCGTTTTCAGGAATCTGACTTCAACATTTTAATCAAAATAATATCTATCCGTCAAGCTTAAACGTGTCTCTTAAAACTCAAAACAAATAATTTTTGCTCACATTTTTAATTTAAATTTTTAGCCAAAATTTCAGAGATTCAAACTCATTTTCAGGAATCTGATTTCAAGCATTTAATCAACATATTTTCAATCGGACAAATTTTTATTAATTTATTTTTTCAATATGGAATTCAAAATATTTCAGTTTTTGCTCTGTGGCTGGGCCTCGTTTGATATCAATATTGATTCAATGGCCCCCATCAGTTGGGGCGCTGCAAAGTATGCAACAATTATTAGCCAAGCCCATGTCGCACTTAATTGCTTTAACTGAAATTCAGTTGCTCTCGCTCGCATGCACATGCAATAGTGCAGGCCAGCACGCATCCCCCCCCCCCCTCCTTTCCAGCTCACCTCGTGCGCCGCAAGAATTCATAATTATTGCATACTGGCAATGTAATTAAAATATTTCAACATAAACTGACCTGGACGTGCGTGGCCTAATTGATTTTGCGCACATTTTAGTGGCTGCGGCTAGACAACGTCCTGCGGAGCTGCCTTAAATTGCAGTCAACTGGCCGATTGGATGCAGTTGATTTGCGCCTGAAAAGAGCGAAAGACGAAACTAAGTGCGAGCCAAGCGCCGCCCCCAGGTGGGCTGCAGGTGAGCGCCGTCGGTTATTTGGCTCGAAATTTTCACAATTTAACGCGCCAGAAGAGGGGCAAAGTGAGGCGAGGCGGGGTGAGTCGAAGCGGGGTGATTCAAGTGAGCGCTAACCATTTAGTCGATTGCATTAGCAAAAGCCCAAAGCTGGATTGTTTTGAGGCGTGATGCGGGCATAGAGCGCGCTGCGTTTCAAAGCCCAGCTATGCCAGCGATACCAAACATCATTGTTGTTTCGCTTGTTTTGTAACGTGGCCCATAGTCATACCCATAGCTATACCCATTCCCATTTCACCTTCCATTTATCGTTGCGGGCTGCTGCATCGCCCTATTCCCCCACTCTCGCTGATTCGCTTTTGTATGTCTCATCCATTTAGCTGCGGGCAGGAGACGCGCGTCATTCCGCGCATTCTGCAGCTGCGCTCGCACTGGCTGAAGTCCGAGAAGGAGTCGCTGCGCCTGCAGGAGGCGGGCATCACCAAGGAGGTCATGAACAGTGCCATAGCGCAATTCTGCCTGGAAATCATTGCGAAACATGGTGAGCCGGCGCCGCGCTTATGTAACAAGGATCCGCTGACTCTCAAAATGGGCTCCTATGTAATCGAGCTATTTCCCAACGTAAGCACACATACACAGGGAGGAGCTTAAAAGTATTTGTATGTACCCTTGTTTAATAAACGCAGGCGAAATTCCTATTCATGGTGCGGGACGGACGCGCCACGGTTCATTCGATTATATCCCGCAAGGTGACAATCACCGGCTTCGATCTGAACAGCTATCGGCAGTGCATGCAGAAGTGGAACCACGCCATCGAGCTGATGCACGAACAGTGCCGCGACATTGGCAAGGATCGCTGCATGATGGTGAGTAGAGCCGAGCCGAGCAGCTGTCATCCAGCAGATGACAGTCGACAGTTGGCAGTCGACATTTGGCAGTTGACAGTTGCCAGCTGGACACACAACGAGACACAAGTCGGACAAGAGCTTTTTAATCTTCACTTTAGTTAATTATTAATAGATCCTAAAATAGCAGGATTTTGTTGGAGCTTTTGAGCCCTGAATTCTCATTCTGAGTTTATAATTTTGTGAACATTTTGTGTAATAGGCAGAAGAAGACGTAGCATATGCCATAAATTAAATATATATTCTTGATGTGAACGATAAGCTGAGTCATTGTAGCCATGTCTGTCTGTTCGTCCATGTAATACCAGCCGTCTCGTAAACCAGAAAATCTGGATACTTAAAATTCTATGGTATATACCATACGCTGTATGAGTAGATATATTTTTTAAGCGTAGCTCGCATACCATTAAAGCTGCATACTTCAAATTTACTGTGGGTCTTCCTGTGATGAATATATATATATATAGTTTACATATTAAGCATTTAATTTCAATTTTGGATTTTGTATACCTTTCCCCCCATTTCCCACAGATTTGAAGAGAAAAAAACCCTTTTTGAAATAATAGAGAGCTTTGCTTTGACAAGCATCAATAGACCCTTATTATGCTCTAAAAATTGAGTAATAAAGTCAATATAGATGCAAAATTATTCAACCATTATTATTATTATTATTGTTGTGCTTTATTTTCCTTAAATTGAACCAATAAGTTTCCCTAGTAGGACCCAATAGCGCAGCCGTAATGCATATATAAGATAAGTACATATGCATATTGATTAGAAGACGAGCGCTTCGCAGGGTTCAGGGTATCTCTTAGTCGATCAATCTCGACTAGAGCACGCTTACTTATTTCATATTAAAAGAGTATTCCCTAATAAATCTATATATAATCTATAGAGTATATACATATTTAAAGTCTTACTTGCTATCTAGTATTTCTTAAGAACTAATATCAAGAAGCAGCTCAAGCTGCGCCCTAAGGCCTTTTAAAGCATTGTTAGCTGAACCATTAAACTTGACTCCACAAAAAATTCAATTTCAAATTTCAATTTTCATAACAACCCTCAAAATGATGCAGAATAAATTGCTTTAATCACTGGGCAATTCATTAGCAAATTAGCAAATTGCTCTAAATATGTTATCGATCATTATGTCACAACTAAAATCGATAGTTATCGGGCAGAGTTAAGCTCTTCTGTGTGCACACTCTATTGCCATCTGTCGCGCTGTGGTAATTAGCTTCGCCATATCTGTATTTAATTATAATAACATAATTAAATTATAATTATCATTAGCATAATTTATGTGAGCTCTCAGCCGCCTATTGATTTGTGTTTTGCACTCGTTCGCTGTGGCAGCAATAATTGAAAATCTCATTAAGCATATTGAAATTTATGGTCATGGCCATAGTTGTTGGCGCAGTGATTCAGTGAAGAGATTTATGCAAAAGTTAATTACGAAAACACATTTCAAGCGTCATTAGAAGCCACCAAATTGAACAAAATAATTGGGAAATATTTTATTCAGTTGCTGGAAACATTAATTAACAATAACTAAATAGACAACTTGACATGATTTTAGTTTAAATTATTTATTAAATTGTTGTGTTTGCCCTTTAGGTTTACTATGAGCAGCTGGTGTTGCATCCGGAGGAGTGGATGCGCAACATTCTGAAGTTCTTGGATGTGCCGTGGAACAGCGCGGTGCTGCACCACGAGGAGTTCATCAACAAGCCCAACGGCGTGCCGCTGTCCAAGTGAGTAGCATGCCACCATCGCCTGCCCCATCAGCTAATTGCAACTTGCTCCTCTTCTCTTCTTTTTTTTTTTTTTGTGACTCGCTTTTCGTTAGGGTGGAGCGGTCGTCGGACCAGGTCATCAAGCCGGTCAATCTTGAGGCGCTGTCCAAGTGGGTGGGCCACATACCCGGCGATGTGGTGCGCGATATGGCCGACATTGCGCCCATGCTCTCCGTGCTGGGTTACGATCCGTATGCGAATCCGCCGGACTACGGTAAGCCAGATGCATGGGTGCAGGACAATACATCTAAGGTATGTGCAACAAACAATCAGACAGGCAGGCAGTCGCAGTCGCAGCGTCACATGTGTTAGTCAATCGCTCGGACATGGTAGACGGCTCACGGCGCACGGCACACGCAACGACGACAATGTCGTCCATTACCCAATTCCATTTCCATTTTCATTTCCATTCACGCGCGCGCGCCCGCCGCCCCGATCAGCCATGTCCGGATCCGGATATCCCCAAAGCATTCAACATGGCGGCCATCCTTTTTGTTGTCGTTCCAGTTAACATTTTGTGTTGCCATCTTCATTGTCATCTCTTTTTTTTGCTGCTCTCCCCCCTTTTTTTGTTGTGCTCTTTGGCGCTCCCGTTGGCTTCTGTCATTGCCATATTTTGCACTTTTGCTTTGTGACAACGATTTGAGCATTGTTGGCCATATTCGCAGATAACGGGTTGTTGAGCTCTCGCCATTCTTGCACACAAAAGCTCCTTTTAGCCTGAATATAGCTAAAGCGGATTTACTGCGATGCAGCCGCGACCTATTGGCACGTTGAAATCAAACTGACTTTGCCTATAGAGAGAGAAAGAGAGACCTGATATCAAAATAGAAATTAGTCAACTTCAATATGAAACATTTAAAGACTTTCAAAGGCAGTCACAACTCTTTAATATACTCTACATTAATGCAGCTCCTTCCAGCTTATCTGCTAATTTGGTCAACTCTGGGGAGAGACAGAGAGCACGCCTGAGCCTTATAGCACGATTTTATATATATATAATGTTTTGTTGTATTATTTTATTTTGTTTGTTTGTTTGTTTGTTTCTTGCACTCGCCTTTTTTGCACTTGTTCCATTTTTTTTTATTTTTATATTTTCTTTTATTTTTGTTCCCCATTTTTTTTGTTTGCTGTATTTTTATTTATTCCAGGCACTTAAACATGCATTGCTGCTGCTATTGTCGCCATTGTTGTTGCTGTGGTTTTTCAAGCCCTGCTTCCTGAGGGCACAAACACACACGCACACGCACACAGTGACACACACACACACTCGCACACACACGCACACTCGCGCACACACATATGCCTAGTGCATATGCATATTGTGTTGCCATATCGATAGCCATGATAATAATGACGTTTGGCTACCCATTGTTGAATCAGATACATGACTTTAGGGCACACTTAGGCAATTTATACATATGCACACATGTATTGTACGTATATATATGTATGTGTCTATATGCTCATGCACACAGCTGCGTGCATGAAAATAGCAGTGCGAGTTGTAGAACTGATTTTAGTGTTTAAGGCAATATTTTGAAATCAATATTAAAATGAATGAATTTTGTATATTAATTAATAAATTATTATATATTAACTATATATATAAATTTATTATTTATTAGGGTTTGAGAAAAAAATTGTAGCATAGTGCTGTGGTTCATAAAAATAGTAGTGAGTACTTAAATAGGGGAAAAATATACATTTAATATTTGCTTAAATTTATGTATTTTCTTTGATTATTAAATGTTAGATTACATTAGATGATTGAATTTTTTTTTCGTTTATTTGTTTAATTTCAATCTTTTAAATTTGACAAACAATAATTTTTATTACATAGCAGATTGACATTTATACAGGTTTATATTGTGGACTTGGGTTTAAGGACTAAAACATACATCAAGATGATTAAATGATTTCGATGTATTGCTGTTATCAATTTTATTTATTTTATAATTTCCTATATGTTCTTATTATTTAAGCTTGTTAATTTGTTGCAAACTTAGAATCATGTGCACTTCAGGGCTTGAAATTAAAAGCTTAACTAAGCTTAGTTAGCGTTCATTAAAAAATTATGGTCGCTAAAAAATGAAAAAAAAATATTTGTAGCTTTAGCTTACATTTATTTATTATATATTCTTATTAATTTAGATTTTTTTACAGTTCCTTAAAATAGTAGAAATAGAATAAATAATAAATAAATTAATAGAATACAAATATTTAACAGTTGCTTAAAATATTATAGTAAGGGCTTCAAAAATATAGAAGAACATCTTTTTAACAGTAGTCTAGCTTCGAATATTATATTTTTTATTATTACAATTTATTGAGGGTGGGTTTCACTTAAAGTTTCGTTTTTTCTAGAGCAATTTAAAGCATTTAATAAATGATTTTAGGAACAAGTGCACTTCACTTGAGAAAGAAAAACCTATCAAATTTACAGCTGTGTTCAGTAGAATGATAGTGCACTGAAAGTTGGACATTCAAATTTAGTGATAAACACAATATTTTAGACATTTGATACAATTATTAAGATTACCATCTATTCTTATTAATTAGATGCTTTTTTTGTTACAAACTTTTGTTACTGAGAAGGAGAAAACTCCTAAAACTGAGCTGTTCACAAGAAAAATCGAAAAAAATTAGAAAAAAAAACTTTTTAACATTACTCTAACTTTATATATCATGTTTTAAACACTAAAGCAGAGTCTAATAGTTAAATATAAATCCGCTGTAGCTGTTCATAAAAATTGTAGTGTCATATATAATACTATATATATATGCATTACATTATCATATCATGCCCCCCGTATGATGCCTGCACTCTGCACTTTGCATTCATTTGCTCCCAGTTACACAGTGTGTTTGCATTTTTTATTAATGCAGCTAATGCAAGCACGGAACGCAGATTTACATAAACTTATATACATATATAAACCACATATATATATATGATATATATGCATATAAATTGCAATATTTATAGCTTTAGATGCGCAGCGCATTAAATAGTTTTTGTTGCAATTTAGTTGTCGAGGCTGGGAAGCCAAAAGAATTTTCCATTATGAGCCAAATAATAAATTACATGCAACTGCTACAGCTGCTGCTGCTGCCACTGTGTGGGCAACGGAGGCAACGGCAACCTAGAGGCATATCCTGTTCAGTTGAGAGTCCTGCGCAGCTGCTTGCCACAGACGCGTTAAATTAGCGGCTAATTAATTAGAGCAGCTTTGTTGAGTCTCTGAGTGCCGCCTGCTGCCTGCCGTCTGCCACCCGCTGCCTGCAGCTCGCTAGTCGGTTGCGATGCACTTGAGGCTTGACAACTGCAACTGGAAGCTGAAAACAGAAACCGGTCGACATTTGCTCGAGGACTGCTCATAAATTAAAATTTGCAAGCAAACTGACAGACAAGCGGCAGCAGCAGTTGCTGCTGTGCCATGAATTGCCTCTTACGCTTGGCCGCTTGATTTGCCTGCCAGCTGCAGGTGTTGCACGTGTCGCAGTTGCTGCACCAGCTGCACTTGCAGTTGCTGTTGCGGTTGAAAGCGTTGCATTTGAAATGATTTCGACTGCAGCTTTGATTTTTACGCTGTTGCTGCCACTACTGCTGTTGCTGCAGCTGTCACTACACGAATTTCTGCATTTTCGCAGATGAAATGTTTGGCGGTGGCTGAGTGGTTCCGGTGGTTGGGGTGGTTCGGCATAAATGCCAATTTAAGCTGCAGGCGGCGACCTGTGCGCTTTGCAATTGAAATGCCAGCAGCAGAGATGCCAGCTCAACAATGTGCCACACACACACACACACACACACACACACACACACACACATACACACACTCGCACACAAATACATATGTCCGTTTGTCGATCTGCCAAGGGCGTCAACTGCAATTATAATCAATTGAAAGGCCGCCAATTATATTTTATGTGCGTAATTTATGTTAATTGCAAAATTTTCAAATAAATTGCATTTTTATCGCGAGCGGATATGCTATCAAAACTTGTGTCATTTGTGAAAGAAAAACAACAACAAAAAGTGGAATTTAATGAAATATTAATGGAACAAGCATATTAAATGACGTGCCAGAGCATAAAAGCATTTGCCACGCTCAATTAATTTGCCCACCTCCATGAAATAGCTGAGCGTGGGGCATGGCGTTCGTATTGATTCAATAATTGGCCATGATTGAAGATTAATTTGGCTTTAAGGAGAGCAGCGGCAACAGCAACAGCAATGCATTGATAGGCCGAGCACGGCTGCTGCTGCCTGCGGATCGAGCAGAGATAAAGCTCAAATGGTAGATTTGCATATGCCAAATGTGTGTGTGTGTATATGTATGTGTGTTTGGGGTGTAATTAGTGTTTCCCTAACGCATATTTGCATTAATATTTAAACTTCTTCTTCTTCTTCTTCTTTGGATGCAGCTAAAAGCCAATCGAATGCTATGGGAAAGTAAGGCGAAGCAAGTGCTGCAGATGGACTCCAAATCAGATGATAACAATAACAACAACAACAACAATATGGACAACACTGATAATAACAATAACAATAATAATGATGAGAATAATGGCAATAAACAAATGACAGACCAGCAGCAGGAGCAGCAGGAGTTGGAGCAGCAGCAGAGGCCAAAGGATGTCATCACGATAAAGCAGCTGCCGTCAAACTTTAACAGCAACGGCAACACTAACAACGACAACAGCAACAACAACAACAAGCACAGCAACAACAATGGCAATGGCAAGCAATATGTCGGTGCATTGGAGGACACATGATATCCGCATATACCCATAAGATTGCCACGCGGCAAACATTGAGCTGACGACAACGCACAGTGACAACAACAACCATGGCAACAACAACAATGCGCATGGCAACAGACAACCATCAAATGTTGGCAAACCAATTTCAAATTGTATTTGGCAAATGCATATGCATATGCAGCTATATATATATAGATAGATAGATATAGATACATGATGATACAAGATGGTTGCACAGCTGTGTGCGTGAAGCGTTCAATAAATTTAAAGACACATTTCGCCGCATTGAAGACAACACTTTAGACATACACAGAATACGAATGTAAACATAAGTTAAAGATGTTTAGTAAATACCACCAAAAAAAAGAGAGAAAAACAAAGAAAATTCAAGTAATAAATAGAAATAGAAATCGTTGCAGGGCGCGCTCACTGCTAAGCTCCTCTTTTAACTACTATCCCCACAATATTGTTAAAAAAAAAAATAGACGAGAAAAGAACAGAAAGCCGAGTAAATTGTACATTTAAATATAAATATATATATATACTTAATTTTTATATAGCCTTTGGCCAATTTTTAAGAGAACTTTTATGAACGTTTTTTCGAGAATTTTAAAATTATTTAATTTTTTTTTCTTTTTTTTTAATAACATTTCTTTGTAGTCTAATTTTGTACAGTTTGCGAGTGAAACAAGTTTTCAATTCTATTTTTTTTTTACATTTTTTTTTGGAATCTCAAATAAAAATTAAAGCAACAAAAATAAAGAGGAAAACAGAACATTTTAAAGAGCTTTTAATAACGATATTTCAAATACATTAACAAAAAAACATGTGTGCATATATTTATACAAAATTATAGTTAAACAGAAGATGAAGAAGAAGTTTAAACAATTTTAAGCATAGCATATATATACATATAAACAATTTTTTTTTAATAAATATTTTTTTTGTTGCAATAAATTGACTGAATGTAACATCATGTGCACATATATTTATGTGTGTGTGTGATGTGCATACTACATATATACACTTATACACATACGCATATAAATGTCTAATGTTAATTACAGTTAAAGCTACAAGTGTCGTACAGTGTGTGCAAAAAATAAAAAATAAATTAATGTATTTATAACTTAAATTAAAATTAAAAAAAGAAAAACAGGACTACACACGCGCCTAGGCCTTATATCTAAGAGCTGTTGATGTTTAGCGGGGCTTAGTTCTAATTCAAATAAACTCTGGGGAATGTTTTTTTTTTTTATGTTAGCAGGCACTGTGGCACCGATGATGCACTGCTCTCCGTCCCCACGCGCCCGTGTGTGTGCGTGGTGTGTGCGTCTGCGAAAGGGATAGCAAGCATGTACTTACCGTTAGCTTAAGTCTATAGCAATTTTCTTATTATTTTTAGTCAAAGCGCATCGTTAAAAAATATATAATTGCTGACAATAAATCAAAGAAAAAATATGCAAAAAAGAAAAAACAGCAGAAAACCTTAAAAATCAAATAAAAGAAAATAAAATAATTGTCAAGTATTTGCTGTGTGTGCCTCACTCTGGTGGCACGCAGTTAGTTAAGTGCAACATGCATGCATGTGTGTGTGTGTAAATCAATTGTGAATCTAACTGTAAACTATTTTTGTTAGCTTCTTAAGGGGGAAACTATGTTTTAGATATTTACCCAACAAAAAAAAATCCCATTAAATTGGCAGTTGCTGCAAGTATATATACGATAAATCTAAGCACTAAATAGCTACGACTATGTATGTATATATATATATATAAGTGAATGTCATAACATAAAAGGTAAATAAATTGTGGGTGTGAAAGAGGGAAGCAGCGTGCTTGCAGCTGACAGACAATCAAAGCTCAAAGATACTTAAAAACAAATTAAATAACAAAAAAATGAATGTTTAGCCAATTTAAATTGATGTATTTATCTGAAAATTGTAACTAAGCTGTTCGCGTGCACGCGCTGCCAGATCCCAATGGGAATTCATGGAAATAGAAATAGAAATACAAATGCAATATACCGAGAACTGTCATTAAATCAATAAGAAACGCATTGAACGAAACCATATTGGACACATCCAGAATAATAGTTTAAGCTAAGCAAATTGTACAATATTTATTAAAGACATGAACAGAAGCAACAGCAACGGCGAGAAGAAGACGAAGAAAGCATAAAGAAAACATAAATTAAACAAAATATATTAAATATATTCTAAAAATTCAAAACACAAAATACAAATAAATAACAACAGTTAAAAATTTAAGCTTCTGGGTTTTTATTTTAAAATAACACAAGAAAGATTTTGTTAAGAAATTTTATAATGTTTAAAAATAATGTAAAGAACACCAAAAATTGCAGCCTTAAGTGGCTTGTGGCTTTGCCAAATTTGTTTCGATTTTTTAAAGATGCATCTAAAGATGTGAAATCTGCGCTCAAGCTAACAATCTTAATATAAAAAGCTAATAATAGAGCTACATTTGGGCTGTTTCACACTTGACTTAAAGAGCCTTTTCCAATTGTTTATATCCCAATTACATACCTTTGTCAAAGCTTCAATGTAATATTCCAATCAAATTTCTCTACAAGTTATATATTGTATAATGCTATATATACGATGTCAAAAAGTATCTATTTAGTATATTTATATATATTTTATTTGCTCATATCCTTCAAAGTCATTCCCATCAAAAATTATCCATCAACGATTTTTTTTCAATCCCCAAAGCACTTCAAAAAATCATTTTGTGTGATCTTGCTTAGCTCCTATTCTGATGCCTTCATTCTTTGCTCAATCATAGCGTCATGCTTTCATGAGTCTTTGCAGTTTCGCAGGGAAGCAGCTATGGCTTATAAGGTGACTGCAGCATTATTTTTCTCAGGGAAAGCAGCTCTGGCCTATAGGGCAACTGCCGCATCATTAGAGTTGAGTTTTTGGCCACTGTCCCAGCTGTTCGAAAATGAACAGAGCATTCCATATCCATATGCCAGCATGAGCGAGGCACACGAGCAGCAAAATAAAGCCGCAGCAAAGTCGAAAATCGAATATGCGTAAGCCGCGCAGCAGACCAGGATAATGCCAATACAACCCGTACGTACGCCTGGCGAGCGTGCATCACATTGAAACTGGGTCAACATGTTGACAGCCGCGCAAAGAGCGCTACGAAATTGATACAATTTTGCAATTCCATGCATCGACATGTGTCTGCACAGGAGTCATACATATATGCCCCCTTCCTCTCTCTCTAGATATATATTTATATATTTTTTTATTTATATATATAGTATCAATAGCACTTTTGCATCAATGGCCATAATCGCGACACCCGAAAGTAATTAAGCTGCCCAATTTCGTTGTCGTTGTCCTACTTCAATTGGCCCATGGACAAATTGCTTCTTGGAAGTAGAAGCAGTTACTAGGACTACCCCACACACACGCATATCACATTTCAGACTGTGAATCATAAGCGAGAAATTATTGTTGGCATTGATGACATCTCAAGGTAGATAGTATCCATTGACTTCTTTATTATGCTCTGCCCACTCTTAATTATCCTTCAAGACCCCATGCTCAGATAATTGAATTGAAAAAAAAAATTGCTCATATGATGGTATAACACTTTAATTTCTTGGTTTTGTTTTTTTTTTCTTTTTCTTTTAGTTGGTGTTGATGTTTTATTTGGAAGAAATGTACATTTCTTGGTCAATAAAAAAAAGCGGTACTTTTCATGGTTTGCTTGAGTTGCGCTCGAGTAGTCTGAATAAGCTAATCATGAGTGTTTAGTTCATTCTTTTACTTTTATTAAAATTGATGGCTTTGGTTTCTTTTCTTCTTTGGTTTTTGTTTAAATGTAGATTTACGAAAAAATTGTATTTATTTATTTATTCTTCTTCCTCCTCTTCTTCTTCCTCCTCCTCTTCTTCCTCCTCTTCCTCCTCCTCTTCCTCCTCCTCTTCTTCCTCATCTTCCTCGGCCTCCTCGTCCTCCTCCTCGACGACCTCCTCCTCGACCTCATCCTCATCCTCAACGATATCCTCGTCGGCCTTGGCGTCCTCCTCACCCTCGGGTGTCTCGGGCTCACCGGCCTTCTTGCCTGGTCGCTCGCCGAACCACTTTGGCAGTTTGGCTAAATTGTGATGGGGAGGGAAGGAAAAGTAAATGGAGAAATTGTTATTATCAAGGCATTCGCATGGATCGCATGGAGAGACATGGAAAACATGGCACGACAATGAACAAATTGATGATTGGTTAAAAGTGTTCGCCCTGCGGTACAGTAGTACCCGACTAAAGTGCACTAGGTGCAGCACACGGTGCCAGGTGGAGGGCTGGGCAGGTGGTGTACATACATTTTTGACGGCCGGTGTATTGCTCCTTCTTCTCGTTCCAGATCTTCTCGTTCACATCCTTGGTGATCTCATCCCAGCCCTGTTGCCCCACAGTGTATGTGTGTATGGAGTATATATAGAGAGAAGGTGTACGAGACACACAACGAGTACAGTTGACAACAATTATAAAATATAGTGTACAGAACATAGAAAGAGATAAAAGAGAGAGAGATAGCAGACGTTAAGTGTGAGCTCGCTGATGTCCAGTGTGTTGTAACCCCAACTACATTGACTAGACTGACTATCTGTCTGATTGACTGACTGACTGACTGACTGACTGACTGATTGACTGATTGACTGTCTAATGGATTGTTTTGTTATTGGCGATTTCGGGTCACTTTGGCGGTGCCCTTGGCAGAACATTGAACACAGTATGTATGCAGGTACGAATAGTACAGAACAGTACAAAGGACAGAGACATAGACGAATTGAAAAACAAATATAATATAAACATTGAGAATTTGTACAGAGACAGTGAGAGAGAGAGAGAGAGAGACAGTGAGTTCTCAACAATTTGTACTTTCGCGCTTACATTTTGTGCGCTGAGTAAACCTTTCCTGTTTCTCTTGCCACGACTTTTCTAAGTTTTCCGCATACACCGTATTATAGCCCTATATTGGATAATAACACATAGAGAGAGAGAGAGAGAGAAAGAGTGCGAAAAGAACCCGTCGTTGGGGTTGTACTAGAATTGCTTCGTATAAAACCCACGGCCAATGCGACTGCTCGGCACTGGCTAGCCGAATACTTACACCCTCGAAGAGCTTCTTCTTGTCGTCATATGAGCGGGTATCCACACGTCTCTCATATTTGGAGGCGACTTGAATCTTGGGCTGCAATCGAAACGAAGTAAAGTGGTTATATACCCGAAGACTGGGATAGGCTGATGCGACTTACCGGGTATTTGCCAGTCAAAGCTTCTGGGTCGAGACCCTTCTTCAAGGCTTTGTGCCTGAGCTGTTGCTTCTGTCTTTCCTTCAGCTCTTTCAACTGCAGAGGCGTACGTTTACGTTTAGTAAGCACTGTATTTTATAGATTTTTAGTGCTCGTCGATACTCACATCGTAGTCCTGACGTTTCTGCCTTTCTTCCAAGTCATACTTCTCAGTTTCCAATTTGACGATGAGCTCCCACAGTTCCTGGGCCTTCTCACGCAGCTTCTGCTCGCCAAAGCCTTCGATAGCGAGGGGCTTGATGCGGAACGACAACGAGATCTTCTTCTCCTCCTCCAACTGTTCCTTAGTCTTGTTACGTTCCATGGCGGCGGACGACAGTCCCAACTATATGCGTGCAATTTTCGATTTTTTGTTCCATTTTATAATTGACACATTTCGTTGTGTGTTTGGTGTATTTTTTTTTTGGTTTTTCGTGTGTTTTTTTTATATCGGATATATATTTTTTTTTGGTGGGGGTTTGGGGTTGGGTTGGGTTGCGGGTTACGGTGGTACGTGCGGAACAGGTACGGTTTAGAGTAAAAGACATGGATTTCAAATGATAGATTAGCAAAGTTGTGTGTGTGGATGTGTGTGGGTTGGGAGTGTACAATGAGATTATATCAGTTAAGTATGGCAACGAACGGATACGAGTCGGAAAGAGACGGAAAAAAAAACGATTACGACACGAACGAAAGATTTATATATGACAATATATATATATATATATGAGTAAATATATATATGTAGGAGAGATTGCAGAAGGTAGAAACGACAAAATACGAGAATGGTGTGGGGAAGTGTATCAGTAGGCTGCATTGATGGAATTTCATATAATTACCACGCCTGTCTCCTTCTTGGCAATGGTGAAGTTGGGGCCCTTCTTGTCCTTGTCCTTCATGGCCTGCAACATGGCTTGGCGCTTCTTCTCGGCCTCCTCGAGACGCATGCGCTTCTCTTCGATTTCGCGCTGCTTCTTCTCTTCGGCCTCGCGGACACGACGCTCCTCCTCCTCCTTCTTGCGCTGGGCCATCTTTTGCTCCTCCTCGGCGCGCGAGATCTTGCGCTTGGCCTGCTTCTCCTTCAGTTTCTTCAGCTCATCCTCCTCCTTGGCTCTCTGTTTGCGCCACTCGCTGATGTATTCTTTCAGCTGTTCATCGAGATCGGAGCGCTTCTGATCCTGACGCTTGATGAACTCTGGATCGCCCTCACCTCTGCACGAACAAACAACAATTAGTAAATGCCATCGATCAAATACCAAAATATCATCGTAACTAACTAAGCTGGTAGCTAAACTAGAGTATGTATAGAGATTTAGGCCTACAATTAATTGAGATTACATTGAGGTCCAATTGCGGTCGAAGAAGATGAGCTGGTTAACAATTAGTGACTATCTCATAAAGCATTAGGTCCACAAAATGGTCAGTAATATCAGCGACAAGGCGGGCCCAGAGCCGCCAATATACACACACATATATATATAGATATATATAGAGTGTGTCTAAACTAGATAAAAATGAAGGCAAGAACAGGCCAAAAACTTGATTTATATATATATGTATATATAGAATCTATTATCTAGATAATGGTGTTATGCATAGATAAACATAGTGTGAATGAGTCGACTATATACAGAAAGTACATAAACTACATCTAGTGGGGGGAGTTGGGGGGGAATTTGTGCATACTACTGGCTAAGGGTGAGTTTGGTGAGCTTGGTGAGTATTCGGTTTTTAGCCAGGCAGAGTTGAGAACATTGGGTTAGCATTACGTAAACTAACTACTCGATGGCTCAGCTTAAGATATCACTAAGAATTTAGTATGGATTAGATATTGTTTTTACATATTTCGTTTTTTGTACACATTTCGTATGGCATCAACTTACTCGGCTGGTGTCTGAGGTGGTTTTCTATACGTGAGGCAAACATGGAGGTGGTTTTGATATAGATATTTGGTGGTTTTGTGTTTCAAAAAATTGGTTGGTTTTTTGTTTATTTATAGATTGGCACAAATTCACGATGAAGTACACAAAAACACGTGTTGGGTTGAGAGATTTGTTTTGTTTTTGTTTTTGTTTTTTTTTTTTTCATATGTAACAAAAATATTTATAGTTTTTTTTTTTTTTTGTATTTTACAAACAAAAAAATCGTTGAAAAGAAAGAGAAAAACATTTTTTGTTTAAAAAAAAATTATTGGAGAAAAAATTATTGTTTGTTGCAACGAAACGAAAATAATTGAGAAACAATAAATTAAATGTAAGTACGTATTTGTTGTTTGTTTGTTTGTTGTTTGTTTGTTGTTGTTGTTGTTGTTGTAGTTTTCTGGCATGTTTTGTAAAGTTTGTAAATTCTAAAACTAAATTCCAAGCAACGAACTGTAAGCTATTTGTACAAACTTTCCATAAAAAAAACTCAAAACTCAAAAGTGAAACTGGAACTGGAGCTGGAGCTGGAGCTGGAACTGGAGCTGGAGCTGGTCTTGTATGAATCAAAAATAAACAAAATTTTGCTTGTGCTTTGTACAAAGTCAATATGAAAAGGTTTTTTTTTTTGGATATGAAATTCGAGCAACGAACTGAACTAAGAATTTTGACCAGGCGAATTTGGAATATTTAAACATTTCGAATTTTTCTTCTTTATTTTTTCTTTTCTTCTTCTATTACTTAAATTCTTTGTCGGGTCGGCACACATTTCCATTGCTATATATATATGTTTCTTTTATAGATATTATGCAAACACAAAATTGTAGCTAAGAACGCCGAGATAAATCTGAATCGTAGTCGCAGCGACCGAGCTGCTCTGATCGCATATTGAGTGCATATATATACACATACATATACACATACATATACATATGTATATATATATATATATATATATATAACTCATGCTCAAACATTTGCTTGCAATTGTTTCGTTTCGATTACAAATGCGAATTTTGTTTTATATTTCGTAACGCAATTACTTACTTCCTGTAATAAGAAAGAAACGGGGAGAAAGAGAGAAAGAGAGAGAGAGAGAGATTTAGAATTTTCCATGTCTTAAAGTCGTAATTGATTGAACAGAAAGAAGCCAGGCCAGCGATAGGCGAAATTTACTTTTTGCGTTATTTTTTTTGGTTTTTTTTTTTTTTGAATTTTTACTCAGAAATTTCGAATGGTTTTATTCATTTTTCAAAATTTTGGAGGGAAGTAAAGGGATAGACATGTTACGAACTACGATTACAAATACGAATACATTTATTTATACATATACATATATACATATTCCATGTATATATATAGATATATTGAATTTTGACAGGGTTGGATTACTGGAAGTGGTGGGGGGTGGATCGGGTATAGCTGGGGAATACACATATAGCTGGATATATATATATTTAGATATTTACATAACGTTTGCCAATTTTGTTGTTTGGAATTTGGAATTTACTCAGATTGGGGTGCGGTTCGGGAAAATGTGTGTGGATGTGGTTTTTTTTTGGTTTTGGTTTTACATTTTTCTAAACAAAGATGATTTCATTGCTTGTGTGTGGAGAGAGATGTGTTTATAGATATGGATGAGTTAGTACATTTTGTACAAGATATTCGCTCAAATTTCGGTCAAATTGTGTGTTTTGATATATAGATACAAATATAGGAGGGCTTAAGACATACAACAACATTGAGAGGTGGGTAAAAAGAAAAAGAAGGAAACAAACAAAAAATTAACAAATTTACAAAATGATAAAGAAAAATCAAATTAAATTAATTAGAAGACAAAGACACAAAACAGAAAAAAAAATTGCGTGGGATAATTTTTGGCGTTTGCACATTGAAAATATTATTTTTTTTTTGGTTTTTGTTTCGTTTTTTTTTTTTTTTTGCATAACAAATACAAATACAAATACAAAGGACATAGACACAAAAACAGACATATAGACAAATTGGTTGTATTATAAATTATAATCAAATCATAATTTGTTATTGAAAACAAAAAAAAACAGAGAGAGAAAACACCAATCGAGTCTTTAGCTGCTCTGGTTTGGCCACAAAAACTACTTACGTCTCCTCTCTGGTCTCCTCGACAACCTCCTCCTCTTCGGAACTGCTGGCCAGTTCGTAAGTAAACGATGTGTGGTGGTTGGTTTGAATGGTTTTGTGGTGCAAAAAACAATATCACACAGGTGCAGTTTGGATTGGTGTGTATGCAAGTTGTTGTTGTTGTTGTAGTTGATGTTGTTGTTGTTGTCAAGTTGTTTGTTATTGATTTCGAGAGAAACGAACGAAACGACAACATTAGCAGTTGATTGATTAAGACATTTGTCGTTGGTTGGTTGGTTGGATTGGGATCGGTGGGAGTTTGGTTATGATGAAGTCACACGGTCACACAGGTTGCCGGCAGACGGATGGGTGCATTGGGTCCAAGTTGGGGTGGGATTGTGATGAAAGTAGAAAGTGTGTAGAAAGGAATACAAATCAAACATGTGCCATAAAAAAAGAGAAAGAGAGTGAGGACAAAAAACCCACAAAAAAAAACACACACAAACTTGAGGTGTGTGTGTGTGTGGTTGTGTGTGTGTGTGTATGTGTGTTAATCAAATGTGCAACTTCATTAACATTGAGATATGTACACACTCGATCTGTGGCAAGTCTTGTTAAGTTAGTTAAATACGTTATTTGTGCCCGCATGACTTAAACCCGTTTCGATAACCGATTTGAACTTACGCCTGAGCCTGATCTCAACTGAACTGCAGTATGATTTAATATTTGTAGTAATAATAGATAGATACGTGGCGCACGCGGCGCATACTTAATGCCGTCGCTGCTCCTTCCCCACTGTACTTACGTGTATTCCTCATCGTCGGACATGGTTACGGTTTAGGGTTGAAAAAACCTGCAAAAGGCAAGAAATAAGAAGGCAAATCAGTTGAGGCCAGTGATAGAGGCGCAAACAGTTAACAGTTATACTCGGTGTAGTGGCAGTGGGAGTGGCAGTTGCAGTAGCAGTCACAGTCACAGTAGCAATCACAGTAGCAGTCACAGTCACAGTAACAGTCACAGTCACAGTCACACAGTTGCTAGCTGGTTCACACTTCACTGTTATTGTCGCTTACTGCCAATTGTCAAATGCTGCAGCAGCAGCAGCCGCCACAGCAACAGCAACAACAACAATGGCTAAAACTAAAATAGCAACAGCCTCCTCCTGCGCTTGTTGTTGTTGTTGTCATTGTTGTTTTCGCCTTGATATCGCGCTATATTTAGACAGCAAATGTTTATGCGGGCCAGTATCTGTGTCTGTATCCACATATGTATACGCACATATGTATATATATATATAATATATCTATGTCTATGCTGTCATAAGACTCTCTCACACACACACACACACTCAGCCTGCAGCCATCTTTATTTTTATATAGCCGGCGACAATATTGTATCCGATCATAATTTGTGCGGCTCTTACAAAATTTTTGGTTATTTAATTTTATATACTTGCCAAGTCGCTATATATATATATAAAGATATATCTCTCTCTTTCACTCACTCTCGCTCCCTCTCTCTCTTTGTGTGTGTGAAATGCTTTTGGCTTTCTAGCTAACTGTTAAAAATAGCCGCGCGTATTGAATTTCTGTGCCGAAACGGCCCGAAGCTCTGGCAGAGCTTTCACGAGCGAACTTTCGATCGGGAAACGTTCTGATTTTTTACCTTGGCACTAAATCAAAGGCAACCAAAAGGCAGCCAAAAAGTCAGCCAAGCAGCCAAAGCCAAACTCTGACTGACAATCAAATGTCAAAATTTCTAAATGCAATTGTCAAAATGCTCAGCCGAAATATGCTTGACAGCGTGTGTAATAGCTGTGATTGGACTATGATCGGGCTGCAATTGGGGCGTGTGTGGGTGTGTGTGGGTAGGTGTGGGTGCTTTTGCTGTCTGCGATTTCATAATTACAAACTTGCTACAGAATTGTGCAGTAGAAGTGACGCCAAACTGGGTCGCGAAATATGAATGCAGAGGGGAATCTATAGAAATATATATGCATATATATAATTAAATGCAATTAAAAAAGTTTTTTTAGGAAACAGTGCGTATACTTAATATGCAATCTCTTTAATTGCAGTTCTAAATTATGACAGCTAATAGAAATATATAAATATTAATATGAATTATATATGATATATAACATCTATATAGAAGTTTTCATATATAATATTTTTCTATCTATATATGTATCTATCTATCCATCTATCATCTACTATCTATCCATCCATCTACCCATTCATCTACATATCTTTTTGTCAATCTATCCATCTATGAATATATCTATATGTCTATCTATCTATCCATACATCTATCTCTCCATCCATCCATCTATCCATTTATATATCTATCCATCTATTCATCAGTCTATCTATCTATCTCGCAATCTTTCTATCGAATATCTATCTATACATCTATCCATCTTCTCATTCATGTATCGACCTATCTATTAATCGATCTATCTATCTTTCTATTTATATATTTATCTATCTATTAATCATCTATCTATCTATCTATCTATCTATCTATCTATCTATCTATCTATCTATCTATCTATCTATCTATCTATCTATCTATCTATCTATCTATCTATCTATCTATCTATCTATCTATCTATCTATCTATCTATCTATCTATCTATCTATCTATCTTTTTATAATTTACCTATCTCTCCTTCTATCATTTATCTATCTCTCCATCTTTCTATCCACCTATCTGTCTAGTATCTATCCATCCGTACTTCTATTTATTTTTCTATATATCTATCTATCTAATATATGTATATATTTCTATCTTTCTATCTATCTATCTATATATCTATCTATCTATCTATCTATCTATCTATCTATATATCTACCTAATATCTTTCTATCTATCTCATATCTATCCTTCCATCTATTCATCTTTTCATCTATCTATCTCTCTACCCATCTCTCCATCTCTTATCCCACTTTCATATTCAAACCTTTGACAGCCTCAACTTGATCTGTTAGCTCCAAGTTTTTTGCATTCATCTTTATAAATATATAACATACATACACACTCATATATACATACACACACATATATACACTTCTCCACACATAGAAATCATGTTGAAACTAGAGCAGAGCAATTGGCTAAGTTTGAGTAGGCAAAGGAAAAATAAATAGAATATTACGCTGTCGTGCCGTGCACGCTAAATATAGAAATATTTTCCAGCACCGATTTGGATATGCCAGATATCAGTGCGAGAGCACAAGTATATGTAAATATATGTACTCTCTATGTGTGTGTGTGTGTGTAGGTGTATGTGTCTGTGTGGGTGTATGAAAGCTTGTCTATCGACGCCTGCGCAGAGCACAATCTGAGTGTGTGTGAATCTGTCTTTGTTGGCCATTTTGCCAAGGTAAAAACAAAAGCTGCCAGGCACACACGCACACACTCGCACACACGCTCACACACATAGCTTATTTTTAAAAATTTTTAAAGCAAAAAGAAAAAGCAGAATAGAATTCTTTGGGTTTATATCTGTGAGATCATATAACACTTGGCTCTCAAGGCGCTCTCAATCGCAAATCTGTCGCATTTGTTCGTATTCCTGCTTGATGTTGCTGCTGTTGTTGCTGTTGCTGCTGTTGCTGTTGCTGCTGCTGCTGTTGCTGCCGTTAAAGTTGTCGTTGTTATTGTTTTAGTTGTTGTTATGCGCCCTAGGGCAATTATTTATAGTCTTTGTCAGGCATTGAACAAAAAAAAAGAGTACGAAAAAAAAATGTTGCAGAACAGAAAAAAAAATTCTTTCGTCTGATTATTCAAAATGCAATTTGAAAATTTTAGTTGTTTTTTCCTTTTTGTTTTTTAATTGTTTAATTTATTTTTTAAGTTTTTGAATTGAATTGTTTAACACACGTGAATGGTCTCACTTGGAAAAAAAATGATTGTGAAAAAAAATTGGAAAAAAATTGAGTTTGCGCACACAGGATTATGTAAGAACAATCTTCAGGCATTCTTATATTTTTCTTTCTTTTTTCTTTATTAATTTCTTGGGCGTTTTTTTGTAAGTTCAACGCGCAAGGATTTCTGTTTGAGTTCGTTAGAGATTATAGAGTTTTTTTCTTTCATTATATTTTTTTTGTCTGGTTCGATAACTTTATGGCTCTGTGGTCCAAACACTTGGCCAACTTACTTAGGGAAAAAGAAACAAATTGAACTCTCAACTAAAGTCCGAGCAGCTGACGTCGTAGGAGCGAATGCTGCGGTTCGACTAAACAGACTGACGATCCAAAGCGATGCTACACGTTATGTTAAAGAATTTTTGTTCAGCTTGCGGAAAATGAAAAGCATTTCCCACCAATACACAGAAGGCGGCGCAGCTCACACACACACACACACACACGGCAGAGGCTGCTGGCCGCGCCAACGGGTGCGACAAGGCGCGCCATATGCCGGCACGTTGGCCAACAAGTGGTGATGGGCGGTGTGCAGAGGCCAGAGACACCAATACAGTGACAGCAGCAGCGGCAGCGGCAGCGGCAGCGACGACTACGCAATGCTTGGCAGCCAAGGCGCAGGAGCGCATAGCTTCGGCATAGATAGGGGACGTGGGCGTGTGTGTGTGTGTGTCTGTGTGTGTGCCAGCTTGATAGCAGTAACAATTTCAGGTGGGCTGCCCACCCGCCCACATCCGTTCGAGGCGTCGCGCCTCGACTGAAACATAAACTTGTTGAATAAACAAAACTCACACACACGCACACACAAGTCGGGCGAAACAGAAATTTCCAAAACGAATACTTCCAATTGGCTATGATCTACAATATATATATATATATATACATATGAGCCTGTGTGCGGATCGGGCGTGTATATAGCGAATATAGACTGGCATCTAGCGCATTTGTGCGTTGGCGTGCGAGTTGTTTTTGGAATCAAATATCGTTGAACATAAATTTCACACCCATTTAATTTTGTGTGTATGTAGAGCATTTAGATCTAATCTATACATATACATATATATATATATATTATGTGTGTGCTATATATGACTTTTCATATACTTTATGATTTCAAAAGTGGCCAAGAATGAGACGTTGCAACATCTTGCGACACAGTGCATGATGCCCTTAGAGCCAAGAGATCTTAACTATTTAGCGGCTATAGACAAATATTTATTTCATATATATATATTTAGATATATCCATATGTATATAGTGTCTATGCTGACGTTGATGTTGGCTGCCAAATAGCCGGCCTTAGTGCACAGCGACCGTTAGTCTATCCGTCCATCCGTCTATCCGTCCCTCTATCCGTCCATCCATCCGTCCGTTCCTCTATCCGTCTGCCTATCTATCTATAACTTCGATCTATTCGTCATTGTTCTGCTTTTGATTTCTCTCAGTTGCCCGAACAGCATACCCTGCCCAGCCGATTTAGACTCTGAAATCGTGAATGAGTATATAATATAACACACATTTTTTTATCAAATATATATACATAATATGCTTTAATATTTCGTATACATATGTTTTTAATTTTAGGAAAGAAATTCCATTGGATATTTTTAAAATATACTTAAAAACTTAGCACAGCCAACAGCAAAAAGTCTGTCAAAACTCAATTAATAAGAAAATTCTCGACTTAGCCTAGATATAACATGCCTATAATATTTTATAAGTAGAAAATGTATTAAAACTAAATATTTTCCAGTAGACGAGATCAAAAGGGATCTAAATGCTAAGCTTGTTTATTCGTGCTCTATAATTTTGGAATCTATAGCTTTTTCGAATTCTTCCACGAACAAAAGTCATTTTTATATCGCATATGATTGATCTGTAGAGAGAGAAACTATTATGGAATTTTATTATATTGCAACAAAAACGTCTAAAAATACTTCAATTTAGCGCACCGACTGCATAATACCTGTCCATGCTCTGCATTGTACAGATGATACCGTATTATAGGAACTGACCATAAATTTTGTGAGTCTATCTATAGAAAAAACTAGAAGTGAGTTGCCTATAAGCTTACCAATAGATTCTAGCTTTAAGATATTTTATATTATTATATATTTTATATTACTGTATATTTTATATTATTATATTTTGTTCCATTTGCCTCGCCCGAAATTAATATTTTTGGATGTTAAACTGTATATATAGTTTTACTTAATATGCCACATCTACAATGGGCATATCCTAACAATCTAGAGACAAATGTCTAGCAAAAAAAAATTAAATTTTTACTATATAAAATAAAAATATATATATGATTATAATAATAAAAAAATATATAAATAAAAGATGAATATTGAAATCTCGAAATTTACAAAAAACATTCCAAAAAATTAAAAAAAAAAATAAGAATTGTTTTCAATAAGTGAAATATTATTATTATGAAAATTATCATTTAATTTATTATTATTATTATATTATTTAATTTATATTTATTAGTTAATAATCAAAATAATTTATTTATTCAAAATATTTTTAAGAATAATAATTATTAAGTAAAAATAAAAAAAGATTAGATATCATTAGGTAAATTATATTTTATTTATTTAGCTATTTACGTCCGTTTTTTTTTTAATTTCTTTTATTATACATTTTTAATTAATTATTACCATAGACTAATTATAAAAAAAAAGTATCTTATATTTAAATTTAAGATTTTAAATTAAAATTTACACTTAACTCACAATATTTTTATTTTTATATATAAAATACATATATACGTATGATATTCTCTAAACTTATTAGATATAATTAAATAAAAATGAATAATATAAAAAAAAAATTAAATATATTCATAAATATTTGCCCAGCTTTCAATAATCTAAGATATATTTAAGTCAAATAATTGTGAATAATTATTATCATCATTCTCTTATTCGAATCTACTTCATTTTATCTTATTTTTTGCTTTAATTTTTGTTGCTTTGTTTCGCATTTCGTGGCACTGGGTAAAAGTATATGCTTGTTTCTTAAATATAGAACTGCTTCTATATGTATCTGTGTGTGTGTGTGTGTGCGTGTGTATCTGTGTATGTGTATCTATAGATGAACACGTACAATCGACACACAGGCAGCTATTGGTGTTGGATTTATAAATACATATGTAGCATAGTATGCAAGTCGCATAGATATATGTACTTATAGACTACACGCGGGACTCTGAATAATTTAGAAAGAGAATTTCGAAGAAGCCGAAGTTGAAACGCCTGGAAACGAATCCAGAATTTAAAATTTCAAAATCAGCTTCAAATTGACCCACAAAACTAAGAGTTGCATAATCAATATAGTTTCTTGATATGATATAGTTGCAATTTGAGTTCTAGCTCGAGCCACTTAGGTATGCCCCAGCACGTAAGCCCCATTTAGCCAAATGCATATATCAATTTCAAATATGTAAACGTCCGGCCGTTCGCCATCTGCCAATATTTCTAACTTTGAACTTAGTCGAGAGCAAGCCAAATATTTCAACAATCTGTTTTGCAGATACTATGTATGTCAGATACAATATGTATATGGCAGCTACAGATACAGATATATACATTATATATGTATATCTATCTTAGTCGCCTTCAACTAAATTTCAATTCGCATCATCTTCAACATCAACAAAAATCAAGGAAAACAAATAGCAATGTTTTCGGGTATTTGGGCTATTTTTGTGTCTCTTGTGTGGGCGAAGATGTGCTTCGGCTGGCCTTCGGCTCCGCTCGGCTCTCTCTCCCATACATACCCTACACTTCGGATCGTGCAAACATATGCATATGCATGTATGTATGTGCGTAGCTCCTATGGATTCTACGACAAACTGTTTCAATTTCTATCTTTGGTCGCCGCTTTCTACTACTGCAAGCCGAAACGGATGCACAAAACTTGAAGCATAAACATTCTAAGCAAAACGCTCTATATATTTCTCATATATATTCAATCTCTTTACATACAATTGAATTTCGCATTACTTTTGAATCAAACAAAATTAGATCAAATATTTAAATTTGAATTTGCATAGCTTGGTTCATACTTGAAAAAACATTTAATATTGTTTTCTGTTTGATTTGAAGAGTAAGGAATTAAGGCTTGTTACTTTCATGATATATAACTGATTTTTCACTCATTTAATATCTAAGCTCACCAAAGAGTATTTCAAATATTTAAAATATATATTTGAGATACTCCTTGGCGAGCTTTGATATTAAATGAATAAAAAATAGTATAAATCGATGCTATCAACAAAGTTTATCCTTACTTATTTCAAGTCTTTCTTTCTTCATGACTGTCTTTAGTAGTGTTTATGCTAGTCTTATAAGCTTTGGGAACCTATTGAAATGCATAAGCTTATATATGATCTATACTTTTCATATATTTTATATTTTATATATTTTTTTATATATATATATAATTTAAATTAATTCCAAAAAAAAAAAAGCTGTTGATATTTTTAATATCTACAAATTGTTTACTTTTCTGCTTATATCCAATTACCATTAAATTAAATGGGTGAACTTTTCAAGATGCTAATTTTTAGCAGTGAGCTACATTTAAAAATATTTAAAAAAAAAGAAATTAAAAATTGGAATTAATGCGATAAACAATTCTCTTGAGCTTTGTATGTTCAGATACCGGGTACTTTTCCTCTAATGTCAAAATGTTTTACCAATTTAAACATATTATAAAGAGAAATCTATTTATCCATTTTACATTTTTTTTAAATAAAAACGCATTTATATTTATTTAAAAATCAATTCGAAAATTAAAGATGACAAAAGGAATATATTTTAATATAAATTTATGTGTATTATAAATTATTATATTATATATTTTATATATGTACATAGATAAGAAAATAAATATTAAATATTTCTAGATATCAAATGTGATTCTTTAAATTTGTATTTTTTATTTATATATATTATATTATATATTTTATATATATAGATAAGAAAGTAAGGAAATATTTCTAGATATCAAATACATATATTAAAATTTGTAATTTTAAATTAATATATTTGTTTATTTGAAAAGCTTTTATACCGCACAGCTTAAGAAATTCTACAGGTCGAATTCTGAATCCTAAGGGTGTAGCAAATCGTTAAATCCAATGAAGGAACACTTAATTTTAAGATAAATCACTTTTGTCCTCAACTAAACATATTATTTTTTTAGATTTACTTAAAATTTAAAGAAATCTAACTTAAACTCTTTTCCGACTGATCTCATTTACTCAATAAAAATAATATTTTAAATATCTTCTTATTATGACAACACTTCATAGATATTCCATATGAAATCCGCGGTGTTTCATAGATTTGAATGGGATTTCAGAATAGCAAACATATTTTGTAACGAACAACAATCCGTTGAGTGTTAAAATTAGAATATATACGTGCGACGTTCGCCTTAAAAATAAATGAAAATTTAAAAACGACAAAAAAAATAAATTAATTCCCATTTTCAATGGTTCAGGGTATAATAAAGCAGCTGAGAATTAAATTATAGACACCCAGCAGTAGGGTAAAAAATGTTAGAAATCAGCGTTAAGTAAGCTCAAGATAAACCTTAAAAAAAAACAATTTTTTGAAGTTTGGTATTTTTTCATTTACCAATCCGCAAGACAGAAACTAGAAGTATATATAATAGTAGAAGTTATGCTAATAATCGTCATAGAAGGATCATTAATATTAGTAATAATAATGTTTCGATGAGTGGAGACAAAGTGCAGTAGCAATAGTAGTATAGTCTAAGAAATAGTATTAGATTGCATTATCAGTAGTTAGTAAACAGGATTCATTTTACTTGACCCACATGCCTGACAATCTAAATAAAAGTAAGCCTCAACTAAATGAAACATATAAAATGCTTCGGTATAGTCTATATTTAAGCATATGTACATATATATATGTAAGTATGTATAGCTCGACATGAACATAAAGTAGGCGGATCGCCAAAGAGGAAGACATTTGTAACGGCCAGCGACCACTATTACTCAGTATATTCGATAATTGGCACGTCAAGTATCGGCAAGTCGTGACTAATCAACATATCGCAGTGAATGCTTCAATTACGATTGTTTTGCATCTATCGGCCGGCCGCCACAACCCTTCTGTCGATAGCTGTGCAGTTCTATTTGCAAATTTTGAAGAACAACGAAATCAGATATCTAAATACAAACATATACACACATATGTACGTGTAATTTGTTGTTTTTGTTTGGTTCGTTGTCATTTTTGTGCCTCTGCTCACGTTCTGTTTCTCTTTTCGCAGTGACGCTGCAAGGCGCACCTTCTTCGCCCCCCGCCCACCAGCATCCGTTGTTGTTGTTGTTGTTGTTGTCGTCGTTTTGGTTCCCGTCTGACTGACGCATCTGTCGCAAAAATTGCCGCAAGTTTGCGTGGGGTCCAAGGGTAAAGATGGCCAGCGAGCCAGAGAACAAGCCGCCCATCCTACACATCCTGGTCGTTGGCTTCCACCACAAGCTGGGCTGTCAGGTCGAGTTCTCGCATCCGCCGTTGATTGCCGGCTCCAGCGGCCGCAACGAGTGCCCCTCCGGCTGGAAATACCTGCCCACGCTGGCCCTGCCAGATGGCTCGCACAACTTCATGGAGGACACCGTCTTCTTCAACTTGCCCAGCTTGTTTGAGCCCGCTGCAAGTATTTACGGCGTCTCTTGCTATCGCCAAATCCCCGTAGAGAAGCTCAAGATACGCACGGCCGATGTGACGCGCAGCACCGTGCAGAAGTCCGTGTGTATATTGGCGCGTCTACCCATCTATGGCTACATCGAGGTGAAGCTGGCGCTCATCGCCGACGCCTTCTTCGACCAGGGCGACTTTAGCTGCACCGAGCTCCTGGTCAAGGCGTACCAACAGCTGAATGCCTGCCTGCTGGACGAGGAGACGCACCGGCCGCTGCGCCACTTCCACGTGGGCCTCTCGCTGCGCGAGATCGTACTCCACTGGCGGCACAAGAGCCTGATGCTGTTCAAGCTGCTGCTGCTGCAGCGGCGCGTCGTCTGCTTCGGGTCGCCCGTGCGCGGCATGTGCGTGCTCATACTGGGCATGGCGTCGCTGATACCGCGCTTGCTGGAGAAGGGCTTCCAGGAGGTGGCCTGTGTGCGCACCTCGCGCCCGCTGTCGCCCATGCCCGACTTCACCGACTCGCTGCAGCGCGAGGCGGAGGCCGTCTCAGTGGCCGTGGCCGAAGCCGGGACCGAGGCTGAAACAGATGTCGTAGCCGAAGCGGAAGATCTGACGGTGGTCTCGTCGGCAGCCTCGGCTGGCTCCCAGTGCTGCAACAGCAGCGGCAACACCTCGCCGCACACAACGCCCAACTCACAGTCGCACGACTCCAGCTGCCCGACGACGACGCCGACGCACAACGAGCTGCAGCGCATCGACTCAACGGAGAGCGGCACCAGTGTGGGCGGAGGCGGCAAGCGGAACGGACGCAGCAGCTCATTGACCCGCGAGGCAAGCGTCGACACACTGGCCTGTAAGTGGAATCGTCGTGCCCTCCCAGAAATCGTTCCTAATCCAAATCTTTTTCATTTGCTAGCTAATCTTGCCGCGCTGTGCGCTATAAATCCTGATGAATATCGTGCGCCCGTCAGCATCTTTGCCAGCGGAAACCTGTGCCTGCCCTACTTGTCGCTCCCGTACATGGACCTGCTCAGCGATCCGATGGTGCTCTCCTATATTATCGGCACCTCCAACGTGCTGTTCCAGCAGAAGCGCCAGCTGGCCGACGTGCTCGTCGACATCGAGGCGGCTAACTTGGATGCGCACGATCCGGAGCTGCGGCGCCAGCTGGTGCTCAGCACGGAGGACCTGCGCTTCATGGACTACATACTGAAGCACGTACAAACGCCCAAAGAGGACGCCGAGGGTAGCGAGTATTGGATACGCGAACAGTTCCAGGGCTACATTTTGGCACTGCTGCGCACAGCGGTGGCACCTGGTGAGCGGCAATTGCCATCAATGCCATTGACCGACAGTGGATAATCCCTTGCTCCCTTGTTTGCCCTAGATATCAAGGACAATGATCACTTCAATCCGCACTTCATGAGCGCCTTCAAGCGGACACAGTGCTACCAGGAGTGGTTCGACGTGCGGCCAGATCCCGAATTTTTCGAGGCGCTACCCGCTGGCCATCCCTTCGCGGGCACGCTCTCCGTGGCGGACATGAAGCTGAAGCTGGCGCAGTGAGTGCAAGACGAGAATTGGATGAAGGATATTAATATATATATGTTTCCCTACTCATTCAGAACCATGCAGAATAGCGAGAGTGGACGCAAGATCAATCAGGCTGTCAATAACACTAGCCGAGCGGTGGGCGGCGCCATCTCGCAGGCCAAGGGCGCCTTCTCGAGCTGGTGGTCCTCGATAACGACCGCGCCGGCCAATAGTGCGGGCGGCGGCGCCTCTGGCTCGGGCGCTGGCAGCGACAGCGGCCTTAGCAATGCCGACGACAGCATCGACGGTGCTGGAGCGTCGCAGCAGCCGCAGGAGATCTCAGTTACATTCCAAAACCACAAGGACGAGGCGCAGCTGGACGTGGCCGGCGTGAGCATACACATGGCCAGTCAGATGTGCGAGGACAGTCTGGTGGAGGCGCACGAGTCGCCGCAAAAGTCACAGGGCATAGTCGAAATAGGCCGCGAGGCGGAGCTGCTGGACAAGGTCAGCCACGGAGAGCCCGCAACGACGCCAACTGCCCAAGCCCAGGCGCAGTCGCTGCGCTCGGGCTGCGGCAGTGACCTGGCGCTCGCGAGCGCTGCATCGGCCACGGTGGACCACAACAATGGCGATGTCTTCATTGTCTAAATCAGGAATTAGCGAGCAGCAGCATGAGCAAAAAAAAAACACACACACACACCTCTGTATAAATTTACCTAAGCTATATACATACTTATTTATTAACGAGAAAACATTGTTTCAGTGCGTTCGTTCCCCGTTTCCCCATTACTCAAATTGGCCAAAAATTATGTTATATTATGTATGTCTATTCGTATGTATGTAAGCCCCGCCCACACAAGTCACGACGTGCTCGCAAAGTAACTGTACAATGTAGAGCTAAAGCTAAACCCAAACCGTACCAAGTGCAATTTATTTACCAATGTAACCCAAATGATAACTAGGCGAGAATGGCCCGCATCCAAAGCAAGCGCGCATGCAGCTCTCACCCTATCTCTCTGTCCCTGTCACATTCATGCCGGGCAGGGTATCTTGCAGTCAGCACAACTATAAACGTACCTGTGTGTACAATTCAAAGGAAAGCCGTGGAGAGAAGCCTCTCGACTCGACGAACTTAATCTATATGAGAATTTAAACATTCATCTATTAACAAATATACTCGATATGTAATTAATTCATTTGTACGTTTCTCATGCGAATTAAAAAGTTATTGAATTGAATAAATGATGAAAATTCCTATATGTGAATGGTTATATAGCCCATGCATAACTCGATAGATCTAGAAATGCTGCGAGCTTCATTTATTCTATCACTTCGTTTACATTCATAATCCTATTACACTTAGTTCAACTTTTTCAACGGCATTATATATAAGCTAATTATTTATCAGATTTATATATTTATCATTTATCCGATTTATACATTTATCATTTATCCGATTTATATATTTATCATTTATCCGATTTATATATTCATTTATATGCATCTAAATTAATTATTTATCAGCTTCTTGAACACCTCGTCCAGCACCTCTTCGAATCATAATATGATTCGAATCATATGATTATGAATCATCATTCATAATCCTATTACACTGAGCTCAACATTTTCAACGGCATTATATATAAGCTAATTATTTATCCGATTTATATATTTATCATTTATCAGAATTATATATTTATCATTTATCCGATTTATATATTCATTTATATGCATCTAAATTAACTATTTATCAGCTTCTTGAACACCTCGTCCAGCACCTCCTCGAATGGCGGCAGTTGGCTCTCTTGGATTTGCTTTGCGATATTTTCAATCCTGGCGTCGTTTAGTGCAATTGTCGCATCGATCTCCTTGAGGTGCTCTTCGCCGTGTTCCAGCTCCTCTTTGTATCTCTTGCAGAGCTCTGCGCGCTCGCTCATGATCTCGGCGTGGCGGCGCTCGGCATCGCAGAGCAGTGCCTCGCTCTCCTTGCGCCTGGTCTCCAGCTGCTCCGCTAGGTCGTGCTGCTCGAGCTGCAGCTGCTCCAGCTTCTCGTTGAGTTCACGCCTGCGCTCCTCCAGCTGCTGCTGGTGCTGCGCCCACATGGCCTCTTTCACCTGGTGGCTGTGATGCAGTTGCTCTAGCTGCTGCTCACTCGACTGAATCTGAATGGCCAACTGCTTGTTGGCCGCGTCGATGTTTTTATTCTGCTTCGTCAGCTCGATGATGCTCTGCTCCAGGCGCCGCAGGCGCTCCTTGTGCTGATCCCCGCGCTGCTCCAGCATGTTGCCCAGCTTGGTCAGGCGGCGGTTGCGTGCCTGAATGTCGCCCAACTGCAGCGGCAGCGACAACACCAAGTCCAGCTTGTCCTTCTCGCTGGCGCTGCATATCTCCGAGTCGAGGCCAATGTTCTGCGCATGCGTGTTGAACGTCTCCACCTTGTCCAGCAGATGCTTCTTGGCGCGCGAGAAGCGCACCTGCTGGTCGTAGCCGCGCTCCGTGAACTCCCGCAACTGGCGGCTGTAGAACTTCTCCTTGCTCTCCAGGTCGCTCAGCGCCGCCTTCTTGGCCTTGAACTCCTCGGCGCTGCACTTCTGCTGGCCCAGCTCGCGATGCAGCTGCTGACGCTCCTTGCGCAACGCCTTCATGGTGTCCACGTTCTGGGCAGCGTTTGCCTCCAGCTGCTCGATCTTCTCGCGATGCTCCTGCGTATTGGCTTGCATGGTCATCAGCTTGTGCTCCAGTTGCTGGTTCTGCGCGGTCAACTGCTCCAGCTGCTCCTCCTTGGTGTTGCGAGGCTGCTGGAGCAGATCCTCCAGCTGCTGCAACTCGCTCTGCTGCTGAGCTATGTCCGCCTCCAGCGCTGCGGCGTCGGGCAGGTCACAGATGCTCTTCACGATGCGATCGCTGACGTTGCGCTTGAGCACCGCATACTCGTCCACCTTCTGCTTGTCCCACACGGCGAAGCACTCCGCGGATTTGGTGAACAGCAGCTGGGTCGTCTCCTCGTTGAGTATCACGCTGCTCAGCTGGGTGTTGGACAGGGCCGTCGAGTCCAGTGTGTTCTGCACGTAGCTGGCATGTTCGCTCGTCTCCATGAAGGGGAACTCCTCGTACTGGCCCGATTCGTGCTGCTTCTGCTGCGACGGCGGCGCGAAATCCTTGATAAAGTCCAGCATGACAATGACATGGCCGAACGAGTGCTGTGTGGTGGGCGTCATCAGCCAGGACTTGTTGACCTGGTAGGGATAGTTGAGCTTGTGCAGTGCGCTCGTTATGTCCTCGACGTGGTTGGTGCCCACCGTGGTGCGATTCGGCCAGATGAAGTGAAAAAAGAAGTTGACGATGCCCACGAACTGTTTCATTGTCATTTGGCGCAGTGCCGTCGCACCTCGGCTGAAGAAGTCGCTGGGGAAATTGGGCAGCGCATAGATCTGCACCATTTCGTCCAGGTATTCGGCAATCATCTGCGCCTGCTCCTGCACCCACTTCTTGTCCGTGTGAAAGACGACGGGTCGCTCCGACGACGAAGCCTGCCGATGCCGCATCGGCGTCACCGCACTCCCAGTGGCCAGGCTGCGTTTCATGGTGGGCGGCGGACCCGTGCGCATGGGCGTGCCTCGCTCACGATCCTGGCCGTACTGGGTCATCCGAGACTGCGGCTGCCAGTCTCGGTGGCTGGGCTTGCTAATTGTGGATGACGTCGTTGTTCGCAATTGCGACCTAAGGTGGGCCACAAAAATAACATTAATTCAATGCACTTCACATGATTTCCACGCCTGGACTTGCCTTGTTTGTCGCTTATTGACGACGCCACCATCATCCCGGCCATCATCGTGGAACTCTGAGGTACGTCGCGGGCGATACATTCTCTAGTATTAATGCTGAATAGCATATGCAAAACACAATCGAAGAAAAAATTAGAAACATGCAAAACTATAAACAAACAAAATTTTTCTGCCGTTGAGCGCGTTAGTTGAAACGACGCGATAATAGCTTCACTACAGCTACGCATTATCGATATCGAGTCTTTGCTAGCGTAGATCTGCAGGGTTGCAGTGTCGATATGAGTTGAATGCTGTACAAAGTATCGATAGTCACTGTATTGGGCGCGCATTTAAATGCTCTTTTTCCGCTTGTCATATCAATTTGAAAGTCAACCATTTTCTTTTTTTTGTTTATGAACTTCTTTCGTTTATTCCAACATATTAAATAATTGTAATTATTGTTTCATTTGTTACACAATAATCATGCTATGTTTATGAATTACATTAATCTTTAATTATTATTATTATTTTATAATTAAATATCGATCACATTTCCTTGCAGAACGTCTCATCTTTCCCTGTTCGCTTCATATAACGCACAAACAATATAATAATTTCATACATTATTATTTTACATTCTTGAATACATACAAACACACAAATATGCTCAACTTAAATTATATTTTACATTTAAAAAAAAAAAAAACATTTTTTACATTTATTGTTTTCAACAGTGGTAATAATAAATAGGGTTCTCTTGTTGCTATTAAGGAGTGCGCCTAGCAAAAAAAAATCGTTGCTTATTGTAGGGGGCCAAAAAAAAAAGAACAAAACATTGTTAAAACAATAAAGCGAGACTTGCAAAATCAAATCTGCGCTAATACTATAATTTGTAATATATAAAAATTAAGTAGGCCATATTTTAAGACTAAAATAGTGTACATTTCGTTTAAATATAGTTTTTAGCTGCTCAAAGAAACTCGCGCACCATTCGAACACAAACAACGAATATGAAAATTCTAGTCTATATTGTTTGGTTTGAAGTGTTACACATTGTATGCACTTGGGGTTTTGGGAGAAGCTTATTTGTATATGTTTATAATATTGTCCTAAAAGCCTTAAAAAATATTACGCAGCATCCGTGCCCGATGCCCAACCAAGCCAAGCACGGGGCACATCTTCAAAAATTTACAATATATATACTCGGTACATAATATCTTGGTAGAGCAAAGGAACACAAGCAAAAGCCATGTGAAAACTACAAAAGAAACACAAAAACAAAATCGATGATGACGGAGTTCATCCACAGTTTAAATATTTGAAATATTTTCTTAAAATATTTGCATAGTTCTTTTGTCTATTTCTTGTAGTCGTGTGATGTGCTTGTTGTGTGTGTGTGTGTGGATTTGGTGTCTATCTTTGTGTACGCATACATACATGCACATATATACGGTTTCAGTTTCTATGTTAAAATTTAGGTACATTACAGTTCTTTGTATTATATGCTGCTGCAATTTCATATCAATCTTAATTTGCATTATCCTATTGCGTGCTAACTAAGAAACTTGGGCGAGCCAATCGAAAACGATGCTACGCCCCCACAGCTAAATTATGTATGTAGGCTTTTTGTGTATGTGTGGAGTGTTGTGTTGTGTGTGTGTGTGTGTGTGTCGCTAGTTGGGCGCATTTAGTGTATCCAAATTGGAGCCGTATTGTTTGTTCACAGACATCGTAAAGAGCCAAGCCACAGCCAACAAACTGCTGCCCAACAGATCGCCCAGCGCCGTCAGATACGGTATGGCCGAGTTATCCGGATCGATCTTCCACTTCCACATGGCGTGCACAATGATGTGCGCAATGTACAACAGCAACATTACCTAGCAAACGACGAATGTGTTAGTGCCACACGAACTCCTTCTCTCTTTAATGAACTCTCTCAGCTCACCTGCAGCAAACTGGCAATCAGATAGGACAGCATAAACACCCACGTCACGGTGGTGGTACTCATGTTGATATAGTCCGCCGCAAAGATGAACAATATGTTGCCAGGTATGGACATGGCAATCAGAATGCGAGCCGTCTTGGCATAGGGCACTGCGAAAGGCAATGAGAAGGAGAGTTTAGCAGGAATTTATTAGTTAATATTGGGGAGCTCCAACTTACCGCCCTTGAAGAGCGCCCGCCATGGCCACTCGACAATCTTCGTGTGCGGTGGTATTATGCCAATAATTGAGCTCTGGTGCAGCATCGTTGATATCTTGCTCGCCTGCACGGACACCAGATTGCCGCCAATACCGTTAATGATCGGCTGAAAGACCACAAACCCATTGAAGACCTCCACAGCGGCGTCCAGCACGAGACCGCCGAGCCTGCGCGGGAATAAAGAGAAGTTTTATGAGCAAAGTTATTTAGCTGAGATGTGGGAGGCTGGGAGAAGGTATCTATATATATCTATATCTGTATCTATCTATTTCTGTATCCATCTATCTATATAGTTGTGTCTATATATCTGTATCTATATATTTCTATCTATCTATATCAATATCTATCTATTTATATCTGTATCTATATCTGCATCTATCTATCTATATCTGTATCTGTATCTATCTATATCTGTATATATCTGCATCTATCTATATCTGTATATATCCGTAATATATCCATCAATCTCTATATATCTATCTATATCTATCTGTCTATATCTATATATCTCTTTCTATCTATCTATATCTATATATCTATCTATATATCTATATCTATCTATTTATATCTGTATATATCTATATCTATAACTATCTATTCTATATATTTTTCTATATCTATCTATTACATCTACCTATATCAAACATTTGCCCCTCGTCCTCTCGGGCCTGCCTTAAGCCTTAAGTGGCACGAAAGCTATTGAACCTACTGAAAACTAATTAAATGGATGTTAATGCCAACAGCTATATTAATATCGCTGCAGTCTATAAATATAACTAAGTCGAGCCAGTAACTGTGCCGCGTTGACCCTCGCCGTGCGAGTCAAGGACGAGCGGCTAAGCTCTACCTCGCCGTCCTAAGCAAATAATAGATACAAATAAATAATAAAGGCAAAAAATCGATCAATCAAAAAAAAAAAAACTTCGCCAAATTTAGCACAACTAATGCCATGAAGTGGCAAAAAAAAAAGAAGAAAACAAATAAAAAATTGGGCACAATTTGTGCTTATCACGTTCCCATTGCGGCGCCAGCTACTTGAGAGCAGATTGGGACGCGGAGCCCGTGCGATCTTACCCGCTGATGCAGAGCGCCGAGAGCACTGGGACCCAGCCACTTTTTAGCACCGGCCGCGTATAGTCGTTCTTCAGCACGATGACTACCCACATGGGCAGCAGCACCAGGTAGCAGGCGACCACAACGAAAGTGATCCACAGATGGGTCTCTGCAAAGGCAAAGGCAAAGGCATAAGTGGGGGAGTGGAATGGAAGAGGTGAATGAAACACTCACTTATGTTCTCGTAGAGCAGCGAGGCAATGAAAGACAGCAGACTGATGGAGACCACGTCGCCGATGGAAGCAGCCAGAGGCGTAGCCAAGTTGTCCGGATTCAAGTTATACTTTTGCGAGAACAGAATCACGGCGACCAGCACAAAGTCTGCAAAGAGAATATATAGATAGTATATAGTATCTGCTAGATAGATGTAAATCTCTCTAGTTAACACTCACCCAAGACGAAGCACGACGAGGTGGCCGTAAACATGGCCGATGCAGTCAGCAGCATCACGTTCTCGAAGTAGAAGTTGCCCGTCATGGCCGCGCCGACGCTCGTCGCGAACATGGCCACCAGGAAGGAGGCGACCGTGGACTGGACCTGCACCAGCGCTATGTTGCCCACAATCATGCTGATCACATTCGAGCGGGCCGTCATGTTGCCCAGGTTCACCTGCGTGGAGAGGCGCGAGGCGAGGCACATGTCCAGATTACCCTTCAGGCCGAGCAGCGCCGGCACCAAAATAAACAGCTCGCTGACGTTCTTGAAGACGTACCATTTCTGCGATCACAGAGCACAATCGTAAAACTCGGTTAATATTATATATATATAGAGTGGGGAGATATTGCACAGGTAGCGATTTATAGCTGTTCATAAACTGCGATTAAAATCTGTGCGTGTTAGTGACGTCATTTGGCGAGGCAAACAAGGCTGAGCTATATACTATATTGATTACTAATTGATTTGATTTGGGGTTCGGGGCTCGGGGTTCGGGTTTCGGTTTGGGTTACGGTTTGGTTTGGGTTTCAGTTTGGGTTCGCTGTGGCTCTAACAGGCAGCCGCCGCCCGTAACTGGAGCAGCGGTAAATTATTACCAGAATTTTCAGACTAATTAGCAGGCGAATAAATATTTATTATATTTATTTATGCCCAAAAGTCTTGGCTCTTAAAAGCCATTCACTGCCAGCTCCAAATCGAAAAGTCTATACATTTATATATGTGATGACGTAGGATATGCGCTGACCGTTTATGGCAGCGCTCTCCAGACTGTCAAGATAGTGGCACTTCAAAGTGCGTCGAGCCAGGCACTGCTCGACTAAGAGATACTCGCACTACTTTCAAAGTGAACAACTTCTAAACGTTTCTACACTGCAAGGGCATCCTTACGACTCACTGTGACTCGGCTGCTGATAGAGCCTGGCCGTTCTAGAAATAGTTACAGAGATAACACGCTCATTTCGTGATTGTTGATTAGCAATAAACAACGGCTGAAGCACGAGTCTACATATAAAAATATAGATAGATGCGCTGAAGTCGATAAGAGTTCGTTAAGAGAAGAACTAGCAATCAATATATATAAGAAATAATTAATATTGTTGATATTGCCTGTTGCTGACTGCCTAATACTTGTTCACTGTTCTAAAACAGTTTTATCATTTGTGTGGGTGTCTCTAGAGGAAGTCTGCAGGAATATTGCTGTCTCAATTTGGGGCTCTATCTTCAAAGTTTTTACTTGGCTTTGGCAGTCAAAGCTTTTTCCGATTTGCCTTGGCTTAAATGAGCGCAAATATATATTTATTTTATTTTATTTTAATTTTTTTATTATTATTTAAATATTATATTCTTATATATATTATTTTTTATATATTTAATCATATTTTATATTTTTTATTATTATTTATATTTTTTATTATTTTGATTTATATATATATATATATATTTGCATTTATACGGACAGACGGAAGGAGTTTACCCAAAGCCAATATACTCTTTTCATATATGAACTACGTGATCGAGTATGGAGACTACAATATTATTGAGCTCAAGCAACACATAGAATATGCTGAGGAGATCGCACATAATCAGCATCATCAACTGCTTGATAAAATACGGAAAGATCTTAACTGTTTATAAGACTAGGATGGCAAGGACAGTCTCTAGCTTCAATAATTTACATTCTGTCAATTCGTAAGACGAAAAGTGCTAGAAACTAATTTACGCTTCTTACTTGAAAGACGAGCATTAGAGCTTTAACTTTCCATTAAGAGATATAGGGATATGTAACGTGATTCTACATATAGAACAAGCGGTTAGGATCTCAAAGAAACAGCATCATCAGCTGGTCGATCTTATAGGAAAAAATCTTCACACTTTATAGGTCGAGTCTAGACAAGGACTATATATATTTTGAGAGCAATATAAACACGATGTTTTTATAATATATTCTACATTTTAAATCTCTGCCCCAATAATTTTTATAATATATTCTACATTTTAGATCTCTGCCCCAATAATTTGCATTTATACGGACAGACCGAAGGACATTACACAAGGCCAATATACTTTCATCATTTTATGAACGAGCATAGGAACACAAACTTCTAAAATATATTTATATATGACTATGTAATGTTGCTGTGCTCCAGCAACATATAAGACACATAGGACAGACTTTCGTCTGTCTGTGATCGCACATGATCCACATCATCAATTGCTGCTATAGAAAACTAAAGCAAATTGTCTTTGTCATCCTTAGATATATCTAACAATAATCCGCATCAAGAGCTGTTCGATCTATTAGATCTGATCTGATAGAAAACCAAAACCCTTATCACACTTCATCATCTTCGGCATTCGTTCTACCCGAACAGTTGCTCGTTCTTCAATCAGACAGGAAGGAAGTTGAGGCATTCGGCGAAGTGAGCTATTCAGACAGACTCCAAAGTGGGGCTGAAGCCGCTCGAATGCAACTAAATGTGAAATTGTAATCTCGACAGAGCAAATTGAGTGGGCGATTGCGGCAGATTCCATCTGCTGTCGTTCCCGGGGAACAGCTGCTTTCGTGTGCTATTCGACGAATGTTCTCAGCGATCTCATAAAAACAGCTCATTTCGATGTTTGGCCTGGCCTGGCCTGAGCTGGGCTGGCCTGGGCATGGGCTTTGTTATCTGTAATTTTAATGAGTCGAGGGGCGGACAGACAGGCTGACTGCGCGAACCGACTGTCATTAGATTTTACAATTTAATTTGCGTGTCATTTTAATTGTGCGCACCTCTTTTATCTAACGACATCTTGCCACTTGCGCAATGCCAATGGGGCAATTTATGAGATTTATCAGCCCGACAGAGACAGCCTGATCGAGAGAGAGCGAGAGAGCGGGCGCTCGTGCCCATTAGCCAATCAGCGAACCGAAAAAATGAAGTCGAAATGGCTCGGTTTGGAGCGGCCGTGACACGCGGTGCCGCCATTTGGCTAAAGCGCCAATTTAATGGAGCAATCAACATTTGTATTTGTACTTACCTCGACGCGTCCCAGCACAATGCCCGCTCCGATGGTGCCGATGCCGGCGAGCAGGAACGGTATGGAGACCTGCAGCAGTATGGTGGTCCACTTCTCCTGCTTGATGCCGGGCCGATTGAGTGCCAACTTCTCCTCGGAGCTGCCATTGATGCCGGCGATGCTGGATGCGTCCGCTGCCAGGGCACACGAGCTGCTGCCTCCGCCGCCGCCGCCACCACCACCGCCACCTCCTCCACCGCCGCCGCCGCTGCCGCCGCCCGCCGCACCTGGATCCGGTTCGGAGGATGCTATGGACGTCGTGATGATTGAGCTTAGTGAACCAGTTGTTGAATGTGGAAGGCCGGACAACTTCTCATTGTCGGGGTCTGTGCAGTGCGTGGATGACAATTGACAAGGTGGAAAGAAACAGAGATAGGGAAAGAGAGAGAGAGATGCAGTTAGTAAGGGCAAAAGCTACAGCTACAATTTGTCTATGTGTGTGTGTGTCTGTGTGTGTGTGGGCGTGTCAGTGTGTATCTGTGTGTGTGGGTGGGTGGCATGCAACTGTAGTCAAGAGCGTTGTGCAATTAGCAAGACCATTAATTACCATTACAATAAAACATTTGTGTATTCTCATACCCTAACTCTAAATATATCTATAAAAAAAAAGATGTTTGTTGTCATTGTTGTTGTTGTTGTTGTTGCTGTTAGCTTTTTGTCTGCTGGCCTAAACGGGTTTAGAACAATTATTGTTGCTGTGTGTTTTTTTTAATACTTTTTTTGTGTGTTTGTGTTAATAAATTACAAATCGTTCGTCCATAAAAGGCGCAGACAACAAAACAAACAAACAAACAGCAACAACAACAACAACAACAACATTAACAAATAGCATGCAATAATTAATAAAGACTTTTATGCGGTTTATCATTCAGTATAAACATGCATGCGATCTGCGATTGTGCGCTTATAAAATAAGAATAAATACAATATAAAAATAAAAAGAGTCTGACATGAATTTGGAAGATTCTATCGCGTTATCACACAATGTGTTAGTCAGAGTGTGTCTCTGTGTGTATCTGCGTGTATTTCTTATGATTTCAAATCAGTTTGAAGATAAATTACAGCTGAGCATAAGGCGCATAAGTTTATAGAAGGAAGTAATATAACTTCGATGTGACCGAAGCTGGCAATAACCTTACAGAGCATTACCTAGTCGAATCTCACTCGAAATGACCTTATGAACTATATCTATATAGCCTGCACTTTGAATACTATTATTATTAGATATAATATTATTAATTTTATTAGATATCATATACTAAATCATATCTGAGGCCACAGTATAAGGTCGATTATAAATGGACAGATTTTGTTATGCATAAAAACCTTTATTGATTCTAACCACACTTTAGTAACGCTAAATTTTGAATAGGTTACAAATATTTATACCCTGAGCCCATTGAAAATGGGAAATCAGGGTATAATGTTTTTTTTTTTTTAAATAATTTGTTTATTTTTTATTAATTTTTAACAATATTTAAAATTTTTTAAAATTTAATAATTTTTAATAGATTTTTTAAATCATTTTATTACTTATTATTTTTTAACAATTATTGATTTTAAATAAGTATTAATTTGTAATAATTATTAATTGTTAACCATTTTTAATTGCTTAATATTATAATCTCCTTTGATTATTTCATATTAATTAAATTATTACAAATTATTCATATTATTAATTTTTAACCATTTTTAATTGTTTAATAGTATAATTTTCTTTATTTTAAAAAATTATTTGTTTAATTATTAGAAACAAATTTTTGTTTTTTAAATAAAGGAAATTATAATATTAAACAATTAAAATTGGTTAAAAATTAATAGTATAAATAATATAATATAATAATTGGACAATTTTAATAAAAAATTTATTTATTTAATTAAAATAAAATAATAAAGTCAAAAAGATAAATAATTTGTAATAATTTAATTAATTTGAAATAATTATGCAATTTTAATAAAAGCAATGTATTTATTCAATTATTTTAAAAATTTCATTTCACTTGAAAATAACTGATTTGTTGTCTGTTGAGTTAAGCTAATATATGTATTTATTGATAATGGAAGAATATAATCAAGTTTTAGGGAATTTTCGGGAATTTACTTAATTTTATGCTTATTGTTCTGGGAATAAATTGAGTTTATTTTGATGAATCTTTGCATTTTTAAAGATCAATTTTTATTATATATACTATATTTCACTATCTACAGATATAATAGATCACATTAGGTGCTACTAAGGTAAGTAAACTTTTATATCCTATGTCCCATGAGTGGATATCTTGTGATATATACAGGAAATCTTATGGAATATATTATACATAATATGGAATTATATTATATATATATATTTATCATGATGTATAAATATTATGTTTATACATTATATATGATATTAATCATACATGCATCAATATATATTACAATATGTGATACCTTATATATTTCATATATATATTTATCATATATATTCGAAGATTGTATATCTATATATAGTATATATGCTATATATGTATAGTATATATTGTGTAGTAAATTTTATCAAATTTTATACATAATATATATATTAGCATAAGATATAATACATTATATACAAACTTTACATGATATATAAGCGATATATGGCTCCATATACATATATATATATTCCATATATACCCTATAAGCCATATCTTATATGTATAACCACATATAATAGACAATCGGACAATCAATCAATCCAACTTGAATACTCTGTAAAGTCTCAGTAATAATCATAATAATAACTGTACAATTACGATAATAAAAGGTAAGCAAGAAAAAGTCAAGGAAAGTTGGGAAATATACAAAAGAGCGAGAGAGAGAGGCAGATATAGATAAGAGATACAAATAAATAAAAGAGATCAAAGGAAACTACTAAAAGTCGGGAGTAGAAGTAGTGGAAACGGGCACAAATATTATATATCGTTTTCGAGTCGAGCAGCACACTTGTAGGCAGTAGCATTATCCTACTCGCAATTGGGGGCGGGTGATTGGAATATAGTAGTGGATAAATCGTTACGAAACTATGTACAATGAGGGATGCTGCGCCTGCGGATGCTGCGAGTCTTCCGCTTCACCTTCTTCAGCTCGCGTCTTCACTCACCGTTTCCGTTGTAGATGGTAAATAGCTTATATTTATCATCGAGGGCCGCGTCGAGCGGCGTGGTTGTTGTCATGGTGGACAGTTGCTGTTGGTATGTTGGGGGCGTGGCATATGATGAGGACGTTGTTGATGATGTGTTGTTGTTGTTGTAGTTGTTATTGTAGTTGTTGTTATTGGTGTTGTTATTGTTGTTGTTGCTAATTGGATTTATGTTGATTGTGGTGGATTGAGGCGACGTCGGCGCCGGCGCCACGCCCTCATCGTCGCCGAACTCGGCGGCATCGTTGTGCGCCGCATACGCGGACAGCCGGCGCACATTGAGCGGCGAGAGCGCTGGCTTCGATCTCAGCTTCAGCTCATTGGGCACAGCTGCCGCCGCCGCCGCCGGGCTATCGGACGCCGTGTGACGGTTGTTGTCTGTGCTAGAGTCGTTGGTGTTGCCTGCAGTTGTTGGTGTTGGTGTTGTGGGTGTTGTTGGTGTTGGATTTGGATTGTGTTGCGTGTGCGCTGTCTGCGGTTCGTTAGGCTGAGACATTTTTGCATTGGCATGTGTAAGTGTGAGTCCGTATGTGTGTCTTGGCTTGAAGCATGCGCTAAATGAATCTTATTGCTGCTCTGAGTATTTGCAGTAGAAATGCATCAAATTGAACTACAATTGAAACTAAAAGCCGTTCTATATAACTATTAAGGATCTGATTTTTTTTCTATTTTTTTTTTATATTTTATCTTAAGCTGCTTCAATGTCTTCTGGCTGCTGGCATTGTGCAAAAGTTGTGTCTTCTGCCCTAAAGGTTCTCGATTGGAACTATCACTGAACAAAATCGAAATATCACAACAATTTTATTGACTTTGCTTCACACATATGTGAAATAAATAAATTAATAAATTATAAATGAATTGCAAGTCTATTTGAATTATATATAATAAATATATATAAATATTTTTTTTTTTTTTTTGGAAAATTTTTAAGAAATATAAATTGAATAAAAAATGTTATTGAAAAAAACCAAAGCCATTTGGTTTACATTGTGTGTGGTGTGTGTGTGTGTGTGGGTGTGTATAACGTCCTGTGTGTGTGTCCAGTTCGTTGTGCGTCCAGTTCTTCGAGGCGGGTGTGTGGGTGTAGGCGTGGCGGGTACTATATCTCTGTTGGGCGGAGACGGGACAGAGCTTTAGTCACCGGACCGTTGATATGGCTGCAAGCAACAATATATAACGTTCATATATATATTGCTGTGTTCTCTTCTTCTCGTATGTTAGTTGTAGAATATTCAAAAAACAAACAACAAAAAAAAAAGATCACAATAAAATGAAAAGAAACACAATAACCACAAAGAAGGAAAGGAAAATGCCACACTGCCGGAAATCGAGTCACGAAACCAAACCGAAAGCTCCAACTGAAATGCGCCAACGGCAATACTTTTACTCCCCACATCTTGGGCTGCCCCAACGTGTTGCACTTCCGCGCGCGCGCAACAACAATTTCCCCAAAACAGCGGCCAACTGCGTCTGTCTCTCTGCACTTGGCCAAAGCAGGCCTTGTGCTGGGTCGCATTAATTAGCAGCAAATATCTCATAGAAAGAACCTTGCCAGGCGGCGCTACCGACTGCCCAATGCTCGCTTACAAAATCTTAAATCTATTTTTTATTTTTATTTATTTTTAATAATATTTTTATTATTATTTTCAGATTCATTCGTAGGATGCATTTTTAATATATATATCATAATTTGCTTGTATATAAACTTGATTTGTGCCACGCCCATTGTGGGCGCTTAGACACAAATATGGGTGTGTGTATAGAGTCAACAAGTCAGCAAGAAAAATGTGAAAAGCCACAAAAAAAATTAGAAAGAATCTAAGTGCTAATATACCCGACTATAACATTCATATACATATACATATCTTCTATAATAAATAAAATAATATGTATTATGTATCTGAACAGCTTAATTATGGCATGTCAAGACATGGATATGTGATTGGATATAGATGATATATATATTAGAGGAATTCGTCAACAAATCATATTAGTTATAAAGCTATAAAGGCTAGAAATCAAGATGAAATCAGCTATATAAGCTAAGTATTTTGATCTTGACATGGATATGTGATTAGATATAGATGATATATAGATTAGAGAATTTCTTCAACAAATCATATTAACCTAGATCAAATCAGCTATATAAGCTTAGTGTTTTGATCTGGACATGGAAATCATAGTATTTCGATCTGTTTATACATATATAGAAGATGCTCATGTATGCAAGAGATGCCTAAACAACTCTATATATTACATATCAAACTTCAAGAGAATACAAAACCTTTTATCACTTAATAAATAATCCAAAAAATTGTCAAATTCCGACGTTCTCAGGAAGCATAATCAAATACTCTTAAGACACCCTCAAAATAACTATATTCCTCACAATATATCTTTTTCAAATTTCACATCATCATGTATGCAAGAAATGCCTAAACAACTCTATATATTACATGTCAAACCCAAAGAGAATATAAAACCTTTCATCATCTCAAAAAAAAATATAATCCAAAAAATTGTCATATTCCAACGCCTTTAGTAGGCATAATCAAATAGTCTTAAGACTCCCTCAAAATACTTATAAACTATATATATTTCAAATTTCAAAATTGGCTTTCGACCAAGCCAATATACTCCCTTTATTAACCCAACGAACGGGCATATAAACTAATCATTAATTTGTTTGTCGCTTTTGTTTTTTGTTTGGCCAGTCAACGACTCATTTGTTTCGTTTCATACATGTTTATGAATATTTATATATAAATTATATGCATATATGTTTTTCTGTGTGTGTTTCCAACAAATTTTGCCGACTGCTGGGAAGTTAGGGACCTGTTTTCATGCGAAGCGTGTTTAGCGGCGGCCCACACATTTTGCATTTGCATTTGGCTTAATGAAAACATTTGAGCAGCGGACACAGAAAAGCAACCAGTTTCGGCCATTCGAATCTGTGTTAAAGTGAAAAACACGCAGCTGCAGCGGCAGCCAAGCAGCTCAGGCAACAACAACAGGCAACAAAAGCAACAAGCAACAACAACAAGTGGTTGCCAAGCGTTGCCAGGCTTTGAGCTTGTGAGGCTTTTCAAGTTTATGGACATTTGACAGGTTATTCGATTAGATTTGGAATCGATTGTTGTTGCGACAACAGAAGCCACAAATACACAAGATGCAGCGCCAAGTCAAGCCGCAACATGGTCACGTGCCAAGAGCGAGTCGTAAATCCAAAGGCAATTCTCTTACACATTTATTTATATAGAATGGACAACAGCAGTTGTTGATAAGGCTTCGATTATCAAGTTTTTATTATCAGAGGCCTCCAAAATAAAATGAAGAAATTTAATAAACTTTTGTAAACAAGCAACAGATTTGCTAAAACTTAATCTGAAGTAAGTTGAGCTCTTATATACTCCGACTTTTGAGTCACATTAAACTAAGAGGGGAATGGGGAAAAAGGTTTTTGGGCCTAGTTTGTTTATCTGTAATATGGGTAAATAATATTTTTTTAAGAAGTACTATTTAGATATCTGAAAGGGCTCTTGCTCTACTTTAAAAATACTTTTTTTTTTAATTTCAGAATAATTTTATCTGTTCTGAAAATATTATGTATAAGATATAGCTCTGCTTTCTGACTCTTCTCACTCACTTACACTTCTCTGTATTTCTCTTTCGCCCTCTATAAAGATTTTTCTATACAGAACAGATCGTAAATGAATAAAATTTTCATATATCATAACAAAATTTCATTCACTTTCTTAGACCATAACTAAATTTCCTTTAAAAACAAATCCTTCGCCTCTTCACCTTCATTTCTCTGTCTTTCTCTTTCGCCCTCTATAAAGATTTTTTTTATACAGAACAGATCGTAAATAAATTAAATTTTCATATATCATAGCTAAATTTCCTTTAAAAACAAACTTTTCACCTCTTCACCTTCAGCTCTGGCGCCCCCCGTCAAAAGTCATTGAAAAAATATGGCCAATTCGTTGTCAGCTCATTGCTGTTAGCAGCACATGAATATACGACAGCTGTCTACATTTTATATGCCTTGTCTAGATTTTAGATAATATTTATTATATTTTATACACCTCAATTAGGGTATATGAAAAATTAATGATAGCTACTTAGCGCTCCACAGATCTCAATCAAAGACATTCAAAAGCAGCATGTGTGTAAATAAATAATAAAAATAAAAAAATAACAAAACAAGTCAAGATACAATTTCCGAAAAGTAGCATAATCTAATCAGTGTAAAGCTCATTGGGCACTATGACAAATGCTAAGGCTAAACTGCTGTGGGCCAACTTCGCCGGAAAGTGGCGGCACGTGACATTGTGATTATTTACAACAGCGATGCACTTCAGATTATATGGCACATTGCCACGCCTATGGCGTAAATCAGCAATTAGGAAGTATCGATAGACGATAACACAAAGGGAAGTCGAATGGAAATAGTGAAAGGCGAGCAGAAGCCACAGCTCAACTGCATAACGAGATTTGAAATGAATTTTCCCTGTAATTAAAACTAATTTTCATCTACGCTTATAACTATGAGCAAGTATCGATAAACGATAACACAAATAGAAGTCAAATAATATAGAAGCATTGAAAAGCGGGTAGAAGCAGCGAAAACAACTGCATGAAGAGGTTTTACATGAATATTCATATATCTAAAGCTATTTCTCATTTACGATTATCAACTACGATAAAATATCGATAGGCGATAACACTATGAACAGATAGGCAAACATGGAAAGCAGAGAAAAACAATAAATGAATACTTTATAAGGAATCAACTGAAATATATACTCATATATTTAGAGCTAATGTAGTTAGCTATCGATAACTAATTTATCGATAAATAATAGAACTGAATGTATATTCACATAATAAATGTAGATTTCGATTAAAAGATACATTTATACGCTTAGAATCTACATTTCTTTACTCTTACACAACTTTAAGAAACTATCGATAGACGATAACATTGTTTAAATTGCAATTAAAGCAGGTGTTACTTTGTAGCATTCACCAAAGACCAACTATTGCGTATTGCTTTATGTAGAAGCCGCCCAAGTATATTTATGACTCAATTTATCAGTCTACCTACTTATCGACAAGTTAATCGATAAGCAAATATACCCTTTGATGCTGCATGATTCATTCAAACAAAACAAAAGTAGAAAGAAACCAATGAAAAACAAACTAATCTAATCCGAAATCGAGGCCAAAATTTTGCTATAGCTGTGTGGATATATAGAAATATATTTGTTATATATAAGTTATATATATATGTGTGTAATGCTATTTCTTTTCGGCACTTCACAGCGATAATATTTCAATTTGTGCCTTTTGAATGCGGTTATCAGTTTGTTCAATATTAAAATCGATTAACTTTATTATCAAACACCTGATCGCAAGGGGACAAAGTAGACGATGCCACAATATGTATATGTAATGGCCGTTAAGACTGACAATAGGGTAATACGATTATGTTGATTTCAGCTATAATTCTTATCCCAAACGCGCATCGCGCATACGTCCCGTTGCACGTTCAAACACATTTGAGACGAGAGCAATTTAGCTTAATGAACAGAGACACAGACACAGACACAGACACAGACACAATCGCAGTCAGAGTCACAGTCACAGCCACAGCCACAGTCAAGTTCAAAGTCAGCAGAGAGACAGTGAGACTGACGAACCTAATTACTTGCAAAGCTGACTAGCTGCTAAATTGCACTGAAAACTACAAACTAAGCCGTAAAATCAAACAAAAAGCGCCAGTTGTTTTTTTGTTTATATTCTTCATACGCTCTTTTTGTTGTTTTCGGTTTATTGTCAAATTGATTTCGTCTTTGTGTTCGCCTGCTCAATTGAACTGGCACATCATTTCGATTCGATTCCATTTTAAATGCGGAACTCTTTCGATGACTAGTACGCAAATTGTATAACTATTTCCCAATCCACACACAGCTGCCCCTCAGCTTGCCGTGAAAGTATTGTATCGATATAATATGGATAGATATATACAAATACTTTGGATAGTTAGTCACACTCCAGTTTTAAAGGGAACCTATGTTGGTTGGTTTTCGAGTGTAATTAAATTGAAGAAGCATCTCCTCAAAACAGCCATTCAGAGTGCCGTGATGATTTATTAATCACCATCAATTGCACCTCGTGTGCCGAGTGAATAGATGTCTATCGGTTCTGGCACGTCAATCAGAAAGGCTACAAAAACTTTTAACTACCCATCAAAATTCAGCTGGCATTAACATTTTATTAACAGCGTCGATTACAAATATTCCCAAATGGCTAATAGCAACCGAAAAAGCTCTACCAATCCGACAAACGGAATGATAAAGCGTATGGAAATGAACAAAACAAAAGTCAAAATTTTAGCAATTTGCCAAAATTTTTATAGGTTCCTTGTTTTTTTTTGCACGTTTTTGCATACCCTGGCGCACACGAGCCGCTGCTGCTGCGTGGGTGGGCAGAGAAGTTGGTTTAAGCAACAAAAAATATAAGAGATCACTCAATAAGGCATTGATGCATAGATGGCGCTGCTAATAGGCGAAGCTAGATGAGTCGATGCGTATTATAACTATTTATTAGTTAAGCTAAAATATGACAACATTTTTAATAATAAATTTTGTTTTAACATAACTCAAGCGGAAGCAATGATAGTTTTAAATATTATTTTTAAGCTGTTCTGTAAACTAAATACCTCTTTTAACTACAACCAACAGTCACAACTGATTATTCCACTTAGGCTCGATAGAAAACCTCTTCAACTTGACCTAATCGATTGATATCGATTGATGATTACAGATACAACCTATGCTGAACGCTAAGCTAAAGTTCTCCGCAACATTTATGAGAAGGGGATTACCCAAGCACTTCCCAGCCCTTTCAAGTTTTGCCCAGCTCAATCACACAAACTTCCTTATAGACTTCAACAAAAGTCAAGTCGTAAAATAGATTCTTATCTAATGAGGAAATTTCAGCTTAAAAGCAGAGAATGAGGCAAACTTTTCAAACGACTCTCGCTAGTTTCATGCTATGATATGATATGTAGCATCTGTCGCCGTCGTCTAATGGGCCCGTGGCCCGGGCCGTGCGTTCAGCAATCCGCTTAAAAAAAAAAAATACCGTAGTCTCAGTGCCTGAAATTAATTTGCAAAACGTGAGCTAAATATGCGCGGTCTGTTAATTTCTATTTATTTTCATTTATTGTGATTAAGCTGCAGCACTGTCGACAAAGTCACACAATATATACATATATATTATGTATATATATATATGTATGTATGAATCTTTATATCGTATAGGCGCATAGTTCCCAGGCCTAAAGGTCTTCTTACTTTGCGAATTATTTTAAATTGCAAAATTTAAAGACACACAAGAAAGGGTTTACCAAATGGTAAATGCTCAACTAGCAGATACTCTTACTCTTCCATACATCATAAATTATAAATAAAATTAGTCTCATTTTGGTATGTGAGAAGCGATATAAGGAAAGGTCTCATTATGAGAGATAGCAAGGAATATCATTAGGGAGAGAGAGAGAATCTGTGCTAAAGAGGGAGAGGGAGAATCTCTACTAACGAGAGAGAGAGAGAGAATCTCTACTAAGGAGAGAGAGAATCTCTACTAAGGAGAGAGAGAATCTCTACTAGAGTGAGAGAGAGAGAGAATCTCTAGTAGAGAAAGAGAAAGAGAATCTCTAGAGAGAAAGAAGTGATTCTTTCTAGAGACAAATATACAAAAAAGAGGGAGAACGAGGATGATATGCTGCAAAAAGCTAGATCAAACTCTCGTTATCCAAAAGAGAAAGAGACAGAACGGAGAAGACAAAGAAATATTTAAGTTTCTCTAACTTGCTAACGTGACTAAACTGCAGCCAGTAAAACATTTCCGTATACAACATAAAGAATACGATTCAGCATTCATTACTAACTCTCTATACTCATATATAAGCTCACCCAGCGCTCTATTTCAATACTACCTCTCCATACGCATTCATTAGCCTCACTCAGCGCTCTATTTCGCATGGTGCGATAAAAAGAATGGCTAACTAATCCCATGATTCGTGAGTACCTAAGCATCTATAGCTATAATATATGGGCAGCTAAGTGCTGCTAATAGTTAGCAAAAGGCTTAAATTGCGCTAACACAAATCGATCTACGGCTAATGCTGAATATTTATGAACGATGCTCGACATTTCGAATGATTCGAATGATTAATTCATTAATGCGTTAATGCAAATGAAGTAATTGAATTGAATGGCACAGAACGGCCGATAGGTAGGCAATGTGTTATCTAGATAATTTACATGTAATTATCTATGCATGGTCGCTGTTGCAGCACGAGTTCAGCGATTAAGAAACGTGGGCCAACATGTCGGCTACGCAATCTGTTCGATTCAAACCTGCACATATGCAAATTGAAGAGATCCCCAGCACGTGAGCACGGGCAGCAGCTACCCGACCCGAGCTCGAGAGTTCAGTGGGCCAGTCGCACGGCATCCTCAATTTGCATTTGGAGATTTTCATTTAGTCGATGTAAACGAACTTTTTAATGCAGTCACAACTAAATCTGATCGTAATAGTTCATAATTGATTCGCAGCCCGATATGGGCGGCGATGTGCTAATTGCGAATATACATATTTACACAATAAATACATTTATATATTTATATACGTATCCATATATATCTCATGCTTATATTACATTTGACGCCTGGCGCACAAAAAGCATTTCTATTGAAAAATGTTTTTATTTTTTTTTTTTCGGCCAGCTCTGTTTGGTTATTTCATTCCATATTCACTTAACTTTATTGCAATTTATTTGACAACAAGTTTTGGACTGCCTGCTTGTATTTACTTACTATATGACACCCAGAAAAAAAAGGGGTAGGTGTCGAGTCCGAACGACTTACTAATACTCTGTTTGCACTTGCAATTAGCAATGGAAATGGAAGTCATTTTCTGTTTGCCAACTATTAAACTAAGTCTATATTTTGATGCGACTGTCGAGCTGTCAAGAGTTGACATGATTGACATGATTTTCGCTATAATATTTGTAGAGGCGCCTGTGGGCGTCGCGCAATTAGCTATTTACATAAGTTGGGCAAGAGTTGAGACAAGTTTGAATTTAGCTAGCTTAATTTGATTGATTGAGATGTCTGTATATAAAGCCAATATACTTCCTTTTGATATAGTTAAAAGTAATCTATATATAAAGCTAATATACTCCTTTCGATATACTAAAAAACTAATCGATACATTAATCTAATATTCTCCTTTCGTTTCATGAATTAGGTAATCTATATACTCCTTTTGATATAACAAAAAATTATCTATTATATTTAGAAAGCCCTTTTCATAGAGTAAAGAAGTAATCTTTCTATAAAGCCAATATACTCCTTATCATACAACAAAGAAGAACCTATATATAAAGCCAATATACTTCTTTTCGACATATCATAGAAATAATCTATTTCGAAAGCCAATAGACTCCATTTGATATAACAAATAAGTTATCTACTTCGAAAGTCCAAACACTCCTTTTCATATAACAAAAAAGAAATCCTCCCATAAAGCCAATATACCTCCCACTCCATATATATAACTCTAACATAATGAAGTTATCTCTTTGGCAAGCCAATATACTCCTATTCACATAGCAAAGTAGTCAACCTTTGTGGCTTGACGACTGACGCAGGTGAAACCGTTGGAGATTCTCAGACATTGTCTGTTATTTCTGCTTTTTTTATTATATTTGTTCAGTTTGATTAATTTATGACAAATTTTTATTTTATTAATGAATGAACCGACAAGAGGAAGCCGAATTGGTTTCGAAAAAAAAAATACAATAAGCCAACAACAAATTTTGTTGGCTCCAAAGTATTTGGCATTAACGACGTCATCGGCCTGAGAAAAGTGTTAAATGCAGCAAAATACGTACATCTATACAAATATGCATATGTATATAGGTGTATACATATACACATACACATCCATACACCCATGTATGTATATCTGTTTCAACAGAAATTTGATTAAAAAATAAAGCCGAACTGGAACTGTAGCAAATGTCATTCAACTTGACTAAAAAAAGGAGAAGAAAAAACAGTCATAAGACAAAAAAACAGTTCAAGCCTGTGTGCACTGTCGATATGTCTATATCATATACACATACATATATACACACATATATCTATATCTATATATAGGCACACAGTGTAAAGGGTCATCAATCCATCAAGGTTCATCACTTTCATAACAAATATTACGACTATGAAAACAGTTGGAAAAAAAAGCAATAAACTTTACCAATTTATGGGCAAAGCTTTATTATATAGTAAGCTAAAGAGGTAACATCATAAAAAAGCAACTCTCACTTTGAGCAACACTTCTATAGCTAGTCAACTCCTACTCAAGAAAAGAAATGATCTAATCACATTACATAGTAAGTCGAGTCATATGTGAAGGAATGCTTAGATAAAGTCTTTGCTAATCAAAGTGAAGGTATAAAGAGTGCAAGCTGAAGCGAATCGACAGATTTCTGGCCAAATCATAAAACTAAATTCAAAATTTGAGCTAAATCATATTATTTTTATGGAACATTGAATGTCATAAAAAAAATTTAATATTTGATGCAGGTTCTGGGTAAAAGAAAGTGAAATGACGCAGATCAGAAGGAAGTGAATACCACAGATAGAAAACTATAACAGCCGTGCAATGTTGAGGTCTGTTCGACTAGCAAATACCCTGTAGCATGATTTCATGTACTTCTAGAGAACGAGTAAGGAAGGAACCATTATATATATATCCAGTCTGTGTGACCTATATGAGTTAAAAGTAAAAATTTGTGAGGTATGCTCGACTCCTAATACCCAGCAACCATTTTTTTTGTATTTTAAAAGATATTGGAGTACCTAATGAGATATTGAAGTACCTAATGAGTACTCCCATATCTTCTGTATACCTTCAAGGCATCAAATATATAAATAAATGTTGTGGCCTATGTGGGTTAAGAGTTTTGAAAGATTTCCAAGAAACTTGAGCGTGTTCTATGAGAATCAAAGCGTAAAATTCAAGTCTTTCGACAGCCCTAGACTAACTTGTCTATTGATTCAGCTGAAGCTGTGTCCCAACTTACAAGAGTCAAGTGAATAGAATTACTTTACTAACAAATAAACTAAGAGAGATGAAATATCTTCAAAGAGACAAATACTGGAGTGATAAAGAGCTGGAGAGAGTGATAAAAAGAGGGAGAGAGAGTAAGGCAAGTCAGCTGACTGGCGACTGGAGACTAAAACTGAGACTGAGAATCGAAGGCAGAATCTCAGTTTGAGTCTGGGCACAGCCTCATTAGCAGCACGCAGCAGTTCAACAAAGAAAATATTAAATAATGAGAAGTTGCACACAAAAGCAAACAAAGCTGAGGTTAGATTTTGCCTTTTTTTTTGCTTTTTTGTTTATATTTTTTATTTTTGCTTTTTCTGCTTTTTGTTTTTGTGTTTTAGTTGGGCTGAAACAGTTCACTTAGCGCGACTGATGACAATTTTGATTCCATGACCGCATTGAGCGGGCCAAAAGTCGACTAGCCAAATACCCTGTGTCAAGCGGAGCAAGGACACGAAATGCATGATATATAAAGAGATATAGAGAGGGAGATATCTATATTGATATAGTTATTTTCCTATTGAGCTGAACAATTGCAATTTGTGTGTCTTGCAGGCTGCTGCTGCTATTCACAATGGCCAATTGATTGTGAATTTAGCCGCGTATTGTGTGTAGGGCGAGCGCAACAAACGACGGCTAACAAACACACGAATGCAATTTGGCCGTGAAAACGAAATGCCAGCAACATAAATTAATTATTATTATTTGTATATTGTATTGAACAATGTTTTTTGTTTTTGCTTTTGCTTTTGTTTTTGTCTTTGGCAAATTAATATTAACTATGCATTAATTAAATGCTTTTGTTGTGTATATTTTTTTCTTGCTTTTTCGTTTGCCTTTCGTTTCGTTTGGCTTTGGCTTTGGTTCCGAAATCGCGTCGAACCTTTGAAAAAAAATATTTCAATTTCAACTTCAATTTTTTAAGTTTATTAATTATAAACATTTTTTTCTGTCGCTGCCAGGGAATTGTTTGCAGTGCATTATGCTTAACGCAGAGATTTTAATTGCCTTTTTTTCTTCATTGTTTTCATTTTATTGCATGCGAATTTACATTTACAATTTATAGAATTTATATGAATTGTATTTAATTGAATTATTTTAATTTACTTATTATACCCTGAGCCCATTGATAATGAGAAAATGGGAATCGATTAAAAACAAAATCGAAGTTCAGTTAAAAAACTATATCTCGCCCATATTTTAAGATAGAGACACCAAATTTTATATTTAGCTTTATATGTATCTTATGCAATTTTGAATTTTTTTTTATTTTGGATACCGGCCCCAAATTCCCCCAAATTCAATGAAAAATACAGATTCGACGGGGCTCAGGGTATCCCCTAGTCGGTCAAGCCCGACTAGAGTTTTCTTACTTGTTTTTTTTTTTTTTTTTTTTTTTATTTATATTCTTTTTTAATACCATTTTTTTACAAGTTCAAGTTGCAGTGGAGCGCGCGAAGCAAAAACTCGACGCGAAGAACTCGAGATTGAGCAATTCCTAGTTATAAAAACAATTATTCTCTGGCATATGTAATTCTCTGTTAAAATATTCCCATTCTTTTGCTGCCAGCCCAGGTGCTGCAGTTAAGCAGATCAATTACGCAAACATTAGCCCATATATCAGCTATATACCATACAGTTAGCTATGTACTATATAAAGATATTGTTTCTTCCATTGATTTCCGCCTGCCTTTCTACTGCTGCCTACTGCAGCAATCTAAAATTGTCGCAATTTGTAGCATTTTTCCTTCATTTTTATTAAATGTATTTTTTTTTTAATTTTCTTTTCATTTTGGTTTTTTTTTTTATTTGTTGTTTGTTTTGTTTTTGTTTTTATATAAGGCTTACGTTTGTTTCAACAACTTCACAGTGACACTTAGCTTACACTTTTTTAAATATTTTTTTAAATATTTTTTTGTGCACTAAATTTTGAAAAAAATGTTTTTGTTTTTTCTAATTTATGACAATTTGTTTTTTTTTTTTAACGAACTTTTGAAGCGTTTAAAAAACTGATTTATTCAACTATTTATTTTATTTTATTTTTCTTTTATTCCTTTTTATTTTTGCTCTTTTTTTGTGCACAAACAAAAACAACAAAAAACACAAAAGGGTCTGCCGCGCTGCTTCCGTAGCTATTTGAGTTCTGTGTTTTTTTTTCAGTATTTAATTGGGCTCGGTGGCTTTATTTTTTGGCTACGCCGTCTGCACCGTACGCCGGGATATTGTACACTGAATGTCCAAAGACGGCAAACACTTGTTAATATAACGCGTCAAAGCGTTTCATTAAGCGTCGCTGCGACGCGAGCAGCGGCAGCGACAGCGACGGCGCCGGAGCGTGCGCTTAGCTGAGGCGGCGGCGATCTGGCCGAATCAATAAGCCAAGCGAGCGACTAAACGTTCGACAGCTAAACTTCGAGCCTCCCGGCCACGACGAGCGTTAACGGCGAAGCCTGTTGATAAGCCAGCTGCGCCTCGCTCTCAGCGGCGATAACGGCGACGTCGCCGTCGTCTTTGTCTTCGTCATCAGCGTTGCGAGCTACTTTTGTTATCAATTGAAATCAAGTTCAGCTGTCGATAGCCAAAGCCAAAGCCAAAGCAAACGAAAACAAAAAAAAAAGCCCGTCGAAGATCAATGAATGAAAATGCTGCCGGCGCTGGCAGCGCCAGCGGCAGCGGCAGCGACGCACACACACCGTTAGAAGCAGCTGCTCGGCGCGGCAGGGCTCGACTCGGCTGGGCTCGGCTCGGCAATGGGTCGACTCGGCTCGGTTCGTTGCCATTCGGCTCAGCTGGGCTTTGCGGCTGTGACAAACGTCAGAATTTTTTTTTGACACTTAGCTCGAGTGGGCGCACGGCGCACGGGGCGCATGCTTGATGCGAAAGAGTTACGACGCCTCCAGCCGGGCCGCCCCACTATGCCCCATAGCGTTACTTACAGCGCCAAATGGATGCGATTTGCGGTGTTGTTATGTGACCCCATTTCGCCAAGTCTCAATTTTTCATTTTTGTTTATTTGATTTTTTGTTATTTGTTCTGGTCAGGATTTGGCGTGAGGACGTTACGTGATCTCTAGCGGGCATTCCGGTTCGACACGATTCATGCATTTGAAATACAATTAAAACTGTTCAAATTGCAACTCAAATTTGTTAGTAATATATCATTTAGCTTTTTTGTTCCCTCCCAAATATTCCACGACAAAACATAACAAACCTGGTCGGTTCATACCGCAGATCAATCGCCAGCTGGGCTGGAGATAAACAAGTAAGAAAACTCTAGTCGGGCGTGACCGACTGGGGGATACCCTGAGCCCCGTCGAATCTGTGTATTTCATAGAACTTGAGGAAATTTGGGGCCGGTATCCAAAATATAACAAAATTCAAAATTGCATAAAATACATATAAAGCTAAATTTAAAATTTGGTGTCTCTAGCTTACAACATGCGCGAGATATAATTCTTTAACTGAATTTCGATAGTTATCGATTTTTTAAAATAAACTTTCAAGTCTCTACCTCTTACAGAAGCTGAAATCGACGCGTTCAACCATAAGAACAGGGCTTAAAAATGTCTCTTGTCGTCCTGATCTAGAATATATATACGTTATAGGGTCTGCCACGCCTCCTTCTGCCTGTTACATACATCCAACAAGACCATTATACCCTGACCTCCCATTTTCAATGGGCTCAGGGTATAAAAACATGAAAAGCATTTTAGCTGCGACTGCGGCACACTCTATGCGCTCAACAATTGGACTTAGCATAATATATATCTGTACATACATATATATATATATAGACGTGCACAATCGACATCATGTTCGTTGCCAAAAAAAAAAAAAAGGTAAAGTAAAAAGAGAGAGAGAAAACAACAAATAAACAGGTTTATCCGCATCCGGATAATTGATATAAAAATGCTGACGATCATTGCCCATTTCTCTAGCCATCTCGCTTGCACGATGAACGCCCCGTGGCAAATTATATATATATAAATCTATTTATTTATATATATTTTTTCCCAATTCGAAAACATCTTAAGAATGGATTGGTGCAGGATGTAGACTGAAGAGTTTTGGCCAAATTGAATGGGAACGCACTCGAGGCGAGAATTGTGAAGTGGCCAAGCAAGTCGTAGACCCATAAATAAATATTTATAAATAAATGTTACGATAATAAGGCAATCAACAAGATCAACAGCTAGCAAATGAATGATCAAACAATTGTTTCTAATTATGGCAAGCCGCAAAAAGGCAAACAAAAGGTGACAAACAATCCAGAAATAAACAAACTTCTAATATCTACAATATATATGATTTGATATAAATAAATAGATGAATATAAAACTTCAATCTATTTCTAGCTCTTAAGTCTTGGATTTAGAAAGTTTAAATACATTTCTTTGCCCTCACTTTTCATTTCGTCTAGTTAGAAAAGACGACGAAAGTTTTAGTGCCAACTTTATAGATCCTTATATGTATATCTACATATATCTACGTATATCTACATACATATGTATATCAACTTTAATAAAAAAGTGCTTGACGTACATCAAAATGTAAACAATAAGAGAATCCGCGTTAATCAGTAAGCAAAACATGAGCGATTCGCGCAGGGTTCCGGGTACGCCACTCGGCTTAAACTATGTTTGCGCCGAGCTACTGGCGCAGATGACTATAGTAAGCAGCGCCATTTGGTCGTAACTTAGTTTTAGACAATTAAAGCAAATAGATATATATAATATATATGGGTATATATTTATATGTATCGGTATATCTATATACAATTCGACTTTAAACAGTTTTAAACAAGATTTACTATAAATATTATGTATACGCCCGCTGTCCCACAAATTGTTTTTATTTATAATCAAAAGTCAAGACAATACAGACTTATCATATAGACAGATAAGTGTCCATCCATGCAGCTACAAATTGTCGATCACTTTTTCGGTAAATCGATTAAAATCAATATCAAATTATATCGAAGCTTAGGCAACTTCTATAGACTCGTCTAAGCTATCTGCATAACTTCCCAAATAAAAATGTTAACAGGGCTTAAGACGATCTAGAGTTATTTGTTTATATAATTTTCCTTCCATGTCGTTCGTTAAGTTGTTTGGAAATCGTTAAAAATCGATATTAAATGGAAGTAATTTAAGTATTTATCGAAGCTTAGGCAACCTCTAAAGACTTCCCCATTAAAAGTGATTTATTATAGTTAAAATATATGGCATAGTTACAATATTTCATGCATCTTAGACGATCTCTAAAGAATCGTCTACACTTTCTAAATAGCTAACCCTATCACAGTGATTTCATGGCTTAAGATGATCTAAATCTATATATCTGTATAATTCTGCTTTCAAGATTTATAAATACTCGATATCTATTCCAGAAATCGATGTCAAACACAAATTATGTAAGTACATCCCCGCACCCAGGCAATCTCTAAAGATTCGTATCTTTCTCTCTTACTGAATAGCCTCAACTACAATAGTAGTTTCAGGGCTTTACGTTTTTACGCCCTTCATTAAATTTTAAGCGCACATACAATGTATGTAGTTGATAGTAAACAGTGCCTGGAGCCAGTTCGATGATGACTAGATGACAATACGAAAAAGTTTTGTGTTTGGGAAACACATTTGACAAAAGTCACGAATATTTTTGAGGTGCTGGGGATTCATACAGAACGAAGATGCATAGCGAGATATGTTACGGATGAGTCATGTGCGCTAAGGATGGAGACTATATATCACGCTTGCGATTGCGATTGTGAATGTGAATGTGAATGTAATTACGAAAATAACCCGAGTGGGGAACTTTTCGCCTCAGACATTGCACAGATAATGGATACGCGCCCCGCCGATACTCAGGTGCTTTCTTAAGAGCTCTACGAGGGAGTTGGGGTCTCGGCGACTGCGGAAGCGTCGTTGGGAAATGCACAATGGCGTGTACTTACACATATTAGCGCTTATCAGGCAGGTGAGTGGGGCTGTGGGGGCGGTGCTGTGGGGCGGTGCAGCCGCCTCATAAGACACAGAAGCCTCGGTGGGGCGGGGACTTACACGCGGTACGTGTGCGAGTGCTAAGGCAATTTTTAAAGTGTTTTACTCGAGCGACTTGTAAGTTAGTCGCATTTGCCTATTGACAGTCAATTGGCAATTGCTGCGGGGAGGGAGGGGCCGGGTGTTCAATCAAATAGTTGGATAATGGTCAATCAACTACCGGCAAATGCCGATTGCCATTTGATGCCGCGCCAATCCAGCGATCAATTGCCAAGTTTTTCGCTTTTATTGAGGTGGAGGGGGCGTGGGGGCGGACTAGCCTTAGACTTGAACTTGAACTTGCAACGGCTACTTAAATTATAAGCAAATAATATTGCTGATACGATCTCCACCGCGCGCTAGACACACACACGCTATCGAAAATTAGCAGGTGCAATTGCTGCCATGCACTACAGCCCACCCGATCCACCATCCACGGCAATTAGACACATGTAATGCGCCTAATTGCATTTCGCTAAACAAAACCTTGACTATTCGAAGCATGTCTATAGCGTCGTATCAGAGCCGCGTGCGCTCTTCAAAGGTCCAAGGCAGTCGTGGAGCATCGACCAAGGAATCTTCAATGCCACTCACAATGGGCCCTACCACTCCAAAATATGAGGAGGGAGGAAACAAAGCACTCAAGTGGCAATCAGCGTCGCGCCTGTCACTTTCTATTGTTACAATCTAATCGGCCTTCTATATCTTTAATTCCAACTATTTGTATACCAATGTAGCGCTGGCTATATCGCGGCAATATCTCTGCTTTTCATGTTGGAAAGTTCCCACAAACCGAAATCTTTACATTGTGAGAGACAGCGACAACTATTAAAGTTATATATTTATATATAATACTATAAGGCTATCATATTTTATAAAGATTTACGCCTCTAGTCAAATATTTTTAACATTTTAGTGTATTTGAGAAGTTACTTTTTGTAACAAATTAAAAAACAATTTATGTGACACTTGTTTAAGGCAATGAAAAAGTATTCTTAAAAAATATTTATTATTATTATTATTATTTATATATATCTATTTATTTATTAATAAATTTGTTATATACGTGGTTTAAATTGTTTAATATTTGATTTAAGTTAAATCTTAGCTGAAATTTAGCTTGTTTTCTAGCCTAACCCTTTAAGATCTTTGACCAACTTCAATTCAATTCAATTTAATTTCGTTTTTTTACACATATCTTCTAAAAGACTTTTACTGTAGCGACTTCACAATACTCTGCATATAACTAATAACTAAATTAATATGTCAAACTTTATGCTCATATATGCCACGCCTCCAATGGGCAGCTCATAAGGTTTATGCGACCATTTTGTAGAGTGGCTCAAAACACTTTACACTGCAAAACTTATTCAATTTTGAGGTGAATTCTAAACTTCTCTGAAAATATGCTCTCAAATGTATATGACGGGAAGTAATGCGAATTTTTTGAAATTCCTTCCCCTCCATTATATGGCAAAAATATATTCTTTAATAAAAAATAGAAAACCTATTCAACAGGCCTATGCTTTGTAACATATAGAGCGGCACTATTATACCTATGAACAGCACTATTATTTATATGAACACAGCTGTATAAATATTTACATTAACATCTAGTTGGATTTATCTGCAGAATAGATCAATGGGCCTTGAACCTGACAAACGTCTCTATTTTTAAACATTATCTCTAGATAATGTTTAAAGCAAAGGAAGTAGATTTTTGCTATAAAATAGGACTACTTGTAAAGAAGCTCAAAGGAGTTGAAACTGCAAAACTTGAAATTGCTAGCTGAACTTGGAGTACTCTGAATGGAAGTAAATAACAGAAAAATAAAGGGAATTTTTGGAAATTTCCCTTCGTTGCATCTTATTCTAAGCAAAAAATGGGTATATTTTTATTGTATAATGGAAAAACAAGCTTTTCATTTGGCTTACTGTCTGTGTAGTGCGGCACAACTATTTTTATGAACAGCTCACTCTATAAATGAGCACAACTGTTTAAATATTTATATTATTATCTAACTTAATTTATTTGTCAATAATAATAACGCCTGTTAAATTTTTTGAATATCTAGTTAAATTACAACCAAATTAAGTACAGTTTTGCTAGTATATATACCAAATTTCAAGCCAAATAACAATTTTATTTTGAAATGTGCCAAAGCATATGGATTTTGGCAAGCCCCTAAAGAGCGTCATGCAACAATTATAGACTAGGTACCAGACGAGAGTACAAATGGGTCTATAACTATTATGTGATGGGTGTAAAAATGAATTAAGTCAGGCAAAGCCAATATGCTCTCTTGCCCAACCATGATGGAGCATAGAATCACGACGGCATTTAGCTGCAATTTGAAAGAGTCATCAAGAGTCTTAGGAAAGTGAAGCATTGATCGTGGCAAGTGGTATAGAATGGGGGTGGCATATTCCTAGAATAGTCGACAGTTGTCAACAAGATTACTCAGGTGCTGGAGTGCTGGAGCGCTGGAGCGCTGGAGCGCAAGAAGCAGATGTGTATAAACGAATATAGATTTACGATAATGGTTATCAGCTGCGTAGACGACTACTTGGCCAGAACGTCTTGTGCGCTTAGTGCCTTGCGCCAAAACACGCTATTGTCAGCAGACATTAATTAAGTCCAATCAAATCGAATCGAATCGAATGTGAAGTGCGTTCGATGCTGACGCAAAATGAAACCAGATCCAAAGTCAGTTAACTTCATACTGGGCGTATTTTTTTATTTGTTTTCTTCCTCTACTTTTTTTGTGCTCTCCACTCCAAGCGGCAAACTCACTTGAGATACTACGGCAGATAAATGTATTACGTGCAAAGATTAAGAGTGCCAAAAGCGCGCACTCTGCACACAACTCAAAGGCCCCAACCACACCGCCCGCTCAAAAAGCCCAAATATCACGCCCAACTCAAATATGCTTTATCTATAAGAAATCTCACTCTTCTATGTATAATAATATAAAGTTAAAAAAATTCAATTTCTATTTAAATTAACAGATTTATATTTAGAATATATAACATATATATCAATCGTATATTTAATCATTTAAAGGGTATCTAGAACTCGTTTCGACCGGTATTTGTGAAAAGCGCGATCTTGATGTGAAGTAGATGAAAGATATGGGCCCACTCATGTCTACACCCATGCTACATGGCCAAAACCTTGAAGTACGCATTTACAGCAAAAGAAAAAGGTTTAAAAAATATATATTTAATAAAAAAAATACCCTTATCGGACGACGTTTGGGCAAAAAAAAAAGAAAAAATAATATATATTAATCAAAGCAATTTTTTTATTGAGATCCCACATGGAGAGTGTCGTATAACTCTTCTCTGGCCAAGCTTCTGTAAGAAACGTGATTCTTATCACGTCGATAGGGTTTTCGGTAATTCCCTATAGCAAAACAATGGGCTAAAAAAAGAAGCATTTGGCGTATGTGACTGATAGGATAGATCAGCTCGCTGATGTGTTTTTTTTTTTAGATGTATTATAAAGTACATGTATAAGTAGGGTATATATGCGTCTGTCAGTTTTTACTTTGTTACTTCTTATAAGTCAATTGATATTCAACTGTATATATCTGATAAATGCATATAGATAGATATTTGTGTAGGTATATTTTTGTAGTATAAGGTATCTAATCGTCAATCACTTCTATTTTTAAATCACGTAAGCAAGTTCATATTCATATGTGTAAATCTGACAGATAGAGTAGCTCTACTATACACACTTGTATAGCTTTATTTTTAATATAGGGTATCTAAGTGTCTAGCACTTTTATCTATTATAGAAATAGGTTCAGCCACTTCTATACATATGACGAGCATAGGGTATCTATGCGTATATCAGTTATTTTCTTCTGAATATTTACAAATTTAATGACTATGCTCACTCTGCTTTATATATATATATATATATATATCTATTTTGATAGATGTATTTTTGTATTATAGGGTATCCAAGCGTCTATCAACTGTATATTCCATTCATTTAATTCAATTCATATTTCCATGCATAACTCGGATGGGTAGTATAGCTCTGTTATACTTATTTTTATAGCATTATTGATAGCATAGAGTATCTATGCGTCTATCATTCTTATATTTCATTCATTTAGGTCGCTTCAAATTATTTTTTGTAAAAACCTGAAAGGTAAATAAATTTCTCTGCACATCCACTTATAGCAAGATTTATATTACCGGGTATCTATGCTTCTATCAGTTTTTACTTTTTCTACTCACAGTTCCTTCTATTATTCCCTTCTTATATTAGCCTCTACAATTACAGCTGTTGCCACAATTCAGTTATATAAATAAATTGTTCATTCAATAGTCGGTCTAGGGTAACTGTGCGTTGATCAGCTTTCCACCTACAGCTCATGTAAGTCAGTTGATAATCATATTGCATTCAGCTGTGCGGACTCGCATATTATAAGAGCTATCGACACGCGTCATTTGACTTGATTAGTATGTAAGTCAGCAACTGCTCAGTTCCGATGGATATATATAGATATGGATATAGATATATATAGCGCCGATTGGCATACGAGTATTTGGTAATACAATGAATTGGTAACTCATATATATATATATATATATATATATATATATATATATATATATATATATATATATATATATATATATATATATATATATCTCGTTAGTGTTGGCTTAGCCTAATACGTAACGGCGACCTTGCCCCTGAGCCTTCGGCTAGGGCGAGTCGTCTCGCCCATACGCAATGACAATTTAAATGAGCGTTAACTGCGGCTCTATTAACAGCTAATTCTCGATACCCATATACGACTTCCGATAAACACTAATTGCCCCAGTAACAGTAATAGCAAATCGACAGATTAGTTGAATATTAAAAAGAGTTTTCAGTCGAGAAAATATAAAGGGAGTTTTAAACTTTTCCAAGTTATACGAGTTTGGTCTCAAACATTTATGACTTTAAGAGGAGGATTATAGAAGATAGATAAATAAATAATATATATTTGATATTCTATTTAAATAAAATATATTTTTTATCATCTATTTATCTCAGATCTAATCGGTTCGAATCAGGAAATGATTAAATTTTAGTTAGCAAATAAATCCAACTTTGTCTAAGATTTGCTTAGTGAAGAAGTAACTCAACTGAACCTCAAATCATACTATAAAATTGAACCACAAACCGAACCATCTTCCGTTAATTTAAAGCTTCTCAAAAAAGGGTTATAGTTAGTTGAATATGAGTAAAGCATGAACTTTTCAGATATCAAATAATACAAATTTTAAACACCAAGCTAAACGAGCTTAAAACTTCTCGAGTCTAGGAAGAAGTTTTAAGAAATATAAAATAATATATCTAATATCATATACAATATATACATAATACTACATTTATAACATATAATTAGCTAATCCAACAAACAAATATCATCTAAAAATATTTGTTTCCACTCACTTTTCGACTTTAATAGGTGAAATCAAATCAAAAAATCAATAATGCAGCCAAATATATTAAGCTTAAATCAAATCCCAGCGCAAACCCTATTATCGGGCCATTTCAAAAATAAATTGGGTGACTGTAATCTGTTATATGGGCCACAAGAGAGCCGTAAACTTAAGCCGTTTCGTGACCCTAATCTTTACAGCGCTATAATCCAATTCAAATTTCAAACGAACAACAATCTGATGATGAATCAGCAAACACGAAGTATTCCCACTAAAGATACCAAGATATATAGACTGTGTGTCTATATCATATATAGAGAGATATAGATCATGTATATATAGATAAAGGCTTTTTCAGCTGTAAGACAACGGCGTATTGCGCCTCAAATGCGTTCTTCCGAGGAAGTTTAGCTTGGTCTGGGAGGGTCTGGATGGGTGGACGGGCGGTACGAGCTATTGCCAAAGAAATGTATTTCAAGGAAAATTTTGTTTGTTTTCGCTTTTTGTTAACTGTTTTTAGCGCTTTACAATCCGTTTAGCCGCTGTCGATGACTCGGCGTCGTCGTCGCCGTCTTTGTTGTTGGCGCCCGTCACCTGATAACTCCGAATTCCGGCGTAGATTCGATTGGGCGGCTAACGGTCTGCGCGCTGGGAGAAAAATAAAACTGCGAATTGTGCGCAGTTGAGCACATCACCAAATTATACAAACAGTTCGCGCCGTGCAGCAAAACAATGCGAATTAACCCTAAATTAGATTATTAAAATAATAATACATTTACGATGATAATAGCTGCCACATAAAGCGGCCGGAAATTGACGATTAGACGCAAGCCGAACCTCAAGTACCCTTGCCCAAATTATTTCACAAAAGTGTTCAGATCGAAATCTCAGCTGTCAATTTATAAGTTTATAAATAAATATATATCTTTTTTAGATCTTGTATGAGTGGTAGAACCTCGTCTATTAGATACAAGCCGAAGCGCATATACCCTTGCCCTTGTTCTGAACTTAAGTTTGAGTATATCTTTGTATATTCCCATTTATAGATCGTATATGAGTGAATCTTTAATAGGATAACTTTACATATTGGATCCTCACTTAAAAGTGTTCAGAATGAACGCTGTACGATCTTTGATTATATTTCCCTTTTAGATTTATATACCATATATATGAGTGTCTCTTTAGTAGGACAACTTCATATATTATATGTAGGCATAAGCTGATTTAAAAGTATTCACATGGAACAACTTAAGCCTCTTCAAATATATAGATATTACATAGTGCATATGCCCTTGTCATACCCTAGCCACGTTGCAGTCTAGCTTTGCAGTTGAAGCATCTATAACATTGGCTTAGATTCGCTTTTTAAATTTCTGAGCGCCAAAGCGTTTTGTCTTCAATAGAGTAAGCCCATAAATTGTATGATGACCGAAGCGCACATACCCTAGCTTAAATAACTCGAACAGAGATATATAATATATAAATGTAGTTATATAATTTATATAAAATGTAGTTATATAATTTTTCATATTATATATTTTCAATATCTAGATAGATACCTCTTTGTATTTTATGTATTAAATACCTTTTTTATTTAGTTTATATATTATATTATCTATATATTTTTATATATTATTTTCTTATATATTATATTATTTATATATTCTTATATATTATTTTTTATATATTATATTATTATTAGAGTTTTATATATTATATTATTTATAGATTTTTTTATATTATATATTTTTATATTTTTTTATATTATTATTTTTATATATAATTTTTTATATATATGCTCAATATTTTTCATATCAAATTAGACTCAATTTTATATTCTTTATATATTCCATATCTTGTATATCTAGTCAAATTTATTTTTATATATTCTATATACTCAATCTCTTTCATATGTATTTAGCTTCCCCCAAAATTTCCTCCATAAAAATCCCTGTAAAAACTACCCCAACTTCAATACTTCACTCAAAGTTCATTCTATTTACCCACACACATTAGAAATACCTTTAATATTCCTCCAAAATTTCTACCTGTCAAATCGCTCTATAAAGTGCATATAACGTCATTCAATAGGGCAACTTCATCAACATTTTCGGCAGCCCAATTTTGATATGCCCAAAAGTATGCTCTCGCATATTTAACGCAAGAGCAAGCCGAATTCTTAGCCAAGACCGATCTATATACTCTATATATATATAAATATGATAATCAAGCATCAAACTGGATTAATCGCAATACTCTAAAGCATTTACTTTCAGTCGATCGCCTCTAGATCTATTGAAAGGTCAGACAAACGGGTTTAAGTAACCGCAGCTATGCTTCGGATCTGAGCTCTATATCAGATAACTTAAGGTTAGCTAATGTAGAGTACAGTGAAGCCTGACTAGGGTTTTACTGTTTTTGAAGGGGATTTCAGATGATGTTATAGGTATTATATAGAGATTTTTATAGGAATGATATGATATGAATCCGAGACTAATAGAATTATGGTTTAAATAACTTATATAGAGATTTTTATCGATTAGACAATATGAATATCAGACTAATAGAATTATGTATTATCTATCTAATACTGATAATAAAAACATATGTCTTCACGCACATACATAGATAGATCTGTGTACATATATATGTATATATTATAATATATCTATCTAGTTTGGACAGCTTGAAGGTGCTTCCGCCCAACGTGGAGTTATCTTAGATGCTGGCGCATATCAGCGCTATCAGCACTCCAGGTGTGTTTTCACCTTCTGCCGTTGAAAACAAGAGTAGACACACGCTAAGACGAACCTAGGACTAGCTAGCGGCACAGAGTGAGCCTGGGGCCTGCCTCCTGAGACGCTCAATCGCATGCAGCTGGAGCTGGAGCTGGAGCTGGAATGCGATTCTCTTGCTGGAACATACCTGCATTCCGGCCATCGTCGCTGCTGGCATTATCATCGTCGCTGTTCAGCAGCGGGGCATAGCCGCACTTGGTGTCGCGACTGCGACGGCGACCCCTGCCGCCCAGCAACAGCGCCTCGCACTGGCGCAGCCTCCGCTCCATCTGATAGCTACGCGTTGTCGACTCGTTTGCGAAATAATAGCCACGACTTTACGATTATTGCGACATTTTAGCCGGAACGGCGAGAGGCGAACGGAGCAGCATCAACAATCGTCCGCAGAGCACAGTTGATTCATCCGCTAAGGTTGTCCATGTGGCGCTATCTGCGCTAATTTGATGTCGACTGAGGCTGCCGCCTCGGCCGGCTACTGTTTAATCGCCGCTTCTTAAACGCACACACACACACACAAGCAAGCAAACAAAGCAAGCACGCACACATGTAAACTCACACACACACACATACGCCTTCATTTTTGCATGTCTCACACACGCACACACACACTGTCAACAGCTGAGCGTCGCAAGTCAAATCGCTCTGTCAAAATGTCAGCCATTTGACTTAACAGACGGCGAAAGGCAAACAGAAAGCGGAATAACTGTTAATGCCAGCAGGTGGCGCACCAATTCGCCCCGTTCCATTTCCACGCCGTTTCGCATGCGTCTAAGCTGCTGCTGTGTCTCAAATTTCCCTATATATTCATTTAGCTTTAATTGCAAAGTAGAAATAATAAACAGCAATTCGAATTCATTGTTAACTAGCTGAAGAGTCAAGCACACGGCTGGCATTTAATCATATTTCAAGCTCAATTAACGCGTCGCTACGCTGGGCTAAATATTGATACACCTGTCGTAGAATTGACGTCACTCTAGCTGAGAAGCAGCAAAACAAAACAAAACCAAATACCTGAGCAATCTATGAGCGAGTCATATTTCTTTTTTCCTCTTTGTCTTTTTTTTTCACTCTCTCATAGTTTCGCGTGCGGTGCGTGCGTGAAACGCGCGCGCGTGCAAGCCCTTGAGAGAGGAAGAGGGAGAGAGAGATAAACACACTGACGCAGGCGACAGCGAGACACTACTCTCTCGCTCTCACGCGCTCTTTGCGAGTCGCCAGCCACTTGAACAGCTGTGCTAGTGACCGTTATGCGCCGATGCGCCGACGGCGACGCCGACAGCGACAGCAACAGCAGCGGCCAAGCCAATAGCCGACAATGGCAATGATTGGAGGGCCGCCAACAACAACAGCAACAACAAAGATAATAATGGGAATAACAAATGTTACTAGGCCAAACGGTAAACCATTTGATAGAACAAAAAATAAATTAAATAAATATATAATTGTTAATTAAAGATAAGTACAAATAAGCAATTGTAAATGAGTGTAAAATGTTTTAAATAGCATGCAACAAATTACAATTAAATGTAAATAAATGTAAATACAAACTATAAACTAAATACGTGTCTATAAATAATGAGTATGGCAAAAATAATAGATAACTGTGTTATAAATAGCTTACGTATGGGCCTGCGGCGCATCGTGGACGCACTATTCTCGCCGCCACTGTTAATCGACTTCATGCTGCTGCTGCTGCCCTCGGGTGTGCGACGCTGCGAACGCTGACAACTGGACACAACAACAAGTGGGCGGAAATTTTGCAACGGATAATGTGTGAGTGAGAACCAAAAGAAAAGAAAGAAATGTATGTATGTATGTGTAAGTGTAATTCGAAGACAAGACTAGGAGACAGTGACGGCTGCAAATATTACGCACACTTTGCACACAATAGACGCACAGGCCTAATATTTTCGCCGCGCACTGTTAGCTAAGCCAAATTGCGCCTGGCAATGGGCAAAAGTACACTGAAACCGGTTAACCCAGCTGCTACTCCTCTATTTTTTTTTGGGTATATTCATTCTCATATTGAACAAACTTTACCTTTTCTGCTGACGCGACAAGTTTCAATGCTGAACGCCAACCGAAAACTAAAGGCGAATTCGCGTGTCGATCGGCAGAGAGCGAAGAGGACAGCAGCAGCAAAGGCGCAAGACGAGACAATAACAAATGAAGGGAAATTTATCTTAAGAGCGGGAAAGAGCGAGAGAGCGCGACCAAAACAAAACCAGAAACCAACGACGACCCCAAAGGCAAGGCGAGATTGGCATTTAGGACGTATTGCTAAAATAGCACACAGATAAGATAGATATATAAATATATGTATAATATATATGCGAGTGCAGGACAAGTAGGGGTTGCACAACTACAATTGTTGATAAGGCCAAATATGATTTTGTTTAATCAATTAACTTGTGCCGTTATTTTTCAGTCACTCGAACTGAACGAAGAATGGCAAAGAGAGAGAGAGAGCGCAAAGAGAGACAAGAGAGTCTTAGACGAGTGTGTTGTGTGTGTGTGTGTGTGTGTGTCTGCCTGCCTGTCTGTGAGTCTCTCTCTGTGTGTGTGTGTGGGCTTAAGGCTTTTCTGTAACTTTGGCGAATTCACTAGAATAACAAGTCCATGGCATTGACACGGTCAGCTGACCTTAACACTTTACGATAATCGCCGTGATAACACATACATACATACATACGCACACTGATGAAATTCCGCTGAACTTGACCCATTTGACGAATAAGCACTTACACACACACACACAGACAAATGTCAGCGCGACAGAAGAAACAAAAAGAAAAGAAAACAGAAACGATAAAAAGGAACACCCTCTGCTGGGAGAGTGAGCGAGAGAGTGAGACAAAGCAGGCGAATTGCAATTTCATTCACTGCAAATTCCAATTTGTTTCTGCATGTGTGTGAGCACATGGCGCGCACACACACACGCACGTGCGCTGCCGCCGTCGACGTCGCCGCCGCCGTTTAAACAATGGGATGCGCTCCGTCTGTCTGCCTTATTTGGTTAACTAACTGTTCATTGATTTGACATTTCTCTAACACACACACACATACAGTGGCACAACACGTGCACGTTTCGTATTGATTTTTACCAACAGGAGGCGAATGCAAGGTGAAAGGGAACGTGGGAAAATAGCTGCACACTGCAGCTGACAGCGCGACGCAGTCGCCGCGCTGCTTTTCTTTTTTTTCTTCTCTCCCGAATTTCATAATCAAGTGAAATGCAAACCAACTGCGCCCGGGGCAGCTTAATCGATGTAAACAATTATACTGGACAGCCGTGTGGCACGTGTGGGAATGGATTGACTGTTGTTGTTGTTGCTGTTGTTGTTTTGGTTGTTTTTGTTGGTTATGTTGGGTGGCTCGAACTGCTCTACACAACAGGAAAAAAACAAAAAAAAAAAAAAAAACAAAAGTATTGCCGCTTGATGTGTGTGCATGGAGAAATGGCAACACAGTGAGACATTGAGAGATAGAGAGAGAGAGACACTTGAACACCAAACAAAAAGTACACTTACTAGATAAAGAAATCAACGAAAATAACAGAACATTTAGCAATTTGAAAAGAGCACTCACATCTCTTCCAGACAACTTTAGTCGCGGTAACAGCGCGAACTTGAAGTTTACTCGCTTCATTGACTTACAATTTCAAACTGAAGCAGCAGCAGCAGCAGCAGCAGCAACAACAACGGTGAAAAGCGTGGACGGCAGCGACGTCGGCGACACTTTCCACCCCATTCTGCATGCAAGGGACAATAACAAGAACAATATGCAAAATCAAAAAGGCGCTTTCATCAGCCATGCACGACAGAAAGCACGACAGTCTATCGATAGGTCAACCTATCGATGACAAGCTGCAAACAAATAAGTATATTCAAATGTGTGCGGCGCCACTGCAAAAAAAAAATAATAATAAAATAAATAGCTAATAAAATTCTTGCAAAAACTATTCAGTCTACTGATTCCATGACTCAAGCATTCTGCAGATAAGGGGTAATAACAAGCACAATATGCAAAATCAAGAAGGCGCTTACATTTGTGATACACGACAGAAAGCACGATAGACATACATATCGATGACAATCCGCAAGCGTAGAATCATATTCAAATATGTGCGTAGTGGCGCCTGAAATAAAAAAAAAAACAACAAAGGCTAATAAAATCCTTACCAAAACTATTCAGTCAACTGCAAATCAAAATAAAAGATTTATAATAAAAAAATAATAAGTAAAAAAAAATCCAAAAAAAAAAACAAATCGCTAATAAAATCCTTACCAAAACTATTCAGTCAACTGCAAATCAAATTAAAAGATTTATAATAAAAAAAATAATAAGTAAGTAATTCACTTTATTTCTTAAGACGCAGCGACCCTGCGCACTTTCCTTAAAGTTTCTGGCATCCTTGTCGCGGCTTGGCATCGATACTCATTAGATCTTCGTAGCAGCCAGAGTGCGGTCTTGATTCAAAAAGAAGACTAGAAAATTACTTTAGTACGCGACTAGGGCACAGTGTATTAGATGCCGGCAAAGGGATAAGAGCAAAAAAGAAAAAAGCACTCGTTTGTCTTGTTTTTTAATATTTTCTTCGTTTTTTAAATATCTGTGTACACATGTACATATATTTTGCTCCATATATACTTTACGTGTGTGTTGCCCCAGTTCCCCGCCGCATTTGATTTTGCTGGCCAACTGAACATTAGAAGATTTCGTGTATTTTTTTTTTCAAATTTCAAATTATAAACCAATTTGCTGCTACGTTCTTTTGGGTGAGTAAACTTTTTCCAATTGCCAATTATACTATTTCCTTATGTATTCGCAAATAAGTGTGTAAATTTGAAAGATACTTGACATTGTATATGCATGGAAATTTCAAGATTTTTTATTTTCTCATCATAAACTGCTTCGCCATAGGCAAACGTTTATGCATATGTATATGTATATATATATATATATAAATAATTTTTTTTTTCATATGCAAGTGTGTGTGCATGTGTACACAAGAAAAGGTGACGAAAGCGAACGCCGAAAAGTAACGGTGTTTTCTGCTTGAGCGTTCGTTGCACTAGCGCAGGCAGCACGGCTGCGAATCGCGAAGAAACAATAAAGAGCCTCGAAAAGTGAACGACCAACAACAAATTTAAAAATGGCTGCCGTACATTTAGTTGAAGGAAAGACGAAAGACACGAAGTGACAAGAATAAGAAAATAAATAAGCAGAGTCATTAGAGATGCGAGCGTTCATCATTTAGAAGCTGAAGCTAAAACATCAAAAATTTCAAAGTTTTACAGAAGCTTAGCTTTGTTCAGCTAAATACAAAGGAGTCTTAGCTTTGTTCAGTTTATTTCATTTACAAACGGAAACTCACAGTAAATTGTGGAGGTCTCACTATATACATACATATATTTTTTTTAATATCAATATATTTTCAAATTTACTCAAGCGTTTCTGCAGCGTTTATTAAGGTTCGCTCAACGGGTTTAGCATCATGTTGCGGCGTCCAATCACCTCTGGCAGCCGCCAGGCCCCAGATCCGTACGACCAGTTCTTGGAAAGCCGCTGCATGTACCGTAAGCACACGGCCAGGGATGCATCTTGCCTGTTCCGTGTCATAGCCGAGCAGATGTACGACACCCAAATGCTGCACTACGAGGTGCGCTTGGAGTGTGTGCGCTTCATGACCCGGAAGCGTCGCATTTTCGAACAGGTAATCCTGAAAGAAATTAGTCTTATATATGCCATATATACCTAACCATATGTGATCACATTCGTTAGCATGTACGTGGCGATTTCGATAGTTATATGATGGAAATGGCGAAGCCTAAGACCTACGGCACCATGCTGGAGCTGCGTGCCCTGTGCTGCATGTATCGGTGAGTTGTTAGCCAACTGTAGATGATGTCCCGATCGGTTGAATAATTGCATTCCTTTTAGCCGCAATGTCATCTTGTTTGAGCCCTTCAATCTGGGCACCACGGTCACCTATAACCAACGCTACCACGATAACTTCCGTGTGTTCTACACGAACGAATTTCACTTTGATTCGGTCTACCAATTGGAGTACATTGAAACGGCAGCGATTAGCCAATGTTAGTTAATGACAAATAGAAAGTAAAGCCCATTTACTGATCGAATTTATATATATATATTTTAGCTATAAGCTTTAAGCTGCTGTACCAGATGCTATTCAAGCTGCCTGACGTGAATTTTGCGGTTGAGTCTATGCTGCATCCGCACACATTCGAGTGGGGCAACTACGAGGTGGAGCTCGATCCGAGGGGCTACTTTGTGCGCATCATTTGCCACGATGGACGTCTCTTCACTCTGGATTTGCCAGAGAACACGAAGTGTATTCTGGAGAACTACAAGTTGTGTCATTTCCACAACAATCTCAAGCAAATCAAGAGGGCCATCACACCCGGGATCGAGACTATTACTAGACGTGAGCTGCAGCTCAGCTTGGAGATGGTGGCTAGGGAGAGCAGTGAGGTGCTGCACATGTGTCCCAATCCCATGAACTCCTGTGTGCGTCAGCTGCTAGACGATGGTAAGCCCAACGGCACTAATGAATATAATTCTGTATAAACTTCTATAATTATTATCTGTGCACAGGCATCACCCCGTTCCCCTATAAGGTGGCCAAGTCCCTGGATCCGTACATGTATCGCAATATCGAGTTTGACAGCTGGAACGATCTGCGCAAGGAGGCCAAGCGCTTCAATGTCTATGCCAATGACTACAATTTCAAGGTGAGCTATAAGAATGGTTGATATCCATTGATTGGCCCCCAGTCCCCAACTTGAGTCCGAATTATCATTTTAATGCATCAAATCCTGACTACAGGTGGGCGCCAAGTGCCGCGTGGAAATGATGACGGATGCGGAGAGGCAGCTCTACACTTGCCACATTCAAAAGATCGCCACTGACAAGTCCTATGCAGTTGTCTATGTTGAGCAGTTTGGAAAGAAATTCTTGGTACGCCGAGTCGCGCTATTCTGCTTCGTAGACCCCCCTCTGCGCCTTGATTTTTATATAATTTGCCAGCCGTAACTATTCACATTGCTCTATTTATTTGTTTTCAGGTGCCCTACGAGACCTTGCACCCGGTGCCGCCGGACGAGTTTCGCCCTTGGGCCGTGCCGTTTCGCTATCAGCGCCAGTTGCAGCGCATTCAGTTGGCCAAGCTGGCCCAGAAGACCAAGCCCCGTTGGAAGAAGAGCAAGCTGTTCGATGTGACGAACTACTTCGAGGCCAGCAGCGTGCAGTATATGCAGCTGGATGCTTGGCACGGCTGTCAGCCGCTGTATAACGAGCATGGACCTCCTTTGCAGCAGCTAATGCCGCAGCAGCAACGCCAAGCACAGCAGATCGAGCTTCAAGAAGCCATCGACGTGGAGCAGGAGCAGCAATCGCGTGAGCAGCGTTTCCAGCCACGCGACAAGTCGACGCGCTTTCAGCAGCCGCACTTGCAGCTGCAGCAGAAGCAACCAGCAGTTTCACCTGTGGTGGGAACACCATCGTTGTCGCCGATGTCACCGCATCAGGCCAAAGGGCCGGCAACCCAGTATGTTAACTATGTGCCCATGGGCGGGCGCGGCGGTCCATTGCCGCAGCATTGGCGCGGCTCGTCGCTGCCCGTGTCGGACGATTTTCGGGCTGGAATGTTTCCTAGCGCTCCATTGCCTGGCGATGGCTGCATGTTTATGCCGTTTGGTGGCTATGGACCACCACCGTCGCCCCTTTCGCTGCAGCCACCGCCACCGCCGGCGCAATTCGGCGCTGCGCCATATATGTTTGCGCCACAGCCAGCGGCTCTGCCGCCACCGATTCTGCCCTCGGTCGGCACGCGCACCAGTAGCAACATGAGCTCCACTGTAGCCGCAACTGGCAAGATTCCAACGCGCCGCGGCAGCGTCATCGATGATACCTTGGAGCCGCGACGCTCGATGCATGCCAATGGCGAGGATTTGCCAGCTGATTTGGGCACCTTGCGCTACTTCTACAACATGGGCGTCGATATGCATACACGCTGGGGCCATCTGATGCCGCCCGAAGAGCAGGTGAAGCTGTACAGCAACTTGAACATCAATCAAAACCACATCAACACGGACCAACTACAAAAGGATCACAACGACGACTCGATTGCTATGGCAACCAACTCCACGCCGCCGCCGTCGCCTGTGGCAGGAGCTGGTGTCAATTTGGCCAGTGCCTTTGGCCCGGAAGCCAGCGGGGATAAGAATCGCACTCGTGTTAAGCGTGGCGTCTTTAACAAAATGCGCGCCAAGCGCCCGGAACAACTGACTGATCTGAACAAGGATCAGCCACTATCGCAGGCCACGCTGCTGCCCACACCGACGCCGTCGCCCAACACCACTGGCAATAAGTTCAACTTTTATCCGCCGGCGCTGCCGCCGCCACCGCCATCACTTTATTTTCCGGCTCACAAGGCCGGACAGGTAAATTAGTGCAGCATATGAGCGTCACGAATTGTATTAATAAGTTTCCATCATATTCAATCTCTGTGCAGAGTCCATATACTTGGGGTGTTCCGCCGCCGGCAGTGCAGTTCGAGCGGCTCAACAACTATAACGTGGAGGGCACCGGAGCTAAGCAATCTCCATCAGGAGCCTACGGACCACCACGTCAGTAGGGCAACGGCTCTACATCAATTCATTGGATCATTGGCCCACTATAACTATAAGCATTTTCTACGCATTTATATATATATTTGAGTTTAACAAGTAGTTAAACTTTATATTTGCACACAACACCAACGACACTTCATCGCTTCACAGAGAAAAGGGACAAAGGCAGTTTTAAATTTGTTTTAAATTTAATTTTTTAAAGGAACATTTCGAACAAATTCAGAATCCAGTTAAAGTAAAACCGTAAAATGATCGCAGCAATCATTTTAGATATGTCATTTTTGCAATTTTATGCGATTTTATTAGCCTACAACTTTCATTTTTCGAAGCAGCAACAAAAAAAAAACACATTTACAATCAAAACTATTTATACATTTTATATAAACTTATTCGGTAAAGTAGACTATATAACTACACTTAAAACTTCTGCTTGTTTCTACATATTTTTTATACATAAAAACAAACTCAAATGTTTAAAAACTCCTCAAGCAACAATTTAACAATTTATAACAAAAAAAAAAGCAAAAAAAAAAAAACAAACCAAAAAAAATATTAAAAACAAACAAAAAATGTATATGTATATGTAAAAAATGTATATATGTATACGCAAAAAAAATGTAACCTTATTATAAACCAATAAAAACGCTCAGACACACAACCGAACCGAAAACTGTACGGAAATGCGAATGATTGAAAGAAATTTGGCCAATTCGGCTCGTTTGTACGTGGTATTTGCCAAGCGTGAAGCTGGCCCAAAGCAAATATTAGAGCGTTTAAGTGGAAGTCATAATAGCTCGTAAGCAACTTGTCAAAGCCAAGTACGATGTATAAAAAAAGATTAAAGATAGTTAGCAATTAGTTATAGCTTAAAAGATAGGTTAAGAGATTATCATAGATTGCTCATGACGCTGATGATGAGTTGGAAGAAGCTGGAGAAGGCTCGACCCGCGGCGAGGCGCTGATCCCGCAAGCGAACGGGCTGAGTTTAAATGGAAAAGAAAGGAATTTCACTCGAAATGGACTGCATTTGGAACTGTGTGCAAACTCACGATATTGCGCGCATAGCCCTGGTCGAGGAGCAGCAGCAGAAGCAGCGCCAGCAACAGCAGATGCAGATGCAGCGAGAAGATTCGCATCTTGAGCTTTTGGCCTATTTTTGCGTTTGGTTTGTCTCTTGCACGCGCTGAACTTGTAACAGTTTTTCTTTGTATTTAACTAAACTTTTTTGTTTCTCTTCTTTTTTTTTAGATTTTTTGGATGCGCTCGGCTGTTTTATTTTTGTGCTCGACTATTTATGCTTACAAACTGAAAACGTTTCGCAAAAGTGTCGCATTTTTATGCTGATCTCTCAGTTCGACAAATGGGCGGGCGCGCACCGCAGGCGACCTAGATTCGAAAGCGAAAGCTGGAGTTCGATTATTGTGCTCGCCGCACGCTGTCCCATGCATTAGCCGAACGCCAATTGCTATGATTCGCATTAGGAGGTGTGCGACGGCAATCGTTTCGACCTTCCTCGAAGGACAACCGCCGCACGCAAAATCTTAATTATATTCGATATTTTTGTTTGTAAGGCTTGGCCCCAAAAGAGCCTTGCGCTGCCCATTGCAAATGTTTATATCAATTTAGGAAATAATTAAGTTATTGAAAGGGCAGCGAAACGAGATAAACTGATGGAGCAATTGGCAATTAGCAAATGTGCCTATTTATATAGGCATATATTAAACTCCTTAATTGCATATAATCTTAACTCTGCCTTCGAGATAGACCCAGCTACAGTTTAAATCGCTTTAGAGTTTGCCTACATATAGTTATCATTCTACAGCTGAAATCACTTAATTGTAGCTTAACAATTTAATAGAAAGTTAAAAGCTTGTAAGCCATAACTAGCAATTGTAATGCAATTTGGAGTAGATAAAGATGTTAACTTACTATCTGAGAATTTTAATTAACAAATTTTATTTGATTATAGATCAAAGATGAGAAAATTCATAAAATGTAAAGCATCGAAATAATTGTATTAAAGCTAAACTAATCAGAAGTTAAACTGAGCTGTATTTTGAGTCGTATCTGTTTACATTTAGAGACGTATAAGAGAAACGTGTAAGCAGAATCCATAGATTATAATGCAATTTAGGCTGGATAAAGATGTCAACTTACTATAATAAAGTTTTTATGTTCGTGTTTCAATCGATTATGCATTAAAGGTGGAACATTATTCTTTCATAAAAATGTAAATGATTTATAATATTTTGAAAAACAAAATAATTGTTAAATAAAAATCAAAATATTGTAATTAAAGCTAGGCTAATCAGAAGTTAGCTGAGCTGTTTCTTAAGTCGAATCTGTAGAAATTTGAAAACATAAAAGAGGAATCAGATTATCATAAATGATAATGTAATTTAATTCAGATATAAAAGTTAATATCTTTACTATAACAAAGATTTTATATGATTATAGATCAAAGACGTAAATAATTTATACAATTAAAAGAAGAAAAGCTTATGATTAAGCTAATCAGAGTCCAATTTAGCTGTATCTTCGGTTGAATCTGTTGCAATTTGTAAACATAAAGTAGAAATCAGTTATAAACCATCAATTATAATGCAATTTGTAAGAATCTTTAATCTGTAATCGAGTGAAAGTTTTACTTAGTTAAAACTTTCAATCATTTTTGCAATTTCACTTGAATATAGATTAAAGATTTTTTTATAAGTAATTTATAATATTTTAAAAAACAAATTTATATTATAGCTAAGCTAATAACTTTCAATCATTTGCAACTTCACTTGATTATAGAGTAAAGATTGTTTTATAAGTAATTTATAATGTTTAGAAAAGCAAATCTGTATTATAGCTAAGCTTATCAGAAGTTACCTTAACTGTATCTCAAGTCGAATCAGTAGAAATTTGAAAACGTAGAAAGAATCAGTTGAGCTTTAATGAGAAGACAATTTAAGAAGTGAAGACAATTTAAGAATAATTTAGAAGGAATCAGTTGAGCTTAATGAGAAGACAATTAAGTCTAGAAAAAAATATCAACTTACTATAAGAATATTTTCAATTTAAAATTTTACTTCACTAAAGATTTAAGATTCTTTTATGATTATTTATATGATAATTTATAATATTTTGCAAAGCAAGACAACTGTATTATGGTTAAGCTAATCAGAAGTAATTTAGCTGTATTTTAGATCGAATCTATAGAAATTGTAAAACATATAGGAGAGGAGAAGAGGTGCATCTATCAATTTTAATGTTGTTTAGTCTGGATAAAGACATTATCTTAATAGTAAATGTTCATCTTCCAATTGCAATTCCAGCTGAGCTGAAACGTAAGTTTCTATAGTTTATATCAAATCAAACAAAAATTGTTAATTTTTTCAAATTTTTTTTCTTTTATTTGTTTGCAAAGAAACCTGCGCGCCCGCCGTGTGAGCGTCCAAGCTGTGTAAAAAACATAGTAACTAAGACCAGTTAGGAGCCGTAGCTACCAAGCTGGCAGCTGGCAGCTGGAGGCAGCGACGAGGAGCTCGTCGCTGGGCATCGTCGGCGCTGGGCGCTTAGTACGATGAGCCCGAGTAGCTGGGGCCGGATTGGCTGGGGCCGTAGCTCTGGCTGCCATAGTTGCCCTCGCGCTCGCCGGCAATGTTGGCCAGGGCGGAGAGACCGTGGTTGCCGCCCTGGAGCAGCTGGTAGCCGGCGCTAGCGGCGGCATTGTCGGCGCCAGAGGCGTAGGCGGGCAGGGCTTGGCCACCGGGGCCATGCTGTTGGGGACCGGACACAATGGGGCCGGGTCTGTTCAGGATGTGGTGTCCATGACCCTGGCTGGAGCCGTGCGAGCCCTGGCCGTAGCCCTGCTTGTTCTCATTGACGAAGTACTTCTCTGCTGGCGGCTTCACCACGTTGACGAAGACGGGCTCGACCTTGACGCGGCGTGGGTGGTGCTTGACATAGACCTTGCGGAGCACGATTGCTGGAGGCTTGTGCAGCACAACTGGGGCGGGCTTGACAACCAGTGGAGGATGGTTCACCAGCACCTTGGTGGGCGGGCGACGCACGATGATGGGTGCCGGACGATGGATGAGAATCTCGCCCTTGTTCTGTGGGTAGGTGATCGAGGAGGTGAGCGTGTTGCCCTTGGTGTTCACCGGCTTGTACGGGATGTTCTGGTCGGAGCCGTAGCTGCCCTGGTTGGCCTGGGCGACGCCAGCGGCCTCGGCATTGCCGGCCAAAGCGCCAGCGGAGGCGCCATCGCCGACACCGCTGCCGTAGTCGCCGTTGCCGCCAGCGGATGCAGCGGCTGCTGCATCGCCACCGTCGGAGCTGGAGCTGTAGCTCTGTTGTCCGCCCGAGCCGTATGACTCCTGGCCGCCCGAGCCGTAGTTCGGTTGCACGCCGTAGCTGCTAGCGCTGGCACATGCCTGAGAGAGAGAGAGAAATAGAGAAAGAGAACGGAAGAGAGAGAAGCAAAGAGAGAGAGAGAGAGCAAGATGAGATGGCGTTCAAGCAAGCCGCAATGCGATCTCGGCGTGGAGCAAGTGGGTCATCGACTGGCCACCGACCGGGCGTCTTGGCTACGTACAATTAAGCAGGCGGCTAGCGCCCATATGATGCTGTGTCTGTTCATCGTTTCCAGTCCCAGTTGGCGGTTCGAACTCGAGTGGCTCGTTGTACGACCGTCTGCTGTCTTCTGCTGCCTTAGCTCGCTCCGAGATTTCTTTAAATATGCTGGCGGCGAGCGGTTGCCCTATGCTACGTGACATTTGGCCCGGTCCGGCAGCGGCGGCTGCTGCCGGTTGCCGCTGTTCCGCTCCAGCTCTGGCTCATTGTTGCTGTTGTTGTTGCCCCCGCGCCAGCTAGCGAACATGGCCAAATGCTGATTGCTCGCACGCATCTCGGCGCGCATATCTCGGCGTGTTACGTCGAAACCAACAACAACAACAACCACGCTCATCACCCAGCAATCCGCAAACAACATCTCGTGCATCGTGCCCTGACACATGAGCCATATCGAGGTTTTCCACAACGGCACAGAACGAAACCGACCGTCTGAGCGAAGATTGTGATTGCCAAATGGCAGCGCAACAGTTCCGCATTGAAAGCCCCAAGCGATTAGTTGTCAGCGGCAGCGCCAACTGCAGCTGATCGACCGCCGAGCTGGCCCACTGAGTTGGCCATAAACAACATCAGAAACTAACAACTCCGAGATTCCATTGCATCCCTCACACTCCTAGCTAGCTGAGTCTTTGCCTACACTGTGAGAAAATTTGGATATAGTTGTAAAAGCTATGGCAACTCACTCGAGCTGACACTGCAAAACAAAATTCCCAGGCAACTCAATTTATTTATGACTGACGTGGCTTTGGCTTGGGTCAATTCTCATATAACCTGCACCTTATACACTGTAAACATTTTTGGATATTTTTTTAACTCTAGCTAAAGATGGATCTGATATCATTTCAATTAGGCATATTTTGGCTGCTTTTTTAGCCCCTTTCATTAGCATACACTAAGAAAAAATAGTTGCTGACGTGGTCTGAGAGCTGAAAGTGCTGAAATTCTATATGAATTTCAGCTGGAGATTATTTTACAAGCTTCATATGAATGTAAAATTATATAAATAATATATAGTTATTTAATTGTATATATCTGTAACCTTATATATGTTAAGTTATATGAAAATATTTGGCAATTTTTTTGCAATTCTATAATATTATATATGTCATCATATACATATGTACATATTCTAAGAATATTATATAAATCTATGAACAATCTATTTAAAATATAGATTTTGGATGTAATTTCATCTTCTAATATATATCAACATATATTGTATGAATGTACATACTCTATGAATATTGTATCATTCTATTATATATGCAAATTTATATGTATATAGATTGTAACGCATGACTTATGTATTATATATAATATATAAATTTAAGATGTAGCTTCTAAAGAAATGTTGGCTACTACAATCTACTTAAAGCTGTATATAATCTACAGATTTTAGGTGTAACATCTATAGAGATCTTCGATATATCTTTTAACAAGCTATCTATCTATCTGAGAAAGTTCTTTCAAGAACCTATATAAAGTTAATTTATAAATATGATAGGAAAATGTGTTATATGCATGCGTTTCATAAAGATTATTAAAGCGAACATCTCTTAGAGCTTGTTTGCTTTTATAGATTATAATAGTTAATAGCTCTGTATACTGTTATATATACAATAATATATGTACTATAATATATAATATATAATAGAAATGCAAACCAATTGGCAAATCTTTTCAAGCTCAAGCTGAGGTCAGTTTCTAGCTAAATTTATAGCTGGTTTATAGCTAAGTAGCATATCATTATAATAATAATAATAAGCCAGTCAGAGTACTGAAACTGTTTAGAGTTTTTATCTATAGAATATTAAAGCTTTAATAGTTACGAATTATATAATATGTCAGGGAATATGATATGATAAATATATATAAATATATATGATATTGTGTAATATACTATATTACGATATTATAAATATTCTTATATCAAGGAATATGGTATGATATTATATATACATTATTATCATATATAGTAACTATTTCAATATATATTATATAATATAGTATGTATATTTATCATATCGTATTCTATTCTAAAAAACAGTTTTACACAGATATAAATATCTATTTAAATGTACATATATAAATACATATACACATATATATCATATATCATTTTATATATTTATAATTAAAATATGTCTATATATAAAATGATGATCAAGTAAAGTTCTTTTTAGCATATTTATTCTATGCTCAAAAGAACTTTACATTACCATAATTATCTCTATATATATATATTGTAATTTTATTATTATAAATATAAATGCACACACATATAAATATAGTTCGTTTATTCGCAATTCTATAAACAGCCAACGACAGCACAATTTCTAAAATCAAAAAACAAAACGCTGAAAGATCAGAAAAGTGTTCAAGTATTCAGCGCTTTTTCGATCTTGGCCCATTTGCTGTCTATGTTTTCGATACAATTTAGGTGCAGTATGCGAATATGATATAGGTAATACAATATTATATAGGTAATACTTATGGTAGATAAAGCAACATGATGGTGTTAAAAGGGAAATCAGGTTGGAGTCAGGTTTTTTCTTGAGATAGCCGAAAAATTCGAAGAACTTTTGGTGATATAAGGTAAATTGTTATGTGATGCAAAAAGCCATGTCAAATCAGGTGAAAGTCAGGTGGTTTCAGCAAAGAGCTAAGGGAGACAGATGGAAAAATGTTATGTGCTGAAAAAGGACATGATAAATCAGGTGAAAATCAACTGTTTTCTCAGGAATTGTAGAGCTAGATTAGCTACCATTGCGAAGCTAGCTATATACTACCTAAAGACATGAAAAATCAGGCTAAAATCATGTTGTTCTCATGGAGTATCTATATAAATAGAAATTCGGAGAGCTCGATCTATTAAAAAATACGTTTTTCTGGGATTTTTTTTTTTATTTTAGGCTTTTTTATTTGCATTAGAAAAAAAACAAATTTGTTAAATTAGACACCCTGGAGCAGGGCAACGGACTGCGCGACCGCTGTGCGGCGGGCGACAGCAGCGGAGTGTGCCCGGCGGTGCTCGCTCAGTAGTTGGAGGAGCCATAGGGAGCGGGGCTGGCGTAGAGTGGAGACTCGGCGCCGGCGGCATAGCTGTCGGAGCTGGAGCCGGAGCTGCTGGGGCCGGAGGAGCCAGAGTTGCCGTACGACGGTCCCTGGTTGTAGGACTGAGGCTGGCTATAGGACTGAGGCTGGCTGTAGGATTGAGGCTGGCTGTAGGGCTGAGGCGGGCTGTAGACGGGGGCGACCACTGGGGCCAGAGGAGCCTCGATCTTCTTGCCGGGCTTGTAGACCTTGACGTAGACGGGGTTGAGGCTCAGAGGTGTGGGCACCTTGTTGATCACCTCCTGCTGGTAGATGACCGAGGGCTTGATCTTGTAGATGACGGGATTGCCGCGCACCACAGTCGGTGGGCCGCTGTTCACATGGGCAGGTGGTGCGCCGGGCTGGTGCACAATGATTGGTGGCAAGGGCTGGGTGGCGATCACCTGGTGGTTGTTGTGGCCCGACGGCACCAGCAGGGAGCGGAACAGATGCTGGTCCACGTACTGGGGCGAGACCACGTTGATCTTGCCCTGGCGGATGTTGCTGGCCAAGTTGTTCTCGGCGAGCGACTCGGCAATATCCTCGGAGTTCTTCAGCTTCTGGTAGGTGGGATTGTTGTTCAGGGCTTGGAGCTGCGCCTGGACGCGGCCCAGACGGCGCGCCTCCTCGGGCGACGGCTGGATCTCGGCCTGGGCCGTCAGCTGGCTCGACGAGGGCTGCGAGCCGCCGGTCGCGGCATTCACATACTCATCCAATCCCGCAGACGGACCTCCGGGCAGATACTGAATCTGACCGCCGGAACCGCGACCCGACAGACCATAATTGGCGCTCACCAGCTAAGAGAAATGGAATGGAATGAGATGAGATTGGTTAGTTGCCTGGTTTTTGTTGTTGTTGTTTTTTTGGAGCTGTGAGAGAGAGAGTTGGGGGCAGCGGGGGCGTTGTACGTACCGGTGCGGCGGCGACGGCGAAGAGCCCAAACCAGAGACCAAGTTGCATGTTGTGTGGTGTGGTGGTGCGTGATATGTGTCAGCGCACAGATTCTACTGTTCGTTGGTTGGCAGCGGTGCTTGGTCTTTATAGCGGGCCTATGGGCATCGCTGTGGCGCTTTTATATCGCGCTCACGTTGCCAACACCATCACGGCCCCGACTACGTGATCTTTGCGATGCCATTGCCCAACGATTTGCATTTCCGATTTCAAATTTTTGTCGCACCGCCCAGAGTTCGACTTCGACGCGACGCGACGCGACTCGAGTTGACTCGACTCGACTTGGCTTGGCTCGACTCTTGTTCTTGTTGTACATCTCATTGCTGCTTGGCCAATGGCCAAGATCTCAGTCGCTGTCTGCCCAGCTCGTGCTCAGTCTCTGGCTTGGACTCGCTGCAACAACAACAACAACAACAACAACACCTCCAAGTGATCTGCAAGTGATCTTCATACACAATTTTCCTGTTTCAAGTCTTATCAAATGGCATTCTTATCAGCCGCGCTGTAAGCCACAAATCTAGCTCAAGCATCTGTGATAAACGCAGCAAGCGGAACTGTGAAAGCCCCCGCCCCAGCGAGTGCAATTTATCGCAACCAAATATATCTAACCAAAATTTATGCATATATATCTTACTATATATATATCTTCATCTATATATATATTCCTATCACATTTAGAAATTTCATTGCCAGCATTTCGCTTTGTTCTAATGATGTGGCATCATTCATTGTCGCTTCAAATTCATTCTGGCTTTGAGGCAGTTATCTCAGCGAGCTGAAGAGCTCTAGGAAATGCATAGTAAAACTAATGCAAAATTATCTGAAATATATTAAAATTCTATACTTCAATATGCTTCAATTAGTCATATTTCAGCACACATAAAAAGCAAAAGCTAGAGCAGCTCTCAAATGGGGCTTGCAGCAAGCACTAATATATATACAAGCCAAATGGAATATGAATATATATAAACATATATAAGGTCATATTTATATTCATGCTTATCTGCATTGGCAAGTGTCTCTATGCAGTCAGCCCACAGTAAGTAGGCAGCTCACGCTGTAGACTCAACTGGCTGTGTTCACAAAAATAGTAGTGCAGCTGAGCGCTATTTGTTGGCCCACGAAATTAGCTGATAAGCATTATATTTTCAAAACAAATTACAATAAACATTATGATAGGTAAATAGTTTTAAGTTATTTAGAATTGTGTTAGGCTTTTCTTGTAGAATTTTTTTGTTTTTATTTTTTTTTGTAGAGCCATACTGCTATTTTTATGCACAACGCTGTTCATAAAAATAGTAATGCAAGTGAGACCTATTTGTAGTTTTATTAAAATTAAGTAATATACAAAATATGCTTAAAACAATTTAAAATGAAGGTTTAGAATATTAAGATTTTAATGATTTCTTTTTTTTTAATTTTCTTATTTTTTTGCAGATGTGTTAAATTTTTTTGTAGTGCCGCACTGCTATTTTTATGAACAGTGCTGTTCATAAAAACAGTAGTGCGATCAAGTACTATTTCTTGCTTAATAACATTAAGTAATATACAAAATATTCTAAAAACAATTTAAACTGAAGGTTAAGAATATTAAGATCTTAATAATTGACCTTTTTGTTCCATTTTTCGGATTTCTTTGCTGGTGTTTTAAGATTTTTTTTGTAGTGTCACGCTGCTATTTTTATGAACAACGTTGTTCATAAAAATAGCAGTGCAATTGAGCACTTTTTTATCAACAAAATTCAATGATAAATAAACAAAATCCACACTTTGCTTGTAAACAAAAATTGTATAAAAACATACAAAAAATTCCTAACTAACAAACATTATAAACATCTCAGTTGAAAAGCAATAGCTAACCTCTGTGAATATTATATCAAAAACTTTATATAATTGTATAAAATGTTTAAGGGGAATAAAGCACAATAAATACATAAATAAATAATAAACAAAATATTCTAAAAACAATTTAAAATGAACCTTAACATTTGTTAATACAAATAGTTTTTAATGATATAGATTTTTGTTTTAGTTTAGACTTTTGTTTCCCTTTTTTTTGCAGTTCTTTAAATTTTCATGAACACCGCAGCACAGCTCTCTCTATCTCTCTCTATATATTATTTAAATTTTCATAAATCTGTCTAAAAAAGTAAATCGTGCCATAAATTTGGTGTTTATTTTTGCGTTTATTAAGTTATTAAATGCTAAGCTTATTCAGTCAGACGACGTTCAGAGGCCTCGCTTATAAAGCAAGTAGGTTAGATCGCGAGTGGTTCGACTGCCGAAATCATTGAAGGCCGACTTAAAGGGCAGTTGGCTATCGAAGTGATCGGAGCGCGAGACACTCGAGCTGGGCGCCGACTGAGATTGGGCGGTGTGCAAGGTGTCCTCGCTGGAGCTGATGTAGCTGGGCGCAGGCGCGGGCTCGGGCTCCGATGCAGCGGCAGCGGCATTGCCCGCATTGAATTTGTAGCGACGGCGCAGACCGTGCTGCGACTTGCCCGCCGGCGTGTGTGTGTGTTGTGTGTGCTGGGTGTGTGTGTGTGTATGTGTGTGCTCGAATGTGTGCCTATGGCTGGGCTGTGTGTTGTAGTGTGTGTTTTGCTGGGCATAGCCGCGCTCGTATAGCTGCTGCTGCTGCTGCGCCTGTTGCCTGAGATAGTTATTCTTGAGCGCCATGGCCTCGCCGTCGAGACTCAACTGGGTGACCAGATTGGGGCGACCATAGCCAGCAGATCTGCCCAACTGTTGCTGTTGTTGCTGCTGCTGCTGCTCCAGCTGCTGCTGGTCTTCCTGCTGTTGCACCTCTGGCGGTCGCTCGGCACCCGGCAAATACTCATGATGCACTTCCTCATGGATGCCGTTGCTCGTCTGGTTGATGATGCGATTGTAGTCCTCATTGGTGCCGCCCACCTGCAGGTGTATGGCATGCTTGAAGTCATCGCCCAGGTGCTTCAGCCAGAAGTCGTCGTTCACCTCGCCGGTGGTATAGATGCGGGTTGTCTGGCCGCTCTTGGGCTTGCCGACGCCAGCGCTGGTGGCGGCCATCACGTCGATCACATCGTAGTGGCCATCGTCCGCACTCTTCGGCGTCACCGTATTGCTGTCCAAGTCGGTTTCCAGCTCTTTGTCCATCTGCTCCACGCGAGCCGCCTTATTCAGATCACCCCCAATGACCAAATCAGCATTGCTGCTGGGACGGATTGTGGTGCTGCTGCTGACGCTGCTCGGACTGCTGCTGCTGCTGCTGGTGTCATTGTTCTGATGGTGGTTGAGGGTTGGTTTTTGAGTTAACTAATGCTCGCCACACGCTGGGGTCTCTCGACAACTCACCTGCCCTATTGCCAGCTGTGCTAATGCCATTACCGTTAGCATTAGCAGCGGCGGCAGCCAAACAGAGTTGGCGGGGGCGCCCATTCTGTTCTGTGTGTTTTGCTTGACGTGTGATGTGCTCGGGCTCTCCAACTGAACTCAGCGCTCCGCACGAACTGGACTTAAATACTCGCTTGCGGCTGCGTGAGCTTTTGTACACCAGCTGAGGCGGCCAGCGCGCGCACAGACGTGATCTATGGCCAGATATCAGATGCATCATCGACTGCATCATCGCCGTCAACCTTGCCGACATCTTGATGCGTCAGCTGGCCCAGGGTCAACAAGAATAGTTGGCACTGGCGTCTCAATGGGCGCGCACGAGGCTTCGCTACGCAATGCGCCATTGCCATTGATGGCGGCCAACATGGCGGCCACTTCCGGTTGGAGCTAGTGCAGTGTGAGTGAGTGAGCGTATAAGAGAGAGGATCGAAATACTATTTACCTGTCTAATGTGAGCCGCCCTCGACTTCCGCAAAGCTGAACTAAGTGCTGAACCACAAATGCCACTGCAACAAGATTGCAAGCTGTTTACCTTCTTGAAAATGGTAAGTTCACGTTGTTGTTGCTAGTGCTCATTCATATCTGTGCAGTCATCAATGATTAAGACTGCATCAAGAAATTCCTACTCGAACTTTCTTGAACATTTGCAATAATTTGGCACGCTTGGAATGCTTGTGGTATGTGGATAAATACTTGGCAGATGAAACGAGATGAAAAGCGCAAAAAAAGAAAGCGAAAAGCGAAGCAGCACCGTTATCTATCAGAGATAGCAGACATCTAATTGCATGGCACTATCGTTTGCCAATAATCGATAGCTAAATAATCGGGCAAGCTGGATGCAGCGATAGCCTAACGATTTCCTGCTTGAATTCTCTTTTAACATTTGCAATAATTTAACACGTTCGGAATGTGCATAAATAATTGGCAGATGAACAAATGAAAAGCACTAAGAGCAGAGAAAGAAGAGCGAGAATGCGAAAAGCCAAGCAGCATCGTTATCTATCAGAGATAGCACACATCTAATTGCATTGCACTATCGCAACTGAAGTTTGCCAATAATCGATAGCTAAATAATCGGCAAGCTGAGCGCATCGATATCTTAACGACTTCCTGCTCGAATTTCGTTAGAATTTCAAGGCAACCAAATAAGAACGTGAATGAACAACAAAACAAAAGTTGTGAAAGTCGTCGTTGACCTTGGTAGGAGCACGAATATGTACAGATGTGGGGCTTGGTGGGGCTCAGTGGGGCTTGGTGGGGCTCTGTATTATTTTAATCATGTAAATGCTGTGCAAAACAATTGTTAATTATTGTTAAACTACATGTAGCATGAGAGGTGCCAGTTCTTCGTTAAGTTAGTGTAGACAAACTGTAAATTTTAACTCTAATTTATATTAAATAGCAATAAATAAGCACGTGTTCATAGGTTAGACAAGGCAAAAGACTTTTATTGAACAATTTTTTGGAGCACGTTGACGCTGAAATGTGAACGTAAACAGAAAACGCGCGGACGGGCGGACAGAACGATGAAAAGTGCAATATGAGAAATAAATTAAATACAATTTACAAATATATACATATATATATATAGTATATACAGTGAAAATGTACAAGTGGAGCGGGCATTGTTCCACTGGCCCAATTAATATGCGCGCCAAGATTTGCGGGCCTCAGCAGAATCGCTTGGTCGTCGTCGTCTGCCTCTGCTTTAGTAGCCATAGCCGTAGCCGCTGCCGCCGCCGCTGCTGCCGCCGCCGTCGCCGTCGCCGTAGCAGCTGCAATGAGAATCGAAGCAGAGAGTGTGAGAAGAAAAAGGCGCCAAAGATTTTGCATTTATATTTTTCGGATTAAGTTTATTAGGAACTAGGCAACTACTAGCTTAGAGGTAAGACCACAGATATCCCTATAATACAATGGTGTGTCCGGCGGCGCAGTTAGGTAGGTGCTTAGGCGGACGGGGCCTAGAACCAGGCGCGCAGATAGTCTGTGATGGGCGGCACGTTGTACGTGTCCACGCTGTAGCCGTCGTGGCTGTGGCTGTTGTAGCCGTACGTCTTCGACGGCGTCGTCGAGTAGTCGGCCCTGAGCGCCGACTCCGGCTCGGTGGAGCTGTCGAAGCCCCAGCCGCCGAGGCGGCCGTCGATGAGCTTCTTGAGAAAGTCTGTCGTCTGCTTGCGCTGCTCGGGCTCGGGGTCGACCAAGACGCCGCCGCCGTCGCCGTCGCCGTACTGCGAGCTGCTCTCCACATAGTCCGGATGCTTGTACACGATGCCCGATATGATGCTGTCCAGCTGATTGTTGGCCATGTGCTCCACCGGATAGCCGTCGGCGATGCCCAGCACGGGCGCGCCGTACGTCCGCGGACTGATCGATTGCAGGTCGCCGGCGAACTGCAGCGGCGTCGAGCTCTGCTCCAGCGGATCGGGCACCGACGTGGTCGACAGCAGCGAGCGCAGCTGCGAGTCGTCCACGAATCTGTACTCATTGTAGCTGCCCGACAGCGGCGAGGGTATCTGCAGCGGGAAGTAGCTCAGCGCGGAGCGCTTGGCCGGAATCGAGTTGATCAGCGACGGAGCTGGCGGCATTTCCGTCTGCTCGGACTGATCCGGCTGCTCGGTCTGCTGCTCCATTGGCTCCGGCTGATCGGGCTGCTCGGGCTGGTCGGTGCTGCCGCCTGGGCTGCTGAACTGCTGTTGGCCCTCCTCGGGCGCTTCGTTCGGCCCGTTGGCCGTGATGACGCCGCAGCCCATGTGGCACTGGCCGCGCTTGAAGCTGGGATTCAGTGTCTCCGGCATGAATTGTATGATCTCTGGCGCCGTCAGGTCAATGTTGGCCCGGTCGCGCTCCAGCAGATCATACTCACCCTTGATGTCGCGCTTGGTCAGGTGGCGACCCAGGCCCGGCCAGCGCTTGCCCTGGCCCGAGCTCAGAGCCGCCGCCTTCTTCGTCTTGCGCTTGGTCTTCGCGGGCGTCGCCTGCGCCGGCGTCAGGCCAAAGAGACGCATCTTTTGCTGCTGCTGCGGCGTCAGATCCTTGTGGTAGAGCTTAACATAGCGCACCGGACGCTCCTGCAGCTGCTGCTGGCGCATTATGCGCTTGCGCAGCAGCGAGCCGTGCGAGCGCAGGTCACGACGACGACGGATGGCATTGCCATTGGCTACGTACCTTGGCTTGGCGGCGGAGCAGCTGCTGCAGCTGCAGCTCGACTTGTCCCGGGCGCGGCAATCTGCACGACGAGAGAGGAGTTAGGCACGCGCGCTTATTGGCATAGGAATCTCGTGTGGAACCCACCTGCTTTGTTGACCGTAACCCGATCCACCTTGGCGTACAGCTTGGCCGGCTTCGCCTTGGGCGGAGCGGGCGTGCGTGGCTCCTCCACGGTGAAGTCGAAGCTGTAGCTGATCTTGGCCTTGGTCTGCACGGGCTTCTCCACGCGGTAGCCGTACTGGCCGCCCTCGTACTTCCTGGGCTTGCTCGGATTGGGCACATTCAGCTGGTAGCCCAGCTGGGTGGGGCACGCGCAGCCATCCTCGCCCGTATAGACGACCTGCACGGGCGCGGGAGCGGGAGCGGCTCCGACATGGCTGAGCAGCGCCAATGCCACCAACGGCAGCAGCGCCAGCGCGATCGACTGCAGCATTAACATGGATAAATCTCTATAGATATTTCTCTATATATACGGCGTCTGTTTAGCTATCTGCCGTTCTGGCAACTAGCCCAAGCGTGGCTGCTCGCATTCTTTATATCGTCTTCGACTCCATCCAGTGCAATCTCTCACCACGTCTGGAGCGCCGTCTGTTCTGGCCAGCGGCGACTGAACTTGAACTTGAACAAAGTTTTTTTTCCACTCTCCGCTTGCTGCTGCCGCCGCCGCTGCTGCTGCTGCTGCTGTTGCTGCTGCTGCCGCTGCTCGCGCTGACCTTTTCAAATAATTTGCGCTTGCGATATTTTCTGTGAAAAGTCATGTCTCCAGCATACGTTGATTTCTTCAGTGCCGAATCGAGTGCTGCACTTGGAGCTCCGGAGGGGCCAGAAAAAGCGTATTTGCATTTGTCTTTGACTTGCCACTGCTTCGCACTGCTTTGCCGCCGAGTGAAGCGATTACAATGCCGCTGCGATATATCGATTAATCGATATTTTAGCAAAGTGCACCATCTCTGATTGTAACTTGCGGCAGTTAAAGGGCATTTTCCGTTTGTATTTAAAAATTAACTTTTTTTTACTGCGACGCGCAATCAAAATTATTTATTGTATACTTTTAGGGCAAGAAAAAATGACGGACTGGGCAAAAAGTGCAGATAAAAATGTGCATTCAATCGTGTTCTTTGCTTATCGAACATTTTTACTTGGAATTCAGTTTTTATTGACATGATGCAAGCAGCGCGACGAGCGTGCTCCACAGATTAAAGCATTTCAGGGCAGTCGCAGATGATGTGAGGAGAGCTTTAATACTTCTCTCCTGCTGCCACCTCTTAAAGAAAATGTTTCTTACAATTATAATTAACTGTTAAAAAGGATCGTGTATTTTAAATAAATTGTTAACGCTAACTAAGACATAATACATACATCATACATCATTTCATTGCCCACCCTATTCACATACAATTATTTACAGATCTCGAGAGTAGCACCTAGTAGCTGCCGCTCTCCAGCTCCTGGCGCCGGGCACTGCGGTAGGGCGCAACGCGGCCGGGCTTGAAGCCGCAGTCGACGGACACTTTGCCGCCCACCTTGCCGTAGCCATCATTATCATCATTGGAGCTGGAGCTGTAGCTGGATTTGCTGGAGCTGATCTTCTTGAATTTGGGATTCTTGAAGTGCTCGGTGATGTAGCCCAGCTGCTTGTATGTCAATTGTGGTGTCGCCTCGTCGTCACTGTCGGCGGCCTGTTCCTCCTCCTCCTCGATGTACTCCTCCTCCTCCTCCTGCTTGGCCGCATAGTTGCGCTTCTTCAGTGTGATCACGTCGCTCTTCAGCTTGAACAGATTCTCCTCGGGCACATTGGAGAAGAAGACCTTCTGCTGTCCATCCACGGGCTTCTGGGCGAATCCATAGGCCAGCTTCGCCTCCGGCACACTGATGGCCTTGCCGGCCTGCACGGCCAGGCTGACGCTGATGGGATCGGCGGGTGCACTGTCATCCTTCACCTTCTCGGCGGCATAGCCAATGCTGAAGCACAAGATGCCATTGATAGCGATTGTAAAGCAAGGGAAAAACGATGCAACACTTACTTATCATATATGGAGCTGCTGCTGCTGCTGCTGGAGCTGGCGTAGCTGCTATCTTGACACTTTTGGCAGCCGCAGGTGGGTTTGCACGGTGGCTTCTGTGGAAATGACGAGAGTTTTGGGTATCGGTATCTATCACTGCAAGCGGGCTGATGTTGTTGGTGTTAAAGCTCGGCGCACGTACGGGATGATAATGACGACAGAGCGACAAAGTCCATTACGATGATGATGATGATGATGATGATGATGTTATTGTGGTGCTGACGTTGATAATTATGTTGATGCCAGCACAACGTTGTTACGGTTGGCCTATTGCGGCGCACATTTGGCCACTGATAGCGCTTGCATGCGGAAACGTTGATCGTGGCATTGACAGAGGATGTGGTCATGTGGGCATGTATATCGATGTATGTACTGTTATGGTGCTGGGTGTAAACTGGGCGTGTGTGTGTGTGCTGGTCTGGGATGAGTTCTACTGTCTAGGAGTTGAGAGTTCTGTTAGTCACGCTGGCGGGTTAGTCACAGGCCGTAGCCGTAGCTTGGCGGCAGCATGTGCACGGCTCGCTTCTTCTGGCAGTCGGTCTGCTCCAAGCGCTGCAGCCGCTCGGCCAGACGCTGTGCCGACAGCGTCTTCGCCTCGATGGCGCCCTCAAGCATGCGGCGGCTCAACAGATTGTTAAATGCGTGCACATATTGGAAGAGCTCACGTACTTTGCCGCAGGTCTTGGGCAGCTGGGCGGGCTCGATCAGCTGCTTGCTGCACCAGCAGTTGTCGCCGATGGGCGACAGGTTCACCTCGCTCGGCTCATAGTAGCGCGGCCGCGGACGCACTATCGTCGGTCCCTGGCAGCTCTGGCAGAAGTCGGTGCCCTTCTCCGCGCAGACGCAGGCCGCCAGCAGCTGGAATGAAACGAGAAGTCGTTAGATCTTTGCTGGCCAAACTCCGAGTGGAGCTACTTACGCCCTGGCTGCACAGCAGCGTCACCAGCAGAGACAACATCAATTTGCAGGCGTGCATGGTTGATTACAATATTTTTATATATATACAAAGTTATGATGATGTTGCTGGAGGGGCTCGTCTTATCGGTCGCGTGCTGCTCTGAGCGCGTTAAACGTTTGAATTGACATCGCAGCGACCCACACGTTTTATACCCAAGATCTAAAGCTCGGCTCACGTTGCTCTTCTTGCTCTTGTTGTTGTTGCTGCTGTTTGCTTGTATTACTATTGTTATTCTTGATTCCGCGATTCGCTGTAAATGAAACTCGGCTTCGCCCACTCCATGTGGCGGGGACACTTTCTCATTTCCACGCGCCAGGGTCGCGCCAGTTCAGGCTCCGGGGCGGCAGCACGTGCCCCATGAGCCAACTGGCCAAGTGGATGTGATGGTGGGATGTGGCGATAAACGAAAGCGCGCAAAAATGGGCAAATTCCATGAAATTCATATCGCTATCGCTCTCTCTCCCTCTCTCTCTCGCTCGCCCTCTGTCTCGGCTGCTGCTGCTGGCGACGTCGACGTCGACGCCAACGCCGACGCTGCCAAAAAATTAACAATGAAATTTGTGCAAAATCAAGAGCATTGCGAACGATTCGTCCGATTAGCGCCGCGTTCCAATTCCCCGGTCAACGTCAGGGTCCGCCATTTCTATTGGTCCAGTGGCGGCTAAACTAGGCCATTGACCTAATTTTCTTTTTCTAATAAATAACGTAGGCGACGTGCTTGCAAATATGCGACGTTGTGATGAGACGCACACATTCGCACACACACTCAATGCACAGTTACATGCAATGCGTGCACTTAAGCACTAATCGATAAGCGTGATTGGATACTTATCGATATTATTGCATATGCGCAGCTCTAGTCGAGTTTCAAATTGAAACGGTTAAGGATTGCTTTTGATATTGTGTGTACAATTTGAAAATTACTTGTATATATTTAATAATATATGTATATTGTAAATAAATTAAATTTGACAAATTTGAAAAAAAAAAAAAATAGATATATATATACACATTTACATATTCCATGCTCAATTACGTGCAATGCGTGAACTTTAACACTTATCGAAACGCGCCATTGGATATTTATCGATATTAATTAATATGCGCTGCGCCAATCGAATTTCAAGTTGAAACGGGTTAGAATTCTTCTTATTTGAACAATTTGAAAATTGTTTGTATATATTTAATAATGCATATATATATGTATAATTTGAATTTGAAAAAATATATATAAATATATTATAAAAAAATATATTTAATCTAATCTTTTGACAAGCGATTATTAATTCAATTACACAAAAATATATATAGGTATGAATATATAGTCGCTGGGTTCACAGGGCATGTAATAACGTATAGCCACACGTTATTAATTACGTTCTGAAACAGGTATATAAACCGTAAAACAAACAAAAATTTTGAATCCACGTTTTAAAAGGTTAAAAATCAATTATTCAATCCTCAGACATTCTACTGAACAGTGATACTTACGTAACTACAGTGAAGCCTGCAACGAACGAGAATATTGTTTATTCAAAGAACACTAAATGGTGAAGAAGAGAACTGACTTTCTTCAGCATTAAAACGTATGGAATTTTCGGAAGAACCATCTAGAACACAGTGGGGTGCAACTGACTACGTAATACCCGTTCTAAATTTATTTAAAAATAAGTTTTTACGAATTTCTATTTATAGAAGAGTCAACAGTAATTTATCTGCAAATTAAAATTTCGATAAGGCGAACCCTCATTTTTTTCTTTTTACGATCTGTCCCTAACCTAGAAAGACATTGATAAAGATAATATATAGTAGATATATTTGCATTTCCAGTCAAAAATTAAAAAAAAAGGTCAAATTTCATACGAACAAAGCCAATATACTCTTCCCCCTGCAAGAACGAGCATACAAAATGATTCATAGTGGGAAACTCAAAGGGTTAACCTGCGGCTCAGTCCACCTAGTTCTACTGCAACCATGGTTGGTTTTCCCACCGTGAGTCTTTACTATACTTCATTTGTTTTCTTGCTCCCAAATGATATGTCCAAGAAGAAGCTGCTGCTTCTGATCATGCGATGGGCGCGTGAGCTATGCCAGTTGGTTAATTACAAATGGTCATAGCCATGACACCCGCCACGGATGCGCACGGCAACAGAAGGCGACGCGGCGCGACGCGACGATGGCAGGGGCGGCACAGTTCGATCACCTTATCACCAAGCGGACGCAGTATAAAAGCGCAAAGCGCGCCGAATGGCGAGCTCAGAGTAGCAAACACGGAGATAGACGGCCAGCCAGCCAGCCAGCCAGCCCAGTGAGATTAGTTGACTTGACGTAATATCAGCGTTAGTCTCATTTCCAATTGAGATTCCCCACGTGGATAGTCCGGTTATCAGCCGCAGCAGAGTCTACCAGTTCGCCCGGAGCACAGCGGATCGTTCAGTACAGTTGTACAGCCAAGAGTGTTCGGAACAGCAGTTGTTAGTCTAGAGTCGGCATCCTGCGGCAGGTCGTCATGGCAGCGAAGAGAATGGATCTAAGTGTGCGCACGTTTCTGGTGCTGAGCGGCTGCTCGAATCCGCTCGGCCAGACGCTGGCGCAGGAGCTGTGCGCCCGCCTGGCTGCCGGCTCGATGGCGCTCATCCTCGATGAGAATTGCGAGAAGTTGGAGCAGTTGAAGCAGCTACTCTCATCCGATGCGGTTCGCATTGTCCCGGGCGTTTGGAACGAGCAGCACAGCAATGGCGTCCAGCTGCTGGAGCAGAGCCTCCAGCTGGCCGGCCACGTGCCCTTCGAGCGCTCCATCATCGTGCACAACGAGGGGCAGACGGCCACGCACATGCTGCTGGAGCCGCAGACGGCGTCGGCGTGGCTCGACTATGTGCAGCACCAGCTGTACGCGTCGGTGGCGCTGAACCAGCGCTGGCTGAACGCCAGATCCTTGAAGGGCGTCGAGAAGCTGGCCATCAATGTGACGTCGTCGCTGCAGGTGCGTCCGCTGGTGTACAGCACGCTGCTCTGCTCGTGCAAGCGGGCGCGCGACATGTACTTCCGCGCCATGGCCTCGGAGGAGGAGCGCGCCAATGTCCATGTGCTGAGCTATGCGCCGGGCCTGCTGGAGACGCACCGCACCCACTGCGACGAGAACGGCAATGTGCTGACGCCCGAGCAGCTGATCGCGATGCCGCCGGAGGTGAAGGTGCAGCGCGTCGAGCCGCTGCACTCCACGCTCAAGCTGATCAACATCCTGGAGAAGACATCCTTCGTCTCCGGCCACGACGTCGACTACTACGACACCTTCTTCTTATGAGGAGCAATGCAGGCGTGGTCTGTGCATCCACTTGCTCTTGGCTATTGCAACTGGCTTGCACGGGCACGCACTGCCACCCACACGCATGTTAACATGGCTGACGGTATCGACCCAGACCTTCTCCCACTGCTCACGCTTATCAATAAAATATGGCTGCTGACCCTTGTGCGACTAACGGTACAATCGACGTGCGAAACACACGAAAACGAAACACAAAACAAAAAAAAAACAATTTTTATTTTTAATGGGAATCTCATGGCGGTGCTGATATGGGTGCAATGCCTCTGGGCTTGATCTTTGCGCGATCTCGCACAGATTATGAATTACATAACCTAGAATAACAGCAGGGCTTGGGCTCATATAGCTTCAATTGATGACATCTGACTAGAGATTGATTGATTGATTATTGCAATTTGCTAGTGTGAGGAATATACTATATATATTTATATATTTACTATATATATACATATATATACTATATATATTTCTATAGACTTTTGTTGACGCAAAACTGCGAATATTTTTAGTTTTTTTTAGTTATAACATTAGACACACATCAAATATTATTATTTTCTAAATGGTCTAGCGTAGCTAATAGATTATTTTAGCAACCCCCATCAAAAATTTTAATTCTGTCGAAGCAACAGCTCATTTTCTGAAAAATTATAGGAGGCGTACGATGACTTTAGTGGCGCAGTGTATACTCAATAGAAGCAGAGTTAGCTATAACCTCCACAAAGCTCAGGGCCTTCCTTGTAGGCGTGGCCATAGTCACAAAAGTACATAAATCAAGACAGACATTTCATGAAATCAACTTGCTAATTAAATTTATATAATAATGCAGCGTAAAACTTTTCTTTAACCGAAAAAAGCCATTAACTAAAGATGAGCATTTTTTTTAGGCGCTCTGGCCACCCAGTTGCTGGCATCGATGAATTTTGCTATCGATACTTTTCACGTGAAATTCAATCAAAGCCCAGCTCACGCACACTTATGCAAAACGGGAATTCCGCTTTAAGGCAGTTTGCTCAGTGGAATTAATTACTAGAGAGCTCTGTGTTCCTATCTATCCCAGCGCTTGTACACATGGGGGAATGACTCAAATGTTATCTCTGCGCTCGATTAACCATTCACAAAAAGCGCAAGTCTTCCGAGAGCTACGCAACTTTATCGCTGATAAGACACAATCACCAATCGCCGGCTCAGCAACAATGTTGCTGTAACGAGCGAGGCAGTTGAGCCGTGCCCTAATAATTACACTGCTTACTATACGCACATGCATATGTATACGTGTGTGTGTGTGTGTAATGAAAGCATTTATTAGTTCGATCGTTCCATGCTAACATAAAATGTTGGAATTTACGAAATCGTTAGTACATAATAAGCACTTTTCATTGGCTAATTGGATGAGATTTATGTGTGCCAATCGGTTATGATTATTGGGCTTACATTTTTTAAGACTGAAAAGTTTTACTTATTAAATAAAAAAAAAACCCTGTAAAAAAATACACTTAGAAAAATTTGTTTTTATTTTTTGTTCAAAACAATTAAAGTTATAAAATTTAAAAAATAATAATAATAGAAAAATGTGTGTAGTATTTTTATAACAATTTCTAACTAATTTTTAATCATTTGTTGTAAAACTGATTTTTTTCAATTTTTTATTTATTTTCCTCATAAGAAAACTTGATCTTAACAACTTAAACAAAAAATCTTTTTATTCTCAGTTTACATTTATCTAATCATTTTTTATTTACAATATATAAAAAAATAAAAACATTTTGTAAAAATGTATAAAAATTGTATTAATATAAAAGTTTTAACTATATTTATATAAAAGTTTTTGATTTTTTCCAATGTATTTTTTATTTTCTAAATATTAAAACTTGCTCAATTTAAAAACAAAATTTTTTAGCTTACATTTACTTAGATTACGACCCAATCATTAAAAAAAGAAAACTTAAAACAAATACACTGACATATATTTAGTTTTTTTCAAAAAACTAAAATTATAAATTTAGTTTGAAAAATATTGAAAAAAATGTGTAAGAATTGTATTTATATACAATTTTAAGCCTTCATTTTTAACATTATTTTAATATAATACCTATGAATCTTTTCTATTATATACTTTTACTTTCTAATCCAAACTATTATTATTATTTAAACTATCTATAATTTTTTAAATTAAAATTTTTTTCAGTGCACATTTACTTTCAAATATGTTACGACCTAATCATTTTTTGCAATGTTCAGCAAAAAGAAAAAAACAAAACAAAACAAAATGAAAAGCTCTTAGCAATCTCTTATTTATTTGTACTTAAATTCCAGTCAGATCATTAAGCATTTCAGTTACTGTGACCTTGACAATAACTGCACTAGCATTCCGCACGGTGCGGCCGCGGGGCGATTGATAAGCGGCCGCTGTTAAAATTCATTTACGGCTCTTAATATGCGATCTCAAGTGCGACAATTAATAAGCAATTATCATTTAAATGCGGGCAGCATGTAGAGCCGATAACCTTTTTATGCCGATGTCAGGCCAAGCGAATCGCAAAGCGGTTAAGCAACTATGTATAAATTGGACAGAGTAAAACACACACACACACACACATACACATGTATGTGCACACGAAGCGAAAGCTCACAAAGGCGAAAGTTGAGCACAAAGCACAACAAGAAGGGGCTCTATTTACTATCGATATAGTGATGACACCTGATAGTGTTGCTGGTGCGGCTTAGGCACGAACATTAAACTAACAAGTGTCATAACCTATAGAAGAGTATCGACAGCTGCAGCAGCGCGCATATGCACGCGCACACATATGCACATATAAACCGATTCACAGATACACACACGTTTCAAAGCTCTCGAGGAAGCTGCTCGAAAGCTGCCTTCGTTAGACAGTCGCAGTGTAAACCTGCTGCAACCAACTGTTGACGCAGCGCTTGAGGTGTTCGGCATAGAACTTGTCTTTCGCCATGAATCTGGAGCAGCGCAGCTATTTGCTGGTGACGGGCGCCTCGCGCGGCATTGGACGCGAGGTGGCCCAACAGCTGGCGCGCCAGTTGAAGGCCGCCGGATCGTTGGTGGTGCTGCTGGGTCGCAACGAGTCGTTGTTGGAGGAGACCAAGTCGACCATACTGGCGGATCGACCAGAGCTGGCGGTGCACACGTACTCCCTGGAGCTGGCCACAGCCGGCGGCTCGGACTTTGCACGCATCCTGGGCGAGACGCTGGCCGGCAGGGACTGCAAGGAGTTTGAGCGCGCCATTGTGGTGCACAATGCGGGCACTTTGGGCGACACGTCGCAGCACGCCCGCGAGATGGGCGACACCAAGGTGCTGGAGCAGTATTATCACATCAATCTCTTCTCGGCTCTGGCACTGAACGCCGAGTTCATGCGCAGCTTCGCCAACATTCCCAAGCTGGTGGTGAACCTGAGCACGCTGGCCGCCCTGGAGCCGTTCCCCTCGATGGCCTACTACTGCACGGTGAAGGCGGCCCGTGAGATGTACTTCCGGGTGCTGGCGCTGGAGGAGAAGTCGGGCAAGACGCTGGTGCTCAACTATGCGCCCGGCGTCATCGATACCCAGATGACGCTCCAGGTGCAGACCGAGTCGTACGATCCGGGCCTGGCGGCCGTCTTCAAGGAGCAGCGCGAGTCGAAGACGATGCTGACGCCGCAGCAGACGGTGCTCAAGCTGGTGCAGGTGCTCCAGGCCAAGAAGTTCAAGTCGGGCGATCACGTCGACTACCGCGATTAGGAATACAAATATCGACAAAATATATATATATATATAATATGTAATAAATATCTGGTTCATTGAGTTATATTACGCTACGTTAACTAAATACAAATAAAACAATTCAAAAGAAATCGGCGGCGCTGCGTCGCTTCGCTGGAATTTTGAGTAGATCATCGGTGAGGGTGGATCCGGTGTCGATGGGCGTGGCGGCGCTGGGCGTGCCCTTGGCCGGCGTCTGTTTGCTGTCGTTGATCAGGGGCGGCATGGTGCGCACCACGCTGGGCGCCTTGCGCTTGCGCACCGCTGGCGACGGCGTCAGCAGCGGCGTCTGGCTGCGCAGCCCCAGCTTGCCGGTGGCCAGGCGCCGGGCGGCCGGCGACATGCTCGCCAGCCGCTCCATGCTGGAGCGCACGAAGGGCGAGCCGATGTTGCGGCGCGCCGTATTGAGCGCCTGCTGCTTCTGGTTGCGCATCTTCTCGCTGACCTTCTCGGCCAGCGCAATGGCAATGTTCTCCCTGCGCGAGTTCTCGTTGATGTGGAACGAGGGCCCCGGCATGTTGCGCAGCGGCGTATCGCCGCCGTCCAGGCGAAACGGTGTGCCGTCGATCTCGCCCCACGTCATGATGGGCGAGAAGGCTTTGCCAGGTCGCGGCGACGGCGAGCGCAGCAGGTCGAAGCCCCGGATGCGCGGCGTGTTGCTGCTGACCTCCTCGCCGGGCGCACTCCTGTTGGCACTGGCATCGGAGCTGCTGGCCTGTGTCTCCGTCTCGCACGCTGTCGGCAGCCTGGTGGCGTCGTGTCGAATCGTCGGCTTGCGTTCCTGGTGCTTCACATTCTCCTGCTCCGACATCTCGACGCCGTCCGGCACGTACATGACCGAGTTCTTGTTGGTGTACTGCCAGGTCTCGATTTTGCGCAGCGGATCGGGCGTATCGAACTGCTGCTCAATGCTGGGCAGCAGCAAAGCGCGCTGCAGCTGCTCGGTGGACAGCTGCTCGTGGTTGTAGAGGACGGCGTACTTCTGCCGCAGCTTCATCTCGGCCGTCTCGATTATTTCCTGAAAGCTCTGGTTGTCCTCGCTGGTGTAGTTGTGCAGGAAGCTGTCCAGCGACATCTTGCGCCCAATGGCGTCCTGGCAGCCACCTTCCGCGGTGCTCTTGCTGGCGCTGCTCCTCTGGCTGCTGGCGCCGGAGTGAGGCGTGTTTGGCAGCGGGGTTGCGCCCGCGTTGGCTGTGCTTAATGGTGTCTCAAATGTGGCTGGCGACATCGCTGAAATGCAATAAAGTAATTGATAAACGAACTCCGTCACACCAAGTCTGACCTGCTTACCATTGTTGCGGCTGTTGCGTCTGTTACCTGGGCCGGAGGCACGACCCAAGCTGTAGCGAGCGCGTATCTCGGCCATTTGGAGGAAATCACGGCGCGACTCGGCATCGAGGTAGTCGTTCTGGGCGCGCAGCCGCTCCAAGTCGGGGAAGAAGTCACGCTGTATGATCTTCGACATCTCCTCAATGTAGCGCTCCTCCGTCAGGATCTTTGGCTTGTGTTTGCGGCCGTCCCCACTGTTTGGCAGGGGCATCTTGAATTGCGCTAATTCACGGTCCTGCACCTTGGCCACTTCCATGGCCCGGCTGCCAGGAGTGCTGGGCGTTTTCGGTGTATCAGCCATCCTGCGGAATACCGTTCAAAATATTCTTATTAAATGACGTTAATTAAAAAGGAATCACGTATTAAACAAACTAACTAAATCTAACAAAACAGAGATGGTATCTTCAATTATATCGATAGTTTTCCATGTTACAACTCCAAACGATGCATCGATTGAATACATTTTTAAGTTACCAATATTCAAATGTGGTTAAGACTTAAAGGTCAATTAAATATACAACTCATCACGCTAAATACCTTTTATTTTTAAGAATTTAACTTAATTTTTAATTTGCCAATTTAATGGTCTTATAATTTTTGACGATACTCTTCATACTATCGATAATAGCTGCTCGATAATTCACTGAAAAAACATATGTTTGAAAACAGCCAAGGCGTTGCCATACTGCTGCAAAATTATCGCAGAAGCTAAATAATATCGATTGCAATGCATAATATCAGTTTGGGCGGCACTTTCCTTGATTTTCAAAAAAATACGTTACAACTTTGCTTTTGTTTTTGAAACTTTCAATTGTACGAAATATGAACAATCATAGTAGTATTTTGTCGTAGCTTAGTAGAGCTCCGTTCACATTATATATTTTTATTTCAGTCTCGTCCTGAGCAGCATCAGATCAAGAACAAAAAATTTTTTTTTTTAAATATTTAAACGATACACTATGGAATACTTAGAAGATTTCGTAATCCTGTTTGTGTTTATAGGAATCTTTATACCTGCAGTCTTGATTTTGGCCATGTCTCTGTACCGCTTCAAGGGTTACATGGGTTATAAATTGCTGGAATGGGACTTTCGCCGTCTACCCTTTACTACCATATGCACGATCTGTTTGGAGACCACCAGGGATGCCGGCTTGAGCGTCGTCTATCGTTTGCCATGCAAACACTGGTTCCACAAGCATTGCTTGCGCAATTGGCTGGCCCGCACCAATAACTGCCCCAATTGCCGTTCCGTCGTTGAATTTTGGAAGGGAGATAAGCTGACTTCGGTCGCTCGCTTGATTGCTAACTATGATGATTCCCATGAGGCCTTGGATCATCCAATACGCAGGGTACGACGACGTCTCAGACCACGTGTAAGACCTGCCCCAGCTGAGAACCGTTCGGCTGCTAGGAACAATGCGCGTCTCCAGGACGTGCCGAATTAGGATTAGGATTAAGCTTATGCACACCAGCAAGTGCCACAAAAATACAAATCTTAGACCCAACACCCATCGTTGTCGTGGACTTAAGCTGCGGTGTGATCTGCTATCGTTAAATAATCTGTGATTCATTATAGAGATTGTTTTTTTTTTTAGACTATTGCATATAGATCAGTCGCAATAAATACATCATTGACCATTTAGGCAAAATCCGTATATTGGTTGTGTTTCATGTACACTGATTTGAGGCTTCCCTTATGGATCCATAGGAGTTAGTGCTACATCAGAAATATATGCATCGTTTATGCAGGCGTGGAAGGCTTATATAACTTAGCAAATATTGATTTCGTCTTTCAAGAATGAAGAATTATATAGGTACATATAGCAATTAACGGAATTAAAGCTTGACATCTATAAGCAAATTTCTTACCAAAGGCCTAATACTACGTTTGGCCATGGTCGGAAGTAGCTTTACTGTTATGCGACTTGAACTCCATTTACTGTTTCTCTCTCTCTTTCTATTTACTCTCTCTTTCTATTTACTCTCTCTTTCTGTCTATAGCCTTTTCTCTCTCTCTCTCTCTCTCTTTATTAATAAATAGAAAAAGACAGAGTGTGAGAGAGAGAAAGAGAGAGAGAACGAGAGAGAGAGAAATAGTGATAGAGTGAGAGAGATAGAGAGAGTAAATATAAAAAGGAGAGACTCTTTCTCTCTCTCTCTACTTTACTTTTACCCTTTCTCCCTCACGCTGTCTTTTTCAATTTACTAATAAAGAAAGAGAATGAGAGAGAGAGAGAGAGAGAGAGAGAGAGAGAGAAATAGTGATAGAGTGAGAGAGATAGAGAAAAGGGAGAGACTCGTTCACTCTCTCTATAGACTCTCTCTACTTTACTTCTACCCTTTCTCTCTCTCTCTCTCTCTCTCTCTTTACATATACTCTATCGCTTTTTCTCTCTCTCTCTCTCGTTATTAACTTTCTATCTCTCTCTTTCTCCCTCTCCCTCTCATTTTCTCTTTAATTACTGTCTCTTTCTCTTTACTCTCTCTTTCTCTCTCTCTCTCTCTTCTTTTCTCTCTATTTCCTCTGTCGTTTTCTTTCTCTTTCCATTTACTCTCTCTCTCTTTTTCTTTCTATTTCCTTCTCTATCTAATCCCCAGATCTGCCTGTAGCCTTTAGCCTTAGCTAATCTATTGACTACAATATAATCTGACTCCAACTCCATTTCCATCTCAATCTCCATTTCCATCTCCATGTCTCATCTTGTTCTCCTTTGCATTTTAGCATCTGCATTATAATTTATATAATGTTCAACTTGTGTTTTCGATTTTCTCGATCTTTTCACAATAAGAATGGCAATAATTCCATTGAAAATGACTCAATTTCCCAATGGAAAATGCCATCGACATCAACATGCCATTATCATTATCAAACAAATGCTGCAGCAGACATAGAAGAAGCTGCTGCTGTTGGTGTTGGTGTTGTGGCTGTTGGAGTGCTGCTCCCCTTTTGCAGTGTTGTCGGCGTGGCCAACAAATCTGTTAACAGTTGGCAATAATTGTGCAGCAGAGGAAAACATCGTGTCATAATTTCAGTGGCTGCTTTGTCCCTTTTCGGCAGGCAGCATAATGTTGTAGACGCTACGGCCTGGCCTGGCCTGGCCTGGTATGTATGTATGTGTGCCAGCTATTTTTGGGCCTTTGCCTTTTATTGTTGCAGCGGCAGCAGCAGCAGCAGCAGCGGCGGCGTTGTCATCGATCGCATTAATTTTGGTAAGTGCGCGCCGGCAGGATGGCAGCTCGGCAGCTCGGCCTAAGAAGTTGAGGAGACACTTTTCAACACGCTGTGGCAAGCCGATTTTTATGGCACGACATTTCCGAGCAACATTTTCTTGAATTACCCGCTCGATTTCCGTTGAATCCGAATGCAGTCGCCGCCGCAGCCGCCGCATGCCACGTTAATTGATGGCCTGTTGCAATATTGTGTAATATTAATTAGCCCCCAGCGACAGCCATCAAAATATCATTTGTAAGTGCACAAATTCGCGCACTGGCGCAAGCATTTGGCACTCTTCCTCTCTGCTCCTTGCGCTGCTCCTTCCTCTGCATCATCTTCTGCTTTTTATCTCATCATTTTCACGGCTCATAAACCCAACAACTACTTTGTTGCCAGTCCGCTTTGTGGCACTGCCAGCACAGCCCGCCCCAACCAGCTGGCTGCTCTTTCCACGCCTTTCCACTCCCCTTCCCTTTTTTTATTACACTCGAGCACGTGCGTCTGGGCCTGCGGGGGCCTGCTGCACAGATTTGTTTGTGGGCGTGCCGGCAATATGTCAATATCCACTCGAGAGTCGCGCATGCGTGCGCCCCAAATGCCCGGAAAAGGTAGCCACAAAAAGGATTGCAGCACTTCGCGGCTGCACCGAACGAGCACTGAGCTAAGATGTGGATCTTTGGATGTGATATACATACATATATGCATATGTAAATATGTTTATATATATGTATACAAAACTTGGTTCAAGCGACTAGAGCATACCCTGCGCAGTAAGGAGTAGAGTAGAGCAGTTAGACTGCTTAATCCTATCATGGGAGACCTTCATTATAAGAAATTTCTTAATTTATTCACTTTACATTTTATATAATATATATTTTTTAAGCCTAAGTCTTAACTGTTATATTGATTTTGATACATTTTAAAATATTTTTTTTTTCTTATTTTTACATATATAGTATATTATATAAAGAAAAATGTAATATAAATTTATGTTTATTATTTTGCTAAAACAAAACATTAATTAATTTCTTAATTTATTTACTATAAATTATATATAATATATTTTTTTCTAAGCCTAAATCTTAAGTCGTTATATTGATTTTAACACATTTTTCTTAATATTTTTTTTTTAATTTTAGCTGTATTTAAATTTAAGCCGAAAAACATATATATTATTATATATTCTATATATAAAGATGTAATATAAATTTATGTTTACTATTTGGGTAAAAAAGCACTAAATTGTTTCTTATTTTTTTTTTGGCTAAAAAAGTACTAAATTATTTCTAAATTTAAAATTTAAGCGCACAAATAATATATTATTTTTCAAATAATATATTATTTGTGCGCTTAAATTTTAACTTTTTCTGTTGAGCTAAAATTTTAAAATTTCAACATTTTCTATTCAAAGACCATCCCACAAATAAATGTATTATTTATAAATATAATTGATTTATTTTATTAAATGTGCATAAATTATATTTTTATAAATTATATCTAGATTTTAATAAATTAAAAAAAAATGATAAAATGATTTATTATCAAGTTAGAATGTTCCACTCTGGTGTCATTTACTGCATGATATTCCTACACGATTTCAAAATGGTTAAACTTTTTTATTATAGTTACATTTTATTAACTTTTAGTTTTTGTTGAATAATTATTGGCTTTTTATTAAAAAAAAGATTAAATTATTATTAAAATTTAAATAATACTTAACTTATTATTAAATAAATCATTTTCGGTAAGTCTCAAATGAAAGTCTGCAGCATTAGCTTAACTGTTCAATTTTTGCAGCCTTAGCTAAATTGTTAGATATCATTTTGTTTGTACAAATATTAGGGGTCTTGAAAAAAGCGGAAGATACCGTTAAGCCCGCTTTGTCATGCCGCTCAGCATGAATACATGTATAAAACATATAATATAGGTATATATATATTTATAATAATTATAGTCATAATTATTTGGACTCTCCTCTTTTTACCAATACGTGAAAGTTCGCATTGTCTTGGTGCAGGCAGCTGTTTCTCCTTAGTTCTCCGCCAACTTCTGATAAACACTCAGAATATACTGTTTTAAGTCTCTCCAGTGTCACAATTGAGAGATAATGCGATTTTCTATACAAACAGATCATTATTTAACTCTAAATAGACGCAACTGCTTCTTAGACGAATGTCTTTTGTTGGATTAAGCTCGACTTGCAGCACTCAAACTGTCAGTAGTTCCTATATTTCATTGCATAAATGCATAAATATTTGCTCTAGTAAATAAACGAGGAATTCTAGGAAACTTAACAATTTGAAAAACTTAAAAAAATGCAATTAGCTCGGGTTGTCAACGGTAGTATATACAATATTTCAAGTTTCTAGCAGTTATAACAGATATTTTGCCATGCTCGATTTGCCACGCTCGATTTGTCAGGTCTCCAGTGGACGTGTTGGATAAATCTTGGCTCTCTATGAAACAGAGAATTTCTAAAAAGTGGAAAAATCCAAGATATTTGTTCGGACAGTCAAAGGAACGAAGAGCAAGATAGATTGGGCATAAGACTAATATACCCCTTTGAGTTCAGATATAATTGTTAAAGAAAGGATATTTAATTTCTTTGCTTTAGGAATATATGTGTATATAAGACATATAGACTAGATATAGACATATATACATAATTATATATATATTATATGTACATAATTTACAAAAAACTAACTGAAAACAACTTTTAAATCACAGTAGAAACCCAAATTACACCAATCTCAAGCCAAAAGCAACTCAACTCCAACCCGAATGTAGATTAAATCAAGATCAACTTGTGCTTAGGTCAGCTACATTTGAGTCAAGTCTTTTCGAAGGCATAGAGATCGTTTCCGATCAAGTCTCTGCACATCTGCTGCAGGGTATTTGGGATCGGAAAGTGAAGAGACCTGAGCGACGTAGAATACCAAACAGACGCGAGGCACGCATAAACAAAGGTTCAAGTGTCAATGGAAGAGCGGGAGGAGGAGGGGAAAAGAAAAGAATTAAAGCAAAATATAAACACGGTTTCACTTTCAAAGCGATTAGCTATGGACGCGCCTTGAACTTGTGCGGAAAATGCAACGGCAACAAAGGCAACAACAGCAACAACAACAACAACAGCAACGCTTGCTCACAGCAAGTTGATAAGAATAACAGACATAGTCACAGTCGCAGTCTGCAGTTGCAGTCGGAGTTGTTGTTGTAGTTGCTAGTGTTGTTGTTTCAATTGTTGTTGTTGTTGCTTCCACTTGAAAACCTTGCAGCCATTTGACACCAACAGACGAGCGAAGGAGCGAACGAACGCAAATATCGTTCGACCAGGCGACACACCGCACACCTACAACAATGTCACACACACACACACACACAAACACACACACACAATCAGACACACACACATGTGCTTGTGTAGTGGTGCGACCTACCGCAGTGCACGTCGCCCATAAATATTCAAATATTGAATGCCGATATTCATTTTACAGTGGCATCCCGAAGTCATCTTTCAAAGGGTCTGGGGCAGAGCCTGCTTAAGTGCCTGGCGTCTGTCCACTCCATTATCATCATCCTCATCATCATCGTCATCATATCGGACTTGGCCTTGCAATCCTAGGCCAATATGTGTGACATCGCTAACTCCGATAAGGCTTATCAGGCACTAGAAAAGTAAAGTAAAGACTCTGCCCCGCCTTTACCAATCGAAGCACTGCACAGCTCTACAGCTAAGGCAGCATAAAGCTCAAGTCTTATCTTACATTATATATATTTTATATGTACATAGCTTTCTCAGTCAGTTCACTTGTTGCGTCACATTTGCCGTCATGAATCACATTCCATTGCTGTCGTTACTCATCAGGTGATGCAGGGCAGGTGCTCATAGAAGAGGGGTCTACTCATAGAGGAAATTAATGGGCGTAAAATGCTTTTAGTTACAAATCGAAATTCCAGTTACTTGGGCATGACTTATATTAAGTCATTTGAATGAGTTCTTGCAGATTGCTTAAAGTTTTTTGTTGATTTTATATTCCTTATATTAATGCCTTTTTTATAGATTTTTATTTTATTTTATATATTTATTTTATATATATATTTATACTTAAGAAATATAGACATATTTATAAATGTCTTTATAGCATATTCGTAGACAAGAGTTAAGAGGTTTTAAAAAAAAAGAGGTAGAACTAAACATAAATAAACTTTAAACAAATAATACTACATTTATTACTACTATATTACAATTATTTCTACTTTCTCGACTTATATGTACATATTAGAGTTGCCATTCGTCCTGGAATTCCGGAACATGTCCCGTTTTTGGAGTTAATGTGTTCCGGGTGTCCCGACCTGACACGAAATTGTCCCGGTTTTCTACTTTTTCGTCAAAAAACCGTGATTTTGACAAAATTTGTAACTGAAAAGAAACATTTTTAATTGGTATACTAATTGACTAGTGATTCTTTCCTTTTTTTTCTGTCTGATGCTATGTAGGTAGTCGTCGACCGTCCCAGAATGGCCTGAGGTCCATGTGGTCACCCTAGCATGTATGGGCTCTGTCTGTATTTGCTTGCATTCCTGCATTCCCATTATCAGGCGCTAGCGCAACCTTTACGTTCTTGCTTAATGCTGCATATTTTCTATATCATTCGAACTAAAGTCCTATTTTCTATGAAACTCTGTTTTACTTATTAAAAAAGAACACAAATTTTGGCTCTGTATCTTTTTAGTAAATATTATTTAGAAATCTTAAAAAAAGCCTGCAGAAAAAGGTAGCAAAAAGAGTTCATAATTTTTTCAATATAATTTCAATATTTTTTAAAATTATAGTGCAAAAAAAAAAATAGTGCAAAATATATTGAAGAATATAAATAAATAAATATTGAAAATATATTTTAAAAAAATGAAAAAATATGAAAAAATATTGCAAAATATATTGAAGAATATTTAATAATAAAAAAAAAAAACAATATCTATTTAATATTCTACAATTTATTTAGCAATATTTTCTTCATATTTTTCCATTTCTTTTAAAATATATTTTCAATATTTTTTTTACCATACCTTTTCCAGCAAACTTTCTCTCACAATTTTATATGAGTTTTTTTTTATAATTCGCAACAAGGTTTTATAAATAGATTTGTAATCAAAATTAGTCATTTGATTGATTGATAGTACGTAAGCACTCAAAATAATCAATAATCAATTTGAGTTATTATGAGCTATATAATCATTGACCAAATGTCATGCAGATTATAAAACAACAAAAAAACACACAAATTAATGATTTAAAATAAAATAAACTTAAAATAAAATATAAATAAATATAAATATGATAAATAATAATATATATAAATATAATGTATAATACAAAAGACTCTTAAGACTTATAAAACATAAAAAGTTCGCCTGTTTTTGACTATATCCTGCCATATTCCTTCATAGAGCTGCTACAGAGACAAGACTCAGCTACTTTCCCACCTTTTTGCAATTATATTAAATTATATAAAATATGCAAATGGTTTCTTATTAAGTAATATGTTTTCCTTAAATTATTGTAATACTTGAGAGCGAGAGCAACGCGTGGACTAAAGACGAGTGTGACTCAGGGCCGTTGCAGTTGCTGTACGTAATACCCTCTCCCGACTCTAGTCCACACGTTGCTGTTGCTGTGCTGCCCCTCAGCGAGACATCTGCTTGAAGCAGCTTCTTCTGCTTCTGCTTCTTCTTGGTGTGTTATTGTTTTTGTTGCTTTTATGAATTTTTATGCAAGTGTTGAGAAATTAATGTGCTCGCAGTTCGAGTTCGTGTCTCAGCTGAATGCCCAAATGCATGCCAATTTGCTTTTATTTATGGAGCCAAGAACAACAACAACGGCAACAACATCGAATGGCGGTATTAAATTTTAGACGCTGCGAAAAACTTGGATAAACGGACCCCGTGTGAGTATGACGTATGTGTGACAGCTCTTTGATGATCATCCATTTGAAATTGGCCGGAACATCTAAGCTGCTTGACACGGCCAAAGTTCAATAGCGCCATATAATCAATCTCTTGATACCAGGTTGTTCTACACATACGTCACTTTTTAGCTATTTATATATATATACTCAATTTTTTTTTTTTTTTTAGGTTCGTTCATTTTTATGGATTTGTATTGTGACTAATGAACGTCGCGTTTTGACGTCTTGTCACTCGGTTGATTTTGGATGTTTGCTTCCTAGACGCAGCTCTGACAACGTGTGAAATCGCATAGATGAACGAGCCATTGCTCTAATCTTAGGTATGTATAGGTAATACGGCTACAGAGACACATAATATATGTCATATGTATAGAAATTGTGCCGTTACTAATGATAACGGCACCACATGGCGCATGCTTCAACGCCGAGGGGTCCCACGGCACCACCAGCCATACATATAGAATATATATACGCTCATAATGAATCTATATAGTTGTAGCACTCTCATACAGTCCACTTCCATATCTGTAGTTCCACCAAAATACATGTTGGCACTCGGTAATCGAGCAACCAATTCATTGATTAGATTAGTTCGTTTGACTGTACCCACATTTAGCTATATATCCACAGACATGCTTAAGGTTATGTGCAGGTGTGGTCAGTATTGCGATTGACTTTTCTACAACATTTTCAGTAATATGCTTGACTAATCTCTGTTTGGCAATGTTATTAATCATTCTCAGTAAAGGCGAGAAAAGAATGGGAATATATAAGAAATAGGTTAAGCTACAAAGTTTTATCAAATTTCGACGATTTGCTGGAATTGATTACTTATTTGCTGTTTACTTAAATTTCTTTGGACTCCAAGGTCTATCTATCTAATAAAAATATTTATATTGAGTCTGTATATGCGCAATGCATATCTATAAAATATTATTGATATGCCTTGCTCTTATACATTTCGCGTTATATTAGAAGAATTAAGTTGATATTTTATAAAAATTAAGAGAGTGAAAAAAAAAAACAAAGCTGAATTTATTTTATAAAAATTAAGAGAATGAAAAAAAAGAAGCAAAACTGAAACGCTAAAGGAATTACTTGAGTCCACACAAAGAAAAATTTTTGAATATAAAAATACTTTGAAATAAATATCTGAAGCATAAATTATCTTTGGCTCTAATAATTTTTGAGTTAAGTTAAAAAAAAATCATGTTGACTTTTCATAGAAATAAAGAGAATGAAAGGAGCAAAGCTGAAACTCTAAAAGAGTTACCCGAGTCTGCACAAAAAAGCTTTGTTGAATACAAAAATACTTTGAAATAAATATGTGAAGCATAAATTACATTTGGCTCTAATAATTTTGGTTATACTAAAAAAAATCAAGTTGATTTTGTATAGAAATTTAGAGAATGAAAGGAGCCAAAGTCAAAATCTAGAGGAATTACTCGAGCCTAAAACAATTTTTTTTCCCAAAAAAGACCTTAAAATAAATACCTAAAGCATAAATTACCTCAGGTAAACTATGCAAGTGTTCAATTGGGACACTTGCTTGCAAATTCTTCAGCTATGTCAACAAATCGGTTTTTATCGGCTTTATCAGCATATGCAGCTTATCAAATTAGGGGAAAAAGCAACTGCAACCCTGCAAAGCTATGTGCCTGTATGAGAAGGTGGGGCAAAAGCAACGAAAAAAATGAAAAAAAAAAAATTTGTTTTCAATGCTGTTGCACACGCACGCATCGCAGGCAGCGCAGGCAGGCGAGCCAAGTCCAAGGCCCGATGCGTAAGGTGTGCCTGTGTGCAAGTGTGTACACACTCTTTCGTTGGCTAACTGTAATTAAAACAATGGCACTTTTTGTTTACACGCGAGCGAAGCGGCTAGAGCGTGTGTGAGAGCGAGAGAGAGGTAGCGACGGCAAACGTAAACAAAGGATAGAGAGGCACCAATTGCTGCCCATGGGCGGCCATTTTGTTGGCTCGCCCAATTTAACCGTTAGCTAAGGAAATATTCTTTTTTTTTTGCTTTCTTGTTAATTTAGATTTGGCTTTTATTGTTGAAACTGTTTGCAGCATTTAAATGTTTATATGTACATAGAACAATAAGGAAATGAGAAGGAGAAGGAGAGAGAAGTAGAACACTTAGCAAACTTACACAATATTACAGTTTAATAACATTTGGTATAAGAAATATTTGTAAAAAAAAATTGCTGTTACACGCTAGAATTTGTTTACAGTTACGATACATTTTTGGCATACTTTTGAACTAGACACAAAACTGTCGCTTAATACTAGCAAAAAAAAAAATGAAGTGAGATTGACGTATATTAAATAATAGTTACTTGTATTAAGTTGAGTTTGGTTAGAGCTTGAGTTTTGGATTAGTTGAAAATACTTGTAATACTTGAGTGCAGGCCCCAGGCTGACTATATATATGTGTATATATATATGTGTTTAATACTTGGCAAGGCGCGACCCAGCGGCTATCAGCGCGGCCCCAAGTCGATGTAGCTGTTGGGCCGCATCATCTGATGGGCGGCCGCGGCGCTGCCGTAGAAGCTTTGATAGCTGCTCATGCCGTACGCGGCGGCGGCCGCCTGCCGCATGTGACCCGGCGAGACCTTGAGCTTGTCGTACGGACTGCCATAGCCGTGGCTGTGATAGTGCGCCGCATTGTGGTGATAGATGGCCCCAAAGTTGCTCTGCTCCCCCGCGTACGGCTGCCCAATGGTCGAGTAGATGTTGGCCGCCGCCATCACCTGCGTGGCCGCGGCGGCGGCAGCGGCAGCACCACCGCCCGGCGCTGGCGGCGATGCCGAGCTGGCCGACAGCGGCGTCAGTGGCGTCGCCGCATGCTGGTGCTGATGATGCTGATAGGCATGATGATAGCTGCCGCCATAGCTGCTGGACATTTGATGCAGGCTCTGCTGTTGCTGCTGATGTTGCTGCTGCTGCTGTTGCTGCTGTTGATGCTGCTGTTGCTGTTGTTGCTGCTGCTGCTGATGCAATTGCTGCGACGCTGGCTGCAACTGTTGCTGATGCAAATGCTGCTGCTGCTGTTGCTGTTGCAGCGGCGTGGGCTCCAGCTGAAAGGCCAACAAGTCCGGCGAGTTGCCCGATGTGGAGCTGCTGGAGGGCGTGGCCGGCAGCTGCATGCCCAATTGAGTTGTTGTTGCTGTCGCTGCGGCTGCTGCTGCTGTTTGCTGCTCCACCAGCTCGGTGCAGGACAAGCTGAAGCTGTTGGGCGGCGTGCGATCCTTGGCCTTTAAATGCTGCTGCTGCTGCTGCAGTTGATGTTGCTGCTGCTGCTGTTGCTGCTGCTGTTGTTGCTGCTGTTGTTGCTGCTGCTGCTGCTGCTTCATGCGCGCTTGACTCTCATGGCTCATGCTGGACATGCCCAGGCTGCCGCTGGTGCTGCAATTAAAATTTCCAATTCAAAATTTCAAATTTTCAAATTTTCAAATTTTTTTGTGATAAACATTCAAAAACGCTTTGCTCTTTATGTATTTTTTTTTTTGTTGTTGTTTACAATCGACCCTCGGACGAAGAGGAAAAAGAATATAATTTGTTTATAGCAGCGCCACGGCTGGCTGGCACGTCTGTCAGCTGGCCCATCATAGCCAGCCGGAGCTGCTTATGCTCCACATTCTAAGTTGAAGTTCTCGCACCCATTTTGAGTTATTGTTTCATGTGTTTTATTTTCGTAGATGCGACGCGTCGGCAATTCCCGGAATATGACTTCAACAGCAGCCAGTCGACGGACTGTCTGCCGGGCCACTTGGATTTGAATTGTGTTCGGCGATAAATTGTGGGCATTGCCCCAAACTGGGTCGATTTCATAACAAATTATACTACGAGCGGCTATTAAGGTTTCCATTTGATAAATAAAACAAGTAAGAGTGCTCTAGTCGAGACGGCTCGACTAAGAGATACCCTGAATCCTGTGGGAGCTGTTACTAAAATCATTTTACGCTTCTTTAATATATAAATTGCATACACGCGCTCTGCTTACTGCGCAGTTTACGCAGCGGCTGCGCTTGGGCTGCAATGTAAGCATTACTATGAGAAATCGATTGTTGAATAACTTTTTTTCTGCTTGAACTTTCTTAATGAAATTTCAGTCTATAATTAGATGGTACATATGTTTGTATTTGCCAAAGCACAAGTATCTAGTATTTGATATACGAATTTTATAGAAATCTGCAAATTTTGGGGAAAGGGGGACTAGTATCCAAAATCCAAAAAATGCAAATTGTCCGTTATCATTACAAGAACATACACCGCAAGTCTGAAATATCTAGGTTTAACGGTTATTGACTTAAGCATGAAAAACTAAGTCAAATTATCGTTTGGTATCGATAATAAGGAAATGGGATGAGCTATCGAAAATTAAAGATAAACTCGTTCAGGTATGATATATACGAGTATTCATGTCAAATTTCAAGTCTCTAGCTTTTGTGGTTTAGGATATCGCTGCGTTCATACGGATGGACGGACGGACGGACGGACAGGCGGACAGATGGACAAGGCTTAAACAATTTCTCTTGTCGTCCTGATTAAGAATATATATACTTTATGCGGTCTGCCACGCCTTCTTCTACCTGTTACATACATTTTTACAAAACGATTATACCCTGAATTCCTATTTTCAATGGGTTCAGGGTATAAAAAGAATTTGAAACAAACTCAAATCGAATCCTAACTGAATTTCTAATCATTTTTTATATAAAAGAGACTTACATCTTTATAGCGCATTCATGCGTCGTCTAGCTGCCTTTTGCCTGTTGCCTTATTTATATTTTTGTTTTTATATAAATAATGTTTTAGGCTTTAGTTTGCGTCGTATTTTGTCGTGGCTTAGACAAGATTTGTTTGCCTTAATATAATATGTATATACTTGAGGTAAGCTCTGCTAGACTTATAGACTAAGTAGTTGTAGTGGGGATAGATATGTTGGCCTACTTACACATCGTTGGTGCCATCATCTCGAAATCCTTTGGCAAATGGATTGCTCGATATTTTCAGTTGTGTCACCTGCGTACAGAAATAAATATATATTATAATAATTTATACTAAAAATGTTAGGAATTCTTGGAAAATTTCTGTGGCCCCAATTATGTTAATAATATTCATTGTGCTGCTGCTGTTTTTATTACAATATAAATGCAACAAATTAGAAAATGTTTACAAAGCATTAAAAGCAAACAGCAAACTACATAAGCAACTACAGCAGCAGCATCAGCAGCTACAACAACAACAACAACAGACACGAAATTTATTTGCAATAAATTGTGGAACGAAAAGTGTTAACACCCACGTCGAGCGCATAAATAATTTAAATACTTTCGTTAAAATGGCGCTAAAAATAAAATACCACAAATATTTTATGTATACATATATGTGCATACACAAATACATGTTTTTTTTTGTTGTTGTTGCTTATTTTAGTTCTTGGAGAATTATGAATATGAATATGAATACTTCTCTCGCTAGCTAAATGGCGTATTTTAACTATTGCATGCAGTTCAAATAAATTTAAATTTTATTTGATTTTATTAAAATATATTAATTATTTTTTAGTTAATCTTGAATGATAAATAAAAAATACATAAGAATATTTATTTTTATTGTTAAAAAATATATATTTAAGTGAATGAATAACAAATGAAAATTCCATGCATTATTATTAAAAATATATATATATAAAAATACATTTAAAAAATCATACAAAAATTGATTTTTTTAAATAAAATCAAACTGAAATTTTGTTTAATTTTAAAAATTAAAATTTTTTTTTTAAATAGTATTTAAACTTATTTATTTTTTATTTTTTTCATTCGTATAAGAAAATGGATTTTTTAAAATAAAAATCAAAGTGGATTTTTTTCAATTTTACAAATAAAAATATTATTTTAACTAATTTATTTTTTATTCGTATAAGAAAATAAGAAAATGAATTTAAAAAAAAAAAAAAAACTGGATTTTTTTTTTAATTTTTCCTTTTTATTTATTTTTTTCGTGTAAGAAAATGGATTTTTTTAAATTTAAATGTAATGGTAAAAGTTTATTAACATTTGTTTTAAATTTTTTTTATAAAAAAAAAATATGTACAGAATTTTATTTTCAAACATTGTTAAAATTTGTTGCATATAAATATGAATTTTATTTCAATAAAACTCCATTATAAATTATAAAATAAATTTCATATTGAAATTATTTGGTATACATAAAAAATATGCAAAATGTATACGAAAATTATTTTTTATGCAACCCCTAAAAATAATCATTTTATTGTTATGCAATTTTATTTACTTGTTTCTAGTTAAATTAATTTTTTATTCAGATTCACATTGAAACTTGTTTTAACATGCGCTATAAATAATATTGTTTAGATATTAAACAAAAAGCAATTTGTTAATTTAGTAATTTATATATAAGTTTTTGTTTATGTAGTTCGACAACATTTAATTATAGTGTATCTGTCGGTCGTTAATCATGCGAAATGCTGAATATTTGCTTTGAGTTAGAATCGAATTCTTGACTCTAATAAACATGGAGAGGACAAGAAATAAAAACATTTAACAATTGGGGCCAAGACGGCACAAGTCTTATAATTATCTATATGCAGGGGGGGGGGGGAGTGTGTGAGGGGAGCTGGAGGAGGGGGAAGGAGGCCCACGAATGTTACACAAATGTTAATTTGACTAATAACTGAAAAGCGTTGGCGCTTGTCATCTACAAGTGGGTCCGCTGACAAGTGGGTCAAGTGGACCGCGCACCCCTCTTGAATACCCCGTTCCCATGCCCCTGCCCATGTCCATTGCTTGTCTACTCACGCGCTGGTTCTGATATGCCGTTACGGCCGTAAAACTGGTCTCCGGGAATATGAATGTGCGAAAGTGACTCGAATGCTCGTTCTCATCCAGCGAGGCATTCTTTGGCGGCAAATAGACCAAGTGGAAGCGCGGCTGGTAGCGATGCATCGAGTTCAGTATGATCTGTGGAATGACAGTCGGGAGCGTGAGCCTCACATATGTTCTATGGGGGCAGAGTGCTCTCGGATGGCGGCTGCCGGGCTTTGTTTAGCGCTTCCCCAACACAACAACAACAACAAATATTCATTTGTTTGCTGCTGTGGCGGCAGCCAAATGTTTTGTGCCCCGCATAAACAAAGCCGCGCATAAATTTATGGCCCAATTAGGCAGGCAATACTCACATGGCCATTCTCGTCCAGCTGATTGTTGGTCAGCTTCAGCTTGTCGAAGGACACAATCTGCTTCATCCAGTTGGCGCCGGCCGCCGGTGAGTCGGGATGCACGTGTATTCGCGGCGGCGATATGGCATCCGCCTTGCCAGCGACCACCCAGCACGAGCTGCAGAAGACACAGACGAAACGAAACGGGACGAGATGAGGTGAGATCGAATGAGGTGGCACTCGGTTTACTCTATAATTACTTGTGGAACGCGTAGCGATAGCGTTTATCATCCATGGGCACAAAGTCCATCATGCAGATGTAGGTGGCGTGCGGATCGAGGCCGCCGATGCGCACCTGAAACGTGGGAAACATGCGACGGCCCGTCTTGGTGATGATCATCTCGGTGCCCTGCGCATGGAACTGATCCCACAGCGCCTTCGTCTCCAGCACAACGATCGCCTGCGCCAGCGATGGATGCACGGGCTCGGGCTCCTAAAAAAATTTGAAGTAGCGAAATTATGGATTTTAGGATAGGACTGTCAAGTTATAGAAGGAGCGATGATGATGACAGAAATGTTGTTAGGTCATATATCTATATGATCATATAATATATAATATATTTATATACCAGGAAGCTTACAGATTAAACTAAAATAAAACAAGTAATGAGTAAATGAGTCAAGAGTGCCCGACTAGGATATACCCTGACCCCATGATACACTTATTTTATTCATGATCTGAATCGACTTAACTAACTTTAAGTCTCTAACTTTTATCGTTTTCAAATTCTGTCTAATAAATTAAGTCAGCATACCTATTATTATCGATAGTATAATATAGATATAATGGAATTTTTATAGAGAAACACAATGTTAAGCTCGTACTGCGTATGGCTTAAGAGAATACATATTTGATATTTCAATTATATAAATAAGTTTCAGGCAACCAGATGGATAAACGAAAATATGGACAGATGGACATGTCTTTCTTTACATCAACTTGATCAGTTGATCATGCTAATCGTGGTTCTTCAGCCTGTTGAATATATTTTATTTTAAGATAAACATAATATCCTGAATTTTCATTTGCAATAGATTCAGGATGCACGATTGTTGTACGAAGCCCATTTACTCCCTGATTTGTACTTTAAAGGTATATTTTATAAGTATATAATTATATAAGTATACAATATTATAAGTATATATATAATAAGTATATAATATAATAAATATATAATAATATAAGTATATAATATATTATTATAATATGTTGCTTATATATATTTTCCTATAATATCTTTCTATCTATTACAATGTCTATTAGTTAAAGACCATACTGCCTAAAAATAAACCATATTTTGGCCATTTCATAAGTGATATAGTTTTTTCTTAAGTCATACTTCATCTTATATATGATCTAGACAAAGATCCTCTATTCACTTTATGTAGTAAAAATTGATTAGTTCTCATATAAATATCGTACCGCATTCAATTTCCTTATTATCTTTGGTAACTGATTAGTAGACTAAAGACAATATAATTTATAGAGAGCTGTATTAGAACACTTGATCAGTTAAAGATGCGTTCTCATGCGTAATCTTATAAAAAACATATGTTTGTTTTATCAGGTGATCTTATTGAGCTTTTTTTTTATTTAATATATATTGTCTTCATTTTTTGTTTTATGTTGTCTTTAATCAATCAATCAGGGTACACTCATAACATTCATTAAGAGTGTTAAAAAAAAAACAATAATACCCAGATAGTATTTTCCTCTCTACTTCTATTACTCATCAAGTATATATATATATATATATATATATATATATATATATATATATATATATATATATATATATATATATATATATATCAAATACTTTTTAAATATATTTCAAATTTATGGTCCATCAAATTTGTCTGTCTTTTGTCTTTAGCCTTTTCTGCATGTTAAATTTGACAAGACAATTGCTGCAGCTGTCAAGTATTTTTGAACTTAAATTAAAAATAGTCCACGATTGATACTAAATATGATTTGCTTCTTTTCTGGCTTTGCTTTAAATTACAAACAGGCAAGATTTCAACACGTTGTCGAACAAAAATGTGCTCAGCAATTGAAGTTGCCAACTAACATGAACTTTGACATGAGCATGGTACCTTGACAATTGGTTGACTGATGGCATTTTGTCTGCAAATCGTTTCCTAGTTGCTTCAATTATATATATATGTGTATATATATTTAGATATATCTATCAGCTAAGCTGAGGTAAGTACTTACACCTTTGTTGTTGTTGTTGTTTTTGTTGCTGATGCTGCTGCTGCTGTTTGACGTGTTGCTGCTTGCTGTGCCGCCGCTGCTGCTGTTGTTGCTGTTGTCTTTTTTGTGGCTGTTCTTATATTTCTTGTTGGCTGTTGCCGTTGCTGCAGCAGCAGCTGCTGTTGCCGCTGCCGTAGCAACTGTTGCCGCTGTGCCAGTTGCCGTTTCATTGCCGCCGCTGCTGCTGCTGCCGTTGCCGTTGCCAGCCGCATAGTCTGTCGCACTCTGCTCCTGGCAATTGGCGGCGCCATTCGAGTGGCTGCTGCTGCTGCTGTTGCTGCTGGTGCTGTTGCTGCCTGTGCTCTGCGCATCGATGTCCGCCAACTTGGCATCGATCTGCTCCAGCGGCTTGTACGAGGTGCGATCCTTGCCCGCCGTCTGTATGCAAGCTGTGAAGGAGACAACGGATTAGCAGAGTTCAGGGTTTGGCAAGTAGATATTGACTATAATTTTCATATACTAATTAGTTCTATTGATAAAAAGTTGATATTTTATTTGGTAAGATAAGATATGATAAAGATTCTCTTTTTTTAATTTTCAGCATATTAAAAAGAATTTTAATAGGCAACAAAAAGAAGTTCTTCGAGATGATGGTACAAAATTCTAGGCTGAATAGGCTCACCAACAAAAGTAAAGACTTTTTTCTCTCACAAGTTCAGCCTTGATGAATGATCAGATAACATTTGACAACTCTTTGGCTTGGACGTTGTTTTCGCTCGTCTGGGACAGTTGGAGTAAATATAGCAAATATAGCAAATCTTTAGTGATCGCAGATCTATTGCTCTATTAACTCTTCTTGATGCCGAAACTGAAGAGGCCCAGGATAGACTATGCTATGCTACGCTTGAGCAGATAAAGCGAACAACGAAGGAGCAGTTAATCATGAGAAGGTCAATATCTCAGTAAATGATCTTTGAAGTGTTTCGAGGCTAAGAAGAAACGTTGGCTGAAGTTTATATAATATATTTTAATTTAATTTTAAGTTTTATATATTATATATTTTTAATGGATATTCCTTTAAATTCATTTTTTGAACAAATAAACAAATAAATAATAGAACAGAAAAGCACCGAAATTATTGTATATAAAATTGCTTTTCCTTTATAGCATTTTAATTTGAAACTAGCTGATGTGGCTTCAACTGATCTGAGCTTAGATTAAGAAATAGATTATTGAGTCAATATAACATTGACTGCTGATAATATATGAACTATATATGTATGAATGCTTTATGTCTATCAATTAATAAAGCAAATATTGACAACAATGAGAATTGGGTGTGAAATCCTTAATATTGATTGATGAGAGAAGAGTAATTATAGGAAAATCTAATCGATTATTGGCATTGAAAGATTTGAAAATTGAAATTTGGGTTTGGTTTTTGGTTCAAGTTTTCCGTTAATGTTGAATATTTTCTATATCATTTGAGATATCTCCTATTTTTATACCCTGAACTCATTGAAAATGGGAATTCAGGGTATAATGGTTTTGTGTAAATGTTTTTCAATTAGACTTTGCTTTATTAATTTTAAAACAAAATTAAATTAAACTCTGACAAAGTCTGGGTAAAACCTTTAAACATTCCTGGAAAAAATATATACAGATTTTTTATATAATATATAAAATATAATATAGTATTATTATTATATTATATTTTATATAAAAAATCTTTTTGTATTTTTTCCAGGAATTTTTAAATATATTTCTTATTATATAAATATATACATATACACTAGATATACTTGAGAATTCAAATTATTTTATATATAAATTTATCAATTACTACGATTCCATAAAAATTATATATATAAAAGTTCATATTTTTAAAATATTTGTATTAATTGTAAATGAATTTCCTCTAAAAGTTATTAGAAAATCAAAGAAATCCCAAATCAAATAGAAACTCAAATTGTACGCTAAAAATCTAGAAAAATATAGATTTCATCTATAAATCATATCAAAGGAAATTCATGATATTTATAGGTATTTTTTGATAATATTTTCTGCAGGTGCGATGCGACGCGATGCGATGCAAAAACAAATGAGCGAAAAAGTTGCGCACATAAATCAAATGAGATTTGCATACGACTATATATATATATATGTGTGTGTGTGTGGGGACTGGAAATATAAGTCAACAGCTCTGATATGGGCAAATAGCAAATATCATAATCAGATGTATGAGATATGATTTATATGATTTAAAGTGCGACATCAAACAGTGCTGGCGCTGGCGCTGGAGAAGGTCGCGCAGGCGCAGCTAGGGAGCACTGAGCATATATAAATTTATATATATATGTGTGCATATATATTTGCACGACAAATTGGATCGGGCGAGTATAATGAAGAGCAAGAATAGCGGCAATCCAATTATAAAAGTCGTCAGAGCCAGCGACTGTTGATTGAGTTGCCAGCTAAATTTAACGCAATGCGTCGGCCCTACGCACAGAGAGAGATGGAGAGAGAGAGGAAGGGAAAGGGAGAGAAAAGGGAGTGCGAGCCAGGGGGGTGTTGGGTGTGTGGGGTTGTAGGACAAGGCAACAGGCGCCTCACAGTAAATTTTGCAATTAATTGCCGCAATGCAAGCAAGTGCAGCCAGCCCAGCACGTTGCAGTTGCAGCATTGGCATTCCGTCGCTGCTGCTGCTTCGGCTGTTGGAGTCACCGCCAATGACCCATGACAGGTCGGCCGAGGCGTCGCACGCTCCAACATCAATTGTCGCTTAATGAGACATTTTTTTTCTCGCTTCACGAATGAATTCTAAAATCAATTAGCGTTTGGCACAAATAATCGTTTTTCTGTCACGCCAACCCAAACATCAAAAAAACAACAGAAACAGAAACAAAAACAAAAACGAAACCAAAACAAAATAATGTCAATCGCAATTTTATTTTATTGCCCGCGCGTCGAGCATTTAAAGAAGTTTCACGCTAATTGCCCGCCTTTGTTTATATAGTTATTCGCGCTCAAAGTATTTTCAGTAATTCAACTTTTCGACTCTGCCAGGTCACAGTGGAAATGTTTGGATAAGAGAACTGATTTGGCTACTTAGCATGGCAAGTGAGGGAGCTTCTAGAGACTTGAAAATGGAGCTCTGTATGTATTAGTACTGGCTAACGTTAAGTATGTCTTTCTGTCTAGAGCTTCAGTTTTTGAAGGCTTTAAGGTGTATAATTATGTTCAAGAATTCAGCTGCATGAGTTGAAAGCCTACGTAATAGCTAACAAGGACACGGACTATAATAAACCTCTTCACCAAAGATAATAGATAAAATAATACATTATTAGTAGTAGTAGATACACATATTTTTTATATTTATAAGCCATTGCTATATAATAATAAAAAAAATCAGAAATTCTTTTATTTTTTATATTATTAAAAAATTGTGCTCTATAATAGTAATATTAATAATGGAAAATGATCAAATTAAAATACTGTTTTATATTAAGTATAGATATATTTTTTTGTTTATATAATATTTTTTTATATTTATATATATTTTTTTAATATTGATGAAATGCTGAGAGTAAAATGTCATTTCAAAAAAATTTTTTTTATATCTTATATATTTTTATTTTTATTTTTTTTATATTTATGAAATGAAGAAAGTAAAATATCATTTCATATATTTTATGTATTTATATATTATTATTTTATTATTATTTATGATATACAATTTTATATTATATACACATATTTGCATATACCTATTTTATATTCAAATTTTTCATAAATTATTTTAATAATATTAAAAGTAGGAAATGACGAGTAAAACATTTGTTTGTATATTTTTATTTATTATATATCAATTTATATTTATTAATAAATTTTTTAATATTCATATTTTTAATCCATTTTTATATATATAAAAAAAAAAAATAAAATTAAACAGACTTTATATATATTATAATTAATTAATATTATTTATTTGATTTTATATTTCTTATATGTATAATATATATACAGCATTATATATATAAAGATCATATAAAATATTTCTTCTCAGGCATAAATTTGTTATAGAAAAGTGCAAAAAAAATGTGAATAAAATTTAAAAATAAAAAAAGTTTGTATTCCCTAAATAGTATCTTACATAAAGAAATTTCTCATAATAAACTCAACTTATCTCTAGTTTTAGTTAAGCGATGATCAGAAGATAATTCATATTTCAAGATCACTTCAATTGGGACTCACCTTCAATCTGTTTCATGGGACTCAGTCCGCCCGTTGTGTACGGCGTAGTCCAATAGTCATTTGCATAAAAGCCATAGTCGGCCAGGTTGCTATTGAGGCCATTGTCCAGGAAGCCGGGCATCGTGGCCACCATGGCGCTGGCACACTCCGTGGGGCCCAGCATGTGTGTCATGTTGCCAAGTGGAGTGCGAAAACTGCTTGCAAACGAGGTGTGTGTGTGGGTCTACTATGTGTGTGTGTATATAGCAAGTGTCCGAGTCCAATTAACCCATATAAATGATATGCGAAAGAGATTCAAAATTCAAAATCCGAAAGAGAAATAAACACGATAATTTTGAAACAGCAGTGAATAATTGATATTGTTTTGGCTTGGGTCATTCAGTTCTTGGGGTTTGTTTTGATTTCAAAAGTTTTTCGCGCAGTTGTCAAATTTGATTATTACACACGCACACGCACACACACATGGGCACACTCGGTGTGTGTTGAACGAATGTAGGTAGCCGCCGTTCAAGTTGTCAGCGTGTCAATCAGAACAACAACAACCACAACAACAATAAGCACCACACAAACTCACAGAAACAGAAACAGAAAAAAAATTATATAAAGAAACGAATTTGTGGGGAAAAAATTGCAATCGCTTCAACACCTCGACGCAATTTTCAAATATTTTCACCGATTTTCCCAAGAATTTTGTTCGATTTGCCGTTCGAATCGGTTTTTTTTTTGCTTTTTGCTTTTTCTTTTGTTTTAGAGTTTGGCGTTTTATGGTCCGAACGCGTTGACTGCCAATTTCTCTGGCCGCTCTAGCCTGACACCGAACAGATAAGATCGATTGAGCGAACGATTGATCGAATGATATACTCGGCCGATCGCTCGATCGCTCGAGTATTCCCCCTGTTGTTATTGCTGCTGTATTGCGAATTTAAAGCGCTGAAAGGTGTCTCAATTGCCACCTTCCGGCTAAGTGCGAACTGATCTGCTGTCGAACCGCTATCCGTGTTCCGTGAACCGTTGAACCGCAATGCCGCGCTGCCCCGTCTGCGCGCACTTGACTCGAACTCGAAAATGAAAATTTTGCCGTTGCCGTTGCCGTTGCCGTTGCTGCTGCTGCACACGCGCTCGCATCCGTACTGTCAAGAGTTTGGCCGCGGAATGAGCCAGAGGCATCCAATGGATGCTGGGATCAGCCAGGCAACGCTCACCAATCGCTGCGCCACTCGAGTCGCATCAGCATCCAAATTTAGCATCGCCCATGTGTGTGTGTGTGTGTGCGTGTGTGTCTCTGCCTGTCTGTGTGTGTGTGTGCGCGCGCGCACCTAACTGTATGCGCCTATGTGTAGCTGCGCATCCGATTGGCCAATGGCAGCAGAGCTTCGCACTGATCGTAAACGAAGCGAGTTCGTTGGGGGCATTCACGAGCGGCAGATGCGCTACATTAGAAATTGGAATTTGATATTGAGAACGGTTTAATTGCCTCTCTATAGATATTTGGTATATTCTATATGAAATACCATTTATATATGTTTGTTATACTCTATATAAACAGACTCTTTAAGTTATATATGATATACTCTATAAGAAATACCCATTAATAATTATATGGAAATACCCTATATGTTGCAGCTTATATATATGGTATACCATCAATGAAATACTTATTGTACATATAATATGCCCTATGCAAAATACTTTATATGTCATATTCCGTATGTACATATAAAGTATAAAATACCTTCCTACCTTACTACCTACCTTATATAAAATATCCTTCTTTTTGAAGTACATATATGATTTACATTATATAAAATATTCTTTGCTTATATGTGTTTGTAAGTGCTTACATATAGTTATGCATATGGTATACCCTACATAAAATAGCCTTTGTTAGATATATGGCATACTCTTATACCCTATATATGATGACCTATAAGTATATGGCTCATATGGTTTACCCTATATGAAGTACCCTATATTTTTAGGTGGAACATGACATACATCCTATGTGAAATATCTTTTACATATATTATATATTATATAATCCAATATAATATACCCTGTATGTTGGTATAGGATATACCATTTATATACTAAATTAAATAACCTTTGCTTATATATAATACATTTTATATGAAATACCCTATAGGCGTACATTGTTTATGGTATGAGGATAGTACTAAATTCGCATTATATCTATTTACCCTATTTTAAATACTCTTTCATACATATTATTATATTTTATATCCACTGTATGTAAATATGGTTTATGGTATACACTACATTAAATTTCTTTTGTATATATTACTATATTTTCCCTTTATGAAATACCCTTATTACATTTGTGGTCTACTCTATTTTAAATACCATTTGATACACATGTGATTTACTCTATATATATTATGTACATAGTGTCATATACACTGTACCATAATACCCTATAAGAAAAAACCTTGGTTACGTATGTGGCATACCCTTTGTCCATAATATTCTATAGAGTTGCAACCATGCGAATGATAGTCTTAGCCATTCATGCGTTCTGCTATAAAGTATAGAGTATTCAACTTCACCAATCATCTAAGAAGTTTTCAACAACTCTAATATTTTGGGTAACAACTGCGAAATGTATATGCTTAACATGTATGCTGTAGCGCATAAATATATCTAAAGCAACAGCAGCTACAGTGAATGCCAACTAAATGAAACTTTTAGCTAATGATGCAAGGAAAAGACAACGAAAAAAAAAAACAATAAATGAAGAGACATATGGATGAAAAATGAAAATAAAAAAATAAAAATATATAAATAAATAATATATAATTTTTTAAATTATTTTTTATTTCTTCTATTACAGGTCTGTCGTACGATCATTTTCATAATGGGTTTAAAGTGTGAGATATTTCTATCTAGAAATATATCTATATATCTACAAACATCTCCCGCTTAAAACCCGCTCAGAATATTATAATACAGCCAGATCTAGATCTTTAGCCGATGAATATGCTCCAGTCTTAGGTTAAGTTTCTCTAAGTTTTCACTCCCGTTTCTCATAGCCAGTGCACACTGTATACGATATATGCTGATGCCGCTCTCTCTGCAGTTGCCGCTCTAGCCCAATGCGCACGTTCTGTGATCTGTCGCTGCGCGAGAGGCCACGCCTCCGGCGTCTCTTAACTGGTCGAGTCCGCTGCTCCAAACATCTCTTGAGCTGCGAGTGGGCGTGCTGACTCATTGGAAGCGAACTGGCTTCACATGGCCCTCGTTTGGAAGATGCTTTTGGACTGCTGCCACATGGTGGTGGTGCTGGTGCTGGTGGTGTTGGTGGTGCTGTTGGTGGCTGTGGCTATAGCCGAAGCCATAAATACAAATTGCGCCATAACCTCGACACTAAATAAACCGTAAAGAGCGGCCCCCGATGATCCGACGGCTACAGCTACGGCGGGGCATTAACATGTTGGTTCATAAAAGAGAAGAGCAAAGCGAAACAAAATGGCGTCTGTTAGCCAGTAACATTAGCGTGTTGGCCGGCTGCGTACGCTGAGCCGATCAAAGCAATTGCGGCGGAGTGGGAGGAGGAGCAGGAGGAGGTGGAGGAGGAGGAGGCTGCAGCAAATGGATGCTTGTTTTTTTGTGGCTGTTGTTGCTGTTGTTGTTGTCGGCTTTTGCTGCTGCTTTTCATCACCCACACTCGTTCAATTAACGGTAAATGCAGGCCGCCATCGCTGCTGCAAAACGCTTAAATTTCCATTAGATACGGCCCCACTTGGCATCTGGCCGTATTACCTGTGCCGCCCCCGCCCTTACCGTGGACTACGTTTGTTTACCTTTGCATTTTTGTTGCACACACACACACACACACACACGAATGGAAAGACTTACCTTTGTCTATATTTATATGGCATTGTTATTTTCAAGCGATTCCATTATAAATCTTAGCATCCAGTTACGGCCAGGATTCACATTGCCCGCTCGGGCTACACCCGGTGCTCTGTTGTTTCTCCGCGCGCTGTTTACAATTATTTTCGATTAAGTGGTTTGCACTGTGTTTGCCCCCGGCCCAAACAATGCGCAGCGAACCACACTCCCGGATCCGCATCGATCTAAACATTACTCTGCTGCGACGACGACGACGACGACTATATACTAGAGCATTCATACCTTTTGAGTTATGGCATGTTGCTATTGCCTTTTAATTGCCATAATTTATTAATCATTTCGGCCAAGTTCCCCCAAATCGTAAACATGCAAAGTCAATTTGCGATGTATGGAAAGGCGCGTATAGCAATTGATCATAAGTTTATGGTAAATTCATATTTATGTGTATTTACTTATTTATCACACATTTATATATACATACATGTGCCTCAGGTACCAAGACGTAACAATATATAACTAATTTATAGTTAGGTATTACAAATAAACCCGAAATTCATTCTTTTTTCCACTTTTTAGTAGCCACTATCTTTTTTCTGAACAGCTGCATTTTTGAGAATTTTCTCTTTGTTAAGCCCTGAAGTGCACATGTCCTAAGTTTGTAGCTAAGAAACATTTAAATTAATAAGAATAGATGGTAATCTTAGTATTTGTATCAAATTTTTATCAAAATTTATTATTGTTGTGCTTTTTTTTTTTCAAAATTTACTTTTTATCACAAAATAATGTGCTGTGTCAGACTATTATTTTTCTGAACACAGCTGTATATCATATATATCTATATCATATATGTTAAATATATATCCACAGACGCCGCAAGCCTCTTTCAGATGGAACCATAGATAATGCGCTTATCGTATATAACGCAAAATATTCAAATAAACAAAAACATGCAGCTGAAGGCGTGACCAACTCCATCAAATATACATACTTTTGCCCAAAACAAGCTGAGTCGACCTAGACATAGTCAACTCTCTTTCTAACTGCGTTTATGTGTCGAAACTTACTTAGACTTTAACTTAAAGGTAAAGTAGGGGTTTTCAGCGATAATGCAGCCAGTTGGCTTATTATCGATAAATATCGATAGCTCGAATTCAAGCAGAGGAATTAGAGCACAAGTTCAAAGACCCCAGTTGGTAGAGCTCTCATATTTAGCTTTCAATTTTGATGCGCTGAATACACAAATCTACGGTATTTCTGTTTTTGGATACATGTATTTGGTTAATTGTTTGTGAGTCTTCGTTTTTGCATGCATTTCTTGGATACTTGTCTTTGGATACCTTATCCCATTTTTGCCGCAACCTAAGAAACAATTTTTTTTGTCAAACGGTATAAGCTTGAGCTTCTACATATAGATTACCTTTACTTTTAGATGTCATAAGATGTCCCATGATATCTAAAAGTAACGGTATCTATTCTTTATTTCGCCTTTAGTATTTTAAAGAAACCTTCAAAGCATTAGAAGCCGTCATTAAACATTTACATATCTGGAAACCATGATATTTAATAACTCCTAACTCCTAACTAAGAAGTCTTTACCTGATAAAGGTGCAGTATGTATATACGAATCTGAAAAGCATCATTTAAGGTAGCTAATATATATATATATATTCCACATTATATATCCCTATATATATATCTATATAGATTCATAGATCCCTTTATCACTGTACATTTATATAGATTTATTCATATGCCCCTATATATATATATATATATATACATATATTTTATATATAGGCATATCCTCAGATATCTAATAGATATATCCCCAACTATCTACATACATAGAAATTCCCCTTTATATCTCTATGTATCTCACATCCCCGAGCACATTTCAACCCATTTGGCACAATAAATTGAGGCAATTGTTATTTGATAGATCGTAGATATTTTTAATCGGGCTGATAATTATTTTGTAGCTGTATTTTTTCAAAGTACAGATCTTAACATATTTTGTCGAATACCCAATTAAGTACATTTTTCAAGCGGGGTGAACTCTAAACGAGCCTAATTCCTATATTGGCGATCTTCGTGCGTATGCAGATACTTTCGGCACTTCTCTTTGGACAATAATATGACGATAATTTGGATTGGCTGAAATGGGGAAATTTAACTTTTTCGATCTGCTGCTGCATTATCCAAAATACATTACAAATTTGGTCAATTATATCAAAATCAAATGAAATGTCAAAGAGGGAAAAATGTTTGGTAACTAAAATTGCAAAAATAAGTTATATATATATATGTATATATATATATATATGATCTTATGTGTATATATATATATACACATGGGAAAGTAAACGAGTGGCCAATCCCTGATCCAAGCAGTGGGCCAGTTCCTGGTAGCCGCGTGGCTCCCTTTATTTCTTGCAATTCTTTTGATTCTTCCTGATATTGGTTATGATGCTGCGAGACATGCGGCCGGCTGCCAGGCGAAGTCCATTGCGGAACGGCTGATGCTTGCAGTTGAGGCAGCGCTGATCCAATAGCTCCTCGAAGCCGTCGTCGTCCTTGAGTGCCATAGAGGCTGGAAAGTCCGTGCTAGATACGCTCATCTTGAATAATGTGCTGACATCAGCATTGCACTTGGCATTAAGGGCGGTCTTCGACCCGATAGTGACATCGGTGGATTGGGATCCACTGGACCCCAATTGCTTGTGGCTCTTCTTGGCGATGTTCTTCGAGCAGCACCAGTAGGAGGCGAGAAAGTCGAGCTCGTCGGACGACGTTGTGCTGAGCGTCTGCTCCTCCTCCTCCTCCTCCTTGACGCACTCGTCGATCTTGCTGGGCACCTTTACCTCATGCAGGCGCATAAAACTGTGTGTGGACAGCTTCATGTCGTCGGCGCTGAGCGAGCGCTTCACCCGCAAGTGGTCGCGCGTGCGTCGCAGGCCGCTGGGTGTCCGCTCGTGGCCGCCCTTCTTCACGGTCTGCTCGTAGTTCTCGGCGATGCGCGAGACGTGGCGCTGCTTCTGGTCGAGCTTCTCCAGCTCCAATTCCTTCTCGCGATACTGTCTGGGTGTCAGCACCAACGGCTGCCAAAATAGCTCCAACGTAGACATGCGCTTCACGCCCTCATCCTCCAGAATGCTGTCGTTGGTCAGCAAGCGTCCCTTGTACGTTAGCCGGCTGAACGCCATCGGCACGTTCATGGTGCGCCCGATGCGCTTCTTCAAGTCGGCCACATTCCTGGAGCGGTCGGTCTCGTAGATGTTCTTGCGACCGTCGCGGGTCAGTACCTGGATCTGCAATTTGCGCATCTTACAAATGGCAGCTGGAATGCGCATCTATTTTGGATGGAGTTCGTCGGACAGTCCACGTAGAAATGGTTTCTGCGGCTGCGTTTGCTGTTTAATCTAATTTTTAAATGAAAGTTGTGTGTTTGCCTCTGATCTGGTTGTTTCCTTAAACGAAATAAAACTCAAAGCAACAGCAGAGTGTGTGGGTTGCTCCTTTTCTACTGTGAAAGGATATAGCACTGGAATCAACTGGAAGGCAAGCAAAGCTGATGAACCCTGCGAGTTACCTCAATTTGCATACTTTTTGTCAAATATTCTTATAAAATACTCAATCAGAAAATTTATATAATATACACAATGAATCTCATCCCATAAAGTATATATATGACAATTTTTATAATTTTACGCAAAATATAAGTATATAGAACAAACACTTTCGACGGGGCTCAGAGTATCCCCTAGTCGACCACGCCCGACTAGAGCCTTCTTACTTGTTTTATTTAATTTAATTTGATGTTATTGTAACTAATGTTCGCTTTAATTCTCTCTATCTATCTCTCTCTCTCTCTTTCTCTCACTCTCTTTCACTATCTCTCTCTCTCTCTCTCTCTCTCTCTCTCTCTCTCTCTCTCTCTCTTCTCCTCTATTTTAGTTAATATTTTTATACATTGCATTTTTTAACAATTTTCTAAAATAGTTTAGTTTTTTCTTTTAAGATAAATTTTAGGATTGCAATAAATATTTTTAGTTTTATTTTATTTTATTTGCTGTGACTGTGACTCATGTTCGCTTTTTTCCCAGCTCTTTAGCTTTCTCCTCAACGTTTGCTATTAATTTTATATATTTTTAAAATTTTTTTTTTTTTAATTTTTAAATTGGTTTTTGTATCGATTTATGTGGACCTTTGATTAGCTGTGCTTGTGATTAATGCTCGCATTTTATTATTCTTTCTCTCTCTCTTTTTCTTTTTCTAATATTTTAATAAATTTAATATTTCATTTTAATTTTAATATTTTTCTTTTAATTTCTAAAATTTGTTTGTGATTAAAAATGTTAAGATTAGACGAAATAATTTTGGATTTTTCTTTGAATTGCTGTATTTAAAAATACTTAAACATATTTTTATAGAGAAATATTATGATTATAGTAAATTTCCTTATTTTGTTGTGCTTATGTTGAATGCTATCTTTCTTTCTCTCTCTCTCTCTTTCTCCTCAATCTTTGCTAAAATTGTTATATATTTATTTAGACATTTTCTAAAATATATTTCATTGTTTCTTTGTATAGAGAAATGTTAGGATTAGACTAAATAAATTAAACTCGGACTTTCTTTAATTTGCTGGGATCGTGATTGATGATCCCTTTCTCTCTGTATCTCTCTCTCTCTCTCTCTCTCTCTCCTTGTCTCTCTCTCTCTCTCCCACCCCATCTCTCTCCCTCTCCCTCTCTCCCTCTCTCTCTCTCTCTAACTGCTTCCGCATTTTGTCTCATAGTGAGTCAATTGAAAGACTTGAGTTTGTTGTGAAGGCGTTGATAAATTTATGCATTGGCAGCGCTTCCGGTTGTAATGTGCGTGTGTGTGTGAGTGAGTGTGTTTTAGTGTGTGTGTGTCAACCATTGAAGCATTGGCAGTGAGTGTGGCAGGCAGTCCTTAGACGAGCAGCCCCATCAATGGCACCCCATAAAAACAACAAAATACAGACACATTTATCTAAGCTGGCAGAGGAAGAAGTCTTTGTTGCTGCAGTTCAAAGAGCTCAAATGATTTCCCACATTTCGTTGTAAAATAGAAAGTTAATTTTATTAGCAATAAAAAAAAACACACACATACAATATTTAGCAAAATGTCATAGGTTGGTTTGCAGCGATGCTGTGAAATGGAAATACAAGTGCTGGATGCCAACTGGCTGCGGCCTAGAGCAGCTGGCCGGTCAGGGCGCAGGCCAGGAGCAGGCCCAGGGAGAGGACGACGGCGACGGCGCCGTCGCGAGCCACCGGGATGAGCGTGTCGTTGGCCAGCAGGGCGTTGCAGCCGTGCCCCTCGCAGGTGTAGCAGTTGCCGTCGATGACGCACTGCTTGTTGGCCTGCGCGGTGCTGAGGCAGCCGCGCTTGAACGAGCCGGCCGCAGTGCGTCCGCTGTTGCGGATGAAGCACTTGTCGCCCAGCTGGTAGGTGGGGCAGACTTTGCTGTACGCGTGATTCTCGATGGCGCAGCTCGAGTTCATCGAGTCGCCGGTGCACTGCAAGCACTTGGGCCGGTACTGCGGGAAGATCAGCCGGTTGCAGCCCTCGTTCGACGAGCAGGTCAGGCACTCCAGCTCATTGTTGCACGCCTTCAGCGTGTTGTTGTCCAGCTCGCTGGTGCAGCCGCGAATCGTGAATCCGTCTGCATTACCATTAATTAATTAATTTGACTAAAGACTAGGCTAGTCAGTCACTTACTCAGCACGCGTGTATAGCAGAGCGTGTTGTTGGTGCGGCAATCCTTGGCCAGAATGCTTAAGGGATCGGTGGCGCAGCGCTCCTCAGTCTTCGAATGGCATTGCACGCACGCCTCTGCAAAGGAAGATGCGTGTTAATAACAAGTAAGAAAGCTCTAGTCGGGCGTGACCGACTAGGGGATACCCTGAGCCCCGTTGAATCTGTGTTTTTCATAGAATTTGGGGAAATTTGGGGCCGGTATCCAAAATGTAACAAAATTCAAAATTGCATATAATACTTATAAAGCTAAATATAAAATATTGTGTCTCTAGCTTAAAAGATGGACGAGATATAATTTTTTAACTGAATTACGATTTTATTTTTAATCGATAACAATTAATTGGGGATAGTTATCGATTTTTTTAAATAAACTTGATCTGCGGATCTACAAAAAAATTGCAAGTCTCTAGCTCTTATAGAAGCGGAAATCGGCGCGGACAGACGGACGGACGGACAGACGGACGGACAGACAGACGGACAGGACAAATTTAATTCAACTTTTCATTCGATTTATATAATTTTAACACAATGTCTGACACTGCAAAAAGAAATAGAATTAATTCCTTTTTAACTCCTCTCCAAATAAACTGTGATCTAATTAACGGCTGAAATATTTATAATTATGACACAATTCGTACGGTTTATTCGCCCTTATCATGTGTAAATATATGTGCATGTATGCGTGTACGTATATATATGTATGTATATGTTCTATGTAATATACAAGATTTTTTTTTGTAAATTAAGATAAGCCCAATATACCAGAGCATGTAAATCAATTATAAATAGATTCGCTCTATAAACACCTATATATATACGTTTTTTTCTCATTTTTTATGTGAAATCGGCGATCGAGCTTATCTTTAAATATGTTGCAATGCAATGGTAACCTTTACTCTGTTTCCAAGCTAGATAGAGCTATAGATAAGCTATATGTATGTGTGTCTGTGGGTAGGTGTGTATGTATGTGTGTGTCTGTGTGTGCCCAGCTACCAAGAATCGTTTAATAAGGAGTGTAATATGGGGTATATAATATATATATATAATATATATATATATAATATATATATATAATATATATCATTTTCTTAGAATACACATTATGGTGAAATGTTCATAAATTTTGCTGTGAATGCATTCACACTTGTTGCGGAGGAAATGGAGTATGATCCCAATGATTCACAGTAGGTAGGATACATGATGACTATATATAAATAATAAATAAAAAATTATATTTATATATGGAATGCTTGCCGGCTATACACATTTTCTGTCACACACACACAAATCGATACGTAAACTTCACATTTGATAAGCAAAAGTCTCACATATATATACAAATGGATAAGATAGAAAACAATAAAAAAACAAAAAACAAATAAAAAAAATGGAAAAAAACTTAGTCACAAAATCTTACATAAGACACTGTCATTTATTAACGCATAAATTGATAAATAATAAAAAAAAATGAAGAATTGAAACAGTTTTTACCGGAATGGACGTAGGCCAAAAAGGCGATTGCAGCGACGAGCAGCAAATAGAACTTCATATTGAGTATTTGAGACTTGGGCACAATTATTTGCTATAAATTAATATTACTGTAGAGATGATCGAGTCGATATCGGCGGCACTGCACTAGACACGTATGCGCTGAAGTCAAAAAAGAAACTAACTCATTTGTAACGGGCGCGCATAGATAAGAGTTACTTATTAGTTAGGTATGGGCGCTGTGGGTAGCAATCGCGGTACTCGATGAATGAGCTCGTCGTAACTGCCGTCGCTTAATAGCTTTGACTTTAGCAGGCACTTGGACAAACATAGTAAGAGTTCATTTAATTGCCAGCAGCTGCAGCTGCAGCTGGTTAATATTGATTCTATTTAGTTAAAGTTCACAAATCTCGATTCAAATTTACTTGAATTTGAATTTAATGAACAAAAGCCAGACAAAAGCTGCTTGAATTCGATACTTTGAGAATGTATCGATAGGCGTATGCGAAGGCTAGTTAAGCTTTACAAATGATTAGTTATATTATTTTTCACAGCAACTTTTTGAAATATAAGTAAGCTGGTGAGTAAATGGACTTTATTTTGGCACAACTCTCGAATCAAATTGAATTAAATTTGAACTCAATGTAAAGCAGACAAAAGCTGCTTGAATTGGATGCTTTCAAAATGTATCGATAAGTGTACAAGTGTAAACTTTACAAAAGACAACATAATATAAGTAAGCTTTAGTTGAGGAAATGGATTTTATTTTATGTTATTTTTATTAAATAGATATATTTCTATTATTGTCATATTAATAAAATTGTGCTACATTTTATTTAGATTTACTATCGATATATATAGACGGGAAATGGCACAGAGCTGCCACATAGTCTGAAGAAACATCTGGCATCAGGTGGTAGATGGGAATATAAGAATTGCATTTGCGCAAACGCTTAACCTGGATTGGGATTGATGCGTTCAGCAACTGGATTAATTGAAAGTGCAACCAGGACGTCAGTCTCAGCATGACATTGATAGTGTGCGTTTGCGACTACTGGCAACGCCGCCATTACTTCAATCGACTGCCAGTCCAGCCAGCTGGCGACGCTGACAAAAGTCAGGAAAAATCAGTGCGCCGGCTGCAGCTGCAGCTGGATGCCATCAGCGGCAACTACTGGTTGCGCGAGCTGCTGCAGCAGAAGGTGCTGCGCGAGCGACTGCAGACGGAGCACAAGGTGCAGCTGCTATGGCTCTCGCTGCATCCGCCCGAACGCGACACCATCGACTACAAGTGGGCGGACATGCTGGCGCATACAATATGGGAGCACATCGAGATGGAGCACCTCATGTCCTGGCTGTCGACGCTGGGCGGCGGCTTTTCGGCCCTGGGCGAGCAATTCGAACGATGCGTGAGTGCAGCAACGACATGAATGAATGAGCACATTTAGTCCTTGGTCAAATTACAGGCTCAGACTGCGGGCAAGATATCACTGCAGCAGCTAACGATCGGCCTCCGGGTTGGCGATCCATTCCTACAAGCCCGCTGCAAGCTCTACTACAGCATTTCCCTGATCCAGCGTGGCCAGCTGCGCCAGGCCAAGCAAATGATACGCGCCCAATATCAGTTCGCCAAGCGGCACGAGGAGCACGACCACCGGCTGGTGCGCATGTGCCTGGGCATCTGGCTGCGGCTGCGCTACGAGTACGAGGAGCGCCGGCGGCGGCGGCGACTGGCTGCCAACACTAGTGCATAACTCAACTCTTCAAGAGATTTTGTTCAAAGGCTTAGCATCAAATGAAAGCATGGTTTACTGTTAGTTGTAAGATACAAAATATACTATTTACATAATCTATAATATACACATATGTAACTCTATATATGTCTGTGTGTTGTATTTGCATATAGGTATATATCGCTATATACATATGTATATATAATTCTTTATTGTATGTATGTATTTGTATACGTATAAAATGCGTTTCAACATTCCAACAGCGCTTGGCCGGCGCACCAATTCACGCTAAATCTCCTCCGCCTCTCGCCACCCGCTTCCACCTCCTCCTAAAACATTTCCATTTCTTACTTACAACTACACAGTTTTCTCTTTTCTTTTCTCTTCTATGCGCGTGCTAGGATTATCGTATATATGTAGAGTAATATGCTACCAAAAACAATTGACGTCACATGTCTGTGTGTGTGTAGGTGTGAGTGTGAGAGTGTGTGTGTGTGTGCATATTTTTGATCTAATGTGAGCCGCTAAATGAATATCAGCCAAGAGCTTATATGCATATGCATAGATAATAATAAAAAAAAAAATCTGGCCAAAGTTTTAAGTTAGATTATCGCCGTAACTGAACATAGAATTTAAAGTTTTTATGTGTGTGTGTGTGTGGTTGTATTGCTTGCAGTGCCAACTGGTTGTTATTGTTATATCCGTTCTTCTCCTGTTCCTCTAAAGCTTTCTTATTGCGCCAGCGTGCCCATGGGATCCCAGGCGGGCAGCACAATGGGATCCATGTCGAACACACGCATCACATCGTCCGGCACATATTTCTTGTCCACGACCACCTCGAAGCCAAACTCCCTGAACCAGTCGGCGCACATGACCAGGTAGCCCTTCTCGCCACGGTCCTCGCCCCAGGAGTTCTCCACGCGCAGCTTCTGAGCAACGCCATTTTTCTGCAAACCAAAACACGATGATTACTCATTGATAATATTAAGGGAAAATTCAGGGCACTTACGTCCACGGAGACGGCGGTGAATACCATGGCGTGGGTCATGGCTGATTCACCATAGATGAGACGGTCCGCCTTCGAGAATGTGGTTTGTATGTCGATGTCGAAGACCAGCTTAAAGTCGTGGCTGCTCGCATCGAAACGACAGAGACGGCAAGAGCGGGCGACACAGGTGAGAAAGAGAGAGAGCTGTAGTTTATCCCTATATAAGATATAGAGCATGCACTTACACATCCACATCCTCGATGCCCTGCTTGGAGGCGAAACGCTTGCTAACCTCGCAGCCGAACCACACAGCTTCGCCCGCCTTCAGCGACTTCGTGACCATGGCCAGCAAGAGATCGACATTCTGATTGTTGTAGAGCACCGGACGACCGCCGACAACGTTGCCCAGACAGTCAACCGTATAGACCTGATCGTAGCTGCTGGTTGGCCGCGGGTCGGTGACCAGGCACACCTTGTCCTCGACATTGAAGTGCGGCTTCACATAGCGCTCGTAGAACTCCAGCGAGCTGATGGGCCCGATCGACTGATAGTTCTTCGTTTTGTCGTAGTACTCCCAGGTGAACGTCTCGGCGGGTATGCCCAGGCAGATGCCAACCACTTTGTAGATCTCCGACATCTGCTGCTGAATCTTGCAGGCGATCTCCTCGTCGCTGGGGTTCTTCTCCAGCAGCGCGCGCAAATGCCGCGCATATTCGCGCAGCTGGAATGGAGATGGGAAAATATTTTTGGATTATTTTTTATCTGGATTTCATTTGGACGAACGACTCACCTTGCTCTTCAGTATGGCATTCATTCGTATGCTGGACTCGCAGCTAAAGCTCTCCGGAAAACATTTCTTTGGCATCAGACCGTGTTTGGTTATCAGGTTGACCAGCATGTGCCACTGGCCGCCATCGGAGGTTGGATCGAGCAGCAGGAACGAGACGAGACGTCCGTCCACCTTCTCGCCGCGCTTCGCCGTCTTCACGATGTTGTTCAGGAAGTAGTTGCAGCGCTCGATCTTGTCCCAGTAGAAGAGGAACGCCTGCGAGAACTCGAACTCGTCCAGGTTGTAGCTCTTCATGAAGGGCAGGCGTATGCAATTGAGTGCTGCGAAGAGCCAGCAGCGGCCGGAGCTGCGCTGGTTGGTCACCGGCTTGCCCTCCGTCTCCACCTTGTAGTTGAACACATGGTTGGTCGTCTCGAGCGTCTTGCGGGACAGGCACACGTCGAACGGATCGACGCGCGAGCACACGTTCTGGGCCAGCAGATTCTTGGGTTCGCTGTAGAAGTTCTCCCGCCACTTGCTCAGCAGCTCCGGCGTAATGGCACTCTGGTTCTCATCCTTCGACCCGAACGACAGGCCGTCGTTGGTGTTGTTGTTGCTGCTGCCATTGCCGCCGCCGCCGCCGCCGCCCTGGATGATATCGTTAGCTGCAAGTATATCGGGACTGGTAGTGGTGCTTGTGGAAAACAACGCAGTGGTCTCTATAGTCTGGTTGCCAGCCGCCGGTGCGTTCGCCACCTGCGACAGCTTCATAGCGCGAGCAAGCCGATACACCACAAATCTGTTAAACTCTGATACAGTGAAGAACGTCTGTCACATATTTAACAGTTACTATGGCCACTCAAAATACATACGTTTGTACATATTTCTAGGATCGATGGGTCCACCCTATCACAGCTAGCTTTTTTTTATTGAAAGCAACAAAGAATAAAACACACACACATACAAATTTACAACACGTATATAAACATATATAAAAAAAACCTATCGATGTTCGATAACCCTTTTCTCTGATGTACGTACATCGGTGATGTTCCCTCAATTGACTATTGATGACTGGCATATTAAGTGATACTGAGTTTTGTTTCAGTTTTAACAGCGTATTTATTTCTTATTATTTATGTTTCAATACAAATTGCACATAAATTACAAGCAGTTAGTTAATTTGCGTTTATTTTGAATGCAACACAAAATATATTCCATGCGCCTCAGCTGCTTTTCCTTTGCTATGGAGACCCTCAAGGAAAGTGAGTTAGCTTCTCGATATTTTAAACTTGGCCATTCCATGCATTTGCTTTCTAAATCTATAGTTCTTGTTAAAGAAAGTTTTTATTTAAAATATTGCGCAAAAGGTCAATCACAAAAATGTCGTGCCCAAAATATCGCAATTAAATATTCGCATACGAAAGTATCGTGCAGTTACTATCGATATGTTTTCAATTTTCGTGTTTACCATTCATGCTCTTCTGCTAGATCATTTCAACGCACGCACTTATGCAACACATGTACGCTCACACACGCACACAAATATGAAGTGTATATCAGTTTATATGCATGTATGTATGTGTGTGTGTGTGTAAATTAGAAAAACCGATCGGCAACTGCGCTGCATTCTTTTGTGCACTGTGGCAACGGGCCTGGTGGGCGTGGTCGGCTAAACAAAGCAGTTGCGTGCTGCGCATAACTCCAAATTGAATTACGCGCAGTGCCAGCGACTGCAGCTCATTAACAAAGACTGCATGTGTGTGTGTGTGTCTGTGTGTGCAAGTGCAAGCACACTTTCAGTTGTAAGAGCTGCGCAAAATATTTCTCTCTCCCCTTCCGTATCACATAGTGTCATTTAAGTACCGTTGCGGGTGCATGCATGTGTGAGTGCGGGTAATAAAGAGGGCTTTTTGAATTACAGTAACGCAAATTGAGTAAATAGTGTGGAAATACAATCTGTTTTGACTTCTGATAAGAACAACGCCATGCATACATACGTACACATTTATATGGGCGTCGTATAAGACTTATTTTTGAAGAAAAAAAAACTGTTTTTATCTTGCGACAGCGTTAACCGCAGCTACGAATGAAGCGATGATGCTGCTGACTGCAATTAAACCAGTTTAACGGCACATACACACACACAGACACACGTACAGCTGTTAGGGAACTGAAGGCAGACGAAGGAGGGCAAAATGCCGTTTTAAACTTTCGCGCAAGCCGGCATGCTGCTCGCTGCTGCTGCTGGCATAAATCTAAACAAACCAACAGAAAGGGCTAAAAAAAAATAAGCAGCAGTCAGCAAAGGCAAAAACTTGTTTTTGCTGAGCTTTTGTAAGAGTCAAGTGTGTGTGTGTGAGTGTGTTTGTGTGTGTGTGGGCACAAAGGCAAAGAGCAGGCCAGCAAAAACAAACAAATTTGGGTGAAATTTTACTTTCGTTGTCGTTGCTGCCGTATTGGGGCGTCAGCAAGCCGTTTCGTGCTCGCTTCCGCACAGAGCGGAACGGGGGGAACGGAATTGTTGAGCGATGCCGTTGCCTGCACCAGAACCAAAAGCAACTACAACGACAGCAACGTTTTTCTTGGTCTCTCGCTATTTCTTGCACTGCTGCTGCGGCTGTAGGCAATTATTTATAATTTTTTTTTTTTGGCAAATTATTATATTTCTCATAGTTCACTCATTGCACTTACACATTGTGGGAGTTTTTTTTTACGTAGATAATTGGTTGGCGCTGGCTCTGCTTGCACTATTAACTGCACTTTACACTTTTTTTTTAATCGGTTATTTAATTTTTCGCTTTTTGGTATTGTGTACAGTGCAAGCAACTACAGTGGACTGTTAATTTCGCTCTATTTAGTTGCTATTTTTATTTATTGATGAGGAAAATGAAAATGATAATGTTTGGCTTTGGCCCGAAACACGAAACAGAGTCCAAGAGGCAAATGCGTAAGTATCGATGCCGCGATAGACACCAGCAAGGTTGCCAGACCGCCACTTTCAAATTAAAATATATATCGATAGATCAATATGCAAAATTGCAATTAATTGGTATATTTTACAGCTTCCTGCTGCCTGTTGTTGCTGCCTGCGTCGACCGAATTGTGAGCAGGTCGCGAATTTTGAAATCGCGGAGAAATACAAAGAAAGAAAAATAAAATAAAATCCCATACTACATACATATCCACATGTATGTATATTCCTAGAGTGCATGCCAAATAGCGCAGCTCGATCAAGTTCGTTTCGATCCGGGGCTCTGCCAAGATGAGCGCCAACAGCTCCGACAATGTATCCGAGGACATCTCATTGCTTAAGACCTACATGGAGTGCTGCGATGTAGTGCCGTTGGATCTCAAGAATGACATTATCTACTGCCAGCGTGCAATGCGCGACTTTCTCAAAGTGCACGGGGTGAGTAACAGTAATAATCAAAAAATCAAGAAAGCCAGAGTAAGAAAAAAAAAACCAATGAATACGAAAAACAACCTGTGTCACCCGTTGGCTAACTACTTCCATCTGTTCTGTGCCCGATGTCTGCGATTGCGCCTTCATGGGATTGCAGCTGGTGTCCGATGTGTTCAAGGAGCAGGCCGATGCGGTGAGTAGCCCAATGCCATAACACAAACCATATCTTTTATGTACATATACGTACATATATATATGTATGTATTATTATATGCATGCGTATTTTCTTTGTTTGGAGTAACATAATAAATATTAAAATGTGCAATGAGGAACAATAAAAGGTAGAGACAGCGTTGCCACCTTCAATTAGTCCACACAGCACACTTGTCCGAGTGGCACCCCGTTGCCCAAATGCTGGTGCTACCAAATGCTGGTTGTGCCGCTGCTGCTGCCCGATTCATTTGCCATTTTACAATGCACCGTTTTACCTCATTAGAGATGGGCGCGTGTCAAGAGCAAAAAATTATATAGATAGATTTATAGGCATGTATGTATGTGTGTGCATGTACTTAGAGAGAGTTTCAATTTTTATGTGCCCCTTTTTTGTGCCCTATATGTTATATATACATTTGTTGCATGCAAAAATTGTGGAATGTGTATATTCCCCGATATTTTGTGCTGATCGCTAAGTAAACAAAAGTAGCCCAAGAAAATTGTGCACAAAGCGGAGCAGGAAGAAGCAGCAGAAGCTGCTGTCGCTTCAAGTGCGCAACGGAATTTGTATGCGTGTGTGTGTGTGTGTGTGTGCAGGCATGTTTATATGTGTGTGTGTGTGCATAAATGTACATTTATAATAAAGTAAGAATTTGTATATGTATGCCAAGGCTGACATTCTGCGGCTCATATTTGATTTAGAGCTCCTTTTTGATTTAAATACGATTATTTTCACATGCCATTTGCGTAACTCGCATCGTTTTTCTATTAATTTATTTGTCGTGAAACGAGAATTTGAGGCACGTGCGAAGTCGATGACGGCGCTGAATACCCTAAAAGAGTCATTGAAAATGAGAAATCAGGGTAGAATGGTTATGTTCAAATATGAAAATGTATGTAATAGGCAGAAGGCGGCGTGCCACACCCTCTGATCAGGACGACGAGCTGAGCTGATATAGACCTGTCCGTCCTCCGTTTGAAAGCCGCGATCTCGTAAACTACCAAAGCTAGAGGCTTGAAATTTGCAATGAATACTCGTGTATATCATACGCTGAACGAGTTTATCTTTTTTTCCGATAACTCATTCCATTTTCTTATTATCGATAAATATTGATAATTTGATTTGGTTTTTCAAGCGTAATTTAATAACCGTACAAGCTAGAGTCTTAAGATTTGCGATGTTTGTTGCTGTTATAAATGCGCATACTTTGTATTATATTTTGGATCTTGGATACCATCCCACTTTCCCCTACAATTCGCAAAATACGTATATCAAATACTAGAGACTTGAACTTTACCAAATACATGCATATAGATAACCTTATCATGCTCCCAAAGTTTCACTAGAAACTTTTTAGAAACAAAGTGATTCAACAATCAATTTCCCCTAGTAATGCCCATATTGCAGTAAGCAGAGCGCTTGCTTATGCCTGATTGTGTGTGTGTATGTGCATGTATTATATCTAAATATATAAGAAGTAGATTAGCAGCACTTCGCAAAGTGCGGGGTATCATCTAGTCGAGTCGTCTCGTCTTGAGCACTCGTAACTCGTTGTTGTTGTTTTATGGCACTTGGTCATGTGGGAGCCATAGCATTGAAGCACTGTATTGACTGATGGCATTTTGCAGGATCCGGTGCAGATGCGGCGCATCCTGGACGAGCTGGAAGCGGAGGTGTACGAGATAAATGCGGAGCAGCAGTGGCTCATGCTGCGCCTGGACCATCAGCTGGACACCTTCTACAAGAAGCTGGAGGAGAAAAATATACGAATCGTACCTGAGATGGGCAGCGAGTATATCTCCAGACTGATAGTGCCTTACATTGGCGATGCCAACTACAAAATCTATCCTCAGTCTGTGCTGAGTCGCGACAGCGAGGAGATGCTCATACGCAAGCACTTCCTCATCTCGCAGGACGACGATGGCAGCATTGAGCCGCTCAAGCTCAGCGAGCTGGACGACAATGTGCCGCTGTTGCTAGTGAATGCCCTGACCGCCACTGCCACTGGGGCGAGTGACAAGGCCAAGGCCAAGGCCTCGATCGACGAGAAGCTCAGTGAGACGAAGCTGAAGGACGAGCCGGAGGACAACGCGATGAAGTCAACGCCATCGCAGCTGCCGTCGCCATCGTCCATGGAGATGCAGACGGAGCAGCCGCTGTCGCCGTCTGAGTTCAAGAAGGAGGATCTTCGCTCGCTGCTTGTACCGCGCAGCCCGCACACACCTGAGCAACAGTCTGAGAAGTCCATAAAGTCGTCGTCGTCGTCGCCACCGCCACCACCGCCGCCACCACCCCCGCCACAGGCGACTGCCAAGCAGCGTGCGTCCCGGGCGGATGCCAAGCAGGCGGTCAAACGCGTGCAGGTCACTTCGCCGCCGCCGCTGGCGCCCATCACCAAGGCCGCGCTCGGCACGGACTTCGAGGTCGTCGCCCAGAGTCGCATGAATCTGCGGCAGGCGCTGCGACGCGCCCGCAAAACCAAGCAGCAGCCGCGTAAATTCGACGAGGAGGACGTCATCGAGCTGCCCGCTGTCAAGGTGCCGGAGAAGCCACCGCCAGCCAGCGCTGCTCCGCCCAAAACTAAGGTCAGCAAGGCGATAGAGGCGCCTGTCGCCGCTGTCCCAGCCGCAGGAACAACTACCAAGAAGTCAGCGCCACAGGCGACCAGTAAACAGTATAAGACGCGCAATGCGCACGGAGCCGGGCGTAAGCCGGCGGTGGCGGCTCCATGTCCCGCGCCGGTGGTGGCGCCGCAGCAGGCGGCACCAGCGGCTGGAGCATCGACGGGCTCGTCCGGCTCCTCGGATGATTCGCACCAGGAGCTGGAGCTGGAGCAGAAGCGTCTGTGCGCCTCGGCGGAGCAGTGGCGCGACGAGCCGCGCGAAACCCGTGTCATGCCCAACGAATACGGACGGGAGCACTTCCTCGGCCTCTTCGGACTCTACACGCACGAGATGGTCAAGAAGCTGTGCCAGCGCCACTCGAAGCGCAAGCGCCGAACCGTGCAGAATTCCAGCGGCGTCGTCTTTCACTACGGCCAGCAGCTGGCCGCCTTCGACACGGTGCGTCAGAAGAAGCTCAAGGATAAGCCGGAGTTTCTGCTGTCGCCCAAGGACAAGCGGCTGCAGGCCAAGAAGGCGCACAAGGCCAGTGCGGCTGCAGCGGCCGCCGCCAATCGCAAGAGCAAAAGCAAAACGCCCGAAAAGCTGGAGGATCTGGCGGGCCACACTCAGCCGGATGTGGGCAAACAGAAGTGCAAGGAGTGCAAGAAACGGGGTGGTAAGTCCAGATCGCAAATTGGTGTTTTTATTCCCATATGGTAAGAGGCTGCCCTAAATATAATTTCATTTGGATTGGAAATATCTCACGCCCATTTCTGTTCTGTTCCTAGAAAATCTGCAGAGCTGTCAGAGCTGCCATGGTGCTTATCATCCGGATTGCCATGAGGATGCCAAAGGAAAGGCGCAGTCGGCGCTGACGATGTCGCCGGCGCAGCTGAGCAACCGCTGTCCGCCGTGCTGGCGGGAAGGCGGCGTGGCGATCAGGGGAAAGGGGGTTGCTACGTCCTAGTGCTAATTTTTGTTGTTTTCGCTCTCCGCCGTGAGCATTCCGGCCCTTTGTTGTACAGTGTATCCTGACCGTTGAATCCTAAGATATCTTTGTACATATACATATATATACATATTATATATGCATATTGAAATATGTATATATATGTGTATATATATGTTCTTTTTTTTTTTGCTTTTATTTTGTTTATTTTCAATTCTTTTTTTTTCGTATTCAAAATGACATGAATTTAAAAAGTATATACTATACGCATATTCATTGTTTAATGAATGAATGACTAACTTTAAGTATTTGATTTGGAACTGTTTCAATATGAAAGTGAAAAGAGATTTATGTACATACATACATATCTCTATATACTATGTTGTCTTATTTAATAAACAAAGAAGAAAGCTATGAAATTTGTTTATTGGGTAGCTATTAACCGTTAACTAAATCGAACAAAGATTGCGGAAGTTATCGGAGTACCACAAAAACTCAACGAAACACGATACTTTTGGTCATTTTAGTATCGATAAATATAAATCTTCTTTACATTGTAATAAATTTCGAATGGCAACTAAATTGATATAATTTATTTTATTTCATATTTTCAAGTATCTATAATTTTTTCAACTTAAACGCGCTTCCCAGTAATTTCAAATTATTATCAAGTAAAACAAGTAGGACATTTAATTATAAAACAAAGGTATATAATTTCAGTGAGTTGAATTATAATCGAAATCAATTATTATTAGTTTTTGCTGCTGCAACTAGAATTTGATGCAATAAAATGCATTAACACGATTGTTTGTATCAAATTCTATTTGCATCAGCAAAAATTAATGATTTCAAAATGAGTTCAAGTGTGACCAAACTCAGTAAATTATGCGTTTTTTGATGGACTGGCAACTTTGGTGAGTGAAACCGCTAGATTTTTTTTTTCGTATTTTTTTAAGTATTTATAGTTTTTTCAACTTAAACGCGCTTCCGAGTAATTTCAAATGATTATCAAGTAAAACAAATGGGCCATTTAATTATAAAACAAAGATATATAATTTCAGTGAGTTGAATTATAATCAAAATCAATTATTATTATTATTTGATGCAATAAATTCATTAACACGATTTATTGCATGAAATTCTAATTGCCGCAGCAAAAATTAATAATGATTTCAAAATGAGTCCAAGTGTGACCACACTCTGTAAATTATGCAGTTTTGATGGCCTGGCAGCTCTGGCGAGTGAAACCGCTAGAATTTCAATGACCCGTTGTTTAAACGATCCTTTATTTATTTTGTTTAGTTGGGTTTGTTTGTCAACAACTTTGGTTTGACAACCATTTTTGAGTCGAAGCAGGCCTTTCCATTGTCTCGGAGTCTGAATGTCAGTTGAACATGAACTTCAATTCTACTGACAGCTTCAAAATGGAGACGCAGGGGACCCCAAAAATGGCACACGATATTGAATGTGCTAACAACACGGCTGGAAATATGCCGCCGCCACTGACCAAGGAGCTGTTCATGGCCAAACTGGGACTGATCAAGGTACCAAACAGGTCGGATGCGCCGAGCACCAGCGAGAACAGCACTCTGGATCCCTCGCAGAAGCTTTACGTGTTGCGCGAGGAAGTGCGTTATCCCTGCGTCGTGATGAACAGCGTAAGTGAATTGGCAATGCCGTCTGTCTCAATGTGCCACGCCCTCTTTATCGCCCGTCTATCTGTACAGTGCGTGCCGCAGGTGCAGGAGAAGGCGGAGCTGGCGCAGGGCAGGGAGCCCGAGGAAGCACAGGAGCCGCGCGGGGAGTCGATGCAGAAGATGATACGCTGGCTGATGGATCTGCCGCAGCGCTGCGAGCTGTCGCGCCTCTCCTGCTCGGCGCTGCGCTGCAACGAATGCCACCTGTGCGAGGGCGTCGAGTATCCCTGCACCCGCTGCCAGCAGCAGTTCCACCAGGAGTGCCACGCCGACCAGGGCAGAGCCAAGCCCCACCGCCTGTGCCCCTCCTGCACACGCCGTGCCGTGCAATGCTTCGATGTCCCCAATGCCCCCGATTCGCTGGACGCTAGTGAATGATCAATGTTTATTGCCACCATCTCTGTTAACAACTAATGCCTAGAAATAAAGAATTCCTTGAAAATCAAACCACCGATCAGTGTGGCGAGCGGGAGCGCGGCCAGCGCTGGACGACCATGGGCGCCGTTGCACAGATCGCCCTGACAGAAGCACATGTAGACCTTCTTGTAGTTGTAGATCGTGTCCGCGCAGCGGTCCATGTTGTCGTCGGGTCCGCGCTGCACGCACATGCGCTGGATGGCCAGGTCGTAGTCTAGATGCGGGATATAGGAGGGAGTTATACAATCGATCTATACACATCTCATATATATAGTATACCGTCTATAGCATAGGGTCCGCCGCCTTCGATCACCTTGCCGCACCAGCCGCTGGCGCAGGGTATGGCCGCGAGGCCGGGTTCGCTCTCCACGTCGGTGGCATTGAAGGTGAACGGATCCTTGCAGCTGCCCAGTTCGCCGCGGGAGCGACACTGATAGCAGCGACGCAGCAGAGCTGCCAGTTGGGAAAGAGAGAGAGAGAGGAATTGATGTTTTTTTTCCTTTTCTTGCAGTGCATTACGCACCAGCACCAACACATACGCAATTGGCGTTACTATTACAGTTACATTGCGTATATGTACGAGCTTGTGCGTACGTTTCGTGAACAAAAGACTTTGATAGCAAACTTGAAGGGGTCAGACTTACCATTTGTTTGGGGTGCATTGCTGGCGATTGTGGCTAATATCACAGTTAGAATGAACACAGACGGTGGCATTTTTGTAACGAGCTGTAACTTAATATATTGGGCGTTAGGTGACACTAACTGTTGCTTTTATTATTGTTGTTGTTGCTGCAGTTCGCGAATGAAAGCTAAGGGCTTGCCACCTGTCAGCAAATAAGTCGTGCAGCAAATGCAACAGTGTTTGCGGCGTTGCCAGACTGCTTTTTTGCTCGCTTCGTTTGACAGCACTGGCGGCAATTTTTCCATTATTGTGCCGTGTGTACACACTGTGTTCAGTTTCGTTGTATTATTTCAGCGAAAAATTCATCATCTTAATATCGGGCGTATATTTTTTTGTTGTTATTTTTTAATTCAATAAAAACTCAAAAACAAAGTAACGTACGTCAGATGCAGCAATTCAGGCGCTAAACAACAAATTTAGTGCCACGGATCACATTTACCAGCAGAGTGCACAAAAATAACTCGAGTAAAAGCTGCAGTACGTACGAAAAAAAGAGTAAAAAAAAAAAGACGAAAAATAAAACAACAAAGCGACGTAAAGAAATTATTTGCAAATTGTTGAAAGAGACGGCGAGACGGTCAGCCAGTCGGCCAGCTAGACGGCGCCAGCAGCAGCAGCAGCATCGTAAGTAGCTGCGTAATAAGTCCGTGCATAAAACAGGCTGCAACAATAAAATATTTAAATAGACATAATCTGCGCGTTTGTCATTCACTCAAAATCGCGAAGTCGACGGCGACGTCGCAGCCGTTGCTGCTGCTGCTGCTGCCGCCGTCGCTGCTCTGCTGTAACGTTAACATCAACGCAAACCAAACGGAGTGGCGGAAGCGTCGCTGCTGGCGTAGGTGTTTCCATAGGCAGACACCTTGCAACTGCAGTCGCTGCCCACTGTCCGCTGTCCGTTCGCCGTTCTCTTTCAAGTTCAATTTGTTGTTGTTGTCTGTGTGCGTGTGCGTGCTGCTCTAACGTTTTCCGTGCATCCTGCAGCAGCTGTCAATTGACTGACCCAACAGGAACAGGCCAGAGCTAACGAGAGAGAGAGAGAGGCCAAGAGGTCGCCAGGAGCGCAACTGCAATGGCATTGGACAGCGTCACGCAAACGATGACGGGCAGCAATGCGCTGACATCATCCTTTACGACAAAGAAGAAGGATGCCGCCGCCGCCGCCGACAAGGAGAACCTCTGGTGAGTGGGGCCGTCAATGAAGCCCTGGTTATGTGTGTGTGTGAGTGTGTGCATTCAGAGATTTAACATAACAGCTGCGATTGGCTATCTATTTTTTTTTACTTTTTTTTTCTGATGTTTCTTTAGCTGACGTTTGCAATAATTTCTTTTCTTTTTTGGCAACTGCTATCTCGCTCTCGCCCGCTATCTGCAGTTGTGCGTGTGTGTGTGTGTGTGTGCGAGCCGGCTGTAAGTGCCACCTGCCACACCCACAACATTTGGTATGGGCTGGCGAGGCATGAAAAGCAGCTGTTTTTGGTGCATGTTGTCATTTGGTACCATGATTCGCCTAACCTCAAACCACGTTTGGCTCACACACACACGCACGCACACACACACACACGCACACGCACACACACACATGTGTTTGTATTTTGGCAATTTTCTCTTGTGCCAAATTTTTAATAGATTTGTGGCATAAACACAAACTAAATGCTAAAAACAAAAACACAATGCGTGTGTGTGTGAGAGAGAGAGAGAGAGTGCGATAGAGTGCGGGAGCGGGTGAGGGAGAAACGTGAACTAAGCGAATGATTCATAAAGCAACAAAATCGAGGGCAGCGCAGTCGACAGCGCGCACCTTTTGCTTTATCAATTTGTGTTATGCCTAATAGGCAAGACACACACACACACACACACGCACATAAACAGACACTCTCTCACTCACACACACACACACACACACTAGCAAAGCCATAAGCCGAGCTATCGGTAGTTCGACTCCATTTAGACTGTTGACAATCCAATTGGAATTTGCATTGCCCAATGAACGAAGACTTGCTTTAAGTCTGCTTTGTGTGCGTGCGCGTGTGTGCGTGTGTGAGTGTGTGCGTGTGAGTGTGTGCGCGATGCTGTCATCGCTGTATGTCGCTAGCCCGCCGTTAGAGGGCGCGCATGTGCAAAGCACCTTTTGGCGCAGATCGATTTCGATTGGGATTGGAAAAACATGTGTAAAACACTGTTTAGATTACCGTTAAGTGGGCAAAACATATTGAATTTATACCCAGAACTGCCCCCGCTATCAATGCAACTTTGTTGATTCAATGCGCGGTTGCTTACGTTTGAACAAACCTAGTTCCACGCATCGTCATATGTTTATTTACGTAGCCAGCTGGCATTATGTTTCCTGCTAATGGCCCGATATCTCGCATTTCCAAGGCCATGGCACTAGGCTAGCTTTGTTTAATGAACTTGAATTGAGTCAATTGACATATATAATTGAAAATTTGATCGTGTTTATCAACAATTATTGCTAGAATATCGATGTCAATCGATTGTTGTTGATTAACTAGGGGATTAACTACTTTTCACATATAAACATTTAGTTTTTCTTAAATATTATATGGCATAGAATTTTATTAGTTGCAGTTGATCGATTAGCATCGATAATTATCGATTTACTGCTCCAGCTTCGCATCGTCTTTTATCGATATTTTGTTATCGAACACATTTTCTTTTTCAGTTATTAACAATTTCAACTCGATATGTTTCAATATCTGTATATATTTATGTATTTGTTAGCTTGAGACAATGTTTTACATTTTATCGATGAAGACATCGTCGTTATCGTTATCGTTCTCGTTGTCGTTGTCATCGTTATCGATGTGTGTCGTCGGCCGCTGCTGCTTGTCGAAATTGTTTTGAATTCGCTCCAACAAATCGGTGGCAACCAGCGCAAAATCCTCCCACAAGGCATCTGGCGCCGCTTCCGGCTCTAGCTCCGTGTCCGGCTCCGGTTGACGCTCCTTTCCCGGCTCCTGTTCCGGCTCATCGTCGTTGGCCTCGTCGCCCGCTGTCAAACGCTCCTCGTCCAGGTAGTCGGCCAACAGATCGCTGACCTCGTCGAGAATGCCGCCGCTGTGGCACAGGGCCGTCGCGCACTGGGCATCGATGAGCAGATTCCACATGGCCTGGCACACGATGTTGGCCAGAAACCAATCCTCCTGCTCCAAGGCGCCGCGCAACAGCAGCGCCAGCAGCTCGGCGCCGCGCAACTGCAGGAACGGAGCACGCTGCTCGCCGTCGCCCAACAGATTGACCAGCACCCCGATGGCGCAGGTGCGCAGCTCGTAGTCCCGGCCGTTCGCCTGCCGCGTCAGCTGCTGCACAATCAGCGGCAAGCCGCCGGCGGCGCAGAAGCAGCGGCGCGCCAGCTCGTTGCGCGTCAGATTGCCCAGGACGCGGGCCAGCTCCACCTTGGTGGGCACATACTGCGACTGGCAGCGCTTCAGAGTGGCGGCCAACGCAGTCGACAGCTCGGCAATGAGGCTCTGCAGCGAACCAGGCGCCGGCGTGGGCGTTGGACTCGTCGTTGTCGTCGCTGCTGCTGCTGGCGATGTCGTCTGGTTGTCCTGGTAGAAACACAGATTGTGCAGGGCTCCTAGCGTGGCGTGCAGCAGCTCTAGCAGCTCGGCCGGCTGTGCGGACTCAGGCGCTGTGGCGTCCAGCGCGACGGTTGTGTTCTGCAGCAGCCGGAAAAGGACGGCGCCCAGGGCGTGCATGTTGCCCAGGCCGGCGCCCACGTCCGCATTAACGCTCATATTGGCCACGACGCGGATCAGCTTGATTTGGGCATCGAGGAGTGCTTCGCTGGCCAGCGGGCGCTCGCTCAGCTGCTGCAGCACGTTCAGCAGATACTCCATGGCCACGTCGTTGTGGTAGTACTGCAAGGAAGGGCAAACCAGTATATTCCAATTAATATTTATCCACACAGATGGTGTGGAGCTGTGGAGACGCACCTGGACGCGCGCCGACTCGTGCTTGGCCAGAATGTTGCCCAGCATGTAGCCCAGGCGACTGAGCACGGCCAGCAGACGTTCGCTGCACTTGCCGCCCGTGGAGTAGGGCCCGAGCAGCAGGCCAATCCGTGCGGCATAGTTGAGCAGCGTCTCGCAGCACTCGACGTCCTCGGACAAGACGCTGGCAGAGCAAATCGCAGGAGATCAGAGATGGAAATGGGAATGAATCGTGTTGCTTACCTCAGCGTGCGCACCACATTCGCCTGCACCTCCAGCTCGCCCATGGAGACCTCGGCGGCGCGTATTAGATGCGGGCAGGCCAGCTGCAGCTGGAGCTGGACGCGCTGCTGCTGCTGGGCCACGTCGGCGAGGGCGCGCAGAGCCGCCGACAGCTGGTAGAGCGTGTGCAGCGGCGGACCGCTGAGGCGACGCGTGGCGCCCGCCTCGTTCAGCATCTGCAGATGCAGGATCATCAGCTCGACGGCGCCGTGGCGTGCCAGGCGCGCCACTAGCGTCTGTTGGCCACACAGCTTGCGCGTGTCCAACGCGCTGGCCGCCGCCACAGTGGCGTGCGTGGGCGGCGACGCTAGCTCCTCCAGGCCGGCGGCCCAGTTGCGGTTGAGTGCATCGTCGCGCTCCTGCGCGTTGCTGGCGGTGAGAAAGCGTATGCAGCCGTAGGCATAAATGCAGGTCTCCGGATCGTCCAGCGGCGAGGCGTTGCCCAGGCCATCGATCAGCAGCTCGAGCACATCGTTCTCGTGGAACAGCGCGTCGTGCTGCTCGTGGCGCGCCACCTTGAAGATGAGCTTGCAGGCGCCGGTCAGGTTGCTGCCCGTGACGCGCAGCTGGAGGAGATGAAATGGAAATCAAATGAAAGGAATGAATCAATAATCGATAGGTTATCGATAACTTACCGCCAGCACAACGCGTGCCACAGCGAGCAGGATGCGTGGCGCCGTGCACTCGACGAGGCCATAGAGGCCGCCCAGGATAAAAGCACGCTTAAAGTTGCGCTCCTGCTTGTGCACGCGCGTGTACAGCTCCAGGAGGATCTGGGCAGAGGCGAGGAGAGGGAGAGAGACAGGGTGTCAAAGAGAGACAAAGAGAGATTTGGAGTTAATCCTTGCACTCACCGCATTGATGTGCTGCACCGTCTCGGCACTGCAGTCCTTGAGTCCCGCGTGCTGCTTCAGCATCTCGATGAGCGTCTCCGAGCTGCACTGGCCCAGCAGCGCGCCGTTGCGTGTGGGCGGCCGCGCGGTGTCGGCCGTGGCGCCTGGCAGCGCTGGCAACTGGCGTGGCTTGGCGTCCACACTGCGGCGATTCAGCAGCAGCTCCGCGCCGCCAGCTGGCGTGGGCGGCGTCAAGGGCTTGTGGTGCTCGTTCTGCAGATATCGCATGCTGTGTGGAAACATAGCGAATGAGAGGCAGGGCGAGAGGAAGTGGAAGCGTGGGTGTGGCAACTTACGAGAAGGCGCTGGGCGGACGGCCGGCCAGGGCCACCTTGCCGTAGAGCACACGGCCGGGCTCGCGCGGCGTGATGGGTCGCCGTGTGCTGACCAGGCGGGCGCCGCCAGCTGCTGTCATGGTGGCCGCTGCGGCCGCCGTCACCGTGGACAGGTCGCCCAGATAGAGTTTGGCCTCGCTGATGAGCTCAGCGGACGTTTTGCGTCTGCCCATGCCAGTGCCAGTGCCAGTGCCCAGGCCCAGGTGCTGCACGGCAGGTTCTTTGTCCTTTTGCTGTTGCTTTTTTGTTGTCTCTTGTTTGGTCGGCGCTGCTGCTGCTGGTGGTGGCTCCGCTGGCTGGGCACGCGTCTCGCTGCGCGACCGTCGCTTGAGCAGCAAACTCATCCTGGCCAGCGATTGGGCACTTCTATTGCTCGAATCTTGAGTCCTGCTCCGGCTCGATACGTGTTCAGGTGGTCCAGTTTTTACGCGTGGCGCGGCCAAAGTGCGCAAAGGTAATGCCAAACGTCTTGCCTCCTGCCTGGCCTATTGGCCTGCCATTCAGTTCAGTCAGCCGTACCGAGCGAACTTTGAAAGCTTGGAAAATATTTTTCGTTTGGGCCTTTCGTGCACCATGCCAACCGGCCGGGGCGTCGAGGCCGGGGCGGAGTCGCGGGGCGGGCACGGTCGCCGGGTTGTTTGCATGTCGAGTGTGTGAAGCGAGTGAGCTAGCCAACCCCCGCGCAGCCAGTCACCGCGTGCCCCTCTTTTAGCCAAATGCCAGCTAAGGCACAGTGGGACAAGACTCTGAATTGCACTGTGGAAATAGAGTTGAAATTGGGAGAGCTTTTTAGGTCTTCATTTAATAGTCAATTTTGGAGGCTTAGGTTTTATTAGATCCTTATTTTTTTTATACATTATTTATTCTAATTTTCCTTCACTTTCAACCACTGTGCACCGTGCAACACCTTTGGAAATTCAATAGAAGCGAATGGCTCTAAACTGCTAAATGTGAGAAATCGGGCAATCGATATTCGCAGTACGCAATTTTTGGCACGAAGGAGCTGCCACGTCCAGCTTGGCCAATTGAGCTAACGTCATTTGCATGTCGCACCGTTAGTCGGTCCGTTAGTCGGTCCGTTAGTTGGTCCGTTAGTTGGTCATTTGGCCATTTAGTTGTCCTGCTGACTCAGTGGGCTGTTCGACGAAAGGACAATTTTCAATTGAAATATTTAATTGAATTTAATTGAATTGCAGAAATGTTGGAAGACATGAGTGTGCATGCATGTGGGTGTGTGTGTATGTGAGAGTAATATATATAGGGAAACGTTGAGCTCATAAATAGCCAAGGTATGCAATTAGTTTGATTGCGTGGCATGCCACAGTATTGAGAATTGTGGTTTATAGCGGGTCTACGGACGTTGGGCTAGGGGCTACGCTCTGCGGTTGCGGATTGACCCTAGCTGTCCCGTGTCACGTGGACTATGGTGACACGAAAGTGGGCCGGCATTAATGTAGATTGCAGAAATTTGATAGCCCAGTGGAGTGACCCAATTAAATTGGCTCGTTGCAGGTCAGCGATATTGAATGAAGTACAAACACAGGGCAGCACAAAACTACCATCAAACAAATCTGTACTAGTATTAGGCGATAATGCCACGGGCAAGACGACGCTCATTGCGAAGCTGCAGGGCGTCGAGGATCCGAAGAAGGGTTCCGGCCTGGAGTATGCCTACATTGATGTCAAGGACGAGTACAGAGACGGTGAGCTCGTATACCTAACTATCGCCACAACAAGCTAATTAATAATTCTTTCTCTTTGGCTGCAGATATGACGCGCCTCAGCGTTTGGGTGCTGGACGGCGATCCAGGACACACAAATCTGCTGCATTATGCGCTCAACGAAACGAACTATGCACACACCCTCGTCATATTAACAGTATCGATGACACAGCCGTGGGGCTGGCTCGAGCAGCTCAATCAGTGGATCAAGGTGCTAGCCCAGCACATTGAGAGCCTGCAATTAGATCCCAAAGAGAAGGAGGCGGCACGGCAGCGCCTGGCAACGACGTGGCAGAGCTACTGTGAGGTGGGCGATGATCTCGATCCCGGCTCGCCCGTTAAGCGCACCATGCACAACAATTCGATCGACGAGGATGATCTGTTGCCGCTGACAGAGGACGCACTAATTACAAATCTGGGCCTGGACATTGTTGTTGTGGTCACAAAGGTGCGTGTGTGTGGTAACACCTGGAATTCGCTTAAACAATTTTACTCACTTTCTCACTACCCATCACAGACGGACTACATGTCAACACTGGAGAAGGAGTACGAGTACCGCGACGAGCATTTCGACTTCATCCAGCAATGGATACGAAACTTTTGTCTGCGGCACGGCACCTCGCTCTTCTACACGAGCGTGAAAGAAGACAAAAACTGTGATCTCCTTTACAAATATCTGACGCATCGAATTTATGGTCTACCATTCCGTACGCCAGCGCTAGTCGTTGAAAAGGATGCGGTGCTCATGTAAGGCCATCATGCCATTCCCCATCTCTGAATTACTCTCTGAACAGTGTCCTTTGCTTTTCTTTTTGCAGTCCGGCGGGTTGGGATAGCCTGAAGAAAATAAGTATTCTGTATGAGAACATGCATGCGGTCAAGGCCGAGAATCACTACACAGATGTCATCAAGGCACCGCCAACACGAAAGGTACCCTAGAGGCTCTACGAATGCTGGCTTATATTCTTTATATTTTTATTATATTATATCTTTCATCTTTAAATTATATGTGTATATTTTATATATATATTATATTTTCTTTTTATTATATCTATATTAACATTCTGCTACGTTTAATGCTGCAGGCCGTGTCGAATCGCGAGGCGGAGGTGCAGACCGAGGACGAGCAGGCCTTCCTGGCGCGCCAGCAGGAGATACTCAAGCAGGGCGGCCAGGTGCGTGGCGAGTCGCCGTTGCGATCGCAGGGCGCCAACGCTGGAGCGAACAAAACTGGACCACGCACACCCGGCAGCGCCGGTCAAAGCTCGCCCAAAAAGGTGAGTCTCACATATTCATATTTCTCAAATTATATTTGTATTTATTTGCACTTGCAGATTGATCCCAAGCTAACGCCCGCCACGCCCGGCGGCGAAGGTGTGCTGGCCAACTTCTTTAACTCGCTGCTGCATAAAAAGTCGGGCGGACCGGCTGGTGGACCGGCGGGCGCTGCCAGTCCTGGCGGTGGCGTCGGCACGCCACGCACCTCCAACGGCACCGATTCTCTCCTGACGGCCGAGAAGCTATCCGTGCGCTCCGATGCGGCCGCAGAGCTGGATCGCTTGGCGCGCAGCGTTAAAAAGGATATTGATCTGTCCCAAAGTGAGTGTTGAAGGCGTAGTTACCAATGCTAGCCACATCAGTAGAAACAACAGCAACAACTATATAAACAACAGTAGTAACATCAACAACAACAACAGCAGTAGCAACAACAACAGCAACAACAACAGCATTAGTAACATCAACAGCAGCAACAGCAACAACATCAACAGCAGCAACAGCAGCTACAACCACATCATCAGCAGCAACGACAACAGCGCAGCATCAGGGTAGTATCAGCAACACACAAAGGGAACTCACGTGCACAGATACAGACTCGTAATTAAGTTTAGATGACTTTCCATGCTCTGCAGATCAGAACTCTTCCGTAGCTAAGCAGCTGGACAAACGTCTGCGGCACATACAATGGGCCAGACGACGTTTGCCAGTTGCTTAGGCCATGCCGAAGTCAAGTGAACAACTAAAAAAACGACACAAATTTCGTTTGAATTCCACAGACATCAAATGTTGAAATGATTTGTTATTAAGTTGCGTTTTGCATTGAATGTGTATCGTTCGCTGAGTGTTGGTATCCTTAACGAGAGCTGGGTAATAGTAGGTTACGCATTACATACAAATATTATATAAAACCAAGCAAAAGAGAAGAAAAACAAAAAAAACAAATATAAGTAAGACAAAAGAGAAAAAACAACAATGAAGTAAAGAGTTTAGCTAAGCGAGTAAGTGTAAACGGTTAGAGAGGGGACGGCGCTTCCTCGACATGCTGCTCCACTTCGGCATGTATGTGCTTATTCTATCAATTAACGCAGATATATATATATGCAGACATATATATTGATATTTTGTTCGTCTGTGTTTAAGCATAGTCTGGGGCCACGCGTGTGTATATTTAAATTATTTAAATTATGTAATTTTGAAAATGTATTTAAGAAGGCGACAAATGTGAAATTCTGTTGCGCGCTGCGAGATTCAAAAAGTCCAAAGTTGAAGGTGACCCAAAGGGCTTGACAACTGCGTATACACACCCAAACCCACACACACACACACACACACACAAGTAACTGTAGTTGATAGTTTGTATGTACTTTTTAATTATATTAATTAATTACACACACACACTGGCTTTATGTAGTATTTGTTACAGAGATTTTTGTTGTGCGTCTTTCAGCAGATAAACTATGGGAGGAACCGCAATTTGAAAGCGCAGCATGAAGCAAATTTAAATAGGTATTTAAAAGAACATGAATTAAGCCCCGAATGTTGCGCATTGTGTTCTTCTTTGTAATTATTTAAACAAAAAAGAAAAAAAAAAGCAGAAAACTTTTGATTTTAATATAGTCTGATTATTTTTTTTTTCTCGCTCAAAGCCACAAGCGTTTAATTAATATCGAGTAATGAGAGTAAATAACACTAAATATAATAAACGAAACAAACTAAAATACCAATATAAGAAGAGCTATAATATAATGTGAATTAATTTTACTAAGCAATTTTAAACAACAAAATGAACCTTACGGAAAATTCTTTTAATGTTGAAAGTCAAGCGAATCGATGTACTCACGAGCCATCGCTACAATATGCCCGGCCCGATGTTCAATAAGATTGTAAAAACAATATATATATATATATATAAAGCAAGACGATATGCATTCATTGATCAATCAATATACACTCAGCGACAAATTGGATTTCGATTGTAATTTATGTTTAACCGCCAAGTATCGAAATGTATAAAAAGAAAACAGAGAACAATATCGGCAATCGTAACAGTTAACAGAGCGAGTGGGAAGATGATGACGTTTGTACTTTTGTAAACTAGGCCAGAATAAAAGCTTAAACCTCGCTAACAAGAATCCCAACCAAATTGTTTCCAATTCAAACAACTCCCCGCCATATGCCTTGACTCGGCCAGCGGCTTGGGGCCCCCATCCCCATTTCGATTTCTTTGCTTAGCTTGCTGTTTGCCTCTCGCTCTATGCTGTGCGTCTCACTGGAAGCAACAAAAATGATAATTGTTAAGCATAAAATCTATATATATATATATATAGCTACAACATATGTGGAACACAAATCGATGCTACAGAATCTATTTTTTATGTATAAACAAAATTATTGCATATGAAGAAGAAACACTAATTCATTACAAATTATTGTGACACACACACAGACACACATACATTTCAATTGAGAATATATATATATATATATATATATATATATATATACACACATGCATACACACACATAGTATCTATTCTGCAATACATTCAGAAGTACACTGACTACAACAACAACAGCAACAACACCAACACTAACTAGAGCGTTGACTATTTATGTGCATCCCGAACGAAATCTAATGTTAATTTATACATTTAAATATATACAGAAAAAAACAAAAACAAAACAAAAACAAATATCAAATGCAATAACAGCAGCATTGAAAATATTTCAAATTTAAATTAAAAAAATTTACAAAAAAAAAAAAAAAAAAAACAAATAAAAAAAAATATATTAAAAATATATACACAATTATTTGCTTGTGAATTTGTAAGGGATATATATCACTTTAACATAAATCATTCCATGCGCTTTTCACACATGCCACATTCGCATTCATACATGTAGTTTGGGCCTAACCATATCATCTTTCCATAACTAACCGTGCTTTTATTTGCAGTTCTCAAGACATTCCTACGGGTTCCATAAGCAACAATACATCCTTACCCTATATCTGAGGCATTTCAAGAAACACATCTACAGATCGTTCTATATATCTCGACCAGAAGTCCATAAAAGTTTGCGCCTAAAAGATGCAACTCACTTTTGTTTCCCACAGAGTTAACGTTTTTTTTGAAATTTTTTTGTTCATTTTCAATTTAAATATATCGTCGGAAAAAGACGTAATCTTTATAATATATATAAATATTCATATATTTATTGTTTTTTTTTGTTTTTTTTTTGGTATTCAAAGAGTTCAAAATTTGTATTATATACAAATATGTATATATACTTTCTCTTTTAAATTTTCTTTTATTTCAGCTCTCTCGAAATATATATATATCTAAAAAATATATAAGGATATTTCTGATTTTATATTTTATTTTATTTATTTGATTATCCGGGATCTTTTTAGTTTATAATATGAACTAAGGATATAATATAACAATTCATTATAATATTCTTTTACCAAGGTATAGAGTAAGGAAAACATGGGTAAATTGAATCAAGATCTGTTCAAAAAATATAAGATTCACTTCCTTCAAAGTAATTCCTATCAGGTATTTAATATTTAGAGTCAAGGGTTTCCTTGAGTTCTCGAAGCACTTTAAAAAATAATTTTTTGATCTTGAATTTTTTATAAACATCTTCGATGCTTTTTGTCTGTTGCCTCGACTAGGCTGGTGTCTGTCGTATAGTATATCAGCGGCATCATTTGTGCTGCTGTTTCTCAAATACTTTTCGAACACACCTCGTATTTATATTGAGACTAAAGAATTTTTTTAATTTGTATGCCTTCTCACAAGTTAAAATCAATTAATAAGCGCGAACTTGACTAGAGTTAAGAGTCAAACCGGAAATGGAAATACAAGAATCGAGAATTATTCCCGTCGCTTAGTAGAGAAGGCTGGGAGCTGTTGGCAATGGCTGGCGATGTCTTTGATGTGGAGGCTTTTATTAATGATGTTCCAGTTGCTGTCAGCGCGGCTGACGCTGCCGATGATTATCAAGTTTCAAAGGCAGAGTCAGAGACGGAGGCAGAGGCAGGCCATAACATTTTCACATCATTGATATTTTCATTTCGATAATGATTTTCACAAAACGTCAAGCGGCATACACACATGTGTGTGTGCGCCCAAGGCCTGGCTGGAAATATGAAAAGAAAAGGAAAACGCCTGGCGTCAAAGGAACAGCTGCCAGATGTTTAGCTGGGCCATGTTTGCCTTGATAGCTGCACGGATAACACTTTACTTGACCTTTGTGTGTGCGCGCACTTGATAAATGATGACGCCGTTGCCACCAGCACCTCCTCTGCCGCCGCCTCCTCCTCCTCCTCCTCCTCCTGGTCGTCTGCGTCTGCTACTTAGTTGCGATACTCTTATTGTTTCAGCTCACAGCCTTGCGCTTTTCGGTTGTTGTGAAATCGTGTGGCGCTGCTGCAGTGTCCTGCGCTTAATCCTGAATGATGCCAGCCGCTTGCTACGTGCTCATCTCGCTTATTGCCAGCTATGCCCAACTTTGCCGCTTGCCAGTTTTGGACTCAGCTCGATATTGACATTGATTTTGATTTGATGTTCTGCTGCATGCACACACACACACACGGCGAGTGTGCTCTGGCTTGAGTGTGTGTGTGTGTGCATTTGGTTGGTCCATTGAATAGCATTAAATTATCCTAATAGATATATCCTTCAATTTATAATAGTGTTTTAAAATGTATTCCGTTTTTAGATCGATGCATCAATCAACCAGGCTTTATCTCTTAATAGTTCAGTTGCTCTTCACTAGATACGAAGAAAGAAAAGAAATAGAGACAAAGACATGGACAGAAAGAGTGGAAAAGGCAAGAGAGATAGAGGAAGAAAGAATAAGAAATATAAAAAAGAGAAATATAGAGAAACTAAGAGAATGAGAGAAAGGGAGTGAAAGAGAAATAGAAAGGGAACGAACAAATGAAGGAGAGGCAAAGAGAAACAGAGAGATAGAATGAAAGAGAGAGAATGAGAGAGAGAGAGAGAGAGAGAGAGGGAGAAAGTGAGAGAGATGAAGAATGAGAAAGAGAAAAAGAGCTATAACTCTGTCTCTTTTTATTTCTCTCTTTCTCTATCTTACATATATTTTTATGCCTTTATAATTACCTGTCTCTTTTCTAAGGATGTAAAAGGAGAGATAAAAAGAGATAAGGACTGACGAAAAAGGGAGGGATATAAATAAATAGAGAGAAAGAAAGAGATAGGGAAATACATAGCTAAAATAGAAAGAGAGAGAGAGAGAGAGAGAGAGAGAGAAAAAGTACAAGACACAGGACTAGTAAAAAATATGGACAGAAATAGAAGACAGAAAAACAATAAAGGGGACAAAAAAGAAGAAGAGAGATAGCGAACATAAATAAATTAGCTAAAAGAAAAAGAGATAAGAAACTTAATTCGTGGCACGCAAAAAGAGAAGAGAATGAAAAAGAGCTTACCCTTCATGAGAAGTGCATAGAAAGGCAGTAATTAGTGCTGTGATGCGTAATCTCAGTTCTAAAATTAGTCAAATTAAAGTACATAACTAAATATATAATATTATTGTGGTTAATACGCAATATTTACATCCGCCTCGTTTGTGATGTCATTCATAGTCGATCTATCAATGCTGTAATTTAATTGAGTTATTTGTTGAAAGCTTATAATTATTTAAATTTTCATACACGCATGCCTCGTATTTAGAACATTTAATTGGGCAATTTATGATGAATAGTAATTTCATTTTTTTCGGGCAGCAAAGTAATTGCAACAATTAATTAGATTTATAAATAAATAAAATCTATTTTTCATATGCTTCAATGTCCATATGTCGAGCCAAAGAGGCAGACAAACTGCGCTTCCATTCTTGATAATGCAGAAAGGCACGAGACCACATATACCACACAACAATGATGTTAATGCGCAAATAATTAATGCCAAAAGGAAAAAAATTAAAATAAATATTTTGCGGTTAGCTCCAACCACAAAAAAAAAAGAAACCAACATTAATTAATAACACCAGCAACAATATGGAAGTAAATCGATCTAATTAAATTTGCATAAATTTGTCGTCGGACTCCATGTCACGTAATACCCTACACGGGCATGATGGGCATATTACTTAACTATACTGAAATGTTTTTACTTTTATTTATTTATATTATATTTATATTAATATTATATACTTTAGTATAATATGCTTTTGACAGAGTTTCCTTTTCTAGAGTATAAAGTCTGGCATGGAAATATTTATTATCATATTTTTTGCTTAATAAATAAGAAAAAGTCTGAATAAAGTCCAAGAATTTTTTATAAAATTTATGACTAATTGCTCAATATTAAAATATGTTAAATTTATTTTTAATTTGAAGAGTGAAAGGCTGAAGCTAAGAATCGATTTGGCAAATGCAGCAGTGGCACCTTGTGGAATCTGACCACATTTACTCAACAAATTGAGCTTACGTACAGAGGACACACTCAAATATATATATAAATATATATACACATATATATTTACTTACTTAATGCTAACATAAAATGTGGCACTTGTGATATGTGAGCTGCACTCGGTTTTGGCCAGCAACAGACATTCGCATTGGCCATAGAAAGTAATTGCCAAGCGTATTCTTTAACGTCTTAGTGCCCTGTCCCATTGCCTAAGGACACTTTTCGACCATTGCAATTTTATTTCCAGCTGCCTTTTCTGTGTTGGGGTTTTCAATTGTTTTGCTCTTGGCTTTATTGTTGTCGGATCCGGTCATTTGCAGTTGTGCCTTTGACATTTCCGTTGGAAAGACAAAAAAAAAAAAAAAAAAAAAAAAGAAGAAAATGGGAAAAAATGGTCAATTAAAGTCATTAGAGATAGAAAATAATTTAAGCTATTTGTGAAATGCTATGCGGGCACAATGGTAACTCTAAAAGGGCAGTTCTAGTGCGATGCCCGATAATGAGTAATGATGTCAGCATAATGACATCAGCATATATTATACATATGTATAGAATATTAGGTCAATTTAATTATTGAGAGCATTGTCATTGTCATTGTCATTGTCATTGTCATTGTCATTGTCATTGTCATTGTCATTGTCATTGTCATTGTCATTGTCATTGTCATTGTCATTGTCATTGTCATTGTCATTGTCATTGTCATTGTCATTGTCATTGTCATTGTCATTGTCATTGTCATTGTCATTGTCATTGTCATTGTCATTGTCATTGTCATTGTCATTGTCATTGTCATTGTCATTGTCATTGTCATTGTCATTGTCATTGTCATTGTCATTGTCATTGTCATTGTCATTGTCATTGTCATTGTCATTGTCATTGTCATTGTCATTGTCATTGTCATTGTCATTGTCATTGTCATTGTCATTGTCATTGTCATTGTCATTGTCATTGTCATTGTCATTGTCATTGTCATTGTCATTGTCATTGTCATTGTCATTGTCATTGTCATTGTCATTGTCATTGTCATTGTCATTGTCATTGTCATTGTCATTGTCATTGTCATTGTCAGCGTCCCTTAACCGTCTTTCAGCGCAGGACATCAGAGAGTCGACATAACTCCCCATGTATTACAGTTTTGCGCGTTTGCTTATTCCACAGTGAAATTATTTATTCTGACACGTCTCGCTCCTAAGACTCACCCTTTGGCTGTCTTTCTTATCGCATTTGCTCGGTATTGATACTTGAACTAAAATGGGTCCGCTTTGGGGCATCTCGGCCTGAATGGAGCTTTCTTGTTCGTTCATTTTGGCCTATCTATCAATGTTTGTCTATGCTTATATCTGTCTGTCTGCCGTTTGCCTCACTCCAGTCGTGCTCTGTGTGCCATCAAAGTTGTTTTGACGGCCCAGCTTTTGCCGAGGGCAAACTTTTTCTACGCTCCGCACTCATCCTCAATCACAATCCATATTCTCGGCTGTCGTGAACAGCAATTAGGCTGTCATAATATCTGGAAATTCAATTTATTGCATAACATAATTGCGTATTTGGGGAATAGTTTTGACACGAGTTCTGCAATAAGTCCAAATTAATAACATATTTAGACCATTCGACTTTGCTTCCAATTATGTCAAGCTGCCCTCTGAGTTACTTAAGTACGTGGTAGAAAGCTGTCGAGCACTTAAAATCTTAAAATCTATGACATCTTATTTAATAAGTAAAGAATTGCCGCGCTAAAACTTGTTTCTATATGGAAATAAACATATTAATTAATTACAAATCAAATGATTGACGTGCTTCATAGTCCATTTTATTGCAAGGTGTTCAAGTAATAACAAAACACATAAAAAAAAGAAGAAGAAGAAGTTATAGCCATGCAAATGCCTTAGCTTACACTTGGTCCACTGTAGCAAAGCTTATAGAATCTCGCCCACTGGCTTGATAATCATCTCGTGGACCTGCATGTGCGGGGGCGTGGCCAGTGTAAACATCACCGCCGCCGAAATATCCTCAGCATTTAGCATGGTTTTGCTGCTCGCAGTGCGAATGCAGTCCGGCAGAATTTCGGTATCCGTAACGCCGGGACTGATGCTCTGCGCATGCATCAGAAATGACAAATTAATTCGTAAATATTATGTGGATAGGGTATAGTGTAGTCGGGCTTACCGTTATCTTAATGCGCGTCCCCATGCCCATGAGCTCCTGGCGATACATTTCGGCGAGAGCGGTAACCGCATGCTTGCTGGGCGGATAGACATTGATTTCCGGCGCACCCGCTGCCGGCGGAGCAAACAGCTTGTGGCCCAGTATGCTGTTGATCAGGATGATGTGGCCGTCGAAGCTGCGCTGCTGCATCGAGCGGAAGGCGCGCTGGGTGCAATTGATGATGCCCATGATGTTCGTCTGCACCGTCTGCTGGACCAGGGCAATGGGCATGTCCACCAGCCGGCCGCTCTGCAGGGTGCCGGCGTTGTTCACCAGTATATCGATGGCGCCCAGCTTGCCTTCGATCGCATCGAACGCCTCCTTCACAGAGCTCTCGCTGCCCACGTCACAGTGCATGGGTATCAGCCTGTCCCGGCGCTCGGCCGGCAGCGACTTCTGTAGATCCTTAACCCGCTGCACGCGACGCGCCAAGCCGACGACTATGAGGCCAGCATTGACCAGATCCAAGGCAATGGCCGCACCGATGCCCGAGCTGGTGCCCGTCACGACGGCGACACGATTCTGCCAACGTTCCATGCTGCTCACCTGCTACCTGTGCCTGGCTGGCAAGCTCAAGCTGCTCTGAGCCTTCCCAGCTGGCAGCCTGCGCCTTATATAGAGCTGCTCGATCACAGATCGTAGCTCAGCTAGTCGGCGTTTATTGTTCCAGCTGCGGCCCCCTTGCGTGCGGCCACTGGGCGTGGGGTTGCGTGCGCGTCCGCCTATCACATCCAATCAAAGATTTAGTCGAGCTTATTGATAAACAGCCAGCGTTGGCTCACCTTACGAGCCGTTGTCTTCGCCTCGTTTGCGCTGTCACCCGGCGAGAACTGCTGACGCATCGCGTCGCAAATGGAATCTTGACATTTGCCTGCCCCTGGGTTGACCCGGCTCCATAGTCAAAGGTATTGTAGGGGCTACAAATGTGCTTATTGTCGGGCATTCGCATATAGGAAATTAATGGAATCATCTATTAGAGAAGTAAAGAAGCTCTCTATATGAACAAGTTAATGAATGCTCGTTTTTTCATCATATATTATATATTTATATATATATTTAATTGCGACAAAGTCAATTAGCATATCTAATGCAAGTCGAGCCAGCAAGCAGATGCTCTAACAAATTTTTGATTTCGAAGTGAGTGAGTTTAGTGTGGGGTATATATAATTATATATATATTTTTGTATACTAAATAAACATTCTGATACAGCTGAAGTGTGCTTATTTTTTTATATGTTAAATTACTTATTGATATATTATTTGTATGGAATGTATAAATATAAAAATACCATGAAATATGTGAAGCCTTAATATCGAATATGCACTAATATATCTCTCTTATATAATATAATTTGTTTTTTTATTTATTGCGCCTTGTTTCCCTTAAACATTTTTTACAAATATATAAATGTTTTGATACAACTTTTAATAATTACAATTTTTGTTAGGAATTTTCTGATACACATACTTTAGGACTCAAAGCCCGGACTTCTAAAATATACAGTTCAAGTTCTAATAAGCTCTGTCCAGATTTCCCGTTGTAAAAAGTTTCATACAAGCATTATATAACAGGGCATTATTGACTGCATAATACACGTTCAAGCTCTTTAGAACATATAAATGTAAATAAATAGGATATAAACATAGCATAACTTATAGCTTTTTCTGTAGAAGAGCCAAACAATTTGCTGTTTACAGATCCAAAAACTATGCAAGATATAGTTTTTCTGATGATGGTTTCAAAAATGAGTATAAATATTATATACATATTTATATTTTTATAACAAAGTTATTTATATTAATTTTTTTTTCATTTTACATTTTATTTTGAATGAAACCAATAAGCTCTTCTCACTTTATGAACGAGTATGAATATTATAACTATATATATGTATATATATATACTCACACATATATTTAAATATATATTCCACAACATTCACTGTAAGCTATAATTGAATTAGGTGTGCATACGACGTGACTTGCTTAACTTTTAGTGCTTTTCTTATCGTTTCCCACTTGGAATTACAGAATTATATCAGCTCAACAAGTTCTACTTTAAATACGTAGTAAATCATGTTGTCTATATAGAGATGTAATAGCAAATTGCTATGATCTGCTAAGCGTTAGTGCATCTGAAGTGTAAATGTGAGAACTTGTTCGCATATTTATATACTAGAATAGAATTGTTTTGTAAATGTCATAAAGATACCTGCCCACAGAAACCTAACTATACGTTGTCCGCTGCATGGGCATTAATAGATAACTATAGTTCTTCAAACTTGTTGCTTTTGTCTGTCATTATGGCTATTAAGCTATCAAAAAGGCGGCAATAAAGTTAGTGACTTAATCGTTTCTAGTTGACTTTGCAATCGACTTGCTTAAATAATATAATTGATGCTTTTTATGGTATGGCAATTCTCTAGAAAATTTTAGTTTCCAGCGAGAATAACCTCTCTATGCAATTCTCATAGTTTCCTGATATGATTTGAACAGTTTCTTGTATATCCTCTCTATGCAATTCTCATTGTTTCCGTCTATGCTTTGAATAACCTCTTGCAATTTGAGTAGCCTCTCTATGCGATTCTCATATTTTCCAACTATGCCCTGCATATCCTCTCTATGCAATTATCATAGTCTCCGTCTATGCTTTGACTAAGCTCTTTATGAAATTTACTTTTCTTTTCCTATTGACTAATCATCTGTTTATCTTTTATACTCTTTCACTGTATATCCTTTCCATGCAATTCTCATAGTTTCCGTTTGTCCTTCGAGCAACCTCTCCAGGCAATTCTCATAGTATTCCCTGGTGGCTAATCATCTGTCCATCTTTTACAATTTCGCCTTGAATAACCTCCTTATGCAATTCTCGTAGCGCTGCTTAATTATTATTTATCATACTTTTGTGCTTATGCTATCATGCTTATTATGCCTTTAACAAGATGTTCATAGTTGAACCGCTTCAAGTGGGATTTCAAGGCTGTATTGAAGCACTGCTGCGGCCGAGCATGTTAACAATAGCATATGCCTTAGTTGACTAGGCAATATTTGCAATTGTCATTGTCAAGAGGCTGATGCATTTACTGCTGCTGCGGCAGCTGCTGACCCAGCCAAAGGGATTACCTAGAAAGCTACTCCTGCCCACATGCACTTGAGTGAGTGTGAGAGTGTGTGTGTCAGTGTGTGGGTGCTCATTGAGTGTATTGTCGGGGCGTAAGTTCAAATATTTGTCAAGCGACGAGCGGATGCCGTACCAAGTTCATATTGACTGAGGCTTCTGACTCTTGTGCAGAAGCAGGCCCGGCTGCAGCTGCAGCCAGTTCCGATTGTAGACATTGGACTTTGCACCCGAGCAAAGAGCAGCTCTCATGAAACATGTTCTATTTGATGTATGTGCTCTACAATCGCCCAATACCCTATGCTTAGCAAATATGGTCACCCTGTAATCGAGACGAGAATAGGCATAAAGTTCTCTGTGCTGGGATTTTACTTACTCTTAATTCGGGTCATTCCACGTTAAGTATTTGGCATACACTTTTGAGATTGCTATAAATGACGGACTGACGGATACCCTATATCTAAGCAAGGTAAGAGATGAGTCAGATAAAAAGGAATTAAATTTGTATATGGTTTTTAAATAGATGTATATATTATAAAAAGTATAGAGTAGAGCTATATACGCTGTAATTGTGGAAAATTGTTAATTATAATGTCCATGTAGCTATGGCTACAAATGACGGACGGATGGATACCCTTTATCTAAGCAAAGTATGAGATGAATGAGAGAAAAATGTATTATATTAAATATGGATTTTAAATACTTGTATATGCTATAAGAAATATAGAGTAGAGCTGTATACCCTGTAATAGTAAGAAATTGTTAATTATAATATATGATAATATATAAGCTTTTAGAGAGTCTAAGTTCTCTTAAGGCTATAAAGTATAGTGAGCTTATTTGTCTTTCATTGCATTACAGGATATCTTCTAGTCGATCATTTTTCGTTCTTTATGCCACTCAATGTTGGCTTCTCTTGTTGCCGTTTGAATTGTTGTTGCCGCGCTGGCTACTGTGTTAATTTTTTAAAAGGACGCCAACTGTCATGATGCAGCGCAGATGATAATGACGAAGACGAAGGCAACACTGACAACAACAGCAAGAAGAAGAGAAGGACGAGGAGCAGCAGGAGGCGGAGGGAAAAAGTTGTCTTTTATCTCGTGAAAAGCATGAAATGCAAAACACTTGAACTGAGTGGAAATGAAGGCGAAAGCAAAATAAGTAACAAAACAAGACAAGAAGAGAAAGTATACACACACACACACACACACACACACACACACACTGGCACACACACACACACACTGGCACACACTCACTTAGAAGAAGAAGAGGAAAACCGTTGGCAGTGTTGATAAAGACAGCAAAGACAAAAGCTATGCACACGCCTAATGGGGCGCCCGAGTCTGAGTCTAGAGAGACGGATGACTGTCAGACGCAGCTTCCCTGTCCATATCCCATGTCCACGTCCATGTTCATGTCCATGTTCATGCTCATGTTGTTGATGTTGTTGCCAGCTGTCCTTGGCGCTGCTGCAGCCAGGCTGTTCTAGTTAAATTGCCTGTCCTCGACGCTGTCGCTCTTAGTAAATCAGACCCCCAACAAACCATAAAAAATTATTATCATCAAAATAAAAAAAAAAAAAATAAAACAAAACAAAAAAAAAAATGAGAGAAAGCGAGAAAAGAATCATAAAAAGTGGGACAAGAATTCGCTGAATTGCAAAGATTAAATGATATCGCGTTAACTAGCGATGCTTATAAATAAACAGCACGAGCTGCAAGTTAATTCCTCACGGTGTATTATGCTATTTAATACCCTGTAAATATACTGATCAGACAGGAGCTTGGTGACTGTGAACTTAGTCTTATATTTGCAGATTTTAATTTTATGTTAGAGTCTTATGTCTGCAGTCTTATATTTAATGTCTGAAACATAAAGTCTTATACTTAAAGGTCTTATATATCTAAAGTTTTATATTTAATGTCTTATGTTTGTAGACTTAAGCTTAAGCAGTCTTATATTTATATTATACTTACATTCTGAAATTTAGAGTTTTATATTTGCAGTCATTTATTTACACTCATATATATACTGACTTATACTTAAAGTCTTATATTTCATGTCTTATATTTGTAAACTTAGAGTCTGTTTTATATTTGAAACTTTAAATTAATAGTTGATATTTGCAGACCTAAATTTCCAGTCTTATATTTACACTCTTATAAGCTTACAGTCTTCTATTTGCAGCCTTATATTTCAAGATATATTTACAGACTTGTACTTTCTCTCTTATATTTGGTATCTTATATTAGGAGCCTTATGTTTACAGCTTTATATATTTACGATCTTATATTTGCTGTCTTATACACATAGTTGCAGTCTTATATTTGCTGTGTTAAACATATATTTATAATCTTATAAGTGCTGTCTTATACATATATTTTTAATCTTATAATTGTTGTGCAATACATATATTAAAAGTCTTATACTTGCTTTCTTATACATATATTTTTGCAGTCATACTGTTGAAGTCTTATATATTTTTCAGTCTTCTTTTTTCTGTTCTTTATTTGTAGTCTTATATTCACAGTCATATATTAACAGTATTATACTTACAGTCTTATACTTGTAGTCTTATATTTTCGTATACATTCATTCATATATTTAAACTTAACTTATTTGTATACCAATTTTTATTTGTCTTCACATAATGATGAATGATATTTTTAATCAATATTAAAAAAGAAGAATGTTTTATTCAGTTTCAATCTTAAGCGCCAGACTTATGAGAATAATACATTTATAATTCTTGCAATGTTGATAATATTGTAAATTTTATAGGCGCTTTTAAGTAGGCCGCGTGTCATGCCCATGTCGCCTGCCACAAAATGTGGCTTTGATTAATGTCTCGCACTTTTTCTTGTCTATTCACTTTCAAATGCGCTCGGCGTAAGGAAAATCCCAAAGATTGAATACTTGTACACTTGTAGAGAGCTTTATGGGAGTTCTTTTGTCATCGAAATATGAAGAGCGCATATTTATCTTATTTCACATCTTTCTAGGAGTAGGACTATTTTCTTAACTTTTTTGTCTTGAAGAGCCTCTCTATGCAATTGTCATAGCTGTCAATGAGGGCTACTCAGCTGTCCATCTCTTGTACTTTTGCTTTGCCTGACCTCTCTATGCAATTCTCATAGGTTTTAGCTATGCTTTGATTAACCTTTCTATGTGATTCTCATGTATATTTTGATCATATGTCATATTAGTATCATATATTTTTCAGCAAGAGTACTTAATCTTCGGCTAAGTGACGAACAGACATTGTGCTTCCTTTTGTTTATTGTTATATTGTATTATATTAGGTTTTTTTTACAGCATCTCTACATATTTTATAATTTAAGTAGGGGGACTCACTATTTGAGTGGACTGACGGTTCTATATAGTTAGCTTGTGGCATGGGTCTTAAGGACCCAATCAGAGTACAATGCTTCTACATTATTCTGATTTGAAACGCTCAAGGGCCAAGGTGGAAGTAAGTTTAAGAGCTGAGTGTGTTAGTGTGTGTGTGAACAAATGCCTTAATTTTTTATGATCTGACCCAGGGCCACTTCTGCAGTGCAGGACGTGGATATAGTATATACATATATATATGTATATATATTTATATATATATATGTATTTATATAGAAAATATTTGTGCTCATTGCTGAGTGCTGGTGGCTGAACTATGCCAAAGCCAGCCGAGCGGCGGCTAAGAAGAGAAAATCAGCATGGAGCATCCTGCACATAGTTCATCAAGTTGGCAAACAAACGCATGCCAGAGCCAAAAGAACGGGCTTTTCAGTTGGTTGATGGGAGAGGGGAGGGGGGTGTGGGACTTTGAAATATGTTAGCAGTTGCATTTGCTGGCACGGAGCGGGGCGGGGCAGAGGCGGACCCAAAACGTGGCAATCGCATTATGTTGCCCCTGGGCCTTGCAACGTGCGCTTACTCTCTCCCTGTCTCACTCTCCTCCCCTCTCTCGCCCCTCCCTTGGCCTGGCCTATCCGCCAAATAAATTTGGCCAGAGTCCGTGGAGAGCCGGCATTGGCGATTGTTGGCCGAAAGTGTTGAGAGCACTTGAACTGGTGGCAAAATAATTACCGAAAGCACCAGCGCCACCGTTTGCCAGTGTCATAGTTAACAATCGCGATTTGTTATACCCTGTAAAGCCAGCTGCGCGCTGGCTGTGATCGACTTGGGCTTTAATTATTGTAGACAACATAGATAGAGAAAGAAAAAGATAGAGAAAGTCTCAGAATTACTAGAGATTTTGCTGTGAGCTTAGTTAAGACTTGATCTTTATTTGCTTTGCTTTGCTGGGTAGCTCTTAGTCTATCATTCCTGGCTGGCCACTTACATAAATTCAATTGTGTTGGTGCTAGATTGGATTCAAGTCGCTTTAGCATCAGCTCTCTTTTTTTTTGTTTCTCTAGTGCCTTGCTTTGTTGCGCTGTTATTTCAGTTGGCCTAAACCGATTTGGCCACAATGCGCTCTCACCATTTGTAAATGCTCATCTCTGTGTCTGTCTGTGTGACTGTGTGACTATGTGTGTGTGTGTGTGTCTGTGTGTGTGTGTGTGTGTGTGTGTGTGCGTTCCGGCATTGTCGTCTGAGCTGGCAGTTGACTTTGGGCGCTTTGTGTCAATTGGTAGCACTTAGGCCAAAACGTCAAACGGATAAAAGCTATGCCTAGCCCCAGCTGACATTGTCCATATGGATTGGTAGTACGTAGATATATATCTATTACACTTATATACTTAAACAGTTATGTATAAATATATTAATATACATATTTAGATCTTGGCTAAAAGCATTGCTCTTGATAACTTCTATCACTTAACTCTTTAGACGAGACTTTACTACCTAGAAGGCTCATAGAACTGCATGAAATTTGGGCATATATCTATTTATAATATATATAGATATATAATAATTTTTTACAACATTGTCACTGATTTATTATTTTTATTTATATTTTTAAAGAGCTTCCCATGACTTCTCTTCAATTTATAAATTATTTAAGCTCTCCATAAATGTCTTCATGTCTTTCTTATCATCTCCTATTCCCAGAACTATTTTCTTTTGAATATTTTATAGAAAACTCTTGCAATAAGCTCTTAATTATTCATTTCAATTTAAGCTCCTTTCAATGCATATTCTTCCTTTTTGAATACCAAATGTTGAATGATTAGAGAAACTAATTCTTTTACTTTACTTCTTTTTTTTGCCAAATGAACTAAGCCCTCTTAAAGCAGGCGTTAAGGAGTTGCGTTTCCATCTTACCGCAAAGCAATGGCAATGCCAATTTATTTGATATGACCTACGTGAGCTTCCGTCCATGGTGCTGCGTCGGCTCCAGCTGTAGCAGGGATGAAGGCTTGCCCTTACACACGGCTTATAGGCTTACACTCATGACATGCGAGGCAGGACACGGATAGTTGCATGTTGCATAGATCCTATGGAAAAATGTAAATATTCTGTATAATTGGTGACTTTTTGGTAATTTTTATTGGATTTTCTAGTTCATACATATTTAAAAAAAAAATATATATATATATATGTATATATATTTGTATATATTTTATTCTACATTTTATTTATCATTTCATTTATATTTTTATTTTATTTCTGGTATTTTTATAGGTTTACTTAATTGATAATTATTTAAAAATAAAAACAAAATTATTTGTATATTCTATTCTAAATTTAATTTATATTTCCATTTATTTTTTTTATTTTATTTATTTATTTATTTAATTATTATTTATATATTTTATTCTAAATTTAATTTATATTTTCATTTATTTTATTTATTTTTTTTTTTATTGTTCCACAAACCGCAACTATCCATTGCTATTCATAGTAAAGGGTATTTAATTTTCGTTTAAAATTATATTTTATATTTTATATATATGTTTTTTTTTTCTCTTTGTGCATTTTGTTTTATTTCACTGAACGTTTAGAAATTCTTCACTTGACTGAGTTTGGGCAGCAGGTTTAACTTCTTTAACGAGGGCAGAGCATATGCGTGCAGTCGATGAAGAGGGTATATTGGCTTTCAATATATTTGTATATATAAATATTTTATTGTCTTAATTATATACATATATATAGAGAGAGTGTCTTCTTATAGGATTTGGTCTGCAGCTCTCACAGAGTTAATCAAATTACATTCTCTCATGAAATCTTTAATACAACTACATCAATCACACCTTCAGAATATCTCTCCATTCAACTCATTTCAAACATTGTTTAGGCACATATATATAACGACTATTAAAGTCCCTTAATAACCTTCAGACGGGTATGGGACAGTCGGTCACACTCGACTGACGCTACTTTTATTTTACCGCCCAGGCCATTTGTAATAAGCATAGTCGAGCGGGCCGCATGTGGGGCTGACCCAGACTCATATTTGGACACGGACTTGGATTAAGTTTTTTTGGGCGTTGGGTCGAGAAACAAGTTGCCAAAAAGAAGAAGAAGCAGAAGAAGAGGAAAACTCAACTATATATATATATATAGATATATATGTGTAGTATTGTGCTTCTTAAATATTCGCTTTTTGACTGCAGTAACTCGGTGAGGTGTGAGCACATGTGTGTGCGTGTGTGTGTGTGTGTGCTCTGTATATTAAGCATGGGTTGTATAAACAGCCGGTCTAGCACTAACTGGCCGACTAGCCGTCCATCTGTCTACTCAGCCAGCTTAGCATTAAAGAGGATTCCGTCAAGGATAACGCAGGCGAATTATGTTCAAGTTTACGAGCCTGTGCATGTCCTAACTGGGTCTGGGTCTCTCATATGCGAATCTTTGTGTTTGCGCATTCAAGTGGCAGCTGCCACTGCCGCTGCCGCTGCCACTGCCACAGCCGCTGCAGCAACTGCAGCTGCGGCAAAGCCTCACAGCGCAACATGTCCCCTACTCGCCCTCCTCTAGCCGCTGTTAACTTGGCTTAGTTACTGTGCTCGGGTTTCTTTTTTAATATACTCTTTAAATGGGCATTATGAATTTGCTGCGCAGATGAATTCAGGTAAGTTTGATTTAAATTAAGAACATTTATTTAGCTAATATAAAAAAATATAAAATGTATGTATAGGAAATATATTTATGCCTGATCAGAAAATAGTTTAAAAAGCTGTAGGGTTTTTTTGCAGAAATATCTATAAGCTGCTTATGTATTATATATAGGAGGAATTTTTATATATTATGATAATTTTATTATTTTATTTTATTCATATACATTTTTTATTTATTTTTGTATTATATTTAATATAATACAATAAAAAAATATATTTATGACTGATCAGATAGTTGAAGAACTTTAGCCTTTTTTTTTTGCAGTAATATATATATGCTGTATAAGTGTTATATATAAGAGAAATTTGTATATCATATGAAATTTTTTTTTATTTGTTTTATTCATATAAATTATTTTATTTATTTTTGTATTATATTTAATATAATACAATAAAATATATTTATGACTGATCAGAAAATAGCTTCTTAAGCTACTTTATCTTTTTTATCTATATGCTGCCTTGGTATTATTACATATTTGTATATCGTATAATAATTTTTTTATATTATTTTATTCATATAAATTATTTTATTTATTTTTGTATTATATTTAATTACAATTTTTTGCAGGTAATCAAAATAGAAAAAAAAAAACGGTGAGCATTCATATTACTCTATAAAAAATATATACATATATAATAAAAAAAAGTATATAAAAGTAAAATAATGTAAGAGCATCCCATCCTCGTTGTTTCTTGGAGAACTTCCTCATTTTATATGCATTTTTTGTTGCTGCTGTTAATTTTTTGCTTTTGCTCTTGCTGCAAAGTGAGTTTCTTCATATTTATGGGCGCTGCAAAAGCTTTTAACTGTCTTACGCGCTGCCAGAGTTCGCCGTAAGCTAAACTAATTTTCAAATTAATTGGAACGAAGAAGTTTTTTATTTTCAACAGCAAAACTTGGGCGACATTGAAGCAATTCGCACTCTCATACTCTGCACAGATTGGGTGCAGATCCTAATTGGCTAATATGATTTGTTACCTAATGAAAAAATAATAATGAAAGTTTTTAATTTTACTCTAATGAGTCGAAGCATCTTTGTCGATTAGCTGGAGCATGACAGTGACTTGGTATGCCTTAATAGATTTGTTCAACTATTGATTTGGACAACTGATTAATAGAGAAAGTATGAGTAAAGGTATGTGCGACTATCGTATACTCTGTAAGCTAATAGTTAGGTTAATAATTTGTTATGAAACTTTTAGTTTATGCTTGAATTCTGAAACAAAAATAATCTATTTAAATAATTTTTATTGATTTTTGCAGATTTTGTGATTGTGCAGGAATTTATTTATACTTCCTTAGCTATGGGAAATACATTTAATTAACTTACTATTCGAGGGTTGGGCTATAAATATGTCTTATGCATATGTACACAAGTATAAGCATATCATAATTTTTTATTATTTACTAGCTCAAATAGAGATCTTTTATAAACTGAGCTGACACTTCAACTAATATACCCCATAACACTTCAAGAACAGAGTATAGAATATATTATGCACATTATAATATATATCTTATACGAATTGGACGGACAGTTACCAGGACAACGGACTAATATACTCTGTGACATTTTAGGTAGAGAGTAGAGGAGGCATTATACAAACTGTAATAAGTTAAATCTGATCTTATACAAACTAAACATCTTATACAAAATATTGATCTTATACAAAGTATACATCTTATACAAATTGAGCTGATAGCTACCACAGCAAATGTGTTCACTAAATTTATTATACAAATTATTCATCTTATACAAACTATACTTTTTATACTAATTATTGATCTTATACAAACTTTACATTTTATACTAATTATTGATCTTGTACAAACTATATATCATATAGAAATGATTGATCTTATATACAAACTATTAATTATTGATCTTATACAAATGATCTTATACAAATTATACATCACATACAAATTATTGATCTTATACAATCTATATTACTCATGCAAATTATTGATCTTATACAAACTATATATCTTATACAAATTATTGATCTTATACAACTTATACATCTAATACAAATTAAAGATCTTATACAAACTGAGCTGACAGCTACCTGATGCTGATGTTTCCAATGAAGTAGAGTATACCCTTAACACTTCAGGAACAGAGCATAGAAAGTCTTATAGAAACTACAGATCTTATACAAATTATAAGTCTTATATCTTATACAAATAAAACTGACTCTGAACCACAGTAAATGCTTGCAACTATATACCCCATCAAACTTTAAGAACTGAGTATAAAACACCTTATAAAAGCTATCACAGTCAGAACCGAATAGTAACCCCAACAACTATTCACAGCAAGCCAATATACCCCTTTAGGAACAGCGTATTAAATTGTTCTTTAATGCCTTGCCTTAGCAATTCCCATTTCTTATTTATAGAAAAATTCCATTAAAATCTTGCAGCTAAGTACGCCGCCAGTTGGAAGTCGAAGTTTGGCAGCTGCGTAAAGTTAGTCGACTATAATTCGTGAAACACAAAGGCCACAGATATACCCTATACAGCAAACACAGCAGCAGGCAGCAGGCAGGAGGCGGCATGCGTATAGGTCGCTTTTTATGTGCGTCGATGGGACATTGGGCTGAGGTTTATGAGTTTTGCGAGCTGTTTTCATTTGTGCACTGACCTTCACAAGTTGACTGAATTTTTTAAATTCGTTGATTTCTGTTCACTTGGTTTTTTTTCTCCTCTTCTTCTTTTTTTTGATAAGGTTTTTATAAGGTTCAAAGGTTCAATAACGCAGTATGGCAAAATTTATTGTCACTACGTGTTCAAAGCGCACATAACTGGACTTCGACCCATACACACACACATGCACACAGCAGAATATTGATGACAGAACTTCATGAAGCATAAAAATTTTTGCAATGCGTAAATGTCAGATAAACCACACACAGAGAGCGAGAGATACATAAATGGGTTTAATTTTTTTTTTTTTTTGTTTAGTTCTGGCTGATTTGGCCTCAGTTGTGCTGCTGCTGCTCTTATTGATGCGTGCAATTTTTTTTTTTTTTTGCTGGCAGCCGACTAACGAACGACAAACTAAACGCAGCAAACAATTTGTGGGACAAAAGTCGGAGAGTCGAATTTTGAGCCAGCGATGGCATCGCTTGACTATGCATGAGTCCGACTGGAGCTGGAGCGGCGAATTGACGCAACGAGTCATCGACGAGGTCCTCGTCAAGTCGGTTCTGCCAGCCAGCGAAGGCTGAAATTGGCTTTTGGCGAACGTATTTTGAATTTTAATGGGGAGTACGGCAGAGGCGCAAAGCAACAGTCGTAACCCTTTTATCCTTTACTCTCTATCTCTAGACGCTTTTCGTTTGTCATCAGAGAGACAGAGAGAGAAAGAGAGAGAGAGAGAGGGAGAGAGACAGTCAGACACTCGCATTATATTCTGGGGCAACTATTTCATTAGCAACGCAGCCGGAAATATATACGAATTCACGCAAAGGTTGTCGGTGGGCGTGGCTGTGTTTGGGTTCTTATAGAGCCTAGCCTTAGCATCAACTCATTTTCCCACATTTTCATGAAACAACAAAAACGAAAACGAAAACGAAAAATCAACACATGCTCCCAGCTAGCGGCATTGAAATAGTCGACGCACTACAAAAAGACCGCAATGCGATTGGATTAACATTTTCCTGAATAACTATAGCATACTTTTTTGATGTATGCGTATGTGTGTGTGTGTGTGTGGGTGTGTGCGTGTGCTTGTGTGTGTGTGTCTTTCTGTCCCTAGGCTGTCATTCAACCAGTCTGTCAGGACTTGAGCGCGAGTGCGTCTTAGTTTGCGGTTGAGAGCATGGGTGAATGATTGGCAAGAAGCATATTTGAATATTTGATTGTATTTCTCACTCTTCCACACACACTCACACACACTCATAGGTGTGCGTGTGTGTGTGGGTGCCCTTCACTGTCTTTACTGTACTTTATAGTCAAATTATCAAGTTGAGTGATTAGACAAGTGCTGTTCATATTTACAAAATGTATTTAACACTTGAATTTTATTTCCCTTGAATTAGGCTAAAAAAGTTAGAAATCTAACTTAAGACTCACATAACTTTCTTTAAGCACTTGATTCTGTATATTATTTAAATTTAAAAAAAATATTTTTTAATTTAAAATTTGAAATAAATTTTTGAATATTTTTTCAGCTTCACAATTTATGATCTATGGGCTAAGGTACTTTGGATTAGTCTAGCCCTTAGTTTCTTATTGCAAACATTTTTCTATATATATATTTTTTTAATTCACACAATATATTTTTAGCATAGAGTTTAATTTTATCAGGTATATAAATAAACACATAAAAACCATAAAGATAAATAATCAAAAAAAAAAAAATAATATGGATATATAAATAAGCAAATATAAATATACAAGCCATATATGTCTATATATATTTCCGCATTTAGCCTAAGTGCGTCATTTAGAGAACTTGTTTTGGGGATAGCCTCCATCTGCGCGGCTTTAGTGCTGGTCATGTGTGCGTAAGGTCGTGACACACATTTGACAAAAAAGAGCTGTCCCATGGACGACAGGCGGTAGTGTGTCCTATGAGGTCCTTGCCGTGGCCTTCGGTGCCCTTTGTGGCTTTGCTTTACGACAACACTCCACCCCCGCCGCCACCCACCCCTCTGTTACATTAGCGAGCTTTAGGCTTGATTAGGCACTCGCTAAACCGACAGTAGCTGTAGGTGTGTCCAGTGCTGGCATTTTTTCCCCCGTTTGTGTGACCTTTCCTTATGGCCAGCCAAAATGCGCAAGTGCTTGGCAATAAAAGTGATTCGTAATTCCCAAAATAACTCTTAAATGTAAAGCAGAAAATGAGATTTAATGTATAATTGGACAATGACAATGACAATGACAATGACAATGACAATGACAATGACAATGACAATGACAATGACAATGACAATGACAATGACAATGACAATGACAATGACAATGACAATGACAATGACAATGACAATGACAATGACAATGACAATGACAATGACAATGACAATGTCAATGACAATGACAATGACAATGACAATGACAATGACAATGACAATGACAATGACAATGACAATGACAATGACAATGACAATGACAATGACAATGACAATGACAATGACAATGACAATGACAATGACAATGACAATGACAATGACAATGACAATGACAATGACAATGACAATGACAATGACAATGACAATGACAATGACAATGACAATGACAATGACAATGACAATGACAATGACAATGACAATGACAATGACAATGACAATGACAATGACAATGACAATGACAATGACAATGACAATGACAATGACAATGACAATGACAATGACAATGACAATGACAATGACAATGACAATGACAATGACAATGACAATGACAATGACAATGACAATGACAATGACAATGACAATGACAATGACAATGACAATGACAATGACAATGACAATGACAATGACAATGACAATGACAATGACAATGACAATGACAATGACAATGACAATGACAATGACAATGACAATGACAATGACAATGACAATGACAATGACAATGACAATGACAATGACAATGACAATGACAATGACAATGACAATGACAATGACAATGACAATGACAATGACAAAGACAATGACAATGACAATGACAATGACAATGACAATGACAATGACAATGACAATGACAATGACAATGACAATGACAATGACAATGACAATGACAATGACAATGACAATGACAATGACAATGACAATGACAATGACAATGACAATGACAATGACAATGACAATGACAATGACAATGACAATGACAATGACAATGACAATGACAATGACAATGACAATGACAATGACAATGACAATGACAATGACAATGACAATGACAATGACAATGACAATGACAATGACAATGACAATGACAATGACAATGACAATGACAATGACAATGACAATGACAATGACAATGACAATGACAATGACAATGACAATGACAATGACAATGACAATGACAATGACAATGACAATGACAATGACAATGACAATGACAATGACAATGACAATGATAATGTGTCGTTTTATTATGACTGTGATTCTGATGACAGTAATGACAAGGACTCTCATCTCTAATCATTAGCAATGATGATGACATAATGACATAATAATTTCTGCCTAAGTAACTAATTAATTACAGCACATTCTTAATCCTCTCTTTGTGTACGTATTTAATTTCTGTAAAGTTTCATTTAATGACAATTACAAAGAGAAGGCATTCTTTCGAGCAATGCTGGTAAGTCAAAGCTAGTTTTATGTGCTCCTTCCTCTCTCTCTCTCCTCCTTGTCTCTTTCTCTTTGTGTGTGTATAAATTTCGGGTGTTGGTAGCTTCTCGGTTCCTTTGTGGCGTCGCAAAGCCGAAATGCTTTTGCGTGTGGCAAATACGGAAATGGATACGCGATTGGTGCGGCCGAAAGGGCTGGCAGCTGGCGTCAGGCTCGTGGGCAGGCAGACGGCAGACGGCACGGATCCGCGTGCGCCTCGTTGACTAAGAGAAAGAGATTTACAGCAACAGCAACAAGAGCAATTAAAACAGCGGCAGTAACAAATAAGAATGTGATAAAAATAAAACAAAAGTGAGAAGCCGTCATCGCCAAGCCGCCCATGCCCATGCCCATGCCACCCACCTGGACAGCCAGCCACCCGCTGCTCGGCACACAGCTCCCATCCCATTCCATGCGAAAAATGAAAATAAATGGCGACGGGCGCTTTTAATGACGCAGCTGTAAACACTTTGAAGGCGTTGGCCCACTTGGCAACGGCGCTGCCTGACTGGCTGGCAGTGACAAGGGCTGGGGCTGAGGCTGGGGGGTTGGGGGGTTGGGATAGAGCTAACAGCATCTGAGCCATGTTTGCTTAAGCCCCGTGCGTTTCACTTGAAATGTATTAATAATTGCCTAATGCCTAATTAGCCATGCAATCTACAAACACACACACACTCACACAGCCTCTATGTGACCATAAATGAATCGCTTGTGTGCGTGTGTGTGTGTGACAGTTGTGTAGTTCAGCCAAAAAGCCAAATCCAAAGCCAAGTGCTCCGGCTGCCCCCGCCGTCCAACAATATTTGATAACGAACTTTTTACCGGCGCCAAAATAAGATAAAAAGAAAAGAAAAACAGAAACGAAACGAAAACAAAAATGCGTATAAAGAGCAGAATACCCGGGAAGCCTGCGTCCTCCTCCATTGGACCTATTAGCGTTGCTCTCACTCTCGAATCAGCAACCGACCACCCCCCACCCCCACATCCCTCCTCCTTCGCCCACTTCGTGTGCGTCTTTTTCTCGCCTCCTTTATGGCCATATGCTCAAGAAGACAAACATTTTGTGCCTGGTACTTTTCACTGCTGCGAGCAGAAGAGAAAATTTCCCAAAGGTCAATTTATTTATCGCATGCTACAAGCCGCATGCGATAGTTTGCCCTGCTTGATATATTTTTAGACGTGTTGAGGTGGCTCTATGAGTGGCTGATGTTGTGTGATCCTGAGTTAAGTGATAATATAGAATATAAATAAATAAATATAAATTATAAATATTGTATATTGTAATATTTTTGAATACATAAATATTTTATATTATTTTATAAATATTTTATTTTGTGTTAAGTTTTTTAAAATATATATTCAAAGAATTTGTGTTTGGAATTAAAAAAAAAGTTTGAATATTGTAAATAAATATATGTATGTTCAATATAAATAAATATATTTTAAAATAATAATTTATTAAAGTTTATTATTTTCTAATTTATTATATATTGCATTTTATTACCATATTATATTCAATTAAAAACGTATTTTTATGACTTACAAATTTTTTAAAATATAGTTCAATGCACAAGCTGCACAAAATCGAGTAAGTCTCCCTTTGAAAAATATGATATATGAAAAAAATCTCTGGGAAACTTTGATTTTAGATTTGATTTTATAAATATACATTTTTTATATAACTAAATACTTTATTTATTTATTTATTTTTTTTTATATATTCTAAATATTTTATATTATTTTCATAAATTCGGCTTACTCTATATGAATATATAATCTTATATCCTATACATTTTTACAATCGATATCTTTAATATATCCTTTTTTTCTCGTTTATTTGTTTTATTACAATCTGTCGACAATAAATGATTAATATATCTTATGAATTAAATTTTTATTCAATATATAATTTATTTTCCATTTAATAACAAAAAATTTTCTGTATTCTGTATATAATCTAAATATCTTATATTCCATATGTTCCATATATTCTATATATTCTATACATTTTATATATTCTATATATTCTGTATATTCTATATGTCTCCTATATTCTACATATTCCATACATTCTATATATTCCACATATGCTAGTTATACCATATTTATCTCTTTATTAACACATTTTCAAATGAATTCGCTCAGTACAAATTCTTTCCGAGACCACTCAAGGAACACCTCCCTCTACAGGGTATCTATCAATCGGATATTGTCGTCCTGCTGCACACGCTAGCTGACATCCTTTCATTTAATTACACAGCGATCTTTGCCATTTAGTTGGCTAATGGTTCATGCTGAAGTTAATAAAGCGATTGAAGTGTTGTCGTAATTAGAAAAGGGGAAAAATATGCTCAAATAGTATATTTAAATAGTCACTAGTGTGTGTGTGTGTGTGCTTGCGGCTGTTGGCTTTGTGCTAAATTTCATGGCTTTTAAGCAGCATTCAAATCAAATTAAATATTCATACAGTGTTTAACTGCAAAGAACAACAAAGGCGAATGACAACAAAAACTGACAAACTGACGCATTGCTGTTAAATGACAGATAAAAAATGGCGGGCAAAACAAAATGGCGGGCGGAAGCTACAACGGCCCCTAGGGCGAAGGGAGGGAGGCTGGCTGCAGGTGTGGGCCGTTTGACAACGAGTGATGAATAATCCAATTAAAATATAAATATGAAAACGTTAAGATGCCAAAAGCGCATTAACTGTAAATGGCATTGGCCCAGCCCTCAATGGCTCAGTCGATTCAATTACAGTGGCCAACGGAGTTAAGCAAGCAGAGCTGAGATAATCAGTTGTGAAAGGTGTGCGATGTGCGGAAAGTTGGAATGCAATTGGAATGGGCAGTTGTCGGAGGAGACGCAGAAGTGCGAGGGAGAAGAGTGGAAGGAAAGGTGAGAGAGAGAGAGAGAGAGAAAGAGAGGTACAGGGAGAGAGAGCAGACAGAGAGAAAGATATAGTATGGGTAAGGGAGACTGAGATTGAAACAGAGACAAAAGTAGAGACAGAGACTCAGAAGATAAAGAAGAGAAGAAGAGAAGGAAGAGACAAGTGAGAAGAAAGAGAGAGAGACAAGAGAGTGAGAGAGAGACAAGAGAGAGAAAGAGAGAGAGAGGGATAGAAAAAGATGAGAGAGAAAGAGACAGATAGTGAGTAAGAAAAAGAGAGGGAGCGAAATAAGAGGGAGCAGACATAAGGAGGAAGGAAGGAAGGAAAGATACAGAAGGAAAGATAAATGGAGGGAGAGAAAAAGAGAAAGACGGAGCAGAGAGATAGGGAGAAAGAAATATAGAGAGAAAGCTGGGAAAAAAGTGAGAATATATAGAAAGAAGAGAGAAGGAAAAGTGGAACAAGAGAGAGAGAGAGAGAGAGAGAATAACAAAAAAAGAAAGAAACAGAGAGAGAAAGCTGAGAAAAAGAGAGTGAGAAGATATAGAAAAAAGAAAGAAAGAAAGAAAGGAAATAAGATAGAGAGAGAGAAAAAGATAAGATATCAAAGAAAAGAGAATAGAAAGAAGAGAAAGGAGAGGCAGAGACGAAGACCGAAAGAAGAGTGAGATACAGAACAAAGAGAGAGAGAGAGAGCAGAAGGAGAGGGAGAAATAGAAAGAAAGAGAGAGAGAGAGCAGAGGGAGAGGAAAAAAGAGAGGGAGAAAGAGAGAGAGAGAGTTAAGTAAATCTGTTTAGTAAAGTTAATTGACATATCTAGGCTTCTGGAATCTAGGAAATGGATGAGTTTGACGGATCTCATATTCATCTGCACTTAAGACGCGAATAGTTCTAAAAGCTGATGGCATCAAATTAGGCTTCATCATCCCTGGTATATTTATAGACTCATCAAATGAAGTTAGTCTCTGCTGTTGTTGCTTTTACCCGCTGACTTTAGTTGGAGTTACGCCCATGGGGGATGCCAATGGAGTGTCTGCTCCGACTCTGCTGGCCGCCTTTTCGGCCATGTTTCAATATGTTGTGCGTGGGCAGCGTAATCTGATTTTAATGCTGAGCATCGAAGCGCGTCAGGCTGTAAAGTGCATAATAAAATTGTAGAAATTTAATTATGCGCAATTAATGCGCATTAAATGCAGCAGCAACAGGATATTCAGCGAGTGAGTCGCCTGCCAAATGCCAGCGCCACAGATGGACGCCATTGATGCCAGCTAATTGGCAGCAGAGAAACAACAAAAAAAAAATTACATAGATAATTAATGTTGTTATCGACCGACTTTGCTTACTGGACAATATCGAGCGTCAAGCGACACTTAACTGATATCGCGCACAGCAATTAATCGCGAATCGACACTAAAATAAAGCGAACACTTTAATTGTCCCTGCAGCCAGTTCAATGCGCACAAATAACTCGCAACAATCGATGAAGTTTTCAATTATTCATCGAGAAGGAGTTTTTGTAACTATCTATCTATACTCTTTCCCACTTCTTTGTCATCTTATTTTCTTTCTAAAAGACATATTTGATAATGATAATTGCAAGATATGAATAAAATAACTGTTATATTATAAGACACGAGGTGACATTTATTAGCTTGTTTTGATTGGGTAATCTGATAGACCAATAGATACCCAACAGAAAGTGTTAGTGTTAGTACAGTAGAGGGCATCTGTGGAGCTTTATTCATGAAGAATATATTAATAATAAATTGTATATTCTTATATATATATTTCAATGATGATGAAGTTTTTCATTGACTAATGAATATAGGGTATTCAAAGAGCCCAGTTAACTCCATTCAAATAAATAATTCATAATGCAAATAATCAAATTCAAATACTTTAAAAATCTTGGGCAATAGGTGACAAAAAATAGATGAACTAATAGAGACCCCATACAAAATATACAAATAAGTAAGCTCATTATGAAAATATTTTAAGAGTAAAAATATTACAAAAATCATAATCGAAATAATAAGCAGGATTTAGTAACATATATGTTTACTAGTGATAGATATCCTATACAAAATGTTCGTTATGTGTTATATGTTATAGCTCATCAAAGAAAAAATTATGCATCGTAATTTCGGAATAATATATATTTTTGCAAAGAAAAACTTAAAGATACCCTATAACAAATGATCTTATAGTGTTAATTCATTAGAGGAAAAATGAAGAATTGTTCATTTTTTAATTTTTCCTCTAATGAGTTAACACTATATGATCACTTGTTATAGGGTATCTTTTAGTCTTTCCTTATATGAGGAATAATATATATTAGTTAGGAATAATATATATTTAGTAATTTAGTAATACATTCAGTAATGATAGACCAATAGACACTCTATAAGTGGAGTTCATTAGGTCATTCGAATATTTATAGAAAACAAATGCTACTACATTCATCCAAAGACAGTTTTGATTTACATGAAGTTTTCTAGCCCCAAATGCCATTAATGATAATACTGAGATTCTAAATTCTAATACTTAATTAAAACTGAACTTTTATCTAACGAAAAGAAAATGTAGAAATTTATTAGCTTAACTTATGCTGAAACTCAAAGTTAGCCGATAACTGCCACAAGTGTCTAAAGTGTTATTAAGAAATATATCCAAAAGTTGCCCCAGAACTATATATATATCTCCATCGACTCCTGCACAGCATCATAAGTAGCTTTGATAGTTAAGAAATATTTAATAAATCTGAGAGCGACCTGAATATAGACGCATTAAAGTCAAGGGCAATGGAAAATGGAAAATGGCAAATGGGCAAAGGGAAAATGCATAAAGTGAAGCTTATGAGGCAGGGCCAGAGTGCAGCACTATAAACATTTGCATTTGATTGCATTTGCCATGGTCGAAAGAGAGAAGCGCACAGAAAAAGGGGAGTGGAAGAGAAGGAAAGTAATATAATAAAATGAAAAGCCCCTATCATAAATTCTATGTGTGCAATATAATAGGTTAAAACAAATAGAAACAAAAAAAAATCACAGGGTATAAAAAGAGGAAGTTTTTTTATGACTACAGTCACATATCATTGGCGTCAGCTGCGCGTAATTGCAGTCAGGTGCGACTTGTTTCCAACTAGAATGTGCCCAGGCACGAAGTGGACTCCTGCGTAAGGATACGCGTACAAATGCTGTCAGATGAGTTATGGACGCTTAAAGTCTTGACATCATGTGCAATTTAATAGCAACATATTTTAATAACTTATGTTCTATATATACAAGTATATAATTTTTATAATATATATTACATTTTTTATGTTTAAACTTTTAATGAGAATATATAAAAAATGTATATAAAACATTTATTAAAAATATCTAAGAATAAAAGTAATTTTATAATTATTTGTATATATGTTTTATTTTTTAATTTATAGTTAATAGGCCTAGGTTTTTTTTTAATATACGTAAAATCAATGTGTGTGATCAGCTATAAAAAATATATATTAAAAAAATTTACTTAATTTTTATTTATTATATTTACAAATTTTTAATAATAATATTCGTTGAATTGTTTTTTTATATATGTATATTTAAAAAATTTACTTATATTTACAAATTATTAATAATATTTAATTTGTTGAACTGTTTTTTGTATAAAAAAATATTGTACAAAAATAAAAAAATATTTTTATATAACTTATTGAGCTCATGAATATAAATAGTTTTTTAAAAATATGTTTAAAATATATATGTGCATAAATTTATTGAAAAATTTGTACTTGAATATCTTATGCGTTTTATTGTTTTTAAAGGTTACATTAATTTTAATCTTAAATAAAAAATAATCAATAAAAAATATTATTAGGAAAAATTTAAAATTTTTTTTTAAAATATATAAATGTTATTAAAAACATAGAACAGTAAGTGACTTTAAAAAATGTCCATACATTTTTTATAGATCAAAAATACAATGTATATATAAATATAAATATATATAAATATTTTTTTATTATTTAAATAAATAGTTATTACAAATAATAATTACTTATAAATAAGAACCCTTAATTTTCTTGTGCAATTTTTTCTTACTTCAATAAAATCCAAATAAAATCACTCACTTTGTATCACTCAGCCTTCATTTTGTTCACACTCATTTCACATATTATATTCATAAAATAATCATTATATTCATAACTTCATTATATTTCTCCCAATTTTTTTTTTTTCCTAATCATATTTCCTATTCAATTAAATAACGCTTTACTCGCAGCTGCTGCTCTGCGTATTAAATGAAATGTGCTCAAGCTATACAGCTATATTTAACTCAATTTGTACTCTCTTACATATATATATACTTTATCTTACTGGATCTATGCCATTCCACATATATGCACAGTTTTTCTTGCCCACGTCATGCAAGGGCGAAAACTGATTTAAGATTGCGTTTAAAGCAATTTAATTTTTAATCCCAAGTAAAGTCGTTAGTCTGGCTAACGCTGCGACATTCGCATTGTCGATGGGCGAAGGCTGCGCTTAAGCCCCCATGCATGAGTGTCGATTTATGGGCAGTGGGCAAAGGGTCGTGCCGGCCATGCAAAGCGCTGCTGCTGCTGCCTGGCGGAACAAGTGAATGGCGTACCATAACAATAGCATAAGTCAATTTTAATTGACTTTTATCGAGCGCACGGAATTTTCGTCGTAATTGGAAAATTTGTTATGAAAGCGAGGGAGATGCGGAGGCTTAGACTTATTAGTGTCATTTGTTGCATGATGAAGCAGAAAAAAAATACGAGAGGAAAAAAAATCAGAGCAGAGGAAAAGAAATGACAAGCGCGATCGCATGGCGCACGAACGGACCCGGCGCTCATTAGCATGTAGCCGACCGACCGGTGGGCCGGCCAGCCGCCGGCAGTCTCTGGCAGCCACTGGTAACTTATGCAAGTTACTTACCTGGGTGTCACAGATTTATGTGCGGCTATTAATCAAATCTGCGGCAACGAGCAGCCGCCACGAATTTGATTGCGCTGAGGCCACGCGGTCGGCCCGAAAAGACGAGAAGAATTTATGTTAACTGCCTGCCCGAGCAGGCATTCAATTTGAAATTGGCTGCGAAAAGTTGAGATTGCTCGGGCTGAAATATGATCCGGTCGATAGATGCTTACTTTGATGGCTGCCCTGGTTGGTTAGTGGCTGCGCCACATCTGATGTGCCGCATTTGATTTGCCATTTTTCAGAGAAGCTCGTTAAAAAGTGTAGCTATCCGTCGGACGGACGGACGGATGGATGGACGGATGGACGGACGGATAGACGGATGGAGAGTTCGACTGTCTGGTTGGTTGTTCGACTGTCTGACTGCTTCTCCGAGTGCCTGGCTGACTGTCCATTCGACTATCTTCTTTTTCGTCCGAATGTTTGCGTATTTGTCCGTCCGTCCGTTCTGCTGTTCGTCCGTCCCTACTTCCTTCTATCCATCCAACTGTATGCCTGACCGTCCGACTATGCCTGTTCATGCCACTGTATCTGGTCGTTCGACTGTCTAGCTGACCAGCTGTCCGTCCGCCCTCTGTCCATCCGACTATCTTCGTTTTCGTCCAACTGTTTGCCTGTTCGTCGGTCCGTTCTATTCGTCTAACTGTATGCCTGACCGTCCGAGAATGCCTGTTCATCCCACTGTATCTGCTCGTCCGACTGTCTCCTTGTTCGTCCGACTGTCTGGCTTAAGCTGTCCGTCCGTCTTTCTGTCCATCCGACTATCTTAATTTTCGTTCGACTGTTTGCCTGTTCGTCCGTCCTATTCGTCCAACTGTGTGCCTGTTCGTCCGACTATCTGTCTGTCCGTCCGATTGTCTCCCTGTTCGTCCGATTGTCTCCTTCTTCGTCCGACTCTCTCCGAATTCGTCTGTCCGTCCGTCCTTCCCTTCGTCCGACCATCTACCTGACTGTCCGTCCGTCCTTCTGTCCATCTAACTGTCCTTCTGTCCGTCCATCTGTCCGTCCGTTGGACTGCATGTTCTGCTGCTGGCCTTCCATTAACGATAATGCAGACAATTATGCACAGGCTGTCAGTAACTTTGTGTCGCTGCTGCTGCTGCCACAGCTGGTTAAATGTGCGCAGCTTTAAGCATTGTCAAAGTTTTCCAAATAATATGAGAACTAGCAAATGACTTGCAAAACTTGCAAAAAACTTTTTGCTCCACACCTGCGCAAATAGAAATCGGCAAGGAGAATTATTGTCGCAAGATTTTTCAAGCCATTCAAGCTTAGCGTAATCTAAAGTCCATATTGAACAGTTGTGAGGCAAGATGTTAAACACAAGAGGCTGGTTAAGAGCCTGTCGCTGCCTGCGACTGCATCCCATTGAAAATGCTAATTCCGACAGTCAACGAGTCTAGTCTAGTCGGGCGGCTTGTGGCATCTGCTGATGATGAGGCTTATTGTGCCCTAGTTATGTCATTGCCAAGCTAATGTGCTCATTAAAGGCGCATATGGCGACGGCGGCGTCAATGAAGACGTTGCTGAAAAGCAGGCTACGCTTTTTTTTATACCCTGAAGCCATTCAAAATGGGAATTCAGGGTTTAATGATTTTGTGAAAATGTATGAAACAGGCAAAAGGAGGCTTGGCAGACGCCATAAAGTATATATATTCTTGATTGGGTAGAGAAACGGAGTTGACATAGCCTTGTCCGTCTGTCCGTCCATCTGTATGAATGCAGCGATCTCGTAAACCACAAAAGCTAGAGACTTGAAATTTGACATGAATACTTGTGTATACCATACGCTGAACGAGCTTATCTTTTTTTACGATAACTCATCTTATTTCCTTATTATCGATAACAATCGATAATTTGACATTGTTTTTCAAACGTAACTTCAAACCTGTAAAAGCTAGAGACTTCAGATTTACGATGTATATTTCTGTAATGAATACGCACATTTTGGATTTTGGATACCGGCCTCACCCCTTCCCCAAAACTGGCAAATTTCTCTAAAAAACGTATATGAAATACTAGAGACTTGTGCTTTGCCAAATACAAACATATGGATCACATTATTATACTCTAAAAGCTTCGTTAAGAAAGTCTATGTAGCAGAAAAGTTTTTCAGCAATCAATTTCCCATAGTAATGCTCATATTGCAGCCCAAGCGCAGCCGCTGCGTTAACTGCGCAGTAAGCAGAGCGCGTGCCTACACATAACTGTGTATGTATGTGTGCATGCCTTCTATACAATGTGTATATAAAATAAATGTAAAAAGCCTTTAATATCAGCTCCCGTATGGTTCAGGGTATCTCTTAGTCGAGCCGTCTCAACCAGAGCACTCTTACTTGTTTCCTTCAGCCTTCTGCTACTTTTCTCCCTTTCAAGTTCGTTCGGCGCTTGACAATTTGACGAGCGAGCATGTTTGGTTAGCACATTTGCATATGCTGCACTTGTGCAAACAAAAAACAGGTTACTTTGCACTCAGTGTGCCAGGGCGTATGTGAGTGTGCGTGTGTGTGTGGGGCGAAAAGTGCAGCGCGCTTGTCGCCTGGCAGCAGATGCTGTCTATATAGAGAGCCATGTGCATATGTGACACATCGATCACTAAACGCACTCAAGTAAAATATATTAAAAGTGAATTTCTAGACACGACTCTGGGCCATCATTGGGGCCAGCAAAGCACAGCAAAACATTTAAAAATTGCCTGGACAAGGACATGGCCAACAGGCAGAGAAAACAATTAGTTTGTGTAATTACGAGCTGCTCAGTGTTTGGCCAAACAAAGCAGAAAAAAAACAGGAATGAATGTCGAAAAATACAAAACAAGAAAACAACACTAATATTGTATGGAAAAGCAAGTGCAGTGTGTTGCCAAAACATGTGCATTGCATTTGCATTTAAATGAGCGCAGATGGAGAGAGACAGAGAGAGAGAGAGAGAGACACAGAGAGAGTGAAGCATGAAATGTATTTTGGCATACATGCCCCACAGTCTGTGTGCGTGTGTATCTACGTGATTGCAGACAACAGGCCCCAATTGGTAGCTCCAACTCCTGCTGCGCCACAGTGCACAAAATGCCCCAAAATTGGTCAACGTGCACTGGCAACCTCCAGCTGTCCAAGTGTCGCCCACAATGCACGCATTTGCAATTTAAACTGAACTGAATGCGCATAAATTAGTGGTATTGCCGAACTTAGCAGCAACGAGAACGGCAACGAGCACGAGAACGACAACGACTCGTACGACAGCAACATCAACAAGCGACTACAATGACAGTCCTGATGACAGTGGTCACACAGAGCGAGACAGACAGAGAGTCAGAGAGAGAGATAGAGAGCGAGCAAGTGAACAAGGTCTCGAAGTGTGCAAAGGCAGACAACAAAAGCACTTTCAGCTAATAGACCTAAACTCATTTTAGAGCTCACTTCATGACTAAAGCGGCCAGGCGAAAAGGTCCACAAAAAAAAGAGAAAAAAATAAAATAAACAATGCTCAGAGATAATTTTGACTAGATAAAGTCCTATTGTTGTTTGTGTTAAATGTAGAAGTATCTAGGATTAATGTTATGTAATTGTTATTATTATTCTTATTTAAGATTATTATTATTATAATCAAAATGTTTTAGGGAAACAAAGCACAAAAAAATTTATTATTATAATTATAATTATTTTTTAATTAATTTTTATTACTATTATTATTATTTAATATTAGCATAGCTATCATCAGGAATGGTAAAGCGTGGATCTGTAGATCTTAATTGTTTCGACCAAGGAGGCACTTAGGATTTTAAAAACTGTTTTCCTTAAGCGAAAAAGTCTTTCTAGGACTAGATAATATGCCATCGAAGATACTTAAGCTGATGTCAGTAAGACGACCTAGTTCTCTTTCTAGAAAGTACAAATTATGCCAGAAAGAATGTGACTTCCCTAAGCATATAAGGAGCATATACTTCTTCTCATCAGCAAAGGCAAAAGGCATTTTCAAAAGGTCGTCGGCATAGCGCCCACTGTGCATGCTAAACACGACTGGAAAGCAACTGAAAAAGCTGCAGTGAAAGGTGATTAAGCACAAACTGATTGCTCCTACAGAGCCAGAAAATTCACATTGGGATATATTGAGGCTGTCAGGCAGTGAATGGATCTACTAGTAACTCCTTAAGTAGCGTGCAGAGGAGCGACATATTGTTGTTCCTGGAGCAGCGTCAGATCATTAGCTACATCATCAGCATCAATATCACCATACTTCATTAGTTATTATCATTCATCACCAGTAATATTATCAGAAAGGCGTCAATCATCATCATCTTCATCAGCATCATTCTCATTAGCATAATATTTATAGCTATAATCATTCATTTCCACCATCGACATCATCATCAACATCATTATCATGCTCATGAGCATAACAACTATAGCCATTCCTATTCATTATCATCATCAATATCAATATTATCATGATAAATTCATTAGATTATCATCATCTTCACTATTATCTCTTAAATTAGCATAAAAATAGCAGTTCTTATCATTCATTATCATTGTCAATATCATCAATAGCAACACAATTGCATTAGATCATCATAATTGATCCAAAAATTGCATATATATTAAAATTTCATATATAATCATTAATTGTCATCATCGAGAACAGAATTGCATTAGATCATCATCAGCTTCCTTCAGCATCATGCTCATTAGTAAAATCATAATTTTCAGCATCATTGTCATCATCATTCTCATGCTCATTAGCGTAATATTCCTAGTTATTATCATTCATTATCATCACAATTGTAAGTTCAGCGAAGCAAACTTCAAAAGTTGAACCAAAGCTTATTATGCGTGCCGTTAGATACTTACATAGGAGACTGTTTCGATAGATAAGTGAATGTGCACGAGTGTGTGTGTGTGAGTGCGTGTGTATATAAACTGTGAATGCTCCATATAAATCACATGAGGGCAATTTATATAATAGAATAACAAGGATATTTAACCTACTGCACGCCGAAGATAGCTTCACATTATTATTTTAATTGATTCCATTTATTATTGCTGTCTTCCGCCCTTGCCATGCCTTGCCTCGCCTTGTTGTCTGCCCAAATGGGGTCTTACTTTAAGTTGCTTGCAGCGACAATATTTCGCAAATATTTTGTTATAATTAAATAATTTCAGAGAGTGGCAAAAGGGAGCCAGAGTCCATGATCCATACTGGGCTAACTTGTTGATGTATTATATGTTTTATATTATATATCATATCTCATATCTCATATCTCATATCTTTTATCTCATATCCCATATCTCATATCTCATATCTCATATCTCATATCTCATATATCTTCATCTCAATTCTCACTTTATCTTTAACACTCTAGACCCATATGAAATGAATATATTTCTTTAACAATTTCAATTCCTTATCCAGCAGGGTATTCATTAGTCGGTCAGTTGGAAATTAAGTTCTTTATTGTTTTTAATTTGTTTTAAAATTGCATTGAGAAGCTTGAATCGATGCGGAAATTAATTGGTTTGGCCCATGGCACGTGGCAGCAGAGCTGGGTGCGGGGCAGTGCGGGGGGCAGGTGGAATATTTCCATGCTTTACACCTGAGTGGACAGATGCGCCTTATTGTTGGCCGGACAGTTATGAGGCCATAATGCAATTCATGCAAGCAAATTGCTTGCGGCAGTCGCAAATTGGGTTTGGAGTGGGCCCGAACGTTGATTAATGTGAGCTATTCAATTTATGCGCTTGGCTCATTCTTTCACTTTTTATCGGTTTGGCAATTAAGAATGAGAGTGGAGAGGGGGATGGGGTGGTTAGCAAGTGGGGGAAGTGGCAACGACTTGTGGCATTTGCACGTCAATGCGAAAGTGTGGCCTAGGCAAAAACGCGCTCAAGCTGAAATCTACCGGAGTCCGGACGCGTGGCTCCGGGCCCTGCTGAGCTGGTCGAGAAATTCTTGCAGCAAAAGTGTTTGGCATAACAGAACCGAGCTGACAGCTAGCGCAGACACTAAACGTGGCTGCCAGCGACATGCAGACATGCAGACAGCACATTTCTGGCTCACAAAATATGGCAACGGGATTTTCGCCTCATAAATCCAAGGACTGAGCACCAGCGACAGCCCCAACCCCCCCAGCTCAGACGCCACTCCATCCGCTCCAATCAGTAAAATGTTTGTAGCTACAGATTTATGACTGAAACAAAACGCGTTATTCTATCTCCTATATCCTAAATGCTGCAAATACAGTTATGCTCGTCTATATATATATATTTGTATATACTTTTCGCTTTCCATTATCATTTCCATTTGAATTGTGCTTTCGGTTTTATATACTCAGCGTCAGCATTTTGATTTGCCCAGCAAAACTTTTTGTTATTGCCAAATTGTTGAATTCTTGCAATTCATTTCGAAAGCCCCCACGAAATTGTTTTATTACCCTGCACACAGAAATGGGCCGATAAAGAGGCTATGATAGACTATAACGAGTTTATATACAGCTCTATAGATGGAAAGGTTTTGCGCCTTGGCAAATAAACTTTATTGATTTCCTGAGCGGGCGATTCACTCTAGCATCGCTCGCTCTCCTCATGCTTACTCTGTCTATATGTCACAAGTTTCTTTTGCATTCAATCACAGTTGCCTGAACAAAAAGATTTAATAACAAAATTTAACTTTATTTGATTTTCGAATATTATACTTTCTTATATTATATTCCACCAATTCAAACTTTCTACTTAAGTCCCACAAAGTCTTTTCTTTTCATATGTAGGATATCTACTAGTCATGCACTCTCTACTACTGGTGCTCATTTATCATCAGAAATTTGTATTATTTCCTTTGCAATTAGCTTGAAAATTCGAAATGATTATAAAAAGGGCTATTAAAGTCAGGCAACATTTGTCTTTTATTGTATATTGCAGAATTTAATCAAAAGCTTTTATAAATTAAAGATATAAAAAGAAAAAAAAAAATGTATAAACATAAATAAATGCACAAATATGTAAAAAAAACCTTATCTATCGAATATATACACTTTGTACAGATCAAAAAGAGCAAGTATGGGGACTTTTTGTGTGGAGCATGCTGCTGGGCAAAATTTGCGTTTGACAATAAAAATTAATAAAAAATTTAAATAAATAAAATTTTTTGAAAATAATAATAAAATATATATGGGTATAAATAAACATAAAAAAATAATATATTATAACTACTATATATTTAGAGCTTATATCGCTCAAGCTTGAGGTATCTGTAAGTCAATCTTGCTGCTGTTGCCAACATATGCTTTATACATAGTAAAATTCAAATTTATATATATTTTGTCATCAATTAGAGGAAATAAAAATATAAATAAATGCTAAAATACAAATACAAAAGATATAATATTTGTAAATGGATATGAATATATTTAAAGTTGTGCATAAATATATTAAAAATATTGATGTATATTTTAATCAATCTTTTTATCTTAATAGGATATCCAAAAATGAAAAATTAAAAAAAAAATAAATGCATAAATATATAATATTAAAAAAATATTATATATCTTAAATATAATATATTTAAATAAATAATAAATATAGTATAATAATATAAAAAAAAATTTTTAAAAAATATTTAAGTATATATAAAGAAAAATAAAAATAAATAAATGAATACTAATACTAATAATAAGAAAATAAAATATAATTACAGCCCCACTGTGAGGTATCTGTGCGTCAAGGTAGCCGCTGCTTAACGCTTAGCTGACCCCTGAAGTTGCTGTTGGAGCAAGTGAAAGGCTCCACTCGTACGCATTTAACGTTTAAATTGTTTCCCTAGGTGATTTGGTCATATGGAAAATTGTTTAATTAATATTCGGCAGTTGGCGCTGCCTAATTTCGATTGGCTTTAACGCCTCTTAAAGGCTGCCATTGGCTCGACTCGGCTCGGCTCGGCTTTGCTTTCCTTCTGGCCGTCCATCGGGCTGTCTGGCTGTTCGGCTGTCTGCCCGTCCGGCTGTCATCGCTGTCGCCGTCAGCTCTTTTGCAATTTCACTGATTAATTGCTGGGGTGTTGTTGTTTAATGTGCTTTTTCGGCTGTTTTTTTGCGCCCCATCGCTGTTTTTATACCCTGAGCCCATTGAACATGGGAAATCAGGGTATAATGGTTTTGTTGGATGTATGTAACAGTCAGAAGGAGGCGTGGCAGACCCCATAAAGTATATATATTCTTGATCAAGACGACAAGAGAAATCGATTTGGCCCTAACTGTCCGTCCGTTCGCCCGTCCGTATGTTTGAACGCGCCGATTTCCGCTTCTATAAGAGCTAGAGATTTGCAATTTTTTTTGTAGGTCCGTGTATAGCACGCGCAGATCAAGTTTATTTTAAAAAATCGATAACTATCCTCAATTAATTGTCATCGATTAAAAACAAAATCAAAATTCAGTTAAAAAAATATATCTCGCCCATATTTTAAGCTAGAGACACCAAATTTAATATTTAGCTTTATATGTATTTTATGCAATTTTGAATTTTGTTACATTTTGGATACCGGCCCCAAATTCCCTCAAATTCTATGAAAAAACACAGATTCGATGGGTCTCACGGTATTCCCTAGTCGGTCACGCTCGACCAGAGTTTTCTTACTTGTTTTGGTTTTGGTTGGCTCTGAGCCGGGCGTCTGGCCTTGCGGTTGCTCGAAGCTGCCAACTTCCAACTTTCGGCTCAGGGCTCACGGCTGAGGGCGCACGGCTCTGGGCTCGGCTCATCTGTTTTTATTTATGTATTTCATTTATTTAATTCAAATGTCTGCCTCGGTCTGAGCGTTTAGTTCGCGTCGCATTTGCATTTCTGCGTGTCTCCTGTCGTCTGTCCCTCGGCTTGTTTGCTCGCTCTCGCTCTGGCGTTTTTCTTCATTAAATGCGTTTGAATTAATTTATAATTTGCTGACGCTTATGTATTTATGCCGCCCACTCGACAGCGCCACGGCGGCCTTGCTGTTGCTGCTGTTGACTCAGTTCTCTCTGCGGCGGCGGCGGCTGTTGCTGTTGCTGTTTTCCTAGCCGTTTTCACGCCTCGCGCCTAACTGTGATTAATTGTCATCGAATTTTCATCGAGTCAGCCAGTTTGGTTTGCTGCCCGCCCACGCACTTGACTTGGCGTAATTGTGATGGCCCCCCACATCTGCCCCAACCTCGTCTCTGCATTTGTTGCTTAACGCTTCTTAGGCTTGATATATGAGCCGGCTTTGTGTCGACTCTGCTCGATTTCACAAAATATTTCACACAAATCTAATAAAATCCGTTTCATTTGCAAATGAATTAAATGCCTTGCTTTGAATAAATATGTTCATAATTATACACAAATAATTATTTAATTGCCTCGATGCATACTTCTCGTTTGCTATGCAAATTTCAGCCCGTTAATGTCGGGCCTTCAATCAAAGCCAATCGTAGATCTCACTCATTGCCACTGGGTTGCATTTAAACTTGTTTCATACACACGCATATATAAGTTATATATAAATACTTAATTAAATACATATATTATTCTGTTAATTTGCCTTGCTTATTTAACACTTCAATCGAAAATGGGAATTGAGAACTTTAAATTAAATTTGATTTGCAGTTAGTGGAGGAGGCACACATACACACGCACACTCACCCATAAATAGAGCTTAAGTCGTTGCATAAATACATTCTAATTATTACACAGACCAACAAGAGTTAGTAAGCTGAAGCTAGTTGGAGCTTTGGAAGTATTTGAAAGTAGTTAACAACAAAAGTAATTAAGAATTTGCTAACAAATTATGAGAGGGAGAAGGAAGAAAGAAAAGAGGGACAGAGAGACAGAAAGAGTTAGACATAGAGAGAGATGGGGGAAAAAAGAGAGAGAAAGATTAAAAGAGGGCAGAGATAGAGAGAGAGAGAGAGAGAGAGAGATGGAGAGAGAGAGAGATGGAGAGAGAGAGAGAGAGAGAGAGAGAGAGAGAGAGAGAGAGAGAGAGAAAGGGAGGGAGAGAGAGAAGATATAACAGAGGTGAGAGAGAATGAGAGAGAGTGAGAGAGAGAAGAGCCCGAAAGAGAGAGATAGACAGATAGAAAGAGACAGAGAGAGCGAGAGAAGTGATATAACGAGAAGAGACATAGGTGAGCGAGATTGAGAGAGTGAGAGAGAGACAGAGACAGAGAGAGAGAAAGAGCCCGAAAGAGAGAGATAGACAGATAGAATCGGAGAGAGAGAGAGAGAGAGAGAAGAGGGAAATATAGACATATAGATAGAGAATAAATAATAATAGAGAATAAATAAATGAGAATATAGAAAGGAAGAGAGGAGAGAAAGAGAAAGAGTAAAGAAAGAGAAAGAATAGAGATTGAAAAGGAGAAAATAGAGAGAGAGAGAGAGAGAGATGAAAGAGTTGGAGTAAAACGAGACAGAATAGAGAGAAATACAGATAGATAAAGAGAGAGAGAGAGATTGAGGTAGAGAGGAATGCATGGAGATAGAGAAAAGAAAGAGGCAGGGAAGGAGTAAAAGGAGAGGGGGAGACATAGGGAAAACAAAGTGAAACATGGAGAACAGAGAGACAGAGAAATGAAAGAGAGAGAGAGAGAAAGAGACAGTAAAAATAAAAGAGATAGGCACAGCTGTATGGTAATATGTAGATCAGCTTAAACGATTGAAAAGAAAGATGTTTTTTGTACCTAAAATTTAGAAAGACCTTTAAAGTTGAAAGAGTGCTACTTCAAGATAATCTGATGATATATTTAGAAAAAATAAATAAAATAAACTTATTTGATGTTATAAAAAAACTGTTAAAAAAATCAACGCTTTCCAGCACTTTTAGCTTAGATTATTTAAAAATCCTCGCAGGGCTAAAGTTGTTCAAATTTCAGAATCGCCTGCAGCACAACGCACAGTGGGGTCGATGTGCATATTTCGTTGTAAAAATCATAAGGCTAGAGTGAGACAGGATATTCTCAATACTTAAACCCCAAATTCATCAATCGCTTACATTAAAATGTGGATTTATGCCCCGCTTTGCGCGCATTGGTCCCACTGTGCATCGCAACTGCGTTCCTATTAAATTCCTCGATGTCTAAGACCTCATTACGTATCAATTGCCTTTATATTAAAAAGTTGATGAGCCAAAATGATAATATCTAGCGGCAAATTATGGGCATGGTGGCGGGGGGGCATGGGGGCAGAGGGTGGGTCGCCCTGGCAGCGCTAAGTAATTAAGGGCGGTTAAATCGAATGAATTTGGATATATTGGCAGTTATTTATTATTTTTTGGTATTCCTAATCGAATGTAATTGATTTCGAGTTATTATGTAGTTGAGTTTGTACGTCAATATTTGATGAAGATGTGTGTGGGCGGCATGAGAGCCGACGGGTGGTTGATTTAGTGGTGTGTGTGGGGAGCATTGGTGGAGAGGCCTGTGTGAGTGTGGCGCTTAATGCACTAAACACAATTTCACGTATGATTGAAGGCAAATAAATGACTTTGCGTTTGCGCTCAAATCATGCGAGGCAAACGCAGCCCACTTGAGTTCTTGCGCTTGTTCTTCTTGTTTTTGTTGTTCAACAAATTAGTGGGCAGCCGACCGGAAAGTACGTATACGCACCGAGAGCCAGCAGCAAAGCCAGCTTTAAATCTGGCATTGAGCCCTTTGGCAGCTGCACTCAGAACTTGGCCATCTGTAAATTGAAGAACGTATCAAATATGCATTTGGCCAACAAAAAAAATGGAAAAAGAAGAAAAAAAGCTGGTATTTTAAATAACTTTTTACTTTTCCTGCGCCGGCTAGCATCATATTTATATATTTTATGTATATATATACGTCTATACATGGTGTTAGGTATGCTGTTTAAGCTCCCTTCATTTTCGTCTTAATAGCAACGATGCTTACTCAAATTAACAAGTTAGACTGTTGCAGTGCGGAGTGATTGACTAGCATATACCTTGACCTTTGCAAAGAGCTGAGATCTCACTCATTTAAGATTTATTGTATTTCTACAGATATGTAAAGGCAAATATAGGTTGTGTTTAATCTTCTTAAAGTCGTTACTATGGGAAATTATCATAGTCTTTGCATAGCTTCGGTTATGATGATAGCCAAATATGTGCTTATATCAAAATTCAAATCTTTCTTATTTGAGCTAGCTTCTTTTGCATTTAATCTGCGATAAAATTGTAGTAGGTATATTGAGTCGAAAATATTAATTAAAGATGCCATCGGATTGAACTTTATATTTCTAGCTTCTATGGTTATATTTACCAAAAGAAAGTAGAAATATATTTTATATATAAATGATATTTATCAATCATCAAGACTTGAAATTAACTCTTGAAAATGAAAATGATAGTGAGTGTATACAAGATATACAAGGTATACAGGATATACACCTTACGCAGCTGATACTTTCGTATAGATAGATAGATATCAGATGATAGAGGAAGATGAACAAATCGTTTCATTAACACTATACAAGATACTTCTGCATTCTATATATTATAAAAGTAATAATAATTATAGAATAATTTTCCCAAAAACAAAAGAATGAAAATAAGAAATATATATATACTTTGTGTAATCAATCTGTTACATATATGTATACAAAGTCTTCATACCCTGCAGAACCCTTTACAATTAGTTAAGGGTATTAAACAGATTGTAGCATAGATGGATTATATATCAATTAATCGTAATATCAACATAATATATACAAAATATATGAATATTATAATATATATAATGTATACATTATGTATATCTTATAATAACTAAGTTGATCTATAAGTTTCCTTCCCACATATAGTAATACAACGATATTCTAGGAACTAAAGCCGAGGTCAACAAATAATATGCCAGCTTAAGTTCGAAATGCATACCTCCACTCCCCTTTAATAAGGCAATCGTAGCACTATTATGATCCATCGAATATCTATGGGTATAAAATGCAGGACTTGGCCACTTGCCACAATGTTGACAATGGGCGCTTTAGCAAATGCCTCCCATTTTTTGTGTTTTACTCGTTGTCGAGCTGGCTAGGGCCGGGTCGGCTCGGCTCAAGTTGACGCGCGTGGCAAGTGGCAATCAGCAATTGACATTCGGCCCTAATTGCAACAATTGAGCGCCTTTGTCAGCCAATATGGACTTGGCCTGTGATTGAGTGCCTCCGGCTCAAAGAAGAAGAAGAAGAAGGAGATGATGGAGGAGACGCTCAAGTTTTTGTGTCCAACTTAAAATTCCATGACTGCGCTGAGTGCAGCAATTCAGAGATGGCTTGCTTAAAATACCTGAAAGGTGAGCATCTCAGCAGCTGTTGACCACATCTGACTTTTGAGAGGGGTGGGGAGGGCAGGAATTCTATGTAGATGTTCGCATTGTTGTGGCTAGGCACTGTGTGTCAATGGAGAAAGATGTTGTTGGAAATGTGACTAAGGATCTATTATAATTTTTTATTATTATATTATATATTATATATTATATATTATATATTATATATTATATATTATATATTATATATTATATTTTATATATTATATATTATATATTATATATTATATTTTATATATTATATCTATTAAAATATTAGCTCAATATTGGGGCTATACCATTGAAAATTGGTATGCATATACTATAATAAATATTTATTCATTGAGAGAAACTCGAGTTATGTAAGATAGTTAGATGAAGCTGATGAGCTAGATATGAACAGTTCTTATATAGTTACTATATGCTGTTGCTCTTCTTAAGTTTTCTTATATGAGCTAACTTTAGTTACTGAAAAAGCAAATATTTCTAGATAAAAGTCTTTAGTTCCTGGTTAATCTCACATAATATCCAATTCCTAGGCTAAGCACATACTTCTTTCATGCTGCTTATATTGACACTAGCTTCGCTTAGTTAACCACTGTGCCTGGAGGCTGCTTGATTGTCATTGACAAATGCTTCAGCTGTCGCCAGTGTCCGCCGTCGCTGCAACACCTAAGCCTCAAAGCACACAAGCCCTGATTCCATACGCTCACATGAGCCCATTAGTATTTACCATACAACTGTCTCTCTCACTCTCCCTCTCTCTCTCTCTCTCTCTTTCTGTCTCTTAAAGGGGTACAGTCTGTGGCAAAATGTAGCAGTTGAGGAATTTGAAAATGTGCCATGCTATTTCTTTATAGCCACTGCTGGCAGTTTTTCAATTTTGGTCTAAAATACTTTGAGGTAGTTGGGCCCAGGCCATTTGCCGTTGCCTTTTGCCATTGCGCTTTGGCCTGCACATTGGGTAAAAATCAACATTATTCCATACGTGACATTGCGCCAGCTGCTGCTGCTGCTGTAGGCGTTGGGGCGTTGGGGGGCCCTGGCTCGCTTGACTGTATACAATGCTGAGCACTTGTCATCTGACCTGGAAAGACGTTTAAAGAATGTTCGTGGCGCTGTAGTGGGCACATTTGGAGCATTTGGAGCCGTCCTCTGTTGCTTTATGCTGTCGATTGGCAAGAATTGCATTTCGAAGTCAACTCGAAACGTTTAATTGCTATCGGATGACACGTACTCGACGTACAGTGAAGCGTCTGAAATAACAGCAAGAGCTACTAGACAATTGAGTGCGAATATAACTAATTTTCTCTTATCATAGATATATAAATATCTATGATAACATAGAATTTCATGTTATGTCATTTCATAACTTTTCTAAGCACACCAAGGCCAATGTCAGTTCGAGAGAATTTACTGTTAGCGCATGTAATAATATCTGTAAAAATTTTATTTTTGTTAAAAAAAAAAAAAAATAATGAACAATTTTGCCAGCCATGCTTGCTCGTGAAATATAAAGTGGAATTCATTACGCTGCAGGCAGACGCACACAGACGCACACACACACGCACAGACGCACACAGACAGATAGCATCTCTAACATACGCACACACATACACACTTGCATGAGAGAGTAGAGCGCGAGTAGGCAAACGCCTGAATAAATACACCACAATTTTAATTGTATGCACGGCATGGCGCATAATTTCGCGCACACAGCCAGACACACACACACACACGCTGACACACAGTCATGCATGCATAGAGCCACACTCACACACAATTACATATAAATTTAGTCACTTGTATTCACATGGCAGAGGTGGGACAATACTTTGCGAAATTACGCAAATATAATTTACATAGGCAAATTGCATAAAATAAACTAGAGAAATGCCAAATCATGAAAATAAACAACTCACACACAACGGCACTTTTAAAGTTAATTCATCAATATTTAATTAGCGGCGTTAATTGCGTGCACAAATCTTCAAATTTTAAGACTTTACTTTACATATTTAACAACGAGCAAATGGACATATGCATATGCACATAGGTATATGCTAATACATAAGGAAAGGCTTGTGAGTGCAAGTGTGTGTGTGTGTGCGTGGTCATTTCGGTAAATTTATTTTTCAAGCGCATCAAAACGTTGATGCCCTTTCCCAAAATAAATCAAGCAAAAATGCATAATTTGCCAAGAGCGCGACAAACCCTTTAATGCTTCTGCAATAGAAATTTTCACAGTAGAGTAGAAGGGCAACGCTGCTCACATACAAGCATAAAGTTGAGAGAGCAGTGAGAGCGGAGGGAGCTGATCTGAGCATCGAACCTCTCGCTCGATCACATTGCGGCTTATGGCACACATTGCCTACTTAGATGAGAGCGCGAGAGAGGGCAAACGAAGTTTAGCGGAACCTGCAGCAGGCAATTTGCATGCTGCGACAGTTGGCTCTAGACCTTTCCACTCGCGAGCTGTGTTTGGTGATCTAGTGAAACGGAATAAATAACTTAAGTGTGCATCAAATGTGTTTGCAATTTGACCGTCGTTCACAAATTGAGTTTCGCAAAACGGACAAATCAAGGCGGACGACGAAGGCGTTAATAAATAAAGACGGACGAAGCGAACAAGTGAAATAAAATTTATTAAGCGTAACGGAAAACAAATCAGTGGGGAATGGCGGCGAATGCAAATGGCAAGGCAATGGGGGAGAATGACAAGTGCCCTAAATGAGTTGTTGCCCGAAAAAGAAGGACAGAAGAAGACGAGGAAGAAGAACAAGGAGAATTTGAATAATGAACAAATGAAAATATACGTATAACCGAAGGGGAGTGACTGATGGATACCGTAGATTGGCCATTTGCCAAGGGGACGCGCGCGCGTCGGTCGGACGGGTAACTAAATTGCTGGCAACGGCCCCGCAAGAATTGTTTTTAGACTCCAACCAGAATTGACCAGCTGGCGCTTTTAAACGCTCTCAACTCTAGTTTGGGAATTGCCATGTTACCCCACAGGCAAGGCTAAAAGTTCGCCGCGCTCAACACAGCACACGCCCACACTCACGCAAGCACCTACACAAGTACTTATACATACATACGTACATACAGACACACATAAGCACATATTTACAACTACAATTCCCTGCTGACGAATGGAAGAAGCATAGAAATGAACAAATGAAATTGTCCGCGAATGCTTCACTAGCAAATATCCTGTGCACGTACGAATCAGAAATTAACAGTTATTGCTATTATGCATTTCGCTTTGTGCGCTTGTGTTGTTGCTGCTGCTAATACTCTTCAGCTCACTTTTCGTTTGTCTTTTGCATTGCTTTTCGCCTGTCGTCTGTCGTCTGTCGCCTGTCGTCTGTCGTCTGTCGACTGCAATCGTTCGCAACGGTGATTTATAAAGAGGCACACGCGTTGCGCTTTGTGTTTGTTCTTTTTTTTTTTTTGCTTTATTTTTTTTGTGCACTTTTTTACAGTGGTTTAAAGTTATTAAAAAGCAAACCTAATTTGGATTGCGCCTTTGTGTTTGTTTTTTTTCTTTTTTTTTTTGTGCATTTTTTTACAGTGGTTTAAAGTTATTAAAAAGCAAACCTAATTTGGATTGCGCTCTTTGTATTTGTTTTTTTTTGCGTTTTTTTTTTTGTGCATTTTTATTTTACAGTGGTTTATAGTTATTAAAAAGCAAACTTAGTTTGGTTTGCTAAAAAAATTATTGGTGTATTAAAAGTAAGTATTGTATTTACTTCTATATTTATATTTATCTATTTGGAACGTTAAAAATGTTGCTCTATCTATTAGTATAAGTTACAAACGAGGTATTTCCTAGTCGAATATTCCCTTCTATATCATTCGTACAATGCTGTTCTGGTCAACAAACTATGATAAAGAGTATAAGCTTAATGTTTGTAAATGCTTTTGATTAAGATGTCAGGTCAAAGGTCTTAAAGTGTAATTGTCGAGGAAGTCCGTAACAAACGGAACGATTACACACACCAACGAGCGCCGAAACATACAAATGGCCAAAATAGTTGGGACAATTTTCGTAAATTTTTCATTTGTTTCATTTGTGGCTAGAGTTATTCGTAGCCGGGCCCGGGCACGATTACACAAATACACAAGCGTGAATATGCACGTGCATGTATGTGCATGTGTGTATATGTGTGGCAAATTATACTATTAAAACTTTATCCACACGGCAGCAGACAAATGCAGACAACTTTACCAAACATTTAGATCAGCGGTAAGCGCATTGAGGCAACAGCACGCGCCAACAGCAAGGAGCACGGACATGCCAGGAGTTGCTCTGCAGTTGCTCCGAGTATCTTTGTGTGTGTATGTGTGTGTGTGTGTGCCCAGTGGAAATTGCGTTAAGCGACAAAAGTTTTGAAAATTTTTGGTACAGCAGCACAAACAACACGAACTTGAAAGCTACTCAAGCGTCAGCCCCAAGTTCAAACCGTACGGAAAAACACACAGATACAACACACACACACACACACATACATATACACGGATATAGTGATAAATCGTTACATTTGCATTTGGGGTCAGGGACATTCCAGATGGCGTCAAGTGGACACAGCTGATAGCAACGCTTGAAATCAACTCCATCTATTTGCCAAACCAGTCGAACCAACTCATATATTTGATGTCAAAGAAACGCTGTGAAAATCATTTAATTTAAGCTTCAGCATTGCCTGATGAACTTTATTGAGTAAAACTTTCTAGAGTTGTATACGTATACAATCATACATAGAGTAGATTACATGCCATCTAGTTTCTGGGACAGTTGATGAGCTACTACTATAAATCATCACTATAAATCATTTTCATGCATGCACTTATTAATAAGCAGGTGTGAGTATTCTAGTGGGAAGTGTCCGACTAGCGAATACCCTGAACTCTGCATTTTGATGCTGCTTCAACGGTTCTATGCTGCTATAATAGATACTTCGAATGTAGATGTCTATTGCTTATGAAATGTGAGTATATACCAAAACAAATGGGAAAAAGTATCAACAAATATGAACAATCTGTTTTACAATCACCGAAAGTTATCTAAAGTTGGATTAAGAGTTGAACATCAAGAGAAAGGATCGACTCTCAGATGTAATAAAGGAAAATATTTGGAAGTGTCTCAATATTCTAGCTTATGTAGTTCGCATACAAACGGATAAGGTCCGACTAGTGGATACCCTGATGCTGTTTCCATTTCCATTTTGATGCTGTTTCGATGGTCCTATGCTGTTAGATACTTTTGTAATAGATACTTTGACTGTAGATTTATATTGCTAATGAAATGTGGGTATATACCAAAGGTATTTAAAAGTCAGGAAAATGGAAAAAAGTATCAACAAATCTGAACAATCTGTTTTACAATCACAATAAATGAAAATGTCTCAATATTCTAGCTTCTGTAGTTTGCATACAGACGGATATAGTCCGACTAGCGAATACCCTGATGCTGTTTCCATTTCCATTTTGATGCTGTTTCGATGGTCCTATGCTGTTAGATACTTTTGCTCTAGATGTATGTTGCTTATGAAATGTTGGTATATACCAAAGGTATTTGAAATTTAGGAAAATGGAAAAAAGTATCAACAAATCTTAACAATCTGTTTTACAATCAACGAAAGTTATCTAAAGTTGAACTAAGAGTTGAACATCAAGGATTGATTTCGAGAGCTAATAAAGGAAAATGTTTGGGCGTGTCTCAATATTCTAGCTTATGTAGTTCGCATACAGACGAATATAGTCCGACTAGCGAATACCCTGAACTCTGCATTTTGATGTTGTTTCGATGGTCCTATGCTTTTAGATACTCTTGCTCTAGATGTATGTTGCTTATGAAATTTGGGTATATACCAAAGGTATTTGAAATTTAGGAAAATGGGAAAATGTATCAACAAATCTAAATAGTCTGCTTTTCAATCACTGAAAGTCAACTAAATTTGGACTAAGAGTTGAACATCAAGGATTGATTTCGAGAGCTAATAAAGGAAAATGTTTGGAAGTGCCTCAATATTCTAGCTTTTGTTGTTCGCATACAGACGGATATAGTCCGACTAGCGAATACCCTGAACTCTGCCTTTTAATGCTGTTTCGACGGTTCTATGCTGTTAGATACTTTTGCTCTAGATGTATGTTGTTTATGAAATGTAGGTATATACCAAAGGTATTTGAAATTTAGGAAAATGGGAAAAAGCATCAACAAATCTGAACAATCTGCTTTACTATCACTGAAAGTCAACTAAATTTGGACTAAGAGTTGAACATCAAGTTAAAGGAACGACTTTGAGAGCTAATAAAGCAAAATGTTTGGAAGTGCCTCAATATTCTAGCTTTTGTAGTTTGCATAGAGACGGATCTACTTAGTGTGCCCTCTGATTAGGAATTTATATACTTAATCACTGCTCTCATGCATTCCTCTGCTTGCCATACACCTTTGCACACAGCTATTATACCCTGCACACCCTCATTTTTAATGGGTATACCTAAATCGTTATTCCTTTTTAAATAGTTAATAAAATTACAGACTCAACTAAGCTCAGAGACTCTACTCTATAACATTGAATTGTTACTGACTAGTACACGTTGCTCTGCAGCTACACACACACGCCCACACACCCTCACACACACCCACACCACCTCACACCCCTACACACACACACATACATTAGTAAGTGCATTTCCGTTTTGGCCGATTCGGCGTGCGGCTCTAACAATTCGTTTTTATTGTAGCTGTAAATGGCAAAACGCCGCACTTCAGTCAAATGCCACCAGGGAGATCAGTCGTCATCGCCTGTGGTTGTAGCTGCGGCGCTGACTGTGACTGTGGTTGACGTGGTTGCCGTTGTGGTTATGGCTGTGGCTCTGAATTTTGGTCACATACACGAGCAGATGTGAAGGCTGGCACTCACCTGTCTGCTCTCACTCTCCCCTCTCACTCTCCCCCTCTCTCTGCTGCTGCTCTCTATCTCCATATTTCTCTGCCTTTCTCTCTATGTTCGGCTATGACAGCTAAAGTCCTTGTTGTCACATCCTTTTTCTCTCCGTTCGGCCCAACTGTGAATTATCAATATTTTGCAATCAGCATAAATTGCGTAAGACATTAATTAACATTTTTGATTGACTTTGACCCAATCATTCCATACACACACACACACACACACATAGGAGATTTGGGTCCACGATTATTTATCAATAGATTGAAGGCGCCCAAATGAACTCGGACGTTCGGGTCGTTCGGTGCGGTTCGCACGTGCTTTGTTTTCGTGGCACTTGGCCACAAAATTATAGCAACTCGCTGTGGCCATTTGCTGATTGCGACCGCACTATTTTGTTGGGTCTGGCATATAAATTGCCGATGGGGCCTCGAGGCCCAAAACCGTAGCCGCAGCCATAGCCGTAACCGAACCCGACGCCGCAACCGTAACCGAATCCTAACCAGCTTAACCTCTAGTTGCGCCTCTTAACTTACCTCCACACGGCCAGATTTCGATTTCAATTCAATTGCATTGAGTGGCTGAGCTGAGTGGTTGAGTGGCTGAGTGGCGTGTGCTTATAATCCTGTCCAGCTTAAGCTACAGCTTAGGCCCAAGCTGTGCCTCTCTGTGCGCTTGGGTGCGGTGTGCCAATATTGTCCCATTGACCATTTGCCAGTCGATGACTTTTTACTGTCTACATGTGCGCACCGCACTTAATTGATGCAATGCATTTGAGTTGAGCCTGACATAACTTTGCTTTTAAGCCTCACACAGGCGTCAACCAACTTGGCCCAGCCCCTGCGGCCTACGAGCTTAGTGGAAAAAGAAAAAATATAACAACAACAAAAAATGAAAGAAAAAAGCAGAAAAAAAAACAAGAAAAAGGAAAGTCTATGCAGGCAACGCAACAAAGTTCTAATACTCTAGATGAAAGTATGTATGAGAGTTATAAATTGCTTCAGAAAGGAGTCTAACGAAATGGGCACACATGATATATGACTTGGAATAGTGAAGATTGAAGCTTTTGATAAATTACAAAAACTTGCTAAATAAAATACATTTAATAGCTTATTTTTATTATAGAAAAGATATAAAGTTTTAGTTTGGAGATATTTTAATAAAAGCTAGAATATATATAAAAGATGATCCTCACAGACGATCCTCCTCTAAATGTAGTTCTCTTATAAGCTTAAAGCTTTTGATGCATTACAAAAAATTGCTAAATAAAACACTTTTTAAAGCTGATTTTTACTGTGGAAAAGTAGTTTGGAGATATCATAATAATAGATAGATGAGAATATATATAACAGATGATCCCTATATTATATTATATACATGAAGATATGTAGTTCTTTTATAATCTTAAAGCTTTTGATGAATTACAAAAAATTGCTAAATAAAACACATTTTAAAACTGATTTTTATTATAGAAAGTAGATAAAGTTTTAGTTTGGAGATATTTTAATATAAATAACGCTAGATAGATAAGAATGTATCTAAAAGATAATCCCAAAATTATATATCTTAATGTAGTTCTTTTAAAATCTGAAAGCTTTTGATGAACTACAAAAACTTGCTAAATAAAATACATTTTAAAGCAGATTTTTACTGTAGAAAATAGATAAAGTGTTATTTTGGAGATATCTTAATACAAGAAAGATGAGAATATATATAGAAGCTGATCCTCTCATTATATATCTTAATGTAGCTCTCTTAAAAGCTGAAAGCTTTTTATGAATTACAAAAACTTGCTAAATAAAATACATTTTTAAGCTGATTTTTACTGTAGAAAATAGATAAAGTTTTAGTTTGGAGATATCTTAAAAAAAGATAGAATATAGAACCAGAATATAGAATAGTCGATTGTGATTGCCTTATATCTTCAGCATGCCTGAAAAAGAGAATAAGAAACTAGAGAGAATCTTTTCAGCACAGTCTAAAGAGATCTCTAATCTGATCTCCAATGAAATGAGTGCGAAAAATATGTGAAAAACTGTCTCAAATTGACAAAGAAAATGTGAAAGAAATAGATAAAGGGATAAATAGCTGAGATTGTCAGATATGTGCCGGATAGATAGAGGTGTAAATAGAGAGGTGGAAAAAAGAAGGAAAATATAGTAGAAAGATTGATAAACATAGACAGATCAGTGATGGATGTATAGAAAGATGGTTAAATAGATAGATATATATAAAAGATAGATAGATAATTATATAATATAATTAAGTTTTCTTATACCACTATCTGAACAAACTTATCAATAGAATGCTCATGCCCGCCTGTAAGGGTATTCAAAATAAAAATGGAAAAATGGGAGGAAATTGTAGAAGGCATGACAGCAAAAATTGTTGGAGCGTTAAAAGTGTGTGTCAAGCATTAGCTTTCAAAAGAAAATGGCATCAGCTGCTGTTGAGGCCGGATATGCCTGACCAGCTGAAGCAGCTGGTCAGCGTTGCGTATACGCCCCATGGTCTCTCTGGCTGACGTGTGCATAAATCCAACTTGTTTGCCCCACAATAAAAGCGATAAATATGTATGTATGTATGTGTATATCTATATAGTGAACATACATATTTAATGGTCTTTTGCTAATTATCCTAATTACAGCGGGCGGGTCTATAATTAGGTAATCAATAGATCTTATTAGTCTTGTAGTTAGATAGAGATAAGCTAAGCTAAGGCTATTGTTATACTGTTATTCCAAAATTAAATCTATTTTATGAATAAGTTAGACTAAAATACATAAATCGGATATTGTTGAGCTCAAGAATTAGGGAGAGAAGAGAAGAGCTGTCAAGTTAATGCAGCGACTGCATATACCCTGTAAAGGAATGTCAGTTGAAATGGGCTGTTAAGACTCGAAGAAAATTGACTTTAAATTGCAATAAAATCCGTATTTATATAGAGTTCACTGACTGAAAGATCTATGAATTACAATTAAGACTTATACAAGCTTCAATAGTCAAGTTACCCAAGTATCGGCACATTGCTGGGTATTGTAATAAGGCGATAATTTAATTGGATTAACAAAAAATGAAAAATAATAAAAATGAATAAAAAAAAATGGTAATAAAAAAAGTAAAGGGCAATTTAGAGCGTTCGTTTAGGGGCTCGTAATAGCAACAGCAACGGCAGGCAATCAGGTATTCCACTTGTGGCCACTGCCAACCACCCGCCCGTCCGCCGCCGGCAGAGGTGCCTAAGCCAACCGAACGGGTCGGTGTTGGAGCCTGTGGCTGCACATCCTGCTGGCGCTGACAGGCGACGGCATGTTCGCATTGTTCTGAGATGGTTGCCCGGAGACTTGGGCTCAACTTGCGCCCCATGGCCACACAGTGTGGACATATTTTTTTTGCTCCTCTTTTTTTTTATGGCGTTACAAGGTGGTAACATAAAACCGGAAACGTTGCGGCAACTGTGGCACGGTCAACGAGCAGTGGGCCGAGGGTTCTGTTGTCCAGACGTTAAACTGAAATGTAAATGAAACTGTTTCAATGTGTTTCACGTTGGCTCCTAAGACCGTAAGAGTTAAATGGGTGCGGATGTGACGCTCGGCGCTTGTCTCCGACTGCGTCAGCGTTAACAAAGAAAATGTCACGGAAATAACTGAGGATTAGATTGATGAGTTTGCTGCTAAGCCAGCCAACTGGCCCAACCCGAGCCGGGCCCTGTCATAAACTAGTCACAGTCACATAGCAAACAGCACGTGCACCAACACCAACACTTTAACTTCCAGACCCGACCACCCCCCTCCGTCCACGTCCATGCACACAGCTGTCGGTCGGCTTCATTTTTTGATTATATGCCAACATCAGTTTATTGCGCGCCCGTTTGCCCCGTTTTTACATGTGTTATCTTCCACTACGGCAAGTGTAATTAATTAAATTAGAGTCTAGTCGAGTCGAGTCGAGTCTAGTCGAGCCAAAAAATCTTCTAGTAAAATTAACTTACCAAAGGGCTAAGCCGGAAGGCGCTCTATTTGCAATAATAGCAATATAACATAAAAAAAAGAACTATAATAAAACTACAACAAAAACCCCTTGACAAGGTCGTTCATATACCACAGCATGTGTTATATTTGAGTGTTACGCTATATATATATATATCTACTATGTCTATATATATATATTTATAAGCTCCTGGTTAAGCTATGTGGTATGTGTGTGCACTGTGCGAAAAAAATGTAGTGTTAATACATTTTTTTTATTTTTTTTTAAGTGTTTAATATTTAATACAAATATTCAAATAAGTAATTACTATTCATAAAATTTTATTATATAATTTGTTATCATTATCATATATATCTCTCTATATAAATTTAGAAATTTACTAGCAAATTTGCTAAGTAATTTTTATGCTTCAAGAGTTTTGTTTAGGTCGACTTAATTTATGGTATATACATATATATTTATGGTATATACAAATCTCTGTGCCTATACTACCCAAATTTAATAAAACTCAAAAGTAAATCGTATTCAAAATAAAATCAATTATAGAGGATAAATATTCAATAATTTTTTTAGATATTTTCTTTGCATAAATAAAGAAATTCTTAATATTGTTTTAGAAATACATAAATCACCTTAGATAATCTCAGAAAGATAAAAAAATTCCAAATCAAATACTATTTTCATGAGAAACTTTTTAACATTTATTATAGATTGCTATTCACTGTTTATACAAGGAATATTAGCATAAGGACGACACGAAATTATAAATTAATAGAAAATAAAAGCCACTTCAGACCTTTACTTGACAAATTGAAGGTTTCTCAATTTTTTATTTATTTTTATTTTTTTTGTTCTAGTGTATATGTATATTATTTCCTCATAGCAAATCTAGGCATGTGTACTTGTGTGTGTGCGCGCATCTATGTGTGCATACATACATATATAATGTCTAACATTATCGTTGACATTTATTAGGCCCAGCTAAGTGAATTTTTTGCTTTGCTGCCTTACAATAATATTGTTATTTTGTCATTGTTGTTGGTGTTGTTCACATTTTCTATATGTACCCTTCAGTGCGCGCATCTGTATTCAAATATGCACATGTGTGTGTGCGTGAGTGTGTCTGTGCGTGGTCGAGGGCCTTTTGTAGGTGTGCCGTATTTTGTCACGTTTAGCCAGCCCAGTTTTTGTTTTCTTGAGCGGCATTGGGGGCCCATGGGCTTTGGGGTTCTGTGACATTCCAAACCTTATGTGTTGTGTGTTATTGAAACATATTATTAATATTCACACAAACTCACACACCCACACCCACACCCACACATGCATAAGTTAGTTTGCTTTAAATGCAAAACTAAGAATTGTGTGCCCATTGAGGTGCGTAATTTATGCAGCTCATAAATTTGGTTATAACTCGATTGAATATAACTTAATTTAGTTTTATATCTAACTGATAATTTAGTATACTAACTGAGGCATATCTCTTTGTGCATATGAAATTGTGTTTAATTGCAATGAAGTCGTGTATATATATATTTTATATTTTCGATAAATCAACTGATTATTATCGATATTTATCAATCTTTAAATTAAGTAAAATTTAAGTTCCATTAAAGCTTAAGATACCAAAAATATTGTGTGTCTATGTGTGAAGCAAATGTAGAATAATTAAAGTGCCAGCTCTGCTTCAGGGGCTCGTTGCTAGTCGGGCACTCCCCACTCGAACACCCGGTCTCGTTTTATAATGTGTTATTCACATTTACGGACGGCATTTGTTTGTCGACTAATAAATGAAAAACTTAAGTAGAACATGGCGAACATGGCCAAAGCGCCCCAACGAGATAATTTTCATAAGGCAATGCGGAAATTGCGTTTGTATTAAAAGTACAGTTATACTTTGGGCCAGCCGCTAGGCCCATGAATCAACCTGTCCGGGCTGTGCCCGGCCGGAGCCCATGTGGCACGTCTATTAAGCTGCTTTAATGTATTTTGATTGCATATTTTTGTAAGTTATGAGTTGTGAGTTATGCTTAACATATGCGCATAAATTTCAACTGGATACACGGACTCGGGCCGAACATAAGAAAGACAAACAGAGAGCCACAGAGAGAATGACAGTGAGAGAAACAGAGTGGGAGAGAAATAGATTCTATGTCCAGCGTGTTTTTGTCACACAAATTATTTAGCTCTTCTGTGACCACTAGTCGTATGGATAATGTGGCATAATTATACATTTAGCTGCTAAATGAATGGCTCTTGACGTCTATTTAGCACACGCAGTTAACACTAAGCAACCAAATTAAGGTGGTGTCTTATAGATAATATATAATTTTATAATATATATTATATATTTTATATGTATTATTATAATTACTTAAGGATTGTTTAACTTTAATGAAAATCCAATCAATGGATGGGTTATATATTTCGTCTATTATCTGGCAGGATTTTAATAATAATTTTAGAGATTAAAAAATATTGATTGAGCTCTATAAACTCTGCTCTGACTGAGCTTTATAAGGTATTTTTACAGTGCTTGAAATTCTATAGAAAAATATTTTTTTAAATTTATATTTTTAAGTTTGGATCTTTGCATACTGCTGCCTCCTTGTATTCCTCAATTTTCAGTATTTCTACCGACTTCAAAGATAAAATGATGGATTTTACATGAATGGCAAGCTTAAATATTAAAGTTGAAGTGACTTGCCTGGCAATGCCTGACTATAAAATACCCTGACCCCAATGTCGTCGTACTGAAAAACTATTTCCTCTCAAGAATATGCCATGCATGCATGCATATGTCACATGGAGGTATCCATGCCTCCTCTGCCCTTTACATGTACTTCAACAAAATCAATATACCCAACAATAAGGCACTCACAGTCACTGGAGTATCATAATCAAGCGCCCCATTCGCTGACTTTGTTGCACAGTGTAGTTGATGATACAAAAGCGTAGCTAACGAGATCAATCTGCATTGAATGTGGCACGGCGCATTTAATACCAAATTGTTGAGTTAAATCAGTTGCAACATTTCAGTGTCCTTGGGTCGCCCCGTTGCTGTGTCTGAATGTGAATGCGAGTGCGAACGGTGCTGATAATACCCTTCGGTGGGGCTTTGGCACAGATAGTCGAGTCGAGTCGAGTCGAGGTGAGGAGTGACTCGTGATTATGACAACGGCTACGAATCCGTTGACTGCTCGCCGAGCCTAACTTCCGTTCCATTGTGCGCGGTTGCCGTAGTTGTAGCTATTATGGCGCTGTGTTTCCTGTGCGCCGGGCCGGTCGTCGGGCGCCGGTGTCGCTGCCAGGTGAAGAGTCGAAGGGTCGTTAGTCATTACCTGCCTACCAAAGCCAAAGCCAAAGCCAAAGCCAAAGCCAACAGCGTTAACGACACTCTGCCACGTCCACAAGCGGACGGACAATGCAATTGGAATTGTAGCTGCAATCCTCGACCAGCCAGCCAGCCAGCCAGCCGGCCAGTTAGCCGGGGAGTCGGCCACATTCTTTGTTGTCGCCCAAGGCTGTGATTCGTTGCTGTCCTGTCCCCTTGCCGCCCACTGACCCTGCGGCGGGTCACGTCCAACTCATTATCATCATCGTCTGGTTATTAAACATAATTATTGGCTGCAATTTGACATTTTGCTATTTCAATTTGCAGCTGCACCTGCAGCTGCTTTTCGAGTTCGTTTCAATTAGGGCTCTGACTATTTGAACAACCTTAAATCACAAGCAATGTGAATTCATGCAACGTGCAGCGTGTAGCTTACAAAAAAGTTACATTGTATTTTATTCGCTTTTATTTTATAGTAAGATTTCATTCAACTTTGCTGAGCTCCCCAATTTTGGTAAATCTGTTTGCTAGAGAAGCTAGTGCGAAATCTCAATACTCTTTTGGTCAAGTCTTGGTGAGAAAGTTAAAGGATTTTTAGGGGATCTGGATTATGTAGAAATTGTTATATCTAGGATAGTATATTAAAGCTGAAGATATCTTGAAAAACTGGTAAATACATTATTTTTCAGCTGTAACTTTTATTTCCTAATTTTGTTGAATATGTTAGCTTGAGAAGCTAACGCTAGATGCTATAGAATATAGTTCTATATTCGTGATAGTTTTCTAATATTGAAGCCATCTAAAAAATCTGTAAACAATTTTGTTTATTATAGTTGACATTTTATTGCTTTATTGATTGAGAAGGTTGTGCCAAGACTTCATAGTCTCAAAGACAACACTTAGAAAAAGTTTTCTATGAAATCGCAATCAATTGTATGCCAAGTGCCCCTGATATGTGCGCGGCTCTATTTTACATCGGGATCTGACACACTAGCAGATATAGTGACAGACTGGTTAGCCACCGCAGCAGACTAGCGAGACGATTGCACCCTGCGAGGCCACTAAGGCTACTATAACGCTTGGCTTTTGACAAAAATATTAGATAACTAGATAAGTTACTGATATTTTGAATATTTTTATGTCCTCCTGTGTTCTTTCTTTTAGTCTCCAAATATGTTGTTAAGCTACTACATTTGCATTGTAAGGATTCAACGCTTAAATATATAAAATTGTATGCCAAATTATATTTTATAGGATATGGTTCTATATATATATAATATATGTTAATATAGATATTTGAAAATCACGAATTTCATTTTAGCTAAAAATTATATTTTGCTAGATATTTTCTATTGTAGTTTTATGATATATCAATTCTAACTAAATTCTTTATAAGCACAATATCAGATGAACAGAGCTATATCTCGTCTGCTGGCACTGATTAAATATTTTTATATATATATAAATCTATACATATAAATTGGCTACGCCAACATCATCAGCTGAAAGCTTTAAATTGCAAGACAACTAGATAGTACGCTGCAAGAGTATTAAAAGAAATGTATGGGAATTGCCAGCTGCACACACACACACATGAGCACTCCCGCACACACACACACTCGCATATATAAGAACTGACAAATTTAATAATCATAAAAAGCAGAAGCAGACAAACCCGAAACAAAGGCAGAAGCGCAGCGTGTATAAAGCGTAGCCACGCAGCCAAGTGAAAGGCGAAAGCGTGGGGTAAATGCAAGCGAACGTAGGGATAATGCATAAACAGGACATAGCCCGAAGGCACAGGCGTTATGGGGCGGGTGGAGGGGTGTGGCTGAGGGCATGGGCGTTGCCAAATTACGCTAGACAAAGTTTAAATGCAATTGAAAAGTTTCGCAAAAGCAGCAACTATATATATGTGTGTGTGTGTGGGGGGGGGGGGGTTGGGGATTGTGTCTGGGGTGTGTGTGTGTGTGGGGTGTGTGTGGATTCATAAGAAATATCATAAATGTTGACTCAGTGCTCTGGGCGCATGTTGGGCGAAATTCGCTAAATTCATATGGACAACTTTATTGAGGGCAACCATTGTGGGGTGAGGGGGGTAGGGGAGGGGCGGCTGCTGTGTGGCAAATGAAATGCAACTGTAGCGCGGATCCACAAATTACCTCCCAGCTCGCACCCAGTCAGTGTCTGCAGTGCTGCATGATAAAGCCATTTTGAAGGGCGGGGCGGGGCATTGGGTGTATAACTTTAGCAACCGGACAAGTTGAACAAAAGTCTTAACATATTTTCGTAATCCAAAAGTTTTGCACAAATGCGACTTAATTGTTGCTACGCGCTGCTTGTCCTCTCACTGCAATTGTTCTTGTTGCTGTTGATGTTGTCGCTGGCATAAACAAAAGCCTCAGCTAGCTGAAAAACCCCAAATGAATTTGCTGTTGATGATGTTGCCGCGTTTTATTAAGTGATTAAAAAGAATAGCAAAAGTTGCTCAGCTGCAGCAGCAGCAGCAGCAGTAGTGGCAGCAGCAGTTGAAGCACTCCTCGTGGCATTCGCAGTAAGTCGCGCTTCAAGGGTGGCCACACCGCTAAATGGCAGGATGTGGGCGTATACCGCCCATGGCGCATAATGCTCTGCCACCCAACATTATGCAGATTTGAGCAAACACAGCACAGCACAGATCACAGACCAACTTGGCTTATTTGCTGTCTTTAATGCGCTTACTGCGAACAGGAGCTGGCTGGCGAAGCGCTGCTGGCATTATGGCATCGTCATGGCCAAGCCTCGGTGATTAGGGCCAAAAGTTGCTCAACTTTAAAAGGGCTTACGCATCAACGGCTAAATAATCTCTCATTATTATTTTTTATTGCTCGCAAATGAGAAAAAGCAGCGAGCGCTGCTCACAATAATTACAAAAGCAATAACTAATAATAATAATAATAATAGAAAATTGATTTATATGAAGAGTGAGCTAAGTCCATCTAGTCTCTCTCTATCTATATTCCCGCAGCCAACAATCGGGAATCAAAGTTTCCCAAGTGTCTTAAGCTGAGCTTCTTTCAAAACTTGTCAGCCAAATAGTTATTCAAGTCCACAAAATGAAAGTGAAACGAAACTATTTGGGAATGTTGACCGGAATTTCGTTTAAGCTCGAATATATATAAGAAATATTCAAGTTCTCGCATAGTTTTGTCCACTTACATTTGCTTCGATGTCAACCTATTTGGCATTTCTTTGGCTTTGTCGTCACTTCGTGTCTGGACATGCAACAACAACAATGAGATTTGAGGCAAACTGATGACAGCAGTCGCTTGTTGCTGCTTTGGGGCGAAGATTTCATAAGTTTTTATGTCTTCATTTCGGGCAGTCGTCGCAAATCAAAGTGAATGGCAAAAATGTCTGTATCTATTTAACACAAATGCCCTTTTAGACATGAGCAATGTTACGTATACGTAATAAATACACACATTATGGCAACAACAACAGCAACAGCAACTGAGTTGAAGCCCCGACATAAGCCATAAACTGAACGCATTAACGCCACAAATTTCGACACAAATGTGACACAAGTGTCACACAGACTTATTGATTTCGCCGAATCGAATTTGGGTGATGGCAAATGAAACAACAACTAATGCGCACACACACATACACACATGTGTATCTGTGTGTCAGCTGTAAGCCGAGTCGAGCGTATCGCGATTGCTGACTGGCCACGCACTTTGAGTCCGTTTAAGTCGCAGCAGAAACCAAAATTGAATTCTTTTTGCCGTAATCGAACACTTTTTTATCTCTTTTTTGTTGGCCAGGCCACGTGAAGCTATACACACGCACAATGACACACCAACACACAAATAGACACGCGCGCCCACGGCCGCACACAATGACAGATTCGGTTTGGAATCTTAATATTGACGCGTACATGAAAATGCAATTATGTTGGCATGGCCTCAGGTGCTCCAAACTGTGTCCACCTGCCGAAAGCCGCATTGCATAACATTTTAGTTGAGACTTTAAGGTTGCCTAATGCGATCGTGCCTATTTAAGCGTAAAATGAATGACAGAGCTGAAGAGTATGGCCCATCTATATACAATAAAATATTACATATAGTTATAAATACAATTAATAAAAGTATGTTTTTTTCGATACCTCATCACATTTCCATAATATCGATATAAATCGATAATTTGAATTGATTTTTCGATATTGATTTTTGATAAGCAGTTCATTGTGTAGATTTTTGTTGTGAATACAAATAGATTTTTTATTTCTAGCTTTAAAGTATTTTTTAATTCGAGTCTTTATTGAAATTTAGACTTTGTGAAGGAAACTTTAGGAGAAATAATAAAAGAGTAAAAGAAAGAAAGAGAGAAAGAGTAAAAGAGAGAAAGAGTAAAAGTAAGAAAAAGTGAAAGAAAGGAAGACTGAAAGAGAAAGGCAAAAAGAGACAAATACACAGATAAGTTAGGAGAAACTGAGAGAAAGATAGAGATATATACAGAAAAATACAGACAGAAAGAAAGAGAGAGTGAGTGAGATGGAGAACATGAGTGGAGTGGAGAGTGGAGAATAAGAGTGAGGCGGAAGAAGAGTGGAAGAGATCATTCTTTATCTCTCACATAAAAGAATGATCTCTCCCACTGAGATGGAGAACATAAGAAAGAGAGAGTGCGTGAAATATAGAATGGAAGTGAGAGAATGAGGATGAAAGAGAATAAGAAAGAGGCGGAAGAAGAGTGGGAGAGATCATTCTCTCATGTGAGAGATAGAGAATGAGAGTGAAAGAGATAGTGAGTAAAAAACATAGTGAGTAAGAAATATAGTGAGTAAGAAATATAGTGTCACAGATAAAGAGATGAGAGATAGGATGTAGCTAATACTATTGAAGGCAGACAACATATATCTCACTATAAATTTAAAATATTTCCCTGCTTACGAACTAAGTTCACTCGCAATTCGCTCGTAGATCACTTGAGTTGTATCTGCGGACATTTTGCTGGCCCCAATGGCGCTTATGGCTTATGGGATTCTGTGGATATCAAATTGATTTAAGTGCCCAAGGCAAAACAATCTGCTTTAATCGCCTAAATATTTGCGCCAACAGTTAGTTAAGCCCTATAAATATTTATGCACATTTGGCCAAAAGCATTGGGGCGGCTGCCAGCGAATGCAACTGATGACAATCTGAATGCCACCCCAAAGGATGTTCAGCACTATTAAAGGCTGCAAACAGATTAAGTCCGCTCCATTGGCATGCAGATGAAATGAACTGTGCGCCGCAAAGTCCAAGCAGATCAACTCGCTTCCTTTTTTTACATTTTCACTGATTGCAATCCGAACGAAAGGAGAATAAATATATGTATGTATGTGTGTGTGTGTGTGCGCTGTTTGTTCGATTCCTTCCTGCGCGTGTCTTGGTCAGCGTGTAATAAAAGCGAATGCATATAGAGTTGCATTCAATTATATTTCAAGAGATATTAATTTCGGTGATAAGTTCTTTTGATGGCGAGCGCCCTTTATGATATATGTCTTTAGCGCATTGAACCTGTAATACGAAAAAAACTATTGAGTAAATTAATTTGTAATGAAAATATATGTTAAAGCCATTGGAAAAGGCAGATAATGAGGGACGTGACTGGTTTCCAGTCAGTTATATATTGTCTAGGTGTAATGGGCGAGTGTATATAGTTTTTGTCTTATATATTCATTTCTTGTCTATGCTTTTGTCAGTATCTTTAACTCAGAAGCTATAGTAGTTGGATATTTAACAGCTTGCAAGGCTTCTATTGTCTCGCAGTTCGATAACTTATTCTAAAAAAATCGATAATAATCGATATTAGACTTGAATCTAACACCTCCTGTAATTTACTATTTAGAAAATGCCGGTTTTAGTAGATATTAAACTCCAATTTCCTATATTTTGTAAGCTAGTTTTGGTATCTAAATACTTTGCTTGGATATACCCAAGAGGAATACTGCATTATGTGGAGACTCATATCCATTTCTTTCCCATATTCATGCAGTTAGGATCATCGTAATTCGCATGTATATTCACACACTTTACTGTATGCTTTGTGTTTACAGTATCTTCTAGTCGGGCTTACCCGACTAGAGCTACCTCACTTGTTTTTTTTTTGTCGAAGCCACTGAAAATGTAAAGAAAATTCGGTTTTTATTGCTATAGAATAGAGAGCAAGCAAATATATGCCCGATCACAAGGCAGAAAAGGGTATATTAGTTACTAGAAAATGATTACACAGTGAATTTATTTAAGTTTCATGAATAATAAGTGATAAAAAAAATACCTAAACATGGAGACATGCCTAAGATGTACTTGCTTTCAAATGGTGAGCGAGTATTTAGCAATCCATGCTAGCCAATTGCAACATCGTTGCTCAACTGTGACCGCAGTGGCCACTGTCACGTTTCTGTTTCTGGTTAAATCCTTTGGCAACCTTTGTCTGTCTCCCCCCTCAGCACGCCCCAGCCGGAGGCTGCACTGCGGTTTTTCGCATCGCTGGCGTTGTTGTCGCCATTCGGTTGGCCTCTGCTGTGCTTCATGTGTAGCTACATGTGCCACCGTCGCTTTGCTGTGTCGTCGATGTGCCAAGCAGCTCGCACACACACTCAAACACACACAGAGTCTCACAATTAGCCACGTTTCGCATTAAAAGTGTCGATGGAGCTGATGGGTTGGACTGGCGCTTGGAGTGGGCGGCACTTATACTGTCAATAACTTAATTTTTACCACAACGTGATTTAATTAACGATTACAGTAAGCAGAGTTAAGCAGGCCGTTCTGCTCGTCCAGTTTTGGGGCTTCTCACGAACCAATTAAGTGAGTTTCCCTGTCGCTTTTGGGCTAACAGGCAACTTGTTATCGAATTGCCAATTCTTACAAAACTTTTTCTTTTCCCCCCACTGCCCCGCCCGCTCGCCCCCATTCGCTCTGTGGTACGTGTCGCCACGTGTGTGTGTTTTGCGTGCCAGCGAGCTAAATAGAAACGGAAAATAGAAATGGAAATCTCTAGCTCGGCATGTATTTAACCGCATTAAATTGGATGCATGCGAAACGTGTCTGGTCACTGGGCCACTCTCCGGTCGGGCAAATGCCACAGAAGATCAGCCGACACGCACCCATTGTGGCGGCGCCTGTGGCCAGTTGGGCCACAAATGCGAACATAATCAAAATACATCAGCATGAATTGCGGCAAGTGTGACACGTTTGCCACTGAGATCCTAATTGCTATATTGATATAGATAAATATACGCATGTATAAATATATCTATATTTTATTAGATTAATTTATATAAATGTGAAGTGAAAGAGAAGAACTTATTTTGGCACAAAGATAAGAGAAATATATAAATTATATTGGATTAATTTATGTATGTGTGAAGTGAAGCAGGCTTAAAGATAAGACAAAGGATGATTGAACCTATATACAGTGAAGCTCAGCTGCAGAGACTTGAATTTGTAAGCTTATGTCTCTTCAACGAAAACTTTGATTTGAATAAAATAAATTATATAGAAAAATGAATTAGTTATGATAATGTAAACTTTCTGTCTTATATATTTATATTTTTTTTATTTTTCTTTATTTAATTTGGATTTTCTGAATAGGTTTGGTTACTAAAACTATTTAAAAAAAATTTAGAAAGTATTGGGTCATTCACTAAGAAATTTCGCATTTTGTAGAGCAATTTAAACACAAAAAAAAATAATCTTAAGCCGCTAACTCAAATATTTAATATATAATTGTGTTTCCTTATTTTGCATAAAAAGATTCTTATTTCTATTCATGCCTTTTATGTGATATATAATATAGTGCTTTCATTGAAGATTATTTTCATTCCAGTAGTTACGTTGCATGTAAGTAGGGACATTAAAAGACACTCTAAAGCCTTAGCTAATATACACCTATTTATATATGTATTTATCATACATATGCATACACACTCATATATACCAATATATACTTATGTCCCTTTATAAACCTGATGGGATAAAAGTGTTTTAATATATAAATATATTAACATAGAAGTGACACCACCAAGTGTGCTACTATTTCGATAACTATAACTATTATATATTAAGCATTAAGTGGCTTCCCATTTGACTATGATTCATCATACACCTGCTGAAAGTGTAGAAATATTAAGAATATTTCAGCGCAGTGGCATTTCTATTATCTCACGACAATCTCTGATTAATCATTTTATAAATTTCCACAAGGCAACTTTAAGCGCTTAGCTTAAGCTGTGTAGTTCAAGGCCAATACAAAAATTTCAATAATTTCTACAATTTCCGATCAAATATACATGCATATAGCATAGCATAGCAGCTGCAGCCCATTTGATTTGGGCTTTGTTTCGCCCTCGAGCTGCTGGCTCATTTGCTGCGCTGTTTGCATTTGGTTAGTTTGCATGCAGTTAAAGTTTGGGGCCAACTTTGTGTCCCTTTCAGCCATTTGAAAGTGCACAATGTGACGTTAGCTGGCAAACAACATTTGCATTCGCACTAAAGCCCCCTGGGCCGTGGCCACTCTCTGGAGTCTGAGTCACTGTCTCTCTCTCTCTCTCTCTCTAGTGCCTGCTCCACTAATAGGCACATTTAAGCGCATTACGTCGAAATTATTGTAGCCGGCAAACGCTTTGGAAAATGCAATCAGCTTTTCCGCAACAATTCCAGCAATCAGAGTTGTCTGCATGTTGGATTTTTCAATACGATGCGAGCACGGATTACAGACACCATCGGGCTGCTTCCGCTGACTATTTGACCAGAAAACTGATATTGTTTGTGCGGACATTTTTTGTGTAGCAAAAAAAAAAATCAAGTACTCGGGTGTGTTCGACCTGCAGTTACTCTGCTGAGCATTTGTTTATGAAAATGTGAACTGGAACTTTGTGTCTTAAGTCGAAACTATTTAAAATTTGATTTAAGAGTAGCTAATGTTAGTCTAAATACAAAATTTGTTGAATTTCGCGAAATGGAGTCAAGAGATGTGCTGAAGGATTTTAATTCTTTTGGGTGAATACACTCATGAAAAATCATAGAATATATATGGACACAAATATAGATTTTTTCACGGTTGCCTAATCTGCAAATTAAATATGACTTTTATAGGCTCCAAGGTCCATGTGTTTGTATAGTGAGCCAGATATATATGTTCCAATCTCCTGCTCACGAACATATATATTTTAAGAATTGAATCACGTCTCATTTGATGCATATATTTCGTATGAATATCATAGTAAAGGAATGGATATAATTTCAATAATTTGGTTTGAATATATTAAGAATGCTAAAAAATATATTTCCAATTTAAAAGAGTAAAGACTTTTCGACGTTAGAGTACCCAACATTTTCCTGGCATTACAGTTTACTCGATGAGCATGTTTGCTGAATACATTTTTTTTCTTGTGTGTAGAATTGATTTGATTGTTCATGGAGCTATTTTAAATTGTTTTGCCACCTCAATTTTTTGGTTCGTTTTTCAATGGGTGAAATTATGCACTGTTTTTGCATTTTTTATTTGTTTGTTTGGCATACAGCTACAGATCAGTTTAACACCTGGAATAAAAAGTTATCAAACCAAGTGAAAACAATGAAAAATTGTAGAAAAAATAAGTTTAGCTGAAAAAAGGATAGTTGAACTGACTACTGAAGTGGAATGTGAACAAGTATATATATGTAATATCTATAGTTGCCTCATCGCTTTGTATTGGATGCCTGCAGCTAAATTTTTTACTGAAAGTATTGAAATAACTTAACTTTTTTACAGCTTCGCTTTGGCTAAGTAGAAGTTATTTAGCTAAAGTAAAGTCTGCATCAGCCCTGCAATTACCTACCACTGAGGTATCCCTCAGTCAATCAGTTGATAAAAAAGAGCCTATAATATTTAATGAACATTAAATATATTTAAAAAATATTTAAATTTATGAAAAGCACACATATGTCGTGCCTGCGTCACGCAATCAACTCTAAGACTTAAATAGAAATATGAAATATATACAATATAAATATGTTATATTATTTATAAGCAAAATGAAGAAAACTCGCATTAAATTCATAATTTTATTACGCATTTATTTTTCATACACTCGTTTTATATATGCATATTTTTAACTTTACAAAAAAAATTGTGTTTTTCTCTTTTCTGTATTTGTGTGTGTGTGTGTGTGTTTGTGTTTTTCTTTTATTTTATGGTTTAATTAAATACTTGTTTACTTTCCTCGTTATTTTTATTTTGTTTTTTTTTTTTGCATTTTGCATTTGTTGTTGGATTTAAACAATTTGGTTTTTAGTTTGAAAAGAGTTTTTTCGTTTCGTTCGTTTAAAAATACACCAAAAAAGATCAGCTATGCAATTACAACTAGAATATATTCGTATTTCTCAATTTGCAATTTAGCTATTTCGTAGTTCTTGATGTTCAGATCGTTTCTTGGTTGATTTGCCCTCAATGCTTGAAGAAGAAAGTTACATTTGATATACATTCATAATACTTCTTTGTTTTCTTTTTTTTATTATTATTATTATTAATTTGCTTGCTCGATAATCTCAATTTGAATCGTTTTGATAAAAGACTACAACATTTTGCAATATCTTGTGTATGTGTGTAGGTATGTGTGTGTATGTGTTTGTATGTTTTCTCGTTTCTCCTTTGGGTTTGATAACAATTAGTTTTTTGATATATCATATTTCATACTTTAACAGAGAGCCACGCACTTCCGCATATTATATATATATTTATATATTTAAACTAATGAGTTTTCCGCTCCTTTTTCTCTTTTTTGTTTTTTGTTTTTTTTAAGTCACACTGAAATATTGAATACAATTAATTGTACTTAATCTAATGCTATGACATGTATGTATATTTTTTTTGCACTCTATTCTTAGTTATTCTTCAGTAATTCACAAAGCCAAAAAAATATACATTTATTAAAATTGTTAATTATTTTTGGTTTTTGTTTTTTTTACATTTTGGTACCATGTTCGTTTCCAGTTCTATTTCTTTTTCATTTTTCGTTTGGCTTGCAAGGAAAAACTTAACGAAAATTCTCTAAAACGAGATTCACATTTGTGTAATCCATCGGCTTGTTGAAAGACGAATTTTGTTGTGTTTGGTTTTTTCAATTTGTAAAATTTGATTTTAACAGCTTTTAAAATTTTAGAGATTTAAAAAAAAGTATAGTGAATACATACATACATATATATTTATATATATATATATAGACTATATACATTAATGTGTAACACTTCATATTGATTTGATTAAGGCTTAGGCCTGGAAAATAAATGTGGCATGTGTAACAACATTTCTCTAGTCGAACAACTGTCCACAATTTGCTCAATATTATTATTCAAACTTGACACTTTTCAATTGATTTAATGCCGAATTAGCTCCTTTAAACTTTGACTATTTCAAATTATTTTTGTTTTGTTTATTTTATTTAATTTTATTTTTTTACTGCCTTTTACTTTTCCTTTTTGTATTGATCGGTTTAGAGGTCTTTAGAGAGAACTGCGTAAGCCCACAAAATTGTAGTTGAGTTTTACTACTCTGATTGAATACCATGATATGAGCCACTGCAGCTGTAACTTCTGCTTTACTTTGGTTTCTTACTTCAAACGTTGTTGTCTGTCGGTTAAATGTTGGCAAGGAAATAATAGCAAAAATTCTTAAAGTAAATTACATAGCAAAAATAGAGTTTAAATAAATTTGATATAAATATATGACTTCATTGTGGAGTACGATTCGACTGCGCCAATTTTTGCATACCCTAAATTTATAGAACGTGAGAATTCCTAGTTTTGTTGAAATGTAGGTAGGAGGACTTACTGAACTTATAAAGTTTTTATTAAGGAAGAGCTGAGTCAATATAGACAAATTTATTTGAGCGTCTATTCTGTCTGTATCTATGGCTTTGTCATATCGAAGTCTGATCCTTTAAAGATTATACATAGTTCTTTTCATAATTGTTTGTTTTTCTAATCATTGGTAGCTCTTAAAATTTCGTATAGACTAAATAAAATTGTTATTAAACTCTAGTTGCTTGCTATTATTCCGGTTTTTTGAGGTATTAAAGCTATGAAAATATATAAAAATATATAATATTCCAAAACCTGCCTAAAGTGCCTAGAGAATTCATATTTATGAGCAACGGCATAGAGTCGTGGCATCTTTTAGTCGAACGACTCCGACTGAAGCACTCCTACCTATTTTTGCTCAGGTATATTTCGTTATAATTCTATTTCATGAATAAAATACTTACAAATATTTCAGTAGAAGAGCTAAGGAAACAACAATTTACATAAGAGACCTGCATTTTCATGAGAAAATATTAAATACATACGAGAACAAGAAAAATAAATAAACATAAAGCAAACAGTTGCTTGGAACTGTTGTTCCAACATTTAACCTTCAGCTGGCAGAGCTTTCTCGAGAGAATAAAATAATATAAAGCTCAATTCTCTATTATATATTCAAGGACAGTGTGTCAGAGAGAGTTTGTAGATTATTGAGGGGGGGGGGGGGGGGCAAGGGGGTCAGAGGTTAGACTGCAGCTTTGCTTGGGTGGGTCAGAGTTGAACGTGGGTGAATTGGCATTGTGTGGGTTACTTTCAGCAGTTGGCATATTGTCATGATCCGCTTAGAGTTATCAACAATTCGTATATATATGTATACTTGGGCATCAAAGGTGGATGCTACTCTCTTATTGTTTGATAGATTATTTAAGTTTTGATAACAAGAAACCAATGTGATAGATTCAAAGAAGTAAAGTATTCGCTAGTTAGATTCATAGATTCGAAAAAGTAATTATACCTAATATAGATAGAGAGGCATTTGCCTAGTTTTTAGTTTTAGTTCAAGTTAGTTCAAGTTGTGAGGGAGTTTAGAGAGTTCTAAGTGTCAACACATGGATAGTAAAAGACCAGTTGGTACGCAACGCCTTTTGTTTCTGTTTTCATTTGTTTTGGCAATTATTCGTACTGCTGCAACATTTATCTAAAAATAATACAATATGTTTGCTCTACACATTCTTTAAACTATTTTCTTGCTTTATCTTTTCATTGTCCTAAATATTCATTTCTTTTTCTGTTTTATTTACTTTGATTAACATTTATTGTTTAATTTTTGGACATTGTTTTCTTTGGGGTTTTTAGTGTAATTTCTTTAGGGTTTTTCTTCTTGTTTGTATGTGTGTTTCCTTTAACAATTGCACTTTGTGCACAAAAAGTTTGTTTCGTTAAATCTTCTCTTTTTTATTTAGTATGTATTCTGGTTGTAAAGTTGAAAGCTTTTCTTTGGGTGTTTCAGCTAAGGTACCAATTTGCTACAGGTTGTCTAAGTGGAAATTCTTTTGCACTATCTCGCTTTCTCTCTCTCCCGCCCTCTGTCTGGTCTTCGTTTTCTCGCCAAAAGGTCAAGGCTAAAGATTTGTTGCTGTTGGAAGACTATAGCTAAATACATGTGTGTGTGTGTACAGATAGTAGTAGAGTATGGGTATGTCTGTCTGTATGCATATAGTAGTTAGACCAGTTCGGCAAATTCAAAGATCTTAACATTCAACTATTTACAATCCGTTGTTGTGTGTCTGTGTGTCTTATTACTATCTATAAAATACAATACATCCACATTTATAAATATATCTATATAGTATTTGATAAATATCGTAACTGTGACTCTGCAAACATACATATATTGTATATTGTATGCCTGTATACATATATACAGAATTTTGCCTATTTTAATCATGAATAGAAGAACTAGAACTAAGCATTTGATTTGCTTTCTCATTTTGTTAATACTCAATTTTTTTACTTAGTTTTTCTTTTTTGTTTTTTGCATTATTTTGCTGGTCCAATTTCTGATTTTAAAACATTGATTTATCATTTGATTTTACACTTACAACTTGCTTAAACACACACATATATTTATATATATATTTATATCGCTTTGTCTGAGTTTTGTAACTAGTTTTACTTCTTTATTTAAATTTTACATTTATTACGCAAATTTGATAGTTCATAGTTATATTCATATATTTTTATATCATATTATCTTTGGCTGAAATAAAAATTAGATAACTTTAGTATATCCAATGGACCTTAATTTCATTAAGGTTTCGTATAGTTGAGTTTTTTTTGTGTTTTCTCATCTTATTTCAATTCAAATAATTCTATTCTTATTTTTTCTATATTTAGCACAGTTAGGTGAACTGAAATTTGGACTGTTAAGAGTTGGGCGAGCTTTTCTTTTGGTAGTTCCTTTTAGCCTAGCTTTGACAAAAAAAAAAAAAAAAACAAAAATTTCTTTGATGCTTTCAGTTTCATTTCTTTAAACAAAATAGGTTTTTTTTCCTCTATTTAAGTTAGTTATTATAATTTTGTCTTTTCTTTGTTAGTATTATTCTCTTCTTCTTTTACTTCATTTTTTTAAATATTTATTTAACCGTTAGTTTTGTTGGTTGGTCTAAAGCTTTCATTACGCATGCATTCGTCGTTGAAAATGCTATTGCATAGTTTTGTGGGCGCCTGTATAAAACCGAGCCGCAACAACAATTAACAAATGCACATTTATTGTATGTATGTACATGTATATATAGTACAGATTCAGATATATATATGTGTGTATGTGTGTGTGTGTGTGTGTATGCTGGGGCAATCAATCGCAGTGGCCAGACGCAATGCAATTGACATAAATTGCTTATCGAGAATAGTTCACTTGTCTATGCAGCATGTGTGTGTGTGTGTAGGTGTGTGTGTTGGCGTGTGTGTTGGTGTGTGTTGTGGCACAAGTGAAAAGCATAAACACATCCACACTTTTCGGGCATAATTGCATATTTATGGCCATTTCGTAGGTAGTTTGACAATTCGCGTTCGCTTTCACTGGCTCATATTTCATTTTGTTGTTATGCAAATTTCTATTTGTATGTGTGTGTGTGTTGGTGTGGGTGTGCGTGTGTGCGGCAGCATTTCAAGCAGTCGAGCGGCAGCAACGAGCAGAGCAGCCGGAACATAAAAGACAGCGAGAGAGAGAGAGAGAGAGAGAGATAGAAAGAGAGAAAAAGAAAGAAGAAAACATATATTTTAATTGGCATAAAAGAATTTCAATTTCATGCATCTATTTATGTCTCCATGTGTGGCTTGGCATGTGTGTGTGCGTGTCTGTCTGTGTGTAAAGTAAAGAAAAACCAAAAAAAAAAAACATATCGGAAACTATACTAAAACACAATTGCAATAACAGTTAGCAAAAGGTAACGAGCAACTGCATTCATTATTCTATTTTTTTCCCCTTTTCCTTTTACTATCTGTGGCAGAGGCGAGCTCTAATTGCTTTGGTCTTAATGACACTTCAACAAATACAAATACAAATACAAACAGAGCGCAAGTCATGTAAACACATATGGAACACACACACACTCAAACGCATATATATTTACAGTTAACTAATGCATGTTTGGGGCACAGTAAAAACACATTAAAACTCATGCTCGTTCACGAGGTGAGAAAAGTTGGTAGATTATGGGTAAAGTGTATTTTTCTCTGTCTGTTAATTTGAATTAAGGCTTATCAATTTGTTGTTTGTAGTTGGAGTATATTTGGTCGTATATAGAGTGTCTTATAGAGTGTCATGAATTTTTAATGATTCACATTCGGATTGAAAATCGGAAATTACTGTAACTTTTATAGCTTTAGAGCTGGTATCAGTTGTAGCTGTTTCATTGAGTTTCTCTAGGGTTTCTCATGGGTAGACCCATATATATTATATATTTATATATTTATATTATGTATGCATGTATATATCAAATATAAAATTTGATATTACATTTTCGAAACGTGAACGAGCATTATGCAGTCGAGCATTACCGACTTTTTTCGATCTTTTTTAAACAATATTTAGACAGTCAGAGATAAAATGCTATAAAATCATGATATAATTATGGATTTTAATAAATTTTTGTATAAATTTGTAATGCCTAGAACATATATGCCTATATATCTTCGATCCATTGAAGACTATTTTTGTGTGTATATCTCTCTATATTTCTCTTAAAAGCAGTAAATTTATTACTATATCATAAAGCTGCAAGAGTTAGGATTAGTCTAATAAAAAATACAAATATTTCTGACTGAAAAATCAAATATGAAATCTTGTAGAAACAAGATAGACTTAAGTTCACAATATATGAATATATCTCAGGTATTTATGCCCAATGTCTAAAATAAAAATTAAAAAAAAAAATATTTCCAAATAATTTTTATATATTCTCTGTCAATTAGCTAGTTTCACATTGCCAATAACTACTGTACTCACGTAATATAAAAGTGTGAAATAACTCCAAAATAAATGAAAATATTATAAAATGCCAAACCAACAACGATACACCCAGCACACACACACACAACAAACAACACACACACACACTCAACACATATAAAGTTACATGCACATATACAAAAGCACAGCTGGAGATATCATGGCATAGTTGTTCGTACTTTCGCTCGTTCGTTTAGGCTGTTGAGCAAATTAGTAGGATCTTATCGATTAAGTAAGTTAATAAGTTAAGTAGTACACCTTTGATTTTCTAGTTGCTAGTTGCATGGTCTTGGTTTCCTTTATCTTTAACAGTTTAAAGTAGTTTAAATTTTCATCACAGCTAACGTCAATTTTTTGTTTTTTTTTTTCTTCTTTTTTTTTAACTATGATAACTATTCTTTCTTGTTTTTATTAAATATTTAATTATTTTTATAGAACTTTCATCCGCCAATTGTGGAACGCAAAAGAGAAATAAACACAAAATATTTCAATCAGATTTTACATTTTATTTTTGGTTTTCCTTTTGAATTTGTTGATTAAAATTAGTTTAGGTCATATAGCTAATATAGTATACTGTTATACAATTGAGTTTATATTTAGTTTTTTTTTTTCGAATTTTCTTTTTTGTTTTTATCACTATAACACATTTTACAATTTGTTTAAACATCGATTTAACATACACATAGCTTTGGGGATTTTCTCATGCCAGATCCTAATCTGTTCTAAGTAGAGGGGACAAAAAAACTTCATATATCTATATATATATATATATATATAACCACATCAAATGTATAAGTAAGTACATTGTATGTAAATCTTATAAATTTAAACACTTGCAGTTGCAATTTCAACCTAAAAAAAACTCTGCTTACACTCCGTAACTTCCATATCGAGTCGATTCGAGGGGCAGCCCCCGAAGTCTCGGAAATGTCGTAATGCTGATATATCAAAGGTACGAGCGTTGGCTGGGCTTGCACGTTAACAACTACAAATATGTAAATGCCTATTAGCAGGAGACGCCCTGCTTGGCCACCGTGTACCAGGTGCTGACCGTGACCAGCGAGGGCGAGTCTGGCGTGGGGGGCAGCTCCGTGTTGCCATGTTGTGTTCCTGCGGCCAGCCCGTTGCTATCCAGAGGCTGCACCACAAGGCCATTGGGCGGCGGCAACGGTGGGGCAGGTGGTGCAGGTGTTGCCACTGCAGCTGCAACAACTGGTCTGGGTGGTGCAGCCGCTTGCTGCGCTTGCTTGCGCTGCGTGCGCTGCTTGTGCTTGCTTTTACTCTTGGCCGGCTTGGGCGGCGCCTGCTGCTGGGCGGGGCCCAGCTGCTGGGGATGATGGAAGTGCATGGGCTGTGGCGTGTGCAGGTCGCGACCCACCTGCGGCCCCACCTGCGGACAGCGGAAGCGTATGGCCAGCTCATTGGCAACGCTCAGCTCCGGCCAGCGCGGCTTGGCGCGTGCATCCAGATGCGAATGTGGATGAGGATGCTGGTGCTGGTGCTGATGCTGATGATGACGCTGCCTGCTCTTGCTGCGCTTGCGTTGGCGCGACTTCGAGTGGGACTTGCGCAGGCGCAGCGATGGCAATTGGTGACAATGGAGCTCCACTTGGGGTCGTTGGCAGTGCCGGCACATCGATTGATTGCCCATTAGCGGCCGTTTTCCACTGTCATAATCATTCTGTTCCCCATCATCATCATCATCATCGCCTTCATCATCATCATCATTGTCGTCATCATCATCATCATCATCATCATCATCGTAGTCGTTTGCTTCGTCGTCATCGTCGTTGTCGTCCTCATCCTCATCGTAGTCATCGATGACGCGCTTCTTCAGCGCTCGAGGCCTGTGATTAGTTTTGTAGTTGTTGTGGTTGTTGCTAGTGCAGTTGGTTGTTGTTGTTGCTGTTGTTGTTGTTGTTGTTATTGTTGTTGTGCTGGCGCCATCGATGTCAATGACATGACAGCACTTGGCTGCCGCCTGGTGTCTTGTGCTATGTATTTGTTGCATTTGTTGTTGTTGTTGATGTTGATGTTGATGTTGTTGTTTCATCTTGTAGTTTGACTTACGTTTCTCAGTTTCCATTTGCTGTTTATTGTGCTGCTGCTGCTGCTGCTGCTTGTGTTGCTGCTGTTGCTTTTGTTTCTGCTGCTGACCCCGGCCAGGTCGCAGTCGCGGCACCGTATACTCATCGCCCTTGTCAGTCGGATATGGTCAGAATGCTGTATCAAAGACAGACATCGATCTGGATATGGCATCATCGTTCCGGCAGGCCTCCAAAAACTCCTCCAGCGTCACAACGCCATCCCGATTGATGTCCATTTTCTGCGAGAGAAACGTGAAGAAGAGTTCCAGAGAAACAAGTGAATTAACTGCATATTTTTTTTGGGGTCAATTTCTAGAGCTTAAATGTCTTAGCTGCCCTGAGTAGCCGGGCTTAAATTTAATGTGGGCCGCAGCGTGCTTTAAGGCCAAGCATAATAATGATAAATATCTGGTCATGTATGCGTCTAACTGTGTTGCCGCATTTGCCGCCTTGCCTTTGCCCTTTGCAGCAGCTGGATAAGGGCCAAGATATGGCATTCAACAGGACCTCAGCCGCTAATGACAATGCGTGACTGGCAAGCCAAACGAGCTCCAGCAAGATAGAGAGATAGACAGAAAGATAGAGAGAGAGGAAGCTAGATCTACGCTGATGACTATGTCCGGCTGGCGAAATGGCCAACAAAGAAATACATAATTTGATTTGCATAATGCAGAGTAAATAAGCCGACAGTTTGAGGCGAGCGCAAATTGAAATTGCATAATTAACATAAGTAATGCGAACAGTTCGCTGCTCTGGCAGCTGGGAACAGAGGGAAGTCGAACTGGTACTGGAGCTGGCGCTGTCAGTGTGCGTATGGCAGGCACTCACCTGAAAGATTTGCTCCACCTTGCCCTTGATCTTCTCCTCCTCGGGACACTCGTCCGGCAGTCGACCCATTAGCTCGTATATGGCAGTCACAATGTCAGTCATTTCCTCCCTCGTAATGAAGCCGTCGCCGTTGATGTCGTACAGCGAGAAGGTCCAGCGCAGCTTCTCCTCCACTGAGCCGCGCGACAGTATCGAAAGTCCTTGAACGAAGTCCTGTGGTAAATGAAAAATATGCCAACATAAATACGCATTACACATTATACATAACAGATTCAGATGCCGAGACAGATAGAGATACAGAGACTGCGACAGCGACAGCGACAGATACCAAGAGACTCGCTCGGCCAATGGCCGACGGCAGAAAACAAATTGAAAATCTGTTTATAAAGAATAGCCCATAAGATGCTGCCAGCACTCGACTTAAGTCGAGCACTGACCAGCAGCTGGCCACAGCTAGCTGCAGCTGGAGACTACACGGAACGTAAGCTGCTGCTGCTGCTGCTGAAGTGGACATTTATTTCAGTGATTCGTATGACAAATGTGCCTAGATAAGAACTGGCAAGTGGAAAAAGTTGTACAACTATGCGCCGCAGCATCGCTTCCTGCCAGCTGGAGGCCGGGGGAAGGCATTCAAGTTGAATAGCTCGCAGCTGGAATACAACTGCGAGCAGGTTTTGTGTTTGCCATACCCTTGAAATATTTATGCTTAAGCATAGGAGCATCCTCAGTCATAGCGAGTCGGGCATAACAATGGCTCATACAATTCTCAGATGAGAATCAAAAAGCCTCTGCTTCTAGGCGGGATTGTAGACTCATTTAAGCTAGTTGCAGCCATTGGGTATCTCCTAGTCGAGCACTCCCCACGACCACGGCAAAACGTGTTTGGTTATTTGTATTTGCGAAGCATTTGCAGCAGCCCATTAAGCCCCATTTGGACAAGTGCAGAGTTCGCTTGGCTAATTTATCAACGTGCAGGAAACGTGACAGAGTAAAACCGAGCAAAGGAACATGAAAAAATCGTTGCCTACTCTCGAGCGCTGCAGTCCGAGACGCTGACAAATGCGTGCAGTCACACACAAAGCACACGAATAAAACTCGCTGGATTGCGCTCTTTGAGCTGCATTTCCAAATGAGCGCTGGCTAAGACGACAAATGAGCGGCACCCAAAGGGGGGGATAGGGTAGGGGGGTGGTCATCAAACTAGCAAATACTCTACAAATGCTTTTATGATCTGTCTGTCAACTTTGACGGGTCTGTAACTGGATAAGCTCCATGTATTTATATATTTTTTTAAATATAGATAGACTAAGGAATATTAAAACTAGATAAGCCCCATGCTTATTTTTTTTTTAAATTATAGATAGACTAAGGAATATTAAAATCTTTATGGGATACTCGAGATTTGTTTTGAATTTCAAGTTTCTCTCTTCTTCAACTTATAACTAGTAAAACGCTCAAGATTTGAGTTCATTGTCTCAAACTTTATAGAACTTTTTCCCAGCTTAGGCGATTTTTCTAGTTGTCATCTTACTTTACTATTTGCTGTCTTGAGACCTTTTGAATCAGGTTTCAGCATACATATTTTATTAAATATTTAGTTAAATTTCTTAGGGCTAAGATTTGTTTTCTAGAAACTCGATATATAGCATACTCTCTATTTATATTAGTATATATATTTTGGAGGTCGAGTCAGCTCGGTTGTAATTTATATATGTCACTAGATCTTAGCCTCACATCTCAATATTTATATCGGGTTATAGTTGTATACATATTTGAACTGCTTTTAATATCGAATTCCCGGAGGTTCTTTAGAATTGATCTAGCCTTGTCGGTCCTTCCGACCATCTCTCCTTCCGTCCGTCTCTCCTTCTGTCCGTCTGTCCTTCCGCCCTTCCGTCCGTCCGTCCGTCTGTCCGTCTGTCCTTCTGTCCTTCCGTCCGTCCATCTGTCCTTCCATCCGTCTGTCCTTCCTTTTATCCCTCTTTTCGCTCGTTCATCTGCTCGCTCGTTTCCTTAGCTTTCACACCTCTTTATACTGATAAATATTCCCAAATTTAACTTTAACTAAATTACATTAAAATGCATGAATCTAAGTATGTCCTTTATTATCTCTACATCTATTTTATATCTATGTATGTATGTGTGTCTCAATATGTGTTAATTCGAGTTGAGGGCTTCTCGTTATCCGCATAAATCAGGAACAAATCGTTTTACATTTGCTAGTCGATGTTTTGCACTTAAATTGATGTTGTGTTGTTAATGCTCTTGTTACTCGAGTTGTTGCCGTTGCTGCACAACGTTGGCAATTTAATAAAAGGAAATGTCGTGCAAATCGTGTATGAAACACCTTGCAACAATATGTGGGCTTAATTGAAAAGCGGAAGTCTACTTAGTCAGCCGTCATTCGACACACTCGCCCAGCAGCATGGGGCATATACGTAAACATATGTGCATGTGCATGTGTGTGAGTGTGTGTGTGTGTGAGTGAGTGTGTGTGTGCACATGGTTTATATGGCGAACGTGCCTTGTAGTCATTACAATTTTAGGTCATTATTCACAAAACGAAACTGGGCGAGCTGGCAAAAAGGCAAAGGCGAAGCTTATGGCGGGCCTCGCTTCGCAGCCAGATAAGCGCCTGTCTCTCAGTAGCCAGCTAGTGTGTGTGTGTGTGTGTGTGTGGGTGGGTGGGGTGGTGGTGGGGGGATGTCTCTGTGTTGTGTGTGTTGCTGGGTGTATAACTGCAGCAGTTGGCTGCCTTTTGTTTGGCCTGGGCCTGTCTTTTGGTTTATATCGCACTTGTGTCTTGGCTTGGCCAGCCGCCCCGCGAGACCGCCCACGTCCCCCCCCCCCCAGCGAGTTGGCGTTAAAATCGCCATAATTCATCGTTTCAATGGCGTTGCCAGCGAACACGTGCTGCCATTGTGCTGGGCGCAGGCAGAACATCCTTACGCTCCCGCCCCCTCACCCTCGCCGACGTCCTCGCCCTCGCCTTCGGCCATATATAATATTTAGCATAACCAATAGGCGTGGCCGTTTGGCCAGTGAAGTTCATGTTCGGCCGGTTGGTGCAGCGCACAAAACGGCAGAAATTATTTGCAATTTGCATGCGAAGTGCAGCCACGCCACGCCCACAGCACCATTTGCCACGCTTTGCATGCGCATATTTATTTGATTTCCGCTTTTTGCACTTCTTCGCGTCGCTTTGTTCGCCTGCAATAGAAATGTTGACAATGACAGCAGCAGCAGCAGCAGCAGCAGCAGCAACTGCGACAGCTACATGAATACCGCACGCGACAGCAGATTGAGATGGGCGACTACTGCTGCATCATGTGCACCACTCGCGGCACCACCCGCACCGCCACGCCTGTCGCCCACTTGTGCTGCATTTTATTTCAATTTTGAGACATTTCACTTGATTTTTTGGCTTTTGTTTCGTTCGCTCGCTCGCTCGCTCGCTAGCCCGTTCGCCCGCCAGCGAAATACCTAAAACGCCAGCGCCCCAAAGTAGGCAATGCGAAATGAAATAAAATGAACACGAAACCCGACAGGCGAATGGAAATGGCACTGCAACTGACAACGCCTGTTTTTCTGCTTTCTGCTCGCTGCACATTGCCCAAATTGAAAATTTCAATTACATTTAACTATTTAGCTAGATATAGATCGACGAATGCCTCTGGCCTGAGCTCAACTTTGAATGGAAAGTGATGAAAATCGGCTAATTAAAATGGCATCAGGGGGGCCATTTCGTATAATTGCAGAGTATTATTGCAGGCTATAGGCAATTATGGTTGCAGTTCGGCTAGGCGATGCCCTGTAATGTATAGCTGCTTAAGGCTGAGTCTTTAATTTGTGAGAGTTGAATAGTCAGGGCAAGTTTTGTTTAAACAAATTTTAAATATGTTGAAGTAAATGGAGTTTTCTATTGAAATGTATGTTCTTTATTTACAATGGTTAGTGTGCTGTTACCATTTAGGCAACTTAACCTAATCAGAATTGAGTATTATTTGTAGTAGTGTGTTATTGGAACAATATATTTACAGTGTAAAAGTGAGATGTGTAAGGTGATAAATGATAAATGATTTGTTTTTATGTCAAGACCCGGTTGGGTAGATCTTGAGGGTGGGAATTTTCTATTGACTTTATTAAATGGAAATGGCAAAGGTAGAAACTTAACAATATTTTTATATATATAAAAATATTTATATATTTTTTTATTTTTTTTTTATATTATTTAATAAATTTTTTTTATATATTATTATTTTATTATTATTATTATTATTATTTTTTTTTTTTTGATTGTGTGAGAGTTGAGAATTTAGAGCAATTTTCTTTTAATAAAATATTGATAGGCAAATATGCTAAAAGAAGTTAGATATGATATTGATAATTCTTAATTTCATGAACAAGGCTGAAATAGGCTTATCGCTGATTCGAAACAAACTTCTCCAGAGCTTTATGAGAGGTTTGCTCAATTCATACATAAGCTTTCCTTTTGACTTGAGAGTAAATAAATATTTTTGTTCAAGCATAAGCATAATGCATTGACGGCCATCTTCTGACGTCTACAATTTTTCTGCGGGAGAGCATTAAGGAATTTACGACCAATCCCAACGTCAAACCACTGAGGGCATAACTAAAATTTGACATTTGCCAATTGCCATGGGAAATCATGGTAATAGAGATAAGATATTAGATAAAAATTTTAAATAAAAGGATCTTTAAGCTGAACAATATGCTTTATGGCACGGGACAATCCTATGGAATCAAGCAAAGAATCTATATGCAGACCATAATGTAATATAATATATAAACTGTCTCTATCTCTCTCAGCTCTTTAAAGACATAATCCCTAGTTAGTAGTTAAGCAACAAAAGCTTTAGGACAAAGAGGAAATTTCTATAAAGACAAATTAAGCATAGAAGATTAAAGAAAGGAATGGAAAGGAAAGAAAGGAACTAAAATGATATAAAATATTTTTGAATAAGAAAAGTAAAATATTTGAGATATAATTATATGATATATAACAATGTATATTATTATATTAATATATATATATATTAATATTCTTAAGCAAAGCTGTGAGAGTATCTGTGAGATGTGTTGCTTGCCTTATGATAAAAGTGTATCTATAGCTAAGCAAATTCCTGAGCTATGCATATCATTAGTCAAAGCTGAAACGAGGAGACGGCGACACACACAGATTCCCCGTTAGGCCAATCGCTTTAAATTCCAATCACTCACTTTTTGCCCGTCAAACTGACGATTCATTAATGACGCGCACTTTTGCCGGCCAAAAACTTTGACAAAAACTCGAGAGCTGTGCATTAAGGCAAGCGTGGGTGGGAATAAAGCTCTGAAATATACATCGTAGATGATATGGATGCACGTTTAACGTTTAGCTGGAAGTTGGCGTAAAACAGCTTGAAGCTGGATGGCAGCACTTAATAGAGCGCTGACATTTAACCGGGCGTCCTTTGGCGCGTAGCAGTTGTCGTGCTGTGGAGTCCGCAGCTAAATGAGCTGCGCCAGCTAGCTACACGCTTCTTGGCCAAGACTGTGGCGCTCATGCTTGTTGTTGTTTCTTTGCCAAGCATTTTGCAGCATCATTTGGCGCCAACCACCCAACACACACACAGAGAGAGAGAGGCAGAGAGGGAGAGAGAGAGAGAGGGAGAGACAGAGGCCAATGTAGAGCAAGTCGCTTATGATGCTACTCGACTGTGTCGTGGAGTTTCAGCTCAACTGTCAGCCATATTTTATGCTTAAAATGTCTAAAGTAATTTCATTGTACTTAAGCGCATTTTGTTGCTCTTAGGCGGGCCTGGGGGATATGGATGCTTTGGCTGCCTTGTCTCACTTGGCTGACCACTGAGCCGCCGCACGACTACGCCCACGCCCACGCTCGCTCCATTGTCCAAGACTCCATAATTTAGTATATTAAAATTGAATTATTTGCCAAGTGCTTAGGCACATTAGAATGCTTCGAGTGTGCCGTTTGCGACAGAAATTAGCTGCGAGCATAACTCTTTAAGTTGCCCAGCTCTATTTGCCGTTGGCCTGTATTGCCAGCCATTGCCACAGATCACCTCGAATGTCTGCGTTGCGGCCATTTAACGAGCAGCAACTCTTTAACAACTCTTTAACTTTGTCGTCTTTTAGAGCTGCCTCAAAGCTGCACTTAAATTGTTCTCAACTTATGGTCACATCGTGAAATGGCTTCTTCTTCTCTTCTCTCATAAATTCTCATGAATGATTCTTTGATTTTTGTGTGCTGTCTTTTACGAGCTCCAGCCACATTATCAGGCTCAACTATTTTACACTTGAAGTTTTATCACGAAGTGCATAAAGCAGGCCAACTTGCTTAAGACTTGCAGAGACTCGTATAAACGGAGTCGATAACTGTGTCAACAGAGCCAAGTTTTGTCTTTCTCTCTGACCAAAAGTCTTAAAGAGTTTAAGGAACTAAGTCCTATAGCTCCTATTTTTATGTATATGTTGGACTTCTATCTTGTCGATTGCTCTGTTCCTCGACTAAGAAGGGTTTATCGAACTAGATCATATAAGTCTTATACCGTATATAGGGTTTATGGAACTAGGTCATATAGGTCTTACACCATATATGTTTTTTATGTTTTTTTTTTTTTTTTGGTCTTCTATCTTGTTGATAGATCTGTCTATCTAAGTGTTAAGCTACATCTTATAAAATATATGTTACATATTCTTTTGATTCTTCTGATCTTATATCCTATCGATAGATCTTTATAGTTATTTGTATCTCTGATAAGCTGACTTATAGACTTATAAGGTTTATGGAACTAAGTCATATATGTTATATAAATGTTATAGTCATATAAATCTTTATTTGGAATACGGCAAGGAGTTAGCTTAGCAGAGAAATTGAGAAATAGATCTAACTGTCTCCATGACAGACAAACAAATAAAGTTTTCTGTCTATTTGTTTTTCTAGATCATACTTATAACTAGATCATACTTATACTTATACTTTGGGCTTTATAAGATTTGTATATTTAATCGAATGATGACCCTTTGTTCTTTCAAGCTTTGTCCCTATATTATGTATGCATAAGTATATCTAATTTTTACTACAAAGACGATACTTTCTACTTTACATAGACAGATATATTGTCATTTGAACATATCATCGACATATAACACAGCTCTTCCTATTATTTCCACCCAACCTCTTAGCTACCAAGTTTCCATCCCTTCGCAAATATTCTCTATATATAACCATATCACATATCTGTCCCATCAACAATCTGTATATCATAAATTACATTTGATCATATTCATATCGTGCATGACTTACCTCAAAGCTGACAATGCCGCTATGATCCTGATCCAGGGTATTAAATACATAATGTGCGTATAATGTTGGATTCGCTGTAGTTGTTGTTTATTTATAGTTTTTTTTTTTTTTTTTGTTGATGTTTGTTGCACAAGGAGAGAGAAAGAGAGAGAGACTGTGTTAAAAGTGAGTGAACGGCGGTTAAAAGCCAAGACATGTGTGTCTAGGACTTTGACTTTTAAGTAGAAAACTTTTAGAATATATGTGCTTACGGTAACTCTCAACTCTACATATACATAAATGCACACAGACACCCACACACACACACTCGCATCCCACAGGCATATTCGATAGACAAGCGATTACTGTGGCACATGCTACGTCATCGATAAACTATGCGAAAAGAACTGTGTTGTGGGAATGGATGTTAAATGGAAATGTGAATGGGACTGGGACTGGGACTGAGACTGGGAATGCAAAAAGTTAAAAGTTAAAGTGAAAAAGTGAAGTCTTGGGTTGTGTAGTCTGTTTCGTTTGAGTTGCCCAGCATCAAGATGGAAATGCTGCCGTGTCATTGTTGGGTCGAAAACTTTTATGGGGGTCCGACCCTGTTGTTGTCCTTCAGTGAGCACACAGCCAGTGGTACTTGTGCCCGTCTCGAAATAAATGTAAGAGAAACGAGCATGGCAAAATGTTGCAACAAAACTTTCGTTTTGTCGGCCGCAAAGTTTCTGTTGCTCCTCGAAAAAGTCAACATGGCCCCAACACGCGACTTGCGACTCTCTCTAAGACAAGCCTCAGCGCTATCTAAAAACAAACAAACAAACAGACGAAAAAAAAAAAAAACAAAAACTGTTCTCAGCTAATTATGTGTGCGGGTGTGCGTATGCGGGCGTGTGAGTGTGCAGATAAGTTGTCAAATGCTTAGCAAATTATGCTGCATGTGTGTCAAGTACCCAGCATGCGACCCTTGTGCTGAAAGGGTATGCTGTACGTGGGGTAAGGTATGACATTTCACTATAAGACTGACTGACTTGATGTGATATGACTGATTGACTGACTGGTTGACTAATTAACTGACTGGCTGACTGATTGATTGAAGAATTGACTGATTGATTGACTGTATGATTGACTGACTATTAGAATGTCGGATTGCTTGATTGATTAAAATACTGACTGACTCATAAACTGATTGACTGATAAACTGACTGACTAATTGATTGATATATTAACTGATTGATTGGTTGACTGTTTGACCAACTGACTAATTGACTGGCTTACTGACTTATTGATTGAATGACTGCTTGGGTGACCGACTGACTAACTGATTGATTGACTGATTGAATGACTTTTTGACTGAATGATTGACTGACTGATAGATTGGTTGACTGACTTATTGATTGATTTATTAACTGATTGATTGGCTGGCTGATTGGTTGATTGATTTATTGATTGTCTGACTGATTGGCTGTTTGACCAACTGACTGATTGATTGGTTGACCTACTTATTAATTGAATGACTAATTGGGTGAGTGATTGACTATCTGCTTGACTGACTGATTGAATGACTGCTTGACTGAACGATTGATTAATAGACTGATTGAGTGACTGATTTATGACTGGCTGATTGATGAGATGACTGATTGCTTAAATGATTCTGTTCTTTCACTTGTCAGTGTTGAATTTTGGTGGAAAGTGAAATACTTATTTCCATTGCTTTGTATATCTATCGATAATTTTCGATAGATTTTCCGATAACCTCTTTAGACAACATAATTTAGAGTTATATATGGAAGGCCGCATGACCCAAAGCTTCAAAGGAATATCTATTTGAAGCCGTCTTCATTGTTATATATATCTATTCATATAAAGATTGTCAAGACAAAAAGCTTGTTTCATATATGAAGACCCAAATCGGAGTATAAATTTTATGAAGCTTCAGCTATTTACAGGGTATTTAATATTCTCTGCTGTAACAGCTACGCACAGCTCAGTTGAGCTCAGTAAAATGTACGCTTGAGGCACGCTCTGAAGACGGTTTTACTGCCTCCACAAAGCGCGGCGAGGCGGGGTACAAGCAACGGCGGGCACTTGGTGCAAATATCCTTATCTGGCCATCACATTACATTTAGATTATTGCCGAGCAGCCGCTCATTTGTACTTGGTTTTTTTATGATTATGACTTGATGGTTTGTGGTTGCTCCAGTTCCAATTGCTCCAGTTCCAGGCTACAGCTACAGCTGCAGCTGCAACTGAAGCTCGAATCGCGCTCGCTTTATGGGCACACAATGTTTACACCTCTTTTTGGAGTTGGAAGAGAACAGAAATGCAGTTCATAAAAGGGCCACCGCCTCGCCCCGCCCATCAATGTGTTGCAAAGAGCACTTTTATTGATGTGCGCTTGCCCTATGTGGCTTAGCGCCCTTATGTGAGTGGACTGGAGACTGGGAAATGGGAGCAGTGAGAGCTGTGAGAGATGGGAGAGCTGGGAGACTGCGAGTGCTGCTCCAAAAATGTATTTGTCAAAGTTTATTGTCGCCGTTTGATACTTAATGTGTTTTTATGACGCATGACGCACTGACACGCCCACCCACGCCCAGCCAGCCAGCTTATCAAGGTCAAAGCTCAAAGGCAAAGACGAAGACGAAGCCATCTGCTTGTGCTGCTGTGGCTGCTGTCGAATGTGTTTTTCCTTTGGCCAAATCAAAATGACTGCAAATGTGTCATGTAAAAATTGTTATGAAATTTGCGCTGAAAATTCGCAACACGATGCGAAAGGAAAAGCACATGGAAAACAAGGAGAAACACATGAAGCGGCACGGATGGGGCCGAGGCAGCTGCAGACCAAAAGTGATAAATCACCAACTTTGATGATAATTTTTTGTCTTTCTTTGTCTCGGCTGCTGATGCTGCCGCTGCTGCTTCTTTCATTTCTTTTTTGTTTGGCACCGAACTGAACTGTCGCCTCGTATTAGGCACATCGCGTTGGCGGCTGGCGGAGTTTGGCGGAGTGGCAAAGCGGCTTATCAAAATAAAAAATGATTTCATTATTTATTTTTCATCAGATAGCTCAGGCGCGCAGCATATCTGGAGCTCACTCCCGCTGCTGCTTTTTACAAGCATTTCCGCCTGTCTCTGTCGCCGCCAACTCAAGGCCATTACCATGTACCATGTTCCATGCTCCATGTTTTCTTTTTGTCTGGGCTCAAGTTGCCTGTGTGCCGCTCTCGAAAAGGAAAGCCGAATAAGTTTATTATAATAATTTAGTGCGAAACATGTGTAGCAATATTTCTTGGCTTAGAAGCTTCGCTGTGACCAGAGGGGATTGCGCCATGACGTTGACGTTGGGGTGGGCTGGAAGCTACACCATCATGGATTTTAAGTAGAATTTATTAGCAAATGTCGGAGTAGACAGGCGTGCGAGTGTCGGCAGAGTGATGCATAGTTTTTTTTTCACAGACTTTTTTAAATCTGTTGAGCACATGTTGCACTCGAGTCGAGTTACAGATTGTAATTGGTGTCTAACTAGAAATGAGTTAGATGATAGAAGTGCCTTAAAGATGTTAAAGTGTTCTTCAATGCTCTCTCATATATTTGTAGTATAATTTTATACAAAATAGTTTCAGTTCATCATCTTTAAAGGTCAGTCGACTTTTATCTGTTAAACAATCTGTTAAGAGTCCTAGTCAGCTTAACGTGGAGAGGGCCTTTTGTCAATCAGTCACTGGGTCAGTCGGTTAGTTAGTTGGGTGTCCAGCAGCTCATTAGCCACGCCTCGATTTGACGCGCGGCGCTGCCCAGAAATGGTTTTTGTGGCCAAGGCTTTAATTTATGTTTTCAGCAGCCGCGCGCCACAAAGTAAATGAGCAAATTTACTTGTTATTCAAAAGAGGTCAAGTGGGCGGATTGGGTTAAACTTGAATGGCTGCTGCCTTGGCCCCGGCACTGGCTACGGCTACGGCTCCGACTACGGCTACGGCTCCTGCCCAGGCCCTTCCACAGTCGCGACTTGTGAAACATGATTTTGCTTTTTATACATTTGCTAATTTGCGCTCTCAACATTTCAGTTTTCACAAGCCAAGGGTACGCGCGCTGCTATCCGCTTGAATACGCTGCGACTAGGGCGCTTTTGGGGCAGGCAAAAGTACAGTGAGCGCGCGTGCCGAGGCTACTCCTAGCGGGACGGGTAGCCGCAGTTCATGTTCATCGTCATCATCATCATCATCAGCATGATGATGATCATTGTGTGCATCAACACATAAATGCTTGGCCCATTTCGACGCTGGCCGCCTTTGTTTTGCCTGGTGCTGGACAGAGGAGCCAATATTAACGATAATACGTTCGAGCACATGCCGGCTGTCCGCTGGCCAGCCTCAAATGCCGATAAAACCGGCAATGGCAATTGGCAATTGGCAATTGGCAGTGGCTGCCATTGAGCCAATTGCTGGCTTCATTTGAATGCGGGCCAGCCGAACCCATTGGCCCGATAATAGATAACAATAAGAATCAAGTGAGCCAATTGCCGAATTTATGGCTCCGAGTCCGAGCACTAATGGCCATGTCAAGGGTCTTGTTTCGCCCAGTTTGGCATTCAAAACAGATCAAGATTCAGCTCCATTCAAATCGCTTGTTTGTCCAGACTTCAATGAAGCATCCAATGTGATTACCAACAGAATATGATTTTCAATGCATGAATAGCAAATGTTTGCGTGAGTGCTCGACTAACAGATACCCAGCACTCTGCACAGAGTTGCATTTTAAATGATGCTTGACTTTTTGTGGCTGTATGTAGGAGTGTGTATTGGAGGCTTTGTATGTGTGGGATCATGTACATACGCATAGACTTCACTTCTTCTAGGGGAAATGAGTTGATGAATAGCTTTGGGGTTAGAGGTACATTTTGAATGATATTTTGAGAGCGTCAGTATGTCAATCAAATCCTTTATGACAATCAAATGCCTATAGTTTTATAAGTTTATAGTTAAAAAAAATCTATACTTTATAGCTTGAAAAGTTTATAGTTAAAAATAAAATTCTTTACTATTTGTATCAAAATTTTTTAAAATAAATTTCAATTCTGCTTTAAAAGAATAGGAAAAGGCTTCAGCTATTGTCTTCTATATATGAATCATATATTATATTAATTAATCAGTTGATGAATCATATAATTAATCAGTTTCTCAATTACATTTGGTATCTCTAGCTTGTATAGTCTGTTGGCTATGTTTTGTAAGACAAATTGATACATTCTTACTAAGTCCTAATAACTGTATTCTGCAGAGCAAGTAGCTAAAGAGATGGGCATACCTAAATTGGCTTGGCTCTTCAACCTGTCTAAGAATAGTTCCAATCAATTTTCTGCCTGATATAAAGAGCTAAGCAAAGGCTTTTTGATGTACCAATTCCATTTTTAAAAGCCTTAAAATTAATGGAAATAATTTTCTATAAATCTCTAAAATCTCAGATTAAAAATACGTCGGGATTAAATTTACCTAAGCTAAGCTGAGTGCAGGATATTTGCTAGTCAGTATTGTCTCTCTTCCGTCAATGTAGCTTGTCATTATTTCTTGCATATCACACATCCAAAAATGATTTCTAAAGCAGTTTTTAATATTACACAACACACACACAGAACACAAACTTATCGTAACACAGTTAAGTAACAGATACATATAAACACATACATATTTATATAGACATATAGAACAAAATGGAATGTTATATTGTTTTTTCTTTGATTGCTTTGATGGCGTTGAGCGTGCTTGCTAGCTGGCAAATGCGATCTACGGCACAAGTCTGAGCTACAAGCAAATGCAATTTGTGGGCAAATGGTTGAGGGGAGAATGGGCAAGCGTTAGTAATGCACTAGTTCAAGTCACAAATGTTAACGAAACAAATTATACTGTACCGCACGAACCTCCCTGTGGAAAGAACTGCGAATAGATCACTTTGAAGGTATCCTCCTTGACCACGCCCGTGGGGCATTCAGCCTTAAAACCCCGATAAATTCGTTTGATCTCGTCCTCTGTGAAGCGGGTGGCCCGGCTCAGGGCGCTCAGCGAGTCTGGTCTGTAGCGCGCCGGCGTCTCAAATTCTTCTAGTTCGGAATCTGTAAATTCATCGAGAGACCGCAAAGCACGAGAAAAAAACCGGAAAGTGAGAAAAGAGAAAAAAGTGTAAGCGATGCATGAGTGAATTGGTTTTTTCTTATTATCAAGCAAAAGCTGTGGAATATATATTAAAATACAACAAATTATTGAGCTACAAGCAAAAGAATGAAATAAACATTTGAATGTGAATTAATCTGAGGAACATAATTGTAGAGACAGTGGGAGATTGAGAGAGAGAGAGAGAGAGAGGGAGAGCCCTTGTACTCTCAGAAATGTTTAAGATTTTATGATCTGCCGAGATGCGTTGCTTTGATTGACATGGAGTTAACATGGAGTTCAGCTATATAAAAGACTGTGGTATAATATGTCCCATAAAATTTTTGGCTTAGCTAGCAAAACTATATCAATTACCTCATTTTTCATATTCCACTTTAGGAATATTTTAAAAGCTGAGCTGTTGATACTGCTTAAAATTTTATTTCATTTTATATATACATCCTCTTCTTTAGGCACTTTCTCTTGCTCGAAAATATAGCCATTTCTTTTTTCTTTTTATTTTCTTTGCGCTATTTCTTTATCAGACGAGTAGAGCCTCATTTTGACTCTCTTTCTCCGAAATAAAACATGTTTCTTTCTCAGAAAAAAATCGTGTTTGTTTTTTGTTTGTTTCGCCTTCTCACATATTAAGTTATTTCTTTGTATTTTTTCTCGTTCTCCCAAATGAAGCTTCTTCATTGTTGTCTCTCGCTCTCCCAAACACTCACCCATATAGAGCCCCAAGTTCGCTGTCTTTCTTACAAAAAGTCCCTTAGTTTTCCACTTTCTCTTTCATTCAAATAAAGTCCTTTCTCTGTTCTCTCTTTCTCACAAATTGCAATTTTCTCACAAATAGAGTCCCAACTTACCTCTCTTTCTACCACATAAGACCCCCCTCTTTCTTTGTCAAAAACATACAAATTTATTTGCTCTCTTTTTCTCTCTCGCGCTCTGTCTATCTCTCTCTCTCAAGAATCAAGCCCTTTCTTTATCTCTCTCATATACATAACCACATTAATCACGCTCGATCTCTCGTCATCTTTCACGCATTATGCCTCGCTACATTGGCCCATCTCTGTCACCTTACAACATTTGCAAATAACTCTCAGTGATTCAGAAATTGAAGCGTGTCTGATAAGAGATAAGGAGAAAAAAAGTTCAAGCAGCCGCGTGACAGCTTTTGTCAGCTGGCCAAATTTTCGCATTTTTGTGTTAAATTCGTGCCATTAGCCGGAGGCAGATTTCGTGAGGAATTTTGTTATCAGCGTACGTCTGTCGCATGTCCTACTGACTACCTGGCAGCTCGTTTGCCTAACACACACACACACACACCCACACACACAAACTTCTCTATGGCGTGTGGAAGTAGGCGAGATTTTGATCTTTTGAGTCGCTTCTAGCGCTGAATTGACTTGCAACTTGCTTAAGTACTCGGCCTGTCGCAGCGCAAACTTTTCCTGGCTTTTCATGTAGTTTTTCTTCCCCCACTCTTAACATTCTTTTCTTCTTTGATATTTAGGCTGTGTGTGCATGGCAAAGATGCTGCAGCGTCGACTGACTCCGCAGCCAGCAAGGTAAATGCCCCTTTTTGACTTTTAGTTAACAAAAAAAAACAGAAGCGTCTTTGTGGCTGCTGTGTGGAGCCTCAATTTTGGTTAATTAAAAGTTTTGCTCAACTCATAAGTACACACGGACACACACACATATACACACACAGAGGCAGCAGCTGCAGGCAACCGTGTGGTTGTGTGGGTGTGCCTAAAAGCAGGCAACACTTTTCACGCGCTTGACAAATGGCTGTTTAAAAATGCATGAAACATGCGCTGCGACTGAATTGTGGCAGACAGCCGGAAGGCCGGCAGGCGTTGGAGAAAGAGTCGAGCCGAAGCGCCAGAGACGGCACAGAAGGCAGATGAGTTTGGCCTGGAGGGGGCGGCACATCAACTATTTGTTAGCTACGCCCATATTTAGCACAAACAAACGACGCGAATGCCTGACTCGGCTCGGCAAGTTGCCTGAAGTTAGACTTGGGCATATGCAATGCATTCACTCTCTTTCTCTCACTTCATATTCACAAAGAGATTGAGCAATTCGCCATGTATATTAATATATACATATATGTATATTAATATATACATATATGTATATATATATATTGACGGTTGCTCTTAAAAGTTGCTCGACAATTTCAATCTCAACAGCATTTGCATTCATATTTTTTGGAAAAAATTATTAGCTTGCCGGGTATTTGGCAGTGTGCCTCGCTCTTCAGTTCAGTTTCATATGCATGCCCATGGGCTCGGCGCACACACACACACTCATACTCCCATGCATATGCAAATTCTTTGTTTTATATGCATTTTCTCTTTCTTCTTTTTTGTTGCCAAAAAATGTATGAAAAAGAAATATATATATATATGTATAGAGAGAGGAGAGAGATATATGGCAAATATTTATATGACTTTTTAATTTTCCCAGTTGCACAAAGTGCGCCCACATTGGGGAATCTGCGACAATTATTGGGCGTCGAGAAGTGCCTAAGGTGTGAAGAGTGTGGGGAGAGAGAGCAGGGGTAGAGTGAGAGAGAGTGGGAGGGGGAGGTGAAGAGAGGGAGGGATAGAGAGGGGTAGAGATTGATAGAGAGGAGATAGAAACTGATGGAGAGGGATGGATACTGATAAAGAGGGATTAAGAGCAAGAGAGGGATAGAGACTGATAGAAAGGGATAGAGGGATAGAGGGGGATATAGAGGGATAGAGACTGATAGAGAGGGATGGAGATTGATAGAGAAGGATAGAGAGGGATGGAGAGGGATAGTGAGAGATTGAGGGGGATAAAGAGGGATAGAGAGGAAGGAAGGGGTGAGAACTTTACTCAGTTCTTTAGTAGATATCTTGGAGCTATAATAGCTATATTTCCCCAGATATTTTAGGTAGTAAAAAAGTAATTTTTTAGAAATTTTTCATTTCATCTGCCATTTGTAGGGAAAACTCCAAGATGATAAGAGGCAGACAGAGAGAGGAAGAGAGAGTGCTTACTTGCTTTCAGTTCTTACTCAGTTCTTTAGTAGATATCTACGTCATTTTTGGTCCCCCAACAAGAGTACAACTATTTCAAATATCTACGTTTCAGAATCTGCCCAAGTTTGGCAAAATATCAAAAGCTTTAAATGATAGTAAAAAAATGTTAATGGAAAATAAAACACAACAAATCAAAAAAAAAATAAATAAATAAATAAATATTATCTATGAGACTCTCAAAATATTATATATGATTCGCCATTTAAGGATAGTTTTAAAGTACTTTCAGTCTTCACAGAGACTGAAAAGCTTGAGCAGAGATAAACTCTCTTAGATCTTCAGCCAGAGTTTTGAGCAGAGATAAACTTTCTTGGATCTGCAGCCAGACCTTGATTGGCATTAAGTAAAGAAAGAAGGCAAGGACACCTGTTCAAACTGCATAGAAGAAAAGGCTCTCAGATCTATGCGATGCCAATCAATTGGATTGAAAACTCCCACAGAATTAAGTTGGTATATTTTGTAATCGAATGCGGCATAAATTGAGATTTCTATTTCTATTTATACCTTATAAGTATTGCAGAAATAGAAACAAAATAATATCTAATTTTTGCTCCATTCATAAATCTTTTCCTATATCATCTATTTGGTCAGCATAGTACCTACATCATCTATCACATAAATTTAGTATGCTGGGAAATAGATTTATAATTCATATGAAACGGCATCTGGCACATGTCAAATGTTTTGTACGAAATTCTAAAGCCCCGTAAGATTGACATTTCGATTTCCAGATGGCAACCTTTTTCGTTTCTCTCATATTTTGTGATTGCTGCTGGAACAAAGGGTGGGTAAATGTCAGTTTGAATGCTTCACGTGCATTTGCATAGCTTTGCGACACGACACGCTGCATCCAGATGCAGTTCGTCAGACGTCGTTGGACTCTTTCTACCTGCCTGTCGCAGCCAGAGTTGGAGTCGCTCTTCTATGCGAGCTGCGAGCTGTCTGTTCATATGAAATGCAATTTTTTCCTTGAGTTGTGCTATGCGACTTGCATTAAGCTCGAGCGCACTTTCATGCTCAGGCTTGGGAATTTTTATAGCTTTTCATTTCTCAGCTGCCATTTGCCATTTTCCATTTACCAGCTGGCAGCTGGCAGTTGTGAGTGGCCCGAGCTGACGAAATGCAGCATTAATTTGAATATATATTCATGTGGCGTTTGTTTGGCTCAGAATTTAGTTTTCCACTTGCCCCATGTGACACAGAGAGAGAGAGAGAGATGGGGAGAGAAAGGAATGTCTCGCTGCGTTTTATTATCAGTTAGCAAACAAAAAGCAGCCAAAAATATTCACACAAAATGTCTAAATTATTTGCGAGCATAACAAAGCTATTTGTGCGACCTCGACCTCAGCCAACAGACAGACAGACAGACATTTGGAGGTTGTGGTCTGTTGCTGTGCTTTGGGCTGGGGTTGGAGTGGGGGCTTGGGGTTGTTTTGGTTGCTTTTGGGGGTCGCTGCCAGACTTAGAGTCTCGCAATTCCTAAAAACAGGCCACACTTTTGTTGTTTATTTTTGTTTTTATTTCACTCTGCTGTCGCTGCTGCTGCTGCTGAGGTCAAGGTGTGAAGAGCGTGAATTGCGACGCCAATGCAAACAAGCCGCTCATTTGCGTGTGCCATGGCACGTTGACACATTAGCTGGCAGCCAGGTGGGGCAGGTGGGGCTGGTGGGGCCAGAGACCGTGGTCAGTGGCAATTGCCAGCCATAACAATATATATACAAAGCGTGAGTGGAGCTTGAAGCGGCAGCTAGCTGCTAGCTGCTCCCCTGTTGTCATTGTAATTGCAGATAAAGCGCAAGTAAACAGAGAGGGAGAGTGAGGGGGTGGGGCAGGGGGGCATTGTATGTGTGTAGTAGTAAGTGACACGGCAAACCCCGAACGGTGGCCCCTTGCAACTTGCCATTTTGCATGCGCTCGCATAATAAGTTCCTGTTTATCTCGACTCGGTTTGTTTGTCTGTTTGTTTGCTGCATTGCTGCGGCTTGCAGGTTGTGCGAGCGCGCGACTGTGTGTGTGTGTATGTGTGTGTGTGTGGCTGTGCAGGTGTCATGTTTCCGTTTCCGCTGCAGCACTCGTGCAGCAGCAGCCGCCGTCAGCCAAGCGCAAATATTTTTGCATGCTGCTGCAAACCACATCAGCCTCGGTATCTGTGTGTGTGTGTGCGTGGGTGTGTGGGTGTGTGGGTGTTTGCGGTTGGCTGTGTGTGTGTGGGCGATGCAACAACTGTGAAAATGCTTTTTATTAGGCATGCCTGCTGTTTTTCCACTGCAACTGCAAAAATATTTACTTTCGTTCAATTTCAAGTGTACCGAGTGTCGATAAGTGCCACGCCCGGCCCACCCATTAGAGTGTAAGGCCCACCCAGCCCACGCCCAACCGCAAGGTCTAAATGAATATGACAGAAATACAGATATTTATTGTGAGCAAGCAAATGATATATGGTACGTGCTTAAGCGACTCTCTCCCGTAATCCTTTTGAAGATGCGAGCTCAATTGAAGCGCTTACAGATTAGATTTCCACACACACACGCACACACGCACATGACACTGCCGTTGGCAGTTTTATAGCTTTACATTCTCTGTTTGATAAGCGACTGCCAAAAAAATACGTAAAATAAAAGAAACGAAAAGAAAAAGAAAAGAAACTCAAAGCGAGTCGTCGTCATCATTAAAATGAGCAAACTACAGAGACAGAGAGAGACAGCGACAGAGAGAGAAAGAGAAAGAGAGAGAGAGACAGATACAGAGAGGAGAGAGAGAGAGAGAGAGTCAGAGCGAGCGCGAGCCAAAGGGCAAAAGCTGGCAAATAACTTGGCTGACTGTCAAAACGAAAAGAATCTATAAAAAATTTTATGAAATCGTTAAAACTAAGTAAACGCGTTGCCTCGTAAAAGACAAACAGATATTGTTGCCAGTCTGCCGTCAGCTACTGCTGCTGCCACTGTCGATGCTGCCGTTCGGCAAGCGATGAACAAGTTATCAAGCGTTTCCATATTAAACATATCTCATATCTGCCAATATCTATTTGTGCTCGCGTACATATATTTTCCTTCAAGGTTTCCTATTAAATTCTTTTGCTCTCTGTGTGTGCGTCTGCCGAGCTATTCAGATTGGTGTGGCTGGCACGAGGTGTGCTCAATGAGTAGTGCGAGTGTGAGTGTCAACGTGGGGGTTACGTATATGCGATTTTACTTTAATTTTGTTTTGTTAGATATGGTACTAATGTCCTTTCCTTGTGTTTCTTTGAGTGCTCAATTCATTTTTAGAAGATTTTGTGTTTGGAACTCTGCGAATCTTGTCTGTTCCCTAAAATTGAGTTAGGAATCCTTATCACAAATTTCAAGTTGAAGAGGATCCCAGACCTGGCCTTCTGTCACTTTTTCTTATTTCCGAAACTGAAGGGAACCTAGAGAGGATGCTACTAAGCTACGATTGAGCAGATAAAGGATGATCCTTCCAGTTCTTAGCATATAAGGGATGGTGGATGGATGGATGAAAGCATCGAAATGGCTTGCGATAAGACTGCATTAAAGGAGCAGCCTTTATTGACTCAATTGCAGCCTAGCATCGAAGGAGCAACTGCACAAGATCTGAGATTGTGAAGTGCTGTGAGAATTCTGAAAAGTCTGTAATATCAGATATGGCTTACTTTCAAGATAACAAAAAAAAAAAAAAAAACAATATTCATGGATAAATAAATACCATATAAAGAAAAATATATAAATAAATTATTTTTGAAGACACAAAAAACTAGCAATACTTTAAGATTAGACCTCGTATTTTGGAAAAAAAGGGGAAATCTGCGTTGTGCATCGTCTATTCAGGCGCTGGATTTATTGCGCAATATGTTCGTATTTAACTTTATTTCTGACAGTAAATATAAAGAAAATGTTTTACCTTTAAAATAATAAAAACGAATCGAAAAAATGAAATATTACTTTCAATAGGCTGATATTTTTTTAGAATATAAGAGAGCTCAGAAAAGATATATAAATGGTTGTCAAATGTGATATATTGAGCTATATTGCTATCAGCAGAGAAATGCAACTGAGAACTTGTCTTAAGACAAAGAGAAATGCTGCTTATATCAATAAATTTACTGATAAATTAATTATTTATATAATACATATATTATATATATGTATAATATATTCAGATGAGCCAAGAAAAAGCGCACTTTTGATAGGGTCTTGAAAAAATTAAAAATGATAATTATTTAAGGAAATATATTCTCTTCATGATAGCTGATTAATTTTTTAATATAACAAAATTAAGTTATTCAGTAATTGGAGTTTTCGATGAGAATATTTCTTTGTATATATGTATTCGTTGAGAGATATATCTTTTCAGCTCAAACCTAGTTTAACGGATCTCTATATATTCATATGTTATATAAATATACACATTTATACGTTAAGGACTTTTCATCTTCTCCACATCAAGCGCGATACACAATGCTGGGCATATAATCTTTACGAGCTTCTACATAACTAAATTGTTGGCGCCGCCTCGGCAGTGGCGCTGCCTTCACTTAGTTTTACTTTTAACTGAAAGTTTAACTGCTTTGGGAGTTGCCTTTTCACTTAGGCAGCCGCAGTGTGTTGCAGCCTTTCAGGTAATAAGATTTTGAACTAAAATCCACTTGGGCAGTGGCTGTGCGCTTATCACGCTAAGATTCTGTACAATTTACGGCCGTGGATTTTCCGTCTCTTTTTGTATTTTTTTGCATTATTTTTTTCTCTCTTTCGTAGCGAGCGCACGGGGCGTATGTGTAATATTTCGTAAAAGGAAATGCGAAGGATAAAGTTTGTGGCGCGTGCTCGTCACATTGTTGCAAAAGTAAAACAATTCGTACCTTTGGCTATTGTTGTTGTAGTTGCTGCTGGTGTGTGTGTGTGTGTGTGTGGATGCTTTGTTTTATTGCGCATTTAACAGTGCTGCAATTGTTTGGCCAGACAATTACCAACTAATTGCAGCAGCAGCTACCAAATCTGCAGTTAAGTCAGCAGCTGCCACTACACTCACCTATATAAACAACCAACAAACAACTACACACACACACACGCGCAAACTTTTGTGCACAAAAAAAAGCGATGAAAATATTTTCAAATAAATGAAAAAAATGTGCACGAAATGCACTTAACTCATTTGCAAGCCGCACAGAAATGCGCTTAAATAAATTAAAATGCGGTAGCCCTGACACTTAAATGCAAAAAAAAAAAGAGGACGAAAGGAAAGAACACAACATGAGAAGAGGCAAAGGAAAAAAAAAAGAATAAAACAAAAACAAAAACAAACATGACAGACAAAGGACAAAGTGTCCTGGCATCCTTGCGCTTTCGGCTGAATGCCCGTGAAAGGCTGTGAACGCGCGAGGAGCCAAAGCGAAAGGCGAGAGGCGAAAGGCGTCGAGCGGAGGGCGCTGGGCGCAGCTGTCAAGATAGTCAGTTGCAGGGGCTTCAAAGGTGGCAGCTGCAGGTGTTGCACTAAGTAGTTGCAGACAAGACGCCCCAGCCCCAGCCCAGACAAGCACTTAAGATGTCGCAGTTCCCATTAAAAATGATGTATAGAGTATCAAACGGCGAATAATGAAATGATAATTAAAAGCAGGCGGGCAGGCGGGTAGGCGGATAGGCTGGACAGCCAGCTGGACGAGCTAGGTCCTGTAAGGACCTTCGTTTGTTAGCCATAAAGTGCACAAATTGGAGCGACCACAAAATGCAGACGCAGAATTCAATTATGTTGAGTTGAATGGCAGCGCGGGCGTGGCATCTAATGAAGAAATTATGAAGTACAGTGAAGCGCCGAGGCAGCGCCAACAAAGCTCAAGCTAAAAAAAGACTGTTGACAAGGACACACACAGGCGGGCAAACAAACAAGCAACAACAACAGCAACCACCACCACCACGCCAAGAGCCAAGGGCAGCCCAGTAAATGGACTCTGCCGGAAATTGAGACGAAGCCGTAGCCTGGGTGTTGTTGCAAATGGCGATTGCGATTGAGATTGAGAGGCATCGCATTGAAGCCCGAGGAGAAGGAAGCAATAAAATGCAGCCAGCGGCAAAGCTGCACAGGAAAGATGAGCAGGGAGGCAGGGAGGCAGGCAGGCAGGCGCAGGACACAAAAGGCGAGCTCGCTGAAGCAAAAACGAGCTGCAATCTCCGAATATTTCATTTCAACTCATCGCTCTTCTGCATTCTGCTTTCGTTTTCTTTGTTACGACTACCTGCGGACCATTAAAATAGTTGAAATAGTGCAAGATTAAGCAAGTTTATAGCTGTAGTCTCTGGCTGTCTCTGGCTGACTGTCCATTGATATCGGAAACTAAGTCGGAGGCCTGGAAATCTCAGCAAATTGAGCTTCTGCTTGTGAAGTCTTAACGCTTTGTTTATGTACTTGTAATTTAAATAAAAGAGACTTTAATGCTAGATATACCAATTGTTGGATTCATGGGAAAACTAAAAAAAATTAGAGTGAAAATAAGATTACGTTTCTTTTACAATTATGTAAATCATTTGTTGAAAACTTAAAAAAAAAAATGAAAGGTGAAATGCTTAACCATGAAAGTTTCTGAATAGTTTTCTTTTTTTGGCACAACGATATCTATTTGTTCGTCTGCTATACAAGTAGTATTTAGTATAGAAAAAGTTTGTACCTATAACTTTTTTACTTAGTACCTAGTATTAAATACCTAGTCCCAAGAACTATTGTATCAAGAACTCTTGTACTTAGTACCTAATATCTAGTATAGTAGTATCAGGTACCAAGAGTTTTTTTTTACTTACTAACCAGTATTATAATACCTAGTACCAAGAGCTATATAGTACCTTGTATTATTGTATTAAGAACCAAGAACTCTTGAACTTATTATCTAGTATTATAGCACCTTGAATGTAGCATAGCAGTATCTGATACCATGAATTCATGCACCTAGATTCGAGTATGTTAATACTAAGAACTATTGGACCTAGTACCTCGTATTATTGCTTCAAGTACCAAGAATACTTGCACCTAGTACCTAGTACGTAGTATTATAGTATCTGGTACCAAGAGCTGTAGTCTCTAGTTGCTGCTATCCAGACTTGTTGTCCCTAGTAACTAATATTATAGTATAGTAGCAAGGTAGGTATAGCATACCTAGATACAGTATACCTAGAAGCAAAAAAAAAATGATACAAGTACCTTGTATTATACCAAATACTCTGCTACCTAGTAAGTAGTATTAATGTATCTAATACGAATGTATTATGCTATACGGATGGATTGCTTTGTACCGAATCTCAATGAATCTAGTAGCAGTAGATGTTGTACCTAGAGCTACTATACTTAGTACCTAGTTCCATGAACAGTTGTACCTAGCACCTAATTTCTTGTAATATATCTTGTACCTAGAGCTAATACCTAGCACCTAATTCCCAGTATCAAAAAGTCAAGTACTTAGTTATATAGTTTCTACTACTATGATAGCTATAATAATATCTACAATTAAGCCTAGTGCTTATTAATTCTTTCAGCTGCATTTTATTTTGATTTATGCTCTGCTGCGCTGTGCAGTCCATTCATTCGTGCTAATTAGCAGTTTTAATTCAATTTCAAATGAAATATAATTTCATTATTGTTGAATCATTCGGCATTGACAAAATTTGATTTAATTCCGCTTTCATATCAATGAGGTTTTATGGAATTTTATTTATGATAATTGCTCGCCACATTTTTCTCCTAATTCCTTATTTTAATTTCCATCGAAATTGATAAAAGCAAAACTGCAAATGCTATGAAGTCTGCACTCTTTGAGAGCAAATTATATTAGGACTTGCATATATTTCAATTTATTGTGAATAATTCAAATTGAAAAATATAAATTTAAATATAAAATAAAAATTGCATCCTGGCCACGTATGCGACAAACATCTGCACTTTTGCCTGCCCATTTGCAATTTTATTTAAATATTTTATATAAGCATCGCATTGATAATAATCACAAAGTGCTCTACTTAATGTACTTGCTTTCCCAATAGTTCTGAAAGCATTTTCGGATTGATTACATATTCCACTTTAATGTATGTGAAATTACGCAAATTGCGTCCACGTTTTAAGTGCAAAATCATTTTGTGCAATTCGAGAAAAAAAAAAACAAGAAAAACAACAAAAAAATGTAAAAAAGTGGGCTCGGGTGTCAGGTGGAGCTCAGCTCGCGAGCTGGCGCTGAAGCCAACTTGTCATTCATCAAACTTTTTCAATAAAACTTTTGCGCTGCTCATCGCTGGCCGAAAAACGCTGGCAAAACCAAACGGAGCTGCAAATCCGGCGCTCATTTCGCTGCAGCCGAAAGTCAAAATCTGATCATGAAATTTGTCTAGGCCGAGCCGAAACAACGTTCATGTGGACGTCCTTTCAGCGGCAATGATTGGATGAGTCTAAGCAAAAGTTTTTCACAAATCCGCTGAAGCTCACGAAGCGAGTGTTTCAATTCCATATCTGCCGGCGAGCTGTCATTGTTAGAGGTCTCTCCTCTCCATCCACCTAAATCGTACGCTCAATGAACTCAGTTGATAAGACTCGTCAAATGGCCGAACTGCTGCATGCTAGGCATTCAATTCATATAATGAGCTGAGCTCGAAACTTGGGAGTTGAGTTGTGGCAGGAGTCGAGCTCAGATGGGGCACTTCAGTCCATTCAAGAAACTTCCTATTGATTTAACAGAAAGGATTCTACTAGACTCTCTGAACTAGCCCCGATCTAAAAATGAATCGGAAGAATCTAAATCGCAGAGTTGATAAGACTCGGCCAAACTGCATGCAAGGCATTCATTTCAAATAATGAGCTGAGCTTGAAACGAAAGTAAGCTCAGATGGGGCACTTGAACCCATAAAAAACTTCCTTGAGCTATTGATGTGACAAAAAGGATTCTACTAGACTCTTTGAGCTACCACCGATTTGATACGAATCGCATTCAAGGCATTCAATAGATATAATGATCTGAGCTCGAAACTTGGAAGTTGACTTGATAAAAAAAGAATTCTACTAGACTCTTTGAGCTACCCCCGATCTGAAAAGAATCGGAAGAATCTGAATCGCAGAGTTGATAAGACTCGTCCGACGGCCAAACTGCATGCAAGGCATTCAGATATAATGATCTGAGCTCGAAACATGGAAGTTGAGTCGTGGAAGAAGTCGAGCCCAGATGGGGCACTTGAACCCATAAGAAACTTCCTTTGAAAAAAAGGATTCTACTAGACTCTTTGAACTATCCCCAATTCAATAAGGAATCGGAAGAATCTGAATCGCAGAGTTGATTAGACTTGTTCCACGGACGAACTGCTGCATGTTAGGCATTCAATTCATATAATGAGCTGAGTTCGAAACTTGAAAGTTGAGTGAGCTCAGATGGGGCACTTGAATCCATAAGAAACATCCTATTGGTTTGGCAAAAAGGATCCTACTAGACTCTCTGAAAAGAATCGGAAGAATCTGAATCGCAGAGTTGATAAGACTTGTCCCACGGCCGAACTGCATGCTGCATGAGCTCGAAACTTGGAAGTTAACTCGTGGCAGAAGTCGAGCTTAGGTGGGGCACTTGAACCCATAAGAAACTACCTTTAGCTATTGCTGTGATAACAAGGTTTCTACTAGACTCTTTGAGCTACCCCCGATCTAAAAAAGAATCGGAAGAGTCTGAATCGCTGAGTCTCAAGACAATGAATGATTTCAGTTAGTATTCGACTCAAGTGGATGATGCAGCACACAGTCTGTGTTATGTTAACATCAGTTAATCACAATCGAGAGCTGTTAGTGGCAGAGATAAGGGTTCAGGGTGGGGTTGGACGGCAGCGCATGGGCAAGGGAGAGAAATCGCTTACGCTTGGATATACAGCCCCAGGCCAGGAGCAGCTCGGTCAAAGCTACACACAAGTTCCATAGAAAAAGAGACAGAGAGAATAAGAGAACTTAAGAAAAAAGTGGCACAAAACTGAAGATCAAATGGGATGTGGGTTCGGGTTAGAGTAGAAGGGTTGACTCGGGTCGGCGAGCCGGGCCACTGTGCTTACCATTCTGTGCGTCGCTGCCCTGGAACAGGTTGCGCAGATAGCTGATCAGGCGTCGATGCAGTGGCCGATGGCGATGGCGCGAGGACTTGCGCACCGAGGACGACGACTCCTGGCCGCCGCCCTCGCCCTGTTCCACATCGTCGGGGTCGGCCGGCTCCTTGCCGCACTGCGCGGCATCCACAATGATCTCAATGCTGCGCTGTGTGCTGGACTTTTTGAGAACGACGCCACCACTGCCGCCACCACCGCCGCCGCCGCCGCCTGCACCGCTGCTGCTGTTATATGCCGCCAGGGCGCTGCTGCTGCTGCCAGCTCCCGCGCTGGTGGCAATCGTGCCAATGAGCGCATCCGTTGCCAGGTTGCCCGTGCCCGCAATGCTGCTCACGACATTGTCGCGCGAACTGTGCGCCGGCTGGTGCTGTATGATGCGACTGTGGCCCATGTTGCTCGACAGCTGGCGTGCCGCCTGCCCGCCTCCACCTCCGCCTCCGCCACCGCCGGGCAGCTCGTTCACTGTGCCATTGCTGTGACTGCCCCGATATATGAGCTCTGTTTCGTTGGACACCTGGCGCAGTGCATGCAGTCCCAAGCCCGTATGTGAGGCGCTGCTGGCCATGCCCCCAATGCCAGAGGCAGCCCCACCACCACCGCCAGCAGAGCCACCACCGCCGCCGCCGCCGCCGCTGCCATTGAGGCCCGTGTAGTAGGCGCTGTTCGGTCGTTGCGTATGCTGCACCTGTGGCCCGGCCATTGCGCACGCTTCACTTCACGCAGTGGGGCAGTGGTTTGGGGGGGCGAGTCGGGTCGGCGGCTGAGTGGTTGAGCGGTTGAGCGGGTCACCGGGTGAGCGGATCAGCAGTTGGCCGCGTCTCTAGTTACGTGTTAAGCGCCTGTCGATTCGGGTTAGTAGTTTTAGTTGCATTGCGTTCATTTTTAGTTAATTACATTTTGCCCCACTGTGCGCTGGCCTCTCTCAGTTTAGACTCTGGCTGGGCGTTAGGCGTTAGTTCTAGCTTTTGCGCTTGGCAGTCGACAGTCGCTGCAGCCTTAGCTTTAAGATCTCAACATCTGCACGGCGCCAGCGAGAGAGGGGAGAGAGAGAGAGAGAGAGAAAGAGAGAACAAAGACAAAATATCAGAAGCTTGTTGTTAATCAAAATTAATATTTAGTTATTCAGTTAGTTGACATTTCACAGCCAGCAGCATTGCATATAGTAGAGAGTGGGTGGGTGGGTGTCTGTGTGTGTGAGAGTGAGAGTAGGTTGTGCGGGTGTTGTGTGTGTGTCTGAGAGTGTTTTATCATTTCATAATATGTATATTATCATTTGATATCATTTTTTATATAGTTGAATTATTGTAAATATCATTGTAAAGCATTGAGTCCAATCGACTTCTTAATACTCGTTTGCTATCAAGAAATAGCTGAATATCACAAAATGTCAGGTTTTTTGGTTTGTTATATAAAATATAATATATTAGGTCGTTCATTAAGTAATTTCGCATTTTTTTAGAGCAATTTAAACACAATTTTTTTAATACACAAAACATTTCAACAATTTTTGTTGTCTCCATTTTGATCTAATACCTTTTACCCTCTTTCTGGCAAGAGATGAATTTCATGCTCATAAAACTTTTGATCTTTGCTGGCAAAAAAAAACGGAGCTAACTCGATTTTGAGGCCTTGATTTCAGGCTAAAATTTTTCCATCCAAAAATTTTTGCAAAAACCAGAAGCCTGGAGAACATGGTGGAAGTGGTAGCATTTCCCATTCAAGCTGCAAATGCTTTTGGCAAGGCATCAAACTTGTATGAGGTCTCGCATTATCCTGGTGAAACACTATTTCTTTTCTTTTGACCAATTCTGGCCTCTTCTGGTTAAGTGAATCACTCAATTTGTCCAGCTGATCATAATACACCTCAGAATGAATCGTGGTGTGGTCCGGCAAAAGCTCAAAATAACAATGCCCCTCATGGATCACTTTTTTGACGTTTGATAAGCAAATCACAGTCGTTAATGCGGTGAAGCAAATTTCGTATTGTAAGAACACGAGGCACCCATATGTTAAGCTTCGAAATTCATTTAATACGTTTCATATATATAGTTGCTCCTATTTTAATGAATAATTACATTTTTTTACTTTTTCATAAATTATAATAATGGCTTATATATGTATATTGCGGCTAATATATATAATAAATAAAATAGCTCAAGGCTAATTATATTTTAAAAATTATATCCTAGTCGATATATATTTTTTTATATATTATATAGTTTCATGCAATTAAATTCCATATTATGAATGTCATTACTTGATTCTTCAACGATTTATTTCCAACTTTCATTAGTCAACTAAAAAAAGTCGATCAAAGCAAGCAACGCAGCAAAATTCGAGGCGGAATCCCTCATGATGTAGCTCATTTCGTAGAGCTCATTTCAGCTCGAACTGCTAAACATTTTCTTGTTTTTTTTTTTTTTATTTTTTTATTTTGTTTTCATATTTTTGTGTTTCCTAACTGTGGTGGAAAATGGATAACAACGGCTGTGAAGATATGCTCTTCAATCCATTCTACATTGGCCCACATCCCAGCAAGGCATGCACGAGCATAAATACCGCCGCCGAAATTCGCCAATGCTCGCCGGACTGCACTGATGCTAAAGAGGTTGCCACCACGTCGGGACAGGCGTACGCTCTTCAAAAAGCTGCTGAAGCTGCAGCTGCTGAAGTTGGCCCCAACTGCGCCCCCTACCCTTGCAATGATGTCAGCAAATAGAGAAGTCATTTTGGATATAGAAAAGATTAATCAAAATTTTCAAGTTTAATAAAAGGCAATTTTGAAAACAATTGACGAATTGTGTTCTGTGGTTTGTTTCACTTGGCAAAAATTGATAAAGTTCCAGCTAGGAAGTTGCAGTACTATGAAAAACAAGCTCTTTACAATACAAATTGTTCTGTTGACCAGCAGAGTATGGTAATACAGATAGACTTATATGTTATATGGTTTGTTAATTGGGATTTGGCAAATCAGAAAATGTTTATATATATGTACTAAAAGTTTGTGAACGGGTAATATGAAGACATACAAAAAGAAACGTCAATATGAATCGCCTATGTATTCTACATATTACTTCCATTGCATTTTTGTCAATAGAATGTGGAATTTCTAAGAAAATAAAAGTTTCACATCTGCTTTTATTGCGATAGTCGAGAGCCCAAATAAACATCAATCTTTGTCTTGTCCTCAAATGCTTAAATTACATATCTTCTAAGTCTTTTTTTTTTCAAAAAGGAGATTAATTTTTTTGAATATACAAAATATTTGTAAGCTCTGGTTGCCAACTTAAGCGAGATTGATTTTGGGTTCGCTATGCTAATAATCAATTTTTTGTAACCTTTTTGAAACTTTTTTTTAAAGTTATTTCCTGATGTGATACAGAACTGAATCTAATATTATTTTAAGAAGAATAATCAGTGCTAAAAGGAGAAAAAAAAGGATCGCCATCCTGATGATCAATTTTTTGTAACCTTTTTGAAATGATACAGAGCTCAATCTAATTTTATTTTAAGAAGAATAATCAGTCTTAAAAGGAAAAAAATTGTAGAACGATAACTTAAGTGATATAGAAAATATTCATTATAAAATGGACAACGCGAGGATATAGAGTGAGCAGCGACTGTAGCTCTTAAAATTACCAAGAGCAAATGGTTTTTAGATGAACAATTTACTAAAATGAAACTTGGATTTGATGAGTTGATATCAATATCAAACTAAATATATGTAGACTTCTATATATCTATCTAACAATCCTCATTGAAATATTTAACACAAATATATATTATGCAATCAATTATGCAGCAATCGGAGTCGATTTCGCTCGGTGTTCGTTTCGACTTGGCTAAGTCGAACTGATTCGGATATTTGCTTTGCTACGGCAACTGCAAATTTAATGGGTTTGCTGCTGTCGGTAGTAATGCATCAGCATCCACAGCATCAACGTTCGACTGCTGGGCAAATTTCAATTTTGCATTGCCATAGCATCGGGGCGTTCTGTTGCGTATCTATCGAGCGTATTGCACTTGCAAATTGAATGAAGTACAAATTTATTATTTATTGATAGACTTATGCAAGTGCGCAGCGACGACGGCAGAAATACGAGCAGCAGCATCTTATAAGTGCTTATGTATGCATATACACACACACACAGGGACTATATACTATAGATGTATGCGTGCTTTCTGTAGCTCGGCACTTGGCTAAATTGCTAAACGCAACTGACTTCTTTGACAGCAGCAGCAGCAGCAGCTCACCTGGTGCCACCTGTGTGACCTTGGCCACTGCCAACTGCATCTGCAATCGCGCACTCCCACACAGCCACGCGCCCTGCATCTGCGCCGTTTACAAAATGATTTATGCATTTCAACCATTTGTTGTCGACTTTTCGCACGAAAAACAGGAACCAACAACGTTTAATGTGATTTTCTTGTTAAATGGAAACGAGCAGGTGCAAAGCGGTGCTTTTCTTAGAAAACGCTTTTCACGCGCTTCGCTGTTTTCTGTCACTTTTCATTTCTCACAAATTGTCTGCACTTACGAACCCCCATTGTTAAGCGCTTGTTCACATTTCCTTTCTTCTTGCAGTTCGACTATTGTGAATGGCAGCACGACAAGCTGGAACCGGCTTAAAGTTATCCAATTCCCGCTCACATTCGCCAAACAGCTAAACAACAGCAACAGCTATGATCAGGGTGGATCTCATTGAGTAAATGGATTTCGTTGTCCATTGAGCTGCTGCCTTGAACTAAGCAGAGCTACGGGTCGGGGTGAGTGCTTAAAGCTTGAATTGGTAATTTATTAAGAAATTGTATAAATGTCGAGGAGAGTAAAAGAGGATTTATTTTAAAATTTGTTATGCTGAAGTCTGGGAGGTTTTATAATAATATCCTCTAGGAATATTTCCTAAAGACTTCTTGCAAGAGTGTCTACAAAGTTTTCTTTTAAAGAAGTTGTCTAAGGACGTCTCCTAGGGATGTTTCCCAAGGACGTCTCCCAAGGATAACTCCTAAGGATGTCTCTTTAAGAAGGCAAGAGTATCTGCTAAAGATTTCTTCTTAAATAAGTCTTCTATGGATGTCTCCTAGGGATGTTTCCCAAGGATGTCTCCTAAGATGTCTCCTAATTCTGTCTCTTAAGGATATCTTCTAAAGTATTTTTTCCTAGAAGGTTTTTTTAAAAAGTCTCGTCGAAATGTCTGCTAAGGCTGTCTCATAATGATGTCTTCTCAGCATTTCTACTCAAGGTGTATCCTTAAAATGCTTGCTGAAGACGTCTAGTAGGAATGTGTCCTAAAGATGTCTCTTAGGAGCTTGTCCTAGGAATGTCCCCTAGGGACGTATCGTAGGAATGCCTCCTAGGGACAAATCCTAGAGATGCCGCCTAGGGATGTCTTCTAGGGATGCTTCTTGGGGATGCTTCCTAGGGATGCCTCCTGGGGTGCCCCGTAAGGATATATATTAAAGTATGTCTCCTAAGGATGTCTCCTAAGGCCGTCTCCTAGGGATGTCTTCTACGGCTGTCTCTTAGGGATGTGTCCTAAGAATGTCTCTAAGGATATTTCCTACGAATTTACGTGCAACAACTGATATACATATGTGCAACAACTGATATACATATGTATATATGAAGCTTAATGTTATCGATGATTTCAGTAGCGGCTGCACTATAGTTATCGAAACAAATTACATTTTCTTTGGTCTCCTAATCAAGTCTGTCGTTTCTTTCTCTGCAAATCAAAATGAAGTTAAACTCTAGCTTAAATTTGTTATTTAACCTATTTTCTGTCCTACCCCAACTATAAATTTGAGTCACATAATCAGTTATGATTATATATACTTAAACTTAACTCTGACTATGTTTTGTAGTCATTTATGGGTCTCAGCTGTGAGGGCTGTACATCATTTTAATTACAAGGATGTTGTCACTTTGTAACTCTCATTAGCCTCGAAATGGAAATGATATTCAGGTGCATGTAAAACATTTATTTAACCTTAGCAAATTGTCAACAAATCAAATTTGAGAACTTAATTTATTGGCATGTCGGAAACGTCGGAATCACAACGTTGCCGAGTGAAGTGAATAAAAACAAAGCATAAATATCTATTAAAATTGAATTGAAATAAATTATAGTTTACATAACAGCAGCAGAGGCTGTGGTGGCAGAGTGGAGGTAATAATAATGTGGAGAGGTTAATAGCAGAGGGGTGAATGAGTGGGGACCGAAGTGGGTGCTGGGCCATAAGCCACAGGCAAGATGCTGAAGGTCAGCAGCTGTAGCTCTCCAGCTAAGCTGGGGCGAGCAGTAGAGTGCAAGGCAAACACTTCGATAGGGAAAGGCAAAATCAACTTGACGTGAACAGAGGAAATTAAGTGCATGGCGGCGTATCAGAGAGGGCGACGAGCAACTGACGACTGTCGACGATTGCTGCCGCCGCTGCCGCCGCTGCTGCCGCTGCTGGCGTATAAAATGTCGAGGACAACAAAAGGACTCGCATACTTAGACGCACTTGAGCATATAAGAAAGGAAAGCAAATCGCTAGGAAATGAAGCTGAAATTTATTATAACAATACAGCGTAATCGCATGCGGGCTGCAGTCGTCGGCTTCACTCGGCCGGATGGCCGATAAGCGGATATGCCTTTCAAAAATGAAATAAATAATAATGAATACCAAAGGTAGAGTCGCACGGTTCCACTGCAAATTATGATGGACAAATATCTGAGCTGCTGCCGATTGATGGCACGTAGCAACAGCTATTCGAGTGCTACGCTTGCACTTGTCAAACACGGCCACGTAAAAGAAATCTGAAGTGCACTTTGTCTGAGCGCTGTGGTTTGTCTGCTGCCGGCAAATACATCCATTTCTCTCTCTCTCTTTCTCTCTCAAAAAAGTAGCAGAAAAAGAGGGGAAGAGAGGAAGGAAGAAGAAGACAGCGCAATCGTGACGTGGCACATTGAGTCGCGTCGCGTCGCTCTGCCTCGAAATATGCGCAATATTCCAACGGGAAGGTAAAAGGAAATTGGATTTTTGTTGACATTATTTTACAAATATCCGGGCGTGCAAATAGCTATAACAATGGCCGCACAGCTTTTCGTTTGCCTCTTCTTCTTCCTCTCCTTATGGGCAGTTCTGGCCAGCAAGAAACACCAACACACCAACACACACACACCTTCATTTATGCAATGAGTTATTTGCGAGCTGCTACTCAAGTACATCCGATTCAAAGTGGAAGCTCGAGCAGCATCTAAAGCTGCCTTGCCAATTTCAATAGAAATCCCAGCCATTGTGTGTGTGTGTTAGATGGCGGTAAACATATTTTGATTTTGCATAATAAATTGCTGTGTGCGCCGAGCGCAAGCCGACAGCCAAGCAGGCAGCGTTACGTACCAAATACAATCTGCTCCTTGAGTCACACGGATGCACTTTTCATACCACTTTAATATACACAGCTGCCTAGGTAGTAGCAGCTATATACCCTATGTTCTTATAGGCCATAGAATGTGTATTGAAGGTGGGACTTAGTCAACAAGTTGAGGGTATTTTCTTGATCAGTTGGAGCAGTTGACTGACTTCATAGGTGATCCTAGCTGTGATATTTGCTTGCTGGCATAGCTTAACTTAAAGCATATAGCCTTAGCAGCTAGAGATCATGATGGATCTGTCTAATGTTGGAAGCATACGATCTTCAAGTGATCTCTCTGCAAGAGCATTTGATCTACGTTAGAGCTGACTGTTCTCTTAGTTTCTCCTTACGTTTGCCTGTACTTTTCACGCTGGAGAAATTACCTAGTGATAGCTATGTTTTTATATGGAATATAATGTGTAATGAAGTCGACTATATATTTGTGACTAGTAAGATCAGTCGAGTCGAGTCAATTCTGCCCACTTTCAGCTAGCTTTTGATAACTGATTCTAGCTTTGACTTTCATCTACTGGAACTGCCTAACACAATATGCTATAAAAGCCCTATAAGCTAACGATAGACCTTTGTCTATTAGACCTTTGACAACTACTATATATTTGTGACTAGTAAGATCAGTCGAGTCGAGTCAATTATGCCCACTTTCAGTTAGCTTTTGATAACTGAGTCTAGCTTTGACTTGCATCTGCTGGCACTACCTAACACAATATTATATAACACTCCTATCAGTTAACTATCATAGATCTGTCCATACGACCTTTATCAACTACTTTATTTACCTCTACTCTACCTCTACCTCTACTCTACCATTTGATCTTCATTAGATCTATATACTTTCACTATTTACAAGAGCATTTAAACTTCGTTCGAGTTGCCTATTCTCTCGGTTTCGTTTGCTCTTGCCATTTGCCTAGCCTGGCATTGTTCATGCTTGAGAAATTGCACGAAATACCACTTAGTTTGTCGGTGCACGGGCGATGTAAACATATTCATATTTATGATGCCTTCCTCCTTCTGTTTGCTGTCAACTGTGTAAGCCAATCAAAGATACGTGTACGCTTTATTTGCCAACGAAAACAAAAAGTACACAAATATATAAATATATATATAAATATATATTCTATATACATACATATTTATGAATATATACTAGCGTGTGCCAGGCCGTCTTTGCGTTGGGTCCTATTATAATCCTTAGCATAAAGTCGATTAGAGCAAATCGATGAAAGTTTATTCAAATTGCTGGCAATTTATTTATTTTTAATTTTCTCGGAAAATACAACAGCAACAACAACAATAAGGACGAAAATTCACTGCTGACAGGACATTTAATGTCAATTAAAGAAAAACAAACAATTATTACGAATGGCTCTGCAGCTGGCAGCTTCGCTTCTGTTTGCTTTCTGTTTGTGTTGGCAAATATTTGGAAATTCATTTGAAATTTACTGCTTATCCCCGAGTCTATCATTTATGACAGCCTGGCAGATTTGTGCCAAGCAAAGGATTAGGCATAGAAATTCTAGTGAAACATGGAAGCATGATGGAGATGGAATGAAGAAATGAGATGGAAGCTTGGGGTGAGAGACGTGACTGCTGGCTAGCATATGGCTGTGCGTAATGATGGGCTGCTTGATGTTGAGCTATGTAGAAAGAGTAAGAGTGTTTTTTTTGAGACTACTAGACTAGGAGATACCTTGATCCCTGTGCTGATGTGAAATTTAATTGTTATAAATTATATAATAATGCCTCGACTTCTAGACGGACTTTGTTAAATGAAATCTTAAATTTGTTGAAGGTAATACCCCATCATAATAATTTATGTGTCATAGCACAAGTCTCTAGTATTTGAAATACGTTTTTTGCTAGTTTGGACGGATGGACGGAAGGACGGACGGACGGAAGGACGGACAGACAAACGGACGGATGGACAGACCGATAAATGGATGCACGGACGCACAGACAGACGTACATGGCTTGATCAACTCAGCTCATCGTCGTTATCAAGAAAGGATATACTTTATAAAAGATATAGAAGGTGACCCCATCTTCTGCCTATTACATGCATTTTCACAAATTCATTAAGCCTTGAACTTCAATTTAAAAGGGACTTAAAACCCAAACAGAGAATTGCTTTTGTCTAGATTATATTATAAAGATTATGCGTGCTTTATGAACAGTTCCTTAGCTCTTGCCATTTCTTGGCATGCTTCAAAGAATAAGTTCAAAAATTCTATGAATATCTTTAGTAAACATTTTTGTTTTGTAAGAGAAAGAAATATTTATATCCTGGCTAAGCGAGACACGAATCAAAGACAACTGTTTGGCTTGAAAAACAATTGAAATTTGATTATCTGAACGCTTCGATCGAAATGCCAAAAGGTTTACGCTAAATGTGTGCACTCTGGCAGCGCCAGTGGCATGTGCGAACAGCAACAAAGTAAATGTGACTTAGACAGCGTAGAGCTACGCACACGACGTGCATGAGAGAGCTAGAGCGAGAGAGAGAGGGAGAGGGAGAGGGAGAGAGGAAGGAAGAGGGAGGAAGGGGGATGCACGTGAGCTGCTGCAATCTGTGGGACACTTTTGTTCCACCCGACCACGCCCACACACACACGCTCGAGGGGCTGTTGTTGCAGTGGCTTGGCTTGTTGCCACTGCCTTTTATCATATTTCTATGCGCTGCGTTTTTTGCCCATTTATTTGTGCAACCTTTCAGGTGAACTTGCGTGGCCAATGGAGCAGTCGTCGCCCCAGTCATACTCCTTTCCCCCCTCCCCCCATTTATGAATTCGCACGTGTCTGACTGAAGAGCACGAATATCTCTTTTGGCAACAAACATAAAAACGCCAAAAAGAAACAGAGTAAAAACTCTCGAGTGGGGTTTCGCTTTCAAGTGAACGACTGTTTGCTCACTTCGCTACGTGGCTCTGTGTGGGTGGGTGGATGCGTGTCTATGTGAGCTTGACAAGAAAAACTAACAGTTATTGTGGCACAAAGTATTTTGTGGAAAGGGAGTGAGTCGCGGCGCCAACTCCTTGGACAGTTTAACCCACTGTGCTCAGGTGTTTAGCAGCCGGAAATAGCACTCGGCAGCAATAGCTTTTCATCTTAAATGAAGTGGGCTTAGCTGGCGTATGCATTACATTTCGAACAGCACTTCACAAGGATTTCGTTTGTTGCCAGCCAGATTAACATAAAAGCTTAGAATTGTGGCATTGTCAACGCAATCAGAGGATTACAACTAAGGCACAGATGTGTGTGTAAACATCTATAAGTAGAGGTAAGAGTGTGAGTGAGTGTGTGTGTGCGTAAGACTTAAGGCAAAGTAGACACGAGTTATAGTTTCTGCTTTTATCTAAGTGGGGGACTCAGAGACGTAGCTAAATTGCCTGCCTTTGGCTACCTCTACCTGGTCGTCCATCCATCCGTCCGTTTGTCTGTCCGTCCGTCCGTTTGCCTGCCATTCATTGTCAGAGAGACATCAGGTGCAAAGCATTTTCTATTTTCACAACTTTTCCTTAGTATAATTAATTCAAATGCTTTCATAAAGGCAAGCACAGCATTTCCGCCAGCCGCTGCCCTCCACTGCTAATGTACGCAGCTGTGTTATCGTTTATATGGTATTTATTTTGTGTTTTTTTCCTTTCCTTTCCTTGCCTTTCCTTTCGACTTGCCTTTTGTATTTGCTGGCACTTCTTCTAAACGGAATTGCCGGTCTGCTGCCTCCTCGCACAAAAGACCCTGGCTTTAAGCTTCGAATTCAGTGACTTCTCTGCCATTTCGTGCGATTACACAACGGAACAGCAATTAACAGGCAGCTTGAAACAGAATCGAGCTAGCCGCAAGCTGATGCTAAGCTGTGCGGTCTAGCCGCGGCCACAGCCATTGCTCATTAGTATGCATTGATAGTTGCTCGGCCTATCGGCGGGCTAATGTAATTGAAAGGGATATAAAAATTAATTTACGACCTTTGCACGCGCACCGATTGCAGCGGAACAGCGCCAAAGAGCGATTTGATTACACATGTACGCAGCGGACATGCTGCGTATGCGTAATGCATAGCAGCTCCAAGCAATGGCAGGCCTCTAGCCAATATAATTAATGTTTTAAGATTAAAGATTCTTTCTTTTTTCCATTTTAAGAAACACTTTCCAAGTTGCTAACAAAATGTTGGAAAACTGTTGACTGAATTGCCATTGTTAATGGGCTCAGGGCATAATGCTTTTGTGCAAATTTATGTAATAGGCGGAAAGAAGGCGTGTCAAGCTACATCTATTCTTGAGTCTAGTCTGAGTTGATCTAACCTTGTCTGACTGTTTGTGTTTTCGTCTGTCCTTTTGTATGTCCGTCCGTCTAGTTCTCCTTTCACTCTTTCGTCTATCCAATTAAAATTTGAAAAATGTCAGGTTGTTTCAGTTCAGGGTATCTCCTAGTCGTGCAGACTCTAGCTGAGACTGTTTTTTGTTCCTTTTACTTTCTGTAGATCCTAAATAGGTCTGCAAGTCTTTGAGATACTCGTTTTAACCCCTGCTCCAGCCTGCATATACGAAGAGAAGTACTGCGAATCATTCTGTTCTACCTATTACTGGCAATACATTTTTTTTTTTCAACAGAATTTGTGATTTCCACGAAAATAAATTATAGTGAATAATAGTTTCTACATGAAGAATTTCAGAGTTTGCAAAGATTTGTGGCCTTGATAGTCGAGAATCAAAGCAAGTTTTAATCTTCGATTTTTCTTTTAAAGTTTGAACTAGAAATTTTCTTAATGTACTGTTTTCTTGAAAAAAGCTTAATTTTTTGGTATACACAAAAATTTTGGTTTTTCTAAGATTTAATATAATTTAATTTAAGCTGAATATCCTGGAGACAAATGTTTGGGCAACCTTTTTTGAAAAGATTTTTTTTCAACAATTTTTTTAAAATATTTCCCAAAAATTATACAAAACCCCAACTTGCTTTAATTTAAGAAGAATAACACAGAATTCAATAGCTAAAATTGTGGAACGATAGCTCGAAGGATGTAGAAAATATTAAATATAAACAGGGCACTGTAAGGGTGCGCTATACCGACAGCGCGCAGTGTATAACGAGAGAACAATTCATTTATGTCAAGTGGTAAAGCCTTTCTATATATATGTGTGTATATATATATATTATTTTGGACATGTTCTTCAAACATAATTGAACTCGTGCTATTTATAGAGCGTCCACTTCGGTTCGTTGCCCCGTGCATAACTTTTCCGCTTGTCCTTGCTTTAAAATAGGCAAAAAAAAAAAAAAAAACAAGCGAAATCAGATCCTGGCGCCAGCCACCACTCGTCGCCGCTGCTCTTCAATTCCCAGCTCAAGTGTTTCTCCAGAAATTGAATTAAATTTGTGTATGAATAAAATACAAAAAAATGAGGGAAGAGAAGCCCAGCAAAAACAAGTTAATGCATGACGACAAGTGAATGCTCTATCTGAGGTATGAGTCTAGGAGTTTCTGCTCTCTATCTTGAGGGAATTTATTGTGGGATATGTGATATATATGATATATACATATGAATGCTCTCATTTATGTTGTTGCATATTACATGACAAATGCAGCATGCCCCTCGAAGGACTTTATATGTGTGTAAAAAAGGTTTGTTCGCTGTCGCCAATGAGCAGATGAGCAGGTCGTTCAGCAAAATCAAAATAGCACAAAATGGGAATGAAAATGAAATTGAAGTTGGCCGAGTGCTATAAAATCAACAGCAACAACAACAACAACAACAGCAGCAGCGAGAGCTGGGCTAGGGTTACGGCAGCGTCAAACGAAAATAAAGCACTAGACACGAAGCGGAGGAATGCTGCAATCCCAGTCCCTGGGCCAGCCCAGTTTGGCGCAACGTGTTGCTGACATGGTGGGGGGAGGGCGCTTGCCGTTGACAGCGTTGACTCTGGCTGCGATGACCATGAAATGATAATGACGTTCATAATGATGATGTTGTGACTCTGCCTGTAGCTGAGGCCAAGCCTCGGCCCATGGCTCCAGCACCAGCCCCAACCACTGGCCCCACAGTTCGACGCTGGCAATTTGAATGATGCTAAACTGTTGTTGGCGTCGTCGTCGTCGTTGTTGTTGAGTTTTATTGCCGCTGGCTCACATATTTTGCTGGCAATGGCTCCTCAAAATGAAAACATGAAACCAAATTAAGAAGAACACGAGACCTAAGCGGAGACAGAGACGTTGCCGCCCCGCTGCTGGCTGGAGCCGGAAATGGAGACAGAGACATGGCATACGAGCCCGGACCCGTGCCCGGACCCGGACCCGGAAGCGCCCGGTGGTAGGCCTCAAGATGCTGCTGCTAATGATAGCATAGAGCGCAGCCCAGCATGCAAAGCAATGCGTATACACATGAATATATATATGTATGTGTATGTGTGTGTGTGTGTGTGTGTGTATGGCCAGTTGGCTCTAGCTGCGGCTGGCCATTAAGCAGCGACTGGCGATGCTGTCTGTCCGGCTGATGTCATTCCGTGCGTTGATGGATTCGAGTAATTTCTTTATGCCGCTTGCCATTCGGGCCGCTGCCGCAACATAAATTGAAGCTGGATTTAATTACAGCCGCCGTCGCACAGTGGCACACCAAAGCGATAAAGGATGGACGTCTCCCTTGACTAATGCTTGAAAAATCATAATTTCTATCAAACTGATTTCGATTTAAGTATTTCGAGGCATTTCGTCTTCGTCTTTAAATATTTTTTAATGCGTCTCATACGAGGCATTGCCACAGATTTGAGGCGCCTCGACAATTATTCAAGTCATGCAGCTGCGCTCCCCAGCCGCCAGGTGGCGCTTCAGTGCTAATGTGTGTCACGACCTCAGCAGCGCCAGTCGCAAAATTGTAATTTCTAATTTCAGCAACGCTGCACGGCATTTATTAAACTCGCATTTCAGCAGATCTTCAGCTTGTATTAGACTAAGATGCACGTGATATACACTGCGCCTCATCAGGATAGCGCAGCCTTCACTATCTCCCTTAATGTTGAATATTTTCTATATCGTTCCAGATATCGTTCTACACTTTTTTCCTATTGAACTCTATTATGTTATCTTTAAAGTGAAAAAACAATGAGCTCTGAAAAATTCCAGAAAATATTTCTAAAAATTCTTTGAAAAAAAGGTTACAGAAAATGGTTGCTAAAAGTTGGTCATCAAATTCAATTGTTGATATCTCGCTCAATTTGGCAACTAGAGTTACCAAATTTTTATTGTAGTTCATAAATATGATATTCGTTAAGAGAAAATTTAATTTAGCAAGAAATATACTTTAGTTTTTTAAGGAGAAATCAAAGATTGAAGCAGTTGAAGTCAAGTCTTTACTAAGATTTGTTCAAGTACTCAGCTCCATTTCTATTCTGTACTCTCCAAGGATATCAAATCCTCTTTTAGCTAAATTTAGATTTCTGTTTTTAGTTTCACTCCTCTTCTTTTTGGGAGGGCTCACAACTGGCCGTAATTGGATGTGAAACGTGGGGTTAATTGGCAGCAGGTGCTAATCGATGGGCCTGAGCTCGGCCCGAAAAGCACTTCACGCAAACATCAAGCATTTCTTGGCTTGGGCTTGAGCGGCAATTTGCAGTTGTCACGTTTTGCACCTTGCTTACTTAATTACTTAATTGGCTATTAGCTAATGGCAGAGGTGACCGATGGGCGTGGCTGTTGGTGCAGCTGTTGCACAAACATACGCATAAAGTGCAGCCGGCGCGGCCTAATTAAAAACTTAGCTCGACGCGTGCAAATTGCTTGCATTTTGCATATGCAACGAATGGCCGTGTTGCATGTTGCACGTCGCTCGTCGCATGCCACAAATATGCCGCACAGCCACAGCGCGGCGATAAATTTAATGCAGCTGCAGCAATCAGATATCAAAATCCATCAACTGCTCGCCTCTATGCCCTAAAAGCCTGTTCAATGAATATTACAGCAAGCATACGCTGGAAATGTGAGCAGGGGGTATGTTGGATACGTAGATACCATACGGAAAATAATATAGCTAAATAATATTTGCAGTAGATCAAATAATATAATAATATAGTATTAAATATTATATGAACTAAAAATTAATAAATAAACAAATAAAATAAAAAGTAATACAAAGTCTATATTCGCTAGCTAATGGGATTTCAGTCAATATATTCCCTCCAGTCAATAGGAACCCTCCTTTTTAGATCAGTTCTTCAAACTGTTTTCTATGTAGCAGATTTTGGTAAATATCACTTGACTGCTTAATATTTGTTGAAAAATTTGTAGTGTCTTTAGTTAGTAACTGATTTAATTGTGGTAAAGCTGAAGAAATCTACAAAGAACCTATCGCATTGCTCAATTCTTGACAATGGTAAAGGCTGGAATTATTAAAATTAGATATATATTTTATTTTGAATTTTCAACTCATATATATAAAGACTCACTTAAAAACATTACCAAAGATTTTTATTACTTGCATATTAATATTGAAAGATTAATTTAATCACCTTACAATCGCTGAAAACGTAAGATTGGAATACAATTGGAATAGCACATGTTATAGAGATGCTATTATTTATTTACAACTCGATATTTTCAGCAGCTACGCAGAAGATAGAAAACTCAACAGTATGATCAGACTATATAGACCAATAAAGAATTTAAAACTAGTGTTAAACAATATTGGTTTTGACTATCTATATGTATAGGGGTATTCCGACAATTCGCTCTGCTACCATTTCCAAATCAAGCTACATCAAAAAACAAATTTTCAAGGAGTGGTTGACCATCTCAATCGATCAAGAGAACATGTAAGAAACAAATGTTTATGCCCAATATATTCACATATTACGAATATAATGCATACTGTCTAGCTTTAAGTAGTTGTAAAGTTTTACATTGGAGTAATTTCCCCAAAACATTTTAGTAACTCCATATATCACTTTCTAGTCACACCCCTCCCTCCACAAACCAAAGCTAAAAATCAAATAATGTGTGAACTTTAAGCCTTTAAAAATTTAAAGACCCACACAGCAAATATGTGAATATAAATTGTCAATCATAATAATCGTGTAATATAATTTGACATGTGCAAACAGTTCGTCAATTGACTTTGTGCACCTGAGCGTATACGTAATATTTGCGCATAATTCAATGCGGATTATAATTGATCAGATTTGCGGTTAATTAGCTGATTTGCCAATTAAGCACAGTTATTTATTGAAAGTGCACAATTAGGGTGTGCAGTATGTGTGAGTGCACGACTAGCAGATACCCTGCCTAGCTATAGATAGCCTGCATAGGTTTTTCCCTCTCCAAATTGATATGCTGAGCCCTAAATAACAATTTATTTTCATAGTCTGCAACTGGCACTTAAATCCTTATAAATTGAGACTGTGTAAATTGGCTGAGATATTGAAATTTGATTGCTTTGACAGTTGCTGTGAAATGCCAAGCAAAACAATTGCCATTGAGAAAATGTCAACGAAGGGTTAAGCTGACAAATTGATAAACGAGTCGAATGAAAAGTGCAGAGCTGATAGCTGATAGCTGCAGGGCGCACCGCACGGAGGCGCCACCCGCTGAGCTCGTTGATTGACTGCAGTCAACAGTGGCCGAGGCAAGGCAAAGCTTCAACTTTTTAATGCATCGCTTTCAATTAGCAGAGGCAAACTTGAGTTAATATACTTACTTACTTACTTTAATATATATACTCTCACGCTCTCCTCCCTCTTTTTCTCTCTTTCTCTTTCTCTTTTCTATATATATATATATGTTATATATAATCAAATGCCAATTAGCTGACATCTTCAGGGCCCAGCCCAGTGGCTGCCACGCATAGCATGATAAACAGTCAGAGTCCAATAACAATGTGGGCAACAGAATGGACGATACCTAATTAGCTGGGCCAAGCGGCGAGCAGTTGTCCTTGCCACATGTTGGTTGGCCTTCGTCCAAGTGAATTTGCTTTCTTAGAGCACTGTCTGTGTGTGTGTGTGTATGGAGTGTGTCTGTGTGTGTGTGTTGCGCACGATTCGCACACATTTCTGGCTCATTGATTGCGACAACGCTCCGAACAATGGCCAGCAAAGTGTCAACTTTTGGAATTGATAGTTACAGATACCAACACATGAATGACTTTTGGCCATTCCCCAATTTTGACACCCCACACACACACACACACACACACACATACACTTGCACACACACTGCTGCAACAGTTTTATAATAGATAGCACAACAATACAGCTTTCTCTTAAGATTGCAAAGAAAAGATACGAATTAGTAGAGCAAACGTATCGATGACAGCATCGCAAAGTCATCGATCGCTATTTAGCTAAGTGTTGACAAGAGTTTAGATATGGCATATATAAAGCATGTGGTAGATGAATGTGGCTTTAAGGAAGGCAGCACTGAGAACTTAAGGAATGCCATTTGGTTAGAGCTGCAAATCGATCGATTCAACTGATTTAATGCGTTGATTAAAAGGCTAAATAATATACAAAAATTAAATAAAAATTTATTTTCCTAAAAAAAACTATTTCAATAAAACTAAATGAATTAATAAAAAAATATATATATTTGTATGTTTGGCAATTCAATTATTTTTTTTTTTTTATAAATATATGAGATCATCAGCCAATGTATTTTTAGTGTTTTAGTTTAAAATTTTCATAGTGTTTTAAATTTGGTTTAGTTTTTAGTATAAGAAAATTCGTTTTTTTTTCTTCAATATTTATGTGAAGGAACTTTTACGCTCTTCTTTAATCTCTCTCCTTTAAAGTATAGACCATGTCATATAGTATTATAATACTTTCAGCAGAAATTTCTACAATTGTTTGATGCGCTGTATTTTAAGTGAATCTATATATCAATATAAGAGAAAATCCATCGATCTACCCCAAAAATAATGTCCTTTGATACTATTGTACACAGTGAGCCTTTGCTCATTTTTTGGTTATCAAAATATTCACAACATTTCAAGATATTTTAAAACTTTGAAAAAGGAATGAAAGTAAATTTTTAGACTTTAAAATGAATTGAAGCGCATTGGAAGAAACAAGATATTTTATTCTTCTTTTTTCATTTTACCAATTTACTCAACTTTGAATGCTATAAAGTATAGCAAGTATATAAAAAAGATGAAAGTATAGGAGATATAGGCTTTCCAAAAAAAAAAAAAAATAAAAGTATATACTTTATTACAATACATTCCTATTTTTTTTTTTTAAACATTTTGGGTTTAGGTCTTCTGACACATTTTCCATTAAATTATTATACATTTGTTATAGGGCTTCCATAAAATTCTAAATTTTTAATACGCCTTTGCTGCGATTGTTGGTTGTAACAGCTCTACTTCTAGTGCCCAACGTTCGCCCAAAAAACTTTGCTGCGCACTACTCTGACACACTCAAAGTCCCATTCACAATAGCAGCAAGAGCGGCAGCTAATCGGATTGGTAGTGGGAACCTTTTAGGCAGCCCACGTTATGCGTGTGTTGGCAGAGTTGTGCGCTAATGCCCACGTAACGCTCGGCCGGCTCATCTCTTGTCGCATAAATACATATTGGCTGAGGCTATTCTTTGGCTGGCAGGCGGGACGTGTGTGTGGCTCGGCAATTGAATTATTCTGCATCAGCTGTGCGAAGAGGGCGAAAGTAGAGCATCAAACGCCTCAGCTCAACGCCTTGCAGTTGGCCATGTAAAGTGGGGCCGTGGGGCGTGGTCATGTGGCTGCCTCACCTTCGCAGCGTTTTGGGGTGCGTCTAAGGGTTTATGTTCGGGCTTTTGGGTTTTTGCATTAATCAAGTGCTTAAATGCCTAATGCAGCATTTTTGGACTGAAAAGTCGTTGGCATTGCTGGCGATGCGTGAAATCGGCTTTTCGGCAGCTTCCAGATCGGGTTGGGCGCTGGTTGGGTGTGATGGTGACAGCAGTATACACACACACACAGATACATCAAACAATTTGGCTTAAACGGCGGCTCATTTTAAATTAATTGCAGACGGAGAGCGAAGCGCCAGCAGCTTGAATGAATAATTCGACTTTATTGATTTCCAGCCCGTGCACACACACACACACGCCAAGCAAACAGGCAAACAATTTACAACATGATACATTGTTCGTCCTGTGTCCCTGTGTGTGTGTCTCTATGTTTTTGGGCTAATCCTCAGACGCATACCTACTAATACCCATTGGTATTTGAGACTAATGACAGAGATGAACAGAGCTTTGACGGCCGCATGGCCGCCACACGAGTCAACAAACAAAAACAGAGGCCAGCCCGAGACTGAGGCGGCAGCAAGATAATAATAATGCCGAGAGTGAGAGGGAGAATGGGAGAGGGGGAGAGAGAGAGAGGGAGCGAGAGGGAGAGGGTGGCAGGCAGTGAGTGCGGGATTAGAATTTGCGCAGTGGCCGTATTATTGATTACGGATCTGGGCTTTAGAGCCGACATAGCGCGCCAAAGGCAATTAACTTCGAATTATGAATAAGAGAAAGATACTTTAGCTCACTCGAGTGCACCCTGAGCCCTCCCCCTACCCTCCCACCCCACCCCCCCCATATACGTGCCGCTGACAGCTTGCCAAATGTGCTCACATTTGTTTCGTCGCATTTCACACTTGGCCTTTCGCAATTTGCAGCTGCAACTTCGGCCCCATCTTGATGGGGACACGGACACGGCCCCTCTACTACACCCCGCTCAATGCTGTCCAGTGCTACGGCGTAGTCGACGCAGCGGCTCCGCCGGGACATCAGCTACCATGTAAATTATTTAAACTCTAAAGATGCGAGCATCAGGCAATTCCCGGCCCGGGGCACGTGCCCGAGCCAGGTGCGAGACTGGAGCTTGGATGCGAGCGAACGTGTTGACGAGCCCGAATGAGTTGCCAACTCCAGGCCGGGCCCCGGCGACAGTTGAGGCGGCGCGAGGCCAAGGGTTGGCAGCAGCATGAATATGCATAAAGCGTAAGGTGGTTTTCGCATGAATTAGTTATGAGGCCTATAACCGTCGTAGTGCCCGACCAGCCCGACCAGCCCTGACGTCACAAAAGCTTTAATATAATTAAGCCCAAAACAAAACAAAACCAAAGAAAGGCAGGCAGGAAGGCCAAGAAGCGCGCTCAGACAACGAGGGCAAAGGTAGCATATCATTTTGATTTTTTGATTTGTTCACTTTTCACCCAAGAGCGCGGGCACGACTGCCCAATACCCTGGCCAATACAATTGTCAGCATAATTTATCGTACTTGAAACTTGTTGGGCAATGAAATTACTATGCAAATGGGCTGAAGTAACTTCATCAATTTTTACGACTCTCCTCCAACTACTCGCGCTGGCGATACCCTGCAAACGTGACTCAATATGAGTGCGCCAATAAATGTGCTACATATATATTTATATTGTATATATGTATATATATGCGTAGCTTATTTGTAAACATGAATATGTCTCTCTCGCGCGCGTGTGTGTGTGTGTGTGTGTGGAATATGCAAAATGTTGTCATAAATATAACAGAAAAAGCTGAAAGCTAAAGCAGACTGACGGACGGCGCGACAGCCGGAATGGCAGACGGACTGGCAGACAATCAGTTAGTCGACGGCAGGCATGTTTGCTGCTGTATGGCAAATTGCACTCTGATAGAAACACAGACACACAGAGAGAGGGAGGGGGAGAGAGAGACAGACAGAAAGTTTTGCAAATCAATAAGTTACCATCAAATGTTCTCTATATGCTAAGTTTACAAACAATATATGTATTTACCTACATTGATATTGCACATTCAGCTCATCTTTAGTGATTATTATTTGCTATTGTTATTCATATGAAATAATAATATACATACTCAATTGTATTTTTTTTATTATTTGTTATTGTTATTCATTATAATAATGATAAATAATAATACAAATAATCACAGTCAATTATATAATATTTATTTTTGTATTATTTTCTATTATTAATATGAAATTATTAATAATATTCATAATATTTACATTCAAAAATATTATATATTTTTTATTTTTTTTTTTTTATTAATATTTATTATTTGATATTGTTCTTCACATTGAATTATGTATAAAAATACTAATATTTGCAATCAATTATAAAATATATAATACTAATCTGCCTTTAAGATCTTTTCTGTAATTTTTTATATTTTTTTATTGCAATTAAAATGTTTTTAAATATATTTAACAATTATTTTATAAATGTAAACTAAATGTGACTAGCTAAGGTTGTCACTTAAGGCAGCATTTTTATAGCAACTACTGGAGTTTTTTCAAAAAGTATATAAGAGAGAAGAGATTTTGTCGAAAGAAAAAAACAAATACCCTTAAATGAGGTAAAATATATATAAATGCTTAAAAATTTGTAATGTGCAAATATGTTGAAGGGAGACTTTTGCTTCTATTAAAAAATTTCCTTATAAGTGATTGCGCCTGTTAGCTGTCAGATGGTATATTATTTTTATTAAATTGATTTGTTGGACTTGTAATTTGTTGAAGTAATATATAGGACTCAAATACTTGAAATTGAAAAAAAGTGAAATATAAATTGAACGAGCTTTTGGCTCAGACAAGAATTGAGCACAATCAGTTGGAAGCTAAAGAAAATACAAATTTTTCAATAAATTTTATAATCCCAAGTGACATTTAGACAGCTTGAAAAAGTGTTCTGAAAACAAGCATTTTATTATATATATATCGATAATTGCATTATATCATTTTATTATATATATCAAAAATTGTATCATATCATCTTATTATATATATCAATAATTGAATTGGCTGCTTATTTGCTCATCTATAAAGAATTCATCTAAGTTTTTGACCCACTTACAAAATTTCTATGTGCCTGAAGTGAAAGCTCACATTACAATCTATGCCTTAAATCAACTATTTGCTTTCTGATAAATCTCTAATAGCCATCAATGTAAGCTGACTGCGCGTAGAGAAGATGGAATAAAAATTAGCATTCAATGCAGTCAATAAACTGTGTAATTGCTGAGTTGAGTCGCGCCCATTGAGGGGCATCGACGAGCTGCGGCACTTGGCAAGGCGACTTGGCGACATTTGGAACTGGGCTGGGCAACAGGCTCGCAGCTCTTGCTCAATTGAACGACTAACGAGTGCGAACGGAACGCATATGCAAATATTGCTCATACGCACCGAGGTGCGGGCGGCAGTGGCTCGAGGGTCGTGACAGGCGCGTGACACGTCTGTGACAGCGCTGACAAATCAGCGCAGCAGCAGCCAAGTTTGCGAGGAATGCCTGACAGCTGAGAGAGCGGGAGAGAGAAAGAGGGAGAGAGGACGAGCGACAGTTGAAGTTGAGGTTGGAGCTAAAGTTGAAGCTGTGACCCAATGGGGGGTCGCATACGTTCTACTTAACCCATTATTGACAGCGCGACGGGGGGCGCCTGATGCTAAATTTAAATGCGTTCGCAGCAGCCCGGGCCAAGTCGCGCGCGACCTGGCGCCGTGGGTAGGCGCACATTTTATTTTAATTAAATGCGAAAAACTTTTTCTTTTTCAAGCCCAAATAGACCGAAATGGCAGACCTTCTTTCTACCTGAATGGGCGTGCGTGAGTGTGTTTGTGTGTGTGAGTAATTAGACGGGCTCTAGCACGTTGTCGTCGGTGGCTTCTTAGCGCGCCCGAAAAATTATTACCCGTCAAATGTGTCATAAATTTTTTGGGGCTGCCAACGTGCCTTGGCTCTCGTTGCTCGTTGCTCGTTGCCCGTTGTCAGGGGAGCAGCTAAGCAGCTGAGCAGGTGGCCCGTGGTGGGGCGCATCGGAAGTCAATGGAGCGTCGTCGTCGTCAACTCTCTGGCGACCAACTAAGACAAACGGCCGTGCGTTTTGCACCAAGTCAAAAAGCTCTCAAATTCAGCTCGACTAAATGTATTTTTTGGTTTATTAATATATGCAAGGGAGACGCGCGCGGCATCACGACGCAGAGATACCCTATTCATTAAGTGTACTACGATGTGATTATGCTTGCTCGTCAAGAGTTGAGCCGGACTGGGCTCACTTTGTTAATTAAGATTTATTCATTGCTTCCAGTTAAAGTTGGCTTTGCTCTGGCATATCAAAGGCCAGTTAGTTCCAGGAATTGAAATTTAGTTTGATGAGATTTTCATGAATTCGAGGTTTTCCCATTCTGAGTTTTCACTGATATTTTTAGGCTTGGTGTGTGTATACAGTGCTGCTTATTTGTTGAGGTTTGCAAAAACGTGCTGAGATTTTTGCTCCTCTTTTTAATTAGATTGATAATGATTTAATGAACTTTGCTTGTTTTGAAAATTGCATTTCTATATACATAAATTAAAAGGAATTTATTGAAATTCCATTGAGTTAGTTATAATAAAGAGTGAAGGTATTTGTGCCAAGGAAGATCATAATTTTGAGTCTTCTTTAATCATTAAATTTGTCGAATTTGTGATATATTTTTAGGTCATTTGAATAGCTTTGAGAACTTTGTATATAAAAAAATTTATATATATATATTGAACAGAGTTAATCTGTTTTTATGTTAAAATTTAAAGCAATTGTGGTTTTTTTTAATTAGGCTACTTTTTAAATAGCTCATTTAGATGGCTATATTAAAGCTAGTCCAAAACACCAGAATTCGGAGAATAATGTAAAAAATGTTCTCTGTAATTCTCTAACTAATTTGTTGATATAACACAATTTAAATAATTTTAATTAAAATTTATTTTCTTTCTGAATTTTTTATCAAGCTTATTCAGCTGCAGTTGTATTCAAAAAATGAGAAGCATATATACTAGGGTGACCACATGGACCTCAGGCCTTTCCGGCATTAGACTTTGGAGGCATTGGTAACTTTTACGCTTCTCGCAAAAAGGGAAAATTCACTAGTTATTTGGCTCACCAATTAGACAAAATTCTTCTTTTCAAAATTACGATTTTTTAATCAAAACAGTAGAAAACCGGGATATGTCCCGGAATTCCAGGACGGATGGCAATCCTAATATATAGTCACTAACATATTAACAATGAATGATAAGCTCTAGCTCAGCTCAACCTTTCGTTTTAATTAGCTTTTTTAGCCTTTTTACCTTTATGGCACTCACTCGCACTCTAATATATAAGGAATATTTCTTATTAAATGAATTTTTAAAACCCAAATATATATACAAACGATTTCTTCTAAAATTTCAAGAGACTGTGATTTTCTTTAAATTTTTTTCTTGTTTTTTTTTTTTTTTTTTTGGGTAGAATTGTTGTTAGGTAGAAAAGTTGGGAAAAAAACCCAAAATATTTAAATATTATTATAAAATATTAAATATAATTATATAATATTATATATATATATAATAATTAATACTAGAATTTTTCGGTTATAGCTTTTCTCATTCTAAAATTTCACATATAAATATACATATATCTATCAGTATTTATATGCTCTGACATATGAACAAATTGTGTTGGTAATCTGATAAGCGCTAGCTCAGTTCACACTGATGTTCTAATTAGTTCTTTTTTTCACTTCACATGCCTCTCTTTCTCTCTCTCCCTTTCTCTCTCTCTCTCCCTATATAATCCTTACTTAACGCATATTCATATTCTATGACAATTTCTAAAATCCCTAGCTTATAGCTAGTGTGACAGATAGAGATAGGAAGACCACGCTTAACTTTCTCTTATTTTTGTGAATTTTTATTTAAGCAGAGTTAAATGTTAGCAAGATGCCCAACATATTTAAATATAATTCAAAATTTGTGTGTGTTTTTTTTCTCACATTTATTTAATCTGCATGAAAAGGGGCTGAAATAGCGTTGGACTTGTCTGGTGGGTAGCGTCTGCTGTTGGCACAGTTGGAGCAACTGCCGCCGCATATGTGTCAACGACTTGGTCAACATTAAAAGCTTTGCGCCTCGTTCTGCGTGACCTCCTGCCGCGCCTTACCCACCCTGCGCGTGTGTAAGTGTGTGTGTGTGCATAAGTGACTGAGTAAGTGCGTCAGCGTGTGCGTGTGTGCGTGTGTGTGTGAGGCAGCCGTTGAGAGGTTTACATAGGGTGAGGCATAAACTTTGTAAACTCGGCATGTTCGTTTAATCCTTTGCCGTAAGTAGCTGCCATAATATGTGAAATCCTTATGGAATTTAATAAGCTTACGCCTCGCAGCCCCTGCACTCCCAGAAGCCCATTCAAAGACTATATAAAGCACACAGAAGGAGAGGAGAAGAAAAAAACGTGTATATACAAAATTAAATGAGTATTAGCCCAGCTGATGCTGCCAGCCAAGTCGAAGGACGTTTCTTTTCCTTCTTTTTGACCGATTGTCAGGGTATGCAAAGCCACAAGCCAAGCAACCGCTCGAGGAGTTTTTGGGCATAAATATCGAAAGTTAAGAGCAAAACAAAATGTATGAGAATCGCAGAGAGAGGTGAGAGTAACCAAAGTTTCTTCCCTTACAGATCGAAGTCCTTGAGCGAAGTTGATCTGCTTTAAATACAGTTGCGCCAGCTTCTGTTTCCTTGTTTGTTTGTGGCAACTTTGGGGGTGGGATGGGGCAATGGGGAATAGTCGAGTTGCTCTAACAAATCGTGTTGCAAAACTTATGAAGAGTTTGGCGCGCCAAGTTGCGAGCTCCACTCGAAGGAATGACAACAATTACTTATTTAATTTGTGTATCTCTCGCGCGGCTCTGCTGCTGCTCTGTGCAGTTGATGTCCTGCCACTCAGTCCTTGAGGCCCGCTGCGAGCGCTTTGCTGTTAAATGTGGCCAATGTAGCGCATTTCCACAGATAGAAGGGGGCAAATGGAGAGAGGGGTGGGGGCGGGTGGGGGACTGTAGTGAGGCCAAAGTGTGGTACATGGCAATTGTTTAGCCCTTTGCACAAAAAGTTTTCTTATTTTCGCGCCTGCTGCTGCATAGTTGTTGCTCGTTGTTTGCCATGTTGTTGCTGCTGTTGTTGTTGACGAGGCTGCTGCTGCTGCTGCTGTTGCCTCTTGGGTGCTTTATTACAATTTAACTTTTCTTTTATTGCAACGTTTTTGCCTTTGCGTTCGCCTGCGGCTAACCAAGTAACCAACACACAGAGAGGGTCCCAGGCCCCAAGCAGCCAGCCCCGAGCCAAACAAAGGCTCGCCATGCCGGATGCTGGCCGCAGACACTGACTGACTGGAACTTGGGTCTGATTATGTGCCATGTGTGTGTGTGTGTGCGAGTGTGTGTGTGAATAGCAACAGCTCGGCTAAAGCTCATTTTTATGCTGCCTTCAGTTTCATTTTGCGCTTAAGATTTTCCGACCCAAACTTCGAATCGGCCGCCAACTGGCCCCAACGCCGACCCCCAGTCTCTCAGCCTCGGCCTCGGCCCAGCGTATGCACGTTAGGTATGTGTGTTATGGCTTTTCTTTTATTTTATATGTATTTTACTTCATTTCACTGCTGATTGCTGCTCATACGCCCGCTGCCACCTACCTAGGGGGTGGGGGGCGGGTGAGGTAGCTTACAGAGCAGCCGCTGTATTTCCACTTCTTGGCTCATGCATATTTGAATGTCCCTTAAAGGCACTTCAGTTCTTTTGCTGTTTCTGCTTATATTCCACTCGCTGTTGTTTCCATTGTTGTTGTTGCGGCTGCGCTTTGTGCGGGCAAAGCCGGCGGCTGTTTAGTGTGCCACACACACACACACACACACTCGCACACACACTCGCACACACACACGCTCAGTCGTCGCTCGTCCCACCATCATCATCAGAGTTGACGGCCGCCATTGCCGTAGTCGCCGACCTTAATGGTCAGATGTGTCTGTGTATGAGTGTGCGAGTGTGTGTGTGTGTGTGTTGGTGTGTGTTTATGTGTATGCCTGGAAATGATTTCTTAAACTGCAATTCATGCTCTGCAATTGCGATGATGGCGCGTTTTTATTGCTCGGCCTGCCCGCACACATCCACGAAAAAAAACCAAGAAAAAAAAAAGTGGAAGGAAGAAGAAATTTAATCGAGTTTATCACATTATTTTGGCCAGCCTCCAGCGAGTCCTGCACGGCCGGAGGCAGCACTTAAGACGTGCTTATTAGGCTCTATTAGTAATAATTGCACTACTGAGTCAATTTAGGTATCTTGTGCAGATTTTCATATCATCATCAGCATCGGCATCAGCATTGCCATCACGATTAGCCTTATGCTTGGGCCGCAGGTAGTTGACTTTCGTAGCGCCCGCCCATTAGGATATAACTGACCCAAATAAGGATAAATACGACGTAGTCGCACGGCATTCGACTAAATGAATTAACAATTCCGAACTCCGGCCGAGTTCAAAAACCTTTGAATTAGATAGAGTCTGGCTGCTAAATGGAAATAGGCAATTGCATCTTTAATCAACTCTCAGTGTGGCCTTTTCTTGACCTATCACACACACATCCACACACACTCACATTCTTGAATAAATGAAAATTGTGCACATTCATAGCTGGCGCTTAAGTGTAGCCGTAGACGTTATGGATGTGGGCAGAAATTTGACTCGTCTGACCTTTTGCTTTTGCGGCCAACTCAATTTGAGACAGGCTATCTGCCGCCTTGTCTCTCGCTCACACACACACACTCGCTCTCTCTCTCTTTTTCTCTAAAAGGCCGGAACAGCAAATATTTTAGCAGCACAAATTGAGGAAGGACAAGGGACGGCGAGGGACAAAGTTAAAGATAAACAGCAGACATAATACGCGTGAGACAGAGAGAAAGAGAGAGAGAGAGGAAGAGAAAGAGAGAGAGAGATGGGGAGAGAGTATAGGTGAGATATGGAAATATCTGCAACAATAAACAAATTTTTTATGCCAAAATCGCAAAACAAGTCGAAATCGCTCGCACACCGGGCACGCCCACACTCCCAGCTGGGAGCTGGAGCTGGTGTGTGTGTGTGTGTGGGCAATCTCTAATCGCTATGCCGTGGCAGCGTCCAGCGAAACAGTCGCCGAGACAGTCGTCGAGATCAAAAGCTTTTGATAAACTCTAACAAAGCGCCCAAAGTATGCGCAAAATGCCACACAAGCAGAGAGAGAGAGAGAGAGCGAGAGAAAGGGAGAGAGGGAGCAAAAAAATGTACAATATTTAAACATTTTATGTTAGGCCGCCGTCCCCAACTGCCCAGAGTGCGTTGGGGGCCAGGCGTGTGTCTTCATTTGGCGGCGCAGCTCATTTTGCGTTTTCATTCTTTCGCTCGCTCGGCCGTCGCACAGCCGGCGGCCATTTCATTGTTTGCCTTTTTTGTATCTGGCGCTTTTATCTTGCCACTTTGGCATTGTTTTATGGGCCACCAACAGCACCCCCCCATACCTAACCTCCTGCCCCCCCCCCCCCTGCCCTGCCCCTTTAATTGCATTAAGCGCCTTAATAGATGACACAGCAATTTGCGCATTTCTTGTGTCAACTGTTAAGCAAATTATTGCGAAAATTGTGTAAACATAAATTACGAGTTAGCTTTAAAGGCCCGCCCACCTGCATTAAGTAACACCTGGCCCTAGAGTAGACCACGCGAAAATAATTAAAGTATTTAATATTAATAAGCAGCGAGCGGAAATCCTATCAATTGCATCAGCATGATTTCTAAGGGTATATTGCTCGGCTATCTAAGATTAAAGAAGATAGATTTAAATTAAAATTGGATGGAGATAGTATAGACTAGACGAGATAAATAACACTTTGTCATTGTCATTGGCAATCACTGATGATAATGAATAACTATATATATAATAATGACCAATGAGATAAAAAGTCTTTTAATAAGCAAAGGATAAGAACGGATATTTCATTTAACTTCTTCGTTTCCCATTATCGACTCAGCTTATCTCTGTTTACAGGGCATCCCTGTGCACATCATTTTATGTTCTGTTGCACTCACGCATAATTATTTCATTTATCGTTACGTTCATTATTCTTTTTTTTTGCCAATTATTAAATATTTGTTATTGTTGCTGTTGCTGTTGTTGTGCGGTTCACAATTTGCGCATCATAATTTATGGCGAGCTTTAGCCGAGCTGATCCTTTGGCGGAAATTAAAATAATTATTCGCTCGACTATCTCGGGATGCTGGAGCTGTTGTTGGCTGATTCATTTGTTTTGGTCAGCGCGGTCAACCCGTGCAGGTAAATGTGCCTTTAATGAGCGGACGGCCAAACAAAATTGTTGACATTGTACCCGCAACAAGCAAACAGCTAACAACGGCTACAATAACAAGCAAAACAAAAACTCAAAAAACAAAAAGCAAAAAACAAAAATGTGGGGAGAGCAGCGAAATTGCAATCTCAGGCAGCTGGCAATGCTGTCAAGTGTCCCACACGCTTTGCCACAGAAAGCGGCAAGTGGCGTTGGGGCGCACAATTAAATTTATTAAATTCCAATCAATAATTCAGCGCCCGCTGCAACTTTGATGCAGCAAATGGCGTGGGCTGGCCAACAACTGTGTTGGGGGAATAGAAATCGCCGTGGAAATAGCTAAGAAAGCTAGAATTAAATTAAATTCAGTACAAGCCGGATTCAGTTTCAATTATGTGAAGTAAGTGAAATGTATTCAATTCAATTATATGAATTAAGTGAAATGTGTATCATTATTTCTAGGAGTTGGCTTTAGAGTACTCTATATGTTCTCTGCTCTATATGATCAGCTGTGTATGAAAGCTATAAATAGCTTTGAATATCTAAAAACTTGGGTCTATCTAGACCTAGATTGGTCTCAGCTATAATAATTGAGCTAATGAGTGATGGATTAGCTGCTTAAGCTTTGAATGATTCGAATCATTTAGAATTATATCAACATTATTAAGAACATTATGAATAGAGCTATAGATTTATCATTATCATTGTCATTGTCATCATCAATTGATAATGATATCCTTTTTTTGTTGCGATTATTACTTAGCAAATTTGTTAATTGATATAAAGGAACCAAATATGAGCAGAGTATGAATGAAGATGTTCGAGTTCTGCATTTCATGTCTGTCTAGCCCATTAGTGAGCGCAGGCCATAATGAAACTAATTGAATATCGTTTGTGGAATGAATGCTCGTAAATTCTGGCCAAATTACTTGTAAGTTGCTCGAAGCATTGACCATTAATTGACATCGACTCAATGGGCCGCCAAATGTCGAAAGTCACCGAGCCGCATCGGCTGCCGACCGACCGAACGACTGACTCCCAAGGGGCAAAGCTCCAAATTTTTTTGCTGCTGCTTTGAGCTGCAACTGCTGCAGCTGGACAGCTTGGTCTGTTTGTCGATGTTGTCTGATTGAGTCAACCGGACCGATGGCACAACAATATTTATAGAGCATACGTACACAACTAGATGCAGTTGCTTTTTGCAGGGGACTGGGGACTGAACGGCTGTCTGTGGCTCGGCTAACAAATTGCAGCGCTGCGGTTTTTGTGGTTGGGCGGCAGCGCAATACATAAAATATGAGCAAGGTCAGCAGGGGTGGACGGACGGGCTGATGTTGGCTGGTCAATTTCAATAGAGTCATAAAAATAGTTAGGCTATTTTGAAATACGAGTATTGAGGGCGACTGCACGGTCCGAGTCAGGCGAGCCTTGACTCTTCCTCTCCCTCTCTCTCTCTCTCTCTTTCTCTCTCTGGCGCTCTTCTTCTTTTTGGCAATTTGTTAAACGGCATTGCAAGTAAAGTCAATTAGAAAAAGTGGCCGAAAATCCTTTGGCTACGGCCATGGCGCACGCCCATAGCCACACCCACAGCTGGCGGGGGTGGAGCCGGAGCCATCATCGACCAGTTTCCAGTAACCATTTACCAGTTAAGCCTTAATTGATTTACAACAAAAGCAAATGCAAGAAAATGTACAACAACAAATACGAAATTATTTCACTTGGCCTCTTTCCGGTTGATGCCTTCACTTTTGCTGCTCTGCGCCCTCGTTATGCAGCTGCCGCACTCTGCTCCAGCCCTGTGCACCCGCCGTTCACCTTCAAGCTACCCTGCATTGCCCCGCCACCGAGCATATGCGCTATGAGCCGGAGGCAATGGCGCTTCCACTCCTGCTCGCTCTCGGTCCAGTTGCCCACAAGGTTAGGCAATTTATGGATGGGCTTTGTGGGCAGGGTATCATGCCGCTGAGCAAGTGAAGAGGACTTCATACATACATATATATATATATATATATATACATAATTGACCCAGTCAATTAATAAATGCCCGCTTTGGCCTGGCGTTGGCTTTTGTTCTCTGTGCGCCGTTAAGTATGCTGCACTTTATTTGCAAACGAGCAAAGTTGGCGTAAAGAACAGAACCTGAAACAAAGCTACATAAGCAGCGACAGAGACAGAGAGATAGCAACAGAGAGAGCGGAAGCGAGAGAGAGAGAGAGAGAGAGAGAGAGAGATGGCGAGGCAAGGGCAAAAGCGATTTTTACATTTCGCTTTTGACTTGCCGCTGGGTCGCTGGTGAAATATCTTTATTACAACATAATTAAAAGTACATTTTTGCCGTGCTCATTAAGTTAATGCGCAAAAAGGAAAACACGACTAGTGCGGCAGGGGCGTGGCGGCCCGGAGATGCGGCGGTGCAGTGGTTTGACTGGGCTTTAGGGTGCGCTGGAAATCTAAGCAATTTCTTGCAGCTGCCCCCATCATCACGCTGATGATGACGTGGGCAAGTGCAACAAGAACTTATAATTAGATAAATTCAATTATCTATTAAGTGCAGCTTAAGAGTTTCCACTGAATGCAGCAGAGTATTATCTAGCCATACTTCACTAATGATGCAGTTAAAGACCTTTCTATAGTAATAATAATAAATTGAGTTGAAAGATAATTCAATTATCTGTTTAACTCTTGTTGTGCCAGCAATTTCATTTAAATGGCTACAAAAATTTTCTTTTCGTTTTCGCGCATTGTCATTGTCATTGTCATTGTCATTGTCATTGTCATTGTCATTGTCATTGTCATTGTCATTGTCATTGTCATTGTCATTGTCATTGTCATTGTCATTGTCATTGTCATTGTCATTGTCATTGTCATTGTCATTGTCATTGTCATTGTCATTGTCATTGTCATTGTCATTGTCATTGTCATTGTCATTGTCATTGTCATTGTCATTGTCATTGTCATTGTCATTGTCATTGTCATTGTCATTGTCATTGTCATTGTCATTGTCATTGTCATTGTCATTGTCATTGTCATTGTCATTGTCATTGTCATTGTCATTGTCATTGTCATTGTCATTGTCATTGTCATTGTCATTGTCATTGTCATTGTCATTGTCATTGTCATTGTCATTGTCATTGTCATTGTCATTGTCATTGTCATTGTCATTGTCATTGTCATTGTCATTGTCATTGTCATTGTCATTGTCATTGTCATTGTCATTGTCATTGTCATTGTCATTGTCATTGTCATTGTCATTGTCATTTGCATTGTCATTGTCATTGTCATTGTCATTGTCATTGTCATTGTCATTGTCATTGTCATTGTCATTGTCATTGTCATTGTCATTGTCATTGTCATTGTCATTGTCATTGTCATTGTCATTGTCATTGTCATTGTCATTGTCATTGTCATTGTCATTGTCATTGTCATTGTCATTGTCATTGTCATTGTCATTGTCATTGTCATTGTCATTGTCATTGTCATTGTCATTGTCATTGTCATTGTCATTGTCATTGTCATTGTCATTGTCATTGTCATTGTCATTGTCATTGTCATTGTCATTGTCATTGTCATTGTCATTGTCATTGTCATTGTCATTGTCATTGTCATTGTCATTGTCATTGTCATTGTCATTGTCATTGTCATTGTCATTGTCATTGTCATTGTCATTGTCATTGTCATTGTCATTGTCATTGTCATTGTCATTGTCATTGTCATTGTCATTGTCATTGTCATTGTCATTGTCATTGTCATTGTCATTGTCATTGTCATTGTCATTGTCATTGTCATTGTCATTGTCATTGTCATTGTCATTGTCATTGTCATTGTCATTGTCATTGTCATTGTCATTGTCATTGTCATTGTCATTGTCATTGTCATTGTCATTGTCATTGTCATTGTCATTGTCATTGTCATTGTCATTGTCATTGTCATTGTCATTGTCATTGTCATTGTCATTGTCATTGTCATTGTCATTGTCATTGTCATTGTCATTGTCATTGTCATTGTCATTGTCATTGTCATTGTCATTGTCATTGTCATTGTCATTGTCATTGTCATTGTCATTGTCATTGTCATTGTCATTGTCATTGTCATTGTCATTGTCATTGTCATTGTCATTGTCATTGTCATTGTCATTGTCATTGTCATTGTCATTGTCATTGTCATTGTCATTGTCATTGTCATTGTCATTGTCATTGTCATTGTCATTGTCATTGTCATTGTCATTGTCATTGTCATTGTCATTGTCATTGTCATTGTCATTGTCATTGTCATTGTCATTGTCATTGTCATTGTCATTGTCATTGTCATTGTCATTGTCATTGTCATTGTCATTGTCATTGTCATTGTCATTGTCATTGTCATTGTCATTGTCATTGTCATTGTCATTGTCATTGTTATTGTCATTGTCATTGTCATTGTCATTGTCATTGTCACCTTGATTCGATATATTATAGCACATTTATTGGTGCACCAGCAATCTACATTTTTTGGTAATTATAATAACAAATTGACCAGAAAAGTAATTCAATTACTCATTTAACTCTTGTTATGCCAGCAATTCATTCCAATGGCTACAAATATTTTCTTTTCGTTTTTGCACATGGCCAACTGACCTCACAGTGCTGGCCCAGAGCTCGCCTGATAATTAGAAACTTTGCAGTGGCTCCATTTTGGCCAGCAATCATTGCCGCGAAGTGCAGCAGCAGTGAGGTGGACGGATGGAAACCAGAGCGAGTGGCAAAATGATTTCAGAGACAGATAGGTGGTGTCTGTGGGTGTGTCCTTGTATGTGTGTGTGTGTTTGTATATGCAAGCATGTATTGGTTAGCTTGTTATGCCATTAAAGGATACTCGGCAGCCAATGAAGCTTTTCACTTTGTGCATATGCATGTGTATATCTTAACGATGTATATGTATGCATGCTTATGTGGATGACTGTGGGGCTGCAGTCGGTCTTGGCCATGTGCAGCTGTTCGCAACTAATTGGCTGTGGCCAATTGGCAATTAAATTGCATTTAGCAGCCCTTCTTCGCATTGCTCTGGCTTAGCACATTATTGCAACCATATTTATGTTAATTAAATTACGCAAACCAACAGCCAACAGCCCGGCAAGCGGTCATAAACTGTACATTTCATTAGCCGGATCGAAGCATTGCCAATAGCTGCGACCACTTTGAAGTTGCCCAACAGCAATTCGATTTAATGCGACTCGACTCCTGCTGCCGCCTGCAGTCGTCGGGCTTAATTAAATAAATGACTTTCTGCGAAATTTACAACATTGTTTTCTAACTAAAATTAATAACATTAAAAAGACGAACGCAACATATGTCTCTCTGTGTATGTGTGTGTGTGTCGCTCCTCTTGCAATGAAACTTTTGAAATTTTTATGACGCAAGTTTATTTTAAAACTTTCTGCCAGCCGCTTTGGCTGCAACAAAAAAAAAAATATGAGTAAGAAAAATACTTGGCAGCTGATTCCCGTGGGCTATACAAGTCACGAGCAAGCGAGACAGAGAACAAGAGAGAGCGATAGAGAGAGAAAGAGAGAGCGAAACTCCCTCAGCTCTCTTGTATTTTCATTGTTTTTCAGTTGGTATTTTGACTCAGTCGCTGCTTATTATGTGACACAAAAAAAAGACGCTGAAAGAGACAGCCATATCAATTGCAAGAAAAACAAAGAGAGAGAGAGAGAGAGAGAGAGAGAGAGAGAGAGCGAGTGAGTGGGATTGGCAAAGGCGCGTTAAGTTGTCGCTGAGCCCGGCAAGAAATTGTAAACTTTTTTAATTAAGGTAAGGAATTCGCTCTGGCCCGCAAATTCAAGTCAACTGAATTCTGGACTAACCCACACTTGGACCGCTGGCACTGCCGGCACCCAAGGGTGCACTGCATATTTTATACACTTTGAATACCTTGGCCATATGATAGTAATTGCCCCGGGCCCAATATGAACAGCTCAAATATGCAATGAAAATATTAAGAAAAATATTTTTTAAAAATATTTTAAAAAAAATATTTAAAAAAATATATAAAAAAAGAAATCTAAAATAAAAAAGTATGAAATTAATTGGCCTTAAGTCCAAGAACGCTAATCTAAACTGGGTCATTTCAATATTAAGAAAAATATTTAAAAAATATAAAAAGATATAAAAAAAATGTAAAAATAATATATAAAAAATTAATCTAAAATAAAATAAAGTATTACATTAATTGGCCTTAAATCAGGGAGAGTTAATCTAAACTGGGTCATTTCACTGATAGAAGAGTCAGCGTCAAAAATTGAGCAAATTTTTAGCCCAATTCTCTGCTTTCTCCTTTCGCTGCTCTCTCTCTCTCTCTCTCTCTCTCTCTCTCTCTCTCTGCCTATATAGTCAGTCCCATAAAGTCAGGCAAATGTCGCTGCTGGCTTTACGTTCAATTGAAAGGGGCAAATTGCTGACGCGCTCTAAATTTGATCGCTTTTCCGATGCATTTAGGACGGTGATTGGATTTCATTTCATATCAGGCGCTGGCCCATGCGGCGTATGCGCAATGTGCATGCGTTTCATAAAACGAGCAGGCCGTGCTCGTTAATTAGGCATAATCTTGGCGGGCACTGTAGCTGACAGACACAAGCGGTGGGAGTGGGAGTGTGTGTGGGAGTGAGTGTGAGTGTGTCTGTGTGTGTGGCACATTTGAAAATGTCTGCGGCATATCGCGAAGCGAAGGCAACGCTGCCAAATGAAATGACGTTTAGCCGTGCAATTTTGACAGCGTTTTAATATGCAGCCAAACGCCCAGCCCAGAACACACACACACCTGCTCATGTGTATGAGTGTTGTGGGGGGGTGTTGCGCTTCAAATTGAAATTACTTGGCTGTTAGCTGCACTCGAATGCGCTCTGCATTTAGCAGCTGGCTCTCAGCTCTCGGCTTTTGGCTTTTTGGCCTCCGGCTCGGCGCTTTGTGGCACGATGAGGCACAGTTAATTAAGTACAGAGCTGCGGCTTATGCTGAAACAGATACCGGTTTACTGGCAAGCGAAAGTGAAATTAGAGCTTAAGGCTTTAAGTGCTGCCACACACATCGCACACACACACACACACACACACACACGCCCATGTACACCCACAATCACACGCCCATGTGAGCACAAACAATTGTGAGGGTAAAGCACAAAAAAAAAAACACCTGCAACTTTTATGGGCCGGCAGCGGGCAACGAACGAACGCTTTCAGCCTAGGCAAATAAAACTGGGCAGTTAAATTAAAAATGTAAAAGTCATCCGGGCTGTCGGGCCGTCGGGCTGTTGGGCCGTCGGGCCGTCGCTTACCGGCTGACCTGGGTAACAGGCATTGTCATGTGCACAAACGTGGCCAATTCTAAAAATAGTCGCACTTCCATTTGCAAGAAATAATCAGAGCATAGGTAAGTGCAGAAGCAGGCGCACGCACGACCAGCAGCACCTTTCGAGCTCCCCTGGGCTGGCAGGTCGAGGCGTCAAAGTGCCGTCAAGCCAGTGCCGTGACAGCTGCACACGCAGGTGCTGGCTATAAATGAGGAATACAAAGGCGTCTTGCAGTCCAATTGCCATTTTGCAGCACTTAAACTACGCAATATCAAGTAATGTGTGGGTGTAAGTCTCGGTGTGTGTGTGTGTATGTGTGTCATAGATACACTCGCCCTGCTATAAACCTTTGACGAGTGCCATGTCAGCGCTGAAGGACTTTGCAGTCATTATTAAAGCACCTCATCCACTCAGCAGTCGCAACCTGGGGTGGTTGCCAATAACTGTCAAGCGAGTAGACAAGCTCTGACAACAATCACAGTCAGCGCTACTGCCAGTGTTCTCTCTTGATAAGCAGCATCAATATTGGAAAAAAAAATCGAATTTGCGGGAATGTTTAATGCTAATCAACGACTGCAACAATGTATTGGCTATGAATTCAAAATTTAAATATGATAATGATAGTAGCAATGAAAGTAAGTACTTTAATATGACAATGACAATGACAATGACAATGACAATGACAATGACAATGACAATGACAATGACAATGACAATGACAATGACAATGACAATGACAATGACAATGACAATGACAATGACAATGACAATGACAATGACAATGACAATGACAATGACAATGACAATGACAATGACAATGACAATGACAATGACAATGACAATGACAATGACAATGACAATGACAATGACAATGACAATGACAATGACAATGACAATGACAATGACAATGACAATGACAATGACAATGACAATGACAATGACAATGACAATGACAATGACAATGACAATGACAATGACAATGACAATGACAATGACAATGACAATGACAATGACAATGACAATGACAATGACAATGACAATGACAATGACAATGACAATGACAATGACAATGACAATGACAATGACAATGACAATGACAATGACAATGACAATGACAATGACAATGACAATGACAATGACAATGACAATGACAATGACAATGAAAAGGACAATGACAATGACAATGACAATGACAATAAAAGTTATAAATCATGAGATATATAAACATATAATAATACATATAATAACTAATACTAATTGCAAGGTACTCTAATACTAATGCTAATGATGATAATAACTTTGCTAATTTATATATATTTACAAGTTCGACTAATAAATTAACTTTTATAATCTTCTCTTGAATTTCCGTTCACCCATTTCTCAATTCGCATTTGTTCAGCTTCTAAATTGACTCGCAAAATATTGCTAGATACATCACATTTATATAATAAATATTGTATATATTTACATATATATATTTACATATATATACATATAATTTATTGCAGACATATTTACATTTAGCATAGCTCTAAATCAAATTATCGTAGCCAAAAAACAAATATAAAAAAAAAAATAATAAAATATATATACTTTTCAACTCCTTGAGGTTCATAAAACAAAAGAAAGCAATACATTTTCATATAAACAGAATATTGAGTTTTCTGCTTGTGTGTGTGTGTGTGTGTGTCTGTGTGTCTTTGTTGTGTGTGTGTGTGTTTCATCGCTAGCTCGATTGCTCGAAGAAATCGCATTAAAACTGATTTATTGCTGCAGATAACATTTGGATTTATGTTGGACTCGTATTGGAGTCACTTTGCTCTTGGCGCGCTGCCACCAGACCAGTCCTCCAAGTCTCAGGCCACAAGCCGCCGTCTTGAGGCATCCCAGCAAAGTCGTCTGACAGTGGTCTCGGCTGGCGCTATCAAAGCACATTTAATTAAGTCTTAACCTTTAATTATGATTTAAAAGATTACAATGTCAAATTTGCAGTACGTACAGATACCCCTATCGGCTGTTGCGCCCCCTCTGCCTCTGCCTCCTCCCCATCCTCTCTCTCTCTCCATTTGCTAGCCCATTGTTAGCGTCGAGCATCGATTGGGCCACAGCAGGGATATGATTAAGGCCACAGCGACAAAGCCCTCGCTCACGCTGCCGCCGGCATTGCCATATAATTTTCCATTAGCGCGGCTTTAGCCATTAGCATGGCTGCTGCCCGGGACGGGACTGTTCACATGCTCAGAATGTTAGTGGGATATCACTTGCTTGCACAATTAAATAACCCGAAGGCTTAGCCTGATCCCAAACTAATGCGCACACGCCCACCCACTCACTCCACCAATATGCAGCTGCATTAATGCTAATGCAAATGGCAAATGAATGCAAAAAAAAAGAATGTAGCTAATAGTAAAGTGGTGAATGGAAAGAAGTGTGAGTAGATAAAGAAATGGGAGTGTAGTAGTTGAGCATATTTGACTGCATAATACTCGCTCAAGGTGCAAAAGGAGAAGAGACCCAAAGGTGCAGCTGTGAGAGAGCTCAGCGATGATTCAACTGTCAGACTTGCTGATGCCAGCTCTAAAGCTGTCAATTATATAGTTATACAAAAGGATTAAGTGTGATTATAGGCATATTTTTTGCAGTCGGGTATACACGCACTTGTATTTAACAAACTTCAAGTTTCTAGCTGCGAAAGAGGCAGTATGAAGATGAGATTTTGTATATATATAATAAATTAAATACATTTTATTTAAGCTTTGTTTTTAGAGCAAATATGTTTTACAGGGTATCAACAATTTTATCACAGCAATAATTGCATATTTATTGATTATTAACTGGAACTAAATACTTAAAAGCAAACGATTTTTGGCATATGAATTTAATAAATTGTATTTAAGCTTTACTTGTGTCAAATATATTTACAGAGTATCTAAAATTTCATCATGCCTCATCATAATTCCATTAATTATAGTATTCCCTTTACTATTATCTGCCAAATGGAAGATAAATAGAAAATGAATGCGTATAAGCATAAGCTTTTTGGTATATAATTTTTTTTGTCAAATATATTTACAGGGTATATACAATTCCATCATGCTATGCACAGCAATAATTGCAGATATACTCGTATTAACTTACTTATTAAATGGAACTGAATACGTATAAACATAAGACTTTTGGTACATAAAATATTTTTTTTAGGCTTGACTTAAATCAAATATATTTACAGGGTATCTAAAATTGCCTCATCATAATTCCATCTATTAGCGTATTAACTTGATTATTATCAGGAACTGCCAAACGGCAGATAAATAGATAATGAATACTTATAAACATAAGAATTTTGGTATACGCTTTACTCTCGTCAAATATATTTACAGGGTATCTACAAGTTTATCACACTATGCACAACGATAATTCCATTTATACTCGTATTAACTTGATTATTATCAGGAACTGCCAAACACTTTGGCTTGAATAACTGCTTGCATATAAATATATATAAATTGTATATATATAAATGTATGTATATATATATATATATATATATATATATATACATATACATCACACACATACATTTGTGCATGTGTGTGTGTGTACAAACCGTTAATATTCATTACAATTTGCTTTTAAATGTCAAAGGAAAGTCGTGGCCCAGGCGCCCAGGCGCCCACCTCACTCACAGTTTCCCCAGTTTCCGGCCGATTTCATTGTCGCCATATTTAACTGTGTGTGTGTGTGGTTCTGTGTGTGTGTGTTTGTTTGGCCGTGTGTATTTGTATTCAAGACAGAGCTTTATGTGTGCGAATATCTTTCGTGCATTCGCCCAGTGCTAAAAGTAGTTGCCTTTTCTGCTTTGCTGCTTTGCTCTTTTGCTATTTTATTTTATTTTATTTATACGAACCGCCCGCAAGTCGCTTTCATAAGTTTATTATTTATAAGTCTCACTCGAGTGCGACACTTTGGACGAGTGTGTTCACAGTTTACTCTCGCTCCCAACTATGCAGGGCGAGGGGGGGAGCGGGGCGGTAGGTAGGGAGAGGCGTGTCAGCCACAGTTGTGTGCAGGCTTTTATGTGCGCCTGGCAATCAGTTTATATTTTGTATGGTTTATTAACAATTTGTGCTCCAGCAAGCGGCCAGCAACAAATTCAACTTTTATTGCACCGAAAGAGAGGCAGGACGAGAGAGAGAGAGGGAGAGAGAAAACCGAAACAATAAGCATTTTAATGCACGCGTCATCTCTGATATATATGTGTGTGTGTGTGTGTGTGTGTGTGTGTGCCCTGTACATGTGTACTTGGAGTGAAAATATTGTCGCATCAGTAAAAAACAAGAATGTTTTTATTGTATTTTATTGTTAAAGGCGCTTATGTTTTTATGGCCAGCATAAAACATGGCCGAACGCGAGTGGATGCCGCTGGCTGCTTAGACCGCTGGAGGCTGTTGGCCAGTGGGTGGGTGGCGGAACGCGCTTTGTCACGCCCATTTGCACAGCAGGCGCCGCGCTTCAAATTGAAAATTACAAATGCTTTCATAAGCAAAACAAAAAAATGCCAAACGAAACGAAACGAAACGAAAAAACTGCTAACTCAATGAACAAACGAGCGAACGCAAAGCGAGTCAACAAATACATGTATATATAAAAGTGTATAAATATATAAATGTATGTGTGTGTATGTAAATATAATATAATTTCTTGACTGGTCAGCCAAAGCAAATCAAGTCTTGACACAGATCAACAGCCAGAGCAAAAGTCAGAATCAAAGTTTGGAATGTGGAATGTGGCTGCTACTGAAGTTGGTTTAAGCCTGAGTCGAGAGTAAATTTGACGTTTATTAAGAGAGTGTATATAGAGTATATAGAGAGTATATTTCATGGTTTGCCTCATTAACTGCTTTTACTTTAACTTAGCCTCAAATTAATACTTCATCCATTTTTATACCCTGAGCCCGTTGAAAATCAGGGTATAATGGTTTTGTTGGATGTATGTAACAGGCAGAAGGAGGCGTGGCATTCCCCATAAAGTATATATATTCTTAATCAGGACGACAAGAAAAATCGATTTGGCCCTGTTCGTCTGTATGTCCGTCCGTAGACTTGAAATTTTTTTTTTTAGGTCCGTGCATAGCACGCGCAGATCAAGTTTATTTAAAAAAATCGATAACTATCCCCAATTAGTTGTTATCGATTAAAAACAAAATCGAAATTCAGTTTAAAGATTATATCTCGCCCATCTTTTAAGCTAGACACTAAATTTTATATCTAGCTTTATATGTATTTTATGCAAATTTAAAATTTGTTATATTTTGGATACCGGTCCCAAATTCCCCGAAATTCTGTGAAAAACACAGACTCGACGGTGCTCAGGGTACCCCCTAGTCAGTCACGCCCGAGTAGAGTTTTCTTACTTGTTAAAAATAATTTCAAATAGAAATTGCAGTTTTCATAAATTTCAAAAAAATTCTGCTCAAGTAACACACAACAAAAGTACGTAATTAATAAATTTATGTGTGTGTGTGTGTTGTGTGTGTATGTGTGTGTTATAATATGGAATAGCTCAAGTTACAACACTTTGCAGGCATTGAATGCGCTTAAGCTGCTTAAACTGTGTTTGCCTTGGCTTTGGCTCTGGCTCTGGCTCTGGCTGTGGCTCTGACTTTGGTTTCGGCTTTGCCATTTGCTGATTAACTATTCATCAAAGCGATTATCGATAAGCGCCTTAAAATTGCTGCCAACTCAGCCCGACTCGGCCAACAATTATTGAAATGTTTGCCATTGTTTGCTGGGCAAACTAATTCTTATTGTTTTATAATAATAGAAATTTTAAACTAATAGAGGGAATGACATTAAGTGAAGTAGCTTAAAATGCAATTCATTTGGTTAATCAGTTTTGAGCTAAAATTATCAATGGAATTTGAAAAAAAATATATATATTTTAATAAGAATATTTGAACTATTTATATAGTAAATTGAATTTAAATTAAATGAAAAAAATATTAGATAAAATTTAAGTTAATCAAATTAAATCTAGTTAAATTCAATTAAATTTTTAAAAAATTAAGAAAAAAATAACTAAAACTAAATAAAATGAAATCAAAAACATTTAAATTTAATAAAATGGAACAAAAAATTAGATTAATTTAAACTAAGTTTTTAAAAAAATTTAATGCAATAATTACAACAAAAAAATATAAATAATATTCGTTGTCCCACAACAGCATGCAAGAAACTAAGTTGAGTTTGTCTTAGTTTAAATATTTCTACAGTTTGAACTAATAAACCAAATCGAAATATTTATAATATATTATATAGAAAATATATATGTACGTATGTATGTTGAAACAATTATAGAACACTGTACTGCATGTATTAGTGACTAGCTGCACTTTAAGTAAGCTCATCATACCAACTTTTCGAAATATTTTCAGCATAAACTACAACAAAATTAATTTTCTGAGTGAATTTGATTTCTTTAAGCATGACAAATATATTTTTTAGATACACTTAAAATCTCTGAAATTGCAACTCATCTACCCCAAAAGGAAAACTCTTTGAAAACTCTCAAAAATCTTTTTTTTTCTCACTAAGTTATCTATCGATTAAAAGGCACTTTGCAAAAGAGTGCGAGTCAGAGTTGGGCACTTTAGTCGATTCCAATTTCGTGCAGTTGTTGTTAGCTTGTGTGTAATTCATATTCAGGCTGGAGCTCAAATCAATTTAATAATCATTTAAAGTTCGATTTGCTAAGCTCGAGTTTTTGTAAATTGAAATTCAATTTGTAGCTCGCTTGAATTTCACTTGTCTGCTGTTATCGATTGAAGGGCTCATGAGTCGTGTCGTTTATCGATTTTCGATTTGCATACAACACACGCGTCCATTGTGTGTGACACGAATTGAAAATGTTACAACAAACTGCCGGCATTTCCATTCCTATTGCCTCGTCGTTGCCATAGCGAAGGATGCAGGAGAGAGAGAGGGGGAGAGGGAGAGAGTGAGAGAAGAAGAGAAGGCAAAAAGCTGCTGTGGCAAAAGTAAATGTCAAAGGACAAACATTGCTGACGCCTACCTGTTACCAAAAATAAAAACAAGCAGCATGTTTTGACGAGGCAATACCCTGTAATATATGAATGGGCTACTGACAGTTTTTGATAGCAAATAGAGCAAAAGAAAAGGGAAGATTAAACATATTTATATAAAATATATTCACGTATTTTATATCTTAAAATATTTGTTGATAACAAACGTGTTGCAGGCCGTGCATACCCTATTGAAACTGTATACTGCAGAGGGCATTCCAAGGGTGATGGGGCGCCTGTTGAATGTCAAAAGCAACAACTTGTTCACTCGCCGACTCAAAAGACTCACAATTGGAAGCCAACATAAGGTGAGCCGTGTGCGAGCATGTATTTCGTGCGAAAAGGGTTGCATACTTATTGGGTTGCACGTCAATTTGGGAGAGAGTGGGAGAGAGAGAGACACGTGAGCTAATGAAATTTGCTTGACTTTTATGTCACAACTAAAATAACTAATTAACATTCGATAGACGTGGAGTGTCTGCTGGGCGTGGCAATTATGCTGGGCGCGTTATGTCGTGGCGTCGCCAAGTGCCACACGATAACGCTGACAGGCAACAGCGACGGCCATGGCAATGGCAACGAGACGCTTATGTGTAGTCAGCTTCAAAGCGGAGGACTTTGTGCAGCAGCAACGGCAACACAAACTACGTGGCAACATTGACAACAACATCTAACAACGGGGATGACACAGATGAGTGTGGCATGAAAGCCTCTAAGCCGCAATATTTGCTGCTGCTGCCACCAAAAGCAAAAAACCTTTGCCGCGCTGGCGGGCGGGGCGGGGCCAGCAAGGCGAGAGGGCGTTCGACAAAGCAGCATCAACAACAACAACAGCAGCAACAGCAAGAACAACAGTAAAGAAAATTGAAAGGCTCACGCACAAAACAGCAAAAAAAAAATGAAAAAATGAAGCGAAAAGAGAAAGAAAAAGAGAATAACAAAAAAGTGAAATACTACAGTGAGAAACTACAACAACAACAACAGCTACAGTGGGGCAGGGAGGTGAGGCAACAGCATGATAAAGGCACGAAAATCAATTTTTGTGTCAATTTTTTGCAGTCCGCTTCGTTTTTTTTGTGCTTTGTGTGAAAGCAACTACCCATAAAAAGCAAAAACAAGAAAAAAGTGCGCTAGCCGATATACCCTGTAAAATCAGCTCTGGTATGTTAATCGATTAATACATTGTTTACAGTTCGTTTGCTATGCTCAAAGGCTTCAATGTGGCTTAGGGCTAAGTTGTCATAGAATCAGCACTCAGAGAGAAAGGGAGAGAATAAGGTAGAGAGAGGTAAGGTAAGGCAAGCACTTACTTAGCTGTCAATCCATAATTATCGATACATTTGATATGTATTTCGATGCTTAGTAAGAGCTCAGAGGCTTTATCATGGCATATAGTAAAGTCTTGAGGGAATTAGTTAGAGAAAGACAATGTGGATCAAACACAATGTTACCACCTATGCTAAACTATGCTACCAACCGATAATTATCGATATATTTGAAACATAATTCGATATTAATCAGAAATTTAAATTCTTTAATATGAAGTAGTCAACGATTTATGACTTAGAGGCTGAAGGCAAAGCAAGCATCATCTCAACTGACAATCGCAAATTATTGACATACTTTTTGTATAGTTCGATGTTTATCAAAAGCTCAAATGCTTTAGTAATCAACATGGACATACCTATTGAACGTTCAATTTAAAAATGGTATTCATTTATAAGCTAAAAATCGATAATTATCGATATTTCCCAGAAGACTCCAAATATTAACTGTTTCACAATGTATTAATATTTTTTTTATAATATAAACGCAATTCGATTATTATCGATTAATAGAAAATAATCGATTCATTAGCAATAGCTTACATCCATTTAAGTAAAAAGTGGATAAATGCCCTAGGGCAATTGTTATCTCTGCCTAAAAACGCATATGAAAGACTTACAAAAAAAAAACGAACTAGACTTTAATCGATAAAAAATCATGTAAGTATAAGGAAAATGTCTTCCACTGTCTCCTACACTTCACTAATATACCCTTTTGGGTCCTTTACCAACGTGGGTGGGGCAGAAAAAGGACGAAAAACAAGGCAAGAAATAATAAAAATGCGTGCGGTCCACGCGCGTCCATCTCTTCGTTTGTATCTCTTAGGCCAGTAGTTCGAGTCTGTGTTGGATTTCGGGCTTGGTTTTAGCTATGCTCTCTCTCGCTCTCTCTCGCTCTCTCTCTCTCTTATGTCCTTCTACTTGCTCTCGGATTTTGTTGTCGTCGTGCCTAAAAACCGCACAAAATGCGGCTCATATTTCAAAGTCGGCTGTCGGGATGTGGAATGCTCGATCTGTGTTCATGTGCCCAGGCGCTGGCTGCGGTCTGCTCTGCTCTGCCTGTTGTCTGTGCCAGGGATCTGTCTTTCCGGCTGTCAAGATTTTGTTGCACACCACGAGCCACACACACACACACTCACACACAGGCACAGGTGGGCACGCACACACAATTAGAAACAATCGCAGACACATAAATCTAGCCACAATTAACTCGCACCTCGACTAACGAACCGACATTGCTGGGCTTCTGCTTTGCCTTTTTGGTTTGTGACATCTTCTAAATGGATTTGCAGATTTCAACACTTTGTGAATCACTTTTCAGGCCATTCTAAATGATTTTAATTAAGCAATTTAAAGCATTTCCTGATGGGATTTTAATCAGAGTACCTGAATTTGACAGGAATTAAATAGTGAATCGAAAGTGCTGGGAGCTGGAATAAGACTATGTCTAGTTCGTGTCAAAAACTGAAACTGAAGCGAGCAGAAGGTCGAGACTGGCTTGGGATGTAAGCCAAACTATTGTAGATTGAAGTAAATCAAGTGAGTTAGTTGGAATAGCAAGCCTAGTTCTAAGTAAAATCTAGGTTTATGTTAGAAGTAAATCAAGCTCAGCTATTTTTGTGGTTGACTAAATTAGATTCAGAAGCTAAACTCAGGATAGTGAGCTTGTTAGAATCGTAAGGCTGGTTGGAATCTGGGTTAATGTTAAAGGTAAATCAAGCTCAGATATTTTTTTAGTTGACTAAATCAACTTCTAAAGCTAAACTGAACCACAAACTCAGGACAGTGAGTTAGTTGGAATAGCAAGCCTACTTCTAACTAGAATCTGGGTTTATGTTAGTGGTAAATCAAGTTCAGCTATTTTTGTGGTCGACTTAATCAACTTCACAGTCTAAACTGAGCCACAAACTGAGGGCACTGAGTTAGTTGGAATCGTAAACCTAGCTAAAATATAGGTTTATGTTTGAGCTAAATCAAGTTCAGCTATTTTTGTGGTTGACTTAATCAACTTCAGAAGCTAAACAAGCTGAGGACACTGAGTTAGTTGGACTCGTAAACCTAGTTAAAGCCTGGCTTTATGCTTGAAGTAAATCAAGCCGAACCGCAAGCCAAGCCACGACAGCTAGTTGGAATCATAAACCTGGGCTTAGGGCTACGTTCCATCAGCTGTGGAAGCCAACTCGACTCGCATAGCTCAAGGCAGGTCCTTCATTCTACCAGCGCACATAAAACCTGGGTTTATGGCTGCTGTAAATCAGTTTCACAAGTCGAGCCGCGCCTTAGCCGAAAATGCTGACATGGAAACTTACGTTCATATTCGTTGGCCGCAAAATTGATGGGAAAATGATTTAAGTGAAACGTGCACGAAATACTTGCATTGGCCCCAAAGGGGGGGCGTGGCTGTTTAGCTTAACATTTATGTTGCGCATACGCCCCGTTGTGCTGTCAATTGTCAAGCGAAATTCGTTCGCTTCGCATCGCTTTATTTAGTTGCTGTGCTGCGTTGGCTGCTGCCTTTTTGATGTACTTTGATGGTGATGTGCACAGTTATTGCGCCTGCCACGCCCCTCCCCCAGCCCCGTGTCGCTGCCGCCCAGTGAGGCGCCAGAAGAGTTTTTTTGAAATTTATATGTCGCCCAAGTCAAATTGACGCGAATGCCCCGATTAAACTGAATTTCGCTTTGATTTTTCGTTTTGTTTGCAATATTTTTTTATTTTATTTATTACGCCCGCCCACCTGCCCTTCTGCCTCCCTATCTCTCTCTCTCTCTCTGTCGACTGTGCCGCGTGCCCAAGCAGACAAATTTATGCCGACATCGCCTATATTTATAGACGCCTTCACCTGTCTTGCCAAAAATCACTTACGAAATTAAATTTGCTGCCGCCTGTCGCTCTCCATTTGTTGTTGTCAGCCTCAACTCTCTTTCACTTTCTCCCTCTCTGTCTATCTCTCACACACTCACTCGCCGTCTCTATGCTTTTCCCATTAGCTGTCAGACATTCGCTTTTGCCAATTCGCGAGAGAAGCTCGCGCCTCAAGCGTCCATCTAATTATTATCCCTGTCATCATCATCATCATCGTCATCGTCATCGTCATCGTCGTCGTCATCATCGTCATTATTGTTATGTTTATGATTATCAGTGTCATCATCAGTGCGCGTCAACATCACAAGCCAAGCAAAAGCAATTGAAAAATGTTACATTGCCGTCGGCCATCAAGTGCTATCAACAGCTTATTATATGATATAGCATATAATCTGCTGAATGGATATAGTAGGCTGATAATTGAGTTTGATTAGATAGCGAGCTGGACGGAGCATAGTTTGCCAGTGTATATATATATATAGATATATATAAATTGTATGTAGATAAATATATTATCTAGTTATACAATGCAGAGTATGCAGAGTTGATTGTTGCAGAGACTAGGCAGAGATATAGGAATGAATTTATATGCATACAACTTAATATTATTTGTTATATATTATATATTTAAAAAAATTTTATTTAATATATAATTTAAATACATTTTTATTTATGAATTATTTTTTAAATATAAATTATTATTTATTTATTCACTAAAAACTAAAACTATTCAGTGCAACTCATCTGAATGAGCTGGAACTTTTCAAAAGATATATCTATTCAACGAAAGCTCCAATTTTAGTTAAGTAAACTCTATTTTATACAACTGACTAACTAGTCAGTTAAGACCAAGTTTCAGCGCTGTACATTTTCAGTTAATACAAAAAAAAGTAAATTTTTCGATAGGCTCTTGAAGAAATTTATAAAAGATTTCTTCAAGAGCCTATTGAAAAATGTACTTTTTTTGCTCAACTGAATAGCTCTGTGTACTGGGAAAATGATAAAAAAATAACCCAACTTTTAAGTAGTTGTAAAACTCAATGAATAAAGCCTTTTCATTTTTTTATTATCAAAAATGTAGTTTGCCCTCCTTTATGGATAATTATATGAAGTATACGCCTTGGTAAGCAATTAAAATTGTGTTTGAATTTCACTAAGGACTTAATAATTTATAGAGTTAAGGTCGTAGAATATTCTGCGAGTGTTCCACCTTCATCAAAACTCCTAGAACATAGTTATAAGGGGGAGGAGCATATTCTATAAGTTCTCAAATCTTTCAAGTCTCTATCTCTTAGAGCGGCAAATTACTTTACATTCATATAGAGTGTTGGACGGATAACTAGGCAAGCATTTCATAAAACCAGAAAGATTCTATGATAAACTCATGTCTATATATACGTTACAATCTCTATATGCTCAATCATATGCATATCATTCGACTACAAAAAACTAGATAATAACTTCAAATCTCTGAATCAATTTAAAGCCTAGGCACAGCATAAAGTCAGCTCTAAATTATATTTACTTGAGAAAAATATATATGAAACTGAGAAATGTGGTTTACAAATTGCTTTTCAAGCCTCTACGCCAATCACATTTGCTGTCTTCCTGCACAAATTGACAAATTTGCTGAGCAACTGGATTAGCTCTTGGCTGCAGGGTATATTATGTACGTCTAACTTTTTGAATTATTGCTGCTGTTGTTGTTGCTTGTCTTGCGCCGATCTGATATGCAAAAAATAAAAAAAAAAGAATGAGGGAAAAACATGTCTGTTCCATTTATAAATTACATTTGAGTGTGCGCCTGCAGGTGTTTTCTTTTATTTGCCTACTCCGGATGCACCTAACTGTGTGTGTGTGTATGTGTGTGTTCATACATGTAAGTATACATATATAAATATATTTATATAGAATGGCATTTAAATACTTATTTGATTGCTTCTAACAATTGCAAAGGCCTTTGGGCTCTTGCTTTTGTTACTTTTGACATAAAACTAATTAAATGTATTTTTACATTTAGCCTCTTTGTTATAAAATAAATCGAATGTGAAATATTCATTGCTCATTGCCTTTGGTATTTCGCTTTGGCTGCAGAATTGGGAAATTTTCATTAGAGCAATTTGATATTGGGCGGAGTGGGTGAATTACTAATGAATTGGCAATGCTTCTGGGTGGCTTCGTGGCTTGCAAAGTGCAAAATATTTGATTTTGGTTTATTTTCGAGCGAAAACAAACAAGGATTCAATATAAACACTTGGCGATAGATAAACACATATAAACAAGTTGAGAAAGCTTGCAGAAAATCACACAGACAGACGGACAGACAGGCAGGCGAATAGGCGGACAGCTAGACAGCAGATAGATATGGCTATGAGGTATAAATCCCATGTGTATTTAGCTCAATTCTGAGAAAAAATATATATATAGCATTATATATGTTCTTCAACAAAAACAAGAAAATGGTATTTTCGTTTCGCTACTTTGAAGTCCTTCGATATAAATGTTTTCTTGGCTTGCGATCAGCTGTCGAAAGCCTTCTCATAATATGAAATGATGAGATAGTAGTTGAACTTTAATAGTTCTGCTTGAATTTAGAAAAGCCAGTGCATAAATAGTTTTATCAAAGAGATGTAGAAGAGGAAACGAGAAATGAAGCTAAAACTTTGAGCTGCTGTTTGAATGGGAGTCCGGGCATTAAAAAAGAATATATTTATAAAATATATATACATAAAAGCTGTGCAGACCAAATTATATGTAGATTTGGCAAATGCTTTAAATCATAATAAAATTTTGATGCTATATTTTTATGTTGCTCATATTAATTCTGAAGACTTTGATGTTTGTTCTCAATTAAAATATAATTAAAATCTATTATATATGGCTTAAAACTTTAATAAAAAAAAATACATATAGAACCTAAAAATCGCTTAAAACCTTAATAAAAAAAATCATATAGAACCTAAAAATCGCTAAATCTAATGTAACTAAAGGAAGGAAAAAACACATAGAAAATTCCAAACTAGCAAAAATTATAAATATCTCAGTTGAAAAGCAATATCTAAACTCTATAAATATTAAACAAAATTGTAATAAAAGCTTTAGATGATTGTAAAAAAATGTTTACGAGAAATTAAGCACAATAAATGAAATAAAAAAATAAAAATAATGTGAATAACAGAATCAATTCCAATCAGTTAAATAGAAGTTTGAATCCATTTCTAGCTTGAAGAAGTCTGAATCGGAATATAAATAAAAGACTCTTAAGAAGAATCTATCTAAAAATGCTCGATAGCTAACCTCTGTAAAAACTGAAAAATGTTTTCAAAGGCTTTATATGAATGTTATAATGTTTAAGAGAAATAAAGCATAACAAAAAAATAAAATAAAATAAATTAAAATAAATTTCAAATCCGAAACAAATCAAATAAATCTGAATTAGCGTCAAACTAAAAGAATCTGAATTAAAATATAACTAATAAAAAATTTTTAATTTAAATTTGAATGAAAATCTAACCAAATGAACCTAGATCTGTAGCTAGTGCCCAGATGACTCTACTCTGAAAAACTAGTCGAATAGTATAATAGTTTCAACGAAACTAAGTAGATATATATTTGGGCATAATCAACGTGAATCGATGTCTAAGACAACTTCAAATCGAGCTCGCTTTGCACAACTTTCACTAAAACCAATTGAAAAGAACGGAGCTTGGCCAGTCATAGTATAATGCGTACTTTGTGCATTATCCTTTAAGTAATTGCTGTTGTTTCAAATGCTTGACAACAATTGTTGCAGCTTGCCGCACGAGGCCGCATGCAACGCATTAAGCAACAGCGACGAGCAACAAAAAAAAAATCACATCATTTATTTAGTTGTCTCTTGTTTGTTTTTTTTTTTTTTTGTTTGGTTAAATGCACAGAGTGTGTGAGTGTGTGTGTGTGTGTGTTAGTTTTTTGTATTTAGAGTAATTTTTATGCACTTGCTGCTCGCCTTTTTTTGTCTCTTTTGTTTTTTGTTTTTTACATAGCTTTGGTTAGTTGTTTTTACGCTTTTTGTAGCCTCATTTTGCCGTCGTGTGTTGCTGTTCGTTTACATTGTTGTTTGTGCAATTGTTAAAGCACACACACAGACACACACAGACACACTCACACACACACATACGCCTCATTAATTATTTATTTGTGTGGCTACTCACCGAAAGTTGCCCGCTTGCTGCTGCTGCTGCTGCTGCCGCCGCTGCTGTTGTTGTTGTTGCCGTCACAAATCAATCAAATGTTGTTGTGCTTTGCACTGAATTGTTGAAGTTAGTTTTTGTTGTTGTTGCTGTGTTTTTTTTTTTTTTTTTTGTGATTACAGAGCTTTGCTTCTTTGTTTTGATATTGATTTGTTGCACGCTGGCCTTTAACTATCTACAGTTTGCATTGAATAGCGCAGAAGAGTTGCTGCTGGGCCCAGCGCCAAATCTGGCCAAATCTGTGCCGCAAGAATCAAGCGAAAAGTAGTAGACAAATATTTATGCACATAAATTTCGTAAAACATTTTTAGACCCATTCGCGGCCACCTTGTGGCCCCAGGCGAATTACACAAATTACGCGCATTTCGTTTCGTTTTAGCTGTAATTTTGCTGCTTTTTTTTCTCTCGTTTTTGCTTTTGTTTATGCCATCGAGAATGGCCCCAAATTCTGCTTATGAATGAAATGGCTGCGAGTAGGTGTGCAGGTGTGCAGGTGTGGGCGCTTCGAGCTGATTATAAAAATCAGCAAAGTAATGTTTATTGATTGCCAGAGCTGCTGCTGCTGCTGCTGCAGCTGCAGTACAAATTTTTAATGCACCTCAAATGTCTGTCTAAACCACATGACAACAACAACAACAACAATGGCCCCGTTAATAGAGTCGCTCGCCTTTTGTGCACAGTTTGTGCAGTCATCAATTTACAATCGCCTCTCCAGGCACTGACGGACAAAAGGCGCAAAAAAAAAGCCTTCAAAACTTTTGCTGACACACGAAGCGCACGCAGCCACAGGCCTGACTGGCACACTGACGGCCTGACTGACGTTCATTGTCCTGCTCGCCAGCACTTGTGACCTTAACCAATACACACACACACACACACACACATATACATATACATGCACATATATATATATATATATTTATTACGCACAAGGTGGGCTGCTGCTGCCTTTAAACAGACTTAAAGCCGCAGCCACTGTCAAGTGGACTTTAAGAGCTGTCGCCGTTCGAGTTACATTTTGCTTAAATCCCATCTAGACTTGAGCTATTTCCGTGCTGTGGGCTATGTCGTTTGCGTGCACTATCAAAATTGTGGCTCATGTGGCGTATGCGTAATATTTCCAAATGCAATGCAAGGCTCAGTTGAAGAGCAACTCAGATTTACAGAAAAACATGCGCACACATACACTCCTACACTTACACACACACTCTGCCACACCCACTCAGTCACCCACACTGCTGATCAGTTAAGCCGCAGTTGTAGGCAGCTGCCGCACAACACGGCGTATGCGCAATTTGTGTTTTTCTGCTTTTAACTTTTAACAATGCAAATGCAATTAAAATATAATTTAAAATAATTTCATGTTTTGCAGACAGCTAGAGAGGGTGTTTAGCGTCTGCATTTCACATCACTCATTTGCCCAGTCGCTGCTGCTGTTGTTGTTGTTTTTCGTAGTCTTTAAATTGTTATGAAAAATTAATGAATGGTTCGCTTGTATTTGGACTGGTCACAGAACAAAAAAAAAAAATACAAGAAATTCAAATTGTTATTGTTTATTTATGACAAATTGTTGTTAAGTGCCTGACATGTAATTAAGTATGCGCAACTATTTGCTCTGTCGAGGGTTTACCTTTACGGCTGCCGCTTTTGTTGCTGTGTTTGTTTGTGCATATTTTTTATACATTCTTTGTTTGTTTGTACCCCGAGTCCATTAAAGGTATTTAAGAACACAATGGAGGGTATTATGGTTTGCTGCACATGTTTGTAACAAACTGAGGAGAGTCAAAGGGAAGCTGGTGAATAGGTGAAAGACTACAGATGGTGAACAGGTAATCGGAAACAGTTCGTGGAGGTATTATATATTTATAAATATGTATTTATATATTATATATTTATAAGTTATATAAGCATAGTTAGACTTGACTTGTATCTGTTCACCCGTTCACCTAAAAGCATCTTCTTTACATATTTCTAGGGCTACGATTCATAGATTTCTATTTATTCCCAGAAAATGGTTGAATCTGGTTTTAGAAAAAGTGAAAAGTAAGAGTTTTAAAAAGCCAAAATTGATTCGGTTGGGGTATTTTTGAGTGCTCCGAATGAACCAGCAAAAATTTCTAAGCCCTGGTAGAGTTAATAAAGTTACTTTGATTTAGCACTGCATGATAGATCAGACTTTAAACACATTAATATATCCAACTTAACCCTCAGTTCTTTAGTGTCAAATTTGCATTAGGTACAATTATTCGCACAACTCAAATGAGTTGCTTACAAAGTATTTGCTAGTCGTGCACTCCCTATTAAAGTACTCCTAACTTAAGCATTTTTTTTTTGTATTTATTTTAGCTACATTTGTTTACTTTACTTGACCTAAGCTATGTATAATGTCTCTTTCAAGTCAAACACTCTAACATACACATACATACACACACACACTCACACTCCCACACACACACAAAGCAGTACACATTTGGTCATTAGAGGCATGACATCAAATCGAATTGTTGCCTAGTTTCTAGCAAACATTGTCACTTGCTTAAATTTAAATGTCTAGTATAATTTGCTGGAGCTGCTAAGGTCAAATTTATGACAATAATAAATTTTTCTATAATAAAATTTATTTCATAAATAAAAAGATTGTAATGTGTAGATAAAATTCAAGGTCAACTCCAGAGGAAAACTGTGTTTACTATAAATCAAATCATATAATAATAAATATAGATAAAAATTAGTAAAATTCACATTCTTTGTAAAAACAATACATAAAATAATAAAAAATATTTTGCAAAAATTCTTAATAACTTAATAAAAATTCTAATTTATAATAACAAGTTAATCAGTATGAAAAATGTATAAAAATGTGCCTATGCCATTTGATGCTCGTCCTTGATGTGAAAGAAGAGCATACTGGCTTGCCACAATATCCGCATTAATGTCTATACATCTATATTTAAGGCACTTCCTCTTTCTATTATTGGTAAAAACAATTTTAAATACGCCAACTGGATGCGTGACATATCACAATAAAATCTACCCCCGGAAATGTAGCCAATCAAAAAAAAACTCATTCAGATTAACCACAAATATAGATGAACCTCAATAGATAAACCGAAAACGATATATGCCAGTTGCGGGTGTGACAAATTGGTTAGCAGTATTAAAGCGGACAGGCAGACATTAGCAAATCGAGATTTTGTCAAAAATTAAAGCTATTTTGGGACAATGAATGAGTCTACTACACTCTACGCACTTGGTATATGAATGTCTGGTATTTTCATTCAGTTATCTATACACAACATTTAGACATCTTTCTTCTCTCTTTGTTCTTTTCAAAAATCATTTGTCTAACGGCTAAAATCTTTAAGGATAACACAGAAATTGGCAACAGACTCGTAAAAAACAACAAACTTACAGCTATTTAATACACAAAACTTATATTGAAAACGTTTTTACATCTTCTTAATCTGCTTAGGCCAATTAAGAATTAAGCTCAAAAGAGAAAAAAGGAAAAATGAATCACTCAATTTAATATTCATTGGTCGTTAAAGGCTTAATATAATATTTATTTATATAAAAAAATATTTTTTTAAGCGACCCCAAAATGTATTTATTTTTTTTTAATCCAACTTTAATATTCAGAGTTAAGCTCTTTAAAAAAAAATCCTGCATTCGCTCAAATATTTTTTTTTTTGTAAATTTTTCCCAAATTTATAAATATTTTGTAGTATTTTTTAGATTATTTAAATTTTTTGTGTTTGTACAATATTTTGGTATAATTGATTTTTTTTTTGACTTGCCAAAATTTGCATAAATTTGTTGTCAATTAAATTTGCACACTAAATTCCAAAAAAAAAAATTATCCATTTATTTTTTTGTATATTTTTTTTATGGAAGTCCAACACTAAAAAATACAAAAAAAAATTGTTGAAATTTTCGAGCACTGACCAATTGATGAAACAGTTATTTTTCGGATTTGTTTTGTTTGGTTGGCTAAGGCGAAGGCAATGGAAATTGCGCTTCAGCTGGTGCTGCTGCTGCTTCGGCGCCCGCGCCACACACACACAGGCAGACGCACACGCACGCACACACACACACAGACAGAGAGGAGGAAAAACACGTCGTGCCGTCGGCAACGCTGAACGAGAACTAGAAACAGAAATCACTTTCACACACGGCCACAGCACACACACTGGCAACACACACGGGGCGCCAGGCGACTCTGTCGACGACTGCAGAGCGTTTGCGACTTGCCACAATTTTTGCCAGCGTGCGTGCCGAGACGTTTACGGCGGCAGCAACAGCGATGGCGACGGTGACGGCTACGGCAACGGCGACGGCGACGTCGACGGCAGCGCGACGACTGCGACCGCGCTTGCGAATTTGCCGAGGAAATCGCATGCGAGAAATGCGGCCAAACAAATGCGATTGTAGCAGGGAAATGGGAAATTTTTCAAGCACAACTTAAAGGCGAGAGCGCGAGCGAGCGCGCTATAGCGCGAGAGAGCGGGTGCGCAGATGGTGTGTAGAAATTTCCCAGTTCTTGTCGCAGCGGCGAATACGAGCGCCCCGCACGAAGGCGACACGAGGCGGCCAGGCCACAGAGACGAGCGCCCCAAAACAGCTGCATGCTGTGGCTCTCCCATATACACACACACAGACCTTAGCCTATGTGTGTGTGTGTCTGTGTGTGTGTGTGAGGGTGCTTGAGTGTGGAGGTGGAGGAGGGGCGGCAGCCTCGCAGGCCAGGCCAAAATGTTGGCCTACCTGTTGCTTAGCAACTCGGCAACGCGCCCAGACGCGCGCTTCATTATCATTGTCAGCATGCCAAATGATGATGGTGCCACAGACCGAGGCAGCCGCTGCTTCTGCTGCTGCTGCTGCTGTGACAGATGTTGCACGTTTGCCTGCAACAGCTGTTCGAAGCGAGCGCAACCTTTTGGTCGAAGAACTATTAAAAAGCCGAATTGCCGTCCGTTGAAGAGGGTACATTAAATGCGTGGAGTACGTGTTAAAAACGAATAGCCACAAAAAAAAAACACTTACACACGCACACACACACACTCACACACACACACACTCACACACGCACAGAGCACTCACATGCTCATGGGCAGAGCTAAGCGTTAGCAAGACAAAAGGCAAACGAAAGACGCTGGCGACGATGATAAAAAGCACAACAAATGCTGTGTGTGTGCGAGTGTGTGTGTGTGTGTGTGTGTGTGTGAGTGTGTTTGTGTGTGTCGCATGTATTGGAAAATTGAACATATTGCGCTGGGATTATCAATCGATTGTATACGACTTGAGCACTTGACACACGTTAAACGCCAAGACAGAGAGAGAGACGCACACAAAGGCGGTTAAAGGCAATTCGACATTTCGACTATGTCAGCATCTTAAGGCGTGGCAGATTGGTTGGCGGTTAACAGCGATGCCACATGGGGCAACGAGCATGCCGCAGGCCCTGCACGCGACAGCAAAGCCAGCGCCAAGCTTTAATCATTTGATCAGCTAACGCCAAAATTGGTGTTGAAATTTAACGAGCTTCAAGCTCCAATTGCATTTACCACACTTCCCATAAATTGACCTGTAACCACATCTATCATATTTTTTAATTATATATAGTCGAATTCGATGCGGCTCTGTTTCGGAAAATCAGAAGAAATGAAATGTAATACCTACAGACTCATTAGACAAGCCCACACAGGCCCAAAAGTATGCAATATTCTCATTAGACTAAACGAGCACCAATTCCAATAGCTACATATGTTTGTACACACATACAAACATACTAACAGCAAAAAAATGATCTGAGGACAGGTCATGTCAATACTAAACACGAACGCCGACAAAAAAATCAAACATGATTAGCCAAAGACATTAAAAAAGACGCGAGAGCCTCAGCTCAGCTAGGCGCTGCCCTGTAAGAGCCCTAAAATAATAGTGGACAACAATGACAATGACAATGACAATGACAATGACAATGACAATGACAATGACAATGACAATGACAATGACAATGACAATGACAATGACAATGACAATGACAATGACAATGACAATGACAATGACAATGACAATGACAATGACAATGACAATGACAATGACAATGACAATGACAATGACAATGACAATGACAATGACAATGACAATGACAATGACAATGACAATGACAATGACAATGACAATGACAATGACAATGACAATGACAATGACAATGACAATGACAATGACAATGACAATGACAATGAGAATGACAATGACAATGACAATGACAATGACAATGACAATGACAATGACAATGAGAATGACAATGACAATGACAATGACAATGACAATGACAATGACAATGACAATGACAATGACAATGACAATGACAATGACAATGACAATGACAATGACAATGACAATGACAATGACAATGACAATGACAATGACAATGACAATGACAATGACAATGACAATGACAATGACAATGACAATGACAATGACAATGACAATGACAATGACAATGACAATGACAATGACAATGACAATGACAATGACAATGACAATGACAATGACAATGACAATGACAATGACAATGACAATGACAATGACAATGACAATGACAATGACAATGACAATGACAATGACAATGACAATGACAATGACAATGACAATGACAATGACAATGACAATGACAATGACAATGACAATGACAATGACAATGACAATGACAATGACAATGACAATGACAATGACAATGACAATGACAATGACAATGACAATGACAATGACAATGACAATGACAATGACTCACCTAATGATAATGAATATACGACATTATATATACTAATGATAATCAGTATAAGCCTCTTAGCTGACATCCAATGCGACCCACAAAAATACGCCCAGCTTGCTATGAACCGATTATGGGGTATATTAAGTTTTAACGTGTATTTTGTTTGTAATACTCATTGCGGCTGCCTCGGCCCCGGCCCCGCCCCGACTGCCCCGGCTGCTTTGGTTGCTTTGGCTGTGGCTTGTTGTTTGCGGCTCTTCTTGTTTGCATTTGGCAGCAGCGCACGTAACGGCAAATGCCACTGTGCCACTCAACACTCAGCACTCCACATGCCAAATACAAACACAAGACCAGAAGGAAGAAGCAGCACAAATGAGTGACGAAGGGGGGCGGTGGGCGTGGCAGATGAACAACAGTTAGAACAGGCGCCAGGCGCCGCAGAGCAGAGGCAGCTGGCAGCAGCAGCAGCAGTCGAAGCCGCAGTCGAAGTCGAAGTCGAAGTCGAAGTAGAAAAGTGTAAACAAGAAACGTGATATTTGACAGATGACTGTAGATATTTAGATACCAACATAAATACTACTTATGCCCAATGTCTCTGTCTCTGTCTCTCGCTCTCTCTCACTCTCTCCCTCGCTCTCACCCGCTATGCCTACTCGCCCGCACCCCGCTGCGGCGTCCGCTGCCACAGCTGCCACTGTCTCGGGGGTCTTATTGATTTTTTGCTGGCATTCACAGCCACTTGCCGCTTGGTTTGAAGTTCCAGCCACGCATAAAGGACGCAGTTGAAAAGAGACAGAAACAGGGAAAGAGAGTGAGAGAGAGAGAGAGGGAAGCAAGAAATAATGACAGGCAAAAAAGAGACAAACAAGACAAAAACAACACACGCACAATCAGCGAATGGAGCACAAAAGAATCGAAAGATGCAAATATTGTAATGGATTCATGTTGTGCCTTCTGTGTGTGTGGGTGTCGGTGTGTGTGTGTGTGTGTGTGTGTGTGTGTGTGTCTACCCCCCCCCCCCCCTCAGCCTCTTCACCTTTAATTTAACCATCAGCTACACGGCGTATACTTAACATTGGCAAACAGCCACTCAGCACATAATTTATTGCTCACTAATAGTAATTAAATTTCATTCAGTTTTCATTGACAACAAAAACGCGCCTCTTATTATTTATTGTGGCGCTTCAACTGTTTGTCTTAACTGTTGTAAGGCGGCCTAAGCTGTGTAAGCGCGTATTTTAATGACGTTGAGATGTTTTGAAGAGCAGCACGAGCGAGCCCAGTCGCTGTTGTTATTCGTCTATGGCTTAGATTGGTGTAGACATAGCTCCTTGGTGGAGAGTCATAAGTCATTTTCGTTAAGATATCTTGATGAAAGTTATTAGAGATGTACTTTATATCATATCTATAACTGTATATATATTTTACATATTCCTATATTTTGACTTTGTTTTTCTACAATAAGTCAACAAATAGTCGAAAGTTATGAGCATAATTTTTAAGAGCAATTGGGTTGGCATCCCTGAATTGACCACATTAAGGTTCAGACTGAAGCATTATAGAATATATAGAATATATAATATAGAATATAGAATAGTGAGCCACTGATTTGACTAGAATAAAGTTCAAAAGGATCAGTGAGGTCACACAGGAATAGAAAGGGATCTCATTACAGTACATTGTAGTATATATGTATATAGTTTTTTCCGCTCCACACCAACTCTAAAAGGTCGTAGATACCAAATGAGTATATAATTTCGTATTAGTTTTAAGCCGAAATTAATTTTAGATCCGTGAATTGACCAGCCTAACGTTCATAATTAAGCATTATAGAATATATATAGAATATGTGAGCGACTGATCTGACGAGAAAAAAGGTTCGAAAGAATCACCAAGGTCACAAAGAAATGGAAAAGGATCTCATTAAAAAATCTCCAAAGCCTAGTTTATTCCGTTCCATACCAACTCTAAAAGCTCGTAGATACCAAAGGGGTATATAATTTTGTATTAATTTTAATCCTAAATTAAATGTATTGCTTGGAAAAGTTAGAACATTTTTTTTATGTCATTCACTGAATATTTTTAAGTTATTAAGAATACATTTTAAAATAATAAAAAAATGGTTCTAGATATGAAACGTTTTTATATAGTATATATACATTATATCTAGCTGTAATTAAATTAAATCGCTATGTTAAAAAATATATATATTATATAATATAATATATAATATATAATAAATTTGCCAACCAGTGTAGTTCCCTATAAAAATATAATTGAAAATCCAATTTTTGTATAGAAAGGTTTCGTTTTTCTCAGGAAAACAATCCATGCAGATCAAAGCAATATATAATTCTTTTAACAGCAATATACAATTCATTCCAAGTCATTTCTCTAGAAATGTATTTCAACCAAAGTATGTCGAGGAAGACTTTTTAAAAGTAATTTCAAAACAATAATGAGTTGGAGTCCGCCTTACAGCAACCTTTGAGCGAGGCAAACAATTTTGTGGCAAATACAAATAGAAGAAGTCAACAAAACTTGATTTGTAAACATACGATATTTCATTTAGCTGCAGTTCAAGTCTTTATTTATTAATTAATTGCAAAAGTTTTGCATTAACATGAATGGAAATTCAGCCTGGCCAAGTTCACAGAGGGCAAACGCGGCGTATGCTTAATATGAGAAATGAAATTATTATTTGCAAATGTACTCACAGTCATAATAGTCATATCGATCCGCCTCGCTGGGATTATTGCTGCCCATGATTTTTCCAAGAACTTGGAGAGAAAAAGAGAGAGAGAGAGAGAGAGAGAGAGAGAGAGAGAAAGAGAGTTGTGAGCTGAGAATAACAATTAAGAACGAGAAGCAGCAAGAAAATGCAATTCAATTAAGCTCGCTGAGCGAACGAAAAAGCAAAGCAAAGCAAACTCGACGCTGAAAGGTTTCCAATCGAAATGCAATTTGGTCGAGCTAAACGCCACGGTCCGACGGCTGGCCAAATCAGGATCGTGAACTGCAGATTGAGCGCTGGGGATTGGCAGCTGCGTATGCAGACGTCGGACACTCACACTTGGCGAAGCTGCGGCGAATGCGCACGAAACACGAAACGGAGCGGGACAGCTGGCTGAGGTCCTCGGGATGGGTGCCGCTCTGCAGGCAGAGGATGGGCGCCAACGGTGTGATGCGACAGCGACTGTGACTGCGACTGCGGCGCCGACGCTCCAACAACGGTATGGCCACAAAGCTGTGCTCCACTGTGCCGCTGCCGCTGCCGCTGTTAGCACCTGCAACGCCCACGCTCGAGTCGACGGGTATGATGTTGCCGTTGCCGTTCCCGTTGCTGTTCTCGCTGCTGCTATTGTTGTTGTTGTTGTGGTTGTTGTGATTGTTGTTGTTGTTGTTGCTGTTGTTGTTGCTGATGATGGTTATGACGTTGACGGTGGCCTGCAATGGGCCAGCGTTGCTCGTTGCTGAAACGAGAAAAGTTGTAAAATATTCCCATCAATTGCTTGCTGATTTATGATTTTAACAACGAAAAATAAAATTTATATATATATATATATATATTTATATGTGGGGTGTGGTGTAGAAATATGCGGAATCGGAAAAGGGAAAATCCCATTTCACACGCGACGCATCTGTGACAAATTTTTCGCTGTCCCGTGCAATTCTATGCTCCGTTTTCCTTTGTCTTTCTCTGCGCCGCTTGCGAGTGTCGTAAATCATTCAAATCTGCATTCAATGTATTTTTCTTCTTCTTTTTTTTGCGTGTTTGCGTTTGCGGGTAAATGTTTTAAAAAAATGTGTATATATTCATATATATATGCAAGGCAATCTGCCAAATGGCGCAGAATGCACACGAAACATAACAAGCGTAGCTAAAACTCTATGCGAGGACTCAACAGCTCAAGAGCCAAGCTGAAAAAACAGGCTAACACAGGTGCTCTAGTTGGGAGTGCTCAACTGGGAGATACCCTGACAACTGTGAAGCGCTGAAACTTCAAATATTATACGTTTATTTTGTGTCTACATAGGAAGTAATACACATACATACATGCATGCACATGCATGCACATGCACATGCTTATGCACATGCACGCATTAGTCCCCGCTCTGCTTACTGCGCAGCTGACGCAGCAACTTGAGCTGCGCCTTTGGGCTTTACTACGGCAACTGAGTTGTTGAATAACTTTTCTTCTAGATGCACTTTCTCAATCAAGCATTCAGAGCGTGATAATGACATTCATATAGTATGTATATGTTCATATAGTATGTAGATATACAAAACTCAAACTATATAAAATTTTGGTATGCATTTCAGGAATATATATATAAATCCTATCAATCCAAAGGGTTTAGCTTATGCAATATTCACGTTACATTAAAAAAAAAAAAAAAAAAAAAAAAAAACAGATAAAATGAAGAGTAAAATTATCGAATTTTATCGATAATAATGAAATAGGAAGAATTAGCATGGAAAAAAAATTATTTATAATAAAATAAATAATATAAACTCGTCCTATGTGAGGCACACAGGAATATATATTCAGAATTTTCAGTTTTTTCAGCTTTTATGCTTAACGAGATCACTGCGTTCATACTGGTCGATCGAACAGACTAATATGAGTAAATCGAATCAGCTCGTAGTGCTGCTACATATACGTTATGGGGTTTTGCACGCCTCCTTCTACCTCCTACAAATAATTTCATAAAACCAATATGCCCAATATTTCTATTTTCAATGAGTCCAGTTTATGAAAAAGGCGAAAGTGTTCTAGTCGGGCATGCACGACTAGCAAATACCCATATTAAAAATAAGACTCCCTATTATTGCCTTAGAAAAAGTTCAAATTTGATAAACTTCAATCTAAAGTTTACATCTTAAAGTAAATTTTATGAATAACAAAACTTATTTCTTTATCTTTACCCTAATAATTTGAACTAAAGACATTTCATATCAGATCTATCTATATATGCATAGAGATATCTCTATTGCACAACTAACTTTCCTTGCTAGACATGAATTGCACTAGACACAGACTGTCACAGCTGTCTGCAGTTGGCCATCCATAACGAAAGCCCCTTTCGTATGCCAAGTTGCAGCACTTATGAGATATGAGATATTTTTGAGATTTTGTGTGAGTATCTCAACGATGTTGCCACCTGAAGCGCTCGCTGAACAGGTTGTAAACATTGTGAGCCGACTTATTTGCACCTACTTAGCTGCCTGGCTGGTTAGCTGGCTGCTGCCTGGCCGCCTAGTTGTAACACATTTGATTTATATGCCAACAGCTGTCGACACATTTGCTCGCAGACTTTAAAAATATGCCGACCTTTTTGCACTCTCTCCCACTCTCCCTCGCCCTCTTTCTCTCTCTCTGGGCTGAGGTTTGCCGAGACGTGGCTGCAGCTGAGTATTTGCTTGACAAACTCTTATTCTAACCGCAGCTGGCTAATTTTTGGCCCGCTGCCAGCTGCAACATGGTGTTGCCGTTGCCGTTGCCGTTGCCGTTGCGGTTCTGTTTTTGGCCATGTTTATATTTGTTGCACATTCGCATATTTTATCGCCTGGCCAGCACCTCGCACACGACAATTGCAATTGGATAGAATTTTTGTGAGATATATCTTATTGTTAGTGCAATGTTTATATATTACATTACGCTCTTCCACTATCTCCCACTCTCTCCTGCTCTCTCTCTCTCTCTCTCTCCCATTCTCCCTCTGCTGACATCATCGTGGGGGCAGCGGGACCCGCGGTTGATTCATCATTTATTTTATGGCTATTGCAGCGACAAACGATTTTATTTCTTTCTTATTTATTTAGTTTTCGCCGTTCGCAACGGAATGAAAAAACAATTGATTATAAAGTAAAGCAAGCCGCATTGCTAAATTTTACGCACAGTTTCCGGACTGCCACAGAGCCGCCTCACAATAAAACCAATTGTGCGCCCATCCATCACTTGATGTATTAGCGCAACAACAGCTGCACACCCACACACACACACACACCCATCTGTGTGTGTGTATGTGTTTGCGTCTGCATATGTTTGCTGGCGCGTTGGTGTGTCAATGTCAGCGTCAAAGTGCCAAACAAACTGCCAACTGCTGAAATATAAATCGCACAACAATCTTGTCTGCGTATACGCAATATTTGCTGCCTTGCTGTGTCCTTGCAACCAACCCACACACACACACACACGCACACTGACGAGCACACACACACACACTCACTCTCCCACATACACATGCAAAAAACACATGCACATGCATTCTTAAACACACTCAAACACACAGCATTGCTGCAGAACGAAACTTAAATATCCTGGAAATAATTAGTAATAATTTAACTATAATATGTAATATTTCTGTTTACGATATTTATAATTATTTATATTCTAAATAAAATATTAACTCTTTATTATTATATTTATATACAAATATTTATGCTTATAACATTTTTAGTTATATATATTCTAAATAATATTTTAATATTGTATCATTTATAGATTTTATCTCTGCTATTATATATTTTAGCATTGTTAGTATTAGCAGCATACATATTAGTGTTTGTTTGCCTATTTTATTATTTTTCTTCTTTTTCTCATATCCTTTTTAATTTTCTATTCCTCTTATAATATCTTTCGCTTCATCCTTTCTTTTTATTTGTATTGCCTACTTTTTCCTTCGTTCCTTTCTTGTCCTTAACCTTTCTATTTCTTTTGCTTTCGCTTCACTCTTTTTTCCTCTTTTATTTTTCGTGTTCATTCTTCATTTTCTTTTTCCTTTTCACCCTTTTATCTTTCTTTCCTGGTTTCCTTTTATTCTTGCAGTCATTCCTCCTTTCTATTCTTTTTTTTACCTTTCACCTTTTCTTCCTGCTTTCCGTTTATTCTTTCCCTCATTTCTCCTCCCCTTTGTTTATTTTTCTCTTTTTTTTCTCCAACTTATTCTTTTTGTTTATAATTTATCGCCTTATCTTTCTCTTCCTTCATACCTTTTATTTTTTTTGCAATATTTCCGTTCCCAAAATTTGTATTCCGCTTTTTTCCTTTCTCCTTTCCCTGTCTCTTCGTCTCATATTATTTTCATCTTTCTGCACCCATTCTTTGCTTCTTTTTTTCCTTCCCCTTTCTCCACTGCTCCTCTCCTGCTTTTTTCCAATCACCCTTTCTTTTTCATTTTATTTCATCTTGTTTACTTCCTTCTTTCGTACTCTTTTCGTCTCCTGTTTTCACTTTTCTTTCCTATTTATACAATTATTGCAGGTATCTTCAGCATTAGTATTAGTATCTCGCTTCAACTTTTCACTATTTTCTTTAATCATTATCATTCTTAGTTGATAATATACCCTTTATCTTTATCTTAAGCTACTGGGTATAAATAAATTAAATTTTGTTCACAATATTTGCTTTGCAACTGGCTGCATTCGCCTTTGCCTGTGCCTCCGCCCCCGCATCTGTCTACACCTCTGCCTCCGCCTCCGCCTCTGCCTCAGCCTCCACCCACGCCTCTGCCTCTGCTTCTACCTCTCCCTCCACCTCTCTCCCTTTGGCTTTGTATTTTAACATACCAAATACGCAGCTGAGCTGAGCTGAATGATTCACGCTTCATGTTTCCTCCATTGTGACTTATTTATGGTAACAAAAGCTTGATCAGCTTACTCTATTTGTGTCAAGATGATTCCGCACAAGTATTTATATCTAGTTGTATTTTTTGTGCACATTTTATGAATCAATAAAACTGCATTTTGCCTCTCGACCGACAGCAGCCAATCGGCTCCAACAATTTATCCACACTCAGGGCAGGGCATTCAGTTAATTGGCTTCAATATGCTAGTTTTTGATTTAAGCAAATGAGTCTCATAATTAGCTCTTAACTGCCACTTGACGATGTGTTGCTGGAGGCGTTAAGTGCCGGGGCTGCCAAATTTGCGGCCCATTAACCAGAGACCCAATAAGCGGACTGCGTCTCTCGTAAACATAAATATAAAGTGATCTAATATGGTCGGGAATGCATTCAAGCAATTATGTGTGCATATTTTGACAATTTTCATACTACATTCAAATGCATTATTGTAAAATATATCTAGCTTAAAGTAACTTTAGTCGAGTCTGAGTAGAATATACTGTGAAATCTGTAATGGCTGTTTGGCTCTTCTGTGCTTAAACTAACATATGAACACGCACTCTCAGATAAAGTTAGATGTGTAGTTTTTTTACAATTCCCAATTTGCTTTAGTGTTAAATGTACGACATTAATGGAATTTTGAGGCATTGAAAGTGGCCTTCAAATGATTGTAAAAACTGTTTTTTTAGAGCTTTACAACTATATGGTGGCAACACTGCTTTATTTTATGGCTCATATAACCATTGATAGTAGAATTTTGTTGAGTTCGGCTTGACATTTCATTACCACCAGATTGTAATACTCCAAATTGCACATTGTTCATACCAGCGACTATATGGCTAAAAATCGTATCTAAGCAATAATGTCATACAATTTGCTAATCAATAAAGTCAAGTTCATTGATATTACATTTATTTATTTATTATTTATTATGATTTAAACTTCTGCAGGCTTAAAAAATAAACCTTATGTCTGTTCAACAAGTATTGTGTATTGTGTCTTTTTTCAAACCTTTTTATACTTTTTTTTATAAATGGGAAATTAGGGTATAATGGTTTTGTTAGATGTATGTAACAGGCAGAAGGAGGCCTGGCAGACCCCATAAAGTATATATATTCTTGATCAGGACGACAAGGGAAATCGATTTGGTCCTGCCCATCCGTCCGTCTGTCTGTCCGTCCGTCCGTCTGTCTGTTCGTCCGTCCGTCCATCTGTTCGTATGTTTGAACACGCCGATTTCAGCTCCTATAAGAGCTAGTTTATTATATATTTTGAAAATTTATTTGACCGCCCTCAAAACTATGCTTATTAGATAGATTATGCTCACTTTTTTTATTCAATTCTTAAAGGTTTTTTTTTTTTGTTCAACTGATCCTTCGATTCCTTCCTTAGCCTATCCCCCTACTTTCTTGACTGTCTTCAGATTTGGGAACAAGAAAATATCAAAGAGATCCGCTTTGAGCAGCAGCATCATTGGTTAGTCTATAATTTGCTAGAGTTTCTTTGCTTCACATTTAAAATAGGCACAAAGCGAAGGCGTCCAAGCCCAAGAGCTGTGAAAATTTGTTGGCAAAAGTGATGCACATGACAGACAAAATTATGAGATAGCTCGAAAATCTAAAATGAAATGTGACGTTGATTTGTAGACTTCATAGAACGTTCGCTCTACTTTTTGAGCTGCCTGCATATGCCAAAGCTTGAGGGTCTTTTTTTTAAAGTAATAAATACTTCTGCTTATATAAGACAAAAGTCATTTACTATCTTTGGATACATGATACTAAATTTGGTATCTCTTGACTTATATGCCAGCTAGAGCGCTTTGATTACTAACCCCATATGAAACTATAGCTTTATAGCTTTATAGCTATAGCTTTAGATTTTATAGCTTAACAATTTCTAGAAAATTTAAGATCCACTCAACGAGGCTCATTCAGTAAATGCCCAACGTAAAAGACTTAATATATTTGCAACGCTCCAACAAAGATTCAATAAAAATCAAAGTCAACCAGAGTTTCGATTCGATTCGTGCTAATTAGATTGCGAACTCAACTCCATTATGGCAGCGGCTGTCAGTGAATCGTTTGGTCTGTTATTAATTTAGTGAGCAATAATAATTGAATGGCTGTTGGTAAAACATCAATTAATGTCAATTAGCAATTGCATTTAGTAGTTGTTGTTCTGCATAGCTGTCTCTCTGTCTGTCTGTATATTAGGCATGACTCGCCTGAGTTATAATAATAATATTTCTATTTTTTTTATCGCTTCACACGAAATGTGTACAGCGTATAAAGCCCAAAAATTGTTTCATTGTTGTTGCTGCTGCGGCTGCTGTTCATTGTATTTATTAACGTTTGCATTTAGCTTGAAAAACAAGTCATTTTATCATCCAAACAACAATTTTACAAAACTCATAAAATGGCAATGCAAAAAGCCAGAGCGAAAATATTTATATTAATGATATGCACAAATACGTTTTATAAGTCGAGCACAATTGCTGCCTCCAGCCCCAACGACCCCCATTCGCACTCCACACTCTCCCCTCAGCTCCCCTCTGCTCATCTCTCTGCTGCTGCCAATTATTCGCATGTTTTGTCTATGCCAGAGAGCTGGAGAGCTGGCAAAATGTATTTATGACGAGACAAAATCTAAACAAATATTGTATGCAAGAGAAAACATGTTCCAGACATTGTTTAGATCTCACGTTTGGCTTTCGGTTTTCAGTGTTCAGTATTCAGTATTTGGTATCTGGTCTTTGGTATTCTGTGCTTTTTTTCCGATCTGCCGTTTTTCATCTTTCAACTTCTCATTTTCGTCAGTTTTCTATTGCCATTGATGCCATGATGGCTGCCCAAGTTACATTGTCCAGCATTGGCCAAAAAGCTTTGCGTTAACAATATTTGTTAACATTGATAGCATTGGCTAATAAGCTACAATGAAATTGAATTTGTAAAGGTGAAACTGGAATAGGCAGAGTCTTTGAGAAACTTTTTTGGTAAGATCAGATCAATTTTCTACTACTTTTACTACTGGTACTATTTTTATTACTTTTACAACTGCTTCCTTTTTCTACTACTTTTTACTACTTCTGCTACTGCTTCTATTACTACAGCTACTACTTACTACAGCTTCTACTTACTACAGATACTACTTACTACAGCTACTATCACTCCTACTTCTTCTACATCAATGATCAATCTACCATCTGAATCAGCTAAGCAATTAAGCTTCTCTCGCCTCTCACTTTTTCCCATACCACGATAATAATTTTCTTGATAGTTTGTTAATATCAGACTGTTGTCAGGTCTAGCTAAGACACAACTAAGTCTATAGCTTTCTAGAAAAAATGTTTAAAAATAAAAAATGAGTTTCAAAACGAAGTTTTTTATGCTTGAATAGTTTGATCAACATGAATTTCTGAACCTATTGAGCACCTTGGTTCATGGTTTCAAAACAACTCACTTAGAAAGAAGTTCCACAAGGTCAGGTAGCTCAGCTTACTTTTTAAATAAATCTGGTTCATTTTCTTAAACAAACTTATTCCCAAAAGATAAGATTGTCACCAAAAACAAAGATCTGCTAGCCCCAGCAGTAGGAGTTGAGCGTAGACGCTACCCTAGGCCCACTTCTTCAGATATTGATCTAAAATGCAGCAAATATCTCACTAAGCTTGGCTTGAATTTAAACCCTATATTTTCTGGGATCCCTTGAGCAATAAAGTCTGCATTTATTACCAGAAAAAATATGAAATATGAAAAATTAAAAATATATAAAAATATATATGAAATATATTAAATATTTTCTATATATAAAATAGATACAACAGAAAGGTATCAGAGCACAAACCTCTAATTAGTAAATAAATAATAGAAAATAAAATTTAAAAAAAATGTAAAAAATGAGTAAAAGAGATCTTATAATATTATTAAAAAAATAAATATTAAAATTTATAAAAATAATAAATCGAAAGAAAAAAATTTAAAAATAAAAAAAACCTTTAAAGTTGAAATTGAATTTAATAGGCATTGACTTTTCTTTCCACGCTTCAAGTCTTCTGACCTACTCTGTCTTGAGCTACTTTTCGAAAAGAGACTTTCATCCCGTACCAAATCCTTGTCTTTGTTGCAATTCGTTGTGGCGTTACATGCCACGCCAATTGGTGTGCAACATATTAAGCAGCAAGCGATCGGTCCATAAAGGCGATCGGCACGGCGATGGCCTGGGAGTTGATGATATTTCTGACAGCTAATTGAGGCGCAGCGAACATTTCATGCCGAATGCAAAGTAAACAGAGGAAAACAATGCCGCGAACGACTCTAAACAATCGTCGTAATGCAATACAACAATGTGTATATTTCCGTTTGGCAGCTCAAGTTCATTCTTGGTCATTGTTACGCTGGGCGATTCGGCGAGTCGGCGAATCAAAGTCGCAAGATCTGTTCGCGAGGCATTAAAAAGCAACATCAAAAGGCAATTGCCACCTTTATGGGGGCCGTTCATAATTTGTGTGCTACGAAATGGGTTTTGGGCCAGAATCGGGGCACATATGTGCGCGGGCCCCCTTCCTCCCGGATGTCCTCGGATGCTGCTGTTGCTGCTTCTTCCACGTCTTCTTCTTATTCTTAATTTTTGTTATGGCTATGGAAAATTTGCCGCCTCGCTTCTTGTTTATTTGCCAAATTATATTGCACTCGTATTTATTATTTTAAATGCCAACGATTTCATATACATAATATGCTCGTATTCTATAAATTTAATTACGCCCGACTTTCACGGCTCCATGTGCTGGCCATCTTTAATGATGCAGCCGACGCCGCTCCCGCCACGCCCCCCCCCCCTTCATTCCGCCGCCCCCCCATCGCACACAATCAAAATGCCCGCACGTGTTGCACGCACAGCAATTCCATGGGATCTTAACACCATTAGTCTGATACTATATGTGGGTGGAAATTGTATCTGGGGAATCTATTTTAATGCGAATCGTACGGCCATTATAGAAGCCATTTAAACGCCATGGGTGGCCCCGCCGTACATTAGTGCGTGTTGTGCTAAGTGTACAAATCGTGTAAATACTCAAAAAGGGGACTCCAATGCACATCCCACCACCACCAGCACCACTAGCACCAGCACCACCTCAATTGCTTTAAACTAAAAAGTTGGCTAGCTAGGTCATCGATTAACTGGCACAGTGCTTTATAGCTCAAATGAAATTTAGATTTAATAGGAATTGAGGCAATATAAGCACACTGTAGCTCTTTTAAAATACCAAGAAATATGAGCTACAATATCTAATCGTCACTCCAAAGATCGATGCCTTTTCTAGTAACTAATATATGTAGATTGCCTATCAATCTATTAGTTTCCCACGGCATCTATGCTCAATATCTTAACGGTCACAGGCCATTTGAAGACGCCTGAAGATGGCTGTTAATAATATGTTCTAGGTTCAACATATGCCAGAGGTCGCCCTCGTCTTTGCTGAAATCTCCACTCATCAAATAATCTCATCTTCATCTTAGAATCACCAACATGTTCATACGTGAATTGTAAATCTTCCATCTGATACTTTCTGTCTGATGTATAGCCCTTCACATGTTTATGTTTGAGCAAACTTTATAGTAACACTCGATCCCATCATTGTCGAGCAATCATTAGCCATTGTCGAGCAATCTCGAGAGTCACTTCAATGTGCTGTCCTACCAGAACTACCTCATTAACTAAAAATCGCCTGCCTTGGCTGCTAATCTGTGTGAACATTAGCTTTTCCGCTTTCACGAAGAAGTCAGAAAAATATTTATGAATGACCACAATTGATGAAAAATTGAGTGAAAAAATGCTCAGCACTTTATATACAGTGCCACTCATATGAATAGGTTTGACAGATTGTGCTCAGACTTCTTTCTCTTTATTCCTTTCTGTTCTCTTTTTTTTTTCGTTTCTATGGCACATTTTTTTCTATGTTTTGAACCTTCATTAGCTTACTCATAAAAAGTTAAGAAAAAATATTGTGGCATATCGGAATTGTAAGTCTTTATCTTTGAGAGTGAACAAATTTTTGGAGAATGGACTTGAGAATTTTGACTTTCATTTATGATCAATTGACATCTTTAAAAAATTAATTATAATTGTGCATAGTTAAATTTAATATAAGCAGAATATCTGGCATTTTCAAGCAAAGATTTAAATGCTTTGATATAGTGCTGTGATTCAGCCAGTTGAGAAAGGAGCTAGAGTATAGATTGAGAGATTACGTGGGTTTGAGCCTGATCAGGAATACATACTGCGAGTATACTTTTATATACCACATATGTATATACAGTATTAATAAATTATAAGGTGTTTATGGTCTATATAGACAATACTATATATACTGTATATATACTGCTGCTGTTGAGGTACACAGATACCTTTCTTCGAACTTTTGTAAGCCAGCAGAGTTTCCTGCAACTCAATAAGCATTTCAAATACCTAATGCATATATAAGTCGATATATTTACACATATATACATGCTCATATATATATATATATACACACTTATACCTTACACACACATAGCTACTTGCAACAAGTGCCCATGGCCAGCCACTTGCACGCAACATTGAGATATTTCTCTAGGTCTCTAAAGTTCAAGAGTTTATGCAGACTTCGCACTAGACCGAAAGCCAATTAAATACTTGTAGGCTTTTAATTATTTTTCCTAATCAAATTTGTTGTTTACTTAATGGAGTGCGTAAGGGAATTGTTTACAAAACATATCATATCATCTACGCCGTGTATATACACACTTTGTATAGCTACGTGTATTCGCGCTTGTGAAATCCACGTTTAAATATCTCTCCTGGCCATGTTTCAGTAATATTTTTGCCTAATATTCCAGCATTTGTTTACGCTATTGTTTATAAACAATGAGAATGTGTAGATTGAAGGGCGAGATCCAAATTTGAATCGAACAAAGGGTTTGCCCCAGCACCAGGAAGCAGGAAATATATCACATAAAACTAGATCAATGCAGCGATTGATGTTGATCAAGCGCATAAAAATGAATGAGGAAATCGATCAAGTTTGCAACATGCTTCAGGGGATAAGTAAATATAAGTAAATAGATTTCTTTTTGCTAGAAATAGGGTGTACAAGATTCTAGAAGAGTTCTAAAAGAGGTAAAAGAACTCATAAGTATAATAATAGGTAATACTAAAGCCTATTCATTTAGGTAAGCACAAAAATGATTTCAGGCTGAATGCATTTAAATGATCTACTACCAACTAGTCAATACTCTGTTTATAGTAATCAAAATTGTTGTATAAGTATTTGCTACTACTTAAGTGTGTATCAAGCCTCTAGGAAAAAACTTTCAGACAGAGATTTTAGAAATTTAGATTTCATGCGAACAGCCAAAGCTTTTATCTTCTATAATGATGAGAATATATTCGAATAGACAACGTACAATAGAAAATAACAGATAAGAAAAACAAAGAGCCAACGAACAGTTGAAGTAGGTTAAAACTGAGCTGAATGAGAACAGCGATCTGGGTTGTATAGAATATAGCAGAGTAGAGAAACAAACAGACAAAGAGCAGCTGAGGAGGGCTAAAACTGAGCTGGATGAGTCAGGTACAACAACTAATGATGCACTCCGATGTATGAGAGAGAGAGAGATCAGCTTAAATAGAACTTGTTTGATCATATTGTATTATGGTGGGGGATACTTAGAGTGGCTCGAAATATCAGAAAATGTGTTTGAGAACAGTGAGCTTCAGCGATCTATACTAAACTGATTGTCGCTCCGAAAAACAACGCTGTTTTATTTTAATTTTTGTTATATAAAAACCTATATCTATCGCCATGATTACTCAAGGCGTATTTATTGGGTCACTCACGCAAAGGCAAAGGAATGAGACTTAGGACTTTTTCGTATATTCTCAGATTCGACCTTGTTGACGTTCAGAATAATCGTCAAAATGAGCTGTCCATCAATGCCATGTTCATATTTGAGCATTGCATTTTATCAATACGAACTTCTTATATTAAATATAAATTGAATTTTAATAAAATCAACAATAAGAACTTTGACTTCTTGAATGAACAAAAATGCCTGTCCGTTCCTCATAAACAGGGCATCAATTTAAGGAAATCATTAAGCTAAGGACTACTTCTTATATGACAAGCACCAAATCCCTTTCAATTCAATTCTATTCAAATTCATTTCATTCACCTTTTGAACAGCGTATAAAAACAGAAATCATTCCACTAAAAACTTTTTATATTACACAGAGTATTAAAATGTCAATTAAATTGAACTATTATAATAATATTTAAATTTAATATAATATAAAATATATTAATAATTATTAATAATAATAATAAAATAAACGTTAAGGCATATATACCTCTTAGTGAACGAATATGACTGTCTGCACCTCATGAGCAGAGCATAGAATAAAGAAAATAAGCTAGACAAAAACTAATTGAATGACAAACAGTAACTAAGTTTCATTTGATATCTATTGAGACTCACAGTGAACGCATATACCTTATGCAGAGTATCACTTTCTCTAGTGAGTATATAGGTCATTGAATAGTATTCCAAACTAACGAGGGGAAATAGAAAGTATCCCCAGTTGCTCAACCGGGAAACTTACGCAGCTCAACATCCAGAGTTTCCTGTGGCGCTGCCATGACGCCCAGCATTGCGTTGAGACTCTGCGGCACTCACACAGCGTTGCACGTGTCAATGGCGAGTGTGGAGATCACCGCTGCTCGCATTATTATAATTATACACTATTTACGTACGCTGCCGCTGCTGCTGCTGCTGCTGTCCGGTGCAGTTTATTGCATTAGCCAAGGCTAAAATTAGTTTGGCACAACAACACAAATCGAATGGAAACAAACAAAAAAAAACACACACAAGATGGAAATACCAAATGAGGCAACCAAAAAAAAAAAGTGGGCCAAAAACCGCGCGTTTGGCCACACACACAGACACACGGACACACCTGAGTGTGTTTGGCTAGCACACGTGCAATTACGAACTGCGATCTGCTTTTGCTCTCGTCTGTTAGGGTATTTGGCTATTCGGTAATCGATGGCACGTCGTCTGGTCGAGTCGTCTGTTTGCGTTGACGGCTGTGCGGCAAATGCTTTGCGCCGCCTTTTACTTTCCATTTTCTTCAGATTCTGTTCTGGTCGTGCCCAGTCGTGCCGGAGCGTTCCTTCAGCATGAGCAACAAGTACACATTTCAGTATTTTTGGCAACACATTGCCTTCAGTTGCTCCCAAACTGTGCGCGATCCACTCATGGAATTTTGTGCTCTTCGAAATGAGACGAACGAACGGCGAGCACGAAGAGCGCTTCGTGCACTTGCCCAGCTGGACGCCAAGAGATTGCTTCGCTTCACTTCTGCCAGCTGCTCTGCGAGCACAGTCAGCGGTCAGCAGCAGTGCAAGCTGAGCGCACACCACACTGCAGTCAGTGCGCTATCTGTTGGGCAGGCAACAGATCAATAGGTGAACAGCTGTCGTCGGCATTGGTATTGGTGTCTCATGAGTAGTTCAAGGTGGGCATGGGGTTCTTTAGAGCTATTGCATTGTTGCTTGCATTATAAGTTGAGCTCATGGAGAATGGAGAGAGTGAAAGACATAGATAGAAATAGAAATCGTGATGAACACTATAAAGATAACAACAATACTCTTGATCAACGACGAACGACGAAGTACGTGTGTGAGTGCATATAACTATACTGGAAGCATAGAATGATATTTGCATGGTATATTCTAGTCGTGCACTCCCGATTGCCTCTATCGTATTCCAAGTTGTTTGGAGCACTGCTAATAGTCTCTGTGTAGTACCCTGTCTGTGTGAATTCATATATCTATACTGGAAGCCTAGAATGATATCTGCAAGGTATATTCTAGTCGTGCACTCCCGATTGCAGCTATCGTATTCCAAGTTGTGTAGAGCACTCCTGATAGTCTCTGTGCACTACCCTATATGAATGAATGCATATATCTATACTGGAAGCCTAGAATGGCATATGCATGGTATATTCTAGTCGTGCACTCCCAATTGCCTCTATCGTATTCCAAGCTGTCTGGAGCACTTCTAACAGTCTCTGTGTACTACCCTCTGTGTGTAAATACATATATCTATACTGGAAGTCTAGAATGACATCTGCATGGTATATTTTAGTCGTGCACTCCCGATTGCTTCTATCGTATTCCAAGCTGTCTACTTTCCTTATTGAGTTTTTGCAACGATATTTTTTTAGCGCTTGACAACTAGGAGTTGAAGCTTTATATGTCAACCTACCTACCTAAGTAATAATTGAATTTGGTTCAGTTCATTTTGACATTCTATCGAGACTTAAGTCAGAGCAATGAAAGTTTTAGTTTTATTAATATGTATGTTGGTCAAGCTTATCTATGCTTTCTGCGTTGTATGGGCGAGTTGCTTGAATTTGTACTTCGGGTACGTAAATCAACAGATTTGTAGCATTTGCAGTGCAGATAATCCACAAGCTTTTGTCGAAATAGGAAATGGCTGTTTGTTTTGTTTCATGAGATGAGGGAGTCATGGAATGATATGCCCTCAAAAATGGCGATGGATATGATTTTGAAGAGTGATGTTACGAATTACACCTTGTATACTTAAACATTTATGTTACATAATTTGCAATGCAATAAATCTCCGTTCATAAATGTATAGAATACATGTTTATATTTTATGGTAAGTTGAACTTGTGCAACTATAAAAGAAATCCACAACACAGATTTGTATTTGTTTGCTGCACTAATTGGTGGACTGTGTCTATCATTGATACTATACTGGATAGCTTGCATGCCCATGCTCCACGCGACTCGCACATAAACTGGCTACACTCTGTACATATTTATAGAGTTTAAGTGGAGCGCCGTCGATGGGCTGTCAACACTTTGTCCATTAAGCACTCCTTTATAGCAATAATTTAATAGAAACGATTCGTTTTATTATTCCCATCCAAGTGCGTGCAGAGCACACAGTCAGCGCAGCCAGCATAGAATTCCCACTTTGACCAACGATTCGGCATTCACCACTAGCTGAAATTTTGGTCCACCCTTGGCACATTTCTTGCTCGCATTGTCAAATTCCAATGCGCATATGTGAAACATCTCATGGATGGACTGGGGGAGGTGGAAAGGGGGCGTGGGCCAGTCTGCCACTGAATATGTTTGGGACTTTGGGGCGGGGTTGGAGGTTAATGCACTGCCATCCGACAAAGAATTTACGAAACTAAAAAAAAAAATAGAAGAAGAAGAAAACTCGAGGCCCTTTGCCCCGTGACGCTGGCGCACACCACTGTAAAAACGAACTGAATTGTTTTGGGCGAGAAGAAAATGCTTTTCGTATATTTTATTATTGCATGCATATCGATTCGACGGGCCAAAAAACAGAAAGAAACCCCGACGCCACCCACCCACTGCGCTGACATCTATGCCATTATTTATTGTCACTCAGTGCGTAACGAAATCTGAATTGAATTGAAGCCCTGCCCCAGCCTGCCCCATGCTGCCCTGTGCCCGGTCCTGCCCTACTCTGTCCCGTGCTCCCGAGCTTTGCTGTATTGCTCTATACATGTTCGAGTAGTGAAGAGAGCATATTGGTTTAGCTTGGAATTTAGTCGTGTGTCGGATCGTCTAGACAGTCTACGCGCGGCTGTCTCTCTCTACTAGTTCATTAAGTGAAGAGACTGTATTAGTATTATGTGAAATTTACTCATATATAGCCTTGCTTTACGAGGTATTACGATGAAGCTGAATATGGTAAAAAACTACGTCCTCCACTTCCTCTTCAGTTATTGTTCACTTTCATTTTAGATTGAGAAAAAATTATAGAGCAAAATCTATTGGAGACAAAATCTATTGAAGTACATCTACAGCATTAGAGTCAGACTGTCAAAGTCGTGCAATTGAGTCCTAGGTGATCCTCTGTACAGATAATTTTACAAGTTGTATTGAATCCCAGACGACTCTCTTCACAGATTTAAGTTATATTGCATGCCACATAGTCCTTTCTACGGATAGATCTACAAGTTAGATTGAGTCCCAGATAATCCGCTCTACAGTTTGAGTTTCAAGGTAAGTTGAATCTCAAATGACCCTCTCTATAGATTGATCTACAAAGTGTATTGTGTCCCTGATGACTCTCTCTACAATTTGTTGTTAAGTTGTAAGTCATATTGTATCCCAGATGATATTCTCTGTAGTTCAATTTCCAATTTTAGTCTCACGGGACCATGATCTACAGATAGATCTACAATTTAAATTGAGTCACAGATGATCATCTCTACACCTTCCACTTGAAGTTACATTAACTCTCTTAAATGACCCTCACTACGGATAGATTGGATCAAAGATCTCTACACAGAGATCTATAAATTAGATTGAATCTTTAATGACCCTCTCAACAGATATATCTATAAATTGTATTGTATCCTAGACGACCCTTTCTATTATTTGAGCATTATATTATATTTTATTCCAGATGATACTCTCCCTAGTTAGATTTCCAAGTTAGATTTAATCTTAAATAACAAGTTAGATTGAATCACAGATGATACAACTTTCACTTTAAGTTACATTAATTCTCAAATGGTCTCTCTACAGATACATTAGATCAAAAATGATCCTCTCTACAGTTAGATCTATAAGTTAGATTGAAGCTAAAATGACCATCTCTACAGATATATAAATTATAGAATCCCAGACGACCCTTTCTACTATTTATATTGCATCCCAGATGCTCCTCTTTACAGACAGATTGTATCCCATACGACTACAGACTCCTCTACAGAAAAATCTTCAAGTTATATACTGAAAATGCCCCGTATCTAGAGTCAAACTTACAACTTATCTGATCCACCCACTCTTTACCCTTCAAGCAAGTATCATACAGTCAGTGGCGCCCCGCTTCTACCTCTACTCAGTTGTCCCGACCAAACATATGTCAATTGCTTAAGTTTTCGTTCGATCTTAAAGTTGTTTTTAAATATTTGAATTTGGGCTATCTTTGACTAGCTATCTGCGAGTAGATGTGCAGTGGCAGCGGCACTGCCAGTGGCATGAAGCCTGTCACAAACTTTTGACACTCTTGTGGCTGTTGTCGCAGGCTGCCAGCTGCCAGCTGCCAGCTGCCCGTCGAGGAGCTGTCTGTCTGTTTGTCATTTTTACATAGTAAAAATTTGAGTGCTTTGGCAACATGATTTCGGCATAATTCTCGAGTGTTCTTTCAAGTTGTGCGACAACCGCAGACCGAGGTCTGCTCCTATGCCGAGACCTAATTAGCTTTGTCGCATTATTGCCTGCCAGCCTCCGAGCGCGCGCTCTTATAATTATTATTCACACAGCCCGACGGGCGAGGCGATTCGATTTGGGTCTTGGGGAGTTCTAGCTCTCAGCGTATGTAAATGTCAAATGTGTCAGCACTTTAAAGCGAACTTTTCACCATACACATCATAATTAAATTGAAAGAATAAAATTGAATAGAGAGTAGCATTATGAGCCAGGCTATTATGCAGAGCAAAACTTGTGCGCCTGATTCTGAATGATATTGTAATGAGCATAAGAGTTAATGGAGGAAGCTCCTCTGTTCTGTGTGGATTTGTCAATAGCTCTGTATGCCTTAGGAGAGTTCTTATATCATATAAGGAGAGTCGCTATACCCAAACATATGAGAAGTGTTTAATTAACTGATTGCAAGTCGGTTTGTAAAATACATACAAAGTTATCATATATTTTAACAAATTTGGATAGATAGGCTCAGACGACTCGACTGTTGATCCCGATTAAGAATAGGAATAGGAATAGGTATTTGAAATTAATTATAAAATTAGTATATATTTTTATTAATATAGATGTTTTTGTATTACTTTATGACATGTGAACTTCAGCTTAAGGGAGGAAAATTCTAAAAATGTGGTTGTTCAAAAAATTAGTAGTGCTGCACTTCACAAGCCATAAACCAAAGGAAAAGGTATTTTTTCCAATGGAAAAAATAAGTAAAGATGTAAAATAAATAGATTAAGAGTAAGCAAGATATTTATGAAACAAGGAAAAGTGCTCTAGTCAAGACTGCTCGACTAAGAGATACCCTGAACCTTGCGGGGGCTGGTATTAAAATCATTTTACGCTTCTTTGAAATGGTTTACGAGATCGAAATGAAATGATTTACGATCATACGGACGGACAGGGCTAAAACAGCTTCTCTTGTCGCCCTGATCTAGAATATATATACTTTATGGGGTCTGCCAGGCCTCCTTCTGTCTGTTACATACATATTCACAAAACCATTTTACCCTGAATTCACATTTTCAATAGGTTCAGGTTATAATAACATGACTTTTTCGATGAGAATTAATTTGTTTTCGACTATTTGTGAGAGGTGTATTGAAAATCGACTGTTCATAGAAATAGTAGTGCGAGTTGTGAGAAGCTGAACAACATAAATAGCAATAGTAAATGATATATATATCATGAAAATATTGTCAAGAAGTGCTTGATTATATATAAGATATTCTACATATAGATGCATATATTAGATATACTGAGCCTATTGAAAGTAGACTGCATTAAGCAAGCTAAGGGAAGCGTAGCCGAATGTATAAAATTAATATGTATATACAATATCTAATAGTCAATCACTCTACCATAATATTTCCGTGGTAAATGTATTCGATATGATAATGAATATGAAAGAAGTTAATTATGACTTCTGCTGGCAGCGTGGCTCCTCGTTTAAGCCCTGTCGGACATTTTAAAGAGCATACTTTTTGGCTCAAGCGAAATGCCACTCCTACTGTACACCTTGAAAAGCAACGCAAGTAAATTATTTTTTTTAGGCGTCTCTAAATCATCTCTCGACTTTATTTGAATATATATTGGAAAATGATATGAAAACAAATTGATAAATAAATAAACTGATAAATCATGGAACGCTCATTGTGGCTGCCCGAGGCGTAGCATTTAGCTATACCTTGACGCCCACCTGCTCGCGCTAGAGTCAATAATCTGCGCCCGAAAGACATATTAGATGCGATTTTTGCTTTTTAAATGGTTTGCGAGGCCATCGCATAGAACAAATAAACAAGCGCCGACAAAAAATGGAAATACAAATTTTTGCAGAGCGCTGGAGGCCAGCATCAACAGCTGAGTAAGAGAACTAATTGAAAAAGCTTGCTTCTCGCTCGTTCGCCTCACAGGTTTTACTCTTTTGAATACCCTACTACAGTGAACGGCAGTGTGAATTGGTGTTGAGAGATGCCAGGGCAACGAAATTACTTTTTATATGTTTTGAGTGTATGTATGTATATATATGCACTTATGTATTGATGTATGTATGAATGCATATACATACGATTTGTGTATAGATTAATGTGAATATTGAATGAATGTATGAATGAATGTATGAATGTATGTATGAATGAATGAATGAATGAATGTATGAATAAATGAATGAATGAATGAATGTATGAATGAATAAATGTATATTTACATATTTATGTATGTTTGTATGAATGAATGAATGTATATGAACATATTTATGTATGTATACAGCCATAAATATATGTACAGTGCATATATATGTATATGTATATTATTACATACAAGTATTGATGAATAAATGTATGTACTTTAATACAAACGTATGTGTACATCTCTTTATGCATAAATGTCTGTAAGTATGTACATATGTATCGAGAGTTGTCTGTATGTAAGCATGGTTGTCTGACTCTATGTCTATATTAATAATAATAATAAAACTATTTCTATTTGCTTGTAAGTAATATGAACATGTGTTGTTGCTCTACTATGCGATTCTCATGAATTCAAGTAAGCAGACAGACTTTCCTGTTTAGATTAAGAGCCACATTAGCAATAGGTTTTGTGACAACATATGGTGCTCGAACAATTTATTCTTTAAAAAAATATACATATAGAATTAATACGAGCGTAAATTAAAAAAAAAAAAAGCTTAAAAAAATTTTATAAAAAATTTTAAAAAAATTTCTGAACAAATATTTTTATATTAATTTAAACAAAAATATTCATCGAAATTTTTAAATCAATTTGAATACTTAGATACTCAAGCAAAGGGTATTCACCGTTCACATGCCGATAACAATAATTTCCTCTCTGATTTCAATTTATTTTTTTTATTTATTGTTGCTATCGTAAATCTTAAAAAAAAATATTATTTCTACAAAATTGATCAAATTCTGAATAAATATTTTTATTTTCATATAAAAAAATATTCATCGAAATTTTTAAAATCAATTTGAATACTTAGATGCTCAACCAAAGGGTATTCACCTTTCACATGCCGACAACAATAATTTCCTCTCTGATTTTACATTATTATTATTTTTTTTTTTAATATTATTGTTGTTGTTTTTGTTATAGTTGTTGTTGCTGCGGTCAAACGCAAATGCAGGCCATGCCATGCCAGGCCAGGCCACGCCACGCCAGGCTAGGCCCAATAAAATGGCCATAATTTTTCACAATCGGGCATTAAAAATTTTTTGTTTTAGTATTTGTATTTAGCTTATAATAACAGAACAGAAGCGCGGGCAACCGCTGCGGCTATTCAAAAATAGACAGACAAATTGAAATGGGAAAAGCAATGGGTACAAAAACAGGCAAATAATAATATAAGTTATATATACATATATGTATATCTATTTTTTTTTTCTATATGTTCTTCTATATTTATCTCAGTGTACTCACCGCAAAACAATAGACGAAGCGGGCAAAAAATCAAATTGATATTTACGCCTTAATTTATTGCTTTAATGCATCCAGAATATTGCTAACAAAATACACTCGCCCGACTGCGAAACAAAATGAAATGAAAAGCCACAAAACAAAACGAAAACGAAAACGAAAAAAAAAATAGAAAGAAGTATATGGAAAGCGAGAAAATTGGGAAAAAGCAATTTGTTTATTGAATGCTTTCCAATTTTTTTGACACTTTGCAAAATTTGCATACGAAAGCAGCGCACGAGACAATTAACAAATGGAATTTGCATAGAGAAAATTGAAAATAGAAATTATATATACATTATAATAGTGTGCACTATAAATATATGTACTGTATGTGCGTGTGTGTGTGTGTGTGTGTGAGTGTGGAGGAGGAGCCACGACTGCAACGCGCTGCGAGACTGCGAACAAACTGAGAAACATCTAATCAAAAGTTTTTGGAAAACACCGCAAAAAAAAAAAACAACTGGCACTCAAATAGGCAACCGAGCGGCGATTATATGGAATGGAATTGTATATAAATAAATATATATAAGAAATATGCTTATTATAAAGTTGTTTCTGCTTTCTATTAGAGCCAATGCGCACGTTAGAAATTCACTTTGGACGTGGACGCAGACAGAGGCGACGCAGCACTGAGCGGCTGGAAGCCCGGACAGATCAAGATTAAACAGAAGCAGCATTAGCATCAGCACTAGCATTAACAGCAGAAACAGCAGCAGCACCACCAGCAGCAACAGCAACAACAACAACTCGTCCCAGCTGAAGATAAACAAAAGTTATGATTCGGAAATAAACCAAATGAAAAAATTTTGATGTGTTCAGTGCGCGCGTCGCGAGGCTTGTTTTATTTTTAAGGCCTTTTGGAATTTCAATTATTTATACACACACCGAACTGCAAGTGTATGTGGGAGTGTGTGCATGTGTGTGTGTGTGCATCTGCCACACTATTGAGCTGCAAATAGCTGAACAATTGCCACGCAAGCCACGCGGGTGGGCCAACAGCAATCGAAGCAGCTAATTGGAATCGAATTGAATTTCGCTCGCAGAGTTCATCAAATTGTCCACAAATTGTGCGAAAATTGTGTATTCAGAGCTGCATTTCAGCTAATTACATTTTAAATGCTGCAACTTTGTGCGTGATTCGCAAATATTACCAAAAAAAAAAACCCACACACAAATTATTGTTTTTCATTGGAATTTCATTTACACTGAATACACAAACATAATCATTTATATGCACCGAAAGTATCCATAAATCAATTTCATATTTATTTTATGCATATTTATACTATATGCACATGATTAATTGCTGGCACAAAAACAATTTCCAGCCCAAGGCTAAATAATAAACTGTTTTTTAAAGATTTAAGCAGCGTTTTTACAGAGTTCGATTTGCAAAGATATAAAAAGCAAATTTTGGTTTGTCTTAGAGAATATTCTCTGTGTGAATTTTAATTGTAAATATTATGTATTATAAAGTGTATAGGGGACTGGGTATCTATTAGTCAAGCAGCATGCCTTTCATAACAATAAAAAATCGCTGCACGAATTCCAATACAAATTATAATGAAAGTATGCCCCATATGCTGACCAGCTTATTCGAAAGACAATAGAGGAGGAAATGTGAGTGGTCGAAGTATGAATACTCTTTTTGGATTTGAGGGGATAATGGAATTGAAAAGAAATGTTGTTATAGCTATAGATGGGTGATTCAGGAGACGTCTAAGAATTGGACTGATGACTGACCTGGTATCACTGACTGGATCTAGACTACTTAGGCTGTACATTTTTAAAGGTATTTTTTTTAGCAATATATGTCAATATTTATATAATATATTTGTGATAGGAAACGCTAAACTAAATTCAAAATTTCTTTTTTAAATCACGTATGAAAACTGATTTTCATCGCTTTCAAAACTTGTTCTAAAACTTGAAATTGAGATTTCCGCACGATATTCAATTTACACTTTACTTCACACTGCCTGGACTCCAAAAGAGTTGATTCAGGACCAAAGCGTGGAAGGTCTTGAGAGGAGAGCTTACTCTCCACACTTTAATATTATCAAGAACGTTTGAAAACGGTTTTTTAATTAATGTATAAGCCATCATAAAAAACAATAAAATACAATTTGAGTTGGGCTATAAATACATACATTGGACGCAATATTTTCTTAATTTTTATTAAATATTAAAATTAAAAAATAAAATATTAAATATATTTACAATAGGATCCTGAATCTAGTTCTTGTAACCTGATGCCTCATACTATTTATTTTTGGTTAAAAGTGTAAACAATTTTAAGAAAAGGCATTGAAACCAATCTATACTTAGAATATATTGAAATAAACGTAATTATGGCTAATTGCACTATTCCAAGCAAAGAGCTTGTGATGCAAGGGCTGAGTATAGAAGAGAGGAAGTATATAGAGAAGATTCTATATATTAGAGTAGATAATATAATATTGAATAATAATAATATTTTTACATTAGAGTAGATAATATATAATATAGATAAAAGTATCTATATTATATTATCTCCTCCAATTTATCGAATCTCCTCTATAAAGTCCCTCTCCTCCACACTCAGCCCTTGCGTTACATACCGCATAGCAAACTCAATTGAATCCCCTATGATAGCTAAAAACTCATAGAATATACTGTTGCTTATGGCATCTGCTAAAACATTTATTGAAATACATAAAACATCTGCAGACGCTGATCAAAGAGGCGCAGCGCCGAAGCTATTAATTAGCCATAAAAATCCATTGCTAATGGGCACTTCGCCTCTGGCCATAGCCGATGACAGCCGGTGCTGGGTAAAAAGCGCACAAATAGTTGGCTAATAACCGATATACATATTGGAGCCAGCTCCAGCTCCAACTCGTGCTTGTGGCCGAGGCACGTGCTTTTCAATTGGCTATTAACAAGATCATCAAATTAACATTGCCAAATGCTTCGACTGACTGATTCCCTGATTTGCTGACTGGCTAAGTGGCTGGGCGTATTTAAATCCGGACTTCAAGCAATGCCCCGGCCAGCTTCATTAGCATGCGCGTCACGTCTCCAGCACAGTATTTGTGCTCGGCCGGCAACTGGCCCCGAATCGCTCTTCAATTGCTGCCTTCCTCAACAACGCACAGCCGCTCAGGCCTCGCCGGCCTCATCGGCCTCGTCGACCTGTTCAATTGAGCCCTTCAAATGCAACTTTAAGTCTTTGCACAGGTGGCGCGTGTCGAGGACTCATTAGCTTAGACGGCAAAAACGTAAAAGATAAAGTCTAAATTTTACCTTTTTGCCTAGACGTATGCAACAGATTTTTTTTAGCTAGGGCATTAACAGAACTGTGCTGGGTATGTTATTACAATGCTGTTAATAACATTGCAATGTATTCTGAGATTTATTTGATTTCAAATAAAATATATATATATATATATATATATATATATAAATAAAAAAAATAAAAAAAAAATTTGAATATCAGTGAGAGGTAACTTATGGAACATCAACATAAAACACATTATTAACGTCATTCATTCGTACTTCAATTAAACAAAGCATGAAACAGCTTATATCAAGCCTTTTCATCCATTAGTAGACTTAAAAGACCATACCAGAACACCTCACACAAGAGCGCACCAACACTAATCCTTTTCCTTTCTTCCCCTTTCCTTTTACTTCATTCTCATTAATTTGCAACACACACTCGAAAGTATGTACACTAAGCACCGAACAAATTTCGACCATATGAAAAGAATATTAAAAAAGTAATTGTCCAACATTAGCTTTTGTAAAACTAGATTAAGTTGAAAGAAAAGGTAGGAGACAACTTTTTATTAAAATATAAAAAGTTTAATAAAAAAATATTAGCTTTCAGAAATTTTAGCATAAAGCCTTGCTTTATGAAAGCTGAATGAAATAGATTAGAGACTTAAAAGAACTAAGCTGACAATTGCATATAAGAGTCTTTCAGTGTTGTAATGTGTGTGTAGCCCTTGTAAGTGGAGTCCACAGTAGCACTAGCAGAGAAGCACTGCGAGAGACAAAAGGTTCAATTGACATGTCAGAAGAGGAGAGGCAAGTGGATGAGGCTGAGCTTGATTGAGTAAAATAAAGTCCAATGGCTAAAAATCAATGCCAGCATACTCAGGTTTAAAGTTCTTTTTAAAAATTCACATAAACAAAAAGGAATCCCACGAACTAGAGTCAGAAGAAGACTCAAACGACACCACCCTCAAGACCTACCTAACCGGGTCTTGACTTAAATACAAATAAAGCATTCCCTTACACATCTCACTGTTACACTGTAAATATCTTGTTCCAATAACACATGACTCAATTAATAATACAATTCTGTTCGGGGTAAGTTGCCTAAAAGGTAACAGTACACTAACCAATGTAAATAAAGAACACATTTCACCCACTTCCTGACAAATATATATGCATATACATATAAATAGGCTTGAGTTTTTCAAAAGTTCGGAAGGCAAAACTCTGATAAAATGGAGAAAAAAAATTATAACAAAATTTATTTTTAAATCTAATCAGAGTTCTTGGTAAAGATATATATCAAAGATATATAGAAAAAATTAATCAAAAGTTTCTACCCTGTAAGTTTTCAGTTTATATATTTTTTAAATTTTTTATTTTGTTTTATTAATTTTTTTCAATAAGCTATCAGAAAACGATCTATGTGGGGCTCATCTGAATCTGTTTATGTATATCGTCTAAGGCCATCAGCATTTAGGCAGCACTCCAAGGGCTTGGCTTTGGGCTATTGCTGAAACTGAATTTGAAACTGAAATTTCGAATAACCCTATGATAAGTAAGATTTTCTAAGCCTACTTTACAGTATAGAAAAACATTTTTTGTTTATATTCCAAATCCCTAAATAGAGTTTCCATATGAACTAGCAGTACTGCTGCTCTCCAAAGCCATGCTTAAATGCAAATCTCCAGCTGCTAGAGATAGCCCTTGCCTCTAATTTACAGCATTCTCATTGCTAGTCTAATTAGAATTCATCAAATAATTCGTAATATGTTCTGCTCCTTTATAGTATTAACTAATGCTATAATTGCATTCAATTCATTGTCGTCTTAGATTCGACTCACTTCCAATCCAATCACTTTGCGCATATAAAATAGCCCCAGCATTATTACTTCTTATGATTCATAGTCTACACTGCACTACACTAGGCGACACTCAAACAGTAAACAATAGCAAGGGCTATAAATTACTCGAGTGATGCGAGTATCAAAGTCTCGCATCATTGTTGCAATTACATTCAACTGCTCCGAGGGTCTCCGAGCTGCTGCTGTCCGGTGCAGTCAAGATGCAATAAAGTCTGGAATATTTAATTGTGTCACTTCCTACACTGTCTTGAGTGTGTGAGAGAGAGAGAGAGAGAGAGAGAGAGAGAGATGAAGTGCACATTTGAATGCCCAAATGAGATGTTGTCGCTGCCGCTGAGGCCGTTTAATTGTAATTTCGTGTGCAGACCCAAAATGCTAAATAAACAGAGAGCAAACGACGTGTGCGTGCGTAATGCGACTACAGTGAATGCCAGCTAAAAGGGACTTGCATAGCGAGTACTGCAGCTAAGGTCCATGCCAGCCAGAGCACACTATACTCGCATTTGTAATGCAGCCTTGGATTGTGCAATATATATTTGGGCGCTGGCAATTCGATTTGTGTGCAGCCCCTGGGCATCCAGCGAGTTGCTGCTGCCATTGGCGCGTATCATTGTTAACAGGGCTAAATTATATAAGCGATTCAGTTGCAGCTGTCTAAGTGTGCGTCTCACAATTGCAGGTTGATTTTGGCCGCCGGCCATTGGCAAATGAAATTTGCAAGCATTACACTAAATGAAGAGCACAATTTTCCGCCAAAAACTATTAAGCGAAATGTTCAAGTATTTAAACATCAACCACAATTGCTCTGAACGTCGACTACACATATGTCTGTGGATGAATTGTCAAGGCCTCGAGCGCAGATCTAATTTGGGGTTTATCCCAAATGTTAGTAGGGCTCTGGCCATGCTGAATCCGCTATAATTGCTTACTCCAATTGCAAGGAGGCGCTTTAGGGCGATTCGATGTGTAATACGAAATTACATCATGGTATGCTTTACTATACTATTATGTGTTATACTATAATGTAATGTAATGTAATGAACTATAATGTGTTATACAATACTACAAAATTGTAATGTATTATACTATTATAAACAGTATAACACTTTATAGTATAGTATATTCTAATATAATGAATATACTATACGATAAAGTGTTATACTGTTTATACATTATATAATTTCGTAGCATTGTATATTGTATAACACCTTATAATGTAGAAAAGTATAGGTTACAGTCTAGTAATACTAGCGTCGTAACCGATACTTTTCTACATTATAAAGTGTTATACAATGTGCAATACTTCGAAATTATAATGTGTTATACTACTCTACAATATATTGTATTAGAATATGCTATACAATAAAATGTTATAATATAATAAACTATACTATAACGTGGTAAGCGATACTTTTTTACACTATAAAGTGTCATACAATATACAATACTACGAATTTCGTAATTGTGTTATACTATTCTACATTATAAAGTGCTATATATTATACAATAGCACGAACTTATAATGCGTTATACTATTCCACATTATACCAGAATATACTATACTATAATGTGTTATACCATACTAAACTATACTATTATATAACTTGGTAAGCAATACTTTTCTACATTGTAAAGTGTTATACTATTGTATACCATACTATAATGTGTTATATCGTAATATACTATAATGTGATATACAATAATGCTGAATTATAATGTATTCTATAAGACTACGAAATTATAACGTGTTATACTATACTCTTTTATACTATACTGAGCTATATTCTGTTATACTATGAATCGTTATACTAATCTTGACTACACTATTGCTATGCTATTGTGTTATACAATACCACATCCTACAATAAAGTTGCATACCTTTCAATACTATAATCTGTTATACAAAACAACTATGTTATAATGTGTTGTGTCATACTTTTATATACTAATCTGTTATACTATACTCTATTGTCTTATATTATACTAAACAATAATTCCATAAATACTATAGTACTATTATAATCTACTATTACACAGGAGATTATCTCTATATTTCAATCATTAATCAAATCTAAGACTCGATATTTATCGATTTCAAGGCAACTGTTTGGCCTATCGATTTCTGCACAAGAACTTTGAAGCATTCATGGCTGATCTTCACGCAATTCTTACTTTAATACTATGAAAAAAGGCAACAAATTATTAGTAAGAACAATTAGCTAGTTATAGACAGTATTTGAAATATGAATTAATATTAAGGAATTTATAGATTAAATGAAATGCATTTCCCTGTGACTGCCCCTGAGTTAAAGTCTCTTGTTTGCTCGTTGCTGGCGATGTCTGAAGTAGGCATGCTCGGCCAGAAAGGCGAGGGAGGCGAGCAGGGTGCCCACGATGACCACGTAGAAGGCCAGCTGCAGGTCGCCGATGGTGAGGACGCGGATCTCGCTGGCCTCGGCCTGGGAGTTGAGCGCGGTGCGCGTCTTGACAGTCACCCGGAACTTCTGGTCTTCAATCCACTTGGGTATGAGGCCGGCGTTGAGCATTCGCAGGAGCTGTGCATTGATGGCCTCCTCCCAGGGCGCATCTCTGGGCAGGACATAGGAGATGGTGTAGTACTTGGGGCACTCGGGCACAACCCAGATGCGGCGCATGAGCAAGAAGTTGACGGACTCCATCATCAGCGAGGAGTAGCGCGAGACGCCGGCCTTGCCGCCGACGGTGGCCACCTCGTTGGTGACGTCCGCATTGAGATCCCGATTCCACCAGAGCTTCTTATTCAGGCTGGCGAACAGCGGCGACGTTTCGCTGAAGAACAGATCGTCGGCCATGGAGGTGTACTTGTAGACGACCTTCAGTCCGCTCTCGTCCAGGTCCTGCAGCGTGATGATGTCCTTGTAGTGGAGCGGATGGATGTAGACGGTGGACAGGCTGGACTCGAAGATGGCGCCAAAAATGACGCTCACCAGGCACAGCGAGCCAATGAACATGCGCTCCGCATAGCTCTCCGGCAGGTGGCTCAGATTGACGCGCACCCACACCACCCACGTGTCCACCACAATGCCCAGCGCCTGCTGCCAGAGGCGACGATCCTGGATGCGCACAATGTGCAGCTGCAGGTTGATCAGGCGCAGCAGCAGCCAGATGAAGGCGCACACGAACGCCGTCAGGATGAAGCCCAGCCAGATGTCGTAGCCCACGGCGAAGATGGGCAGGATGGACTGCGGGATGCGGCGCGCCTTGGGCGCATAGATGCACAGCTGATCGTCGTAGACGGCGACGGTGAAGTCCATGTAGTCGTGCACCATATAGTCCTTGACGAAGAAGCCCGTCAGGCAAATGTCCAGGCCGTCGTTCAGTATGGAGCCAATGGCGCCGTTGTAGGTGCCATTGGCGCTGCGCTCCCTGGGGGAATCATCGAGAGCTTAGGGAAGTTCGATATGAAATGCTTTTCTATTTACCCAAAGTAGTTCTTGTCCGGCTGCTGGAGCAGCATCGTGAAGTTCAGGCGCTCGGCTATGAGCAGCGCCACCTCCCAGTCGACGCCGGTGATGCTGCGCAGCAGACCCGTCTCGGGATCAAGCTGCGGCCGGGCGTAGACCGACTTGAAGATCTGCACACGCAGCGGATAGCGGCGCATATCGTGGAACAGCAGGATGGACAGCGGCTCGCCGCCTGCGTAGGGAATCAGGCGACCGAAGGCCTCTTCGTAGCCACTCACATTGCCGTCCCACTTGCCGCGCCGGCTGGGCGCGAAGGGATCATAGACCCAGACGTCGGCCACTGTGATGAAGTATCTATTGAAGACTCTCTGCCGTGTCCACAGCCGGCGGCAGCTCTGCTCCAGCTGCAGCTGCTGCGCGCTGCTGAGGCTGTCCGCCACGTCGGCCACCACATAGAAGTAGACGCCGGCACGCGCCGTGGAGCTGACTGCGCCGCTGCCGGCTAGCAGCTGGGCTGCGCTGACCACTAGCACGAGGGAGCCGCGGCTGTCCAGGTCGCTCAGCCTCGAGTCCAGCTCCAGCGGCTGGCGCTCGTCGTAGCTGTGCACGGTGTGCGGCAGATCGGCGAGCCGCAGGAACCAGGCGGCTTGGACGTGGCGGGCATCCTCCTGCAGCTGGTGAGCCTCGCGCAGCAGGATGTGCAGAAAGGGTATGCCGCGGAGGGGCGCCGCCAGCAGCAGATCCAGCGAGGCTGGCCGCGAGTCGCTGCAGCCGCACAGTGCCAGGAGCAGCAGTTGGAGCCACATGCCGCCGTTCGCCAGCGCGTCGCATCCACAAATGAGCCGCAGAGACGTCGGCCCGGCCGCGGCTCAGCCAATGTTTTGACACCTGCTATTTGGTCTGTTTGCCCAAGCGTAATTAGAGACCAGTTATGTCAGCTGCCAATATCCCACCTGGGACCGCCTGGGCCTGGGCCTGGGCCTGGACTTGGGCCACTGAGCAAACATCGACTGCTGGCAAATCCAAATCGAAATCGAAATCGAAATTTATGCGACTCCCATTCTGTATGACATACTGATTTATAGACCTGGACTTGGGCTGGGCTGAGGTGTCCCAGCCGCCACCCCTCAGTTCTTTAGAAATCGGACACAATCGCCGTATGAAAAAGCAATTCACATGCCAAATCAACTCAATTCAATTCATAGTTTTGCCCAGCGACGACAGCAAGCAAAACACTCGAGCGCCCGAATTCAATTGAAATTCCCCATTCGACATTTCTGCACATTGGCACCCAATTTTCATTAGACTTAGCACCCAATAAAAAATAACGTTGATTTCCATATTGTTTGTCTTCCTCAGCCACATGATTTCCCATTGTTTTCCACATTTTCTCATGATATTCCATAACAAATTTCAAATGAATTCGACTTTAATGTTGCCTAAGCCATTAGATTTCTGCTCGCACTTTGTAGGCGAAATACACTAGGCAACACACAAGTTGCAAGCTAAGAAAAACACTGGACAACATTAATTGATGAAAACTTAAAAGAATATTTAGCAGAAAATTTCGATTTGAGTGCATAAATCATTTCCTTTTCTTGGGTTATATTTCAGGTGCGGAAACTTGAGGCGAAAAAAACCTTTATCGCATAGTTTTCTTTCCTTATACATACATTTTTTTATTTATATAAATTTCTTCTTAAACCATCCATATATTACCTGTTGAAAAATTGATATTAGTTATAGTGTGAGAGGCATTAATCTACTGCTACATCAACATTCTTTTCGCACTTCATTCCCCTAGGTGAAAATGGATCTAGCGGAAACTTAAGACGAATAAATATTTCTCTCATAATATTCTTTCCTTATATTACATATATATTTATATTATATTACAATACGTATAATTTTTTATTTATATATATTTCTTCTGAACCTCCATTAATCACCCAGATATTAACTGTTGAATCATTGCTGTTTGTTGAAACATTGATATTAGTTAGAGTGAGAGTGAGAGAGGTATTAGAGTCTCAGCTTAGTTTACTCACTAGACTTTATCTTAAAGACCTTTTGGAGATTTTTATCAAATTTATAATTTGACTTGAATCTACGGCTACATTATAATTCTTCTCACATTTAATTCCTTTAGGTGAAAAAAATTGATGTAGCAGCAATAGGATTAAAAAATTTGATCATTTCAAAGCTTGAATCTAGGAGAATCTGATGAATCTAATTAATAGCTTAGCACTTCTAAATCTTTATATAATTAAAATTAAAATGAAAAATGATAAATATAGAAATTTTCTTTGATTGATTTCTCTTTATATTTACATTGTGGTATTCAAGCTAGTCCCATTTGAAAGGAAAACAAAAAAAAGAAATTTTTATTCATTTATTTATTTGTTATGCTTTATTTCCTTTAAACATTTTAACAATCATATAAAGCTTTGGATACCATTTTTGTATATATTTTTATATTATATTTACAGAAGGTTAGCTATTGCTTTTCAATTGAGATGTTTACAATTTTTGTTAGTTAGGAATTAACTGTTTGTAAAAAAAAAAATTTTTTTACTACAAATTATGATTTGCTCAGCTGAAAATTGCTTAGAAATTCTAAAGAACATGAATTTGATGATTTGTAGGCGAAACATATATTTCGTGGTGAAATTGAGCATTGATTGAGATTAAGATTGAGTATTAGACATATATTTAGCTGTGCCTACATATACAAATGAATGAGCACAGTTCTATGGATTGTTAGATACTTATGTATCTCTTGCATAATATCTTACTAAAAGTTGATATAAGTAAGATATAAGTTCTTGTTATTTTTAATGTATCCATGCATCAGCTGTGCAGCTGTAGTAGACTTAATATCCAATATCAGTAGAAGACTCAATATCGAATTAAATTTTTAAATGTAATTCATTACAACAATTTGTAACTGACCTGAGACGCCTGTAATCTAAGACCCGTTTAAGCCTTTAACAGTCGCGGCTTATGGGTAAAACCAGGCGAAAGTGGGCGCAGCATCAATTAGGTAGCAAATGAAGGGCATAGCAATAGAGAAAGAGAGACAAAGACAGATAGATGGCGAGTTAACTTTCTAATGCAGGGTATTTGGCAGTCAATCACACATCAAAATGGCAAACAAACTTTGACAAACACAGAGTACCGAGTGAAAAGTTACATTTTCTGCACCACTGTGCAGTGTGCACTGTTATTTTTCTCTCTCTCTCTCTCGCCCAAATATTGGCCACTGCTTGCGTCCAGATCGTACCGTCTGTATGTGAGTGTATGGGTGTGAGTGGGTCATATATGCCACAGGCCGCAATCAACCTTATGCGTTTGCCTGTGTCGCTGCCAACTGCACCAACAAAAACCATCAATAAACTCTGCTACACTTTTCTTGCACAGCTCGGACCCTCTGCTTGGTTTCTTTTTCACACACTCACACACACTCTTGGCGCTCTCAAAATGAAAAATAAATTGGAAAATTGAAAAAGCAATTCATCGCATTAGAAACGTGCATTGAATCGAAGGCTGCTGACGCTGTCTATCAGGCGGCGACGGTGGCGAGCAGCAGCAGCAGCAGCTTCGCTGCGTTTCGGTACTTTATCGCTCATACGCCAGGTGTGACGACACAAAGTGCATCAAGACAATTGCGACGAAACGAAACGAAACGAAGCTGGAAAGTGGCATTCATCGAAATGCTGCTGTCGCAGCGCCCCCCCCCCCCCCCCCTCCAGCGACTCCAATGGCCATCGGGATATTTGTGAGGTTTATGGCCGGGGCGATAAAATCAAATTGGCAAGCTTTGGGTTTGGCAACGTTTTGCCATTTATTATTATGACGAGGCCGTTATATGCACTTCACTAAGCTCTGACGAGAAACCCCACCCCAACGACCGCCACGTGCGTGCCACCAGCGCAGCGAAGCGCAATGAAATCATTTGTACGCAGCACGTGAAAATGAAATTTTTAGCATCAGCACAAAATGCGCTTTGCGGCTTCGCCGCAGCCAGTGGACAATGTGCCAGTTGCCAGTTGCATCTTATATATATATATATATATGTATATATATTTATGCACTTAATTCCACATCATTTCGCAGGAGAGCCCCAACGCTACACGTGGCCCTGACGGCTATAAGTTCCGTTGCATTTACATCTGTTGGCACACAAATTGTAAGTGAACAAAAAGAAAAACGAACAAGTAAGAAAACTTTAGTCGGGCGTGACCGACTAGGGCATACCCTGAGCCCCGTCGAATCTGTGCTTTTCATAGAACTTGGGAGAATTTGGGGACGGTATCCAAAATGTAACAAAATTCAAAATTGCATAAAATACATATAAAGCTAAATATACAATTTGGTGTCTCTAGCTTAAAAGATGGGCGAGATATAATTTTTTAACTGAATTTTCTTTTTGTTTTTATTCGATAACAATCAATTGGGGATAGTTATCGATTTTTAAAATACACTTGATCTGCGCGTGCTATACACGGACCTAAAAAATAAATTGCAAGTCTCTAGCTCTTATGAGAGCTGAAATCGACGCGTTCATACATACGGACAGACGGACAGACAGACGGACAGGGCCAAATCGATCTCTCTTGTCGTCCTGATCAAGAATATATATACTTTATGAGGGCTGCCACGCCTCCTTCTGCCTGTTACATACATCCAACAAAACCATTATACTCTGATTTCCCATTTTCAATGGGCTTAGGGTATACAAAAGGGGGAAAACGAAGGGAAAAAAGGCGAAACAGGGGGGGAATCGGAAAAACGAAAACGCAATCAAGACGGATTTAGCACCTGGGCAGAGCCAGCGGCAGGCGCTGAGGCAACGGCGGCAGCGACTGCACCAAAGCCAGCTGTGCATCCGCTCAGATTGGCAGCCGGGCTCTGCGTGTGGCCTGGCAGCGACTTTCAGTCGCTTTGATGCCCCCGGCTTGCAATTGGATTACATGCGACGAATCGTCGCTGCCAGCACAAACAGTTGCCACTCCATTTGCCTAACAAGCCATCGCCATCGCCATCGCCGAATGCAGCGCAAATCAGCTCAGCCCGATCGAAATACCCCGTGTACAATGCCAAACGCTATCGCATTCCGCAAACTGTTTATGCCCCAAACACCCCATTCACAAGGTGCAACTGACTCAGGAGACGATGTCGTGGCAAGCTGGACAAGAATGTGCAGCTTTGGAGCAGGTGAATTGCTCTAATGGAATAAATATTTATATTTATTTATTTATTTTTATTTAAATAAATTTGTTTATTTATATATAAATAAATAAACAAATATAAATAAATTATTTATAATTGTTTATTTTATGAAAAGAATTCCAAATAAATAAATAATTATATAAAATATAATTATAATAATTCTATAGATATAAATAAATAGTAAAAATAAATAAAACAAAATTAAAATATATATTTTTTATAATTGATAATGGAAAGTGTTCCATAAAAATTAATAATTATATATATAACAAATATAAATAAATAAAAATAAATAATAATATTTATTTGTATAAATTTAGTCATTCCACAAGTGTGTGGCTGTTGTCAGAGTACAGACCGTGGGTCTTTTCTTCTTAGTCATATAATATAATATGAATGAAAATGAATATGTGAGAAATTAATATTATTAAGCAGAAATTGTATTTGTTATTTTAATGACACTCGCTTGAGCAGTGTAGCTCGCTCCGTTTCTCTATATCGTATGACCAACTTAGAGCAGTACAAAATCGAATTGCAGTGAGTCAAAAACTATATAAGATATTTCAATGTTTCTAATTTTACTTTAAAGCTACAGTCATGCCATTATAAACACTGAGAGAAAACACTTAGCTGAATATTCAAATGATATGATGGAGTGTACACTGCCTTTTATTAGCATAGCGCACACATCACGTTCTCCATTAATTTTAAATATTTTGTATATCATTCAAGCCGTTATTCTAAAAATTGCTGCATTCGGTATTTTATATATAATCTATTCAGTTTATTTCTTGCAGTTATTTGTCTTTGACTCTATGGCGCATTAATCTCAAAACTTTAACTAATTTGTTGCCCTTTATGCTAATATAGACTTAGTTGTATTTATAACTGATTCAATTCGATTCTATAGTAAAATCAGGTTTATCCGAAGACAATTAGTGCGAATTAGATGTTTTTGCCAGTGTTGATTAAATAACTACTTTACATATTACTGACCATGAAGTTCTTTCCTCATGTCTTTCAACTTTTATAGCTATTATATTTTTGTTCCACATATTTGACAATTAAAGTAAGCTTCTATCCTTAATTTTTCTTCCAAATATTAAGCTACATATTTTCATATAGACAGCTTTTTCTTGAAGAATACGAACTTTGTCGCCTACACAAAAAATTTGGTAGTTCTGGTTGCTAAATTAGAGGAGATATTTACAATTGAATTTGAGTGTGCTGTCCTGATGACCAATTTCTAGCAATATTTTCTTGATAGACTTTCTTTGTCAAGCAATTTTAAAAAGTATTTCCTGATATGATACCGAGCTCAATCTTATTTTATTTTAAGAGGAATAAAAAATAGTCCAATAAAAAATACATAGAAGAGCTTCAACTTATTCCAGCTACAAATAATCGAGGAATAATGAGATCTTGTCTGGAGATGAGTGAATTCTTAAAGGAACAACTCAATCTCTACTCTGATCTATGTTTATGCTATTGTCATAAGATCAAGGAATAAATCCTAACCTAATGTTATCAAAGACAAAGTTGTCTGCAAGAATATCCCTCTTATTAATTCAACATATCAAAAGCAAACAACTTGACTAATAATTTTTAATTTTTTATATTTATTTGAAAACAATAAAAAAAAAGTTGTTAATAATACGATAACTTGGCTTAAACTATGGCTTAAATATCGACGCTTTCGCTTTCGCTCTCTCTCGCTTTCTCTCCCTCTCTCTCACTCTGTACAACTAAGGCCGCAGCATTATCTATAATGCCAGGTTGCGGCTGATGTCAATGGTCCATGCTGGTGGCCAACGCTGCACCACAGCGATCCACGCCGAAGTTCTGGCGCATGCGCTCCAGGGCAACTCGACTGAAGCCGCGCGCCATGAGCTGCGCCTCCGCCTGGGCGATCACGTCGCGCATGTAGTCCAGTGCGCCCGCGCTCTCCGTCAGCTGGCTGCAGACGAACTTGTGCCGGAAGCGCAGTTTCGCCTTCTTGATCTTGTTGTTGTAGCGCGACTTGCGACAGGACTCGGCCCGCTGGCGCTGTGCATCGCGACTGTTGCCTCCAGGCTGGCTCTGCGTCTGCGTCTTGGTCTGACTGTGTGGGATGTGTGTGATCTGTGACTTGGCGGTCGGCGGTGCACGTCGCTCCACCACAATGGGATTCTCGATGAGCATCTGGTCCACGTAGCGCTGCTCCTCGTCGGCATAGTGCGTCTTCAGGTGCTGCAGCTCGACGGCGACCAGCTCATCGATCTGCTCCGGCTTGTTGGCCGCGCTGTGCACGGCGGGCAGCTTGCTCGGATGCACGTTGAGGCCGTGCAGCGGATAGTGGCCCAGCTGGGTGTAGAACTTGTGCAGATAAAGATTGCTCTGTTCCATGTTTGCACTTTAACTTATCGCCTTCGGCTGTTGATCTGCTCGCCCCGAAATCAGAACTGCAATTGCTGTCGGTGATTCGCTCGCGCCGCCCTTTTATAGCTGGCCGAGCAGGTCGAATCCCATTATGAATCAACTTGCGACCATTTTATGATCTCCATTGTGCCGCGACCACATGCAACGCCTACCTGACCAACTACCTGCCACAACTGCCGACCTGCACCCAGCACACCCCGGCGCGGCACAAAGTCACGTAAACAAACGGATTAGCGCGCGACTTGTTTGGGTTTCAACTCAACCATCAGCGGCCATTAGTCGCTACCTACTTTTGTTTCCGATTTGGTCATTCAATGATTTTATATACATATATATGTTTATATAAATATATATGTGATATATACATTTATAGAATGAAGTCTTAAAGGTATGTTTGAGTAAATACTAGGAAATACTTGTAATGAAAGTCAAGCTGAAGTAAGGTATAAAAATATATCAGTTTATATACGAGAATGGAAATACCTCAGCAGCTAGGTTATATATACAAAATATAATAATAATATATACAAAAAAATAATATAATAATAATATATATACAAAAATACTAAAAACTTTTCTCAGACAAACTAATTTTTTAAGAGTTTTTCTCATGGCTATATCATTTATATAATTTATAAATCTAATCCAATTAAATAATTTTAATTATAAAGTAAATATATTATAATATAATATTATATATAATATTATCTAATAATATATTTTAATATATATACAAATAAATAAAAAAATGGCTTGAAATATTAATAATAATGAGAATTTAAAACGAAAAATAAATCTGAAAATTAAACACTTCTTGAAGTCCGATAATTATCGTGTTCAGATATATTCAAACAAGTTCGCTTCTTATAAAGTCTTAAATAAAATATATAGTCTTATAAAGTCTAAATAATAATAATATACTTATATATTTTTATTATAGCTAAGCAAAGCTTCGTCTGCCTCTTTTAGACTTTATAAGAAACGAACTTGTTTGAATATATATCCAAATAAAATATATAATTAATTTTTTTCTATATACTCTTTGCAAAGTTCCAACGCCTTTGATAGACTTAGCTGTGTCTAAAAATAAAAGAAAATATATGAGGATATTTATATTATATTATTTTATTATAATATATATTTGTATATAATATAGAATTATATTGTTTTCTATATTAAATACGATACTATATTTAAAAAAAAAAAAATATTCAAATGATTTTAGAATTTCAAATTTATATGAATTTTTATATTTATTTTGGTCGCTTGATTAGCACTGAAATATAAGTTCTTCAATCGATATTTATTTAAAATGATATATTCTATGCAAATAATTATATATGTATATAACAACTATATTTTTTTACTAAAAACCTAATTAAATAAGGATTATTTATTATTAATTCGGCTTTTGCGACTATATAATATGTTCACAATTGCAAATAATACATATATTTAAAAATAAATTGTAGCCTCAAATCAAGGTCTCTAAATCGAGTTAGCATGAAATTCATCTCTTGTCAGAAAGAAGGTAAAAGGTATTAGATAAAATAGAGACAACAAAAATTGTTGTAATGTTTTGTATATTAAAAAAAAATCGTGTTTAAATTGCTCTAAGAAATGCGAAATTACTTAATGAACGACCTAATATATATATGCAAAATACATAATAGTCTCAATTGCCATAGTTATTCAAGTTTGACTTGTAGTTTTAAAATATATATATATATATATATATATATATATATATATGATCTTTTAGCTTTAAATATATACTTTATATACTTAAATTTAATATATAAAAATTTATATATATATATATATATATATATATAAATTTTTATATATTAAATTTAAGTATATATTTAAAGCTAAAAGATCATAAATTGCCATGCAATGCAATGAAATTTAAAGATAAATTTCTAAAGCAAAGAGTGTCATTGTGGTGCTATTATTTGTAGCGCCAGCATCTTTAAATATGAAAATATAATTGATATGAGATTTTCATATAAATATATATATGACTATCACACATATACATACATATATATGTATGTATATACACACAGAAACTTAAATCGAATTGAATCTAGTTTGCTTAAGCATCTGCTTTAGATGTTGGCTAAGCAAACAGCTTTTGGTCAACACGAAGGCGAGTTCAAGTGCAGCGGCTTATCTGGCTGTGTCAATAGCGAAGTGGCCAAGCAAAAGGCATTTACATTCGCACACACTGATAAGAGGAGGAGAGTGAGAGAGAGAGGGCAGCAGCGGGAGTAGGGGCAGAGGCGATAAGCGAAAGGCCATAAACCAATCAACGGGCGTCGGGGTCGCGCCAGCTCTAACCTGTGACCCGTTCTGGCTCTGCAACTGCAGCGACAGTGGCAGTGGCAAGTGGCATGGCCGGCAGGTAGACAATTTTTTTGATTTGATGGATTGGTCGCGTCGCAGCGATTTGTCAGGCCTGGCGGACATGTTGCTGCCTGTTGCGGCACGGATTGCATGCAGGTAGCGCCCGGCACAACAATTAAATTAAGTGCCTCTGGCCTGACAATAACAAAGCCCCCTCCCCCTCCCCCTCGCCCTCCTAAAAAAGAAAGAGCTCCTTAATAATAGCTGACAGGCAACTCAATTACCGTAGCCGCTGCCATTTGCGAGCTGCGCCCGAAAAAATGCCACGCTTAATGGAAACTCTGTGAGCGGGCACAGTTTTTATGTAGCTGGGTGAATAAGTCGGAATGTCATCAATGTGATTGCACTTTCATACATATTCCACTATTTCGCTTAAATATGAGATGAGCCGTTGTGAAAAAATGGACTTAAACTTGTTTATATATGAATCAAAAAGACTGTGTGAGGGGTACTTTAAATGCGTTTTTCAATCAGATATTTGGCAAATTGCTAGGCTGGCTCTCGATGTCTCTCTGTCTATCTCTCTCTCTTTTTGTCTATCTCTTCTTATATATCTCTATTTTGTATAATACATAGAGCTCTATTTTATAAAGAAGTAGAGATAGTGCATCTATCTCTAGTTCTTTTTTTTTATCCACTCCACTCCATTTATTTTTGCTTCTTTCTCTCATTGTTAGCTTATCTCTGGTTCCTTTGTCTTTATATGTTTTGATATTTATTTTGCTCTCGTTTTCATTCTCTTTATCTTTCTCTAATTTTTTTGCTCTTCGTATCTCTCTTTCTCTAATTTTCTTTCTCTCCGTAACGCTCTCTTTCTTTTTCTCTCTCCGTATCTATATTTCTTTCTCTCTCTCTCCATTTCTTTTCTTTTTCCATTCTTTCGTTCTCATTGTTTCTTTCACATTTTTTCCCCTCTCGCTTATTGCTAGCCTTCCTTTACTCTCTTTTCATATGCCTTCAAATCTTAACTTTTCTTAGTCCCACTCTCGTTACTATACTTTCTCTACTCTCTTTCTCTCACTTTCTATCCTCTGCCTGCCCATAATTTTCTCTCTTGTCTCTCTTTTCAACTCACTTCATGTGTCTCCATATCATATCATATATATCTCTCTATCTATATCTAGTCTTCTGTTTGTGCTCCCTTTCTTCCTTCGCTCTTTCCTTCATTCTCCCGCTCTAGTTGTTTCTTTCTCTTTCTCTCATTGCTTGCATCCCTTTTCTTTTTCTTTTCCTTCCTATCATAAAATTCTCTCATTCTATATCTAGTCTTCTCCTTGTGATCCCTTCCTTCGTTTCATTCTTCCTTCATTCTTTCCTTCATTCTCCCGCTCTAGTTGTTTCTTTCTCTTTCTCTCATTGTTTGCATTCCTTCTTTCCTTTCCTTGTTTCTCTCATTCTTTTTATATAGAGATAAACTGACTGTCCCAATATGTCTCTCCTCGATTTTCTCATTCTTTTTATCTAGAGACCAACTGACTGTCCCTATATGTCTTTATCTCTCTTTATCTATCACTTTCTCTCTGTTTTTCTCTATATCCCCTGTTCGCTTCTCTCTCTTCCTCTGATTGTTTCTCTGTTTTTTTTTGCTCCTTCTCTCTTGCCGTTCTTCTCTCTCCCCTCCCTTTCTCTCCGATAGTCTCTCTCTCTCTCTTTCTCTCCATCCCCCCATTCTGCTCTGTCAATCACCCAAAGCAATTTGTCCCCTCTCAAATCTCGGGAGCACACATTAGGTCAAGTTCCTCCGCCTAGGATTACGCATTGTTCTCAGCCCTACTCCAGTCGAACTGTGCTTCATGGCGGTTCGGTTTTATTGGCGGAACGCATGCCAAGTGCACTTACCACTTCATTAAGTTTCGGAGGCGCCAACAGGGTCATTAAACTTCAACAATTTTAACGAGCTCATCCGGCGGCAGCGCATGGCCCAAAGATTTTCATTAGGCAACAGCTCGACGTGGACTGGATATCTATGTGCATAAATCAACAATTGAATGAAAATTCATTCCGATGAGAGCCCGAAACTCGAATGGAAGCAGTTGGGCTACAAATATAATAATTATCTCACACAGCAGCCAAAGCCTTGAGCTGAGCTCTCTGTGTCAGCAGCAGACATGGAAAAATATGTAGATATATATATATAAATGATATATAAAAGCTGTATTATAAAACGAAATATTATTATAGATAATGCTTGGTTCTATTTCCAGCTGGCTGCCAAAAGAGAGGGAGAGAGATGGAGAGGGGGTGGGGACGGAACTGCTCATAAGTATAATTAAAAAGCCATTTATAATCATTTTGTCGAATTGTGACCCCGGTCAAAGCGGCACAGAGGCCGCGCCACGCCTGTTCGCGCGTCGCCACTTGAAGGCGAGTCCAGTCAAGTCCAGGTCCCATAAATACGCACATAGAGCGACAGCTCGCAGGCTCCCTCAAACCCGGCTGCACAAAGAAGCCCCCAATGCCAATGCCATTGAGTTTGAATTATGTCAGCGCAGTAATAAATTGCTCAGGGCATTAAATTAAAATATACGATACGTGTGTGTATGTGTGTGTGGGTGGGAGTGTGGGTGTGCGTGAACTAGAATGACACACGCACACTCACACACACAGCAGTGAGTTGGCAATGGACGCCCAATAGGATTTGTGGCGAGAATTTACTACAAAATGGCAAAACATGTTTTGCACACACACACACACACACACACACACACACATACAATATATATACATATATATGGTATGGAAATAAAATAGGATTTTTTAGGCATTCATTTGAGCCTTGACAACTCTTTTTCTTTTCTTTCTTTTACTCGAAGTTTTATGTTTGGGGCCATCATGAAGGTGAGCATATGCAAAGCTTTACAGTATTTCAATTCTATAAATCAAGTAACTCTATTTTAGTATTTCAATTGGAAATATTCAATAAATTTAGTTACAAACTCAGATTACATACATATTTATATAAATTTAGTTACATATTCAGATTACATACAGATTACATTATATTTATAAATGAATTTTTGGTGTAGTTAGTCGAGCATCAAATGAAGCTTTAATCATTGATTTTTCAGTTGAAAATTAAACTATATATCAGCCGAACATATTTTGGTTCCTTAAGAGTATCAAATTTGAAGCCTACAAAAAAATTTTGTAGCTCTGGCTGACAAATTGAGAGAGATATTCACTAATGCATTTGGATACGCTCTTTTGCTGACTAATTTTTAGTAACCATTTTTTCTACATTTTCAACTATATTTCCTCAAATTTTTCAGAGCCCAATCTAGATTTATTTTGACAAGAATAAAACACAGTAAAAGAGGAACAACATTTATGATGGTATTTTCTATTCAAGATTAACGCAGGTGCGATATAGGTATATTTGGGAATAGAGAATTGAGACATCCTAGGCCTTCAAGAAGGTTATTTATAGCCCGTTGAGCAGGTCTCTTCAATGGCTATTTTTACCTAGACTCAATGCTTGGGCTTGCATATTGTATTTCAATCATAATATACCATATTTCGCATTTCAATGGGTTCGGGGTACAAGAAGGTCATATACAATTGGAATTTGTAGCGACTTAACTTACTTTCATTATACCCAAAATTCATTTTCTATATAATATATACAAATTTATACAGATTTTCTTATGTTCTGAGTCCGTTGTAAATCTATTCACCATTTTGAAGACCTTAAATATATTAATTAAATTATTAATTTAAATACTAGTAATGCTCTTTCATTTATGGAGAAGGAATTGTCATGCCCTGAAAATTTCCATAAGAACGTACATCGGAAGAACAATCGCTACAGTTCTGTGTGTGTGCATGTTTTATTTGTATACGTTTAGTTCAGGGTATCTTCTAGTCGAGTATGGCCAACTAGAGCACTCTTCCACGCCTTGTTCTCGTCAAATTTATACATATCTTGCGATAAAATCGATTTCAGATTGATATATGGAAATCAGATATCCATAGAATTTGTTTCAATGTGTAAACATTATAAGTACTACACGTATATCTAGCTTAAATATATTTCCAAGTACAGCTCAAAACAGTTTCTACCTGGTTTACAAATCTTCAGCAAGTAAAAAGCTGAAACCAATGGATTTATAAAAAGTTTGTTTACAATCTATGAAATTTCTAGTAATTTGCTATATATTCTACTAAACTACTACATAAAATATATACATATATAAAACAGTATATACTTATATATACACAAATATATAAAAAGAGTAAATAATTGTTTCATTTAGTTATATTCTTTAACGGAATCGATGATCAAACAATAAGAACTATTTACATAGACTTCCGATCAATCATCATTGTCAAGATCAGTGAAAAAAAAATCTGAATTACTATATAAGTCTATAAGCTAGATATTTGATAGTTTATATGGCTTAGCCGGAGCAGCCGCGACAGCCGCAATGGACGCACTCGACGATGCGACCCTCCTCGAGCTTGGACTTGGGCACGCGGCAAATGCAGTTGGTGCCGAAGTTGGTGTCGCGCGTCTGGATGCAGCGCAAGCAGCAGAGATTCTCGTAGCCGGACTTCTTCCACTTGGCTATCAAGTTGCTGTCGGCGATCTTCTCCTTCAGGCAATAGTCGTACAGCTCGCGGCTGATGGCCTTGCGGCGGTAGAACAGATCGTAGATGTAGCGCGACTTCTGGTGGTGTATCTTGAAGATGGGCCACAGCGACTCGGTGATGCGCTTGCCCTCGTGTGGCTCGGTCTCAGCTGCAAGTCAACAAAAGCAAATTTCAGATGCACACACACACACGCATACATACATATATATTTATATGCATGTATTTGTAGTGCAATAGGCGGCATTTAGCATTTGTCCATACCTTCGCGCATCTTCTGTTCCAGCTCCTCCAGCGTCGGCTCGATGAGCTCCCAGCCATCTGGCGGTGGCTTACGGCTGCGGCGCACTTTCGGCATATTTTTTGTAATATATTTTACTCCAAAAACTCGCGTCAGCAAATAGTTTGTCAACCTAATGCCGAACAAAAAAATAAAGCGCAAACAGCTGTCAAGTGCCAGAAACGTAAAGTGTTGCAAAACGCTCGTGCCACAATCGTATGCAACACTAGTTGTGCGCGCCGCAAAACACTATTTTCTATTTCACTATTTTCCCGACAGATAAATTGTGAAATGAATAAACAATTCAAACATGAAACTGTTTTAATTTATCTTTAACAGCGCCTACTTATAAACTTCCATAATAATAAAATATTAAATTTGTTCTTATCGATATTTCCATGCAATCGATGTAGTTTTCACATCTCTAGCTCACTTTGCCATCGCCAGCAAAATATTTAAAAATTTCAATGAATTGCTAAAAATTGCCAAAAAGACCATTTAAAGTATTAAATGCATAAATGCTACATGCAAAGCCATATAAAATTGCAAATACTTACCACATAAATATAATAAAAATAAAAAATAATAATAAACATTCCAGAAGTTTTCTCAATTATATTGCTGACGTTAAATTTAATTTCTTCACCAGCATTCGCAAAACATTTCGATTTTATTTTATAAAGTGCAATTCCAGCTAAAATTACACATAATTTTACTTGACCAATAAATAAAAAAAAAATAATTTAAATAGCTAATTTTCTAGTTTTCATTTAATTTTTTTCCAGCCTTTTTAAATTGTTGATTTGATTTTGTCCGGCTTTGCAAAGTTTGGCAACACTGGCTGCATATCGCAAGCCTAAAATAAACATCGATAACTGTTGAGCGTATCGATTACAAGCTGTAGTTTATTTTCCACTTCAGTGTATATGTAATCGTAGAAGTAATGAGTTGATTGTTTTTGTTATTTCTATTTGACCGTCGCGTGTGGTTGATATTGTACCGATTTTTTGTTGTTGTTTTTATTATTGTTAAATATATATATTTAGTCCTGCATTGCAATTAACAATTGCCAACGCAGTCAAGGAATACACCAATACAGCACAGCCAAAAGTAAGCAAAGCCCTACTAAAACGACAGTCGCAGTCGAAAAGATATCTGTGTATGTGTGTGTGTGTGTGTTGTGTGCATGCGAATGTGAATGTGAATGTGAACATGCAGCAGCCCACAGCGGAGCATTGGCAAACTAACCCACACAACTTCAGCGCAGCTTCACACGCGCTATAACAGTTGTGCTGCTGACTGCGGAGGCGTCCACTTCGTTTTGTCTCGAGTGTGTGTTGTGACAATAAATGACAAATTGCTAGCTAATTACACGCGCAAATAACAATAACTAAGAACTACATTTGTGTGAGTGTCTGTCGAACTTTAGAGTAAGACAATATTTGCTACTTACATACATACATACATACATACATATGTGTGTCTGTGTGCATGCTGGTATTGTTATTGGTTTGTTATGACGCAGTTGTCTCACTCTGGTTGCTTTTGTTGTAACGCGTCACTTTCATTCATAAGTCCGTTGGCTTTCTTTACGGCAAGCCAAAGACATCAGCAGCAGTAGCAACAACAAATACAAATACAAATACAACAACAAAGCAGCACTTGGCCTTCGCCTAATGCGTGCTCTCTCACTCGCCCGCCTGCTCGCCTATTCTCGCCGTTTCCTCTTTGCTCTTGCTGTCCCTTGCCCATCCACAAGCGATTGCTATTGCATTTCCATTCATTTGGCGATTGGCGCGTACGCTTTGATTGTCATTCGCATTCGCGTTGTAGTCAGTGCATGGTACGTAAAATAACAAATTTAAGCACACACACACACATGCATATGTGTGTATGTATGTATGAATGTGTGTGTATGCACAAAGAGAGATCGCCACCCCCAATCTGCGCTGGCACATTTAAACGCCCCCTTTACGGGGTGTCTGTGTCGCTATGTGTGTGTGTGTGTGGGTGTATGTGTGCGTGTAATGAGCGCACTAAATCTGTATTGTTTGGTTTTTGTTTTCACATTCCTTTAATTTTGCCATTTTTTTTTCGCAACAACAACAAATAAATATATGTTACATATTTGTATATATACTGTTATACTGTTATACCCGCACACTGTCATATAAACCGTTTCAACTGCCGCCCAGTCACCGCTTTGCCGGCTACCTGCGAATTGGTCATGGCATTTATCTAATTAGTTATGAGCGTAAAGCTTCGCTAAGACTCCAAGTCAACGAAACTCACCCCGAGATATCGATAAGATAGTTGGTCGCCGAGCCAACTAACTTTCGGCTCCAGTTTGAATGGCGTTCAAACATGAATTTGGACAATCGAAACAAAGATAAATGTAAAGCGAGATATACAATATATTATATAATCGCTGATCGCACGATAAATTGCCATTAATGATCTTTTTCCTGCATACCAAATGTCCATTCAGATCGAGTGTCAAATCACGGCTTTACATAACATGGCGGCAATCCCAGTACTTTCTCAGATCTATGTAGATAGTGATCGCAATGTGTGAATATTTTCTCGAATTCGTCACGTGCTGCGGCGTTTGGGTTTCAGGTTCCCAGAGAACAATATTTATGTCCCAATTATTTGCTTTAAAAAAAAAACATTGCAAACATATCTCTATCCCGCTCTGTGTCTTTCTCTCTCTATATGTATAAATATTTATTTTTAGGCACTCCAATCATATGCCCCAATTTCGAAATTTTGCTGTTCAGTCCCAGCGACTTTTTTAGCGCTCGCATTTTTAAGCTAGGAATTTATATATCTGAGATCTCATATGCTCAACGGATTTGTATTTGCAAATGGAATTTTGGACTCGTCGTCGTAGAGCTGTCAAATTCAGCAGCAAAACAGGTTGATAAGCTCCGGCAGTAGCTCGTGCATGAGCTGCTGTCGTTCAGCTACATTAGTTTGATTACATAGAAATATATATATATGAATATATATATATAATATATACATACCAACTGCGCTAGTATTTATCAGATAAATGTAACTGAATCTCGCCTCGCAAATGCGCGTTAATTGCCATACAAATAGTTTTTCAATTCAACATCAGAGAAAGTTGGGATGCCAGACCATATCATATATAAATATTTATATCATATATAATATGTGACAATAATCCCATAATCCAGACAATTTGGCTGATTAATGGGAATTTGAGGTTTTAGAAAAATATTTCTATAAAAAAATTAACTATAAATAGTTCTCATATTAAATGGAATTTAAGTCTATTAAGATTATATTCCCATTGGAGGTTCTAGAAAAAATGTTTCTATAAAGAACTTAACTATAAATAGTTCTCATATTAAATGGAATTTAAGTCCATTAAAATGATATATAATATATTAAAAATATGTTTCTATTATAAAATAAAGAAATTGACTAAAATATAATGTAATAATCCCCTATTAAAATTATATATATATTATTTAAAAAAATGTTTCTGTTATAAAAAAAATTTAACTATAAATAGTCCCCATATTAAATGGAATTTAAATCTATTAAAATGATATATATTTAAAAAAAAAATGTTCTCATATTAAATGGAACTCAAATTGATTAAACTTATCTTTTTTATCTGCAGCTAGGGCCTCATCATGGAGCCCACAGCTGGCGGCAATCTGCTGGAGATCATGGATCTGGCGCGCACGCTGCGCCAGGAACAGCTCTTCATACAGCACGAGCAGGCGGCCTTCGGCCAGCTCACCGCCGCCTTGGAGACCAATGCGACGACAATAACAAAGGTTCGCACCCATATTGGTTTATCCCACGATGTCACGTCTCGTTGTGCACTTTATTTAATTGTCAATCTCTCTCTCGCTCTCCCCCTCTGCAGCTGGCATACATCTGTGCCCAACAAAGACAGAATCTACATGATCTGCTGCAGGCCAGAACGGATCATGATCCGTTCCTGTGCTGCCGACGTGCGAGCACCTACGACAACGCCCCCTTCGTGGATGCCAAGAAGGTGTTGCCCTACGAGGTGTGTAGCAAGCGGGTGGACATATATAGATATAGATTTATAATCTATATGCATGCATATGTGTATATCGTGTATATCCAAGAGCTAACCTATCAGCTCTAGCTTGGCGGCCCAGACAACAAAGAACGTCCGATGCACATGGAGGAAACATTTTTTTGTATTTGATACAGTTGCAGCGTAGCTGCTGGCCTTATGCGTAGTTGTTTCAACCCAGGAAACCTTTAAGCTCAGATCTATATGTAAAATGGAAGTCGGTAGCTTTAAGTCGCAAATTGTAAAGGCCAACTATCAGCAATGAAATGTAAGGGTGGGGTTTGTTAGTTATATTGAATATTTATATTCAGGTTTTATGTAAATGAATGTAAAAGGGAGCGATGGTAGGGATATAACTCATTAAGTATTTATATTACTGATTAAGTCGAGTAACTGAGTCGATATAGAGTTGTCCGTTCGTTCATCCAATTGACTGATTGATTGTTAACTGCAAAGGTTAGAAGTATCAAGACAACATGGGATAGAAGTAACAAGGAGACCAATACAAGTAGCATAGTACTATAAAGATATATAGAGATATGTTGAAGGATAAGCTGAAAAGCTGAGATATATAGAGACTTCAATAGTCATACTTGATCTACAAAGATATGTATAAAATGATCTAATGAGCTGAATAGCTGAGGTAAATAGAGATATGTATAGTAATGCTTGATCTACAGAGATATGTAGAATAATAATAATGAGATAAATAGATATATTTCTATAAGAAGTTAACTATAAATAGTTCTGATATTAAATGGAATTTAAGTCCATTAAAATTATATATATTATATAAATGATATATATTATATGATCTATAGAGATTTGTAGAAGATAATCTAATAAGCTGATAAGCTGAGATATATAAAGATATCTATAGTTATACTTGAGCTACAGATATATATATATATAGAAGATAATCTAATAAGCTATTCTGAGATGTATCTCTATATAAAACAAGTCTACCTCACTCTTTTTTTATTCCACTAAATTCAAGTTAAACTATAGAGAGACAAGTATGACTGTAGATATCTCGTACATAGAGTCATACTTGTCTCTCTATAGTGAGGTAGACTTGATTTATATAGACAGTCTTCGATGTCTTGGAATCAAAGCAGTCTTCTTCCAAATATATAAAGACTTATATAGAATATTTGAGTAAAATTAAAAAAGAAAGGATATATCCTAGTCGAGCACTCTTGTCGCGCTTTTTCCGTAAGAATATATTGTTGATTAGTTTAGATATGGCCCATAGACTCTATAGACTGGAATGTATGTATGGAATCATTGTGGACATGTGTGATAAGATGACGGATCCAAGTCATGGTTATGAGTGTGTTAAATTTAGTTTAGTTACACAAATGTTAGTTAGTCCAGTTAACTATAGCAAAGTCACACAGCCGATCGTCTTTTATTTATTTATGCATTTGAATTGATATATGAAATAATATTTCCTGATGTTTGTCTAAACAGCCAAAGGTCAATATCGATACTTATCGATAACAGATAGATAGAAATATATAAGGAATGAAAAGATTAGATATCTCATATTAGATCAGATCATACACATATCTCCCGTATCTCAACCTGATCTATCTTTACTCAATCGACTTTGATTGATCTTTAATAATGTCTTTTATCTCTCTCTCTCCTTGCAGCACGCCCTGGCCTATGAGGATCTGTTCAACTATTTGTACAATACGCCGTATTTGCTGGCGCTGTCGCTGGCGACGGCGGACCGGCTGTCGCTGCTGGCGCCGGCGCAGCTGGGGCAGATCGTGAACACGATTGCCACGGGGCTGTATGGCAATGCGATCAACACGAAGGACGTGGAGCTGCTGCTGAAGCTGCTGCGGGAGCTGATCGAGCTGCAGCTGCTGAACAGCGAGCAGCCGCGTCGCCTGCTGCGCACCAATGGCAGCGCCTTCGCGCGCCTCTACCACCGGCTGGTGGAGTCGCTCTTCTCGGCGCGCATCTTCCTGACGTCGGCGCTGCACGAGCCGCTGATGGCGGTGCTCAGCGAGCACGACGTGCTGCTCGACGTCGATCCGCACAAGCTGCTGCAGAGCTTCACGGCGCGCGAGCGCCAGCGGCGTTTCGGCGAGGACGAGACCAGCGCCGACTACCAGCGGCAGGTGGCGCGCTTCCACGCCGAGACGCTGGGCAAGCTGCATGCGCATGCGCAGGCCTTCGTGCGCAGCCTGCAGCAGAGCTGGGCGCTGTTTCCCAGCTCGCTGCGCTGGCTGCTGCAGACGCTCGGGCAGCAGCTGCGGCAGACGCAGCGGCACAGCGACCACGAGATACGCCAGCTGCTCACCGACCTGGTCTTCACCCACTTCATCTGCCCGGCCGTGGTGAGCGCCGACCTGCTGGGCATCATCGACGTCAACGTGGGCGAGCAGATGCGCCACAATCTGAACCAGATTGTGCAGCTGCTGCAGCGCATGGCGCTGAGCGACGAGGCCAGCGAGCTGACGCAGCTGATGGAGCTGCTGCTGCTGGGCCAGACCGGCGAGGATGTGGTGGCCATTCTGCCCCAGCAGAGCGACTTCGAGCGCGCCCAGCTGGCCATCAATCAGCGCGAGCTGCAGCAGTTCGCCGACTTCTTTCGCCTGCTGGCCGCGCGCGCCGAGTACGATGTGTCCGCCGAGGAGCGCCAGCGGCTGCAGCGCATCCTCGCGCGCATACCCAAGCCGGAGGCGGACAGACCCACCGCAGCCACCTGCATGGGTCCGCCCGATGCCGTCTCGCCCGACAAGAATGGCAAGCGCTCCAACAAGGGACTCTTGCGGCTGGGCAAGGCCACCAAAAAGAAGCTAGCGAAGGGCATGAACTTTAGCAACAACAGCAACAACAACAACAGCAGCAACAACAACAACAACAGCAGCAACATCAACAGCAACAACCACCTGGGCGACCTGGGCAACGGCAGCAGCTCGGCGAATGGCCACAATGGTGAGCTGGAGCAGTGCTCCTCCTCGCACAGCGGCAGCAACACCAGCCTCAGCTCCTGCGGCGCCACCAGCAATGGAGCCGCCGTAGCACTTGCCACCGTGCCCGATGCCGAGACGCCGCCGGAGGGGGATGAGCGCGTGCTGATGTTCAGCATCTACAATGCGGCGTCTAAGAACAAGCTGAAGCCGCTGACCGAGGAGGACTTGCTGAAGATGAACTGCATCGGGCAGGACATAGTGCCGGTGACGGTGGCAACGGCGGCTGCCTCCTCGCATGCGGACGACGTGAGCAGCCTGGATGCGATGCGGCGGCCGCACGACGACGCCTCCATTGGCAACTCGGACAACCTGGAGGCGATCAGCGAGGCGGCGCACTCGGCCAACCATTCGGTGGTCAGCTCGCTGGATTTGGAGGAGCAGCAGGAGCGCGACGCGCACGACGTGGAGAACGACGACAATCTCTCGGACATGGTGTCGGCCAACGTCTCCGGCCGCGGCACGCCCAACATCAGTGGGCGCGACACGCCCTCGTCGCAGGTGACGGACGGCGATGGGGCCGGCGGCGATCTGGCCCACCATGCGGCGCGGCCCACGCCCCAGATGCAGAAGATGCTGCTGTCCAAGGCGCGCTCCGACATCGTCGACAAGTTCTGCAAGTTCGAGCTGAAGAAGTTCGAGGGCGACGAGAACGTGAGCATCATCTCGGACACCTGGTCGACGGACGTGCTGGCCAGCGACTCGGAGACGACGCTGGACGCCAGCAGCGAGCAGCAGCGGGAGCGCGACCGGGACAGGGACAGGGATAGGGATAGGGACAGGGAGCGCGAACGCAACTTTGCCACGCCCCTGATACCATCCGCCGTGGTGCTGCCGGGCGACAACAACAACTTTGTGGTGGAGGCGCTAGCCCGAGCGGCTGCACCGTCGCTGGACGCCTCCGATCAGCGCTCCGAGTCCAACTGGAGCACCGACGTGCTGGCCAGCGACTCGGAGAAGCTGGCCGAGATCGATACGGACGACAATGCCAGCATCACGGCCAAGTCGGACACGGCGGCGCCCGCCATGGTGCCCGCCGTGGTGCTCGACGACGGCGAGCAGACGCCGGGCAGCAGCGGCGATGGCGACGGCGACGTGGACGGCGATGGCAATGGGAATGCGAGTGCCAGCGAGCGCAGCCAGGAGGACTCGGCCTTCTTCGATGCCGTCAACTCGTACGAGGATGCGCACCTCTACCAGATCGCCTCCTCGCTGGCCCGCAGCTCGGTGCGCACCAGCTACCACGGGCTGGGCAGCGACAGCGGCGACAGCAGCTTCCAGCAGCAGTACAAGTGCAGCGGCGCCGAGGGGCGCAAGAGCACGCCGCTCATGGGCATCGCCTGCATGCGGCGCCAGACGTCCGCCGAGAGCAGCATCTCCAACCAGAGCCTCAACCTGGAGGAGCCGACGACGACCAGCCAGGCGCAGCAGTCGCAGCAGCTGCAGCAGTCGCAGCAGCAGCAGTCGCAGCACCACCACCATCACCACCACCACCACCACCACCATCATCACCACAAGAAGAAGAAGCAGCAACAGATGCAGCTGGCAATGGCCTCGATGGCGGCCATGGCGGCCGGCGAGCAGCACGACCTGATCGACTTCAGCGACTACAGCGAGGACAGGGAGGAGCCGCCGGGCCTGGTGCAGCAGCTGATGGACAAGTTCGGCATCGAGCAGCAGATGCGCAGCGGCGTCCAGCATCGCCGCATTTCCATGGAGCAGCGCACGGCCAGCGAGGATGGACGGCGCAACGGCATCTTGGCCGGCGGCAGCGAGCGACTGCATCAGAGCCTCAACTACGAGAATCACGAGATCATGCTGCACGCCCTGCTGCCCGCCCAGCCCAAGACGGACGACGACAAGCAGCAGGAGCTGCAGCTGCTCTGCGCCCAGGCCCAGCAGCTGCAGCTGTACGACGAGCCGCCCACCTCCGCCGCCGCCGCCGCTGCCGTCGCCTCTGGTCAGGTCAAGCCCAGCAAGGCCACCGGCGCCATACCAAAGAGCATCAGCTTCGATGCCAGCGCGGACAAGGAGAAGCATCGCACGCAGCGGGAGCGGGAGCAGCGTGAGCAGCGTGATCAGCGGGAGCAGCGAGAGCAGCGGGAGCACAGCGCCGGCTTCCTCAACATGCTGCGGCAGGGCATCTTCAAGCATCGGCGCAGCAACAACAGCAAGTCCGCCGCATCGACGTCGGCCAGCCAGCGCCTGGCCAGCGGCAGCAGCAATGGCAATGGCAATGGCAATGGCAACGGCAACGGCGTCAGCTTCGACCGGAGCGGCGCCTGCGTCAGCTTTGGCGCCCACTTCTGTGATAGCAGCGAGGACATTCTGGCCAAGTATCGGCGCAAGGTCAGCAGCTCCAGCGAGGCAACCAACTCCGATTCCACTGGTAACGGCCACGGGCTGCCCCAGCCGCCGCACAGCCAGGCCATCAATGGCGGGTGAGTGGCAACTATATCCATCTCTGTCTACGGCTAATCTCTCTCTCTCTCTCTCGCTCTCTCTCGTGTAGGCAGCTGCCCGGCGTGGTGTTCAGCAGCGTCAAGCAGAAGCTGCGCACGGTGCTCTCGAAGACTGATCTGCACAGCGGCGACTTCCGGCAAACGACGCTGCGGCAGCTGGACGCGACGCCGCTGCAGCTGTACCTGCAGATCCAGCTGGCGCAGTGCACCAGCTTGCAGCGCCTGCCGCAGATCTCGCACGTGGCCGAGGCGCTGCGGTGTCTGGCCCAGCTGGAGCGGCCGCAGCATGGCCAGCTGCTGCTGGAGCTGCAGCACGATCTGCAGCGCAGGCAGAGCTACCTGCAGTACCTGCTCGTGCATCGCCAGCAGCTGCTGCTGCGCTCCGAGCAGCTGGAGCAGTTGGAGGAGCGGCTGCGCAGCGAGGCGCGCTGCTGCCAGCGCTGCCTGCTGCAGTCGCTGGTCCGCCTCTACTTGGCGCGCCAGCAGGCCCAGCTGCAGACCTTCCAGGCCGAGTTCGCCCAGCTGAGCGTGAGCGACGAGCGCCTGGAGCTGATCGAGGAGTTCGTCGAGAGTCTGCTGCAGGAGCTGCGCGACAATGGCCTGCACGACGAGTGGCAGCGCGAGGCGGCGCGCGTCGCCATCGAGCGGCTGCTGCTGGAGCAGATGTACGAGCAGGTCATGTTCCCCAACGAGGATGCGGACGTGTCGCGCGACGGCGTGCTCGCCGCGCACATTGGCAAGCTGCAGCGCTTTGTGCATCCCGCGCATCCGGCGCTCTGCATTGCCCAGGAGTTCCTGGGCGAGGCGCCCTGGACGTTTGCCCAGCAGCAGCTCTCCTACATGGCCGCCTACAAGACGCCGCGCGAGAAGCTCAACTGCATCATCAAGTAAGTGCAGCAGAAGCAGGGAATACATATAGATCTCTCTCTATCTCTCCCTCTCTCTCCATTACAGCTGCATCGCCAGCATCATGAGCCTGCTGCGCATGTCCAGCGCCCGTGTGCCCGCCGCCGACGACATCTTGCCCGTGCTCATCTACGTGGTCATCATGGTAAGAAGCTGTGCCAACTGCAACTGCAATCGTAGCTAATCTCATGCTCCCTTTACCATATGCCAGGCCAATCCGCCGTATCTGCTGTCCACCGTGGAGTACATCAATTGCTTCCTCGGCAAAAAGCTGTACGGCGAGGACGAGTTCTACTGGACGCTGTTCGGCTCCGTCGTCAAGTTCATCAAGACCATGGACTATCTGGTCTAGGTTGTTATATATATATTTATGTATATGTAATCAGATATTTGTTAAAGTCAAAGTATTGGATCGCAGCGAGTTTAGTTGTGAGTGTCCTGTAAGCGATCGATATATATTTATATATATATATATATATGTCTACTCTCTCTAGCATAGTGTCAGATGTGCGTATATATATATAGTATATATATGTATCTACCTTAATGTTAAACCTTGTTGTCAATATTGCAATCGAAGATGTTAGCCAACAACCGCGGCAGCTGCTCAATAAATTCAAAACTTTCCCAATGGCCGCCTAATATATATATATATATATATATATATATTTGTATACCCGTACATACTTAGTAGGTACCATAGTACACACATGCATAAATACATATACTTAGCTACATACATACATACGTATATATGCATGCATGCACGCAACATGAAAATCAACTTAATATTCCTTATTGTGTAACACAAAATAAAATATATATTTAAAAAAGAAAATTAAATTAAATTAAATAAAAAAAAAGATTAAAATAATATATTGATTGTCATTAAGGTTTTAAGAGTTTCTAAATTGTATATATGGTATGTAAATCCATTCGAAGATCCAGATGTTATATAGATCCTTATACATATATGTTGTATAAATCCATTCTTAGATTCAGCTAACTATTGATTAGAATATTTTGTTAAAAAACATTGTTATTGATATATTATTAGATATTGGATTTATGTAGTATTTATATTGTACTTGTCGCAGCGTCGTTCATTTCTTATGGCTGCTCTGCCATGTTGACACACAAACTTTGGGCGTGAAGCGAATTTCAACCTGCGCGTATAATTGTCTGAACGCGACTGCTTCGCATTTTCTGATAACGTATCGATCTATGCTTCTTTTGCACATGCAAGCTGTACCACACTCGACAACAGCATGAGCACTCCGTCGCCTCACTCGGTACGGGTACGGTATTTTGGCGCCAGTCATATTCTACGTTGCAGTCAAATTACAAGAATGATTTTACAATATACCAAACAGTGGTCAAACTATGTTCATAATGCGACATACTTATACTAGATATAGGATTTACATATTATAATTCCGGGACATGTCCCGTGGATGTAATGTCCCGCTGACACGAAATTGTCCCGGTTTTCTACTGTTTCGATCAAAAAAATCGTCATTGAATCTACAAAATGTAACTCAAAGTCTTCAAATCATCGACCGTCCTGGAATGGTCTGAGGTCCATGCGGTCAGCCTATTATAGTATAATGTATTACATTATATATGATATTATTGTGCCGAATGATCTATATTCCTATATATACCCATAGCTGGTCTATAAGAAAAGTTTCTACAAATGTTATGTCTATTAATGAGAGTCAAAAAACGTTTGTCTATTTCTCGTAATCTGTAAGAGATTTACATTTTTATTGAAGAGCTGCAAGATATCCTTATATAGAGAGTTACCAACTCTATTATTGTCTATTATTAAGAGTCAAGAAACCTTTGTCTGTTCTCGTAAGCTGTAAAAGATTTACCAACTCTATTAATAAGAGTTAAAAAACCTGTCTGTTCTTGAAATCTGTAAGAGATTTAAATTTTTATTGATGAACTGCAAGATAAGTCCTATTATATAGGGAGTTACTAACTCTAGAACTGTAGCTCCATACAATAGACCTACACCATAATAATATCTATTATAATATTTATCCATAATACCTAGCCAAAACTCCAGATGAAACGTCGAGTCAACATATTGCTAAACGAACATTTATTTAATTTTAAGCTTAGAACTAAGTTGAAGTCAGACTAAAGTCGGGTCTTGACCTCAGAGCCAACATTAATTAACATGGAAACAATATTAACAAGGCAAAAAAAAGAAGAGATGATTCAAGATGTATGTGGATGATGTGTGCTGTTCACTGGCGCAGGACGTACTTCTCCAGGTTGGCGTCGCGGCCGCCCATCAGGTAGCTGTTGATGCACATCTGGGACATGATGCGGACGCCGTGCTGCTGCAGGTAGGCAAAGTCCTTGGCGGCCAGCGGCGCCTTCTTGACGTCGACGAAGCAGTGCGTGGCAGTGGCTGCCGTCGCGTCCGCACTGAAGGGTGAGGTGGGCTCCAGGATCTTGGCGCCGCCAGCGCGCAGCACATTCTTGATGGCCGCCAGGTTGCGCTCCTGCAGGCTGAGGATGACGCAGTGGTCGCTGAAGGCGCCGCTGTCGGGCGTCAGCTCGAGGCGCCAGCGGTGCGCGGCGGCTGCGATCTGCTGCTCCTCCGGCGCCAGCGTGGGCAGGTTGAGCGCCTTGGGATTGCCCCACTCGTACAGGGACTCGTCGAGGAAGGCGCCGCGCGCATGGCACTCCTCGATGTAGCTGATGTACAGCACCCACTTGCCCGCCGCCATGCAGCCGAGCAGCTTCTCGCCGCGATTGGGTCGCTCGCACAGCAGGTGCGTGCAGGCGGGATCGTAGTTGGACAGGTTCTGGCAGATCTGGCCGCCCAGCGAACGAATGCGCTCCATGAGCAGCAGGCGCTTGTCCTCGTCGTCGCCGCACGAGATGCTGAAGCAGGGCGTGCCCGGGTGCTGCATGTGCGACGTGTCGCCGTCGCTGCTCCGCTTGCCCAGATTGAAGTCGGCCGGATCCCGCCAGCCCACGATGTCCTCGCCGGCGGTCGGGGCGAAGCCCTCCGACTCGAAGGGCTGCACATACTGCGCCTCGCTCCGCGTCTGACCCTCGTGGTCGCGCTTCAGGCTGCTGCGCCGCGTCTCGCGGCTCTTCAGGTAGTCCGTGATCTGCTTCAGCTCCAGCGAGTTGTCCGCCCCCGTCTCCTCGAAGCTGATCTTGTCGAAGTTGATGGTGCTGGCGCTGGGCAGCTCATCGACGGCGACGGCGCCCGCAGCGCTGGGACTCTGTGTGCTGGGCACGAACGGCGAGCCGGGCGCTGCAGCGGCGCCTTCCTGGAACAAGAGGCGCCCCACCGCTTGCTGCTCCACCATCCGCTCGGGCTGCGGCGCCGCCACCTGCGTCGTCTCAGTCTCCGCCTCGCCGTAGTCGATGCCCAGCGTCTCGCAGGTGATGCGCATCACGCGCTGCCTGATGACCGCCAGGGGCGTGTCCGGCTTGAGCTGGTGCTTGGGCAGGCGCCAGCGGCGCTCGAAGTCGTCGGCCATGCGCTGCTGGAACTCGGGCGTCAGGCAGAAGTTGGGTATGCCGGGCGCGGGTCGCGCCGCCTGGCGGCGGTTGACGGGCGTGCAGGCCTGCCGCCTGATCCGCTCCAGCTCGGGCGTCTGGTTCTCGCGCATCTCGCGGATGATCTGGCGCACGCAGTCGCGCGCCTGGCTCGTGTCCAGCCGCTGCACCACCTGCTCCAGGAACTCAAAGTTGTACGCGCCGGCCTTTTGGCTGAGCGGCGTGTGCGGCGACTCGGGCGTCGTGTTGCCGCTCGAGCTGCGTCGCCGCGTGCTGGGCAGGCCGGTGACCAGCTCCGAGACGCGCGGATTGCGCAGCGGCGTCAGCTCCGGCTGCGGCGCCGGCGGCAGCGGCAGCTGCTCCTTATCCTCCTCCACCGGCGTCACCTGCTGCGGCGTGGCGGGCGTCTTGGCCTTGGGCGTCAATGTCTTGCTGCTGCTGCTGTTCTCCCGAAGACCTGGCGAGCCGGGAAAGTCGCTGGCGCTCTTGCCCACCAGGAAGCGCGCATAGGGCAGCTTCTCGCCACGCTGGGCGCACTGCACCAGCCAGTCGGCGTGCACCACCGGATAGCCCCACTTGAGGGCGCCCTCGTACTTGGAGCCCTCGGCCGCGGAGCAGATGAGCAGCGGGCGCTCCTTCTTCACAAAGGCCTTGTTCAGCACGGCGCCGAGCAGCTCGGCCAGGGCATTGATGAAGTCGCGCTCCAGGCCCGCATAGATGGACACCACAATGGTCATGCCGCGCAGCGGCTCCAGCCGGGCGCTATACGGCACGGGCCGGTGGTAGTACTCCAGCGGGAGCAGGCTGTTCTGCTTCATGCAGCTCTCCAGGTACAGCTCGGTGACCACGTGGCGCGCCTGCACCGGCAGCACGGATTCATCCAGCACCTGCTCGAAGCTGACGATGGCGTAGTCCACCTGGTCGGCGTAGCTCGCCGGCACCAGGCAGCCCTGGGCCGCCTTGCACTCGCTGAGCATCTGGTCGTAGAGCTCGCTGCTGAAGCACGCCTCGTGCACGTACACCGAGGCGCCCCTGAAGTAGTCCAGCTTGTCGAAGTCTATGGAGAGCGTGCTGGCGCTCAGATCGGGCAGAGGAGCAGCGCCTGGCGCACTGGCGGCAGCTGTCAGGGCGGTCACCGAGAGCTGCGTGGAGCTGGCGGCGGGCAACGGCATGGCCGGCTCCTGCTCCTGGGAGTAGTGCGTGAGTAGATCCGGCTCGGGCTCCGGCTCGGGCTGAGCATCCGCCTCCGTCGGGCCGTCGAACAGCTTCTTCTTGATGGGCAGCGAGGGCTGCTTGAAGCTGTGATTCATGGAGCGCAACGTGCGCTTGCTGGCCGGCGAGGGTGCATCGGTGGCTTCGCTACCGTGTGGAACGGAGACGCGGTGGGGCAGCTCGCTGACAATGCGGCCGGCGCGGATGCTCTCCAGCAGCCACTCGAGCCGCACCACCTGCACCGTGGCGAGCAGGCCCTCGGTCTGCCACTGCCTGTAGGCGGCGTCCTCCAGCTGGCCGACAATGATGTGGGTCAGGCCCTCGTGCAGATCGTCGTAGCGCGTGGCGCCGCCCGTGTTGAGGACGCGGTTGAGCTTCTCGCGCTCGACGCTGCGAAAGCCGCTCAGGTAGACGCAGCAGCCGTCCAGGAAGCTGCCCGCCTTCTTGGCCTTGCGCGGACTAATCTCCGCCAGCGTCGCCTGGTACAGCTGCTGCTTATGATTGCTCTTGCTGTTGCCGGTGGCCTGCTTGAGCAAGGCGCCGCCGCTGGACTTGGCGCTGCTGACGCTGCAGTTGCTGGCGACGGTCTCGTTGAGCGTGGTGTTGTCGCTGCACATGCGGCGACCCGGCGCACTCACGAAGCTGATGCGCGAGAGGTCGGAGAGCTGCGTGTGGTCGGCCACCGTCTGGTTGTCCTGGTGGCGCTTGGTGGGCGTGGAGACCTGCTTGCGGACGCGCACCTCGTACGGCTTGGTGGGCAGCGCGTAGCCGCGCTCGTGGCTATCGAAGATCCACTCGGGCAGCAGGATGTCCTTCTTGAAGCGCAGCGCAGCCTTGTACTTCTCCGAGTCGGTCTTCGACTGCTCCGTGATGACGATGTCCACCTGCTGGGAGCGGAAGGCGCGATGGTAGATGCCGCCGTTCTCGTTGACCAGCCGCATCACGGCCTCCTTGCGCGACGTCTCCAGCCCGCTGCACGTGATGTTCGCCCCGAAGAACGTGGGCAGCCGGTACTTGTCGAACTGTGCGTCCGTGGCGCTGACGGCTCTGACGGCGCCGTCGCCCTTGCCGCCGCTGCAGCAGCACGCCCAGACGCTCTGCACCCAGTCGGTGTGCATGACGGGCACGCCGTTGAGCGTGGCGTGCTCATACTTGTTGGACTTGATCGTGTTGGATATGAGATGCGTGACGTTGCGGCCGAAGTTCTGGAAATAGTGGCCGCCCATCCAGTGGATCAGCTGCTTGATCTCGTCCTTCTCCTTGCTGCTGATGCCGCTGGCCGAGATCTGCAGGTCGCGCATAGCCGTCGCGTATATGGGACTGGTGCCCAGCGGCACGGGCGCGTTCTCCTGCAGGCACGCCACAATGCAGGGCGGGCCCAGCACCAGGGCCTTGGTCAGCTGCAGCTGCTGGAACAGCTCGCCCTCGAAGTGCGCCAGCACGAAGACATCCTTCTTCGTCAGGCCGCCGCCGGCAATCAACGGAAATCCCTCGCTCGGCCGAATCTCACGGATTTGCGTGTCCGCCAGCTGCTCGCGCATCAACTTCAATGCGTTGGCATACTGCCCGGCGATGGCCAGGTCGGCCTCTGTCTCGCTCTTTGTGTTGTTGACGAAATACGCGCATATCGATTCGTCCAGGCTGGTGCTCATCCTCGCTGTATCTGTGTCCTGTGTCCAGTCTCCTGTATCCCAATTGAAACGATTTGCCAATCCCGACGCTCGTATTGGGGCACACTTTTCGCGAATGATTTTTGGCGCGTCCGATGTTTATTTGTTTGTCTCTGTTATCGTAGTAGCTTGTTATCGATATATCGAACGAAAAATCAAGTACGATATCTCATATCTGCATGGAATAACTACTCACATTCTATATCAAAATCACACAGTAGCCGTTGGCGTTTTACTAGCACAACTCATTTTATTTTCGATACACACATCAACAGTAGCAGTTCGAGTTTTGTTAATAAAAATTTTTTATTTTTTGTGCTTTGTTTGTGCGCGTTTAATATAGCACAAGCTGCTTGCTGGCGAGGCTTTCGGTAATGCAGGTAAGTTGCCAATATAATACACTAACTACACAGAAATTAATAATATAATGCCATAATAGGCATTTTCAATATACAATACATATTATATTTTTAAGCTCTCTTGCAAACATATTCAAATTGCTCTTCTATATTGCTCTTCTTTCAGCTTACGCGATATATATTGCACGCAATGGCAATACTGCAGCGATGGCAACGCTGAGCGCGTTACATATTCAAATTTCGATTGTTCTCTCAGCGAACGCGTTAAAGCGATAAATATTGCGTGCAATAGCAGTTCTGCTGAGATGGCAACGCTGTCAGCGTCTCATATTTAAAATAGTTGGCGCGCAAATTTCAAACCTAATTCATTCGATATCAAAATCATACAGTAGCCGTTGGAGTTTTAGTAGCACAACTCATTTTATTTTCGATATTCAAATCAAACAGTTGAAATTTTCCTAATATATTTTTTTTATTTTTGTGTTTTGTTTGTGCGCTTTTAATATAGCACAAGCTGCTTGCTGGCGAGACTTTCGGTAATGCAGGTAAGTTGCCAATATAATACACCAACTACACAGAAATGCAATGCCATAATATGCATTTTCAATATACAATACATATTATATTTTTAAGCTCTCTGCAAACATTCAAATTTTTCTTCTATATTGCTCTCCTTTTAGGTTACGCGATATATATTGCACGCAATGGCAATACTGCAGTGATGGCAACGCTGAGTGCGTTACATATTTAAATTTCGATTGTTCTCTGAGTGAACGCGTTAAACCGATATATATTGCAAGCAGTATAAATTCTCCGGCGATGGCAACGCTGGCAGCGTTTCATATTTAAATTATTTGGCGCGCTAATTCAAACCCACCTTCAATTATTTCAAGCAGAAGACATTCAATGTGAGTAGCACTGTACAATATCTATTTATTTGTATTTTATGCGTTATTTTTAAACATTTTTTAGGGTTCGATATACGTGCGTACATTTCTTATATATATTAATGCTTATTTGTTCTAATATGCGTTTCTTGGTCTATTTTTTGTAGACTATTGTAGTTATTGTTGCTCACGTTTGTTGGTAATTGATAAATTCTTATTGTTGCGATGTAGGGAAAGCTGAGAGAATGTTTTAGGCTGCGTTCTTATCATACAAAATAATACAAATCATAAAGATTTCACACATATACATATATATATAGATGTATGTGTGTATAGATAGATACTTTGATAGTCAAATAACAATTAAAGTTAATTAAATAAATTAAATACAGCTACGTAGGCCTTAAATTGCTAAACAAATCAAATTAAATGCAGCTGTTAGTTAAATTAAAATATTGCAAAACAAAAAATGCAGATCTATATATTTATATAAATATATATATATATTTGATCTGCTCTTCTCTATGGCGATAGTTTTACACTCACTGCTGAGCCAATACTGCAGGTGTGGCAACGCTGATCACGTTGCATATTTCAAATAGTTTGGCGCGTAACTGATTCGACTTAACAGTGAGTGAATACTGTTCTACGTTTCTATTCAAAAAGAGAAAAAATATGCACTTGGGTTGCGACGCTTTGATTTGATTTGAAACTCTTAAGTCTAAGCTCTACGATCTACAATTATGTTTAGTAAAAAAAAAATACATATAGCTTGAAGGTAGGTAAATGAAATTGACAAGTGACAGACAAATTATTTTGTGTGACAAAGATGGCCACTGCAATGTGGGGACGGTGGGTCATCTCATCTACGCACAGGTGCGCGCCCGCCTCTGGAAGCGTTTCATGCGTCGATACCAATCGTCCTTCCACTCTATAACTATCGTACGCGGACCAATGCCCAGATAGCCGGGCGGCGCCTCCGAGTCCCGCCCCAAAATCAAATACGATCTGCAAAGAGAAACAGAGTTGATTCAATATGTGTGATATTGTATAAAGTATGTAAGCTATTGCCCTACTATGCGATTTATATTAATGAGAATCGCATAGTAGGGCAACAGCTTTATATTCATGAGAATCGCATAGTAGGGCAACAGCTTCTATACTTTATATATGATATATGAGTCCTTGGACATTTTCTAAACTCAAGATATTAGATAATGCCTTGCTCTGCGATTCTCATTAAGCTTTTCTTGAGTATCTACAGCCGTACTCTGCGATTCTCATATGCATATCATTCCCATTTACATTTGAATAGAGCTAAGAACTCATTTAACCTTCTCTGTGTGCTCACCTGTTGACTTTGATCCTGGGACAGTGGCACTCCAAATTCTTAATCGGTATGATCCAGGTCATAGGACCTCGTTTCAGCATTGTATTCGGCATTCCATAGGCGCTGGTTCTGCTGCGCTTGAATACCGCCTGGATTTGCAGATCGAACCGAGCCGTGTCGCTGTCGTTTGGATAGTCCGGCACGCTGGCGCTGCTGCTGATGCCAGCCAATGCTGCTGCTGCCGCCCGATACTCGTACTCCAGACCGCCCATTGCCCCCTGATCCATTTCGTAGTCCCCGTACGGATCCATTGCGCGCCTGCGCTCGATGCTGGCCACCTCGCTGCTCGTATCGCGCCCAATTACTTTGGCCATTATTGCTAAGGGAGAGAGTTTGGAGTTAGATATACTCTAGGGTAATATATATTTACTCTAGATCGACCTACCGTAGTCTCTTTTGCAGAATTTGTTTAGGTTTAATCTTTTGGTGCTGACTTTGCACTTTTCGCACACTGTGAAGAGAGAGAGGAGAAGAGAAACGTTGAGTTATTAGGCAAAGTGCACAGATGCATGGATCGACAGCAATTCCCTTGGCGTATTTCTGCTGTTTACAGTTTAACTGCAAAATTTATGTCTTTATGGCCAATGCCAATTAGCGCGTCTCCAAAGAGAGAGAGAAAAAGGCAGAAACAAAAGCGGAATCCGATTCGAGATCCGATTCAGCAACTGAAACTAAAGCAGCAACAAAAGCAGGCATGGCAGCTGCTGCTGCTGCGGCTGCTGCTGCGACGGCAATAACTGCATTAGGGCGCGATCGGTATGGCATTAAAGCCGACACGCCCCCAAGTGCGGGTTGGGGGAGCTGTGTAAGGTCGTCAATGCCGCCTTTTGTGTACTAAAATTAGCGTCGTGTGTTTTGATTGCTGCAATGCAAATTGCTTCGTTTGTTGTTTTTAGTCGTTTGCTGTTGCTGTTGTTGCTGCTGTTGCCGTTGCAATTGTTGCAATACCCTATATACAAATATATGAGAAGCAGAGTGGCTGGGTAGGGTGTGGAGAGTTGGTATATGTGTATGTAAAATGACTTGAGAAGGCAAGAGAGAAAGAAAGAATGACATATAGAAAGAGCGATGAAGTGAAGTAGAGAGAGATAGAAAGAGAAAGATAGAGAGATATAGAGCGATAGAGAGAGATAGAGAGAGAAAGGTATACAGAGAGATAGAGCGATAGATAGAGTTAGAGATGAAGAGCGATAGAGAAGAGAGAAGGATAGGTAGAGAGAGATAGAGAAGAGATAAATAGTGAGATATAAAGATATAGAAAGAATCTGTAGAAAAAGATACAGAGAGAGAGAGAGAGAAAGAGAGACGATAAAGTAATGTCATGCCAAGCATCTCGTAATATATAATAATACTCATAATTCATTAGGCCAACAAATATATATACTAAAAATATTATAATATATGATATATAATAATATCAACACATATGAAAAAGCTTATGAAAAAGCTTTTTCCCCTTTTTGAGTAGTCACTATTATTTTTATGAACAACAACATTTTTGACATTTTTTGACTCTGAAGCCCTGAAGTGCACATGCTCCTGAGCTTGCCACCAAAAAAACACTCCAATTAATAATAAAACAAGTAAGAAAATTCTAGTCGGGCGTGACCGACTAGGGGATACCCTGAGCCTCTGTGTTTTTCATAGAATTTGGGGGAATTTGGGGACGGTATCCAAAATATAACAAAATTCAAAAATGCATAAAATACATATAAAGCTAAATATAAAATTTGGTGTCTCTAGCTTAAAAGATGGGCGAGATAAAAATTTTTTTTTTTAAACAAACTCGATCTGCGCGTGCTATACACGGACCTACAAAAAAAATTTCAAGTCTCTAGCTTTTATGGGACAGACGGCCAGACGGACGGACGGACGGACGGACGAACGGACGGACAGACAGACAGACGGACAGGGCCAAATCGATTTCTCTTGTCGTCCTGATCAAGAATATATATACTTTATTGGGTCTGCCACGCCTCCTTCTGCCTGTTACATACATCCAACAAAAACATTATACCCTGATTTCCCATTTTCAATGGGCTCAGAGTATTAAAAAAGTGAATAGCTTAAGATTGAAAAACAGAAAAAGATAGACAGCGAAATAGATAAGCATATCAAGAGTGAGTGAGAGAGATGTAGAAGGATGTATGAAGCTTTCGACTATGTGAAGAGGATTTGACTTCTCAATTGCCCCATCAGCTTTGTAATTGCTTTTGGTACTTTGAACCAAGCAGGGTATCGCCTAGTCATTCACTCCCGCTTCAATGTTATTTCAGCTGGCGTTGCCAATGTCAGCGACGTTGCCAGCGAATCGTGACACAATTGAGGCGCAATGCAGAACGCATAAACTTCGTACTACATGAGCGAGCCAACGATCGATCGATCGATCGATTGATCGATAAAGAGGGAGCGAAGCCTTGGGCTTGAGGGGTGGGGGGTGGGTGCTGTCTAACGTCTAAATTTGGCTGGGTGCGCCAACATTTCAATGGCTCGCGCCTCCAATTTCGGTATTTATGGTCGCACGAGATCTGAACAATTCGAGTCTCGTTGCTGGGCGCTCTGGGCGGGCGCCGCACTTCCTGCTCTAAGTGGCCCAGCGATATTTATCGCGTCTATTTGCGGCCGCGGGCGCTAAAGAGCACTGGCCACGCCCACAGCTGGGGCAAGTGGCAAGCCGAGTCGACTCGTTAATCATTTAATTGTGCATCGCATTAACATGTCATTAAGTTCCACATGCAAAATCAAATCGGGTCGATGGGATCTGCTGCCTGGAGGGGTCGATGGGGGCAGGCCGGGTGAGTTAGAAGTTTTTCGGGGAGGGGACGACTCGACAGCCTGGCACTAACTTTAAATTAACTCAGACCCGACAGAATTTCAAATTAATTTAATAAGATTATCAAATTATAAATTCATAATTAATATTCATGTCGAGCTGTCTCGCCCACGCCCATCACAGTCGACGCCTTCCGCCCGCCCTGCGCGCCCGCCTTGCGCCCTTGTGCAGTCTTTGCCCCGCAGCGCGCACTCGGCAAGGACTAACTTTTGAGCAATGTGTATGAGTGTGTGAGAGAGTGTCTCTATGTGTGTGTGTGCGTGTGCGTTAGAGTTTTGTCCATCTTTCTAGTGCGCTTCTTGGTTACAAGCGTGCAAACTTCCAAACTTCCAGCTGCCAACATCAACTTCAACTTCAACTTGGGCTCCTCAGCCTCAACTTTGCGCTTTTCTTTGCCATTGACAAATAAATTTAGCTGAATGCTGTCTTCCCAGTCAGTGGGTAGGTGTCTGGCTAGTGGATAGTGGATAGTGGATAGTGGATAGTGGATAGGTGGCTCGGCAGCCACTTTGACTCAAGCCCTATTTGCATTTGATGATGGATGCTCTCTTCTGAATGGTCGCCCAATGTGCATTCGTCTTTAGCTCCACCAAGAACTCGTTACAGTCGCTCCACACTCTGCTGCGGCCCAATTTGTCGCTTTTGAGTGCTGCGATGCTGCGATGCACTCCGGGAGTAATAAACCGAAGGCACTTTCAATGGCGAGCGACCCATTTAGATATTGCAATTTTGATATGCCACGAATAGCTTGTTTGGACACGTTTTTCTACTCTATGTGAAGATAACTTTAAGTATCTCCGATTTAGTATCTATCGAATGAGGTGTTAGGCAATAGAGTAACTCTTATTAATGTACTCGATGACAGCTAAGCGATTAAGCATTGACGTCTCGATTTCAATTTAACTACCTTGAATGGTTAGAAGCGATATTGGTACTTTGACTGGGAGCGTATTTAAAAATGAATACTTAATACTAGACAAGTGCATATATCATTCAGTAGAAGGTTGAAAGGACTCATGAAAAGACGGATGAAAGAACGGGTAAAAAGACGGACGGAAGGATGGATGAAAGGGCGGATAGAAGGACGGATGGAAAGGCGGATAAAAGGAGGGGTGGAAGGACGAATGAAAGGACGGGTAAAGAGACGGACGGAAGGACGAGTGGAAGGAGGAATGGACGGACAGATAGAAGGACGGGTGGAAGGACGGGTGGCAGGACAGATGGAAGGACGAATGAAAGAACGGGCGGATAGAAGGAGGGAAGGACGGATAGAAGGACGGATGGACGGATAGTTGAAAGGACGGATAGAAGGAAGCTTAGAAGGACGGATGGACGGACAGATAGAAGGACGGGAGGACAAATAGAATAGAAATGTCTGAAGGTCAGACGGATGTTATAAAATAGTCATATTTCCATTTAACTTCGTGAAAGAGTCTAATTATGCGTTTTTAACATACATACATATATAAATATTTACCTGGATGACTTTACCCTAACTGATCTTGCTGGAGCCCAGCCGACTTGTAAGCGACAAAGCGTAGGTTCTATATCTAATAGCCTATCGAAAGACTTTATCCTCTATTTACATAGTATTCTTTTCCAATCATACTCTAATCATACAACGATCTTCCAAGAAACATGATATAACTGAATCAGTTGCCTCACAAGGTTTAAAAAAAAACTAGACTAAAATTTCAATTGTAATTAAAATTCATTTCAGTTTTCATACGTTTAGCTGAACTGTAGGCAAACGTCTATCCGTTTAAGTGCTCGCTGGGGAGCTAGGCGTCAGCAGTTCCCAGTGCGCCAAAGGACTTCTGTCAATTTCCTTTCAATTTGTCATTTGGCCTGTTGCCTGTCACTAAGCGCGCTATGCAAATAGTTGACAGCAATTAGCGGCTGCAGCAGGCAACAGGCGGCAGGCAATTGGCAAGTCTGGCAACAGGCAGCGACGACTGTGCACAGTGCCGCTTAAAAGTGTGCGACCATTGTCGCTGGACGGCGAGCAAATTAAATAAGGAAACTTTTTAATACATTTGCTCAGTGTGGGCGGGCGTCTTCCATTTGCTGCGCGCACTGCAAGCGCTTTGGCACTTTGTGAAAAAGTTTGCTTTGCTTTTACTTCGGCCACGCGCCAAATGATGCGGGGCGCGTGCGGCGGTGTGGGGGGTGGGGGGCGGTGCGTGGGGGCCGAGTGGGGCGGCGCTGTTGGCAGGCGGCTTTAGCATGATTTATGCTGTTGTTGCGCATTCTGTTTGCTTGTTGCTCCAGCGTGCACATCCCCCCATCCCCCGTCCCCCCATATCCCCCACCCCCCACAGACAGAGTGTGTAGCGAAAATGTAACTAAAAGTTGCATGCAAACATTTGCACTATCTGTTAAGTGCTGCACGCCCACACGGCCGGCCACGCCCCCCATTGCAGCAGAGCTTTTCAAGCAGCTCCGCCCGAGTCTTCATTGGAGGCTCGCTTAACCGACAACCGACTGCACTTTAGCGGATTTGTGTTTTCTCACCCATTTGAAAGGATTACAAAGCGAGAGAAGCGACGCGGCAAAAGTTTGCCGTCTGGGATAGTTAGTAGAAGCGACCGCAGCAGCAGCAGCAGTAACATCCAACAACAACAACAACAACAACAACAACAATTGTTAGCACAATGCAGATACTATGTATGGATAGCTAGAGTGAGAGAGCAAGCGAGCGAGCGAGCGAGAGAGTGAGAGTGAGAGAGAGCACTTACTTACCCCTGCCGCCCTCGGTGCGATAAAATTGCGATTGGGCGGCCGCTGAGCTGGCGCCTCGGTCCATGCCAACGCCTTCAGAGGATTCGTTCGGTTCCGGCGCCGTGTTCTGCGTATCCAGCATGTTGATCATGCGCGGTGGTTGCTCTGCAGACAAAATTAAAGCAATTTTCGAGATTTTACTGAGAAATATTAGCAGAGACACTAGATATACCCAGATAATCATATTTTATACATTTCGTTATGACAAATTAATGAATTTAGCTTGAAAGTGTTTTTTATCTTTTCCATTATATTATTTATAACTTTCTTAGTAATTTCTTTTTCGTTGTGAATTAAAGTTATATATAGAACAATCCCATTGAATTTCTAGAGACGAGTGATGCTTAAGAAAATATTTAAATACTTTTTTTCTCCATCTATACCCTCTATTCTATCTAGCTTAAACATCATATTCTCCTTTTCTCTTTATTATCTCATCGTCTTTTCGTCTGTATAGCTTTAGACTGATCCCTCCATTTTTTTGTCGTTCGTCTGCATTAGCCCCTCAATTTCCATAGCTTCGATCGTCTATCCATCTGTATATTCGTCCGTCTATCCTTCTGTCTATCCTTCTATCTATCTAACTATCTATTTGTCCGTCTATTCTTCTGTCTATCCTTCTGTCTATCTGTCCATCTATTCGTCCGTCTATCCGTCCCTCTATCCGTCCGTTTGTCCGTCCGTCTATCCGTCTGTCTATCCGTCTGTCTATCCGTCCGTCTATACGTCCGTCTATCCGTCCGTCTATCCATCCATCTATTCGTCTGTCTATTCTTCTGTCTATCCTTCTGTCTATCCTTTTGTCTATCTGTCCATCTATTCGTCCGTCTATCCGTCTGTCTATCCGTCCGTCTATCCGTCCGTCTATCCCTTTGTCTATCCGTCCATCTATCCGTCCGTTTATCCGTCCTTCTATCCGTTCGTCTCTCTGTCCGTCTATTTGTAAGTCTATTCATTCGACCATCCTTCCGTCTATTCATTCGTCTGCCCATTGTTCTATCCATTCGTCTATTTACCTTCAATTTCAGAGGTAACCGAAGCTAGTAAACACTTTAAATCTATCAACAAAATCGATAATTATCGATATTCCTAGAATAAATACTAGTTCAGAGTTTATGCGAAATCAACACAAAGTGTTCCCACTCAATTATTGTTTATGACGATTCGGATTTGAAGATTGATTATTTATATACGTGTCAAGTAATGCCCATCTGGTAATATAAAAATGCCGGTTGATTACTCACTGATGCATGGCGCGATGTGGGAGCGACTTAGCTGGTAGCCGGGGGCGCAGCGATTGCAGGTCAGGCCCGTGACGCCGTCCTTGCACGGACATTGACCGCTGGTGCTGTTGCAGATCTTGCCAGATGAGCCGATCAGATGGCAATCGCAGGCTGCAATGAGAAGAAAAGGAATCAGTTGAAAGGCAGCTAAAGATACAGCTATAGCTAGAGATACAGATGCAGCTACAAATGTAATTGTTGTGGCAGTTGCCGTGGCAGCTGCTGTGCTGTGCGCTGAGAGCTTAATTGTGCTGGCCGCACTTCAAAGCCATTTTTTTTGCTGCTGCTGCTGCTGCTGCTTGTTGCCAATCGCAAATGCAATCTGCAATCGACACACACACCAACACACAGTCGACCCATGAGCAATATGGCGTTGTGGCCATGGAGGCTACTTGAATTTAACATGAAGTTGCTTTCAAGTTTTTTTTTTCGGTCAAGCAGCGTGTGACGCTGCCTGCACTCCTGCTCCCCATCCCCCTCTCTCTCTCTCTTTCTCTCTCTCTCTCGCTCTGTCAGTACATTTATGAGCCGTGGAAATGTGCATTAACAGATAACAGGCACTGTAAAGTTTCAGTTAAATGCCGGCACACGGTTAATTGCAAGCAAAAGTGTGAAAATGCCGACGCAGCGGCTGCCTTTCATATTGCCGCCGCTTCACAATGTATGCAAATTCACACACACACACACATATATATAAATACATATATACATTTATATGTATATTGTAGTAAAGATATATAGATAACTAACTGCCAGTAGTTTTTTTTTCTACATTTTAGCTTTGAATGGCTCATGGCAAAGCTGTAAGTGGATTTTATATATTTTTTTTCGTGCTGCTCTCATCTGTGTTTGGCTTTAACTAGTTCAATGAGCCAATGGTACTTTAAAGAGTTACAGGTATAGATACAGGCATGAAAAAGTATCGTTTGCAGTATTAAAATGAATGGGGGGTTAGAGAAGGTCGAAAAAAATATTATATTTGAAAAGTTTTTATGCATTTCAAGATATTTACACTTATCTTTTGCGAACGAAATCTATACAAACTATTGACTCTGTATAAATATGAAATATAAAGGTTATTTTATATTTTATGTAGAGGATTTACCTATCCAAAGTATATATACAAAGTCAATAATATGGCTTCTAGTTTGTTTATATATATTTCTCACATATTTCCTATGTTTCCTATATTTATTCCAAACTCTTTAAGATCTAAATTGTATTCGTTTTCAATCTTTTGAGATTTGAGTATAATTTGTTTGAGATGAAATCTGATTGAATTGAGGCACTTTGAAATAGACTTTCCTCTTTTTAATCCCCTTTATCTTCTTCACATTTACAATCACCTCTTATAGAAGAACTCTTTTGACTTAAAGATATTCTTTATGTAAGTCTCTTAGAGCCTATTAAAGATCTCTTCAATCCCTTTTTTTTAAAGTATTTTCAATCTATCGATAATTTGTTCTTATCTTCTCGCATTTTCTCTTTTCTCATATTTTACTTTATCTTCTCATTCTCTTCTCTCACTACTTATCTTTTTTCTCTACTCTTCTCATATCTTCTTTATCTTCGTCTCATATTCTCTTCACTCCTCTTATCTCCTCTTATCATTTCATTCCATTCTATTCTCTCATCTCATCTTCTCTTCTCTCATCATTTATGCTCTTGTCTCTCTTCTCTTCTCTTCTCATATTTTCTTCTCTTCTATATTCATTCTCATCTTTTCTTCTCTCTTCTATATTCATTCTCGTCTTTTCTTCTCTCTTCTATATTCATCTTGTCTCATCTCATATCATTATTCTCTTCTCGCCTCTTTGGTCCTCTTGCCTTTCTCTGCCTTCTCTCTCCTTATAATCTCACTCCATCGATTCTTTCCTTTTCAATCTATTCTCTCTTTTCTTCACCTCTTCGCTTCTGTTCAAGTTTCTTTCACTGCCATCGAAGCACGAGTTCGGTTATTTCTATAATCAATTGGCGTTAAGGTCGCTTTAACTGGATTTAGCTGTTGCCTTTTGCTTTTCAAATGTTTTTCTTGGCCAAATTGCATTAAATGCTTCCAGCCATTCAGCTGCCACGAGCTTTGGCAGAGCTACAAATGAGTTGTGAGGCCAACTGTGGCGGCTGCTTGCGCCTCATTTGTGTCCATTTGGACTTGGACTTGGTCTAGCTGGGCTAGTTGGCTAATAAGCCGCTTTTGGCCGCACTTTAAGTGCAACGGCTCTTCGCTGGACTGGCGTGTTCGAGGCATTAAGCGAGAGGGCGACGGCACGGGGTAAGCTGAGACTCTGGCATAGGTCGCGTAGGGGGGGCAGGCAGAGGTAGACCAAGAGGGGGCAAGGGGGCCTGGAGCTGAGTGTGCAGCGTGCGTGCAACATTTGGTAATTTAATCCGATTTACAATAAATTAAATGCGATTTATATGCACAGAGCGACACATCCGGAAGATAACAACAACAGCGGCAGCAGCAGCAGCAGCAAAAACAACAATGACAATGACAGCAGCAACAGCAACAGCAACAGCAGACAATAATAACTTGCTATAACAGCAACAGCAACAACAACAGCAACAACATAAGCACTTTAACCATTTGCCGCTTGTGTCCATTGTTGGCCCGATGGGCGTTATGGGCGTTATGGGTGGGCGTGGCAGCAACAATATGACTGCGGTATCTGCACTGGACTGGGCGTCCTGTCCTGTTCAAAAAGTATCCCAGGCACAAGCAAAAAATTGCAACAACGAGTTCATTACGCATCCTGTTCCACATGGATATGAACTACGCTTGCTGCGCTATCCCATAAGCCCCAGCCTCAAGCCCACGCATCCTGCATAACCATATGCACAGATACATATACATTTATAGCATATTCATATGTGTGGCCCCGCCTCGCCTCGCCTGGCATTTTCCATATGGCACGAGTTGCGCTTTTCTTTCACTTTTTCATCTGCTTTTTTTTTGTGCACTGACCAAGCAAGAGATTATGAATTTTCATTATAGCAAGCCATACACACACACACACACACACACAGGCACACACATACATAATCATTATCACACTCATTGGGGAGCAATGCTCGGCGACTGCAATTCCTATTCACAATGGTATCGAGTTGCTGCTTCTTGCTTGTTTAGCCGGGCCATGGCCATTGGAGCTGGACTGATTCATTCATTGGCGTATCAGTTACGAGCACCAAGTACCTTTTCACATCCAGTTGACTCACTGCTGCACAGGACGACCCAAATAGCCGCATTGAATCACAATTTTGCAGCGCCAACAAAGAGCTGCAGTTGTCACTCGCTGGCAGCGACAGCAGCAGCTGCTGCTTCTACGGCACCAAAACAACAATTTCAATGATGAAACATTTCTGTTCCAGTCAATGCTAATGCAACAATAACAGCAACAGCAACAACAGTTGCTTTCGCCCCGCTGTGTGTGAAAGGGACTTTTTGAAAAATCGTCTCTTAATTAGGACAGCACGTGAATCATGGCCAATGCTAATCGAAGCCAGCCAACTGCATCAAAGCTCAGCACATTCGTCAGGCGCCGCTGCAGCCAAATTTAACTTTGAGCGAATGCTTTTTGAAAGCGAATTCAATTTTTAGCTAAAATGTATATATTTTTAAATATGTTGGAATAGAATAGTAAGGCCTATGAGAGGGAAAATATGCTTAAAATAAAGACTAAAACCGTTGAATGTATAATTCTTTGACTCATTCCTCTTCTTCAATAATCAATATTTAATGTTCAATCTTCAAGCTTGAATGTTCAATCTTCAATAATCAATGTTCAGTCTTCAATCTTTGTTGTTCAATCTTCAATCTTCCAGCTTGAATGTTGAATCTTCAATCTTCAATAATCAATGTTCAGTCTTCAATCTTTGTTGTTCAATCTTCAATCTTCAATGTTCAATCTTCAATCTTTTATACCCTAAATTCTATCCTTTATCTTCTATCTATTTGATGCTGAACATTGAACATTAAAGATTGAAGATTGAACGTTAAAGATTGAAGATTGAAGATTGAACGTTAAAGATTGAAGATTGAGCATTAAAGATTGAAGATTGAACACTGTACATTGAACATTAAAGATTGAAGATTAAATGTTCAATGAAACAATGCAAGATTGAAGATTGAAGATTGAACGTTAAAGATAGAAGATTGAACATTAAAGATTGAAGATTCAATGTTCAATGTTCAATCTTCAATCTTCTATACTCTAAATTCTATCCTTTATTTCCTCTATTTGAGGCTCGCAAACTTAATGGATAAATAACTTCTCATCTTCTTTCTTCTTAGCTAAAAGGTCACATTCTCCATTCAATTTCCATTCAATTTATTCATTCAATATCAAAAAGACTTCTAAAGAATCTTAAGTATCTCAAAGAATCAATTAAATTTCCCTTTTTATTGCTCTCTTAGATATCCTCCATAGTAATTCGTTAAATATGCCAAAAATATAAATCAGATTTTCTATTTTTGCCTATAAAACTACAAAAAAAAAAAGAATGCTTAGCTTGTGGCCAATATAGATTTATGGCTCATAGTTTCGCAATTGCTCTGGCTGATTCATAGGTCCATAAAATACATTTGAGTAATATATACAAATAAAGCAGAGGCGAAAACTAGATCTAAAAATAAATAAATTAATTGTGCGTTCTGGTGTGGAAAGTATTCACGCACCTGGCTAAGCATAATGGATTCCTGTTGATATTTGCACGAGTTTGACAAGCGTTAATAGGACTACGAAGATTTCTCATTTTGACAATTTGCTGGCCTTAAATTTTCTTTATTTCTTTTCGTTTTTTTCTCTTTCGCGCTGTTACGCTCCAAAATTTGTTTTCGACTTTTATTTATTTTGCTTGGGCTTCCAAAAATTAATTAACCAAAGTTTCACAGTGGTGCGCACTGTTTGCCCACTCACACTTGCATATTCAGTTATTCACTCAGAGAGTGAGGGAGATGGAGATGGAGAGGTGGGAGAGAGAGGGTGGGGGAGAGAACGGCTCTGGGCTTAATATAAACATCATAAAGCAAATCAAGCGCAATTTGTTATTGTTTATTTCAACTTTGCGCAAGTGAACCAACCACACCAATACCTATGCCCCCGCCCATGTCCACGCCCACGCCCACGCCGCCTCTTGGCTGACCGCAAGGAAAAAGTGCGTCGTCGCAGCCACTTCCCATCAATTGCCATAAAATATTAGCCCAAAATTTCGTAGTCCAGCAGAAAAAGCCAAAAAAAAGAAGAGAAAAACAAATGGGGAGCAATAAAAAGCACAGCTGCCTCCAAGAGGGGGGAGGTGAGTGGTGGGAGTTGCGTAGGGTGTCGGCTTGTCGGTGTGCGGCAGCAATTGCTGCTGCTGCCTGTTTGTTATTATTAGCCAAATAGATTCATGCAATTTTCAAAAGAAACCAAACACAGAACAGGAATTATGAAAAGATTGCCTCGCCTCGAATGATTTGCTATGCGAGGGATTACACCTGACTACACCTGGCTTCGATCTGCTCGAGGTGAACACTAAACAGACACAATTATCCGAATGATGGATGTCTGTATGAATCATTTGTGAATTGCGCTGCATTCTCCCCCTGCATTCACACGAAATTCGAATAAATATAGAATGCATTTTTGCTTAGTGATATACTCATGTGAATACCCTTTTAAAAATATTACTTCCAATTGAGTCTACCTCAATTGTGAATACAATTGAATACTTCCAATTGAGTCTAACTCAATTGTGAATACAAATGAATACTTCCAATTGAGTCTACCTTGATTGTGAATACAAATGAATACATCCGATTGAATCTAACTCAATTGTGAATAAAAATTAATACTCGTTGGAAGATTGTCAACTGAATTGATTCTAATTTAATTGTGCAAATGAATACATTTCGGTATACACTTTTATGCAGTGAATCTTATGAATACCTATTTGAAAATAATCAATTTATGAATACAAATTAATACATTCACATTATGTATATGAAAAGGCATACTAAATTTAAAGTAATAAAAATTTATTTAGTAAATTATTCATTTAATTTATTTAATTCATTCAAAAATATCCATTGCATTAAGTCTCATTCTATTGTGAATGCAAATAAATGTTTTCAAGATATTTATGTATTTATTTCGATTCTTTAAATCATATGAATATCTATTCATTCAGTTATGTCATATAAAGCAAACTAATTCTAGTCTTATTTTGAATACAAATTAATAAATTTTCGTTAAATGAATCATATAAATATCTATTCCCATGGATTGAGTTGGCATTATATAAATTGTGAGTACATTTTATTTTAATATTTAAATGTGTAAAACATACATGTAAATACGAAATATTGAAATAAATTGTATTCACAATTGAATGAATGAATGAATCGACTCCAATATAAATATATATACAAATGAAGTATATCTAATAATCTTCGACTTACTGAATCACATGAATACTCATTAAAATATGGTAATAATATAAGCTTGCTCTAATTCTCTTTTGCTTCCAAATATTTTGAATATTTTGATTAGGTAAATGTCTTGTAAATCACATGAATAGCCATTAGCTATGCGAGTTTACTCAAATATGCAAATGAATATTTTGAGCTCATTTGCATTTGTTGCATATTTTCACACTTAAACGAATGCATGACAATAAAAGCATTGATTGCATTAATTTATGCACATTGGTGAATACAAATAAAGTCACTTAGCTCAAGTGAATGAGCATTGAATAACATTTTAGTTCGTAAGACAACTACTCCGCGTTGTAAATGGAAGTGAATCGATTTACAACTCACACACATACCTGACTGCCTTTTGCTGCAGCCTTTGACAAAGTTTTGCGCCCGAATGAAATGAATAAAATAATCAGTAAATACACTCAAAGCTCTTCGAGTGAATTGTCTGGCTGCACCAAACTCTTTACCCTCCTCCCCCCGATGAGGATCCTTTCTGAGTAGCCTATTAATAAATCAATAGCTTCGCACGCAGCTACAAAAGTTAGGCTGCTGTCTGATAGGTCTTTGAAGCGCTGCTCCTTGGCCCCGGCTGCAGGGAAAAGTTTATCGCGGTTGCAACTAGCGCAAAGTTCGCTTAACTTTTGCGACGATGCCAAATGAGCAAAGATTTTGCTGGCGAATTCCGCACAGCCGCCTCGCCCCCGCCCAGTCCCTGGCCGTCTGCTCGAATGGATTGTTACAATTTCTGTTGCATGTACAACACGGCAAGACTGCAAAGTTTGCCAGCGCGAGGACGAGGCGGGACGGGAGGCGGGGGCGGCAGGTGAGCGGAGGCCGTGGCATGGAATAAAAGCTTCAATTGTATTCCAAACTTTTTGGCGCTCTTTTCAAATTGTGCGTTAAGAATTGAGGCGCAGACGACAACAGGCAAAGACTATTAAAAATCAAACGAGGCGCATGAAAGTAGGCAATGCCAAAAGCTCCGCCGGCTGCCATAATCGGCATTGGGGGCAGCTACGAAAATGGCAGCGCCAATTTGACGCTCGAACAATTTGCACAGCTTTAAATGTCAGCTCGCATGCAAAATGTCATAATTCAAATTCTGCCCACGCCCCCCCACACACAAATGCCAAAAGCGTGGCCAAACTGAGGTTTCCTCTATGTGTGGGAGCGCGCGGGGAGGGGGAGCAAAAGAGAGCGAGGGGGGGTAGCTTATATTGGCAGTGTAGTTGGCCCAATATGCAGTAGATATGCTCTGCTAGCTAGGAAACAATATACAAAGTCTGAGCGACTAGACGAGTCACATATCGTTGACCAATCTGGTATATTATATATAAGTAGATTTAAAAAAAATATAAAATTAAATTATTTAAAGTATTAAAAATGTTTATCTGTAATAAATAAATAAAGCGGTAAATAAATATATTTAATGAAAAATATATATATTATTTTGTTATTACAGATAGAAATCTTTTTAAAATATTTATTTTTAATATTTGAAGTACTTTTTTGGCACTTTATTTTTTATCAAGGAAATTTAATATAAATAAAACTAATAAATTTATCATTTATCAATTTCATCCATTTATACATTTTATTTATAAAATTTTAATTTTTTGGCCTTTTTATAATTTAAAAATTATTTAAAGCAAATTTATTTATATGTAGAATTAGAACTAATTTAATAAAATAATTCTATTTTCAACAATTTTTTTTTTCAATAAAAATCTTTTAATCAAAAATTTTCTACATATTAAATAATTTTGCTTAAAATAATTTTTAAATTTTGTATATTTTCCTAACATCTTAAATGAATTCATTAACTTCAAAATATATTTTTTACATCAATTTAAAATCGAAAGAATTATTTTTGATCATATTTCCTTAATAAAAATATTAAGGCCTTCATAATAATTATAATCCGTATTAAAATTCATTAAATAAATTTCAAAATTAATTATTATTAACATTTTCAAACCTCGAATCGAAGATTGTTTTACTAAAGAAGCTACTTCATTTTCAGTTCATATTACTTCAAGTTCTTTACTTCCTTAAATCCAACTCTTGCTCAGCTCAAACCCCACATTTCTGCAGGGCATCCACTCAGTCGATCATTTGCTCAACTCTCTCCACGTTTTATTGCTTCGTCAGCGTTTGTTACGCCGCTTAGTTCTTGCTCCCCATAGTTGTAATAGATTTTTGTAGCTTAGTTTTTAAAACCGGGCTGGCTTACTCGCTGCCACAGCCGCCCACGCGTACCACCACCCACCTCCCCCCACCCCCTCCCCCTGCTTTCTTCTCTAGCTCTATGATAAATGCATTTTGGTCTGGCATTCAATTAAGTAAGTTGGCCGGAACCCCTCGCGGCGCGACCTTTAACCGATTCGCTACAGTTGCAGGGCGCGTTTTATGAAATTCTAATGATGTTTGAGCGATATTACACGCCCAATCCACCCAATCCGCCCAATCCACCCCCGCCAGCCCACACAGCCACCCCCGCAGCTGCTGCCTGTCTAATGATTACGCTGGCAGCGGCTGCGTTTCATGAACTTGGCGCCCCGAAATGGGCAGTAAAAGAAAGTTTTTTCCCTGTTCGCTCTACGTGTAGCGGTTGCTCTGACTGTCTGCCTCTCCCCCTCTCTCTCCCTCTCTCTCTCTATCTCTGTGTGTGTAAGTGTGTGTCGCATAGGTAATTCATGACATTATTTTAATTGCAGCTGCTGCTGCTGCTGCTGTTATTGCTGTAACATTTCGCACGTGACTTTGTGATTTTATGGCATTTAATTTCACGTATTTAGCTACGGATATTGTTAATTGTATTCCACAGACCGCCCATGCGGCTCCCCCCGCTCCGCCCCTTTTATGACATGCTCTGTGTGTGTGTGTGTGTGTGTGTGTGCCATAATTTTGCACATTGTTTTATTGACACAAGACCGAGCATTAGCAATTTGCGGTATCTTTTTGCATTTACAGGGTAGCCATGGGGTATATGGACGCTGTCAGTGCTTAGTTACTTCACTAGATTTTTCCATTCATATTTCAGGGCATTCGCAGGCCGAGTCACTTGTCATGCGGGGGGGACATTAAATTAATGATGTCACTCGGCGGAGGCATAAAAAGCGTAGCATACTTTTTGGGGGCGAGGCCCGGCTTTTAATTATCCTCAAGATTTCGAACAGCAGCAGCCGCAAAAACAGCTACACAAGCTGACATATACACACATATATATATGTATATATTTGTGTGTGTATATATATGTGTGTGTGTGTATTTGTGTGTGCATTACTGCAATCTCTCTCATTGGACAAATAATAATGTGTAATTTTCCGGTCATTGAAACATTTGCGCAAATAAGGAAATTGGCTGAGCCCGAACTGAAATGACTTTGACAACATGTCAGGGCAAGTTTACATATGTGTGTTTGCATGCGTGTGTGTGTGTGTGTGTGTTTGCCTGGACATCCGTTTGGCACACACACACACACACTCACACATGCAACGTCTGTCCCTATTTGCACTCGCCCTGCTGCCTGACGGATGAGTTATGGCTGGCAACGTCTGCTTCAATTTGCGCTCGGCTCAAGTAAATCATTTGAATATTTAAATTAAATCGAAATCTTGTCACCAGCAACAACAACAACAGCGACAGCAGCAGCAGCGACAGCGACAGCAGCAAGCTGAAATATGCATCTGCACTCCCGTCCCGGATGCTTGGCCACACGAAGAGTTCGCTTTAAGGCGTTAATTATAATGCGAGACATGAGAGCTGCGCGTGATTTGCAATCAACGAGAAAACTTATAGTTTCTCATATATATCTACATATGTATGTGTATATTATGTGTGTGTGTGTGTGTATATATGAGAAGCGCCTTCAACTATTGTAGATAGAAATGATGTATGTACACCTATACACATGTGTATGCTGTGAAACTTTACGAATAGCTTGCAAGATGAGATGGTTGGAAAGAGAAGTTTTGTGAATATATGTATGCGTATAGGTATGTGTATATGTATGTTTGACATGTATATGCATATTTATGTTAATATATATATGTACTTATGTATGCATTTGTATATACTATTATCTAAAAAAGCTGATGAATAAGAATCAAATTTAAAAGAATTTATAAATTTGAGGTCCAGTAATGTTTAAAAAAAATATCTGTGGACTACACTACCATTACGTCATCTTAAAGTGCCAATCTATGCTTTTAAAACAATATTAAATATTTAAAAAATATGTATATCGATTGTAATCGATATATTATATTATTTTGTAAATTTTAATTTCTCCATCTAAGCCTATCCTCTTTCTCGTCCTCTTCATACGTATCTATCTCTATCTCCACCTCACCCTCTTGCTCTCTTTCTCTCTCCTTATTTGTCTCTCTTTCTCTCTCCTTATTTGTCTCTCTTTCTCTCTCCTTATCTGTCTTTCTCTCTCTCTTTCTTTCTCCATATCTGTCTCTGTCTCTCTCTTCCTCTCTCCTTATCTGTCTCTCTCTCTCTCTCTCTCTCTCTAATATCTATCTTCCCCTCACTCTCTTGTTATCTTCGACTTTTTCTTCCTCTTGTCTCTTTCTCTCTCTCTGTCTCTCGTTTCTCAATTTCAAATTTGATTTGAAACCTTTCAAAAGGCAGATTTTTTTTTCTTTCTTATTATTAAATGTTATACCATTTTTTTGGCCTTAGTAATGTGTTTGTCGACCTAATTCTAACCACATGAAAGCAGGCTTTACCATAACTTTTAGCTTGTCATATAAATATTTCCATTAAAATTTTCCTCTTTTTGCTTTACAAATATTTCTGCAAAATCTCTTTTTATTCTACAACTCAAGTAAGCTTAAAGTAGTATAAAGTCACACAGCTTCGATTGCCTTTCAGACCCGACTTAATCATAATTTATTTCACTTTCAAGCGTGCACCATGAGAGAGTGATCTACTAAAGATACACATAACAAAAATTAATTCCTCCAAAATTATACCTCGATTATTCAGTAGCTTCCAAGATACAATATTTGCATTTCTAGTTAATCGGAAATTTTCGCAGTAAATTTCGTTTGTTTGGCCGCTGTTAGAGAAGGTGCTTTCCTCGCCCCTCAATTGTTTCCTGTCGAGAGTTTTATTCGAGGTGCGTCTGTTGGTCATATGTGAAAAGTGTTTCCTCTTATAGTTTGTGCCAAAGATCTCTGATTGTTTGCCTCAATATATTCTGAAGAAAATCAGCGAAATCTCTGGCCTTTCGGCTGAAAAGCTTTTAGCAGCAGATTTGCGTTGGCTTTCGCATTGTTTATTCGAAATCTTTGATATTTAATTGATGCGGACTTCGTCGAGGTCTCCGCTATGCAGATTTCCCAAGGTATATACTATAAGTGTATTATGAGAGCGCGCTCGCTTATCGCTGCGCCTTGCATCAAAGCGAATTTCATTGGCATTGGCGAAGCTACTGCACTTGATTCGCATCTGAAGTAGGCGCATTTGGCAGGGCGGGTGGGCGGTCGGTCGGTCGGTCGGGTCAAGACAAGTAGGAACAGGCTCCGGACAGTTGACTAATTGAACGACAACGTCGCCAGCCAAAAAAACATGACGTAAAACATTTTGCCAGCACGCAACAGCGACGCGAACAAGCCGAACAACAATGAGAATAAATGTAAAACCGCAATGCAAAAATGTTTTAAACAAATTGCACGCGTGTCAAAATTAAAATGAATAAATTTCTTTCGACGTTGCGCAAGTAAAAAAAAAAAAACAAAAACAAAAACAATAAATAGAACAATAAAACAAAAACCGAAACCGACAAAAATTTTTAAAAAGAAAACAAATAAATTTGAAAATAAAACAAAATTCTGCCAAAGAGAAGCCGACGACGATTAAACTCAGCAGGGCTAAAGGTGTATGCGTGTGTGTGTGTGTGTGTGTGTGTGTGTGTGTGTCTGCTTACTTTACTTATTTACGACGTGCGCATTTGACTGGCCTTGTAAATTTGGATTGTTGTGGGACGTCTTGTTGTTGTTGTTGTTGCTCTTGCTGTGCTTGTATAATTAATTAAAAATCGATAAGATTTTGATATGGATTTAACGGCTTTTCAGAATTATGATGCTTAGTCAGCAGCAGCAGCAGCAGCGACATCTTTTGAGAAACGATGACAAATGGCATACGCGGCGTATGCGCAATTTACAACAGGAAAGAACAGCAACAACAACAGCAACAACATCGACAACAACAAACACATTTTGTGTGCTTGCAGCAACTGCTGCTCGCCTCTGTTTATATATATTTGTTTTCTTTACTATTTCTCGATTTTGTACGCTTTAAGTAGCTTTTTTCGTTTGTTTGTTTACTCAAAACTCAATTTGCAATTGGCCAAACGAACAACGAAAATGCTTTGCTGCCGACGTCAGCTCTGATTCGAAGCGCCCAGTTAGATGGATAGAGGCGATTATGTATGCATATACATCGGCTCTAAAAATAGCAATTGCCTTATTTTGTCGTTGTTGTTGTTGTTGTTGCTGTTGTTGTTGCAGCTGGAGCAACTTATTTGGTTGACTTGATTAGGCAGCGCGTGAAAATTATAGCCAGCTCATAAATTAACTGACCACCGAGTTGAGTTCCTGTGGCTATTTCTGTACTTTGTACCCTGTACTTTGAGAGGGTGGGGTGGTATGAGTGTGGAGTAAATTGAGTAAGCTGAGCGGAGAAGAATGTGTCAAAGTTACTTTATACTATTCCTCTCAATTATATTGCCAAAATATGCCCGATTTAAGTATACCCTGTAACATAGGCTTTCATAATGACTATGACGGATGACACACAAAAATATAACTCTTTAAAGAAGAATCTGTCAAAGTGACTATTTTTATCTTTCGGTTCGAAAACTAAAATATGCTCGCTTTTCGTATACCCTTTAATTTAGCTATGCATATATTGAGCATGCTGATTATTAAGGAAATGCATAACGAATCAGAGTAAAACCTGCCAACTATACTTTTTTCTCAGCAGCCCTGTTGATTGTATTAATAGAAAAAAGCTCTCTTTTGTATGCCCAGTATTTTAGATAAGTTTGGTGTTATGAATCAATAGATCAATAGATCAAATATGTAAATAATCAAAGAAGAAAGTGCCAAAGTAATTTTCTTTCTCAAAAAACTATCGATCCTATTGCTCAAAAAACATTAAATTTGATTATACCCTGCAGTGTGGGTATTTTCGAATACTATGATTGCTTTCAGTATGCCCTTGAGCCTCGGCTCAATTGGTATAATAGACATTAATCAAATATATCTAAAATATGTCTAACTAATCAAAGAACAACCTGCTAACAATCATTTTTTCCTAAAAATAATACGTATATCTTTTACTCAAATTCTTGCTCTGCCACTTATACCCTGTTCCTTAGCCATGATATTTATAGTTCTATAACGCCTCGTTTATCTATATTCCATCAAGTTTCTCAGCTATCATTAAGCAATTGATAAAAATGAGTTTATTTGCTTCAGTATCTACTAGTCCTGCAGGGTATCTACTAGTCGAACACTCGCAACTTTTAAGCCTTTTGAATGCGCTTTCGTTTTTTTTTTATTTTTGGTTTTACTTCCCACTGGCAAATTTATCGGGAACATCAATTATTTCCAAAGGTCGTCGCTGCAAGGGTTTGAGATTTCGGACTCCCACGAATAATGGGCATAATTTGGGGCTAATTAGTGTAAATTGTAATGGCATTCTGTTTGTTGTTCTTTTGATTTGGTGTGTGGAAAGAGTCGATTAAATTCTAAACGGCCCCCAAACGACGCGTAGCGCAATTCCTCAAGTTGCGTCAGCTCGTTCGATATAAATCACTTTGGGCATTGCCTGCGACTTACCTTTGCACACCTTGCGATGATTCAGCGGCTTGTTGGGGTCCCGATAGTAGCCCTCCTTGCACTGATGGCAGTTGCGACCCGTCGTCGAGTGCCGGCAGTTCTGACAGACGCCGCCAGAGACGCCCTGCGACAGCCGAAAGATGTCCATGTTGAAGCGACATTGACGCGCGTGATTATTGCAGTTGCACTCTAAAGCGGGAGAGAGAGAGAGAGAGGGGAGATTAGAAAGAGATGTAATGTATCATGGATCAGTGGGTCTCTACTTGCCACAGCTTAAACTAGGCAAATGCGATAAATGGAAATAAATGGAACGCAAATCGCCTCGAACACGAGCTGGAGGAGAGGAGGAGGAGCAGGGGGAGCAGATTGTGGATACGACTGGGGGCCAAGGCATGTCATTTTTCTAGCGGGACTTTGGCTTCAATTGCATAATTTATGCGATGATTTGTTTGAGCGGCTTTAAGCATGGATTTTCGTAGGATGCACTATGCCGCGGCAGGCTTATGCCACTCGCTTGGAGCTCTTCTCCATCGAGCTGGGTTAGGGTATTGCGCTAGTCGCTGTGGCCGTCGGCTGTGGCTCGTGTTTTGCTTTGGGCAAACACTTTGCTATTGACATTCGATGAGCTCTGCTGTGCTGGCATCGTTAGCTTTGTTCGAGTTGAAGTCCAACTTGGAGCTGTCAATGCCAAAGGCCGATGATTGCGGCCCAGACAAGAGCAGCAGCAGCAGCAAAAAGAGAGACGAAAATGTGAGAAAAGTCTAGTCGGGCGTGACCGACTAGGGGATACTCTGAGCCCCGTCGAATCTGTGTTTTTCATATAATTTGGGGGAATTTGCGCCGGTATCCAAAATATAACAAAATTCAAAATTGCATAAAATGCATATAAAGCTAAATACAAAATTTGGTGTCTCTTCAGCTGAATTTCGATTTGTTTTTAATTGATAACAAAAAAACGAATGTATTTATCGATTATTGGAAATAAACTTGGCCTGCGCGCTGTATATAAGGATCTACAAAAAAATTTCAAGTCTCTAGCTCTTCTGAGAGCTAAAATCGACGCGTTCATACATACGGACGGACAGACGGACGGACAGGGCCAAATCAATTTTTCTTCTCGTCCTGATCAAGAATATATATACTTTTTGGGGTCTGCCACGCCTCCTTCTGCCTGTTACATACATCCAACAAAATCATTATACCCTGATTTCCCATTTTCAATGGGCTCAGGGTATAAAAAGAGCTGTCCACCTAAGCCATGCAATTCGACTCCCAGTCGATGAGTGTGTGTGAGTGTGTGTGTGTGTGTGTGCACACATGTTATAATTATCTTTCGCACATTGTGAGGCGCAGACAAAGCGTTTGCCTGTCGTCTGCTGCTGCTGCTGATGCTTCTGTCCACAGCGCCCTTCTCGGCGCTTCTCAGAGCGCTTGGCGCGCGCCAGCCGCAGACAAAGTTATGTCAGCGCAAATATTTGAGAGCAGTCGACATGTCGAGGCACACACACACACACACACACACACATGTATGTGCAGGTGCTGTTTGAGGAATCGTCAACAAAAAGAAGAGACAGAGAGGGAGAGAGAGAGAGAGGGAGAGGGAGGGGAAAAATCGAAAAACTCTGCGCAAATATTTAGAAGAAAACGTGTAAAGCTCGCTGCACGGCGTGTGGCTAATTGGTTGGCCGTAGCCAAAGGGTCCAGCGGTGGGCTTGGCTGCTGGCACTTCGGATTCGATTTGGATTCGATATTCACGGCGCTAGATAGTTAATTTTAATGACACACTTCGCGGCTGCCGCCTGCGAATGCAACGTGATTTATGGGCCGACGCTGCGATTATGCGTAAATCCCGTTCGCATCGATTACCAAATGCGGCTCCAAACTATGCATAAAACTGTTCATTAGGCCCGGGCCCCATCCGAGCCAACGCCACACAACGCAACGCAACGCGACGCGCTGGTAATTAAGTTCAAATTCGATAAGTGAACCCAAAAAGCCAGTCCCAGCCACAATCAAACTGTCAGCTGTATCTCAATCTCTATCTGCGTTGTAACTCTTTGTCTCCGCTGAGTGAGTGTGAGAGTGTGTGAGTGTGAGTGTGTGTGTGTGTGTGAGTGTGTATCTGTATCTATATCTGCATCTGCTGCATCAGCTGTTGGCGTTAATTAACTTGCGCCAGGGTCGAGCATATAAAAATTTAAAACATTTAACTTTCAGCTTAAATAGTTGAGACCATTGGCTAAGATAGTGAGAGAGAGTGAGACAGAGGGGGGACGGGGAGGGGGAGAGATTGGGGAAAGAGCGAGAGATAGCGATGGAGTGAGAAAGAGAGAGAGAGAGAGAGAGAGAGAGAGAGAGAGAGAGAGCGAGCGAGAGAGAGAGAGAGAGAGAGAGAGAGAGAGAGAGAGGGAGAGAGAGAGAGAGAGAGCGAGAGAGAGAGAGAGAGCGAGAGAGAGAGAGAGAAAGGGGAAAGAAGAAAGACCGAAAAGTATAGAGAAAAACAGAAAGAGGAGGGATAGATAGAGGGAGAAGGGTTGGGACACAGAGAAACAGAGAGACAGAGAAAGAACGTGTGAGATAGAAAGAGAGAGACAGACATTAAGAGAGAGAGAGAGAGAGGGAGAGAGTGAAACAAAGAGGGATAATCAGACGGGCATTAAGAGAGAGAGCGAGAAATAGAGGGAAAGAATTAGATATAAAGATAATGAGAGACAAAGACAGACAAACACAAACAAATAGAAACAAAGAGAGACAACACGAAAAAGGGAGAGAGAGAAATACAGAAAGAGAGAGAGAGAGCAAAAAAGAAAGCGCAAGAGAGAAAAAGAGAGATAGTGAGGTACAGAGAGATAGTATGAAAGAATAGGGAGGCCAAGACAGAAAGCGAGACATAAAAAAATAAGAGAAAGACAGAAAAAATACAGAGAAAATCAGAAAAAAGAGTGAGGCAGAGAGCGATATAGCGAGAGACACGTCTTAAAGCTAACCCTATATGCTAAAGATTAAATAAACGAATGAGATAAGATAGAGAGACAGATGAGAGAGAGATAGAAAAAGAAACAGAGAGAGAGATAGACAAAGGCAGACAAAGACAAAGACAAACACAGACAGAAAGAGAGAGAGAGACACTCTTAAAAGCTATCCCCATTCTCTTTTTATCGCTAAGCGATCGAGAATGCATAGAGACACGTATCTGACAGGGGGAGGCTAGCTGCCCGCTGGACTGGACACGGCCGCAGCAGGTGGAGTGTGGAGCAGGAGAAAACATCAATTGAAATCGCTTCAGCTTTGACTTTGCTATTTGCCTTTGCCCGCGCCCGCTGCACGTTCCGAGCTGCGCCCACGCCTGGTGATGTGCCGTTGTCCGTTGAGCGTCGTCCTTTGGCCGACGTCCTGGCAGCGTTTTCAATTTGCTGGCCTTCGCGCTCGTCGACATTTCATCGTTTTATGATTGATTGCGTTCGCCTCGCTCTGATTTTCGTTTACCGAAATTGTGAATTGAAATCGTGTGCATGTGGCTCAATGGCAGCGATAACTAACTCTGTGTGTGTGTATGTGTGTGTGGCATGCGGCATGTGGCATGATTGTATGGCCCCGCCCACTCTAGCCGCCCCTTGTTGGTATGCGTTTGCGGTTGCGGTTTCTGCTTTTGCGTTTTTGCGCTGCAATTTGACAATTTCATCGCAAAATTGTTTTGGTGTTTGTGGCCATGTTCCGTTGTGGCATGCAACGCTTCACATGCGTGTGTGTGTGCGTGTGTGTGTGCATGTGTTAGCCTGTGATTTATCAAAAGTGGTCGATTTACACATTTTTGTTTACGTGCAAACGCTGGTAATTAATAATTTCTGGGCTGAATACAAAGCCAATCGATTGTTGCCAGCGAAATGCCAAAACATATTTAAGCCAGACAAAGAGAGAGAGAGAGAGAGAGAGAGAGAGAGAGAGTGGGGGGGTCAGTGAGAGCTGTAGTTATTGTCTGAATCATATCATTAAATTTGGCTTTTATGATTTCCTCGTTTTGATTGGCATTGTTCGGGCTTCACAACATTTCCGTTTTCGTAAAATTTCAAATTTTTATGCTCGCAGTCGACGTCGCACACTCTCTCTCTCTCATTTCCAGTTTGACCTATTCCAAGTGACCTAGTTGATTGGTTCTTTCGGCTACTTGGTGCTATTCCGCCCGGGCATTATTTATAAACAATTTCGGCTTAATCGGTTAGAGCAGTCATAAAACTTCCCGTTGATTCTGAAACTTTTGTTTTATGCCTTCATAAATTGTTCGCACTTTCTTCACTGGAAGCGCCCATAATACTCAGAAATTGCCATTGTTTAGGATGAGTTCCCCCCCCCCCCTCCCCCTTTCTCAACTGCAATGCACTGCAGATTTCATGATTAGGTATTACAATTAAAGCGGCTAATTGGCTGACAATTAGCGCCAAGCCAGAGCGCTGCGTTGAAAAGCCATGCCCGCCGCACTTCAAAGATATTCGCAACTCGTTTGGCATCTCAATAGTGCGATGCATGCATCCGCTGCAAACTGCACCACTCTGCGGGACATTTGCAGAAGCAGAACCCAGCTATGCCATCTGTGCCCCAATTGCCTCTAGGCATTTCCCATGTATATTTGAGCCTGATTGAGAGGGCTTAGTAACTAGGAATATAGAGTTGGAGTTGGAGTTGAGTAAGTCTTGGCAAAACTTTTGTTTTCTTCAGATTAGCTAAAAAGTTGTGAACGAGCTTCAAAGAGTATGTTGGCTTTGTGAGAAGTTCCTTTGGATTGAAGTTGAAGATTGGAAATTCAGAAAATTTACTTGAGCAAATGTTAGAAAGTGCTAAGAGATGAGAGATGAGTATCTTTACCCTACAGGGGGCGTGTCATGTTGGAAGTGAAATATTATATTAATTAGCTCTCTAGAATCAAGAAGTAAATCGAGTCTCAATATGGATTGATCGTACTTTACGGCTTGAGGGAGGCTTGGGAAGCCGTTTGGCAGGGTAAACTTAAGTTAGATTATATATATCTACACTTATTTGATTTTTTATATTTATATATAGTCTATTATATATTCTTCTATAACTATGAGAATCTATTTACTCTTCTATATACTCTTATAAAAACTCATATTTTAAGATCTCGTCTCTTTCACTCATAATAATGCAATTCTCTTATCAATGCTCTCCAATAAGACTAGTCCAGCTCTATAAGCCTGTTCTAAAACCAATCGAAGCCAGTAGCTTCCAAGTATAGGAAAACAAGCAATAGCAGCAGCGACATTATCCAAGGAGCCAAATCGAAGATCTTAAGAATTATAACCAGGGCACAGCTTGAAACCAGAACGAAATAATATTTTTTACTCTTTCTAATATAACAATCTATTGCGAATAGTAAATGACAAGAAAATAAGAATATTAGTTAGTTACTAGATCTTTTCCTAGACCCTAGATACTACTGAGTTTTATAGATTACAGATTCTTTTGGACAGCCAATAAAGAAAAGTCGTGTAAACTTTTTTAATTGTAAGGAGCTAGACTAGATTAGTTATGTATAAGGATATATTATTATTTGACATTTGAATGAGATGTTTGGAGACATTCACAATAGGCTGATATCTGCCATTAGCTGGACTATGTAGATGAAGAGTAATACCAGGGCAGATTATAGATGAGCTGCAAGACTATATTTTGCTTGATTTGTTTGCCTATATCTAGTCCTTATATACTCTTATATATACCCTCATATGAATTCTCATACATACTCACATATTTAGTTTACTATATGGTATTTTAGGTTACATACTACAACTTCTCTAGTTATAGAGCTAACATCAGGTATTTCATCTGGATCACTGTTCACCATATTGCCGCTAGGAAGCGAGGTTTTCTCTTTTTTTTGCCTGCATATCAAGAAAAAATGACAGCCCGACACGCTTTGTCTTTTGGGTTTTATATGTTACTTCCCACTGATCATATATCTTTTCATATCTTAAGTTAACAGATGAAATGTAGTAGTCTAATCCATGATATGAGTAGTCTAATCCACAAAACAATGTAAATAGAGGCAGCTACCATGAGAGATTCCTACTTGTGTTTACTATCTCCATACCTTCATATAGAACTAGGCTAACTAGAGCAACTCTCTCTCTCTTCATCTCCCTCTCTCTCACTCTGTGAGGGGGCCAGCTTGCATGTGATTTGTTGTGCTGGCTGCATTGGCTCCACTTGAATCAGTGTGATGCACGAGCCGCATTGAATTTGAAGATTTCTGTTTGCTATTTGCTGCCCCACAAACGACCTCTGGCATTTGCCACTTGTTTCTGCTGCCGCCGTTGTTGGCTTCATCAAGAGCTATAAGCATATTTTTGCCGCTTCCTGGCGCATGCAATTAAGGCGACAGCGACTGTGGCAGCGACAGTGGCAGCAACGGAGCGGAGCGTTGCATGCAGCTTTCGCGTGCCGCAGCTGCAACATTTTCCTTGTCAACGGCAGGCAGCGCAACAACGATTACAAATTGTTTGCTGCCAGCGGCAAAATAAATAAATAAATACAAACACACACAAAAAATGTCTGCTTAAAAATAAATTTTAGCTCTCTTGTGGAATTCTGTTGCAACTTGCGCGCTGTGCGCCTTGCCCTTGTTGTTGTTACTGTTGTTGTTGCTTTTAGGTTTTTGTTTTCCAATTAACGCAAACGAATTAACATATAAATATATATGGAGTGAGAGAGAGGGAGGGAGGGAGAGAGCCACTGTCGATATCCTGCCGCTAATAAAAAACAAAGTTCATGGCCCACACACACACACCCAGACACACACACACACACTCATAAGGGGCTGAGTGAAGATGTAGTTCGAACATTGTGAGAATTTATGTTTAGTTTTTCGTTGAATTGCTTTTTGTGTGTGCCTGTGCCTTCGCCTGGGTGTGTGTGTGTGTTGCCCATTTGTTGTTGTTTTTTTTTTTTTTGGTTTTTATTTAAATCAAGGTACAACATTATTTTCAATTTGCCTCCAAACGCAACGAGCCACCACCACTTGGCCGCTCGAGTCGTCTGCTCGGCATTTTCCTTTTTGCTTTTAATTTCGAATTCCGATTCCGATTTCGAGTTCGATTTCTGCTCTCTTTCTTACCAAATGTGTGTGTGTGTGGAGGATCCCAAAGAAAACAATAAACAAATTTTCTAAATGTTTTTTCGTTATTTTTTTGTGTGCCCAGCTTCGAGACAGCCGCCGGGGGTGAGTTAAATAAACGACTCGTTAAGACACATAAATAAAACGCACCAAGTTTCCTAATTAAGTCGCCCCAAACAACAGAAAGTGGCCCAAAAATAAAAACAAAGACCAAAAGAAAAGCAGAATTCTCTTAAATATGACAACGACGAACGCACTTTACACTTTCTTGGGAAAATATAGTGTGGCTCGAAGAGAGTTATGGAATGTTTTGATTGGAAACTGAAATTTATATGAAGTCTTTAATTGAAATTTTAAATAGAAATTTGAAAGACAATTTTTTATAAGGTTTCCCGAACATATAAAAGCATAAAGAAAACGAATTCTCTTAAATATGACTAATTTTTCAACAAAATATTGGGAAAAAGGAAGAGAGTTATGTAAAGTTTTGATAGGAATTTTTTATATAATTTTAAATTAAATTTTGTATGGAATATTAAATTAAATTTTTAATAAAATTGCACTTTTTTTATATTAAATTTGAAGTTGAATTTTATATGGAATATTACGTACATTTTTAATAAAATTGAGCAAACAAATTTAAGTGATATTTTGAAATTGAAATTTAATTTTTAAATAAAATATTAAATAAAATGTACATTAAAATGTAATATAAAATAAAGTTTATATTAAAATGTAATATAAAATTTTAAATATAACATTTTAAATATATATTGTATATACTCTCTTATATTCTCAATATTTCTACCTATTTCTCTATTAACAATCTGTTGACTTGGTTACATTACATGATAATTTAATGATATACTAAATTTTCTACATAAATTTCTGTTATGAACATAGCTCATCCATACACCTAAATTCTACTAGAGTCTTCATCATTACTACATAAACATGCACTTTGCATGCCCAGTACCCGCTACAGCTGCTGTAGATGCAAGAAGCAAGCCTTTTGCCTAGTTCAGGGTATTTTCTAGTCGCGCACTCCCCACTCAAACACACTCGTTCATTTTAATGATTTGAGATTTATTAAATTCTCTCTTTTTTCTGTACTTTTCGTTAGGCTTAACACAAATTGTATTTCTTAGGCCCTAAGAAAACTTTGTGAAAAAGCGCAACAAAGTTCGGTCGAGTGTCGAAAGCAACGCCCAATGTAAGTGTGCGTGCGCGTGTGTGTGTGTGTGTGTGTGTGTGTGTGCGGGCGGGTGTGTGTAGGTTAGATAAACAAAACAGCAGCTAGATCAACAGCAGCAACAGCAACAGCAGCAACAACAACCATAGCTCGCAGGTGATGCTAAGACATAGACCAAGACAGAGCAAGGGAGCGAGCGAGAGAGCGAGAGAGAGGAAGAGCGAGATAGAGCGATTGTAGGCCGCCTGCTGCTCGCTGCCAGCGACGAGTTAAAGTGTCTGCGGCTGGGCTGCCGCTAGTTGCTGCCGCTGCTGCTGCTGCTGCTGTTGTTGCTGCTGGTTTTGATCTTTGTTTTGATTGGGTTTGGGTTTTCGGATTTGGATTTGGATTCGGTTTCGGTTGCCAGTTCAAAAGATCATTGCGGCTGCGCTTCGCATTTGCATTGTGTTCTGCGCACTTTGTCATTAGAGGGAGCTGCCGCTGCTGCTGTTGAAATGTCAGCGGTGCGCAGTACGTAGCACATGGCCTCCAAGTGCGGCAATATGTTTTGTTTAACTCTTGGGCTCTCGTTGCTGCTGTTGCTGCTGCTGCTGCATTTGCATTTGTTTGTTTATCTTACGGCCGTTGGCTGCTCTAAGAAATCGTGGCGTTGCTGCTGGCTGGCCCCGCCTTAATTACAGCGCCGCGGCTAATTCAAATTAATGATTTTTAAATGCGCGAAATATGCGCTACTGATTTCCAGTTGACAGACGTTGCGAAGCGCGCTGCATCGAATAGAGTTGTCGATTGCATTTAATTAAGCAGAACAACACCTACCTCTCTCCCTCTCTCCTTCTCCTTCTCTCTCTCTCTCTCTGGTTGCCCACTTTTTCTCTGTCAGACTGTCTGTCGACTTTGTCCTGTAGATGGGCTATCATTTTATGACTACAGTTTCCCTAGAATCGAAGCGGCAACTGTAATGCGATGCGCCCGAAAGGTCAAAGCGAGCAGCCCAAAACATAAATCAGCAGCACAATATCTACCTCTCTCTCCCTCTACTCCTCTCTCATTCTGTCTTTGTTTCTCTCTTGTAGCTTAACTGGCTGAAATTTCAATGTCACAGCAGTTGCAGTTGCAGTTGCTGTTGCAGTTGCTGCAACTTGTTGCCCTTTCCCAGAGAGCATAGCTCTTTTAACTGTAGAGTAGACAATGCAAATGCTCTCTCTCTCTCTTTCTCTGACTCTGTCTCTCTGTGTGTCTCTTGACTACTTGAAGTGTTCTTTGAGGTTATAGCAATGCAAATAAGAGTATATATAATATATAGAAAATAGTTATCTGCATTTATTATATTTATCTCTCTCAACTATCTCCATCTATATTATGTCATATAGACTTGATCAAAAATGTGTTTCCTTAGGTTTCTCTCTGCTTAAACTTACCCTTCATTCAATTATAGTCAAATATACAAATCAATAGGTTGCTCTGTCATTTGATCTATCAATTTGCATAATATTTTCTTCAGTTTAATATAATATAATATAGAAACTAATTATTATATAATATCAATCTGTATTCTATATCATCATATAGGATAGAGATTGATATTATAATAATTAGTTTCTATATATATATAGGATATATATAGGATAGAGATTGATATTATAATTAGTTTCTATTATGATATTATAATAATTAGTTTTTATATTACATTATATTAATTCAAAGAAAGGCATCCCGTTATATTTATTGATTGATCTTAGAATTTTCATAATCCTTCCTTTAATTTTGTAATATAAAATAAAATAGAAATTAATTATCATATCAATCTCTATTCTATTATTATTTTTAGTTTGATCTTCACATTTTCCTATATCCTTATTAATTTCAAGTCTAATATGCAAATAGTGCAGGACTGATATATCTTACAAAAATCTATAGAAAATAATGATATCTAATCTCTATCTCTCTCCGTATTATGCCTTCGTTTCAAAATGCTATTCATTGTGTTAATTTTTGTACTATTCCCTATTCCTCCTCTCACTCACAGTCAAAAAAATGCTCTTAAATCTCACTTAAAAATCAAATATTTCAGCTTCTTCTCAGCTACTTTTTTAGCCTAGTCAAATATTCCATTCTCTCAAAGACTCTTCCTAGGATAGCGCATTTCATGTATCGGCTTTGTTGTTGCCTCTGTTTTTGCTCCTTCGTCTTCGGTTCGTCTTGGTCATATCGGGCGTACGTGTAAAATCTCCAGCTGGGCGGTTGATGGCGACAATGGGCAGCCGAGGTAGGAAACTCGAATCGCTTTGTGTGGCACAGTTTTTGCCATTTATGGCACTTAAGCAAATTAATAAGAGATGCGTTTTGGGCGGGCCATTTAGGATTTTGGCTGTGGATAAGGCTGAGCCTACTCCAGCTCTATCTTTGCCTCTTCCTCTCTCCCTCTCCCTCTCTAGGCTCGGCTTATTTGGTCGTTTTTATGCATTTTAATCTTTTTGTTACGCTTTGCACATCGGGTCATGGTCAGGGCAGGGGAGTGGCCGGGGCATTGCCACATTTATTGTATGCACGGCTTCCCGGCTACGAATTGGTCGATTGTTCAATGGGCTTGCCAAGCGGCGGCAGCTGTCGCCCTTTTGTTGCCATGTTGCACATTTTGGACCGAATCCCATTCAGCAAAACTATGCAGCCCGAAATGCATGCAAAACTGTGTCCCTGCAGCTGTACCTGTTCCAGTCCCACGAGGCGGCAGCGGCAGCGGCAGCCTTTGCATTTATTTACATTTGCCTGCCCGAGTCGGACTGTCTGCGCTGCATTCCCATTGCCATTCGGCGCATTTTTTAAAGCCTTTTTCCCAGCATCTCCCGGATCAACAAAATGCAAACAGGTGTGCGGGTGTGTGTGTGTGTGCGGGTGTCTATACACAGATGAATTGCCAAATTGAAAAGGTTTTTGCTTTTTATGAATCGCACGCAACAGATGGAAAGAAAACACTTAAGCTGCCAGCTAATCAATTAGTAACAACAAATGTGATTAATGTTTGCGTAGCAAAGCGCCAAGCAGACACAGACGCGCGCAATATTAGGCTAGACAGAGATGACCAAGGCTGCCCACATATGCATAGAAGAAAATAACAAAATTATATCTATATACATTTTGTTATTTTATATATATCCATATAGTATATGGATTTATTTTGTAAATCAATGAACCTGCCGCATTTCATTTGAATATAATCAACTAATGCTAATTGAACTTGACTCCGTTTCATTATTCCAAATTGAAAAACAATTCACACTCAATTTATTCAGCATTTTATTATTAAAATGTGAGCAGACAGCAGATGAGTGCTGCCTGACTGCTTAATACGCGCTCAGTAGCTGAGAGTTGAGCTGAGAGAAAAAATTATATTCATCTATGTCAATGATGGAGAGTGTAGTCTAGTCTAGTCTAGTCTAATGGAGAGAACTCTCTTTCAATATCTGACTATACATATCTTCCATATCATGTAGAGCTTTATCTGTAGAATATAAATCAATAGAAACTCGATTTATCTGATGGACAATTTCTTTTAATATCATCTTCAATATAATAAAAATAGAGAGTCTATTCAGATATTAAAAGAACTGGATAGACTCTCTAATTATTCATATTTCCCATATCATTTAAGTCTCTAACACAATTAAAAATAGATTCAACTACAAATTTAGTCTATTTCCATAACAAACACACTCTTTTGAATATACAAACGAGTATTAGATTGAATTTAAAGTCTTTTTAGCTGCGACATTCATTTGAATTGGATTATAGTTTAAGCCAGAACAATTTAAGCTTCAACTGATATCATATAATGCCTGATAATCTGAACTGCAAAGGCAATGAAAATCGTCAGTGTCAGCGCTCAGCTTTGAACTTTGCTTTCAAATGAATCAATTTTATAGCCACAAAATATAGATCTACTAAATAGATAACAGTTTTAGCTGTTGTAAATTATATTCAGACTGAGTTGATTGATTGCAAACCCGTTTTAAAGCCGCTCATATCTGACTGACTGCATAATACGCGCTCGGTAGATAGATAGATCGATCGAGATCCAAGTAATTTTTACAGTAAGCCACTATACTTTATTCAATATGTAAAGGAGTCTGAGAGTGTATATAAAGTAAAGTTTGTCTGTATTAAAGTGAATTCTAAGTTATTTTCGATAAATTATAGAACTCTTCAAGCTCAATCCGATAATCTGAGCTGCAAAGGTGTCAGGCGCTCAGCTTTGAAGTTTGAGTCGAGATTAATCAATTTTTATAGCCACAAAATATAGAACTACCAACTACATTTATATTAGTTTAAGGCTGTGTAAATTCATGTGATTGATTGCAAACCCGTTTTATAACCTCGCACAGCACAATCGCTAAACACTGTGGGGACTTGCTACAGATTCCGATACTTATGATATATGATCTGCTAGGAGCTCTGTAGTCTAGTTCAAGTGCCGATTCGAATCGCACAAGTGGATGGTAAAACGTTCATTGTCATAGGCGAAGTTGATCGTTTATCTGGAATGTGCATGGGAAACGCTTCGCTCTTCCACTTGCGGAGATTTTTATCTGCCCACGATACAATCGGGCAGTTGACTTATTTGCAGCTGCCTTTCGGTTACCTGATAGCTGAGAACTCAATTCCCAGTTAGCCCGACCGGAAAGCACAATTGTCAATGCCATTCACTTTGCTGTCTGGCTGGCTAGCTGGCTGTCTGCCTGGCTGGTTGACTGGCACGGCTAGTAAGTAACTATATTGTCAATGTAAAGTGAAGCGATGGGGTATGCGCGACTAGAAGATACCTAGCACAAGTCTTAAATGGAATGGAAAGGCGCAAAATTAAGCTGCAGTTGATTAGAGGAGCGAGAGAGTGAGAGGGAGAGAGATCGAATGCATAGCTTTCGACTAGAAAATACCCGACAAGAACCTCAAATGGAATATAACAGTTGAGAAAGTGTAAAATGCAGCTGCATTTGAGTTGAAGAACAAAAAAGAGAGAGACGAATGATAGGGAGTGAGGGCGAGAGATTGAGTAAATGCATTCGGAGAGTAAATGCAAACTAGTCTTAAAATATGCAGGGTATATTAACATTTCGCTGTATATTTTGTATTTTTTGTTCGACTTTTTTTTCGGGCAAGTCGTGAAAGTAACAGATAAAGACCAGCAAATCACAACAACAACAAAATGCGATTCAATAATAATAAGTAAAATGTGCAAAGTTGGAGCTAGTTGCAGATCGAAGGAGATCTCGATAGTGGATGCGCGATTTGGTCATGATTCGGCAGCAGCAGCCGCGGCAGCAACGAATCTTTATTAATATTTTTCGGGGCCAAAAGAAATGCGCGAGGTCAAAAGGAAATCAACTGCGATCTGCTCTGCTGGGCAATTGAACCCGGCTAGATAAGTTGAGAACTTGAGAACTCGAACTCTGGCGATTCGAGACAATGCAATTTGCATATTAAGACAATGGCAGCGACAAATATTTCTTTGGCTTTTGGCTATCTGTGCAGGCGCTCCGAGCTCACGACCAGCGGCAGCAGGCAACAGGCAACTGGAAAAGCAACTGGGAAAAAATACAAAGAAAAGTTAATTGTGCTGCACTGAGAGAGTGAGTTTTTTCTTTTCGGGGAAATTAACACTTGGGCCCAGACTAGGCTCGAGCCTAGGCCTTGTCTCACAGGGAAGAGCGGCCAGAGATAATATTTATGGCCAAGTGACAGGACAAGGGAAGGCGAAACAAAAGCAAATGCCACAAAATATGCGAATGCCAATGTCAATGCGAGTCGTAGTCGGAGTAGGAGTCAGAGCCGGGAGTGTCGAGTGTCGAGTATCTTTTGGTTTTTGCGGTCGCCTCTATCTGTGTATCTCTTAGCCAGCTTCGCTTTATGTGCTGGCAGACATTTGCAATTTCATATTGCCTGGACCGAGGCCGGGGCCAGGACAACAACGGCTGGTCCTGTCCGGGCTGGTGTTTATTAAATGCTCGCTGCCCAAACTCAAACTCGAACTCAAACTCTTGACAAAAGGCGCAAACCCTCTTGGGGGGCGCTGGCATAAAAAACCAACAACGAGGCCTTAACGACTTTTGCCCAGTTTCTCTTCTACTTTTTTCCTGCTGCTGCTGCCTCTTGGGCTATCTTTCACTGGCTGCTTTTTTTTGTGTGTTCTCTTTTTGTTTTGCTGCTTGTCACATTTATCGCACTTTTATAATTAAAACGAGGAGTGGGCGCAACTAAAGGCTCTGCCAGATAAGCGACTCAGCTGCAAAATATGAAGCCACTGGACACAGCAGCGGCAACAGTGCCAAGCTCCTGCGCCTATCACTTTGCCTAAATAATGATAACAATAAACAAAAAGGAAGCCCGCGCGCGCATTTTTGTAAGCATTTATTTATTTGCGCCTGTGTCGCGTCTGTGCCCTTAATAAATTACATATTTATGTATCTTGCGACGGCGATTTACTTGGCTAGTTGGCATAATTGTTGGGACAGGGGTGGAGCGGGTCGCGGGGACACGCCAAGATTAACAACTTCCGAAATGGGTTTTTTAATGACAGCAATTATGAGTTTCTTATCGGTGCAGCAGCTGGCCTCGGACAATGTCTCCGACTCTGATTGCCCGCTGCTCTCCAGCTTTTTAATGAAGTAATTTCTCTTGCCGCGGCTATCAGCGAGCGGTAGCTGCGCTTTGTTTGCCCAGCACAAATATTGTTACATGCCAGGTGACTTTTGAGTCCCGCGGGAAGCTACAAGTCGCGACTCGCTCGACTCGCGACTCGCGACTTTCCCCGCTTTGTTTGTCATTTGTAATCTCGTGTCGGATTCTCTCAGATTCTTTTTGGGCACTTGGCATTGTTTGTGGAGCTGCCTTTGTTGCCGCTGCTGTTGGGCCTAAATAGTTGGGTGCGATAATCAAACATTTGCCCAGCATTAAGCTCTGAGCGGGAGCCAAGGAAAAGCATCTGAAGACTCTCAGCTGATGGGGAGGCTGAGATAAAGTTTTGATGAAAAATCGCTGGGCTAAATAAATAGAATGGCAAAGGCAGAGACAGAGACAGAGGCGGAGACAAAGCAAAGACAAGTTGAAAGAGACGAAGGCAGCAAACGCCAGATGAAAACGGTTTAGTTTTTCATCTAGAACTAGGATGGAAGAGAGGGGAGAAGAGAAGGGAAGAACTATCAGCTCTCATACTTTACTTCACTTCTCCTTCCAGCTCCAAGAGAAACAACTTTACATCTCACTCGCTTCATCATCATTTGCAGCCGCAGGGTAGCTCTTAGTCTAGCATTGCCTAGTCATTGACTCTGTTGACTTTGCGCATTTCCTTGCTGGACTTTCGCTTTGTCAATGGCCTCCGTCTCGATGGCTTGTCAATGGCTCATTAAACGAAATTTTTGGCCTCGCATTTGAGGTGCTTCACACCTTTCACCTGGCACTCGAGTTGCAACTAATGAGTTGGCCCATTGAAATATTTGTCGCCTGCACTTCAAGGCCCAAGCCAAGTTGGTCAATATGCTCGCACTTCATTTGTTTACACGCCAATTTAAATTTGTTTTAACTGATAATTTGAGCGCCTCTCTCCCTCTCTCGCCCTCCCTCCCTCCCTCCCTCTCTCTAATGAAGCCAATGTCAGCTGCAGTCCCGACTCCATTGGCGCCTGCGATTGTGCAATGTCATCTGAGGGGGTGCGCGCTGCCCCAGCTGCCCGCCGACTGGCTTCATTAATTAAATATAATTGAGTTTTAATAGGCGTACTGAGCCCGGGCTACAGCAACGGCAACGGCAACAGCTACCCAAAAGCCAAGTGAACGAAGTCCGAACTGCCGCTGCTTATGCGGGTGTTGCTGTTGCCGTTGTTGAAGGTCGCGTGGGTGCTCGAACATGTCTTCAGAAGATGCTGTGACTACAACAACAACAACAAGCACAACAACAACAATGACTTAATGACTGACCATTGGGAAAGCTCGCAGTTGTGGCTCGGCATCTGTTTGAGCCCTCAGCTCTTAGCTCTCAGCTCTCGACTATCGACTCTCGTCTCGTATCCGCGCTTAACAATCACTTAGCGCATTATTAAAAACGCTTTTTGATTGCGCTTTGGCGTGCTTCGACGGCCGATTGAAATCGATAGGCGTTTGCCTTAGCCGCCCATGCCCTAACTCACGGATTAACACGACTCCAGCGGTCAGCATGACTAGGCAGAGGTTCAACTTGAGGCATGCTGGCTGCTAGCACGGGCTGTAGCTTCAGAATAAACTCAAAAACTAGTTCATATTTTTAGCTATTTTTGAGCTCTTGCAATTTCTTTTTCTACTGCTCCTATTTGGTCAGCTTTTTTTTTTCAAACCTCTCAAGATATTTTTATAATTGAAACATGCTAGCTCTAAAACAACTCTAGCGATGTCCAATTGGCTATATTGAGACTATTATATATTATATACGATGTCCATGATATAGCTTCAGAATAAACTCAAACTAGTTAATATTTTAAAGTATTTTTAAGCTCTAGCAATTTCTTTTTAATACTGCTCCTATTTGGTGAACTTTTTTTTAAACCTCTCAAGACCTTTTTATAATAGAGATATGCTGGCTCTAACACAGCTCTAGCGATGCCCAATTAGCTATATGAATACTATTTTATATCATATATAATATCAATGATATAAAAAAAGTTAATTTATTATTATTATTATTATTAATGTCAATGATGTACCTTCAAGATAAACTCAAAAACAAGCTAACATTTTTAAACTCTTTTTAAGTTCTTGCAATTTCCTTTTTTACTGCTCCTATCTGGACTACTCAAGACCTTTTATAATTCTATTATATAGATTATATTTTATATATAAAATTCATAATATATATATATAATATATTCTATAATGAATCATCTAAATTTGTCTAGTCAAATTCAGTCAGAGTATTTCCTATGCGTCATCTGGGCTCTGCTCTTGTGTGTTTTTTCCCCTTTTCGATTTTAATTGACCATGGCCAAGAAGTCGCACTTGGGAATGTCTCAATCAAAAGATACGGCAAACCCACGGCAAATCAACATAAATATTTCTGATTCGTTGTTGTTGTTGTTGTAGGTTTTAGCCGCTGAGCCGGAAAATATCGAAGAGCCCAAAAACAGAAGAAAAAACCAAAACTTTTTCTATTGTTTTTTTCTTTCATCTCTCTATTCGAGACACGCCCCGTTGTTGTTGTTGTTGTGATACTTTTTGATAATTTGCATTTGATTATGGATGTTGTCGACGTCGCTGCTGTTGCTGTTGTTGCTGTTGTTGTTGTTGTTGTCGCTGCGAAAATTGTTCCGGCAAAAGGCTTTGATTTCTAATCAGAGCTGTTAGATCTTGTAGCAGCCAGATTAGAGCAGAGTTGCCGTTCGTTAGGTGGAGAAGGGTCCGATATGGATATTTGATCCAGAGCTTCGTCAGTGAAGTTGTCAATGTTCTGCGGTGTCGAGGTGTCGCCGGGGCACATACAACGCGCCGCTAATAAGCTCGTTTGCAGCCCAATATTAATAACACCAACACTGCGATCCGGGCTGACAACGAGGCCACAATTTATGTAGCACCCACAAAAAGAACGAAGAAAAAAAATAAATGGGGAATAAAAGGCAGTTACAGTGAGAGAGCTGGAACGGGATCGGGATTGGGACTGGGACTGGGATTGGGTACGACAAAAGGCAACTCAATAAAAATAAAAATAACAAGATGTCATAAAATGAATAGCCAAAGAAATAACAAGTACTATGCGACCTGGAGCTGAAAACTCCAACAAGGCACCCGAACAACAACAACAACAACAGCAACAACAACAACAGCAGCAACAACGACAAAAACATGCCGAATAAATAAATAAGTGCATAACCAGGGCCAGCGGCTGGGTGGCTGGGCCGGTGGTGCAGCGGCTGAGCGGGAATCGTGCCGACCGAAAAAAAAGGATAATTACGTGCTCAAGATTTTTTATGTGCCACAAAAAAAGAGACAGACTAAGAGAGAGAGAGAGGGGGAGGGGGAGAGAAAAATTGTCAAATTAAAGTGAGCCTAACGCTGAACTGGAGTGAGCCTCGCCGCCTGGGCGTGGGTGCTGTTTTTGGGCTATAGCGCCCTTGGCAAATAAACAGCAACATAAACACACACAAAACCAACCACCCAAATGCGTTGGCCACGTTTCAAAGCAAAGCAAAGCCAAATCTGAGTGCAGCAAGCCGAAGACCAAATGCGCTTCAGGCAAGGGTTGACTCGGGCAAGAGTACTTTCGCTATTTTTGATAATTAATTTGAAGCAATTGTTGAAGTTATCGATACGTTTTACATATTTCTATATTTAGTAAAATATTGAAGCACTTATTAAAGTTATCGATCTATTATAGTTGTTTGTATATTTAGTAAAATTTTGAAGCAATTGTTAAATTTATCGATAAGTTCTATATGTTTAGATTGAGTCAGATTTGCTATTTGTTTGTAAATTAAATTACGTTTTTATGATTTTTGGTTAAAGGCGAAATGCGCTAAAAATGTATTCAAGAGAATAACTGATCAAGAGTGATACTATTTGCGATCATTTTCTTACAACAATTGAAAAAGTTATCAGTAAGATTTGCCGTCTGTTTGACAATTAATCTATATTTTTATGAATGTTGATTGAATTCGGAATGCGCTTAAAATATATTCAAGCAGGGGCAAAAGTGAACCTTTTTTCGATAATTATAATGCGGAAACTGTTGAAACTATCGACTAATCTTAGTAGTATATAAATTTAGTAAGATTGGCCATTTGATTATAAATTAACAAAGTTTTATTTAAGTGTTGGCTAAATGCGAAATATGCTTAAAAGGTTTTCAAGCTGAGGATGACCAGGATAAGAGTGATTTTCGATAGTTATATTGCAGCAATCTTTGAATTTATCGATCAGTCTTAGTTGTTAATATATTCAGTAAGATTAGCTATCCAATTAGAAATCAAATTAGATTTTGAGTGTTTATTAATGTTATGGCAAATATAATTTGGCTCTGGCATGAGAATCGTAGCTTAAGCAATAGTTATGTATATATATCGAATGATATGTCACATGCCTAAAACAATTTGTGCATACAAAACTAATTTACTAAGGACATGAATTCTTCTCTGAGGTAATCTCAGAAGCTGCTAGCTTTATCGTATTTTCTTAAAAAAAATATTTTTTTTTTATTAACAATTGTTTTAAGCATGTGCAATAGAATTGTAACTTAAGCAATAGGTATATATATCGATTATGAAATATTATATCATAATATATATACCTATTGCTTAAGTTACAATTCTAAAGCCAGAGCCAAAGTATATGGTGCTCTGATGTCATAGACTTTCACAACAATCCATGCAAAGTCAACACATAGCAGATGAACTTCTTTCTTTCAAATTCCACTACAAAATCGTAATACCCCTTTGGGCTAGTGTAGACTAGAAAGAAGCAGCGGCAGCGCTGGCACTCGCAAAATATATAATACAAAATTTGTCAAATGAAAATATTTTGAATGCTGTGAGCATCGAGTGGAATGGAATGAAGGGCACGATGAGTATCCACTGGTTAGACACGGCCCCAGACATTGTGCCCCCCGAACAATCAAATACACCTTGCTCACTCTGTGGTTGTTTTTGCCTTTTATACGCCTCGATAAGTTAATCCCGTCGTCTTTTAGCGCCTGTCAGCGCCAAGGCCCAGCTCGGCTGAAGATAAACAAAATCGAAGGAGCGCTCAGCGCTCAACGCTCAACTTGTCAGCCAGGCCTAGTCAGTTGGGCCGAGGCCTGTCCAGTTTTTGCCAAGAATCCTTTTTCACAAACAGGTGTGCGCTGTGGTGGTCGGGTCAACCACCCTTGAACGGTGGTTGCTCTCCACAGCGGCAGCAGCAGCAGCAGCAACCACCTCGATTTTGAAATATCTTTTCGAATATTTGCGCAAAATTTAATTAAAGTTAAAATGCCCAAAATAACATTCGATGTTCGTTCAGCAAAAAAAAGAGAGAAAAAATTATATGAAAACCAAATTAGATTTATGGTATGTGGCCTGGGCATGGGCCTGAACCTGGGCCTGGACCTGTGCCTGTGCCTGGGCTTGCAGAGCAAACAGCTTTTGGGCAAAATAGTAAAAACTGTTTGAACTATTGCAAATTGTGAAGTTATTTGGCCAATTCGGAAACACAAAACGCTTGAACGCTGCAAGTCGTTAGAGGTGATCGAATGAGCTCTAACGATGATTGAAAATTTTTAGAATTGGAAGAGGGCGAGGGTGAAAGAGAGGGAGTGCCTGTGTGAGAGAGAGAGAGAGAGAGGACAAGGAAGAGCGAGAAGGAGAGACAATCCTCTCACTCTTTCATTCTCACTCTCTTACTCCCACTCTCCTTCTACTTCTTCCTTTACTAAGAGAAAGAGTGAGAGGGGAAAAAAGAGGAAGAGAGAGATAGACTGATAAAGCAACAGTAAGAGGGGCAGAGAGAGAGAGACCCAGAGAGAGAGAGAGAGAGAGAGAGAGAGACAGAGATAAGAAAGATAATGAAAGAGAAAGAATGAGAGAGCTAGAGGAGAGACAGAGAAGTGAGAGAGTTACAAAGAGAAGCCTATGGGGTAATAATAGAGTAAGTAAGGGCTATCGAAAGCATCATAATACCTACACTAAGCTACATGAAACAAATAATATCTATGAGCATTTCTTAAATATGATAAAAAGAATTTATAAATAAAAAATTGATTCCAATTTCTTTCTATCTTAATAGATGAAATTTTTCAAACTAAGATAGATTTTAAGCAAATTTAAAAGAAGTTTTAAAGGCATATAAAAGTATAAAAGTATAATAGTTATCTAGTTTCAATTGAAAAGCTAAATCTGCTCCGGCTAAGCCGTCTAAACGCCTCCACACATTACAGCGAAGCTGCAGCTTTTGAGCCACAACTTGTTTTGGCGATAACTTGCTATCGACATAGTTATCGATATCAGGGTCAACTGCAGCATTGTCTGATCTTTATCTATCGAGTTCAACTATTTTTTTTCTGCTCCATTTAAACGGCTTTTGACGTTTCGCTTCGTCTTTTTTGTAGCCAAGTTGATTTGGTTTTTATTTATTTTTATTACGTTTTTTTTTTTGTTTTCTCTCATTTTTTATACCCTGAGCCCATTGAAAATGGGAAATCAGGGTATAATGTTTTTGTTGGATGTATGTAACAGGCAGAAGGAGGCGTGGCAGACCCCATAAAGTATATATATTCTTGATCAGGACGACAAGAGAAATCGATTTGGCCCTGTCCGTCTGTCTGTCCGTCCGTCCGTCCGTCCGTCCGTCCGTCCGTCTGTCCGTCTGTCCGTATGTATGAACGCGTCGATTTCAGCTCTCAGAAGAGCTAGAGACTTGAAATTTTTTTTGTAGATCCCTATATACAGCGCGCATATCGAGTTTGTTTTCGATAATCGATAAATATATTCGTTTTTTTGTTATCGAATAAAAACATTATCGAAATTCAGTTATACAATTCTATCTCACCCATCTTTTAAGCTAGAGATACCAAATTTTAAATGTAGCCTTATATGCATTTTATGCAATTTCGAATTTTGTTATATTTTGGATACCGGCCCCAAATTTTCCCCAATTGAAGTTCAGTCTCAAATATAGCCAAAATGCGAATGAGTTGGCACTTTTACTAAACTGACAAATATGCCCATAGAATATGTTAATCATATGCCGAAAATTTCATTGAAATCCGTTAAATAGCAAAAAAGTTATTAAACAAAACGTTTGGCTACTTTGAAAAAACACGCGGCAGCTGCGCCAAGCGAACGCACTTGCACACACACATACAAACGCTCGCATTCTAGTCGATTCGAAGAATCGCAAATTACGTTTGAATTTTGTTGAATTATCAGCTGCTGCTTTAGTTTACATTTGCCATCGCTTTCTAAGACAGTTGAGTGGCGTTGTTGGTAGAGGTAATGCGCGTTGCTTAGTTAACGTAGGTTTAAACCTCGCCAATGTCAATTTTTTTGAAAAAAAAATGCTTTAAACTTGAAATTTTTGTATAATTTTACGCTAAATATAAGTGTATTGGAAAACACAGGTTCGTCGAGGCTCAGGGTATACCCTAGTCGGTTACGCCCGACTAGAGTTTTCTTACTTGTTTTTAGTTTTGTTTTCTCGCTGACCGTTGTTTATATAGCCCCAGGGGGGCGTGGCCCAAGGCGTGTTGCAATTTGGTCGCCAACAATCGACTAATGAGCTTTTTATTTGACAGCACAACGACTATCTCTCCCTCTCCCCCTCTCTCCCTCCCTCTCTCTCTCTCTCTCTGTGTGTGTGCCCCAAAGTTAGTTTTGTGGCAGCCTCCTTTCATGGCTAACCCCAATTCCCCAAGCGTTTTTCCATTCCCAACTCGACACAAATTGTGTGTTAAAGTCTTGTGATTAAACAACTTTGGCACCTGCTCGGCCCGCTGCACTTTGATTGCACTTCACACCTACGCCGCAGCCGCAGCCGGCGGCGCAGTCAACGTCGCCGTCGCCATATGGCGCTCCACCATCGTGGACCACTGTGGACCACTTGCGCAACTTGTTCGCATCTATTTTCCTACGAAAATATACCCTGAGCCCATTGAATGAGAAATCAGGGTATAATGGTTTTGTTGGATGTATGTAACAGGCAGAAGGAGGCGTGGCAGACCCCATAAAGTATGTATATTCTTGATCAGGACGATAAGAGAAATCGATTTGGCCCTGTCCGTATGTTTGAACGCGCCAATTTTCGCTTCTATAACAGCTAGAGACTTGAATTTTTTTGTAGGTCCGTGTATAGCACGCGCAGATCAAGTTTATTTTAAGAAATCGATAACTATCCCCAAAATTATTGTTATCGATTATAAGCAAAATCGAAATTCAGTTTAAAAATTATATCTCGCCCGTCGTTTAAGCTAGAGACACCAAATTTTATATTTAGCTTTATATGTATTTTATGCAATTTTGAATTTTGTTATATTTTGGATACCGGCCCCAAATTCCTACAAATTCTATGAAAAACACAGATTAGACGGGGCTCAGGGTATCCCCTAGTCGGTCACGGCCGACTAGAGTTTTTTACTTGTTTCTTCTCTCTTTTGTGGCTCGTATAAATTTGCCCGCCGAAAGACGCGAGGGGGGATGGGGCGGGGCGGAGGGCCCCCAAGACGTTCATGATTTAGTGGCCGGGCAAATAATGTTCTGCTCCGCGGCGATAATCAGGCGAAAGAAAGTGCCAGCGCTGAGTTGTAAAGCTCTGGGCCAACTCATCAAACGGCGGCCAGATTGTGCTCCACATAAACAAGGCAGTCGAGAATAGTTGAATAATTACCAAATCTGGCATATTAAAATGTGTGAATTGTGGGTGGAATAAGGGGGGGATTTACATACATCTATATAAACTATAAATCTGTATAGAGTACAAGTGGAAATAGAGACGTTTGCTGCGCTTATAAATTATATATTGTGTTTGGTTTCAGGTTTCAGCTTTTGCATAATTATTGTTTGGCTCGGGGCGAAATGTTTTCCCAAAACTTGAGCATTGTGTTCGGGGTCGTAGACAAGAGTTTTGCGGAGCCTGGGCTGGATGTGGCATGTTGCATGTTCGCTGTTGGGCAGCCGACGCCTTGAAAGCTGCCAGCGTAAGTCAACACCATGTGTTGCTGCTGTGGCTGCTGCTGCTGTTGTTGCATGCATAAATCTGTTGCATGTTGTAAATGTTAAATGCGCAACGGCAACGACGCTGCTTTTCATCTGAGCTGCATCTTTGGCGCATTTGCGCTTCAATGCGATTTATTTGCCCGTTGTTTGTAATGCCATTTATTGGTGTTGTCGTTGTTGTTGCTGCTGCTGTTGCTGCTGCTGCTGGTTGCTGCTGCTATTGCCTGTTGTTAAATGCTTATTTACATTACGTTTAGCGGCACTTGACGGGCGGCTCCTGCGGCTACAACAACAGCAGCAGCAGCAGCAGCAACAGCAACTGCCACTCGGCAACTGCAACAGCAACTCCATTTCCAAGTGGCAGCTTCGCATGTTGCCCCCACGTTTGGGGCGGCAACTCGCCAGCAAAGGTAAAAACAAAAAAAAAGCGAGAGACGTTGCTGCTGCTGCACAAATTTTGATTTATGTCGGCGCTGCGGCAGCTAGTTTCCTTCTCTCTGCTTCTTTTGCGATTTTTTTTTTTTTTTGATTTTTATGCCATACATATCATTAGCCAAGCAGCAAGCGAGGGCAGCTCAACAAGTTATACACAATACTATTCAACTACAATCGATCCCGTCTTCAGCTCTGGTATATCAATGCTCCTCTTTGCATCTGTTTATCTTCTGGACAAACCATTTTATGAACTATTTTAATAAAGTTTCAAGGGCTCAACTTGCGAAGCTATTAAACTGCATTTTCCAAAAAAAAAAAAACAGCAGAAAAACAGAAAAATAAAAGTTGCCAGCAAAAGTTTTGCATTTTGTTTAACTTTGGGCAGAGTTTTCTCCTCTTTTTTTGGCCTTGCAGAACTCTTTGAATGGCCAAGTGTAAAGCATTTATTGTTATTACACTTATTATTTATATTGTAATTATTATTTTTGCCATTTGTGTTTACCTCAATGCATGTGTGTGTGGGAGTAAAGTTATAAATGCTTTTACTTAAGCTATGTAGAGGCTTTGTTGGCACGTTGGCCACATATTTAACTTGACTTTGATGGCTTAAATAAGAATAATAAAATTAAATAAATGCATAGCATATAAAATGATAGAAAAATTATAAATAAATAAAATATAGAAAAATATAGAAAAAAGGCAAAAATTAAATAAATACATAGCCAAAAAAAATTATATTATTATATTAAAAAAAAGATTATATATTGAATAAAAAAATATAGAAAAAAAATACAAAATATAAAATATAGAAAAATATAGAAAAAAGGCAAAAATTAAATAAATACATAGCAAAAAAAAAAGATTATATTATTATAGTAGAAAAAATATTATATATTGACTAAAAAAATACAGAAAAAATATAAAATATAGAAAAATAACAGTAAACAATGTAAAGGAAACATTTTTAAAAATATAGAAAAAACTAAAAAAATTATTTAATATTATAAAACATATAGTCGCATTGCTATCATATGTATCACAAAGCCCCTACAGACACACACACTTATGCTCTTCTGATGCTTCGACTCTCACGCTAGAATTCTTCGGTCTACCCACGTTAATCTCTTCACACAGATCCACAGCGCAGTGGTGCTTGTGTTATAGGCATGATATACCATCTTCAGTCGACGGTAGCCCAAGTAGTTTGCTGTCTATTGTTATTTCTTGTTATTGTTGTTGTTGTTGCGCATGAGCACCTTTAGACGCGGCAGCAGCCAAATGTTACTTCGCTTCCTACTAAACCCATTGGCATTGGCAGCTACGATTTAACATTTCGCATATTGACAGAGCACGAGTGGGGCGATAGGGTGATGGGGCGGGGTAAGAACTTGGAATTTTGAATTCAGAAGAATTGCAAAGGCAACGGCAACGGCAACGGCGCAAGTGCAGCAGCTGTGCAGCAAGGCACACAAAGAAACCTTGGTGTTGGGGCATGGGGGAGCTGCAGTTGACGCATGCTTAAGCAGATGCTGCTGTTGTTGCTATTTTCGTATACGAATTTATTAGTAAAAATGAAGCGAACAACAAAATGAGAATAAAATCGTAGATTCCGAGACTTGGCGCTGACTTGAGACATCATCTCATACTCTGCCTCACCCCTCACCCCTCACTCCCCCCCCCCTCCCTCTCGCTGATTGCCTGTCTGTAATCAGAGGCGCCCCCCGACTCCACCTTCTGCCATTTCGATAGACATCTTCAACTGGTTGCTTGGAGCCGATGTTGACATTTGGGCAGCTGTTGGCTGACAGTTAATGAATTATTTAGCTAGCTTGCAGCGCCATGAGCTATGCAACAATCTTTTATGCCGTTTCTGCAACAAGATGAGCGCGGGGGAGGGGGAAGAGGGGGGAGCAACTGGACTCTGATCCAATTAACTGCTTATACAAAACACAAATGGCCAGACATAGAGACAGCGAGAGGGAGGGCGAGGGCGAGCTGGTCAGACATGGACAGCAAGCATTCCATAGACATATTGTCCGGGCTCAAGTAATAACAGTAAAAATCAACGCAAGCCATTCGTCCGGATGTCGCAACGTTTTGATGTCCTTACGGCTGCCCTGTGGGCTACACTTCAGCAAACACACACACACTCAGAGACGCAGACAGAGAGCCTAAATACCCCATTGCGCCCCGCAGACGCCTGCGCTTGGCTACCTTTACACACGTTTTTTCATGCTCTCCCCAAAGGCTAACACAACTCGGCCATGTTCTTTGGAGCTCTAGCTGCGTCAGAGATTAACTTTTTTCCAATGACTAACTGTGCGAAATTTTAAAAATATTTACGAAAATGTGAAATAAGAAATGTAAAAAAAGGGAGATGTTTTTATGCTATTTTAAATGTATTTAATTAACATTTTAGTTTATATTTTTAGCTTTATTTTTAAATGTTTTCATTTTTTTTTATTTTATAATTTATGTTGTATTTTTATATTATTTTATATTTTATATAATATTATTATATATCTTACTTTAATTTATTTTATATTTTATTCTATATTTTATTTTGATTTTTTTTTTTTTCATTTTTTATTGTATTAAAATTTTTATATTTTTTTTAAAATTTTGTAATTTATTTTGTGTGGATATTTTATTTTATATTTTCGTTTATTACATATATTTTTATTATACTTCGTTTTATTTGATAAAATTTTTGATTTTGTATTTTATTTTATTTTATCTTTTTTTCACGTTTTATTTTATAATGTATTTTATTTTTTTGTTTATTTTACTTTATTTTATTTGATATATTATTTGATTTTGTATTTTATTTTATCTTATCTTTTTTAAGTTTTATTTCGCGTTTTATTTTATAATTTTTTTGCATTTTATTTTATATTTTTATTTATTATATATCTTATTTCACATTTTGATTATAATTTATTTTGTATTTTTGTGTGAGGTTCAAAAATCAATATTCTATGAGCAGTAATTGTCATTGCACTCTATAACAATCCGATTTAGAACTATGAACTTTGAGCTAAGTATTGTCCCCTTACTTAGCTCAAAGTTCATAGTTCTAAAATGGATTGTTATAGAGTTATCCTAACTCATCTACACATTCTAAGCTTCAAATTGCTAACCATACGATGTCAGTTCTCTGAGTGACTAGTGCTGTTCCCATGAACTACAATAGCTCACAGTTCCTTTCCTTAAAAATTGAATTGCTATAGACCTATTGATTGACTAACCTATTCTCTGATATGTCTATAAAGTATATAAAGTCATCATGTTATTTCTACTACCCAAAATTGTCTTTCATAAGGGCATATTAGCTTCGTTCTGGTTAGCTTGCTTTGCATATGCTGGTTGACTTTTCAATTTGTGAATGTGTGTGTGTGTGCGTGTGTGTGTGTGTGTGTGTGTGTGTTTGTTTATATCTGTGTGTGTGTGTGTGTTTGTTTATATCTGTGTGTGCTTTGGCTGCTTTTGGGGTCTAGCTACTCCATATTTCTGGCTGCTGGCTGGCTTTTGCTTTTGACGTGGCCTGATGAGCCCGAAGCTCTCGCACTCGCACTCGCATTGGCTTTGGCTTTGGCCCCAGCTCCGGCTCCAGCTCTGGCTCCGGCTCTGGCTTTGGCTTTGGCTTTAGCATTGGGGTTGGCCCGCATATGTAACGTTATGTGCATAAAAAATAATCATAATCACTTGAAAGCCCCGGCCAGAGCTAAATCCGGCATTAGGTGGGGCGCCGGCAAGGCAAATAAAGGGTTCGGACTTTGCATTCGTGGCGAGGAGTAGGGGGGAGGGGGGATGGAAGGGGGTGCCCTTTGGCGCTTTGAGCACTTTGCCTCAACAATAAATAAAACATAAATTGCAACAAAATCTAAGGCAACGGCCAAGTGATTTTCACGTTCGTTTTTTTTTTCTCACTGTTGACGTTGCTGGCTTATTAAAAATATGGCTAAGTGAATTTGCCAGCAAAGGGGCGGGGCGGGACGGGGGGCGGGGTTGAGCAAGGACACAGCGGGCGACTGTTTAAAATTCATAAACATAAACAATAAAAACGCAAACATTAGGCAAACGTGTTAGCACTTCAGCCATTCAGCCAGAGCGAAATGTCGACAAGGTGTGTGCAGGTGTGTGTGTGTGTGTGAGTGTGTGTTAGCCAGTAAATCAGAGCGTATGGCTGTGACAGGCTCGTCACAGACAGCGGACGCCATGACGAATGACATCGCACAGGTCTGTGTCGAAAGCTGTCAGAGAGCTTCGGCAATGGACAGTCCCAGAGCGGCGCCGACTGTGCATCCAAATCCCCGCCAGGCACTCGCTATTTCAGCTTTTCGTTTTTTGTTTTTGTGCTCCAGTGAAGTGCGCATTTGACAAGCCCAGTAAACAACAATTAAAATGACAACGGGCCGAGGGAGCCAAAGGATTTTTGCACGTTGCGTTTTCTTCTGCTGCTGGCCTCCAAAAAGAGAGAAAAAAAGAGTCCAACTGATGAAAACTGACAATGAACGGGCTGGAGCTAGACTTGGTAACGTATCCGAGCTCTGCACGAAATTATAGCCACAGGACATGCACACACAAAGCATCCAAATCAGCGCCAGCTCCGCAACTGCACACACAATGTGGCAAACGAGGCCAAACAAAGCCCAAAATGTACGCAAAAAACCCAGAGAATAGCAGAAAAAAATGAGATAAAGAGAGGGAGAGAGTGAGAAGGTTCGAGGGGGGGAGAGTGCGGTGCGGTGTAGTCGCAGTCAAAGTTAACTATTCCGGGCAAATAACTTGAGGACATGACAATGCAATTTCGAGCCAATGCTCGAACCCAATGAAAAATCCATCAACGAATCGCCAATCTGAGACTCCCCACGCCCCGTGCTGCTCCCGAGCCCCCCAGCCCCCCAGAGAGCCATTGGCATGCCGGGACATATGCGGCCCATATTGATATGTCATGCGAGCCGAGAGCGCACAGCGCAGCAGTTGATGGATCTCTTATGAATGCGTGAATCACAGTGGAACTCTGCAGCAGCCCCTGGCCAAGCGCTGCCCACTGCATGTTGCGCATTATCTGGCGAGATTTTAGTCTTTAGATTTGGCGAGGGAGTAAACACTCTTGAAGAGTAGATACCCTGCCTGCGGGGATATCTCTTTATTAACGAATATAAATACTATTAATATAAATAAATATAAATACTATTAGAAAAATCTAAATCTCTATGAATCAGCGTCTGAGTATTTTAGTAGGGAGTAATCGACCAGAAGATACTTTGCATATTATTTATAGTCTGTATATTATTAACCTGTATGCGGGGATATCTCTTTATTAACAAATATAAATACTATTAATGGCATTTATAAACGATCTAAGCATATATGAATCAGCGTCTGAGTATGCGAGTTGGGAGTAGTCGACCAGAAGATACCCTGCTTACTATTTAGCTATATATTGTTGGTGTATTGTACAATATATTGTTTATTTTATAAACATGTTTGTCATATTCTCAACATTTGTGACAAAAATATAGATAAAGGCTGACTAGCAAATACCCTGTATTTGTTAACTTATGTATAATATATTTATATTGCAATATATATAGTAATATGCAATATATATAATGAGATCAGTCTATCATATACTTATATTCTTCTTATAAGTATATGATAGACTAGCACACACCACGTATTTTGTTTAAATTTATGTATTTATATGGGCTATGATATATTATTAACTTACAAAACTAGTATACTAGCAATAAGAGTAATCTGTAATTTATCTTCTTCAATTATATATTACTCTTATTGCTAGTATACCAGTTTTATAATTTAATAATATATCATACTATATATATGCGAAAATACTTAATGAACAAACTAATATAATAGACGAATATTTTGCGTTACTATTTTATATTAATTTGTAATTTTACAACAATTTACAAATATGTGAAAGTAATTTAATGGGCAGTAGTCGACTAACGGATATCCTGTATATTACTTCTCGCTTTATATTGAATGCTTATATTATATTGTAAATAAATATATATTAAGTATTAAGTCAAATATCTGCATATCCCTCAGCATATTTAGAGTATTCATATTTTTGTAGGTCTGCCAAGTACTTCAGCTAATTTCGCAATCCAATCGAAGTAATATCCACAAACGATTTATACACTCGTCGTACACACCCCACCCACACACACATACGCACACACTTACGCATTTAATGGGTATACAAAGGAGCCGCTGGCATAAGAACTTTATGGCCAATACGGCGTGTAGCTATATCTTTGAATGAGCGTGCAGCTAATTAATGGCTGTTAATTAACAGGTAAATAAATCAATTCGTTGCCTTAATTAATTTAATATATATATAAATATAAAAATAAATCTAGGCGAGTGACGCGTTTGAAGAGCAACAGCTCAAATTTATGCGTTTGAAGAAAGATAGAAAAAAAACAACACGGTTTTCATAAATGCAAAAACAAATGTATAGAAATGTGTATAAATATATAAATATAATTATATATATATATATATATGATTATATATGTATGATATTTATATATATTATAGAAATATGTTGCATAGCCTTGAAGCTGTTGTTGCTGCTCTTATGATAGCTGACGCATCGCTCCATATAAACACACACACACACACACATATATATATATATATCTAGAGACATGCCCGATTTATATAGTATTTGTCGCCGCGGCTCATTTGAGATTGGACAAATTGCTTGGCTAATTTGCACGGCATTTGGCTGAAAGCCGTTGGCACATTTATCATGACGCGTTTAGCATTAGAGCGCGTCCACCACTTCGCGTGCGGCTTCGCCGTGTTTGGCAAACTATTTTTGTACAGCCGGCCACACGGCGTATGAGTAATGTCTTGATTTGCCAACGGCTTAAGATTTAAATTTATTTATTGCCGCATCACAGAGCAGCCCCAACCACAAAAAAAAAACCAACTCAACTCAACTGCGGCTGCGATTTAATTTTAGATGCCTTGAATTTGCTTTTATTATAATGCAGCAGATCTCATTGTTGTTGTTGTTGCTTGTTGCTTGTTGTTGTTGTTGGCATCAACTATTTCTAAATCTTTGCCAGCTTCTTCTCCAATAGCTATTTCACTTTATTTCGTTTTTTCTCTTCTTTTTTTTTGCAAATGTTTTTTTGGCGCCTGCCTTTGCCATGCGATGTGGGCGCCTCAGCTGGGTGGGCGTGCAGCTTGATGGGGCAGGGAGAGGGGGGCAGCTGCATTGGTGTGTCTGTGTGTGTGTGTGTGGCGTGCCTTGCATTTTAATTATGACAAAGTGCTGTTAATGCACCTTTCATTGGCTATCTAAGTGGGGCGTGGCACATTCGCTTTTAATGAGTGGGCAGCTGCAGGTGAGCGAAGCCGCGAGAACCTTCACGTAGCCAGCGCCAAGTTAGAATGGGCAAAGAATTTTACTTATTCACCTTTTTTTTTTAATTTGACAAGGTCTGAAGGGATTAAATAAATATATGTATATTTATATATATATATTTATAAAATATATATAAGGTGAATAAGTAAAATTCTTAACCTATTCTAACTTAGCTTTACTATGCGAAGGTTCTCGCGGCTTATTATATTTATAAACGATTTCAGATAAGTAGGAGATCAACAGCAATTTAGTTGTTTCAGTTTAAGTCTATAAAAGTGTAGACGATTCAATTTAAGCAGATTTGCCATGCCCCCCAATGGGCGTAGATATATCCACAATTGTTGATCCACAAATTGTTGATTTTAGTACTTAAAATATTAACGTTTCTGACATAGTCGATTTATTACTTCACGATTTTCCAAGCGGGCGTAATTATATTTATATCTTTTTATCCACATCCTTTTATCCAGATCTTTTTATCCATATATCCATATCTATCCATATATCTTCTTATCCATATCTTTTTATCCAGACCTTTTTATCCATATATTTATATCCATTTTTTTTTACCATACATTTATATCTACATCTTTTTATCCATATCATCCATATCTTTTTATCCATATCTTTATATCCATATCTTTTTAGCCATATCTTTTTATCCAAATCGTTTTATCCATATTTTTCATCCATATAGATTTGGAATATATAAATATTTGCGTTGACATCGTAATATAAAAAATAAGATATACTATATATGATATATAGTATATATTCTTATTTTTTATATTACGATGTCAACGCAAATATTTCTATACTCCAAATCTGAAGTCTCTAGCACTTTAGCCCGTCTTAAAACGTTTCTTTTTGCCACGCCCTTTGTGAGCATAACTGGAAGATCTTGACTTCTTAATAGAAAAGTCTGTCTATAAATATATGTTCCAAATTTCAAATCTCTAGCATCGATAGTGCCGAAATATAGACGATAGTGCAGACACTAACAGACAGACGAGCGGACAGAAGGACGGACGGACAGTCGAATGGTACAGACGGTCGGACGAACAGACAGGCGGACGTACAGCAAGACGTATTTTACATGGCATAAATCCAATATTCACTTCATGAATGAGCATAAAAGTCAACTATTTTTTGCTGTACTTTGCACTGCCTTTGCACTGTTAGACAAAGAGTCTAGGTAAAGGCTAACATATTGATTTGATTAATTTGTGAGTCAAAGGCATAAAAGCTTACAAAGAAAGGGAAAGGATTTTCGTGTCCTATGCAAAAGGAAATCTCGAGCAAATTTTATTTTTATTTCTTTTTTCGATTTTATGCAATTTATCGGAGGGAATTTGTTGAAGGAATAATGCAAATAGCCGCAGCAAATCAATTTGCATGGAAAGTGTGACAAGAGCTGAGCAAATTGTTGCATGGAGGCTCTCGTGCTAAGCCTGTGTTATTAGTTTGTGTGCAACAAATGTGTGGCACGGCCGCGCGGCGCCCCTTTGGCTCCTGCTCGGCTGTCGGATTACTTGCGTCTAATTGAAATCTATGCGGGCAACGACGAGGCGTTAGTTGCTATTAGTTGTTGTTAACAGCAATTACACACACTCGCACACACACACATACACATGCAGTCGCTCTCATTATGAGCCACATTTGCCGAGATGCGTCGCAGAAATTTTCCAATTTTCTCTGGTTTTTTTTTTCTGGCTGTTGTTGTTGTTGGCTGTAATTGCCGGCAGTTGTTGTTGTTGTTGAGGTCACATTGAACGTCAAAGGCAAAAGTTTGGCCGAGCGTTAATTTCGTTTGCCCATAAACATGCAACATATGCGCGCAGGCAAAAGGGGCGTGCGCTGTGTGTGTGTGAGGAGGGAAGGGTCGCTGTGTCCTGCACTGCATTTGCAACCCTAATAAAGCGCAGCGGTCGCTGCCACACGTGGCCCAGCTCAGATAACAGACGCCTGCCCTACGGCTCGGCCTGCCTGCCTGCCTGCCTGCCTGGGCAATGCCCAGGTCCTGCCTGCCTGGACCTCGGCTCTGTGATTTATGCACTAAGCAACGCGCTGCCCCCCTCGGGCCGGGCGAAAAATGCAATTCGCATCTGATTGCTGCTGCTGTGGCATGTTTGGCATGTGGCAGCCACGCGAGATGCGCCCGGTACATGCCACTTGCAGCAAGTGCCACAAAAACATTGACACATCGTTTACAAGGCCGCGCAGACTTGGAGCTGGGGCCTGGGTCTGGGCCTCGACAGCTGCCCCGCCGCGGATCGTGCCGCAGCGCGACACAAAGGCAACGCAAGCAAAACAAATGAAATATGAAATAGCAGCGCTACCCCTATTGCAGCCGCACCCCCTCCCCCAACCCCTCCTCGTCTCTCCGTGATTCTTTTGAAAATGCTTATCAAATTAATTTCGCTTAAATTCGCGTTTATTGTTCGAGCTCAGCAGCTTGAGCAGGGGGTTAATTGCGAGGGTTTAGCTCGCAACTGCTTGCCTCTCACTCGCACACACTCACTCCCTCTCACTCTCTCTCGCTCTTTCTTGTGCTGACTTTCCTTAAGCGTTGCAGTATTGATTGCATGTTGATTGTTTGTTTGCCGCTTGATGCCGCTCGCTGGCCAAAAAGGTAAGAGGCGTCGATTTCCGAGCGAGGGTTGGCCCAACAGTTGCCAATTGCGCACTCTACACGTGTCCGCTGTTGTTCAATTATGTCTAAGCCAAATCGCCAGCGCAAACACTGAACGTCGTCCCGCCCGCTCGCCCCACTCCAGCTGGAGCACAAACATATAAATTTCGAATCAAATCGCTCACAAAAAGCGCAGCGCAGCGCACTGCATCCCCACGGAGGCCACCCCCCTGCAGCACTTGGCATGCCATCGCCAATTTTTAAGTCGAAAACTAAACACACGCGACTCAGGACGTCGTCGGGATTGAAATTGAGTCGTTTAAGCCGTGCCCAAGCACCCCAAACCACCCAAACCACCCAAGCAGCCACCCAACCACCTACGCACTCAGCCACCCCAACGCAGTCGCAATCGCAGTTCATCATTCATGGCACAGCTCAACCCTCCCACGCCGTCTAAGCTGCCAAGAAAATGTTCCATTTCGCCTTTGATATGGCAAATCGAAAATTTATTAAATTAATTAACTGCGAATCTCAAATTTGAAGATTGCAAAACATGAAATATGCAAAAGTTTCTTAAGCAATTTCAACTCATCAGCCAGACAGCCAGACAGCTGATACAGTTCCGCAATATTTATGGCAATCTATATATACTTTATAGTCGCATTTCTTGCGTTCTTTCGTCTCTTTTCCTATTTGCTTCATTTCTTATTTCTTACTCTGCTTTTATATATTTTTATATTATTTAATATTTGTTATATTTATATACTTAATTCAGTTTTTATATTTTTTTTGTAATACTATTTTTAAATTATTTAAAATTTTACTTAAATATTTTTTTTAATTTTTAAATTTAAATTAAAATTTTTTTTATATGCTTTATCTCTAGTTATATTTTTTTCATTTAAATTCTTCTCATATAATATTTTGTTTTATAATTTACTGTCGAAAAATCATATTCCAAAATCAAAAAAAAATGTCAAAATAATTCCTTAAAACACAAAACTCTGCATATTTCGCAACAGGCAAAATATGACTTATCCCACTTTCAAAATCTCATATTATTGTTTATTTTATATGATTTATTACTATTTTAATATATTTTTATATTATTTATATATTATTTTGATTAACAATTTTTTATATTAAAAATATATTTTCTTTTATATTTCATTATATATTATAGCATTAATGTTTTGTAATTTTTTTTTTTTTTTTTGATATTATTTATATATTATTTTGTTAACGTTTTTGTTTTGTTGTTGTTTTTTTTTTTTTGTATATAAATATTTGTTGATTTATTTTATATATTTTTTATTTATCTATATTTTTCGAATTTATTTTGTTTGATTTTATATAATTTTAAATTTCTTGTATTTTATTTTCCATGTTTTTCTCAAATATATTGCATTTTATATTAATTTTTTATTTTTGTTTTATTGAACTTTTTGATTGTTCATATTTTTCCATTTTTTTTTTTATTTTTTTGTTTTTTATTTTTCACTTTTTTAAAATTTTTGCATTTTATATTATTTATTTATTTTATTTTGAACTAGATTTTTATAATTTATTTTAATTGATTTTATATTTTTTTACATTTTGTGAATTTTATTTTCCATATTTTTTTTTTCAAATATTTTGTATTTTATATTAATTTTGTTTAATTATTTAATTTCTGTTTTATTTTGAACTTTTTGTGTGTTCATATTTTTGCAAATTTATTTTATTTGATTTTATGTTGTTTGAAGTTTGTTGTATTTTATTTTCCATATTTTTTCAAATTTTTCGCAAGTTATTTTTTTTTATTTTTTTTATTTTTTTTTTTTTGTTTAATTTTGAACTTATCGCGTGTTCATATTTTTCAAATTTATTTCATTTGATGTTATATTATTTTAGTTTTTTTTGTATTTTATTTTCCATATTTTTTTCCATTTTATTTTATTTTTCTTTTGTATTTTTTTTTTATTTTTGTTTTATTTTCTTCATTTTGTTGACATTCCACTTTTGCCAGCATTTTTTTTTTTGGCTAAATAAATAGGCAAATCTATATAGTTTATAGTCTCGACCACGCCCCCTCTAAATGCTACACACATTTCAGTCACATCATTCAACCGAAAATGCGCCTCTTCAAAGGGTATCCGAATTCCTAGACAATCAATTCGACGTTGGCGAAAAGCATAAATTCTTTACACTTGCCGTGCATAATAAAAACATCGGAATCAAAGAGAATTATTTTGTTGAAAAACATCAATTGGAAAGATGTTTAAAAATAAAGCAAATCGCATAAATCACGAGCGCGTGATTTAATTGGAACTCGTCCAGATTTTGATCGAATTCCGCTTAATTAGGCAGTGCGAATTTAGTGAAAGGGTAAAGCCAAGTAAATTTCTCTCAGTGTACTCACCTTTGCACTCGTTGGGGTCGCGGGCCGTGGCCCGTCCCCAGGGGCGGTCGAAGTGGAAGGGCTTGCAGCGCTCGCAGTCGCGTCCGTCCGTGTTGTGGCGGCACTCGCAGCTCAGCTGGCCGCTGGCGTCCGGCGAGCACTTGGAGGCGTGGCCGTTGCACTTGCAGCGCCCGCCCACGGAGAAGTCGGAGACGGCGTAGTGCAGGCCCGCCGCGGAAGCAACGCCGCCAACGCCGCCAACGCTCTCGATGTTGTTGCCCGCCAGCTGGACGCTGTACTTGCCGGTGCGAAGATCGGCGGGCGGCGCATCGATGTTGAGCAGCGCCTGGGGATCGGGCTGCTGCAGGCGGTAGAAGACGACGCGAATGTCGGTGGCGGTCACCCAGTCCTGCAGCACCGGCGAGGCGTCCAGGTCGCGGGCCGAGGGTCTGCCCTCCAGCGTGCTGAAGGCGATGCGCGAGGCCATGCCGTCGTGGCCATGTCGCTGGGCGTCGCTGCAGCGCGGCTCCTGCTCGTTGTGCTTGGTGACGGTGGTGCGCGCCGGGCGGCCGAAGAGGCGGCGGCACTGGGAGCTGTAGTACTGGAACGGCTGCCAGCTGCGCCCGTAGTCGGAGCTCTTGAAGATGACCAGGGAGTCGGGGCGTGGCGCGCGCGGACAGAACTGCAGGCTGACGTAGGTCAGCTCGTACTTCTTGCCCAGGGACAGGGTCAAGGTGACATTGTCGCCCCACTGGATGCCACCGCCGCCTCCGACGCCTCCGCCGGGCGCTATGGGTGCGGAGCGCCAGCAGGTGACGTTGTTGGAGTTGTTCAGGTCGGTGAGGGCGCGCGGCGGAAAGCTGTTCGCCTCGCAGCTGTGGCACTGCAGCTCGGCGCTCGCCCGGCCACTCGCATCCTGGTACTCGCAGTAGCGCTGCGCCTGCTCCGCCCCGCAGGTGCTGCTCGCCAGGACGGGCGCGTCGTAGGCGGCGTTCACAAAGTCCGGGATGCAGGCGCGCGCCTTGTCGTAGTCGTAGCACGGATCCTCAACGCGCGGCATGGTCAGCATCTTGAGGAACGCATCGTTCGGCTTGGCCTTGCCCCAGGCGAACGAAGCGCCCAGGCTCAGCGCAAATAGAAAAAGTTGCCAGCGTTGCATGGCGCAGTTCACAGTTAACACAAATCACTCGAAAAAAAATAAAATATTCAATTGTAACTGTTAATTGTTGCTAGACACAGAAGTCCGCGTCCTGAGCAGCGCGCGCAAGCGTTTTTTGGTGCGTTTTAAATCGCGCGCGATATTCGTGTAGGCGGCGACGGTCGTCTCGTTCTCGTTCTCGTTGTCGTCGTCGTGGTCGCTCGGTCTTCGGTTAACGTCAAGTCGGCCTGCCAGTTCACAGTCGACTGTGTAATCGTCGTGCACGAAGCGCGCGCGCCAGCCCACGAAGCAGTCGGCGGCTGTTTGCTGTGTGCGTGTGTGTGTGTTTGTGTGTGTCTGTGCTTGTGTGCGTGTGCAGCATTTGATCGCGTCTGCATTCGTTTGTTTGGCAACATATGTTGCTGCCGGCAAGAGCGCACAGCATCAGCTCAGCATCCACATTGTTGCTGGCCGCTAACTCACCACGGCGCTCTCTCTCACTCTCGCTCTCATTCGTACGCTCGCTCTCTCGCTGCGCAGCCAATGTCGCCCGGCAACATGTTTGCCTGCAGGTGGTTGTTGTTGCGCTGGCAACATTTGTTGCTCGCGCTTTTTGCATCGCTTCGCAATTATTTTATTGCCCATTTGGCCGTTTGTTTGTTTGCCTCGCTGGCCCTTTGTTTGTTTGTTTGTTTGTTTGTTTGTTTGTTGTCTTTGCTGCCATCAAAATCGCACCCAGCGACCACATTGCAAATCAAAACAACGCCAGACGCGACGGGCCACGCAGTAGGCGTCGCTTGTGCCCCGCGATTGCTATCGATAATGAAGTCGCCAAACGGCTGCGGCTGCGGCTGCTGCGGCCTAAGTTATTAACTTGTCGTTAATGAAAATCATCAATTTTGAACTAAAACGTGAGACGGCCCAAAGGGCAGCTGGAGGCTGGAGACTGGGGCGGGGGCGCATTAAGAGACAAATAATTATGTGATGCGTGGCTTCATTAATGCTGCGGCTGCAGCTGCTCCTCCGCTGCCGCTGCCGCTGCCGCTGCTCCTCCGCTGCCTGCATCGCGCTGATAAGCGTCTCACTTTCGGCTTAGCCCGCCACGCCCCCCCCGGGTCCTTTATTTGCTTTTGTTTTGTAATTAGCTGGCAATGCACTGCGCCTGCAGGCGGCCCTATCTTTGGCGTGGGCGTGGCACTGACCGCCGAGCGCTAATTGTATAAATTCTCACGTTATTATGCAACATTCCAGCAACAACAGCAACAACAACTCCGATCAAATACTCCAATTAAAATGTTTTATCTAATTTTGGAAATATTTTATTTAAATATTATGGCGCGCGTTGCCCTCTGCCTAATGAGCCGACATTCACATCTAATTAGAGTTTAATTGTAAGCGAAAACAGTCGAAACAATCACAAATCACAGCCCGGAGCCAGAGTCTGTTGACTGCGCTTGGTCATGAGCTGACTTCAACTCGTTGGGAATTGCGTGAAAATTGGAAGGGAAACAGGAGTTTTGTCAATGATTCACTCAGATTTGGAAGTATTATACAGTTTTTATACTCTGAACTTATTAAAAATGGGAAATCAGGATTTAATGGTTTTGTTGGAATGTATGTAAAAGGCAGAAGGAGGCGTGGCATTTATTCTTGATCTGGACGACAAGAGAAATCGAGGTGGAAATCGAGGTGGTATCCCCTAGTCGGTCACGCGCGACTAGAGTTTTCTTACTTGTTAATATACTCCTCTATTAGTATATTATATTCTGCAAAACGTACAATATTTGATGTAAAAAATATATTATATATTATATTATATATTATATATATTATATATTATATATTATATATTATATATTATATATTATATATTATATATTATATATTATATATTATATATTATATATTATATATTATATATTATATATATATGACCTCTTCATACAAATTTCCATTTAGAAATTCTCAATGACTATGAAGTAAGCCAACTCTATTCAGCAATGCATAACTATGGCATATTTCATTCTATATGTAATATTTCATTCCGTCTGTGGAAGATAATCCAAAATGAGTGTCAACTTTAAGATATCTAATTCCACTTTAAGTACTTTATATCCTACAAAGTGAATTAATAGGTGTAGCTTCTTATCTACTTATATTCGATTGCACGAAAACAGCAAAAGCTAACGATTATCTCCAAATAAGCACGATTTTGTCATGCACTAGATGGAGCTAAAAGCTTCGTCAAGTACTAAAAGGACTCTGCAGTTGCCGTTGAAAAAAATATATATTTATTCATATTTAAATTTTAAATACTTTATTGTTTAAGTTATACAGCACCTTGAAATGTTGCTTATTATATTTTATAAAACTGCAAATATTTCAGTTGAAAAGCGATAGCTAACCTTTGTAAAAGTTAAATTTATATCAAATGCTTTTAATGATTGTTGAAAATGTTGAGGGAAGTAAAGCACAACAATAATTATAATAATATATTTTAAAAAAATTAAAATAGTAATACTTTATATATATAAAAAAAATGTAGGCTCTGTATTCCTGACAGAAACTGCCCAGTTCTGGTTTTAAGCTTACAAATCATAATTGGGACGTACTAATGTGCATAGATAGCAAAGCCTAAGATCAAATATCGGAGATAAATACAGGAAAGATGTAGGAATACAAAACAGTTTGTGCTTTTAAACACGTGATACTACTTATTGCATTTATTGTAATCTATCTATCTCATTTGGATTATCTTTCTGCATTCTAATCATAAGCGTTAAAATATCGATAACAGCAATGGGAGATGCCATAATTATGCATAGAGTTGACTGAATAGAGTTGACATAGTCATTGACAATTTGATCAGCTGTAAAAATCTTTGCATTCTGCGTTTAAAATGGAAAGTTCAAATATCGATTTTTATCGATCACAAAAAAGAATGAGAAATTTAACAATTAAGGCAAACTTGTGCTCCGTATGATAGACTAAAGAGTTAAGCATCCAGTGACAAGATCTCTATGCACAAACGAACATATCCAGATCAATACAGTTGCTCGTGCTGATCAGGAATGTAAAGGGAACTGCTTTGAGTATAATGAGAGTTGGCGTAGATTTGTGTAGAGATTGCGTCTCTTGGCAATGGAAGTATAATGAGCGAAGAGGCATAGCCTACACAAATCTACACCGACTCTCATTATACTCTAAGCTCCCATTGGCACTAAATGCAATCTCTATACACATACTTCCCACAATATTAGATACATATTTAGTATGTCACTTGCCTCCACATCTCTCCCTCTCTCTCGTTACTCCACCTTGCGCTTATGCAAACTATCGAATGGCTTGCTGCACTTCAATAAATATCGATTGTGTGCATTGATAGCAATTATCTCTTTGGCCCTTCGGTCAATTATTTGAAATTAAAGCCACTCATTAGAGCAGCTCATTATTTGAGCTATAGCCACAAGGAGGCAAGGTGAGTGCAGAGGACACACACACAGATAGACTCTGGTCTTGGACGAGCTCATTTCCGCTTCCTTTGTTGTGGGTCAACTTCCTCAATGGAGCCCAATGGCTCGTCAGCTGCCGCTGCGCCTGGATCCATATCAGTGTGGTGGGGCTCATGTGCTATTAGAACTTTTGCTTTATTACCTTGGCGCCACTGGGCACATGTGTGTGTGTGTGTGTGTGTCTGACTGGAAGGCAGCTGCTCGAAACTTTGGTGCTTAATGAAAATTGCATTGTGTGTCGTTGTGTGGATTTTGGATTCTGATTTCGAGTGCCGTCCACAAAGGCCGCTCTTTGTGCTGCTGCTGCTGCTGGGGGGCCAAGGGCACAGAGTCCAAGCGGCTGTCTGTTTGCATTGTTGTAGTTGCTGTTGTTGTTGTCGTTTGTTTGTCTTGTTTTGTTTGTCTCGTGGCCGGCCGGCGGCAAGATTTTTAGATTATGACGCTTTTGCCAACATTCCCCAGCGCCGAGGCAAACATTTAGTCAAACGCAGCTCAACTTGTCTCGTCGCCACTTTGTTTATTGTGTGACTCCCTCTCCCTCTCTCTCCCTCTCTCTGTCTCTGTCTCGCTCTCTCAGTTTATTGGCGACATCAATAAAATGCGACATTGAACCAAGTGAACCGACGCCGTCGTCCCCCTTTTGGCTGGCAGCTTGTCTATTCACACGGATGTAGCTCACGGGTAAACGGCTCACCTGACCACCACCCTCCCCCCCTCCCCCCTTCTCTTTTCATATGGGAACGGGTCAGTTTTCGGTCAATGTTTATCTCAACATTTTGTTTGTCTTTTCGCAAAAGTGTTTGGCTGTTGTTGCATTTGTATCTCGATTTTATTGCCGAAGCTGCGAACATGTGAAAGGCATTTGCCGCCCAAAAGATGACAGAGAGAAAGGGGGAGGGGGTGGGGTGGGGCTCGACCGGATTGGGGACAATATAGAGTGCCACGCCCGCGCCGCAGGCATGGCGGGCGGGCGGGCGGGTGGTCGGTCGGTGCAGCTAAACGCACAGATAGATGACTAGATTCCTATCAGCGTCAATAAATAAAGTTTTTAAATGGAACAAGAAAATAAATATATGTCTCCGAGTGTCTCCTTGTTGTCACAGTGCACATCCAGACGGACAGACAGGCGGACGGGCAGACGGACAGCCAGCCAGGCGGGGCGGCAGCGCGTCTACGCCGCCATGCACAGTGGGCGCTGAGCCATGTGAAAAGGAATCGATAAATAAATGAAAATTGAGTTGAACTTGAGATTATTAATCGAATAACATTAATAGAAAAATGATTTATCGATTAATCGATTATATATTATATATAAATTAAAATATTTGTATATCGATATATTGAAAATATTTGTATATCGATCATTTTTTACTGCTTATTTGATATGAAATACATGATGATCTTAATGCAACAGCTATCAATACTTAATCGATAAAGTATGATAAATGATCACAGTTGTAGTGCAACTACTATGGGAAACTACCAACTAACAAAATTGTAAATATTTCAGTTGAAAAGCGATAGCTAAGCTCTGTAAGAACTAAATTTGAATCAAAAGCTTTAAATGATTGTTGAAATATTGAGGGAAATAAAGCACAATAACTAAAAAAATAATAATAATAGCCGATAACATCTATCCAACAAGATCGACTCACTTCATATCGCTTATTTGATATCGAATGTATACCAACTATAGGTCATTTGATATCGAATCTCTAAACTAGAATTAATCTGTTATAGAATCTGCCTAAACTATTGATAATTTCTTATCGAATGTCTAACAAATATCGATGAGTTGATATCAAATTTGTTTAAACTATCGCTTAATTTATATCAAATATGCACCAACTATCGATCATTTCATATCGAATGTGTACCAAATATCTATCACTTCATATCGAATATGCAACAACTAGAACTAACCTGATATAGAATCTGCTACAACTATCGATACTTAATTATCGAACGTTCAACAACTATCGATCGATTGATATCGAATGCTCTAAGGAAGCCACAACAATCGACAGTCGTTAGCGTATATCGGTTATATCAGTTAGACAAACAATATTAAGATTATCGTGACAAGTCAAACTAACTTGCGATCGATTAAAAAGTAAGCGACATATCGATAAGTAAAACTATCATTAATAAGTAAAACTATCATTAATTATCTATGATCAATTATCTATCATCATTTATCAATTATCTAAAATAATTGATAATAGCTTAATTGCCTTTGTTACTCGCCCCGTTTTCCAATCGATTTATTTGTTATCGATCACACCACTGTGCCTCTGCTGCTCCGAGTCACATTTAGCCTCTTTTGCCAGCTTCTTTTCATATTGAAAAAGTTTTTCGAGTGTCTATCGCAGTGTCTGTCGCTGCCTCGCTCGCACCGCTCGCTATTCGCAGACTCCTGCGCTGCGGACTGAGGGGGGGGGAGGGGGTGTAGCTCTGCTCCCACGATGCTCTGTCCATGATGTCTGTTTGGCTGTTTGCTTGTGTGTTGTTGTTGTTGCTGCAACGCTTTGTCTCTTGTCTTGTGCAATATGCGTCGTGTCTTGGCTGGCTGCCTTGGGCCTCGGGCCCCAGCCGGCTTACCAATACCACGCTCACCGCTCACCACGCTGCAATTGCAGTCGATGCTGATGCTGATGCTGCTGCCAACGCACACACACATACTGATACAGATATGGTTACACGTATGCAGCTACTTACATTGATTTTATAATTAGCCGTGTCAGCAGAGAGAGAGAGAGAGAGAGATGGGGGGAGAGAGAGAGCGCCCTCGGTTGTACAGGAAGGAAGGATGTTGGCAGGGAATTCAAAGTCAACTCGTGGTAATAAAAACAGCCAATTACCTTCAAGACTCATTAAGTACTACAACCATTTTAGCCCGCAGTCAGCACGGGCTGTGGCGCTGCGGCTGGAGCTGGAGCTGTGGCATCCAGCAAAGGGGTGTTCGCCCTTTGGCAGGCCGAACGCGCTGCCTCTGTGTTAGCTGACCGTTACAATCGAATTAGGCGCCGCTCGCAACGTTAAATGCAATTAAAACTAGAAGATGTTGATTACATTAGAAGTGCAGGCAGAGTCACGACCCACTGACGGCGGCAGCTGCTTGTGGGGCTGACTTGAGAGTGTGAAAAAGAGGTGAGATAGAGACAGACCAAGAGAGAGAGAGAGAGACAGAAGCAGAGAGATCAGAGACAGACCAAGAGAGAGACAGAGACAGAGACAGACCAAGAGAGAGAGAGAGGGGGAGAGAGGTGGGTGGGGGCAAATATCATATAGAATTTGCCAACTTTTTGTTGTTCTAGCTCCACAAAGTTGGGAACGATTCCTGCTGCCGCTGCTGCTGTTGCTTCTCTTGCCTTTTGCCTTTTTTTGTTCTTCATAATTTATCCCTTTTTTTCGCAGCTTTTTTCTTGCGCTTTTTTTCAAGGAAAACCGCTAGGAAATTGTTGCGGTTGACCAGAATTATTTTCTTTTTTCCTACACACACAATGCTGGGAAAATGGAGGAAAAAGTTTGTCAACGCCGCAGCGGCGAGGGTCGAGGGTCGTTGGCGTAGGCGGTCTGATTATGTCAGCTAAACAAGGCAGCCATCAGTCAAGTGTGTGCGTGTGTGTGTGTGTGTGTGTGTAAATCTGAAATCCGCACACTAATTTGTGCATGATAAATTATTTATGCCAAAATGGAAGTCAACAACAGCAGCAGCAGCAGCCGCCGCCGAACAATATGAAGAAAGTTGGATTGAGCTGGGTTCTCTCGACTGCATATATCCAGCGCTTAAATCTGCTCAGCCGTTGAGACTTTCCCTCAACACGAATCGTTCATAAAACTGTTTGCCAATTGGGCTAAGCATTTAGGCTCTGGGCCACGAGTTGTCGCAGTTTAAGGTAAGCCGAAAGGCTACACAAGCGAAAGTTTTACATTCATAATTTATGATTTGTATTTCCCATCTCTGTTTAGTTATTTTTTATTGAATGAATTTAAATAGTAGGTAAAAATATTCAAAAATTAGTAGTCAATGAAAACAGACTTTACTGATTTTTGAATATTTTTACCTAATATTCAAATTGATTTAGTCTTAAGCTAAGATTCATTTGAATTTAATTTCAATTTGAATAGTTAGATCATTTTTTATTTTTTTAATAAATACAATTTATTTTTATAAAAAAATGCACTTTATATAATTATACCAGCAATTTTAGTTGGTTTTATTGAAAATTTATTTTTTGTATAATTATATAGCCATAATGAGAATTATAAAAAAAATTTGTAAGCTGCTTTAATTCCATTTTGTATTGACAAAATATGGCCAGGCATTGAAATACATTATTAATAATATAGAGTTTATTTTCACTGATAATTTATTAAAATTTCAAAGGCAAAGCATTAACATATATTTTATAATAATAGAAATTTGATTGTAATTGGGTATTTTTTTATTTCAATTTATATAAATGGCAAAGCATTACAATAGAATGTTATTACAAATAAATGTTTTGTTTTCAATGAACATTTATTTAGTTAATTATTATTGTTATTTTCTTTTTATATATTTTTACATTAATTGAAGTTGTGTATGGCTTCGGGTATTTACAATAAATACAAATTACAAATTGTCATATATTAAAGGCAACTATTTTTGTGCATTCAAATATCGTACAATAATTCTGAATTTTTTAAGAGTTTTGATAAATCTCCATCTCCTTCGAGCAGCAAAAGCATTCATTTAGCTCAGTTACTGCTCAAAGGAGCTAGTTGCTAAATGAATTATTTTGCTGCTCGAAGAAGATAGTAATAATAGTAATTCAATAGATAGTAAAACTCGATATGCTACATAGTGAATGTTCTTGAAATTTCAAAAATTATTGTTTATCTTGATTTGTTGAGCCAAGCATCTGACTTACATATAATATAATCGATAGTTGTTAGTTATCGATCATACTACTTTGCCACTGCAGCTCAGATTCGCCTTTTCACTATCTTGCCAGATTCTTTTCATATGAAAAATTCTTGTCGAGTGCCTATCCTAGTGTCTGCTAATGTCTAGTCACAAATTTCTGAAGAAAGATTGTGAGTGTAATCGAGTAACGCATTGAATTAATAAATTAGATCAACTATTCGTATATCGATAAGTAAAAGATCGACATACAATAATGAGTATAGAATAATTGTCGAGAATCTATAAGTAAAAGATCGATATACAATAGTGAGTACTGAATAATTGTAGATAATTGATTGCTTGGTTATTTTTGTTTAGTTAAATGTCCGTTTTTACAATCAATATTGCTTATTATCGATTATATCACTGTGCAGCTCTGTCACCTTTCGTCTCTATTGCTAGATTCTTCTTCATATTGTAAAACTTCATCGGGTGTCTAATGAGCTGCTCTTACCGCTCGTTAGACATTTGGAAAAGGCTTCTAACTCACTTATTGAAGGCAATCAAATACTGAAATGAATGAATTTGGTCTCTTAGGCCCTGAATAGTATAGTGCCTAAAAGTTTCTACCATCTTCTGTCATCTTATTTTTCAATTTATATCGAAACATTGAAAGTACAAATGAAATATTGGAATAGTTCATTTGCACTCTCAATAGTCTTGCTCTTTGCCTACGTCTCAAACGAACATGATTTCAGCATTTGAGCCAAATTATTTGATGGCCCATGGAAATATTTCATTAGATTTGCATTAGTTGGCGTCGTTATGGTCTGTTGTCTGTCTGTGTTTCTGCCTCTGTCTCTGCTTCTGCTGCAAGCCTTTTAGTTGCTGCTGCTGCTGCTGTCGCTGCGCTGCTCGGCTCTTAAGTGGAAGCCATCAGCTAATTGATTCGAGACTCGCACTGTTCCCTGCCCACACATTTACAAAATGCATTTAGCTTGTTGCAGTTGCTGTTGCTGTTGCTGTTGCCGGCTTATTGACCAAAATCCTTGGCCATAATCAGCTTCTGTTGCACTTAAAGTCATTTGCCTGCATTTGTGTATCTGCCTCTATCTTTCTCTCTCTCTCTTCCTCTCTCTCTGTGTCTGTGGCACTTTGGTGCCCTGCAGCTTCGGCAAACACTTGGCGCCAGCTGCTGCCTTTCATTTGGAGCTCATCAAACGCTGGCCACTTTGCTGCAAGTTGCAAGCATTTGTTGGCTCTTGGCGCTGTCTCCTTCAGTTCACTCATCGCACTCTCGCACTCTCTCTCTCTATCTCTGTCTCGCTGGCCAACACTTCTGCCTGTCTTTCGCCTACTGTGTGTCCTGCATACGCTCAGGTGTCGAGCATTGTGTTCATCGGGCGCTGCTGCTGCCGTTTCAATTAGTGCACAGACGTCGCCTACAGCCCCTCTCTGACCCCCTTCCCCTTCCCGCTTTCGGCCACTCATTAGCAGCGCTTGCAGCTGCGGTCTGCGGTGTTCGTAGCCGTGTTTTGCCATTTCCATTGCTGCTGCTTTTAGCCTCACCGCAATCTCCTAACTGGCAATTGGTGCACGCTTCGTCGCCTCCCGGTCCCAACTGTCGCCTGGTCTGTCTGTCTGTCCGGTTGGCCATTGTGAACCTTTTTGCCGTGGCTCACCTCTCGCTTGCTCGACATTTGCTCGGACCGGAGCCGTCAAATGCTTAATTATTTGCAATTTTTCGTAGCATACTTTTGTGCGCCCTGGCATTCAAATTACGTCGCAGTCGCCCCATCTCTCGCCCCATGGCTCACCCGCTGCAGCATGCTTTGTGCATTTATAATCATTTTTCATAAATGTCTGACCGTTCGGGCAGCGCTCCGAGCACATTTACTGTGACAGCTCTCAAAGGATTAGGACGTGTTTCACATTTCATAAAAGCGCACCCAGAGCGACTCGCCATAATGTTGATCATGATGCTAGCCATGACGACGACGATGACGATGACGATGACGATGACGATTATTATGTCCAGCTTCTGGCTTTGTCTATACCATAAGCGTTGATTGCTCAGCTCGTTAGAGTCAGAGGTACTTACTACCCCCCGCCCCCTCTCTCTCTGCTTACCCAGTTTATACAGTTTATATATCAACTTTCTTTTTTTTTCAACTCTATTCACATTTGTTGCTTCCTTTTGTTGCTGGATTTTCATTTTTATCTGTTGCCTGGATTTTGACTTTTAGCAAAAACTGATTTAAGCCGCTTACCTACAACAACAACAACAACAACAACAACAACAACAACAACAACAACAACAACATCAGCAACAACTGCGGCCCACTTTAAGCAACGCTTTCAAATACCTATTGAGCGTAGTTTGGGTAATTGACGTAACCAGAGATTATGCAGAACGGCATCATCGACGCCGGCAGCGACGCCAGCGCAGGCAGCGAGCCTTCTGCTTAACGTCCATTTACCGGAATAAGCTGCAAAGTTCCATAAGGCAAAATAATGAAAAAAAAACTGTTCTGCCAGCTGCTTTACCCGAAAGCCAAATTTATGAAAAACTAATTACCCCAGCTAGATAGCACTCGAGTGCTGTGTATATTTTTTGCGTTACATGAAAGGAATTTGCATTTGGGGGCTATGCATAATTGTGTCCAACAATTGAGCAGAAAATAAATATTATAATTTCGAGAGCCCGGCATGAATTTCAAATGAAAAGCGCAATAATTCTAATGCAGCTAGGGGTTTCTACTGATCCAAGTCGTGTCCTGAGGCGCTGGCTGATTTGACAACTCCATTTGATCTATTTTCGAATTTTGCATGGGGTATATAAGAGTCGAGTGCTATAACGATCTATTGAGCTTTTTCTGTATATCATTCAGCTTAAAATACTAACTAAAGTTCGCTTAACTAAGCGAGGGCTGCCTATTATGTAGACTTAATTGACTTTCTTGAAGAATAAGTAAGTGCGATATAGTCGGGAGTGCTCGACTGGGAGACACCTACACCATACTCTTTCTTGATATGAGAAAGTTAGCTTGTTCTCTTAAGTAAGAGTGCTCTAGTCGGAAGTATTCTATTAGAAGATATCCTGTATCCCGGGCAAAGGTGCTATCTAAACCACTCTGCTATTCCTTTATACAGATCTACCAACAAAATAAAAGAGAAGCACTGCAAAACACATTGTTTTCAGTTCTAAAACTGTGGAAGATATAAGTTTTCACTCTTTATCACTCGACTAATGAATAATGCTGACTAGACTAGCAGACCGTACAACTGAGTTGCCCTTGAAACCCAACACCCGCACGCGAGCCCTGAGTGATCGTCATAAGAACATAAACGAGGCGCTGAGTCAGTGTTTTGGCAATCGTGGGCTCTGTTGAGCGAATAAGTTGCGCTATAAGCAGCTCGAATACTCAAGTAGAGCAAATCAATAAGCATTGACTAACGCAAATAAGAATTTGATTACTTAAACTTTCATTTGAAGTCGATATACTCTAGCTATATTTGCTATTAAGATTTATAAGCTGCCTTAAGCAACAGCCTTTGTCTCGCAAGTGATATTCTGGTGTGCCACGTCCTGAAGGGCTTTAGACATACATAACATATAATAAGTCCTAAAAGGTTTTTCAAGAGACAGACGAAAGGAACCAGAAGACAAGGGGAAGTACAAATATACTCTTGAAGAAAAAACATACTCTTGACTTCTCTCTGTGATAAAGCATAGATAAGTCCTAAAAGGCTTTTCAAGAGACAGACGAAAGGAACCGGAAGACAAGGGGAAGTACAAATATACTCTTGAAGAAAAATATACTCTTTACTTCTCTGTGAGAGAGCATAGAGCATAGCTCACTAAAATATTTCTCAAATACATAAATTCTCATCGAATAAACCAGCTGGAATCAAAACACAATCGCCTAAAGCTAAGGAACTCTCAATTGTAGCCACAGATTCATCAGCAATTAAAGCTGTGCCGAGTTGGGTCTAACAATCAAATCAATTCTTGGCGGCTTTTTTCTTGTATTTCTGCTATCGATTGATATTGAGTGGGGGAAAAGTTTGTGTTTTTTGCTTTGTTTTTAACATATCGAGCAATTAAAAGTGTTTTTGGCGACGGTCCAAGAAGAAGTTGGCAGCCGAGCAGCCGAGCAGCCTCCAGCGCGGAAGTCGACTCTGTTTTTATGCGTGTCTAATGATGCGTCAACGAATCTCGAAGAATGCGACGCTGAATTTTTGGCCGCATCATCAAATGAGGCGTCATTAAGTAATAAGTCTTTCAGCCGTGTCCGACAAAAAGTTGAGCCAAAAAGCTATTAAAAGTAAAACCAACCAACGCGCAGAGCAAAGGCGCTTAACGTTTTCATTAAGCTAGGAGCGAAGACTCAGACAGCAGATGAAGATGAAGACGAAGACGAAGACGCAGATGAAGATTAAGATGAAGATGAATTTAAGTTTAAAGCATGGCCGACTGAGTGGAAGTGAGCCAAGTGCAGTTGCCAGTTGCCAGTGGCTGACTGACTGCCCGAGCAGTCGACCCAGCCAGGCAGCCAGTCAATCAGTTAGTTTGTCTAACTGTCTCTCTGTCTGACGGTCTCTCTATCTCTCTCTCTCTCTCTCTCTTTCTGTGTCTGTCTGTCTGTCGCCTACTCAAGACGTGGCACTTCCGTTTCCGCTTCAAGTGCGTCTCCCACCAATCAGTTGTAGCAGACGCAGCACAAGCCGCACACAGAACAAGAAAAATGAGCATTGCACCAAACTGACAACACTTTTCATACCCTGCACCCATTTAGAATGGGAAATCAGGGCATATTGGCTTTGTGTAAATGCATATAGGAGGTAGAAGGAGGCGTGACGGATCAAATGTGATATATATTCTTGATCAGGACAAGGAGTTGAATCGCTAGAGCCTCCCTGCGTCCGACCATCCGTCCATTTGTCTGTTCTTCCTTCCATCTTCCGTCTGTCCGTCCGTTCTTCCTTCACTCGTTTGCCCGTCCGTCCTTCCGTTCTCCGTGTTGCCGTCCGTTCTCCGTCTAGCCGTCCATCCTTCCGTCCTCCGGCTGTCCTTTCCTCCTCCATTTGGCTGTCCGTCCTTCTGCCCTCCGTTTGTCCTTCCGTCTGTCTGTGTGAGCGCAGTAAATTTTGAATTTGAAATGATATTTTTCCCTCGATAACTCATCCCATTTCATTATTATCGATCAAAAAAACTATTACTTAACTCCGCTTGTTAAGAATAGCTTGAATACCATAAAGACTAAAGTAGATTCCTGCAATAAATACAAAGACTTAGTTTATTTATGGAATCTGGATACCTCCAGCATTTATCTCAAAATTTGCAAGCAAAACCTGTTTCATATACTAAAAGCTTGTGATCTCGTAAATATATGAATGTCATTAGCAAGATCTTAAAGTCGTATTAAGCAAGTCCATCTAAAAGAAAAGTCATTCAATAATTAAATTGGCATAGTGAAGCCCATAAGTGCAACCCAACCCAATGATTAGTACATCAGCTCCTCACAGGCTTCAGGGTATATCATAGTCAAGCAGTCTCGACTGGAGTACGCTTATTTCTTCTTCTTTGGCTTCTTTTACGTTTTTTATATATATATTTCAAGTGTTTCTTGTGCTTTTGATTTCGCTTTCGTCTTTTGTGTATGCAGTGGCAATAGCATTGGCACAATAGACACCACGGCGGCTCCCCTTTGCTCAACCCCCGCGCCGCCTCCTCTCCCCCGCCTCAGCTTTCGCTTTGGGATTTTGTTTGCTATTTCCGCCTGGGCGCGAAAAGTGGTTTCTATTTATTTATTTATACACCCGTTGTGCAGTTGCAGTTGTCGATGCATTTGGCAAGCGCTGAACGGAAACACAACTCCAGCTGGGCGTGGCAGTGGGCAGTGGGCGGGCCGCAGCCGAAGCACTAGATGTGAACGATTTGGCAGCTAAGCACGCGCTAAGCCGTCAACTAGCAATGGGATTAGCTGCTGAATCCCAGTGGCATTTTAGGCAAAGGTAAAAGGCTAAATGGGATAACAAATGCAGATTTATAAATAGATGTATTTGATGGCCCCGACAACTCGATTGGCCCATATTCGATTTGCTTATCTATTCAGATGTTTTCTACGATTGAGGTGAGCTACCTTGGCTCAGCTAGGCTGGCTCTGTTTGCTTGTGCGGGACTTAGGCGCTTATTGTCGATTATCTCTAGGCTAACCTGTGCTTATCAAACACACATTGTGACACACACACTCACAGTTAGACATAGACATAGCTTAGCGCAAAACTTCAGCAAGACTTAATGTCAATTTGTTGAGCGCCCAAGTTTCCGTTACTTCATGAGCTCATCTTATTCTTATGGCATTTTGATGCACACACACACACACACACACACACGCACACACACAAATACTGGTGTATGTGCGCAAAAGTTTATAATCCTTTGCGAAGCTGAGAACTAATTGCAATGTAAATAAATTACAGGCGACATTGGCAGCAGCAGCAGCCGCCGCCTAGACATCCAGCCAGTTGCTGCCCCCCCCCCTCGCCCCTCCTCGACAGCTCCAAGCACACAATATTTCACTCAATATTCAAAAGCAGGCAAAATGCAACGCCCCCTCCGGTCGCCTCCTCGCCCGCTCGCTCGAAAAACGCATTCAACTCGACTTAACTAACTATTAAGCACTACTTCAAGTCCTGCACAGGATCTGTGCATGTATTTGCCTAGCCCAGCCTTGTCCTTGCTGACTCCACCCAATACCCTGCAATTAGGCCATTTGTTATGCAATTCGAACTCTATAGAAATGTGAGCTCTAGAGGGAAGAGTGGTACTATTAGCGATAACTATAGTTAGTCAAGCAATTGCTTGAGTTATCGATAATTGTCAGATGGGGAAATGTTGAATGAGCTTTGCCATTTGCTGGTGAATTGCCTGAGTTGCCTTTGTTGAGAATAAGCTATCTATTATACGGCAAGAGTGATACTATTATCTATAACTACAATATAATGGTCAAACTTAGTTATCGATAACAGTCAGTTGTGAAAATATTGAAAGAGCTTTGCCATTTGATGGTGAATTGCTTGATGTTTATTGAGCTTGGGCTGTCTTTATATTACGACAGGAACTAAAATAGTTGCCCCATTATAGTTAAAGAAAATAGTAACACTCTCTCTCTATAAAAACAGCTCAAGCTTAATTATCAATTGCCAATTGATTGTTTTTGTTATTGTTAAGAAAATATTGAATGAGCTTTTCTTTTTGCCGCTAAATTGCCTGATGTTTGCGAGCTTGTGCTGTCTTTATATTGCGAGAGTGATACTATAGGACAACTAGTCTAGTTATCGATAAGTTAGCTGTGCCATTGGAGACAATCTTCAAGTAATTCTTTATTCACTGCTTGAAGCGTTGGATGACTCTTTTGTAAATTATGTTAATATTTAAATGGATGTAGGTATAAATTCTAGAAGTCATAGCAACTTTTATTAAGGAACATATAGAAATGTAAAACCAGCGTCAACTACTAAAATGCTATAGCCTGAAGGAAGTCAAGTATATTGCATCGAGTTATAGAAAACTCCCACTACACAGAGCTCTTTAAAATTTTAGCTTCATGCGTAGCTAGTCAGCAAAGCCAAAATGTGTAATTTAATATAGAAATGTGTAATCTATATAGAATGGTATCTAAATAGCATGGTATCTATCTATAGAATGGCATGTATAGCTTAAAGATAAATCCAAAAATATTAGAGACAACACCACGATTAATTCTGAAGGGCATTGTGATCAGCTGGACCGATTGAGTGATGCACTTAAGCAGAAGAGCAGTATATTTTACCAGACTGATGCGAGACCTCATACAAGTTTGATGACTCGCCAAAAGCTTTTTCTGCTTGAATGGAATGTGCTACCACACTCACCATATTCTCCAGACTTGGCACCTTCACACTATGACTTATTCCGATCTCTGCAAAATTTGTCTTTACTTCTAATCAGGATGTCAAAAGCTAGTTAGATCAGTTTGTTGCCAGCAAGTATCAAAAGTTTTATGAGCGTTTTATGGAATTAATCTTTTGCCAGAAAGATGCCAACATCGAATTGGAGACTATATTATTTTTTGAAATTTTTTGCATATTAAAAAGTTTGTTTTTAAATTGCTCTAAAAAAGACGAATTACTCAGTGCACAATCTAATATATATTTTTTTTAAAGATAAAACCAAAACAAAAACATATCAAAATTTTTTTTTATTTTATTCCTAATGCTCTTACTGTGTCACTCTCTATATTTCTTCTCCACCGTTTATTCATACATTCTCCTATCACATTTCAAACAGCATTCAGCCTTGTCCATAACACATCTTTCTTATCCTTTGCATATATACATTTTAGAAACCATTCAAGGCTAGTCGTCCCCGCCTGATTCAATTCCATTTGAATATCTCTCTCTTCCCCACCCGACTTCAGTTCCATCTTTGTTCGCTGCGTCTTTGTAGGGCATTTAAAAGTCTCGCATAGTTAGTTTTTGCTCAATTACAATTTGTCATACCCTGTGGCCGAAGCGCAGCGGAGTCTATTGCCTAGCTGAGTAACTGGGCTTGCCACGCCCACTGCCATTCGCCTTCGCTGCTGTCGATGCAAATTGTAGGGCATGGCGCAGCTGGTCGCAGTTGACATTCGCATTTGTTCTTACTTATAGTTTGTCGGCGTCGTTTGCAGCTCGTCCTTGCTCTGCGCTGGAATTATGACTCTCAATGTGTGTGCGAGTGTGTGTGTGTGTGTGTGTGTGTGTGTGTGTGTGTGTGCGTCGTTGTCCTTGTCGATTTACATGAGTTGCAATTAGTGTGTGCTCTGCCTCAAAGCTCTTGTAGCTTTAGCAACACTTTTCCTGCCCCGCAACCTCCCCCCCCCCACACACATAGAGAGCGGGGGCAGGGGGCGTGTCAGGAGTGAGGGCGAGCTGCGGCTTGTCGCCCGCCTTTGCCCATTGTTTGCGGTTTACTTTTGTGTTGCCCAAATGTGCCGGAAAGTGTTGGGCCCATGTGATCCTTGCTCTACACCAGTTAAGCGTGTGTGTGTGTGTACGGGTGTGTGTGTGTGCGAGCTGGTGTGTAGCTCTCCTGCCTATCAACTGCATCCGGCTGGCACATCCGTTGGGCAACAGCTTTCAGCTTTTATGGCTTTTAAATAGTTGCAAGCGGCCGCAGTCCCAGCCTCAACCGCCCCCGCTCGAGCCTTATCCTGCTGCTGCTGCTGCCGGCCGCCTGTTCCTGGCCTGGCCACTTTTGACAGGCTCTTGGCAGGCGCCAAATTTATGACTGTATTAAAGAGTTTTGCCGACTTTTTGCCGCACATAATTTTTGCATAGTTTTTGGCGCCTCTGAGCTGCCGGCAAAGTTAGGTGATTGAAACGTTCTGCTCGGTGACAAAAAAGAGGGGGAGGGGAGAAGAGTGGGGGGTGGGGGAAGGTGTGGGTGTGGAGAGTGTGAGGGCGGCAGTCAGGCAGAGTGGGCGTGACAGCTTGCAAGTTATGTGCAGCTTCTTGCTGTGAAGGCTTCCAAGTTGCAGCTGAGAGCTGAGCCGAGCTGAGCTGAGCTAAAGACCAGCTGCAGACTGCAGGTAAGGCAGACAGAGAGAGGGAGAGGGAGAGAGAGAGAGAGAGAGAGAGGGGGAGATACACACAGACAGAGATAGACAAATTTTAAATACTGTTGCTGCTGCTGCTGTTGCTGCTGCTGTTGCTGTTGTTGCTGTTGTCCCCCGCAGCAACACGTTACTCCACTGGCGCAGCAGGCGTGCGCCACAACAGCTATGCAGCTGTGTGTGTTCGTCAGCAACTGTGCAACTATATTTAAATGTTGCTTTAAGCCACAACGGCTGGACAGAGCCAGTTGACCGGGTCGAGCGCTGTGCCTTGTTTGCGTGTTGCATGTAGCTGATTTCCTGTTGCAGGATGTGTTCTAGGATATGAACATTGTGGCCATGGCGGGGCTGGCGGTGGGGCGGCATCTCAGTCAGCCGGCCAAGTGTTGCAACCTGTTTTATGTATGTTGCTCTCGTTGTTGAACATTGTTGTGTGCGTGTGTTGCACGAGTGCCGCACTGGCACTTGAGGCAGCCTGCTACAGATATGCTCGCACTTCATTTGTTCCTTGACGAGCGCAGATAATGCACGCGCTTGCAGTTCGCTTTTACTCTCCCCCAGCGGCAACAATTGCTGTGGCAGCAACTTTGTTGCACACCACTAAGGACACACACACACACAGAGGCAGCAGCGGCGGCAGCATTGTTGGGGCTTAGTCAACTTCAAGTCTCGTATTAGTTATGGCCAGCTCAGTAGCTCTTTGCTGTTGTTGTTGCGGTTGCTGTTGCTGCTGCTGCTGCTGTTGCCGTCGTCTCGAGTTCTTATGTGAAGTGCACTCTTTATGTTAATAGTTGACACTAATTAGGTATGTTTGCACAACAAAGCGCTCCACAACACACACACACACATACACACGGCACTATCTACGTGGCAGGCATGGCGTATACGTATTATGCTAAGTCCAACAAACAGCACAAAGACTTTGTCACTGGCGCCATTTAGGCAGACCAGCAACAAGACAGCTCGACTACAGTGAGCACTCGCAGTGGACGCATTCAAATGCAGAAAAAACATTAGCGAAATGAGCTATAGTTAAGAGAGTGCTGTACATTAAATACACTTGCAGAAGGGAGTGTTGCTGACCATATGAATTTATATATATAAGGACAGAAAAAGGAAGGACGGAAGGACGGACGGACAGAAGGAAGGAAGGACGGACGAGCACGGTTTGATTGACTCGGACATTAAATACACTTGCCGAAGGGAGTGTTGCTGGCCATATGAATATATATATAAGGACAGAAGAAAGGAAGGACGAACGGACAGAAGGAAGGATGGACGGACAAGCACGGTTTGATTGACTCGAACGGATCGATGGACGGATAGACGGGTGAAAAGAAGGACTGATGCTCAGATAGTCAGACAGGCGAATGGTCGGATGATCAGAAGAACGGATGGTTGGATGGCCAGACGGACGAATGGACGGAAGACCAGACGAACATGGTTCGATTGACTCAGACAGACAAGCGGAGGGATAGACGGATTGATCCAGCCATTTGACCAGTCGTCGTTCCTTCTGCTCACCCGTTTGTCTGTCCATCTGTCTGCCCGTTGATCAATCTGCGAATCCGTCTATACATTTGTCATGTGTCCTTCTGTCTAACCGGCTATTCTTCTGTCTGTCCATCCGGCGACTCATCCTTTGGTGAATTCGTCTGTCTATCCGTCTGTCTATCTACCCGTTTATCCATACGTCTACTTGTCGATCCGTCTGTCCGTCTATCCATCCATCCTACTGTCCATCTATCCATCCGATCTTCTGCCTATTCGTCTGTTCGTTCGTCTGTTTTTCGGTCTTTCCGTCCGTCTGACCGTTCGTCTGTCCATCTGTCCGTCCATCTGTCCGTCCGTCAGTCTTTCCGTCTATTCATCCGATCTTCTATCCATCCGTCTGTCCATCCATTCACTTATGTATGCTATCCGAAATTGTCCTAGAAGAAAATTGAATCAACTTGGCCTTGGCTATATGCGAACTCTAACTGCCTAAGTCTAATAAGTCTGCATGGATCTTCTATCCATGCACTTCCAACTAGAACACTCATCTCAGTGCCTGTTTTATCTAAGCTCTCTTAGCTAGTTAACACTGTTCCTTGTGCTCTGCCAGCACATTCACAGCAACAACAACAACAACGACAACAATGTGCACATTGTCGTTGTCACAGTTCTAGTGTTTGTTGTTGCTCCACATAATACGGTGTTAAGCATAGAGCACAACTATTACTTAATCATTTTAACCTGTTTAAGCGGCTTAATGTGCCACGAGTGTCTGTGCCTCTCTCCGTCTCTCTCGCTGTCTCTCCCTCTGTCTCTATCCCTGCCTCTGCGTTTGTCTTGTGTTTGTGTTTGTGCTTTGGCAGTGGCAGGCAGCTCCACAAAGCTGCCTCTCGAGTGCCACACGAGCGTCTTAAAAGTCACTCGAAAGTTTAGGCATCCGCACTTCCCTCGGGCGCCCACAGACCCGCAAACACCTCGCTTGCCACGTTATTGTTACACAAAGTGTAAAACTAGCCGTGGCTTTGCAACAACAGCAACAACAGCAGCAGAGGCAGCGGCAGCCGTCTCCATTGTGTAGCCACTTCGATGGTTATGCAGATGTTGCTGGCTGGCTTCGCCCCGTCGTGTGCCCCATGCTGCCGTTGCATGCATCCGTTTTTGCTGCTCTTAATGAAATTTTAATTTGCTGCGGATATGCGCAGTCAGAGCGCCTGCGAACTTGGACAGAAGCTGCGTCAGCAATAGACCCGAGCGTCTTCAGCTCCAGCTGGAGCCAGAGCCAGAGCCAGAGACGGAGCCAGAGCCACACAATTACTTAGACTTATGTATGATTTATGCCGATGCCTGTGTGTATATTCTTAGCCAAATGGAGTTGCTCCAACCTCGCCCCCCTCCCTCCCCCTTCCTCCCTCTCTCCCTCACTCTGCATGTGTTTACGATGAGGCCTAATTTGTGTGGGAGTTGGGGCAACATACATATCTCCATGCAGTACACTTTTTGGCAGCGTCATTTTCCTAACACGCATGCGGCTTTGATGTGCTCGACGCGTGTTGATTGATGGCCAATGCAAAGTTTGATTGAACGCTGAATGCGCCAGCGAGGCGAAGTCGAGGCGAAGTCGACTCGAAGTGTGGCAACAATTGTTTAGAGAACTTCTGCAATTGCCACAGCAGCAGCAGCAGCCAAATTGGCTGTAAATCTTGAAGCATTCGAATTCTAGAAATCTGTTTTATGGCCGACTAATGTGTGTGTGTGTGTGTGTGTGTATGTGTGTGTGAGTGTAATAGCTGCAATGAAGATGGAATTATTTCAGTTGCTGCTACAAATCTTTCTGCATGTAATATCTCATGTTTAACGCAATGGAGAAAAGGCTTTTGATTTGGCATATTTGTTTATATTTATGAGTTGTTAGGCCTAAGTAGATAATAAAGCTATAATTTTTTACGGTTACTACAAACAGAGTTTCTTCCATGTTGAACCTTAAAAAACTATTAATTTATATTATTACATTTTAATATAGTGAGTACACTATATTAAATTATATTATATTATACTATATTACCTTCAGTACATTTGCCATACAAACTGTTCAACTGCAGAAGATATGATTTATATTTTATATTATTTACTGCTCATAATCTATAATATATGTATATATTTTATATAAATTTACTGGATACATATATTTGATATATATATGGGAAATCAGGATATAATGGTTTTGTTGGATGTATGTAACAGGCAGAAGGAGGCGTGGCAGACCCCATAAAGTATATATATTCTTGATCAGGACGACAAGAGAAATCGATTTGGCCCTGTCCGTCTGTCCGTCCGTCCGTCCGTCCGTCCGTCCGTACTGGGTAAATACATTTTATATATATTAAGTGAATCAATTTATTTTACATATGTTTAATGGATACATTTATATTATATATATTTACTAGATAAATATATTTTATATATTTATCCAGTTGATGTATTTTGCAGAATATATTATAATTCAAATTGCCAGTCCTTCGACTATAATAAATTTATATTTGCCACGACTTTGACAGCCTATATCTCGATCTTACACACAACTATATTTATCCATATATTCACGTCAGGAAAAGTATATGAATATGCTTAATCATAATGAATATATCCTTTCCAACTAGTGTAGGGCAAACAGTGCTCATGCCTAGTATATCCCTTTAAATTAATGGAGGAGTATAAGACAATACCTGAACGAGTATAAGTCAAACATTGTTCATATAATCATAAATATAGCTTTTATAGAAATGGATATATTAACAACCTCACTGCCCCCTCCTCCTCTCCCCACATTCCCTTGATATCCTGCTCCATCTTAAGCTTCTGCATTTTTGATCAGATTTAAGAATGGCATTTTTTCAGATGGATTTGCTTAAAATTCAAATTTCTGCAGCGTAACGGCGCATGGAATATACATAAACAATTCATAGAAAGTGAATTATCAGGGAAACATAAAAATGATGAGGCAAAAATGGCGCCGCTAAGCCAGTTGGCAGACGGCGGCTCTTACCGTTCGTCCTGCCAGTCAGTCAGGAGGAAGCAGCAGCAGCAGCAACAGCGACAGCTACAGTGACACTTGCGGCATGACAAGCTGACATGGATGCTGGCTGGCTGGCTGGCTGTGGCATTAGGTTGGCAATGTAGATGAGCAGCTCCGCCTGACGTTGACTGCCAGCGATTTGTATAAAGTTCGCTGCGCCCTCAGCCACGCCAGGTGGGGCGGTGGGCGGTTGGGGCGTGTGCGTTACACGACAATAATTGTGACTGCCAGCGACGACTTGGAGCTGGCGCAGCACGCCTCCCGCTTCAAGTGTTGCAAATAAATGTGATCATATCGCATGGGGCGGGGGTTGGGGCTCGGGTTGGGGCTGGATCTGGAGCTGGGGCCGCTGCTCAAGACGTCCAGTTCGGTTTGGGGGCGCTAGTCGTGGCAGTGATTTGTCATTTTGATGCCACTCGCTGTTGTCTAGCGCCCATAAATAACCATCTGCAGCTAAAGATTGGCGTGGCCAGCGTAGAGGTGCTCTAAGTGCTATCTATATCTTCATACATCCATCTGCATTTCGTATTGCTTGCCTAGCTGCCGCTCTGTTTGTCCGACTGCCTTTGTTGCCTAATACAATTTGATGGCTCAATCGCCAGATCGAAGTGTGCACACACTGAGAGGCGTCGATGGCAGGTAGTTGAAGGCAAGGCTTCGTTGTTTGGGCAACTAGTTACACAGGTTGCCCAGGCATATATGTATCCAAAATTTTGATCGGAAATACTCTCTCATGCATTTTAGGAGACGAAAGACGTATATAGACGTATTGCGCTTATTTGGCCAATCTTTGTATTTTATCATAGAAAACAAGCATCTAGCAAGGTATTTAATTCTAAGAAAAAAGCTTAAAATATAAAGCAGCTCTTGTTTTTTCTGATTTAAAACTTAATATATAATTAATTCTTTATGCAATTTGATTTTTTTCATAATTTTATTAATATAAAAAATATTTAATTTATTCTAAGTTTTTCACTTCGATTTTTTTCATAATTTTATTATTATACAAAAAATGTTAATTTATTTAAAATAATGCAAAGTTATAAAACTATGCTTAGAATATTTTGTTTATTTTATTGTTGTATAGCTCTTGGAGGAATATTTATCAATTCTAAAATCAAATTATTTTAAAAATGTTACATACAAATTTACATATAAATAAAATTAATAAATAAAAGTATTTTATTTTTAATCACTTTATTTTTATTTGTTATAGATTTAGCTTATAAGCTACACATTAAATTTATTAAGTTAATTTTAGAACTAAAATTATTTGAAAAATAAAAATAAAATTGTATTTAAATTGGTAAATAATGTATTTAATTTAATGTATTTTAATTTTTTTTATTATTATAAATTTAATTAAATTAATTTAATTAATATGTAATGAAAAGCAATTAAATGTTGTAAAAATATATAAGATTAATTGATTTTAACTTCAACATTAATTTATATTTTTGTATGAAATTTAATTGATTTAAAAACGAAAGAAATTTAGATATAATTGTATGAAGCAGTACAGAGAGAATTGAGGCCAACAATCGCTGTTCTATTTGTTTTTACTAAGACTTGAATTCATTTTTATTAGATATAATTCAATTTTTGAAGTGATTAAAATAACTACTTATAAAATTTGTCAAACTCCAAACTATTTATTTTAAGCTACTTAGTTTAAAACAAATAGTCAAAGCTTGGCAAATTCAAAGTTAAACCTCACTGACATTCGACAGTGATGAGTGTTTATTACAATTCAAATTCTGTCATTGGACATATTTCAAATGATGTTATTAAATGATTTAACAAAGCCAATTCATAACTTTGCCTTTTGCTGTAGTGAGCAAATAAAGTTCTCTCTTCCGTAAAGACTTTAAATATTTATAGAGATTAAATGTGTTGCATGCTACATACATACATCATCGAGTTCCTTCAGCTGCATTGCAACTCAATGCGAACAAAAGGCGCCTGACGACGTCCAACTCTCGACCCCAACTCTCGCGAGCTGCTTGAAATGCGCGTCAGACTCGCCCGAAATGATAGAGTATTAGATTTCACTTGTTTGGCCCGCCGGCTGAAATATATCTGTTCATAAATTTCGCGCCAGCGAAATCTGTAATATAAAAATTGTCTACTTTTTTTTTATTTCTTCTACTGCTGCTGCCACTCCTGCCACTCCTGCTGCCTCTTCTTGTTTTATGATAACCATTGTTATTGCTCTTGTTGTTGTTGCTTTTTTGGCTTTGTCGCTTTGGTGTCCTTGCGGCGGGCGTGGGCGTGGGCCGTGCTGGCTGGCTGGGGGGCTGCTGCTTAATAGAACAAATATTGAAACGACTTGGCACACACGGGGGTGTCTCTTCCGCCGTCAGGGTGGTTTGCTCCCCCCACCCCCTTACGGCCCATCCCTTGTGCAGGCGTGCGTGTGTGTGTGTCTTTGTGTTGTTTAATGGGCATTTCATAGACCATTGACCAGTGGGTGGGTGGGTTGGCTTGGCCTGGCTTGGCTGGGCTGCACAGGAGCAATCCACAGCTGATTAATTGGGCTCCACGTTGGCCCCGCTGGCAACTGGCACGGCGTAACCAGTGTCCACTGCTCAGTTGCATGCGTTTAATACGTTTATTAATTACATTCCGGCCGACATTGTCGCTGGACGCTGGCCAAGGCACAAAAATGTTGTGCGAAGGGTTCAACAATGCGTTAATAATCGGCAAGAGAGAGACGGAGAGAGCGAGAGAGAGAGGGAGAGAGAGATCGAGCTGAGTGTGGCATGCCTTGGCGACAATTTAAGTTAATGCCTCGCCCTACAGGCAGCAGCACCTCTCGCATATTTGCGCCAATTAATTTGTTAAATAAACGCATTTGTCCGCTGACGCAGTCGACGTCGGCAGCGGCGTCGACGTCAGCGTCGGTGCGTGCGTTTGCGTTAATTATGTGTGTGCACACGGCGTGTGTCTGTGTGTGTGTGTGTTGGAATTTCGTGTTAGTTACGGCTGCGTAATTGCATTAAGCAACGCGCCTGATCCCCATGATCCACCTGACCAAAGTGACCCAAGCCGCCCACTCACTCACCTGCCCCAACTCCCACTCCAGCTCCACTCAAGCCCAATCGCATCTGCCGAACATTTCTTATTAATTGATTGACGCAACTGCTGCAGCAGCGGCAGCTGCGGTGGCGACTCCGTTTTAATTGAATTCCATGCAACCGATATATGTAGTTGTTGCTGTTGTTGTAATTGTTGTAGTTGCTGCTGTGTAGTGATTTTTTCGCCCCAACTCTAGCCCCAGTCCCAGCCCCAGCCTGCGCCGCACTGCGCACATTTTCATAAATCAATTTTAATTGTAGGTAATTATTGGTAAAGTTTTTTTTTCCATTCGATTTGGCTGCGGGTAAAACCAGACGCTCGGCGCCAATTTGTGTGCCATCGTTAATTGTGCAGGAATTAATATCATAATAGCTCCATTCAATCATGCAACTTTTGTCCAACTCCCCCAAACTACTTTTAAAGCGCCGCGCTGCGAGTCGCGAATCGCACGAATGCGCATTAAAGCTGCATCCGGCTTGGCGGCGCTGACAAAATGGCGTTTGTCAATGGAATATGAGGGGGAAGGCTGCGGAAGGCTACGGGGCGGCACACACATGTGTATAGAGTTACATGGGGTTGGGGGGAGTGCAGATCTAGGTGACTTTAGAGCGAATTGCATTTAAATTCTTCAAGTTTGCAGGGGATTTTCGATAAGTTGCAGGATATAGAGAGAGCAGATGCTTTAAATATAGAAGATAAATACAAATTCTTACATGCATTGAAAGTTTGAAAAAATTAATCTTAAAGCTAACTTTACATTTAGTCACAAAAAAGAAAATAAAAATATATAGTTTGTTTCAATTAAAATTACTAATTATGATGTGTTCTTACTCTCTATAAAAATTATTGCTCGATCTCTATATATCTCATTCGCCTCCTAACTCTTCTTCTCATCTCCTTTTCCGTTCAAATTTCCTGCTCTCATTAATACTATATAGAGAGAAAAAAAACATGAAGGAAGGTAGAAGAGAGACAAGAACGAGTCAACACAGCTGTATATATTAATATTATATATATGTAGTAAAATATCCACCAGCAACCCAGACTACCAAAGTCATGAACCTTTGTTGACATATTCAACCGCACCTTTACTCCAACACTTTAAGGAGCCCTTACAATGCTGAATTATAACAAAGTTCAGTTCCAAGGCAAATAAAAGTTCTGTAATATCAAGGAACTGGCAGTTATAGTGTCTATAATAGTCCTTTAATTTTAAATTATAGTAATTCATAATAAAATATAAAAAATTTTAATAAACTATAATAAATTATAATAAACTGTAATACATTATCATACATTAGAACTATAAACTGTAATACATTATAATACATTAGAACTATAAACTGTAATACATTATCAAACATTAGAACTATAAACTGTAATACATTATCAAACATTAGAATTATAAACTGTAATACATTATCAAATATTAGAGCTATAAACTGTAATACATTATCATACATTAGAACTATAAACTGTAATACATTATCATACATTATAACTATAAACTGTAATACATTATCATACATTAAAACTATAAACTGTTATACATTATAATCTATTAGAACTATAAACTGTAATACATTATAATCTATTATAACTATAAACTGTAATACATTATCATACATTAGAACTATAAACTGTAATACATTATCATACATCATAACTATAAACTGTAATACATTATCATACATTAAAACTATAAACTGTTATACATTATAATCTATTTGAACTATAAACTGTAATACATTATAATCTATTAGAACTATTAACTGTAATACATTATAATCTATTAGAACTATTAACTGTAATACATTATCATACATTAGAACTATAAACTGTAATACATTATCATACATTATAACTATAAACTGTAATGCATTATCATGCATTAGAATTATAAACTGTAATACATTATCATGCATTAGAATTATAAACTGTAATACATTATCAAATATTAGAGCTATAAACTGTAATACATTATCATACATTATAACTATAAACTGTAATACATTATAATCTATTAGAACTATAAACTGTAATACATTATAATCTATTAGAACTATTAACTGTAATACATTATCATACATTAGAACTATAAACTGTAATACATTATCATACATTAGAACTATAAACTGTAATACATTATCATGCATTAGAATTATAAAATGTAATACATTATCAAATATTAGAATTATAAACTGTAATACATTATAATACATTATAACTATAAACTGTAATACATTATCATACATTATAACTATAAACTGTAATACATTATCATACATTATAACTATAAACTGAAATACATTATAATAAACTGTAATACATTATCATACATTAGAACTATAAACTGTAATACATTATCAAATATTAGAATTATAAACTGTAATACATTATAATAAATTATAACTGTAAACTGTAATACATTATAATAAATTATAACTGTAAACTGTAATACATTATAATAAATTCTAGCTAGAAACTGTAAAAAATTATAATAAAATATAATAAACTGTAATAAATTATAATCATTTATAACTATAAACTGTAATAAGTTATAATAAATTATAACTATAAACTGTAATACATTATAACTATAAACTATAATACATTATAACTATAAACTGTAATACATTATAATAAATTAAAATAAACTGCCGTTACTACGCTGAATTATAAGAAAGTTCAGTTCAGTTCAGTATCAGTTTAGTACATTATTGTATTAACATTTTACTTAGTATTGTACTCCGTTAAAATAAAGAAGTTATGTTTCTTTTACATTAAGGTTAAAATAATTAATATATATATTAGATTTATCTTCTTGTCTTTCTCTTCCTTCCTGAATATTTTTTTCTCTCTTTCTCAATCTTTCTGTGTCTGTCTGTCTTTCCCTCTACCTTTTTCTAATTTTCTCTTTCTCTCTCTCTCTCTCTCTCTCCACATATATTTATTTATATAACGTCTTTCCCGTTCTCTCGCTCTCTCTCAATTGCTTTTTCTTTCTCTATCTATCTATTCTTCCCTTAACCATAGTAAATTCTTAGTTGGCAACTTCCCTTGGGAAATCATTGCCTTTCACACTAGCAAACTTCTATTCCTCCACTCACTTGGCATTAGATAACTTTCCAAACCTCTCTTTCTTATTAACTAATTTCTAGACTTATATATATAATACCTTAAAGCAATTTTTTCTTAGCCATTTAACATCTGAATTCAAAAGAATATTTGGCAGACCCCAATGTATCTATTACATATGTATATATTCTTGTTTGTCTGTCCATCCGTACGTTTGCCTATACGTCTGTATGAGCATATAAAGCTACAAGAGTAAACTACTACTTCCATATAAGTTCTTATATTTATCTATCTATCAAGATATCTATCAAGATATAGAGTTGGCCTTTGGTCTCTCCATAACATAGTTCAACAGTTAACATAGTTCATTATCATTCCGGAGACTTATCTCTTTATGCTCATCTAAATACCTTCAGCTACAAGTACTCTTAATTCAAACTCTAAGCGTAAAATACCAAAACGAAAATAAAATGTATTTAAAACTGAAAGGAGCCTGAAATTTGTGATAATAAAAGGACCTCTTAAAGCCCTGCAGCTGCAGCGGTGGCGGTAATAAGTTCTCTGCCAACCACAAGGATTGTCGTAAAGTAGAAATTTGATGGCCCGGCTTCGTCGTTCATTTGTTTCATATATATTATTCAGGGCACAGTCAATTGGTCACATAAGCAGCATTCGGCTAATACTCTAACTGGCCCTAAAAAAAAAACACCAAGCGCACAAACTGGGGCCAATTGAAATTCATGTTTCATTGCCACTTACCAGCGGGCGGCAGTTCGAGTTGATATTGAAATTTATCCCCCCCCCCCTCTACTCCCCTTTTTCTCTCTCTCTCTCTTCCGGTTAGCTAACTAGTTGCTGTTTGTCTTAGCCTTCAGCTTAGTCCCGGCTCGAGTGGCACTTATCGAAATGACCACTTGGGTGGCCCGGCCCGGCCCGGCTAGGGTAACCCGAAACCCTTGCGAGTCCTGACCGCCCCACCGCCAGAGGTTAGCGGCAGCTGCTTCACGTGCCACATGCCGCATACATTTTATATTTCATATTTCTCTCTCGGTGCGGCACAATTGTCGTGGCGCGTTGGCTTTTTGTTTCCGCTCATAACCGGCCACACACAAATGGCCAAGTTTATGGCTGGGCCATTTCGATTTCATGCAGCTTGACCAGCGCAGTTACAAAGTGCTCCCACTCGAGCTGCAACTTTTTGTTGCTCCTTGCTTTCTCCATGCGCCGCCGGCCACTCGAACACTTCGGACAGTTTTTCTTCTCCAACTTGCAAGTATCATTGACCTTTGCGGAAGGGCGTGGGAGGAGAGGGGGGCGGGGTTATGAATAGCATCCATATAGGCGCAACAGTTGCCGCATTGAGTTAAGCGTCGGCGGCCCAGAAAATTACCTTCAAATATAAACAAGCGCTGGCCAGGTGGAAGGGGGGCTTGAGCGTGCCAAGCAACGTGTGAAAATAATGAGCAGGGATGCTTAGCACAATGCCAGTGCTCCAAAGGGGAGCTGGGGCACTAAAATACAAACAACAAAATTTGGAGTGCGTTTGTGTGTGTGTGTGTGAAAAAACGCAATTGAAATCCCTGGAAAGTCATTTTCAAAACTAAAAAACTCGCTCAGCGCATGTGTGTGCGTGTGTGTGCGTGTGTGTGTGTGTGTGTGTGTGTGTGATCCATCATTCAGTTGCTAAACAAACAACAGCAGCAACATGTGCTGCTGCTGCTTCTACTGCTGCAGCCTCGGCGTTGAAAATAAAAATTAATATATGCCGCAACACGTCTCAACAAAAGAGATGGCAACACGCGCTCAAAGGGAGCGAGAGAGAGAGAGGGGGAGTGTGTTGATTTGAAGCGGGCAAGAGTTACGCTTCAGTTGGAAATAGTTTCCGCTGAACAAGAGCATCAGAACTTGCCACGCCACGCCACGCCACGCCGAGACAACGAACAACAATGCCATTCCCAATCCCATTCTCATTCCCCATTCGCGTTTCATACCTTTCCTTTGCCAGCTGGTCAGTTGCTTCTTGCCTTGCCACGCCCACTAATTACGTGCGCTGTGCGCAGTTGCAACAAAGAAGTTAATTTGATTTGTATGCCCGCCACTTGTCCGCCAGCGGCAACTGCATTCAGCTGGCCACAGCGCGCTGTCAGCAGCGCGGCTAATGCAAAATGCAGTGCGAAATAAAAATAAATAAAAGTTTAATAGAAATCTGCCAGCCAGCGAGCGAGCAACACCTTGTGATAGAGGTAAAAGTTCTGGTTAGTCCAGTCTTGATTTTAGTTGCAATTTAATGCTTCAATTGCCATTGAAATCTGTTGGAGTTACTTAGAGATATGGGGGCTGAAGAGAGTTTGATCTCAATTCCTTAGATATGCCATTTAAAATACGATTATATTATCTTTCGGGAGTAGCAGGTATCAAAGTTGAAATTATACAAGATTGATGTATCAAAGGAGCTCTTCGGGTATAAAATATTGTGCATGCCTAACAATGCTCTGCATTCTATATGTCATCAGAAACAATATCAACATTTAGTCTTAGCTTATAGATAGAGTGTGAAAGCCATAGTAATCATTTAATATATATAATATTTATATATAATTTTATATAATTTATTATAATTTATAATTTAATAAAATATAAATATATATATAAATAAATAAAAATTAAAATTAAATTGAAATTGAAAGGGAAATGTTCGTAGTATTTTTAAAGGCGAACTAAACAGCTTAAATGTGTTTATAAACACATTGGAGACGTTTGTAAAAAGCTCTAGTATTTTTTTAATACTTAGAAATTGTAAACAATCAAACATCGATTTGACCAGACTCATAAAAATAACTCACTTTTGGTTCATAAATGTATGAAAAAAGAGGATTATGACCGAAATATAAAAATATATAAATATATAAATGTATAACTATTTAAACATATAAATATATAAATATATAAATATGTAAATATATAAATATATAAATATATAAATATATAAATATATAAATATATAAATATATAAATATATAAATATATAAATATGTAAATATATAAATATGTAAATATATAAATATATAAATATAAAAATATATAAATATATAAATATATAAATATATAAAAATATAAAAATATATATAATATAAATTTGAAACCAAAATTGAATATTATAATATACAGCTAGCACCCTACTCTCCATAAATATATTACTTTTAATAATTCGAACTAGTCATAAATGAGCTAAAACAGAGAGATCAAATCCAATGTAATTCCTTGGCAAATTACACATGTTATACTGATCTATATATGATATTCTACTTTTCATAAATCTACTTTTAGCCATAAATGAGCTAAAAATAGACTTAAATCCAATTTAATTTTTCTGGCAATTCAGTCTAAAGATTCTTGCATATTTAGGCTTGAATATGCCTACCTTCTGCTCCTCCCTCGTACTCTCCTTGACTTCTATCTACTAGTCGCCTTGACTTCTATCTACTACTCTCTGACTCCGATTTGGATTGTTATCTGACAGCATAGAGCAGCTCGCTCTGAAGAAGGTCTTGGCTCTCTGCACTTTGCACATGCAAAATTGAAGGCAAGCCACATTGATTGGATCCGAGCTGCGTTGGATTTAAGTTGGCTCGGCAAACATAAACAAGGTAACAAGATGTGGCTTAGTTGAGCCAACCGAACTGTAAACAAAGCGCAAAACAACTCGAAAAGTGTCAACCGAAATGAGCTGTCAGAGGAGTTGCTGCCGTTGCTGTTGCTGCAGTTGAGAGTAAGGAATATTTAGACTTGGCTTAGTGAGAGCTTAGGAGCCGAAATAAGACGAGACACACACAGGATGCGAGACAATGTAACTACAAAACTATGCATGCACAGTGGGGCAAAGAGCTGTGATATAGAAACCCAATAAATAAATAAATATAATAAATCAGATATATTATCTCGAGCGAAATCTTTTGCCGCAGCTCTCGCACAAATTTCATGGCTTGAGGAACGTGAGTGGAAACTGTTCGAATAATACAAATATTTTGGCAATTTCATGCGGCGGGCGTGCGGCATGTGTGAACGCAGCTTGGAGTAGTCCCGGGAGTTGTGTGCAATGAATTGCATTTCCCTTTGTTGCCGGCTTCATAATGAAGACAACTACCAAAAAAAAAAAAAAAAAAAGAAGAAAAGGAAAGGAAAGGAAGCGCAGTCAGAGCCTTAGTAGCTGCGACAAGGACACGGCCTAGACAGTGGCGGAGCGAGTCTGCAGTTGTTTATGGGTCTGGGGCTAGGTGTCTGCCAACTGGAATCCGCGTCCATGTTTGTCTGTTTGTTTGCCAACTGTCTGGGCCGGCGAGCGGGCCGGGCAATAAAATAAGCAACAAAATGAAATGGCTGCAGACATTGGCAGCCGCCGGCGACGTCATCTCGGAGCGCAGCTCGCTGCACCTGCGAGCCAAGATATATGGAGCTAGTTGCTCGCCGAATGCCAGAGGATGCCCAGCAGGATGGATGCTCTTAAGCGTGGGCGCATTCAGCATCGTTTTTCTTTTACTTCGCCTTCGTCTTCGCCTTCTCCTTTTCCTTTTCGCCTGTCGCAAATGGTAAAAATATTTACCAATAGACGAAGGCGTTACTCGAGATGCTGCTGACTCAACTATCCCACTCAATCTATATCTATTTTGCCAGCTCCCTCGCTCTCCCTGTCAGCTAACGAGTGGCCTTTGAGCAGCACGTTCGTGTTTAGACTCTTAACACATTTTTCGATTCGCTTTCGTTTCGACTCAAGTGCAATCAGCAGAAGGAGCCGAGCTGAGCACAAAGGACATTTCGGACCACGGACCTGCCTGGCCAAGACAGCGGCACGTACCACGTTGTCTCGCCCAGACAGTTTGCAAACAGAAAGCCAAAACTACCAGCCCAGCCCCCGCCCTGCCTCTATTTTGGCCCAAAAAGCTATCACAGCTCGTTCCGCCTGCCTGCCTGTCCGTCCGTCCGTTCGGCCTGTCCTTCCGTAGGGTCTTCAAGATAAAAACTAGTGGATCAGCAGCACTTAATTACATGAAACGAAAACTGTTAACATTTCGGTTCGACCGAGGATGGGGCTGGAGTGGGGCAGGCTCTAAGTGGCCGAGTGGCCATTGTTATGGCCTAGGCTCATAAAAGCATTGAGTGATGGCATGTGACATGATAATCATCGTCAACGCCAGCAGAACTTTGCCCGGGCTAGTCAAGGCGCTGCAACTGGAGAGAGTTAAACGTTGGCGCGTGCAGCCATAAAACGTGAATGCTTCCGGCCTGGAGGGAGGATGGGGGCAGGTCGGTGCTACCCCAAGTGTTAATTGACCTAATTGCTGGCTGGGGCAATTGAAAAGTGAGGCTAAAAGCAAAGCTGGCCTTAATATTGCCAATATTTTATGTGGCCCCAAGCCCAAAAGCCAAAAATGGGTGGTCGCAGCGCTGCCTGTATAATCTGATGCGATTTGCGATTTGTAGCCGAGCGAAGCTGCTTTTAAAAACGCAGCAACAGCAGCAGCAACGCCGACGGCAGCAAACAGGCTGGGCTGGGGCCTGCCATAAAAGGAGCTAAAGTACAAATCGTTGTCACATGTGAGCCGCATTTTTATGGCCAACGGCTTGGGAATTTCTGCTGCTGCCGCATTGGCCAAAAGCCTGCGGCACAAGGAATTTATTGTGCGCGCTGTAAATGGAGTGGAGCAGGCCAGCGTTTGGGCATCGGCTCGGTGGCTACTTCAACAACAGCAGCAGCAACGGCAGCGGCAGTTGCATCTCCTCCTGCGACTCCTGCTCCTGCTCCCATTCAAATGTGCAACAGGTCAAGTTGCCGCAGCTCTCGAGCCTGCAGCAGGCGCTGCAATTTTTATTGCTTTCACGAGAATTGAGCCCCGAGGCGAGGCCCTTAAAAGGCCAGCAGCGGCCAGCGGCCAGCGGCTCACTGGAATGCAATTGGGAATCGAGCGAGCTGTAGCGACAAAGATGATTCAATTGATTGATTGATTGATTGATCGCTGCCCGTTGCTTACATCCCAAAGCCAGCAGCAACGGCGATCAGCCACGACACAGCACACGCGGCTCCGATAAGCCAACCAACCACACGCTGCGCCTTATCAGCCGCGCCGCGCCGCTCGCAAGTAAACAGAATGAGATCTCTGTACACGGAATTCATGACGTGATGTACTTGAATTTCTTACAAATACTTTCTGCTGATTCAGTAGAACAAGTTCCGATTACAGAACTGAAATTACATCTGCTAAGCTGGCGTGACAAAATTGCAAATCGAAATGGAAAATCTAGCAGAGTTTTGTCTTGTGATTATTATTATACAAATGAAGTCGCATGAACTAGTTCTCTGATGAGCTAGTTCACGAATATCACACAGATTTAATTGGAAATAGAAGAGGAAGGCAAATTTGTATATATAACTAAATTGAGCAACTGAAAAATAATGAACTAGTTCACATAAGTAACATTGACTGAGCTAGCTAATATTTAAAAGACATAATTTCTATTCGCTATAAAATTAAAAATGAATTAGTTCATACAAAATCAATGGAGAGTATATAAAATAACATAACAAAAACATGGAGCTAGTTCACATTTACATATATTATATGAATAATAATGATTATATTCTGAATATTATATGAATATATAACGAATAATAATGAGCTTTTCGTATAAGCAGCTTTGCCTGTTTAACTAGTTCATATTTAGCTGATATATGTTCAATTTGCCTTAACACAAATCTTAACAAAACATAAATATAAACTAGTTAACTTAAATTGGATTAAATATGTTTGAAATTGCATACTTAAAGCAAAGATCTAGCTCACATTCATAAGGAATACGTTTTCAACGCCTAAATTTAAATGAAGAAACTTACAATAATGATCTAGTTCACATAATATTAAATGAAAAATGTGTATAATTCGGAGAGCAAATAAAATGGTACAAAAAATGTTATGAGCTAGCTTATTTAGAAGCGATGGATCATGTATGCTATTGCATACCAAAATCCAGGAACTAATTCACATTTATGAAGAATACTTTTACTTACTAATAACGTACATGAAATTAGTAAGTTTCTATGAGTAATGAACTAGTTCATGTTTTTTTACATGAATAAATGAACAATAATGAACTTGCTCACAGAATACACAATAAATGCATAAAATTCTCTGAATAAATAAATGGGTAGCAAAAAACAGAAGAAGAATAATGAACTAATTCATGTCCTATCAAGCAAGCCCTATTTTCGCTTTATGAATGAATAAACTAGTTCACTAAAAATGGATGGATACCATTTAATGAGCCAGAAAGAATGATGAACTGGTTCATTACCTATATATCAAGCCTTTATTTTCGCTTTATGAATAAATTAACTAGTTGACTAAAAATAATATTAGTTCCGATGGATACCAAGAAAACATGTGAGCTGGTTCATTAAGTGTGAGTCTATACACTTCATGAGCCAGAAAGAATAATAAACTGGTTCATTACCTATCAAGCAAGCGTCTTTTCTCTTTAAGAAATCATGTGAACTGATTCATTAAGTGTGAGCCTATACATTCAATGTACCAGTTCACATGCATAATAAAATCAAATTAACTAGTTCACACTTATGCGATATCAGTTATTTACTCAAATGAACATCTGCAGCTCGCATGCATGACAAGAGAACAGTCCACACACATGGCATGCTCTCCATCCGCTCTCGGGCGATGTCGTCAATGGAGAACATCTGTTGATTGCTTGCGATGAGCTGGCAGGCAAAGTCCAGAGATAAGGCGCATAGGCCGCGTTTTTCGGTTTCACTTTCGAGCTGTAATCGCAGCATTCGTCAGATACAGTCGGGCGCTTGCTTGGAGCGCATCGCGTTTGTTTTTTTCTTTTTGGTTGGAATGTTGGCTCAGGGATTAAGACGCGGCGCTGCGGCGCTGCTGGGCGCACGCCAGCTCAAGCTCAGCCGCCAGCTGAGCGCGCGCATCGTGGACGAGGTCTACGTGGAGGTGCAGCCGGGCAAGGCGGGCGGCGAGGGCGGCGCGGCGCTGACCTTTCCGGGCGTGTGGCTGCGCGACAACTGCCGCTGCCCGGCGTGCTTCCACGCCAGCTCGCAGTCGCGCCAGCTGGACTGGGACCACTTCGATCCGGGCGTGCGTCCGCTGGCGCTGCACATGGACGCCGAGGGGCAGCAGCTGCACGTGCGCTGGAGCGACGAGCACGAGAGCAGCTACACGCTGGACTGGCTGCGCCATCGCAGCTTCGAGCCACGCAGCCAGAGTAAATACCTGGACGAGTTCTATCGGCCGCGCACCCGGCACTGGGCGGGCGCAGAGTTCGAGCGGATCGTGCAGCGCTTCAGCTACGACCAGGTGATGAGCGAGGACGAGCCGCTGCAGCAGTGGCTGCAGGCGCTGGCCGTCTACGGCGTCGCCCTGCTCAGCGGTGCGCCGCTGGACGCGGCCGTGGTGCGGCGGCTGGCCGAGCGCGTCGGCTTCATACGGCGCACCACCTACGGCGAGGAGTTCATCGTGCAGGCCAAGCCCGGCGCCAAGAACTACGCCTACCTCTCGCTCCCGCTGCCCCTGCACACCGACCTGCCCTACTACGAGTACAAGCCCAGCGTCAACATACTCCACTGCCTGGTGCAGACCGAGTCGCGCGGCGGCAGCAATCTCCTCGTGGACGCCTACCACATTGCGGATCGGCTGCGCCAGGAGCATCCGCAGGACTTTGACCGGCTCAGTCGCACGCTCGTCGACTGGAACGACATTGGCAGCGAGGATGGACGCGAGTTCCACAACATCTGGCGCGCGCCCGTCATCTGGTAAGGCAAAGGACCTTACCATCGGAACTAGATCTTAATCCTTTTCAAACTCTTCTTCCTCCCCCTGTCAGCCTGGACTCGGCGGGCGGCTATACGCGCATCAACCACAGCGTGCCGCAGCGCGATAGCCACTTCAGTGTGCCGCTCGAGCAGGTACTGCCCTGGTACCGTTCGTACGACCGCTTCGTCCAGCTGGCGCGCGCCGATGCGCACTCCTTCAAGACGCAGCCGGGCGACGTGCTGACCTTCAACAACATCCGGCTGCTGCACGGCCGCACCGGCTACGACGACTCCGAGCAGAACTCGCGCTGCATTGTGGGCGCCTATCTGGACTGGGACATCATCTACTCGCGGCTGCGCGTGCTCAAAAAGCGCCTGGCCCGCTCCAGCGACTCCAGCTCCAGCTCCAGCTCCTCATCTGCCAGCTAAATGCGCCAATAAAAGTCAGCGACATATTTTCCAAGCCATTTGCCTTCAGCTCATTTGAATAGTTGGCGCGCCACATATGCCTAGCAAGGGGGAGGAGGGAGTGGGTGAGGGGGGGCGTGGCAAATCCCGCAGTTAAAGCAGCTCAAGCGCGAAAATGAAAAGTTGTAAAAAATCACGCTGATCCGGCGCGCGTTGTTGCGGATTATTAGCATCAGGAAGCTGACAAATCGCTTGTGAAGATGATTGACAGGCGAAGGGGGGGAAGGGGGGGACTCTAGTGGGGAGGTAGTGGGGGCTGTTGCCGAAAAAATTGTGGCAGCAGCCACATCCGCATTCAGCGAATATGCAAATTGCGGGAGAGTGTCAAATGTTGTCGAGCTTAGACGCCACTCAAGGATGTGCCTACCTGCCCCACAAGTGTGGGGATAGGGGCGCCGTCTTTGGAGTGCATTAACCTCGAGCGGGCGCTCAATGAAAATGCCGTTAATCGCTTAACACTCGGCAGTGCGCGGCAAGCCCTTCAGGCCGTCGCACACATGAATGCCAGCGGGGCGCCCCCACTCCCCACAGCCCCCACACTCCCCCCCCCCTCTCACTCTTTGTAAAAGTTTCTATGCCAATTTCTTTTGAATATTTTATAGAGCTCCATTATGCCTACTTATGTCTTGTTATAGTAATAAAATAAAATTTTTTGAGCAACCCGTAGCTGGGGGCCGTCCTCGCAATCGTTAGGCAAAATACGAGTGGGAAGCATCTACTGTAGCTGCTCAAGGAGCAGCAGCAGCACCATCAACAACTCTGAAGGTTTCAAAACATTTTTTTGAACAACATGGCAGCAGCAGCAACAATAACAGCAGCAACAGCAGCAGCAGCAGCAGCAGCAAAACGAGTGAAGCACCGCAGCAGAGGCCCAAGGGAATGGGCCTCGCTGCCGGGCTGCGGTTGAGTGGGCCAGGTCGACTATGCAGCACGCTGCAATGCTTGCGGTAACTAAAGAGTAGCGCGTATGCTGAGATACATTTGTATCTTGTGAGAAAATATCGCACAAGAAAATACCGCATAAGATACAAATGTATCTCAGCATAAATATAATGTATCTTTTGACACATTCCGATACGCAATATATAGATACATTTTTATCTTGTGCGTTGCAAGTATTTACAGGCTGGGGGTTATTGTATCTTTTCATTTGCAAATACGTAAAGCACAGATACATTTGTATATTATAGAATTTAAGGCATAGATACATTTGAATCACATGAAAGTTAAATATTTATGTCTCGCTTTAAGCTACAGATACTTTTGTATGTAATAAGATTCGAATATGTACATTAAAGATAATTTTGTATATCATGTTAAAATTATCTTTAATGTACATATTCGAATCTCATGACATACAAGAGTATCTTTAATGTATACATTTGAACCTTTTTAAATGTACACCATATACATGTTCCATACATAGAGACGTTTGTATCTCATAAGTTTTAACCATTCACATCACATATACATTTGTATCTCATGATGAGTCTAAAATATCATATGAGATACATTTCAGTCTCTCAAGCTTCAAATATTTACAGCTGAGAAACATTTGTTTCTCCAGAATATTCACATATCAGATACTTTTCTAGTTCATAGCCTGCAAATATTACATTTATATGACAAAAATTTCAAACATGAATTTGTATCTCATTATCTTAAAGTATTCTTATCTGGGAACATTTGTATCTCCAGAATCCATAATCTTGAAAAAATTTCCATCCGGGAAATTTTTTTTCCTTAAATTGAAATACCCACTTTGAGATACATTTGTATCTGTTGAATTTCAAACAAATCTTTCACAGATACTTTTGTGTCATATAAGTGTTCTAGCTATACATCAAAAATATTTAAGACTAATAATATTTAAAGTCTATAAGTATAACATATGTAAAGTATTTTTATCCGAGATACATTTGTATCTCATGATTCTACGATTCAATTTTCAGATAAATTTGTATCTTAAAAGTGTCAAGTAGTCAAATCACAGATAGAATTGTATCTGACGAGTCTTATAGCTGTCCATTACAGATACAATTGTAACTACAATAGTGTAGCAGTTAAATTTGTATCTCATGATCTTTAAATAATCACATTTGAGATACATTTGTATCTTATGGGACTATTTAATTCTCATATCAGATCCAATTGTAACTACAATACGGTATATGTGTATTCAGATACATTTCTATCTCATGATCTTTAAATATTCACATTTGAGATACATTTATATCTTATGAGCCCTAAATAGTACCAGCTCAGATACATTTGTATCTTACAAGCATAAAATTCATCTCATTCGCTTCTGCCTAATGCTCCACAGCTAAAACTCTTTTAAAATAAGTTTGATATTATTTGAGTATGATATAGATAAATTCGAAAAAGTATCTAACACCTAGACCAACTATTATCTGACCACTTCTACTACCAAAAACCTTCTACAAATCACAGACTCTGTCATATTGCACAGTTACATTTCTACTTCAGGGCTTCCACTATATCTTTTGATGACTTTGCTTTTCTAGTCGAGAATCGCTTCTCGTAAAGTATGTTACAGAACTTATTCTCTCGATAGGCCCCCGCCGAGTCGAACCAAGCGAATAGACAAACGCGCATTGCATACTTTTTGGGGCACGGCAAATGGTGAGGCTGCTCGCAGCTGTGCTAAGTGCGAGCTGCATGCGCTTAGCTAATCGACTTGGCTGCGGCGTAGAGCATCGGAACTTTTCCTTTTGGCTTGCTGCGCGCGTTGTAAGAAGCACTTCCGCATTGCTTGCGCCGCCGGGGCCAATGGGAGCTGATCCCTTAGTCCAGGTCTAGCCGAGCATGTGTGTGTGAGTGTGTGTGTGTGTGTATGAGTATTTGTATATGTATTCCCTTAACACGCATCATAACGCCCAGACGAAAAGCTTACACAGCTGCCGGGCGAGCGCGAGCGAAGGCCAAATGAAAAGTCTATAAAAAAGTTTACTTTTTTAATACTTTTCCCATTTATATATATATATATGTGTATATAAAATAAAAATCTTGTAAAATGCGCCTTTTTTGCACTCTCTTTCTCTGTGTGTGTGTGTGTGTGTGTGTGTGTGTGTGCACACTCCCCGTTTAGGGTTCAGTGCAAAATTCTGTTCAACTCGAACTGCCGCAGGCAACAACAACTATGACTCGAGCCTTGGACTTGGCTCTGGGTCTGGGTGCGCTGCTGCTGCCAGCATTCAAACTGTAGCCATTTGCTGCAACGGTAACGGTAACACCAACGGCAACGGCAACTTGTGGCAGTCAGCACTTGAAATCCAAACGGCGTAATTGCCGCACTGTAACAGACGTTGGCTACGACGATGCGAGATGATGATGACGATGACGAGGATGCTTCTTTGCGACGGCTAAGCTTGGGCGGGGGGAGCGCAGAAGCGCAGCAATGTCAAGGAAGATGAAGGAGGAGAAGGAGCTGAGGCGGGAGCAGGGGGGGGAGCAGGGTCTCTGGCCAAGTGGTTTGGACAGGCTGCGGCTGCGGTCGCCATCTAAGCATAACAAAAACAACATTATTGAAGCAAAAAGGTTTTAATGCGGCCTAAGCTGCTATGGCAACGGATACGCCAATCCGTCCGGAAATACTTCCACTGGCATTGCCAGCCATGGCAACCCGCAGGGGGCTGCATTTTCATGTGTGCCGCAAATCCAGGCCGCATGGCCGCCGCCTGATTGGCCGGGCTAATCCTCGTGCCGTGCGCCACTCGGACTTGCCCCATTTGGCTGGCGCACGGCGTATCTAAATTCGCTACTCTTTGACGCAGCTTTGCTGCAGCATTTAATACGGCTGAAAGCTTAGTCTGCCGGAATGGGGCGTGGGGCGTGGGGGGTTTTACTTCTACGTTTTTTTCTTCATTTCTGAATTTTTCAATTTTTCACTTTAATCAAATTAAAATTCATTCGTCGCGCTTATGAAGCGTGCAAATGGAGCTGCCAGCAGCAACAACAGCATACAGCTTTGTCCTTGCCCTGGCAACGCGAGAGGCGGGGCAGGGAAAGGGGGGTGTGCCCGTGGAGCCAGCCTATTGAGCAGCCAACCACCCAGGCCGCGCCGAGTGCTCGCCGCTTTTTGCCAAGTTCCGCCGAGGGCCAAAACTTTGCATTGCGGTCTGGCGGCAGCCGGAACTTTTGCGGGCCACTACAATGAATCCACATTTGCGCGCGTGGCAGCGCGCGGGGGTGGTGGACGACTGCAGCGCGAGCAACCCTTGAGGCGCTGAAATTTGATAAATATGCGTATTAGTTTCAGTTGCCCGGCATGGCCAGAGCCCGTCGCCGGCGGCAATATCAAACGATGAGCGGTGACCCGGCTCGAGAGCATGTTACTTAAATTGCGCTCTAAATTAATTTGATCTTATTTGCTCGGCCCGCGATTCACGGCCCGCCGAGCGTCGAGCTCGAAAGTATGCAACATTTTTTTTTCGCTGAGGGGCTGAGCACGTCTAGCGCCAGCATATGCTCAATGGCATCCAGTCATGTGACGCCCCCTGGCTGTCTGTGCACTTTTCGCAGCGCCTTTGCCGTGGGCCTTGAGCAAATCAGACTGGGTAAAGGGCCAGGGCAGAGCTGCAGAGGCTGAGGCGGCGACCAACGAATCGCATTGCCATGGAACTTAAAGGGGTTGCGATACTAAGTTGTCTCTAGATTTATTTTCATGTGAGAGCTATGGCAGTGTGTGTGTGAAGTAACAAATTATTTAAATTTTAAATTTCTATGCATTTTATTTAATATATTTTGTATTAAGCCTGCTGTAGAGTTTGGTATCCTGCAGTTGCATTGACTATGCTGTAGCTATATTTGTTGCAATATTGGCATAAATTAAAGAAAATTTTAGCAAAATATGTCTAAATGTTTGCTTAAGCTAGAAGAGAATGAATGCATAAAAGAATGAATGAATGAATAAGAATAAATGAATGAATATAAGAGAATGAATGGTAAACTTTCTAACGAATATCTATTTACATTAAAAATATTCGTCTATAAATGAGTTTTTCACCTTGTATATGCATATATATAGTGGAAAAACTAGTACAATAGAAATGATATATGTATATTCAGCTTCGGTCCACCATTTTTCCCAATACGCGCTCTATACAAATTAATGGCACTAAAAGTCATAATTAATACACTTAGCTTCTATAATAATTAAAGTACATATCATGAATTTCTCATGTCCTTAACTGGAAAAACTTAATACCACTTGAAGACATACAAAACTCGTTATCAAACAGCATTAAAGCAATCACCTCAATAATATACACACTTAAGCACCAATCCATACATTCTATACATATATGAATATATATCTGTACTCTATTCCAAATTCTTAAAGATTGAAACGCTCAATATTAAATATATGTACAAAAGGTAGTACGAAACTTGCTTAATGAGATATGCAAATTTTGAAACAAAATAATAATATATATATAGATTAAATATATGCCTAAGCATACAAAAAACTATAGTTTACAATATGTATAACTATAGTATACAAATATATGTATATATGCATAATTCATGGACAGAAGAATCACAAACCGACGATTGTTCAGCAATAATACTTATAATACTTATACTATTAGTCTTTACAACAGCAAAGATTGGAAGAGTGTGGGACTTCACCACAAAGGTTTTGCGGCGGAAAAAGTAGCTGGAAAAATAAGTTGGATGCAGGAACAACCGAGATTTCAGAAGGTTGAAGGTTAAAAAAAAACAATATATATATATATATATATATATATATATATATATATATATATATATATATATATATATATATATATTTTATATATTTTTTTTTTGTTTTTTCTATACCGTGTTTTGTCAAAACATCTATAAAGTATATACGAGTATTTATTCCTCATTAACCTTCAACATTAACATTCAGATCATGGCTTCTTAGTTTCTCTAAGCTGTATGCATTACAGAGAATTTACTTATTAACGATTTTATATCTGTAATATTCACATTCAGAGCAAGACAATTTCTCTGCTCTCTGCTCTGAGTTCTATCTACCATTTTCCATTTAACTTTCGCAATGAATTCCGCCAGCTTCATCATTAATTTTAATTCATGAAATCAGCACCAAAGACTCGCCACAAACATCAATCTCTTTAAACATCATATACAGCTCGTGGCGCATACCTTACCTGCTCGCACCTGAAAATTTTGCCAAAAGAACGATGCACAGACAGCCCGAAATAAAAATCACATTTCTCACCCATTGAATTTCGTAATATATATTAGCAATTTTTGTCCACTTAAATCGATTAAATTTTTGTGTCTTGGTTTTCTTTTGCCTTTTGTATTTGTTTATTTTATTTTGTTTTTGTTTTTCTTCTTCATATATTGAATTCTTTTTAAAGTACACACATAAATGATGCATTTTACCTGCACACACACACGCATATACACCTGTGAGTGTGTGTGTGTGTGTGTATGAGTTTGGCTTGCCTTTGATCAACTATTTACTTTTTTTCTTGTATTTACTTAGCTTTTGCTGCGTTTGTTTGTGTGTGTTTTGGTGTGTGTGTGTGTTGTTGTGTGTGTGTAGCTGTGTGTGTGTGTGTGTTTCTGTGTGTGTGCTTAAGTAAATACCAACTACAATACTTTAATATCGGACAATGCCTATGCCAGTTTGATTATCTTTCAATCATATTCGAATTTATTTTCATATATTTTATTTTTATTTCTGTTTGTTTTTGTTTTTATATCCATATGTATTTCATTACAACATAATAATTTAGCAATAAATATTGTTGATTACGGTTCGCTGTGTATTTTATGTCATGGCTTTAGCATTTTTTGTTTTTCTTTTTGTTTTTTGAGTATTTACAAAGATCTAAGATAAAAAAAAATTGTCGCCGTTTTTTTTTTTGCTGTTTCTTTTGTTCTTGGTTTTATATATAGCATATATATATGGTATATATATATCTATTGTGAACTCGTATATATGCATTATAGTGTTTATTATTATTATTATATATAAAATTGTATTTTTTTTTGTTCTTTTTCTTCTATTATTAAATATTTTTGCGACACACACAAAGATTTAATATTTTATATATATATTTTTTAGTGATAAAATGTTTGCTTAAAAAAAAAATATATAAAAAAAAATAATATATATATATATATGGTGTGCGTGTGTGTGTAGGATATGTAAAGTTAGTATTGTGTGTTGTTGTTGTTGTTGTTGTTGTTGCATGCAACCTACAAAAAAAAGCATGCCACAAACATCTTCGTCTTCTTTTTTTTGCTCTGCAATATATATATATATATATATATATATATATATATATATATATATATATATATATATATGTGTGTGTGTGTGTGTGTTTGTGTGTATTTGTATAAGTACTTTATTCATGTTTCTTTATATATATATATATATATATATATATATATATATATATATATATAAAATTATATTTATATATAATATATAATAATAATATGTCGAAATACATTGAAATGCCAACAAAATTCAAATTTAATTTCGCTTGGCTTTTTTTGTTTGTTTTTAATTTATAATTTAAGTTTACGTTAAGTTAAAAAAAAAAATTTATATATATGCGTGTGTATATATATTTGTTAAGTAAATAAATAAACGGCTCGACGTATCAACTAATGACTAATTTGGTTATGTTTTGTGTCTCAGTTTTTTAAGTACGTTTTTTTTTGTTATTTTTTTTTTAATTTTCTTTGCTTTTCTTTTCGTTTTTTTTGTTTTGTTTTGTTTGTTTAGCTCTTTTGTGTGCTTTTTGTTGTTGATTTTTAAACGCGGAAACGGAAGTCAATTTGTCAGCTTTTAGGGCACAGAAATCTTAGATATGTGTGTGCGTGTAAGTGTGTGTGTTTGCCAAATGCTTGCTATAGGCGCGCGTGTGTGTGTGTGCGTGTGTGTGTGAATGGGCCTGGCGCACATCAATTTATATGCTAATGGCGCCAGGCAAGTTATTTAAAATACATATGCCACGCCCCCGCGACGCCCCGCGCCAACGGCCTGTTAAATGAAGTAAAAAAAGAGCGAAAAAAAAAAGAAAATAATCGCGCAGAAAAATCCAATTTATTTAAATATATATAAATGCGCGCAAATACACACACACACTTTGTCTCGCCTGTGTGTGTGTGTGTGTGCACACATACATATATAAATTAATATGGCTTCTCATGGCTGCAGCAGCGCACACCCACATTGGCTGGCCACGCCCCCACCGCCCGCCGCACTTCGCGCCATTCAGCGCACACGTCATGTTGACAAAATTCAGTTAACGCAAAAATCTCATTTAAATATGCATGAAGCCCAAGCCGCAGTCGCGTCCAAGCCGCAATTTAATTTCTCTCTCCCACTCCCATTCTCCCATCTCTCCCTCTCCCTCCCACGCTCGCTCGTTGTTGTATTTTGCTTTTAACTTGCTGCAGGACACTTCACATTCACATCTATGTGGGTGCGAGGGAGAGGGCGGGTGTGTGCTCGCGCTCATTGTTTGCCGCGCCATGTCGTTGGCTAATTATGCGGCCCGGGCGGCGCGCACACAAATCTCAGCTTAAGAGCCACGCCATGTTAACTGTACAGCTGTCCAGCTCACCGGCCACTTGTACAGCTGATCAGCATGTCCGGTTGGTCGCTCTTGGACTTATCATATATCATGGTCACGGCCAATGACAAAAGCCCACAGCGAAAGGAGAGCGAGAGAGCGGCAAGAGGGGGAAGGGGGAAACACAGGTCTCTTGTGCAGAACACGAAAATAAATTCATTAAAGCATTTATCAAGTTCGACACTTGCTGTCATATATCATGTTACATTTTGAGCTGTAACATGTTTAATCCGCGGCCCCACTCAAATGAAAGAGAATACGAAAAATACACAAAAAAAAAGAGCTAAAAAAAAGCCAACAACAACAAAAAAACCCACAATAAATGTAACTGTGTAAATGCAAGCGAGGCAGAGCGAGGGACAAAGCACGGCGGAGGGACAGGGACGGCGGCAGTGACAGGGCCAGGCAGAGGGCAGAGCGAGCGTGATAGATACAGGGGCAACATATCACTGTTCAGCCTACGAAGCTGCATTCTGACGTTTTTTTTTCGTTTTTAATTTGTGTAACGTGTTTCGTGTTGTTGTTTGTTTGGCTACAGTGAGCACTGTCTGGCGTGCACCGCAGTGCATAAGTTTTTACGTGATTGGAGATTGTCTGGTAAAAAAAAACAAAAGGCCTTAAAGAAAATGTTAACAAAAAAGAGAAGAAAAAAAAGCCTGAGCTGTACGCCCTTCGGCACGCCCCCTGCACAGGCTGAAGCGCTTATATGTATATTTTTTCCCCTCTTTTTCTCTAACTGATTTACATGCATAATTCAAATTGAAAATTGAATTCAGATAAATGCATTTTAAATTAATTTTACTGCTGTTTGTTTATTTTCATTATTATTATTATCATTATTATTATTATTGCGTTTTTTTCTTCACTTCAACAAATTGTTATGCAAAAGCGCGTGAAAATCAACTAACAAATGGGAATACGAATGGATCTGCATAATTAACAGCAAAACTGTTTGCATACATTTTAAAAATACAGATCGAACGGGTCGAGAGAGAAAAAAACACGAAAAATAATAACAATAAAACTGCCGTTAAATGCAAACCGAAAAACTGTCAGAGATAAAATCCCAAAAAAAAAAAAAACCAAGCCAAACGGCAAATATATCGAAAATATAAATCGAGGCAAACCGAAAAAATGGTGATGAATGCGATATGCAGAGTAGAGTCGCAAAAAAATGAAGACCTGCAACTGGCATTAGGGGTAGTCAGCGAAAACTAGCAGACAGCCGCAGAGAGCCGAAAATTCGCTTGCATAATTTTCGTGAATGCCCCTAACGCCGCGTGCAGTTCAATGCGAAGGCCTGTTTGCCTGCCCCGCCTGCCCTTCCGTTATTTACTTCGCTCTCTCTCCATTACTTTTGCGCCTCTTCTTCGCCTGCCCAGCCTATGGTTTGCCTGCCCTCTTGCCTCACTCCTTGCGCACGCGATATGCTACGCTTTTCGCACTTATTACAAATTTATAACTGTTATTTTATGGCCCTCATAAATGTGCTTGACACATACAAACACACTCACGCACGCGCACACGCCCTTCAGATTGTAATTAGCATTTGGCCTGTTTGTTCTTGTTGTTGTTCGTGTTTGCTTTTGCCTAGTGTTTAGCAGTGTTCGAGTGTCTGTAGACTAGAATGCCGCTGAGTAGCTTAACTAGAGGATTTCAGATAATATTTTTTTGTTGTATTTTTTTTTTGTTCGTTTTTCTTTTTTCGTTCAGATAGATATATTCTCGTTATGGGAAGACTCCGCTTTTTGTCTATAATAAGTATTACATGTGGATAGTGTATATGGTGTGGATGTGTGTGTGTAAGTGTGTGTGGGTGGGGGATTAATTAAAACATGATGCCGAAAAAGGTCAGAAACTTGAGTAAACTGTACAATTTATACAAAAACCGATACCTAGCCAAGTGTATGAAATTGAAATCCGCTCTGACATATTCCGTTTCCGGTTCGATTCAACTGCATTTGCGGGCGCGCCGCTGGAAGCGCTTCATGCGCAACGACCACTCGTCCTTCCACTCCAACACCACGGAGCTGGGTCCAATTGCCAGATAGCCCGGCGCTGCCTCCGAGTCACGTCCAAGTATTAGATACGATCTGCAAAAATAAAAGAGAGAAAAAAAAGAAAAGAAGAAAGTCAAGAAATAATAATAAATTGCCCATAAAGAATCATTAGCGGAGATTAGAGAGCTACTTACTTGTTCAACTTGATCTTGGGGCACTGACACTCGATACTCTTGCGCGGCACCAGCAGCATCATATTGCCGCGGCCCAGCAGCGAACTGGTTGTGCCCGACATGGGGTTGCGCTTGAAGATCGTCTGTATGTTAATCTCGTACTTGTAAATCTCGTTCTGCCGCTCGATGGAGAACTTCTCGGTGCTAATGTCCTGGGAGGCGCGATCATGTCCAATTACCTTGGCCAACAGAGCTGTAAGCGAGCAGAGTGTGAGCTACGCCTTTGGCAAATGTCGCGCACATTGCGTATACGTACCGTAGTCCTCCATGCAAAACTTGTTCAGGTTGAGCTTCTTTGGACTGGCCTTACACTTGCCGCAATCTATATGTGAGTGTGGGTGTGTGTGGAGAGAGTTGATTAAATAATTATTATTTATTATACATTGAATATTGTTATTGATAACTCTCCACTCATTCTTTAATTGCAACTCTCCACTCTGCAATCACAGTTCAACGCGTATAACGAATAAGAGATTCAGCTGGTCAAATATCTATGTACTAACAACTCTCCACTAGATTTTACTCATAACTCTAAATGAATAATTGGCCACATGTCTTCAATTGCTCGTTATTCGAAAATCCATATGACTCGATAGCTAAGTTTTACTTGCAACTCTCCACTCTACACTCATAACTCTCCATTAAAAAAAACAGTAACAAGAGACATGTGGCGAGCAACAAGTGATTTGGTTTGCCTTATGTCTATTTATCTAAAAACTCTCCACAGCATTTTACTCGCAACTCTCCACTCACTACTCTCCATACGGGTAGCATGTGAATTATGATGAGTAATAGAGACCTATGAACCAACTATGACCAACAGAGACGAATATGCCATATTTGTAAGAAAATAAAAACTCTCCAAAACATTTTACTCGCAACTCTCCATGAATGATTCCTGACAAGTCTACAATTTATCTTACCTATGCAGGAATTCAACTCTCCACTCTACATTTGCAATTCTCCACGCATAATTCGAAAAGTCTCCAATTGGTTGGTATTTGGAATTCTACTCTTAAATCAATCACACAATCATCCATGCAACTCCCCACAGCAAAGAGTCACAACTCTCCACATGTAAGTCGTCACAGGTCTCGCGTTATTCTAAATTCTTCAAAACTCCACTCTCCCCCATTGGCAAATTCTAATCTACCTTTTACACTACCAAAAGCTCATAACTCTCCAAATGAAACTACCATAAGCTCATAACTCTCCAAATGAAACTACAATAGTATGAGTGTTAAATCTTTCCACAATTAGTTAGCTAGTCGCTGTTGCTGACGCATTACAAGTCTCGCTCTACTCGATACGAAAGACCCTAAAACTTAAACGATCCTCCACAAGTCTCCACTCGCTACTTACAATTCCCAACTAGTTCTACTTTTTCACTTACACTTTTTCATTTCCTCCGCCTGAGAGCCTCCGCCGTCTTTGTAGTCGCCTGTTCCACTGCCGCCGCCAGCGCTTTCAGCCTGAATCATATTCGCATTGGTGGGCACCTCTGTTAATACGGAGCAAAAGCATTAATAACAAGGCCAGATAGGGGGAGAAAGAGATGGGGAAGAGAAGGGGGGAGAGTGCGAACTAAACACTTACTTATGCAAGGCGCCACATGAGAGCGCGTCTGCTGATAGCCGCGTGCACAGCGGTTGCAAGTGAGGCCGGTGACGCCCTCCTTGCAGGGACACTGACCACTCAGATGATTGCACGTCTTGCCGGTGGAGCCCACGGGATGGCAGTCACAACCTGAGCAAGAGAGAGAGAGAGAGAGAGAGGGGAAGAGGGAGATAGTTGTAGTGTCATCATTAGAGAGACATCTGCCCAGCGTGACAGTTAACTAGGCCGCTGATTGATGGCCGAGCAGCTGCTACTTACGTTTGCACACTTTGCGATGATTGGGTGGCTTGGTGGCATCCCGATAGTAGCCCTCGCGACAATAGTGACAATACCTTCCGGTCGTATCATGCTGACAATTATAGCAAACTCCGCCAGACACGCGGCCCGACAGCTTGTACAGCTCCAAGTTGAAGCGACAGCGACGTGCGTGTCCATTGCACTGGCACACTGAAAGCAGAGGAGAGAAAGAGGGTTAGTTTAGGTTTAGAAGAGAATGACTTTAGGGTATTACATAATTATATATTATACTATCATAAAAGTTATCAAATATGTAAGAGTGATCTAGTCGAGACTACTCGACTCTTAAATATCCTGAACACCAGGCTGAGCTACTGTGTTCCAATGTGTGAGGTTTCAATGAGATCAGTTTACTTTTGGATAGTCCTTAAACTAAATTTATTGATTCTAGATTTTGATATATGCGCGATATGCTATACAAATCGAAGTTCGATAACCATTATTTGGAGATAAAAAATTAACGTTTCTTTAGTCACTTGTAAGTAAGGACAGGTGGACAAGCGATTTGACTGATGGTCGGACGAAAGGACGTACGGGTGGGCAGGAAAATGGAAAGATGGAAGAATAGATGGGTGAACGAATAAACGGACGGATGGACGAACGGACGGAGACAAAAACGGGTTGATACACAAACGATCGGATGGATAAAAGATCGGATGGATAGACAATCGGATGGATCGATGATCGAACGGATGGACGGAAGGACGGACGGAAGAACGGACGGACGGAAGGACGGAAGCACAGACGGAAAGATCTGTGGATGGATGGACGGACGGATAGATGAATAGAACGACGGATGGACGGATGAATGGATAGACAGACAGACGGATAGATGGATAGGACGACGGATGGGCGAACGGATTGCTGCATGGACGAATAGACAGAAGGAGAAACAGAAGACGGAAGGGGAACGGACAGAGACACAAACAAACCTTTATGCAAAAATTTCTAAATCTTATAAAATAAAGAAAGAATGAGATTAAATCTAAGTAAACTTAGCCTCATTCTAAACATAGTAAAACTATTACATAAAGAGTTAACAATTCCAAATTAAATATAATAATTGCACATTTAAGCTATCTTATATCCCACAACTTGCTCAAACTTTCAGTCAACCTCACACAACATTCCAAAGTTGAGTAGAGTCTGTAGCTTAATCAATTTCCTTCATCAAGGTCTTGGCATAACTTAAAGTTAACTGTTTTTCTATTCGAAATGCTTATGAATGCATATTCATTTATTCATCTTAAAGATTGTATCGCTCGCTTAAGCTCTTTATGTCTGAGTCCGTGCTATCCCCCGCCCCAGCCCCAGCCCCGGCCCCAGCCCCAGTCCCAACTCAAACCTAATCATTTAATGGCAGTCGCTTCTCGCCTCGCACATTTCATAAATAATTAATAATCAAAGATATTTTTTACGTGCTTTACTTATGCCTGGCAGGTTGAGCGCTACCGAGTCAGCCACTCCCCCTCCCTCCCTGCCCCCTCTGCCCTACCCGTGTCCTGGGTATGATTGATTGTTGGCTGGCTCTGTGCGGTTGATTGATGAAACTGCAGGCAAACTACAATGCGAAGGGCGGGCGGGGGGGCCACCTGTACCTTGGGGCTGCTGCGACGCTTATCGATTTTATTGCCGAGCAGCTGACCGAGGTCCGGTCCGCGTGTGCCGGGCTAAACCTTAAGCGTCAGTCAGCGTAATGCCGGTTTAATTAGTTGGCCAATATCATAAAATAATTTTAGCCAACTAATTGGCAGCACTTGACTGCAATTTATGTGGCACAGCGTGCTCCGCAGCTACCGCTGCTGCCCCTCGGTGGCCAGGCATTAAGCGTGATTTATACCGACTCAGCTCATATATAGACAGACGACAGAGGACGGACGAGCCGAGGAGAAGAGCTTTATCTATATGGTTTGGTTACGTACGACGAGTCTGTTGCCCACGCAGCGCGACTTCGACTTGCACACGCATGAGCGCCTGCTTTGTGCGCCAGTCGAGCAGCAGGCTGGAGGCAGAGGTGGAGCAGCGGCAGAACAACAGCACAAAATATGTCCCAGCTCCAGCTCCATCGCCGTCGTCGTCTCCAGCTTGGTCTGTGGCTGGTGCGACTATTGTGATGGCTGTTGCCTCATATTTTTCATATCTTATGTCTGCATCATCGACGAAGCTGACAACAATGGAGACGCAGTCCGGCAGTAACGTGGGGCGGGGGTGGGGGCGTTGGGGCCGTTCTCTTATTTGGCAAATAACAACAATGGACAATGCGGCTGGCAGCGCCTCAGCGTTTGCCTTATCCTTGCAACCGAGGCGCATAACATATATCCGAGATCTACCTCAAGCCCTGCCCTGCCCGACCCAGTCACTGCCTTTCTTGTGTGGCAGTCATTCGTCAATGATGCTGCCCCCCCTCCCTTATCTTCCCACAAATTAAAATGAATTTTTATTTCGACTTGACACTCCGCACTCTGTTATATCAGCCGTCCGAGGAGGCCGGCAAACGAGTTAACCATCCAAGCGACCGCCAAACGAAGCGCTGCGCGATATCACTCAGTTATATCATTTCGAAAGAAAATGTGAAAGTTGGAGAAATTATAGCAAAGTGTAAAAAAGCCAACAAGAATTCCACTTCACAGAGAATATGATTTAACAGTTATTTATGTGACTAATTTGAAGTCTTTTTAGTATTATTTAAATTCTGCAAAGTAGAACATATTTTAGCAGAGTTTCCAAATATTTTTTTTAAATATTTAATGCATATTTGTATTTTGATTTTTTTTGTAATATTACCATAATATTGTAATATTGCCATATTACAGATCGCGCTAATTTCTATTATTATATTTTTTTATACCGAATATATATACATTTTGTTGTACAAATGTATTTATATTTTTCCATTGCATTTTCTAAATTGCTTCTATTATTTCTAGGAAAAGTTTTTCTGTTATTAAACAATATTATAATTTATTGAACTAAAAAAATGCAAAGAAATTTTTATTATAAAATAGAGTTTCTACTCTCAAGAACATATATCATATATATATATGTAAAAATAGTTTTAAATACTTTTATTTAATTTTTACTGTATCAAAAAAAAATATATCATTTTGTTTTTATTTTTTATTTTACTGTATATTTATTTTTTCTATATTTTAGATTTGTTTTTTTTTCTTATTTTTTTTATATTTTACTTTTCATTTTAATATTAAATTTTATATTTATTTATTATTTTAATTTTGTTATATAAGTTATATATAAATGAATTTCTTTCCTACAATACAGTTGCAATTTAAATAGAATTTGAAAATAAACCAAATCAATTAAAAGTTAGAAAGTGTTTTTTAGGTGAATATATAAAAAATAGAGTTTTCCTCTTTTTATTTCGTTGCACGTCGAGGCATCGATGCGACTGTGCGATATGGACTTAGTGGTCGTAAGACGTCTGAGATGAGTGTGTGTGTTTGTGTGTGAAGCATATTGGGGGCACAGTTATTGCCATTGAGACACGCATTGTAAATGAGTTGATTTTGCGAGCGGCAATAAGCCAAGTTGAGCTGCTGCCACATAAATAGCAAAGCAGTCGGACGGGGGCTGGGGCTGGGGTAGGGGCTGGGGGTATGGGCTGATGAGCTAAGCAGCTGAATGTTTTAGTTGTGCACACACACACACGAATTCCAATGAAAAGACAATTGGAATTAAAAAAAGGCCAAATAAATGGAAATTATGTGACGCTCTCGATGATTAGCTAAAGTAGCGCATAAATTGTTTTTCTGGGTTGGGCTGGGATTAAGCGAAGCATGTCGAGCACTGCGGACTACATTAAAACATACTCGCTGCGGCTTTTAATATGGCACACACAGAGAGATCTCTCTCTCTGTATATATATATAAAAATCGAGGCACTCAATCAGCCTAATTGGAAACAATAAAACGCATTTTAACGCGAAATTTTCTTTACAGCTCATTTGAGTTTCAACGCGCCGACTCGCGGCCAAAGTTTTGGAGCCACACCAGGGCACACACTGCCCCATTACTCATCCACACATTCAGCCAAGCACCACTCATCGATGCATTCAATTGTGTGTGTCTGCCATGGCAGCCCAAAGAAAGAGCCAAGAAATAAGAAAAGTTATTGCCGCAGATGGGGCGAGGGTTGGGGCGGGTTCCTGGGGCTGAGCGAAAAGTTCGACAGATCATTGGCGAAAGATTTTACATTCGGCATTGTGGCATTTCCCCACTAGCCAGACAGCGGCTCCGCCCATAGCCGAAACTCACATTTCGCATCTGGCAGGCAATTTTTTGATATACGACTTTCGTGGCGAAAACAAACAAATTTGCAGGCGGTCGAGAAAGAAAAGTTCATAATTTTGCTGGCTTTTTAATTAAATGCCAAAGCAGCGAGCGAGTGCAAAACACATGCAAAAGGAAAAGTGCGAATGGAAAAGCGCACAGGAGAGGGGGGGAGGGGGGGGGGGGGAAGAGGCGGAGGAAAACATGTGAAAATCATTTGGCACCATGCGAATGAGTGCGAGTGCGAGTGCGCGTTGCCGTAGACCAAGAAGAGACCGTGGGACTGCATCGACAGCTAGCGCAAGATAAGCGCGCAGGGGGGCCGCAGGGGGACGCAACAGGGCCAGCAGGGGGAGGGGGATGGGGAGGAGGAGGAACAGGAACCGGGACCTGACTCTTGCGAGTTATGCGACCGTTTGCACAACAACAAATTATGGGCCAAAACAGGCCGCGGCCCAAAGAGGCTGGCCATCATCGCTCTACCTCCCTACCGCCCCTCCCTCTCTCCCACCCCTCTCTCTCACTCTATAAACTGGCTACAAAATGTCTACATTTTTATTTCATTTTCACATTTTCGTTAGTTTTTACAAGAAGGCGGCACAGACTCTCCAAATGCCGTAACTGCAGCGCAAGGGGAATATATACTCCACACACACATATATATATATATAGAGTCTGTGCCGCTGCGATCGTGGAGCAAACAGGCGCCAAGGCCTTAAATAGCTGAGCAGCAATTCAATTTATGCACAATCAGGCCAAAACAGATGTCAAAACAAAGATTTCCTTAACCAAATTGAAAGGGAAGAACCGTTTAAGAACTCGACTCGACAGCTGCGAGATGGCTCTATGTATGTATATATTTATAAATATATATAGATATATACAGACATAGAAACGAATGAGCTTTAGAGTCTGATGTCGATAAAGAGAGTGTGTATCTGAGCAGACATATCTGTGGGCTTCAATAACTAGTGTGGGCTGGTCGAAAGTGCCCCATACTCGCAACCTGATCCATTGATTCCCCAAGTCTTTTTCTTCTTACTACACACCTTATCATTATCTTGATACCCATTCGATAAATGAAAACTACTTAACTAATTGACAGTGCCAAGATTCAAGCTTGTCAAGAATATACTTATATATATGTATATATGTGTATGGAGTATATGTATATAATAATATATTTGTGTATCCTCCTATATATTAAGTAATCATTAATCATAACTCATTGGTCATAATTTGTTATTAATTATTCATTAGCCATAATTTATCTCTCCTTATTAATTGTTCATTTCATTATATATAGATATATATTTCATTATACATATTATATTATTATAAATAAATAATGAGCAATGAATAATGAATAATAAATGACGAGCAATGAATAGTGTATAATGAATAATAAATGACGAGCAACGAATAGTGTTTGCTCGTCATTTATTATTCATTATTCATTGTTCATTATATATTATTTATTTTTCAGTACTAATTATTCATTATTCATTGTTCATTGTTCATTAAAATTATTAATTTAGCTTGCCAATAGTCATTAGCTCTAATTCATCCTACGAATTACAATATATTATATCATTTATTTATAACGAATAATAAATAATGATTGAAGAATGATACAATTCATAATAATAATAAATAATTAATAGAGAATAATAATTGAAATATAATTGAAATTCGACATTCTTAAATCATTATTCATTATTAATTATTCGTTATAGTAAAGTAATATAATATATTGTAAACCATTTTCAATCAATCTTCATGCATTAATCGAAGGATCTAATTTCGTTATTAGTTATTCAGTATTAGTCATTCATCATTCACAATTCATTATTATATATTGTTTATCATATTGAAAATTTCAATTTTCAATTGAAGAGTTTTCTTTCAAGAAGACAAGCTTTCCAGCTAACTACAGGGTATCCTGAAGTCGTGCATTTCTATTGCCCTTTGTACACACACATATATATATACTATAATAGCTAAGCGAGGGCGTTTTATCGAATGGGCGCGCCAGCAACGTAATTTTCACTCTTTTCATTTTACACTCACGCCATAATTTGCAGCAACACCTACGCACGCACACACACCACACACACGCACACTCCAGGCACACGCACACACATTAAATTTGCCTCTCCCTTTCGGCCTTTGGCAAAGCAGCTCCAAGTTCGATTTTCGCTATCGCCAAACGGCAAATTCGCTTTGGCTGGCATAAAATGCTCGGCCTGCCGCGCATCCTGGCATTCACTCGCATCCCATCCCATCCCATTTCCATTCCCATTCCAGCTACAGATTTGTGCTTAGACATTTTTGCCAGCTCGTCCAGCGCCCTTCGCTGCTGCGGCTGCTGCTGTCATCGGCTTTGCCGTTGGCCCTTCGGAGCCAAGACGCTGCGCTGTCTCGCTGTCTTTTATTATTATTATTTTTATGTACTCGCATTTTTATTTGCGTGGTTTGTGTATTTTACAATTTGATGTGATTTGAATTTTCAATGATGCCCCAAGTTGGCCCCGCCGAGCGCGGGCCGATTGAGAGATTGCGAGAAGCCAAATCAAGAGAATTTCGTAAACCAAAATGGGCAAAAAATGGAAAAGAATCAACTGATGCGTAAAGCGCGTCGTCATTCCGGACCCAAAAAAAAAAGAAAATGAAAAAGAGAAAAAAAAAATAGTAGATGACGATGACAACGTTGTTGCCAGGGGCGTGGCACACACACACACACAGAGACCCAACGCATCGATATGTCTGTTGGCCAATGATTTCGAATGTGTTGCCACGCATAATTTTATTTATTTTTCAATTTGGCTGTCACAGAGACTCCACAGCCCCCCTCCCCCTCCTCCACCCCAGCTGCCTCTGTGTCCTTAAGCACTTAGCTTGCTTATGAGCTGAGGCTGTTATGATAGCACATTGCCCCCGCCACAGCCCCATCTACACACACACACACTCGCATCAGCATGTGCTGACAATTTGCTGTCGAAGTCGTCGTGCAGCCTCAGCCCCACCGGCCCCACCGTCGCACTGCGTGCCTCTGCCTGCATTTTTGCGCTGGCCGCTTCAATTTTTGGCTTGCCAAAATATTTCTCGCTCGACTGGCATCCAAATTTCCTTCCCTTTTTTTTATATTTAGCTTCGAGTGCAACTCTCGCTATGGCGAAACACTACAGTAAGCACTCTAAATTGTATTGTATTCTTATTAAGCTTTATACTCTGATTCCGATTCCAATTTCATTTCATTTCAAAATATATTTGTTTTATATTATTTTCGAGTTCAATTGCATTTTGGCAGATACTTAAGTTTTACATTCTTATTTGATATAATTTTTATTATTTATTTATAAATTTAGTAATTTGTATTTTTTTCATTTTTTTTTTCAATTTAATATTTTTATTATTTATTTATTTCATTAATCCGTGCTCTATTCTATTAGTTTCAGTAATTCCACAATTCTTTTTTCATTTTTATTTTTATATATTTAATTTTTTTTTTATGTATTTAATTTTTTTCCATTTAAAAACTTTTCTTTTCAATTTTACATTTGTGCTCCATTCGACTCCATTTTTTTATTTGTATTATTTATTTATTTGCCTATTAATTGAGTTCCATTCTATTAGTTCCAGTAATTTTATTTTTATATATTTAATGTATTTCCATTCCATTTAGAAACCTTTTTTATTGTATTTCATATAATTAAATTTTATATTATCATTTCAATTTTTTTACTTTCTTTTTTTTTATTGTATTTCATATAATTTAATTTCATGTTCTGATTTCATTTATTTTTATTTTTTATTTATTTTATTTCCATTAGTTATATATTTATATTTTATGCCATGAGCTCTAATTTTTTTATTTATTTCCTTTCTATGTATAATTTTTTTTTAGTTTTACATCTTTGTTCCAATCCATTCTATGAAATTTCCTATAATATATTTAAATATTTTATTTATATTTTTTTTATTTCCGTCTTAAATATATTTTTTCAATAATATATTAATATTTTTGTTATATTCCAATTGTTTGAGTAGATTCATTTCATTTTATTTTATTGGCTTTTTTCTCTTTCTCTTTCTCTTTCACTTACATTCATTTTTTTTTAATTTTATATTCGCATTCCATTCATGTAATTTACTATTTCATCATGTTTCATTTTAACTCAGATATTTACCTTCCAAATATCTTATTTGCATAGTTTTTTATTGATGTTCCATTCCATTTCATATTAATTTCTCAATTTCACTAACTCCATTCCCTATTCCATTTCATTCCAATTGTAATTTTAATTTCAAATTTCTCTTTTCATTTTTCGTACTCAACTTTTCTTTCACTTCAATCATTTATCAGCGCATATTGGTCTATTCTTCATAGCCAGGCCGCACTGTATATCACTTTTGACAACTTTGATTTGGCAACATTAATTTCATTCAATGAACTTTTACCCAATTCGAGATTCTCGCCTCATGTCATGATATGCGCGCTCGAGTGGGCGTATTTGGAGAAGTTGTTTGTTTGCAGTTCATATATAATTTGCCAGTTGTTGTTGTTGTTGTTGCTCGTGTTGCTGTTGTTGCTGTTGGCAATCGCAATTGACACCCCCACAAAATGTGTTGACGACTTTTGACGCCAACACGCGAATTTGGCAAGCAAATTATCCGAAATGCATCGAGCCAAATTGCTGGCAAATCGATGCCAAATCGGAACTAAACCAAGTTGGAGTTGTTGTTCGAGTTGTTGTTGCGAGTTGTTGTTGTTGTTCGAGTTGCGTCGCAGGCAGCTGCATAGATAGCTCCATGTATATTTGGGCGTTGATAATTGAATTGAAAAGTTTTTCGCCGCAATTGATGGGGCAGCGACAAAAAAGCTGCAGTCATACAGCTAAGGCGGCATAATTTGTGGATTGTGCAACAGACAGACGCACGCACAGACACACAGACACAGACAGAGCAAATGAAACTGGTAAATGGAAACTGGAAATTGGAAAAGCGCAAGCAAATTAATGGCCAAAAGAAGAGAAGGCAGCAAAACCAAAAAAAAAAAAAAAAAAACTGAGTCTGTTTAAGCCAGAACGCTAACCAAACCATAATAATAAAAGAGATAAATCAGCCTTAAGTTCTCGAGTTGCTCAAGTATCGCATGCACTGCGCACAGTGGCCGCCGACAGTATGCGAACCAGGCGAGTATAGCCTCAGCTCAGGCGGCCCCGTTTGTGCGCAGTGTAAGGGCATTTAAGGCGTCGTGTCGTTTAGTTTGAACATGCCTCGTTTTATTATAGCCTCATACATTAGCATTGCCTCTTGTGGCAATGTCACTTTGCCTGCAACTGCAACGGCAACGGCGACGGCAACGGCGACGGCGACGTCGACTTACAGCGCATTTTCATAAGACATAAATTCTGCGATTTAGCTAAATGCGCTCTACGGACTTTGCCTGGATAGTTTGTGGCATGCCACACAGCGGGGGCAACAAGAAGAGAAAAAGACAGAGAGAGAGCGAGAGAGAGAGGGAGAGAGAGAAAAAACTGCATTGGCATTAAATTACACGCGCACATGAAGCGAGCCCCAGACAAGGCGACGCGACAAGAGCTCATATTGCCTGATATGGAGAGAAGGGGGAGGAGGGGGGGGGTAGTGGGGCGAGGGGGAGCAGCTCCACGCCGCTTTACAGCCTGGTTATGCGCTTTTAATGGAACATTTTGTACGCAAATTGCATTAATTTTACGTCTAACTTTGCCCAAAAAGAAAAGAGAAGAAGAAGGGGCAGAGGAAGGAGGAGAGGAGTGGGGGCTGCCAGTGGGGAGCGGGGGGATCTTGGCAATGTCTATGCCAAACGGCCAAACGGCGTTGTCAATGTGCCACTGATGATTGAACGATTTATGAGGCGCAGCAAGAGCAGCTTGACTAAGAGGCGGGGCGGGGCAGCTGGGCGGGGCAGGGCATGGGGCTAACCTCAACCTGTTTTCGGTCAAGCCAAAAGCAATGCAATGCAATTAAAAGCAGATGCAGCCAAGTCCCAGAGCTGGCCCAGCAATTGCCATTTGGCTAGCGCCAAAAAGTGGGACCAAGGCACCCAAAAGACCCCCCCCCACACCACTACCCTCTCCACGTTTCTCACCCGACTCCTTATAGTTTTCAATTTGTGGCGAAATCTCGTTAAGAAATCACATTTGAATCCACGAGTCGAACATCTTCAAAGAGTTGTCGACTCTGGAGTCGCGCCGCCGCCTAATCTGCCTAATCACACTTAAGTTAACCGTTAATGGCAACAAGATTATTTTAGTTTTCTTCTTAGCTGAGCTTAATGGAAATCAGCATCAACTTCAGCTGCAGCAGCTGCAGACAAGTCGAAGAACTTTTTCACTGAAAGTGTTTTCGTTGAGTAAAGAAATGAAGTTGCTCAGGGATATTTTGGCGGATATTATTGTATATATAGATATTTATATAATATGTATCATATAATATGTCTTACCTATATGCATCTAGTAAACTTACTTTATATTATATTATAGGTAAAACATATTATGATGAAACAGATCTAGAAGTCTAAGCAGTTAGGGTTGGTAGAAAGGTGCCAAAGGACGAGCATTCTGTCTTCTCTTTTGAGAAAAAGACTGTGGGACACAGGGCGGAATATGGGGGGAGAGAGAGAGATAGAGAAAAATTGAGCATAAATTCATATATTCATAGGCAATATCCCATTCTCCTTTCACATGCTCAGTTCATGTGGAATAGCTTCTATATCATTTGAGCTGTCATCCAACACCTTTTCCCTTTTGGACTCTTACTCTTCTTATTACAAAATAAAATTTCAGCTCTAAATATTTTCTAGAAATATTTTTTGAAGCATTTTTGGAATAACGTTTATAAGAAAAGGTTGCTAAAATGTGTATGTGATTAGTTTAGCGCGCTCTAGTTTAATTGTGATTCTTGCTCAATTTGTCAACTAACAAATACCACATTTTTTAGGTAGAGCACGAAATACAATTTGTTTAAGGAAATAAATAATGAAGGAAGATAGGTAGTTTTATCTTTAAGGGATAAATCAAAGAGTGAAGATTTTTAGATTTTTCAAAGATTTATTTTTAAAATATTTCATCTTTATTTTATTTCGTTTATTTCTTTCTATAATTTTATTTCTTCTTTAGTGCCATATAAAAAAGAAATAATTTAATAGAAAGAAATAAAATAAAAAATAAGAAAAGAAATATTTTTAATATACATCTTCAGCTTCATAGCTTACATATAGAAAGAAATAAATAAAATAAAAAAATAAATAAAATACAAAATAAAATGATGCTACAGGTCATCAAAAGTTTTGCTTTTTGTGCTTGTATCTAAATATTTAGACAATTAAGATCAGAATATTTAACCTAAAGTGACTCAAGGCTAAATAAAGATTTTACATGAATTTTAAAGAGATTTTAAAGTAGTTGTAAGGAAAGTGTAAATACTTTAAATATATTTTATTTATTTATTTTTCCTAACAACTACATTAAAATCTATTTTAAATTCATATAAAATCTTTAAAAAGAGATGTTTTTTTTTTTCAATAAATAAATAAAATAAATGAAAAATATTAAATGTTCTATTAACTATCTGAGAAGGTGCTCCGATTATCTTGTTTTTAAACTTCAATTGAATAATGGACAAAAATGCCTTTAACATTACCTTGTTCACATAACTAAGGTTAATTCTTTTTAACTAAATTTTGTTGATTGATGTTAGCAAAGTTTCTACAGGAATTTTCCCATCATCGACTAATTTATATAAACAAATTTGTCAATTGTTCAAACTTTGCATTAAAATGAAAACTTTGCAAGTTTCCTGCATGAATATTCGTGAAGTTATGAAGAGACTGAGAGAGTGACAGAGACATAGAGAGAGCGAGACAAAGAGATCAAAGCTGGCATTAAATTGAATAATAAATGAAATTGAATGAATTTCAACTAAATGTGACTCAACTTTCTTCTACTTAAGAACAAAGCCATGTTAAATGAGTGCATTAAATGAGCTTAGCATTTCGAACAATATTCGAAACATAAACAAAAGCAAATCAATTGAAGCGCAGGGCAAAAACATGAATTTCTCCAGACTCCTCGACTAAAGTAACTGTAAAAAGTTGTATTTCAAGCTGGATATAGACAAAAGTAATGCCCACACACCCAAACACACCCAGACACACACACAGGCAGTAAATAACGAAGAGATTTGTATATTTTGTCGAACGATTTTGCGTGTTGCGAAAAATGCAAAGCCAAATGCTTGCGAATGCAAAACTAAAAGCTCTTGCTCCCAACATGCATGTGTGTGTGTGTGTGTGTGTGTGTGTGTGTGTTAAGCGGCAAACAAAAGCTGTTGGAAAACATAGAAAATCCCTTTGGGAAACAAAGAGACAGAGACAGAGAGAGACAAAGAAAGAGAGAGGGGGAGAGACTTTTAGCACTTGCCATTTGCTGCACAGCTGACAAAGGCAGCATGCAGCATGCAGCATGCAACATGGGGCACACACACACACACGCACGACTGCACTTATCTCGCCATGTGGAGGTGTTCGAGCAGCGGCATCCTTTGGCTGGATTTGGATTTGTCGAGCAGCAGCAGCAGCAGCTGCTTTCAATTGTCACGCCTGCAGTTGTTAACCCAGAAACATAAATATTGCAATTTATGGCAGGGGCGCGCGCAAGGGGGGGAGGCCTTAATGCATAATGTCATGCATAAGCCATAAGCTGCCGCAGCTGAAATGTCGCGCCAGTTCGAGCTGAGCCAAAGCCGAGCTGAGCCGCTTGCCGCTGGCTAACCAATTAGAATGTTGCGCATACGCCACGTGGAACACACACGCACAACACACTCACACACACGCACACACATGAAATGTATTTAACTTAATTTAGTTGGGAGTTACTTAAAAAAGCTTTTAAAAGTAACAAGAAAACAGCAAACAAACAGCAAAGCAAAGCAGAGAGCGAGAAAAAGGAAAAAAGGAAAACAGGAAAAAGGAAAAGCAACAAGAAAAGGCAAAAACTTTCGCAGTGGCCAGAAAGGGGCGTGGGGCGTGGCTGCTTAATATGCACATATGTAGATTATATGATTAAAAGTATAACAAATACAAGCTCAATCTCAGCTCCGTTGTTTCGCAAAAGTTTTTCTCCATTTTTTTTCGAGTTGTTTGCAAATGTTTTTTTTTTTACATTTTCATTTGTTTGATTTGCCGCTTTTTGGGCTAATGGAACTGAAGAGCAAAGTTGGCGCAACAAACGGGAATACAACAAATATTATAGAGCAACAGCGGCGGCTGAGGCAGCGGCAGCTAGACCAGCTCCACATGTGATTAGGCAGCCAACTAATGAGGGCTGGGCGACGGCTAGGCCGCAAAAGGATCAAACGAACTGTGAAAGGGATGAATGGTGAGCAGAAGGAGCAGCAGCAGCAGCAGCTGAGGCAGAGGCAGAGGCTGAGGTGGGGGGAGTAGGAGTGGCTGCGGCTGCGGCAGAGGCAGTGGAAGGAGCAGCAGCAGCAGTCGATGCTTGGCTACAACTATCTGCTAATGAAAAACAAGACATGTAAACACACTCAACACACACACACACACACAGGCAAACCACTCGAAAGAGCTCAGCCAGCCCGAGAGCCGCCCCTGGCACATCGCACTCAAAGGGTTTCAAAGTTATTTGTTTGCCCAACGGAAATACATCAAAATAAATGCGAGCCAAAAAAAAAAAAACGAAGTCAAATGCAAATATGTGTGCGTGTGTGTGTGTGCGTGTGTGCGAGCACCAATGGCCATTCACAAATATATGGGCAATGGGCCTAAGCAAATATTTGGCACACTTTTGCGCGCCAGCGGCACAAAATGCCACGCCCCCAGCCACCAGCCCCAATCCACCAGGTGCTGCTGCTGCTGCTAATATGCTGAAGACTGGGAAAAGGTAGCCAAATTTACCTGATGTCAAAAGTAATTAAACGAAAAATGCCAGCGACAACGGCGGCAGCTGTAAAAGTAACAACAACAGCAACAGCAAATATAACAAAAACAACAACAAAAGTAACGGCAATGGCAGCAACAACAAATTTGTCACGAGCTCGCGCTGAATAACGGCACAGCATAAGAAGAGCAGCAACAACAACAACAACAGAAAAAGGAACCAGAAAAAAAGCAACAAAAAAAAGGCAAGCAAAACAAAGCAACAACAAATGAAGAAGAAGCAGAGGCAGAGGCAGCGGCAGAAGCAGAGGCAGCGGCAGCGGCAGCGGCAGAGGCAGCGGCAGAGGCAGAGGCAAATGGCTGAATGAAAAAGTCGAATAGGAAAACAAAATGGCGTCGGCGTCGGCGTTGGCAAATTTAATAATAAGTAGTGCAAAGTGATGCCAACTTTGGCCAAGTGCAGCGAGTGCCACAAGAAAAGTGCACAAGGCAGCAGCAGCAACAACAACAACAACAACAAAAGCAAAGAGCATTACGTTGTACATGAAAATACCCTATATATTATGCATATAGCAATGCCAGCGAGAGAGTTGTAAGTAGCTTGACAGTCACTGGTGGAGTCAAGGGGGGAAGGGAGGAAGTGGAAGGGAATGTAAGAAATGTCAATTGATGTCAGTGCAACGTGGTTATACAATATTTCTCTTAGTGCTCTAATACCTCATAAGTTGCTTATGTGAACTGAAACAGTCTGGCAACACTAAAAAGCTTCCTGTTTGTGTCTTATGCATATATTTAGTAAGGAAAGTGATCGAACTATGGCAATTGGAATTTCTTGTATAATTTCGCAATTTTGATACGTTTGCTTCTGTCATATTATGACATTTATATAGATATAAAAATGTATCTATATTATGCCGTATATAGATATATAAAAGTATCTATATAAGGCATAATACTTATAGTCTATATATATTTTATTAAGCACAATAAAACAATCAACTTGTTTTACTTGATAAGTAAAATCTTCTATATTTTTAACCAAGAAATGCTGATAGAGAGAGAAAGAGAGAGAGAGAGAGACAGAGAGAGAGAGAGAGACAGAGAGAGAGAGGGAGAGACAGAGAGAGAGAAAGGCAGAGAGAGAAAGAGAGAAAGGCAGAGAGAGAAAGAGAGAGAGAGAGAGCAAGAGAGAGAGGACAGAGAGAGAGAGAGAAGAGAAGGCGGAAAGAGAGAGATAGATACGATAGATAAAGAAAGATAGATGGAAAGAGAATACAAGATAGATAGAGCGAGAGAGTTAGATAGTTATAAATAGAGAGAGATAGATAGTGATAGGAAAAACATAGATGAAACAAATATAGATGAACAGATTGATATATAGATAAATTAATATAGAAACAACCATAAAAAGATTGGTCGATAGATGGAAAGATAGTTGGGAAAATGGAATGACTGCTATTTATCATGTAATAATACTACTTTTATATAAGTATATATAAGAATTTCATATAATATATATCCAGATGCTATATGTAAGGCTAGTCAACTGAACAGGTTTGATCTTTTGACAAGCTTAAATGATGATATTTCATTACCAAAAACTGCGATTTCAATGAAATTAATATTCTTATATGCACAAATTAATCAGTTATGATGATGAAGAGTTTCTGATTTTGGTATTTAAATTTTGTCTGATTTTTAATTAACTTATTCAAGACCTATTGAAACATGCACATTTTATGGGCTCATCTGTATATTTGGGTTTCTCTGGAGCTTTATCTATGCACTGCTCGAAGTCAAACAAGTTTCAAGACATATCTCTCTCTCTCTCTCTCTCTCTCTCTCCCTCTCTCTCTCAATCACTCTCCCTCTCTTTCTCACACGCATATTCATATTCAATACTATCAATCAGCTGGCATAGCCACACACACTCACACACACCTTTGCCTTTAGTAATTACCTTGAGTCAGTTTTTTTTTGTCTCTCTTTGGTGTCGTGTCGAAAGTCGAGTCGTGTCGACTCAAGTCGAGTCATTTAATTACCCTGGGCAGGGCGGCTGGCTACAGTGGGCACCGACAGAGGCGAACGGAAAAGGGCCAAAGGTGGGCAGAAGTCGAAAGTTTGCCTTTGGCAAGCGCTGCAAAGGCTGCACAAACTGTAATGAGAAAAATTTTACGAACCGGCAAGAAAAGTTCAAAACGAGGGCGACGCAAGACCAGAAAACAATAAACAACAAAGGCAGAGAGAGAGAGAGAGAGAGAGAGAGAGAGAGAGGGAGAGTGGGAGAGAGAGGGAGAGTGAAAACTTTTCAATAGTTGTGTGACAGTGGGCGTGGCACAGTCTGCAAAGACAACAGGCAACAATTTTGCGCTTTGCTTTTCCGTTTCCTTGCGAGCGAACGACGTCTCAAGAAAATGTGTCGCCGGCTCCAACCGCCACTTCCTGCCTGCCCCAACCCCGCCCCCAGCCCCGTCGCTGCCGCTGACAGCCGCCGTAAGTAGCTGCGTAATAAAATTACTTTTTAAGTGCGTCGCGTACCTGCAGCCAAAAAGGGCAAAGCGAGGGGGCCCAGATGGGGGGCGTTGGAGCTAAAGTGGGCTGTAGTGGGCTGTAGTGGGCGCTGTAGTGGCGACTGATGGAGTCGCTTCATTTGGCGACGCCTCAAAGTCAAAGACGGGAAATCATTTGAATTATTTAGTCGCCCGGCCACGCGGCGTATGAGTGATATGTGGAGCTGGCTAATAGAATCGGGCTGACGGGCCGTCGCCGCCGTCGAATTGGCCAAGAAAACTCGGCCGTAAATCAGCGCAAACTTTTGCACTCGCTCCTTTACGGCCGGGCGTAACAGCCTGTGCGCCGGCCAACTGCAATGTGGCCCATAAAATATGTTGCAAATTGTGAAATATTTGAAATTCGAGCCCCAAGAAGTCGCCGGAGCTTGGAGCCCTGGGCCCTCGGGCCCTGGCAGCCGCTGTTCGTTATGGGCATTTAAGTTTTCATAAGTTGCGCAAATAAATTTTAATCGAAAAATGCGCCAAGGCAATAAGAAGAAGATGAAGAAGAGATTGGAGCAAGGGGAGGGCGAGGGGAGCTCGTCCTGTGCACTGCGACAAGTTTCCAGTGCAGCCAATGGAGCCTGAAACTGCAGACAATCTGTGGCCACATTTGCAAGTATCAATCGGCGCCACGCCCGACTCCACGCCAAGCGCCTTAACTCAAGTCAACATTTGCGCTTCAATTTATTTTGGGGCAAAGCCAAAGACCCTTTGAGGGGGACTAGATGGGGTGTGGGACATATTAAGACCTTGCTTTAAGTGCGTTACTTGTGGTGGAAATTATTATGAATTCTATTGTCAGCATTTGTCGCTGGCTCCAGCAGCAGCAGAGCTTGAGATTGCGAAGCTACGAGGTGTGTTTGAGAAGTAAAGCGAATTTTCATAACTATTCAAAATTGGAAATCAGGACATAGTTTTGTGGAAATGTGTGTAACTGGTAGAACCGTATATGGATTCTTGATCAGGACTACAAGCCGAGTCGAACTAGTTATGGCCTTTCATACCTCCTAATGTCCTTATGTCCGTCTGTCCCTTCGTCCACCCTTCCGTCCCACTTTCCATCCATCCCTCCATCTATCCTGCCTCCTGTTTGTCCGTCCGTCCTTCCTTTCGTGCTTCCCTCCGTCCTTCTTTTCGTGCTTCCCTCCGTCAGTCCCTTCGTCCTTTTTACTGTCCGTCCTTCCACCGTTTCTTCTTCTGTCCATCCGTCAGTCCGTCCGTTAGTCCGTCCGTTAGTCCGTCCGTCTGTCCTGCTGTCCGTCCGTCCGTCCGTCCGTCCGTCTGTCCGTCAGTTCGTCCGTCAGTCCGTCCGTCCTTCCATCTGTCCTTCCATCTGTCCATCCACCTGTTCGTCTGTCCTGCTGTCCATCCATCCGTCAGTTCGTCCTTACAGCCGTCCATCAATTAAACCATCTGTCCATCCGTTCTTCTCTCCGTCCATCCATCTGTCCGTATGTATGCTCGTGTAAACCTTACGCAGCTCTAGTTTAGCTTTTTCCTTTTGGATAACTGATTCGACTTCATTCTAATCCATAAGGCTCAATAGTTGCACTTCATTTTTGAACGTAGCTTATATATCATAAGAACTAAAGACTTCAGATCTATGTTCCAATAATAAATAGATTTCAATTGTTGCCCAAAAACAAGACCAAAACTAAAGAGATTTTTAAAAGGAGAAGATTGAGCAAAGGAAAACGGCATCAAAACAGCAGCTGAACAAGATTATGCGAAATGGTTGTCAAAAGAGCTTCAAGGAGTGAACAAGATATTGACAGAAGTAAGAATATAAAATCTATAGGCAATACCATCAAAGGTCACAATATATAAGATATTCAAGATAAAGATATGGATAAAGATATAGATAAAGATATGGATATGGATATGAATGTAAATATTCAAGAAAAATAATAACAAATATCGAAGCGACTCCATATAACTCCTAGCCCCATTAACTGGAAACTTTGCTCTAGCTAAGCCTCAACTAGCTAAGTTCTCTTACTATTAATAGCTGCTTTCTCTCACTCCCTCTATTTACTTATCGCTCTCTCGTTCTGGCACACACAGCTGGCTTGTAACTGCATTGAGCAGTAGTTGCATTAAAGTTGAGTTGAAAAACTTTTTTGAACTTTTTAAAAGACAAAAAATTGTTCTCCTTCTTGTTTGCCTTGCTCTGTCAAAGAATTCCGCTTCGTACATTTCCTTGCCTCGCCCAACTTCTTTAGCTCAACTTTAAGCCATGATATCTGCTGGAATGCCTCCTTATCTAGATTATTTATAAATTTCCTCTCAAACCTCAAACCTCAAGTCGAATTGCTGACAAATTTCGAAAATCTTTATCCGCTAATGAACTAAATTTTTGCCTAATTAAAGTTAATTTTGAAATTCTGACTAAGAGAGTTCTGAACTGCTGAATTTTCTGCTTATTTACCAAGATCTTTAATCTCTAATCTTTAAGATGGGGAGAGAAGAAGAAAAGCGAAAATTTAACAACGTCGAATGGGCCGAAAATGAAGTCGCTGCGTAAGCAGTAAATGAAGAGCAAAGAGGAGGACGAAAGAAAAAAAGACGGCGTAAAGCATGGAAAACAGGTTGCGTGTTGTTAAGGAAAATTGTGGAAAATTGTGGAAAATTGTTGGAAAATTGTGCAAAATTGTGACTCTCATTGGGCTGCTTAAATTTGTTGCTGTTCGCAGCTCATTTGGGCTTAGCTCCGACGGACCTCGCTGCCTGCTGAGGCTGGGTGGGGGCTGGGTGGGGGCTGGGTGGGGGCGTTGTTGGGTCCGGCTTGGCTGGAAATCCTTTTTGCTTTGCTTTTGCTCCTTTCTTGCTACGTTTTCCTCGAGCCGCGACGCTCTGGGGCCGCTGCAGCTGACTTCGAGGCGCGCTCGCACATAAAATTTAATTAAGTGCAACAACAACAACAGTAGCAGCAGCAGAGGCAGTGGCAGCAGCAGCGGCAGCAACATCGTTTATAAAATTCACATAATAACAATAAATTTTAAAATGCGCCCAGACTTAGCAGCGCCGTCGACGTCGGCAGCGACGTCGCTGCCGCCGGGGGTATTAAAATTTATCGCCGCTTGCGTAGCACGCGCACAGCACAATTTTTGCATAGCCCCCACGCACCGCCCCCCCAACCCCTCCTGGCTGTCTGTCTCCGGCGCCTGCTTGCCACACAAGACACGGCGACACATATGCCAGCTCCAGCGCCAGCCCCGCCCACAGCCTTAAGTCAAGCCAAATCATTTGTCTGTTTGTTTCTTTGTTTGGCTTGGCTTGGCTTCGGCCTGGGCCTGGGCTGGCATTAATTACACGACAAGGGGGCGCGGTGGGGGGGGAACATCATTTATTAAAAAGCCAAAATAGCGTGCAACCCCCCTCCGCCCTCCCCCCGCCCCTGGCTGGCATTGCTTATGCGCATAATTTTAGGCTGGCCAAAAATTTGGCTAGCAGCCGCAGCTGATGCCAATGGGGACTTGCCAGCTAGTTTCATCATCATCTCCATCTCCATCATCATCATCATCATGTTCATCATCGTCTTCATCAGCTGGTTGCTGGTGCCTCCTTGTGGCATCCTCGTCAACACAAATGACTGTCTCATGTTATCTGCTAAGCCGTCTTATCTGCTCGCCCCGACGCATCTGTTTGCATGTTTATCTGGCGCCCCTTCCCCCCCCATCCAGCCTGCCGTCCATCTGTCTGCCTGGTCCGTCTCTGATTTCGACTTTGTTACTTATTTAATTTGTTGCTTATTTGCTACAGCAGCAACAGCAGCGACAGCAGCGGCAGCAGCAACAGCTCAGTGCACACACATCCACGCACTTGTTTGCATATGTTTAACATGCTCCCCAAAGCAGCTCCATTCAGCTGCTGCTGCTGCCTCGCTTCTGCTCTGCTCGCTTCTTCCTGGTTCTCGGTGCGCCCCAGCCCCAACTTACTCATGTTTGCTAATGATTTGCCAGCCTGCTAATCAAATTGGTTGCCCCGGCGGCTAATGGCATTACAAATGATGCTCCCAATGCGCACTCTGTCGTGTGCGACATGATCAGAGAGAGAGAGAAAGAGGGAGAGAAGGAGGAAGAGAGATATGGTGTAATGGAGAGATGAAGAAAGCGACAAATAGACAGATGAAAAGAAAGAGAGTTAAAGAGAGGGAGGAAGAGCGAAGGAGAGGGGCTGAGAATGAGAGAAAGATATAGATACATATAGAAAGAAACAGGGAGAAAGGAAGGAGAGAGAAATGAGGAAACAGAGAGATGGAAAAGAAGAGACATAGGCCGAAGGAAAGGAAAGAGGGAGAGAAAGAGGGCGGAAGAGCGAAGGAGAGGGGGGCTGAGAATGAGAGAAAGATATAGATACATATAGAAAGAAACAGGGAGAAAGGAAGGAGGGAGAAATGAGGAAATGGAGAGATGGAAAAGAAGAGACATAGGGCGAAGGAAAGGAAAGAGGGAGAGAAAGAGGGAGGAAGAGCGAAAGAGAGGGGCTGAGAATGAGAGAAAGATATAGATACATATAGAAAAAAACAGGGAGAAAGGAAGGAGGGAGAAATGAGGAAACAGAGAGATGGAAAAGAAGAGACATAGGCCGAAGGAAAGGAAAGAGGGAGAGAAAGAGGGCGGAAGAGCGAAGGAGAGGGGGGCTGAGAATGAGAGAAAGATATAGATACATATAGAAAGAAACAGGGAGAAAGGAAGGAGGGAGAAAGGAGGAAACAGAGAGATGGAAAAGAAGACAAATAGGGAGAAGGAAAGGAAAGAAGGAAAGAAAGAGGGAGGAAGAGCGAAAGAGAGTGGCTGAGAATGAGAGAAAGATATATATACATAAAGAAAGAAACAGGGAGGAATGAAGGAGAGAGAAATGAGGGAGAGATGGAATAGAAGAGACATTAAAAGAAGGAAAGAAAACAATATCAATTGACATAAGTTATTAATGAAGAAATAGCCCTTGGAAGCGACAATCACTTCATCATAGATCGCTCTAGCTCAAGCACTGTGAAATTGGCAGCAAAATCTTTTTTTCCAATTTCCCAATTCCCCATTGACTCCCACTGTTGCAGTAGTAGGCTGAGAGCTTGCATAGATTTGTTGCGGCTCAGCTAAACGCTTCCGATTCGCTAATTGCATTATCAATAAGAGCGCGTGAAAGAGACAAAGCTAGCTGTTGCCGCGCGTTGTTGAGTGTGAGCGAGATGGCTATTGCAGCTACACGCACAGGTCCGTTATAATTGCAGTGGACGAAGCGAAGCGATTAGAAATTCTGATTGGGTCAAAGCAAATGGCAAAAGACTGCAAAAAGCGCAAAAATAAAAATGGCGGCGATCACACTTGACATGTGCATGCATACATATTTAATATGATATTTGACAGAACTGCTGCAATCAATGATATTTGATAGATCTGCTGCGTTCAATAATTTATCTATGTGTAATATCTATGTCTGTCTCTATTATGTGTATATTTCTGTGCATCTACCTTCACAATTTACATATGTCAGCACATTTGGCCAGCTCTGGCTCTAGCGCTTGGCTGGCTAGCTGGCTAAGCTGGCTGGGTCGAAATCAACTGATGCGATTCGCAGCGATTGCAGCAAAGTGTTTTCTGGCCGAAACGCGCCAATGATGATGGCCATAAATTTGCGGCGTCCGCTTGCAGGCGACGCACTAAATAACTGCAGTCAGCGCGGGCGACGCACGTGCGGCACGTAGCAGCAGAGGCGGCGAGTGAATGGGGCAGTCAGATGAATGAATGCGAAAAGAAGGCAAGAATTATGTGGCAACAGGATGCGCTGACATTTATCACCTGCGTCGCAGACGTTGCAACATTTGGCTGCAGCCACAGCCAGCCAGCCAGCCCGTCGCCCGTTTGATTATCTGCCCCCGCGACGACGTCGACGGCGCGGCATTAGCATAAATTTCGAACAGCTTATGCGCGCATATGAATACATTATGCCGCTGCCCGTTATTTATGTGTGTGTGTGCGTGTGTGGCGGCTACCGAAAGTTTGGCCCGCGGGTGGGGCAGGACTCGTGGCAGGATAATCGCTGCTTAGTGCACTCGCGCGCATAACGCGACAGCCACCCAGCCGAGCCCATTGATAACCAGTCGTGTGGCCATGCCCCTATCCCACCCCCTTCCCCCACTCGGGCATTCTTCAAAAGCTCATTGAAGAGCATTCAAATTCAATTTACATGCAGGCACAACTTTTGTTTACTCTGCGGCAGCAGCAGCAAGGACGACGGCAGCGAAATCAAATTTAAATCCGCGCTGCTTGCCGCATTTTATGGACGAGCGCGCCCAAGAAGGAATCAACAAACGCAGCCAAGCAAGCAGCTTGTAGTCAGTCGCACCACCCACTCAGTCGCACCACCAGCCGCTCAGGTGGTGCGCCAAAAACAAAACTGTTTGAAGTGCGGCTGGCTCGCATTTCACATGCCGCTCAGGGTTGGGGCCAAATTATTTTTATTTATTCGTGCGTCTAAACAACAACAACAACATGGGGTACATTTGCGCTCGCTAGATGGCGCCAGCTGCTAGATTTATGGCCTACATCGAGATCTAGTCAAATCGGTTTATTGGCATTAAATGAATCTTCGATTTCGGGCTAAACGGCTTAGCGCACTTCAAAGCTGCCAAATCGCAGGCTGCGGCCCAGCCGCAAATGCTGAAAAGTCGCTTAACATTTCCCAGAACTCAACTGCTGAGCAGTACTTGGCACATTAAGGCCGTGCGGTTTCGATATCTATATGTACATAGAGAGGTGTGTGTGTGTGTGGGTGTGTGCGAGTGTGTGTGTGTGTGTGCACATCTATGCTTGTTCATATTGAGGCGTTTTCAGTGCGTCTAACAATGTTTTGCTTACATTAAAGACGATTCTAAAGTGGAGGGCGGCGCTTCCGCACGCTAGATGGCGCTAGCTGCAAGATTTATGCACGAAATTATTTTGGGAAGCTTAATTTGTATGAACTTTAGCTTTTGAATGTCTAAAAAAAATCTGATTAAATTGAGAAATATATAAATAGATAGTTAAAATTATAAATAAATTTATATATTAATTTTTATATATAAATATAATATATAAATATATATAATATATATATAATATATAAATATAAATATATAAAATTTATCGCTCTATAAAGTTAGCTTAGTCTCCAAAGAAATGTCGATCTTCATGCCCTGACCAGCTCAGCGCTCACATCTAAATTCTCTCGAAAGTTAAGAGAGCTCTGTCAACCGCACGAACATCAACCACAGCAGCGCTATATCGAATAATTAAGAAGGTGTGACACTAAATTCCACTGAAACAATGCCAGAGCCGTCACATTAATGTCATGCCAAGCAGGTCGTAATAATTCATAATAAACTCATAATTCATTAGGCCAACAAATATATATATATTAGACATAATATATCTATATATAATATATGATATAAAATAATATAAACACATATGAAAGAGCGTTTTCCCTTTTTGAGTAGCTACTATTATTTTTATGAACATCCACATTTTAGACATTTTTTGACTCTGAAGCCCTGAAGTGCACATGCTCCTGAGCTTGCAACAAAAAAACACTTCAATTAATAATAAAACAAGTAAGAAGACTCAAGTCGGGCGTGACCGACTAGGTGATACCCTGAGCCCTGTGCTTTTCATAGAATTTGGGGGAATTTGGGGAAGGTATCCAAAATATAACAAAATTCAAAATTGCATAAAATAAATATAAAGCTAAATATAAAATTTGGTGTCTCTAGCTTAAAAGATGGGCGAGATATAATTTTTTAACTGAATTTTGATTTTGTTTTTATTTTTGTGAGCACATCTGTATATAATTAAATATTATTTGATATAAATTTGCTAATATTTATATTATTTAAATTTATTGCAAATAGTTTCCAAATTATTGTCTTCATTTCCAGCATTTACTACTCAGTCACTGCTATTTTTGTGAGCACAGCTGCCTATAAATATAAATATTTATTTATATATATAAAGCCCCCCACAAAAGCCCCAACTTCAAGCCTTCTGGTGCGACTTTAAAGCTGCGCTGTCAGCAATTAGTTGTGTCACTCGTCTCGTTGGCCGCCCGGCAGATGGCGCCACCAGCTGATTTATGAGCCTTTTGTGCGGATGCAGGCTAACTGCGGCCGTGTTCCACAAATTTCCGACAGGCCAAATACAAATCTTTTATTGGGCGCGTTTGGCAGCTCATAAACCTCAAGCAGCCGCCACGCCCCGCCCCGAAACTCATTGAGCCGCCTATTAACCTCAACGTGTTACCTGCTGCATGAATAAATCAAAGCCTTCCCACGCACACACAGTGCGAGCCACCCACCCGTTGGAGCACAGCGTGCACAGCCCCACCCCGCACACTGGCGTAGTCGCTCAACTGGCTGATGATAAATGTGTGTTCATGGGGCTTTTTCTTATGCGCGGCGCGCTCGGCTTCGTCTTCGATTTGCTTAACAAATTTGTAAGATTCTTAACGCATTTGCATATTGCGTAAGCGCGAGGAATGCCAAAGCCAGCATGTCGGCCCCACTCCCAGCCCCCCCACCCTCTCCTCCTGCCTCCCTTTGTATACATCTTTTCTTTCCTTTTTTTTATTGCAACAGCTTCTGGTATCAAGTGTGAAAATACTGTAAATTCCTTGACGACTTCGAGTCGAACCCCATCCCAGCTCGAGCTGTCGTTGGGTCTCGCCGTAATGACAACATTTCCGCTGCGACAGAGTTGCCCTCTGCTCGCCTTTATTGCCCGAGACAGAGTTGCCCCCAGCTCGAAAGTGGGAATCCTTTCGAGTTTATTTAGCTGCCGCCCCGTGTGACGGGGGCCAAAACATTGCTCAATCGATGTTGCCCAATAAAAATAAAAAATAAAATATAAAAAAGAGAAAGAGCAAAAAAATAAAATATATATATACATCTCTCTCTCTCTCTCTGTGTGCTGGCATTTCGACCCACTACCCACTCTCCCACTCTTCGTGCCCTGTCAATTTTCATGGCAATGACTTTGGACAGTTTGCTGCTCGTAAAGCTCTTGGAATTTCTCGCCGATTTTTCCCATTGTCTGTCGACTGGCGTTGACACTCAACGAAATTGACCTGCATTTGTTTAGTGGATTCGGCCGAGTCGAGCCAGTCGAGCTATGCAGGCAATCACATCTCGCAGCTACGACAACAACTTCAGTTTCCATTTACTCCTGCTGTCGTCCTACCACTACCATCCCACACACTCGCCCGCCGCACTCAATGCCCGCCAAGTGCGCTTTAAGCCCTAAGCAAAGGCTGCTGCAAGTGCATTGAGCTCTGCCACCTCTCGCAGGCGGACGGCTTTAAGCCAGCCGCAATTGCCGCCATTTGCGGACTGCCAACTCGTTGAGACTCCATCCACACGCATTCCGACGCTGATTCTGATCGCTAAGCTCAGGTATTTCTATGCCCATTGTTATGCCCAGTCGCGAGTCTATTCACCCTGTCGTCCGTCTGTCTGTCCGTCCTTCGATATGACCTACCCTACCATATGACTGTCTGTGTTTTCCTTCTAACATATGACGTTCGTATTCCATATGTCTGTCCGTCTTTTAATCTGTTTGTCCGTATTTCAGTCTGACTGTCCGTCCTTCAAGCTGACTGTCCGTCCTTCGATCTCTTTGTCCGTATTTCAATCTGACTGTCCGTCCTTCAATCTGTTTGTCCGTCGTTCAATCTGGCTGTCCGTCATTCGATCTGACTGTCCGTCCTTTCATATAACTGTCCAGCCTTGCATCCGTATGACCGTCCGTCCTTTGTACCATGTTGTCGCTCGTACTTCATTCCATATGGACGTTCTTTCCACCATATGGCTCTTCCTCTTCCGTCGTTCGTTGAATATCGTCGGCCTTCCTTCCATATAATCTAATGTCATTCATCATGAAGAACCTGCCGTCCTTCTTTCCATTTGAATGGTTATCCTTCCTCCCACAACCGTTCGTACCTCATTCCATATATCCTTCCTTTCTACTATATGAGCGTTCATTCTTCTATATGATCGTCCGTCCTTCCGTATGACCATTCTTCCTTCCATATGTCCGTCCGTCCTTCAATATAAGTGTCTGTCCGTCTTTCAATATGACCGTCCTTTCTACCATATATCCGTTCGTCGTTCCATATGACCGTCCGTCCTTCCTTGATTGTCCGTCCTTTCTTACATATGACCATTCCTCCTTTCACAATCCGTCATTCCTACGATACTCTTGATCGCCCTTTTATCTGACGTTCTTTCTTTCTTATGATTGCCAGTCCTTTCGTATAACTTTCCGTCCGTCCGTCAATCTTACTTCCATATATCCTTCCTTTCTTCCAATTGTCCTTCCGTTTTCCCATATGACAGTCCGCACTTCTGTTCGTCCTTTCTTCTATATGTCCGTTCGCCCGTCAATTTAAGGGTCTGTTCGTTTCTCAATATGACCGTAAGGCTTTCCATATGTCTGTCCGCCCTTCCATATGTCCATCCGTCCTTCCTTTAATATGTCCGTTAGTCCGTCAATATAAGGGTCTGTTCGTGTCTCAATATTACCTTCCGTCCTTCCATCTGACAGTCCTTTCTTCCGTCGTCAAGAACCCAAGTTTTTATACTTTACCCTACTCTACATAGCTTCCCAATACACTTAGGTAAGCTCCTATAATTTAGGCATACAATGCGTCGATACTCAAAACATAGTAAACCTGCCCAGTTCCATCTATAAATTCCTCAAGTGTAATCCCTTTCGATAACTTATCGATAACTATTTAAAGTCCTGCCTACACACAACTCTCTCTCTCTTTATATATTCACAAGCTTTAGTGGCCTGCCCTACAAATCCTTTCAGTCCTTGTTCAGAGTGGCCGGCGACGGTGCCGCATAAATTTGTTGCATGCAACTTTGATGGGCAACTCGGCCACTCGTCCGTCCGCTTAGCCGCCACGAGTTGGGCAATTATTAATGTTAATGTCTTCATTACGATTCATTCGCGTGCCACGCGGACGAAAGCCTGGAGCCAGCCAGCCACCCACTCAACGGGCGGGCGGGTGCCTGTTCGTTTGGTCCAGTGAAAAAGCGCCGCACATAAATTAATGCTAATCAGTGGCAGAGACTCGCTTTAAGCTGCCACAAAGTTGAGCCACTGCATAAAAAGGCGCGACTCCATAAATTATGTTTGCCACGATTTGTGAAATCAATACGGTTGAGAGCGAGGGCGAGAGGGAGGCGAGGGAGGTTGGTGAGAGAGGAGAGAGAAGGGGGAATATAGACAGAGGAGAGAGACGGAAGAGAGGCGAAAGGACGAAATGAGAGATGGGGGACAGAGAGAGAGAGAGAGAGAGAGAGAGAGAGAGAGAGAGAGAGAAGAAGAAAGAGGGGCGAAAGGACGAAACGGGGCGAAAGCACGAAATAAGGTTAGAGAGGGAGGAAAGAGAGGAAAGAGAGAGAAAAAAGAGGGGCGAAAAGACGAAACGTGTCGAGAGGGACGAGAGGAGAGATATGATGCGACAGAAGTGAGAGGGGCGAAAGGATGAAAGGGGGCTAGTGGAACGAAACGGGTCGAGAGGAGTGAGAGGGGCGTGAGAAGAGAGAGAGGAGAAAGAGGCGAGAGGATGAAAGAAGAAAGAGGAGAAAGAAGATTGAGAGAAGAAAGAGGATTGAGAGGAGAATGAATTGCGAGAGGATGAAAGGGGGCGGAGAGGAAAGGGGCGAGGAACAAATGGACGAAGCGGGTCGAGAGAAGAGAGAGAGAAGAGAGGAGAAAGAGGAGAGAGGGAGAGAGAGGGAGAGAGAGAGGAGAAAGAAGATTGAGAGAAGAAAAAAGATTGAGAGGAGAATGAAGGGCGAGAGGATGAAATGGGACGAATGGGACGAAAGGACGAAGTAAGAAGAGTGAGATAAAGAGGAACGAGCGAACGGGTAAAGTGGGCGAAACGGGACGAAGCGGGTCGAAACAGGACGAAACGGGTCGAAACGGTGCGAGTGGGGCGCTAGAGCCGATGGGGCGTAACGGGTCGCAGTTGTGGGCGGCCATTGACTTTAATCGCCGCCACAGGTGAGTGGGCGTGGCGCGCGCGCCGAGTGACTGCAAATGATACTTTAATGTGACAGGCGGACGTATACCGCGCCGCGCGCCACATTGTGGCCGAGGACCGCAAATGCCGATGATTTTTGCACCTCTTTTTTTTTGCCAGCTCCATTGCTGTCATCATAAAAAAGTGAAGTGAAGTGGGGGCTGGGTGGGGAGCGAGAAAAACTATTGCCCGCCATTCTTTGGCGTTTTTTTCTCCGCTTCTTTCGCTCTTGGCTCTTCGCTCCTCTTTTTCTGCGTTTTAATTCCCGGGGCGCGCTTTCAACGCTTGTCATCTTACCGCTAATGGCGGCTACATGTCAACCACTCATCTCGGCCAGCAGCTGCAGCAGGAGCTGCCTGGCTGCCTGGCTGGCTGCTCGTTTGCCAGCCATTCATTTATTTGGTCGTGTCGCGCACGTTGACGGCAACGTCATCAGCAGCAACGGCAGCAGTCGCGGCACCCGCAAATGTAGCAGGATGAGCCGCTAGGTGGCGCCACAACGCCTGCATGGCAGCGACGTCAAGCGTGAAATCGCTTTGCCAGCCCCTGCAGAGCATCAGGCAGCCAGCCAACCTGTCGTCATAAAAATTTTTTATACATAAAAAAGAAGAAGGAAGAGGTAAAAAAAAAAAACAAACAACAGCAACAAAACTTCAAGCTAAAGCCCAGCAGCAGCAGCAGCGACAGCAACGACAGCGACAGCGACAGAACTTGCGCTGCAGGCAAAGAACTTGCAGAAGGCAGAAGAAGACGAAGCAGCAGAAGGCAGCTGAGAGTTGGCGCAGGGACGGCAGCGGGAGCGGGACGACAACAATGCGTCGCGGCTAACGGTGAGGGCGTTGCATAGCAGAAACGCAAAGCAAAATGTGCAAACGGCAAACAAGGCGAATGTGAAATGCCCTACACAGGCAGTGCAAGATATAAGTAGAGGAGTGTGATGAGTTTAGTATTTTAGTATATGTAATATATGTAGTATATACTATAAATACTATATATACTAAATGCACTATATATATTATATATATATGTAATATATGGACTATTTATAATATAATATATATAAAAAAAAATATTAATATACAATTTAAAGTATATGTAATATATGTTAACTATATATATAATACATACATATGTATACATAATGTATATACTAAATTGAAATATATTTATTATATATGTAGTCAAAGTAAACGACATTTCGTACAGGCTCGATTTCGGTTAGGGTATTCGTAATGAGTGTGGTATATTTAGTATATGTAGTATATACTATAAATACTATATATATTAAATGTACTAAATATATATTATGTATATGTAATATATGAACTATTTATAATATAATATATATATAATACAAATATTTAAAATATATACTACTTTTAATATATGTAGTATATTTAGTATATTTAAATACTAATATACTAAATGCACTATATATATTAATATATATTAATATAATAAATGTAATATATGGACTATTAATATAATATATATATATATATAATACAAATATTTCATATATATACTATTTATAATATTTCCTGATTATATATAATAAATACATATATATAATATATATACTAAATTAATATAAATTTAATATACGTTGTCAAAGCGAACGACATTTCGTACATGCTCGATCTTTGGTTAGGGTATTCGTATCAGCATATAAATTTTAAATGCTTCATAACGATGCAGCCAGGTGACACAAGGAATGCAGAGGGGTGGAGGTGGAGGTGGAGGTGGAGCTGTGCGCGAAGGACGCATATCGCATGCGGCGTCTGCCAGAGATCGGAGCCTGCCAAGACACAGTTTTCGCTAATGAGTTTCCGCCGCTGCCTGCAGTTGCCGCTGCTGCTGCCGCTGCTGTTGATGACTTCGCTTAATAGTCAAAGCGATAGAGCGGCGCAGCGCAGCGCTGATGAAGGTAGTTGATGCCTTTTGCCATTTGCGAGGCCTTTAAACAGCAGTGAAATGAGTCGCAAACTGCAGCCGCCGTCATTCAGCGTCATTAGCGGGGCGCATTAATTGGCCAGTCGAAGTTGTTGTTGTTGTTGCTGTTGCCTCGACTGCTGCTGCTGCTGTTTGCATTGACAACATAAACATTGACAGTCAAACAGTCAGTCAATCCATCAGTGAGTCATTCACGCGCTGACAAGTCAAACAGGACGACAAGGACAAGGACAAGGACAAGGCTGCTGCCTGTCGCCTGTTGTCGCCCGGCAACAATGGGGGCGTGTGGGGGGGGGGAGCTAATCCCCAACTGAATTTCAGCAGCTCGAAGAGCCAACGACAACATTGGTTAAGTATCTTGAAATAATATTTACACTTTACGCAAAAGACTCAAAGCAAACAGCGCCCCACTGTGGGCCACTTCTGGCCCGCCGTGCCGCCCTGCCTTTTGCTACTGTTGCTTTTCCTTTTCCTTTTCCTTTGCCTGCTGCCTGCTGCCAGTCAAATAAGTTAATCGCTTTACCAATGCAGCAGGGGGAAGGGGGAAGGGTGTTGGTTGTTGTTGCTCTGACAGCGGTCAACACTTGAGTGCAATTGTGAACCGGTTAGCTCTGCCTTTGCTGTCATATTTTTAGCTTTGAACCGTTCTCCGTCTCTCCCGCTCTCCCTCCCTCTCACTTTGCATACGCAAAACTATTTTTAAATGACAACCAGGCAGACAAAACGGCGCAGACAACGTGCCAGGCGCACATCGAACAGGAGCAAGCGAAACAGCAGCAGGCGCAGGCGAGGCGTGAGAATGAGCGAATTAAAGACTACTGCAAAACAAATAAGTTAGAGCGAGATGGGCATATGTATGTGTATATACAGCTAGACGCCAGGCTGTGCTGCCTGTGTCGACCTTTGCCAAGCTTTAGCTGCGGTCAAATGCGAGCCGCCCTGTTGAAATCTCAACGACGTCGCCGTCGACATCGACGTCGCTGCAAATGATATTGCATTTGCATTTGAATTTAATTGAATTGCATTGTTTGAAGGCGTCGGCGACGCAGCTAGCGACGTCGCTTGTCTGCCAGCAGCGGCGGCTAAAGAAAGTGAAGTAATTCCTGTTGTTGTTGTTGTTTTATTTTCCCGTTTTTTTTTTCATATTTCTCTTCTTCGTCTTGTTCTATTCTTTTGTATTGCGCAAATTTTAATGGCATTGCGCTGCGCTATTGAAAGGGCATATTGATTCACTGATGTAATTGGGCATATTTTTTAGGAAATTTTATATATATATATATATGTAGAAATATTTTTTTTTATAAAAAAAAAACACTTAAAATTAACTTATATTAAATAAAAAACATTCATAATATGAATATGTTTTTTATTTAATATAAGTTATTTTAAAGTGTTTTTTTTTACAAAATATAAAATAATATGAGTAATATGAATATGTTTTTTATTTAATTTTAGGTGTTTATTTTTTATAAAAAAAAAAATATTTCTACATATATATTTCTACATATAAATTTGCTCTTAGTGCATTGCTTTGGCAGCGCATCTGCACTTCGTTGCAGCTGATTTTTTTTTCTATTCTTTTTATGTTTGCTTTGTGCTCTGGCTCTTGACACGCATACGAAATGCGTCAAGTGAATAGACTTTTCCGAACAGAAAGAAAATGGTATAATTACGCATTAGGCCAGCGTTGGCTTTGATGTGGTCCGAATTTCATCTCGCTTTCTGGCCCTTTAATTGGCCAATTTGACGTGATTTTTTTTCTCTTCTCTTCTCTCTTAACTTGTTTTGTTTACTTTGACACCGCGTCTGGCCTCGAAACGCATTTGATTACGATTTGAGTGGCCCTTTCACACACACACGCACACACCACGCCCCCCTCGCCCCCCACTCGCCCCCTTCTTTACATATTTTGGCGCTTTGGGTAGATAATTGAAAATTAATTGCTTTGGACAGCCGAACATGACCGGATGATAGCCCAGAGAGGGGGGAGGGGAGTGTGGGGGCCCTCCCCCCTCCCCCACGACTCCTCAGCAGATCAGCTGCAGCAGCCGCGGCAAGCGAACCGAACGAACGGGTTATTTAATTAGTTTTGACGCGCCCAAGCTCGATTCCCGATTTCGAGCCGGGTTAGCGTCGTCTGAAGGCGTTGGCTGCGACACGCGATCGATCGCATCGGCTGGCATCGCGTGCGCCACCTAGCGACGCGAAACGGAAGCTGTCACGCCAAAAAAAATTGATTGAGTTTCGCCCATAAAGCAATTTGTGTCCCGGCCAAATCTTCTAATAAACGTTTGGGGCTGCCGGACAATGCTCGACTGCCCACAGAGTGTGTGGGCGTGGCTCGGTGCAGTAGCAATGGCAAACAAAACAAGATTTCACAATCAGCAATGGAAGCAAAACTCTGTTTGAATTTCGAGTTAAGTGAGAGAGGGAGAGGGAGGGTGAGAGGGAGAGGCTGCTGCTGCTGATGAGCATGAAAAATGGTTCAGGGGCAGCTCAGCTACAAGCACGTCTCCTGGACAGACAAATGCAAATCGCATAGCCCACCCCGCCCCCCTCCCTCCCCCCATTGCTGCCTGGAGGCGGGCGCTGTCTACTGATTCCGAATGACATGCAGCTGGCTGGAAGAGACTCCAGCCATAGGCCATGGAGCAGTGCAGCAGTTGTCAACTGTCCTGACAACTGCCTGACCAGCCCCAGCCTCCCCTCCCCTCCTCTCCCTCACACACACATGTGTTCAGCTTAACGATCGCCGTCGGCAATGTCTCTCCGTCTCCCTCTCTCTCACTCACTCTCAGTAGTAATTGAAGCGTCAAGCCTTTTACCGTTTTACCAAAATGGCCGACGGGCAGATTTGTTCATTCCTTTCCACTCCATTCCATTGTCTTCCCATTGCTGAAAACTAACTGCATTTCAGTGTATTTCGTCTTCGTTTTGCACTTGCTTCGTGCCTTGCTAGCGATGAGCAGCGCCTCGGCCGTGAGTCACGCGTGAGTGGCGTGTGTTTGTCGTTGCAAGTCAAGCGCATTTGGCAGCTAATTACGACACGTTGACCCACTTCGTTTGGGGGGCGGGTAGGGGGGCGGGGGTGCCAGCATATAAATTATAATTTCTCTTTGTTGCTCTTGTCATTTGTTGTTGTTAAGCGCATTTTCGGCTAATTAAAAAAAGAGCGACAATATCGCAAAAGCAAACGCAAACGCAAAGGCAACGGTAAAGGCAAATGAAAATAAAGCAGGAGGTGGAAAGACAAACAGACTGACAGCCAGCTAGCTAAGTGAAAGAAGTGTGCGAAGAATGCAAATTAAATGAAGAAAAATGCGCCACGCCATGCGGGGCAATAAAACAAATGCTGAAGGCGAAGCGGCAGCGAAGAAGCGCAGTTAAATTGAAAACAACAAAAACAAAAGCAAAAACAAAACAAGTCAGAAAACTCTAGTCGGGCGTGACCGACTAGGGGATACCCTGAGCCCCGTCGAATCTGTCCTTTTTATAGAATTTGGGAAAATTTTAGGCCTGTATCCAAAATATAACAAAATTCAAAATTGCATAAAATACATATAAAGCTAAATATAATATTTGGTGTCGCTAGCCTAAAAAATGGGCGAGATATAATTTTTTAACTAAATTTCGATTTTGTTTTTTAATCGATAACAATTAATTGGGGATAGTTATCGATTTTTTAAAACAAATTCGATCTGCGCGTGCTATACACGAACCTACAAAAAAATATCCAGTCTCTAGGTCTTATGGGAGCTGAAATCGGCGCTTTCAAATATACGGACAGACGGACGGACGGACAGACAGACGGATTAATAATATTTATATTTTATTTTATATTTTCTGCCACGCCTCCTTCTGCCTGTTACATACATCCAACAAAAACATTATACCCCGCTTTCCCATTTTCAATGGGCTCAGGGTATAAAAAACAAAAGCAAAAAAGAAATCAAAAACTAATTTTGGCAAGCCGCACACAAAATACTCTTACTTTACTCTGCACTCATTATGCGTTAAGAAATCGTGCTCTCACTCTCTCTCTTGTCACATGCTTTATGACTTCATTCTTATACCTGCGCCTAGGGTATAGGAAAACAAAAAACACTTTAATGAAAAAGCAGCTCAAATGTAAACAAGTGTGAGGCGTAACAGAAGAGGAAGAGAGAGGGGGACATGAGGTGGCGTAACAGAAGAGTGAGGAATGAGCGGGCGAAGCAGAAGCAAATTTTAGGCTTTTTTCTTTTCATAATTCCTATATAAAAAGCAAAAGCAACAACAGCCGCAGCCGCAGCGCACGTCAAGCTCAAATTTTGGGCTGACAAATTATGATTTATGCTGCAGCTGGTTGTTCTTAAAGTCGTCGTTGTTGTTGCTGCGGCTGACATTTTGTCACTGTCGCTGACGTGGGCGCCGCGCAGCTGCGCCGCCGCCGACGACAAACTGTTTTAAATCGTTGGCAAACAAAAGCTTTCGTGCGCGCCCCTGGGCGCCGTGACACGCGTGAGTTACGCACAAGAATGTGCCTGATTAACTCAAATGATGCTATGCCTTGCCAGCTGCATAACTAGACAATGGGCTGGATTAATGCGTGCTCTTCCATCTGCCATACTACAGTGGACTAAGCCTATGCATACAACAGTAATCACACATAACTGTATATGTCGGCTCTTTAAATATATGTATGTTAGACTAAGACAGCATTATAGCATTTGTATATGTAGCTGCATGTGCGCCCTACTACTCTAACGCTATAGCAGATAAAGCTTGCATATACATTTACACACATACTTACACACTCATGTGTGTGCACCCAACCTGCTCAAGGATGTATAAGACAATATGTCTCACCAATGAAAACGCAATCACTCTCAATTATGGCTGCTCTCTTCAGACGCTCGATCAAAGCAGAATTAAGGCGACATGTCAGTGTGTGCATGTGAAAGTGAGACAAACAGTGTTTGCATAAGCCAAAGTGCAAGGGAGTGCGATGCAAATGCCGTTTAACTAACCTTGACTATGCGTATGTTAATGGCTGACAGCAAAGAGTCAAAGAGAAGATCAAAGCAGACTAATGGCAACGTGTCCCTGTGTGCGTATGTGAAAGTGAGACAAATAGTGTTTTTAAAGCATAAGCAATAGAGCGATAGGGAGTGCAAGGGAGTGCGATGCAATTTGACTCTGCATATGTTAATGGCTGACAGCAAATAATCAAAGAAAAGATCAAAACAGACTAATGGCAAAGAATCCTTGTGTGCATATGTGAAAGTGAGACGAATAGTGTTTTTAAAGCATAACCAATAGAGCTATAGTGAGTGCAAGGGAGTGCGATGCAATTTGACTAAGCATAAGTTAATGGCTGACAGTAAAGAGTCAAAGAGAAGATCAAAACAGACTAATGGCAAAGTGCCCTCGTGTGCGTGGGTGGAAGTGAGACAAATAGTGTTTGCCTTTTAAAGCATAACCAATAGAGCGATAGGGAGTGCAATGCAAAAGAGTGCACTGCATCTCGATGTCAATGGCTGACGCCATAAGAGTCAAAGGAGAAGACGAAGAATTTAATTGAAGCAAAAAGTATTCGCACGTCCCACGCGTATCTAATGTGATTATCAAAGCGTTCGATTATTGCTGGTCAATGCGACAAATGCCCAATTGCAACATGTCAATTTATCCTTTATCTAACATAGACACACACACACTCACACACGTGTGTAAATCAATTGATGTACTGTATCAAAAAGCAGTCTAAAAACCATATTAAAAAGCATTCCCACATGAGCAATACCAACACACACATCTATCTGAATTTCCATCAGCCTTTTTGCCAATCAACTGCTGCTGCTCGTTCAGTCAATGAATGAATAAATGGCAACTGTAAATGAAAACAATTCAAATTAAACTTGGTCAGCGCCAGCCGAGCGGAGGCGCTGCTGCCGCTGCTGCTGCAGGTGCTTGAATGCTGCAAGAACTTCAATGGGCCCAATACAAAAATGAAAATAAAACATGAAAACAAAAGCGAGAAAAAAATCACACAAAGAGAGAGGAGAGAGAGAGGGAGAGTGGGAGAGAGGAAAAAAATCAGCAAGTGTTCTTCAGGCTAATATCACAAACGCAATTACACGGACTGCCCGCCCAAGGGGAGGGGGGTGGGGTGAGTGTGTGGGAGAGAGAGAGAGACAGGCAGAAAGAGCACACTGACTGCTCGCTCGGTCAGCCACGAAACGGTATATGTGTTTTTTGTTCTAGCAAAACAAAAGCAATTGCCCATTGAGCCGGGCAAGGAGCGGTCGCTGGAGCAACAGCCGGGGCCAGACTGCATGCCAAACATCCTGCAGACGACTCCAGTTGGCCCCCATGGGGCATGGTCATTGTGGCACATTCAATACACACACACACACACACAAGGCAGAGCAGAGACTAACTAATAATAGGCAGCCACTTGGACCGAGCGCAGCTTTTGTCTCTCAACTGTTTACAGGTAGCAAAAGTTTTCCCCCAACTGTGGGGGGTGCGGGGTGCGGGGGGTCTAGCCCGCTGGGCAACTTAACGGAAGCGAGCAATTTAGTTGCTAAAAAGGCTCGCCAATGAGCTCCCAGTGGGCAATCAGGCGGCCGGCAGCGGCAGACAGCGACGGCTGCCAGAGGCGAAGCAAATCAATTAGGGCTCGATAAATGTGTCTATCGATAGCAGTTGACAAGTTGTTGCACATCTGAAAATCTGAGTATAATAAAGTTGATGGAGATTCCTATGAAATTGAGTAAATATTGAGGAACTTAAATGGAGTAAGAAGAGTTAAAAGCGCTGATCGATAAATGTCGTTATCGATAACATGAAATAAAATTGAATATAGATAAGTCATTGAATATCAAAAGTATAGACTAATAATATTGACAAAGATTACTATAAAATGGAGTAAATATTGAGAAATTTAAATGAAATGCACAAGGTCAATTGCGCAGATCGATAAATGTAATCGTCGATAAAACGATATAATATTGAATGTAGGCATATTGCTGAATATCAAAATCAGAGCATAATAATATTGATGAAGATTCCTATAAAATTGAGAAATTTAAGGGGAATGCACATAGTTAAAGGCGTTTATCGATACATGTAGTTATCGATATCGAAATAGCATTGAATATAGAGCTGATGTCGCGAAATGTTTTAAAACTGCAAGAGGAAATTCAAGCACAGCAATGCATTCAAGCATTTTAACAAGCTGTTAAATCGAAATCGAATTAATTATCGATAATTGTGATAATCGATTACTTTAAGTAATAATCAAGGTGCACAATAACTTTGAGGTAGTAAGAGAATTGCATTGTCAAGCAAAAGCGCCAAAGCTGCGCTGCTTAAGTTAAGCTAAGTTCAAGTGCAAATCGATAAATGTGACTATCGAAAATTATCAAATTGGTGCAATTGTTAAGGAATAATGCGAATCTCTGAATCGGAACTGCTCCATTTGCACTCTTCGGGCATTTTAAGTGCTACGGCATTGCAATTGCTTCGCCAATTGTTCAGACTTCTCTATTTTATAGATAAATGTATAAATTATATTAAGCTCTGCCTCTCTCTCTCTTCCCCTCCCTCTCCCCCTCCCTCTCCCCCTCCCTCTCTCTTTATCTTTCCATGCCTTTCTCTCTCTGTCTGACTCTCTTTTAACGCTTTGTGTGCGTAATTTGCGCGCTTTGTTTTAATTAAAATTCAAATGCGTTGCAATTTCATTAATTACCAGACACACACACACATACACACACACACACACACACCTATACACACACACACACCTATACACACACACACCTACACACACTCACTCGCATAGTCAGACCCACTTGGTCAGTCATTGCTGCTGCCACTTTCAGCCATTTTGCCATAGAGGCTTTGAAACTGGCGCTGACATGACTACAGCCACGCCCCCCTACCACCGCCCACCGCCCAGCGCCCTTGCTGCTGCTGCTGCTGCTGCTGCTGTTGGCCATTGCATGCCGGCAGCCAAGCGAAGCATGAAAGCAAACGCATCGCCATCAACTAAGCAAAGTACCTGCCCCACCCGGCCGGCGCTTGCCACGCGAAGCGGTGCACCACATTCGCACGTTCTACCTCTCGCTTGGTGTGTGTGTGTGTGTGTGTATGTGTGTGTGTGTGTCAGTCAACAATTCAATTAACGTGTTGATGATTTTGTGGCATGCAACATGGCGTACGAGTCCTGTCAGCCAGCTAGCAACTGCCAGTCGCTCCCATCTCTTTCCATCTCCCTCTCTCTCTTTCTCTCCTTCTCTCACTTCCTCGCTCCCCTACTCTCTCTCTCTCTCTCTCTCTTTCTCTCTGCCTTTCTGTTGCAGCTTTTTAATGAGCAATTGATTGCGTCGCTGCATTTCTGGCCTAAACACGCTACGCCTGCTTCACAGCATTCAAATTCGTCGATTTGTCAATTTATCAGTTTGTCAATTTATTAATTTGTCAATTTATAAGTTTGTCAATTTATCAATATGTTATTTGTCAATTTGTCAATTAATCAATTTATCAATTCTTTCTTAATTTATCAATTTGTAAATTTGACATTGTGTCAATTTTTTATTAATTCGTCAATTTATAAGTTTGTCAATTTTTATAAATTTTTATCAATTTGTGACTTTGTCATTTTATCATTTGTCAATTTATCCCATTGTCAATTTGTCAATCCTTATCAATTTGTCCACTTGTCAATTTGTTGAATTCTAACTTTGCCAGCTTATTAATTTATCAATTTGTCAATTTAAGAATTTTTATACATCATGTTATCAATTTGTCAATTTTTATAAATTTTTATCAATTTGTCAATTCATCAATTTCTTAATTTTTAAATTTGTCAATTGATAAATTTGCCAATTTGTCGATTTATCAATATCTCAATTCGTCAATTTATCAATTCATCAAATTCCTAATTCCAATCAATTTCTAAATTTATCAAGTTGCCCATTTGTCAATTTAAGTATTTTTATAAATTTATCATGTTTCAATTTATGATTTTGTCATATTATCAATATGTCAATTTCTCATTTTATCAACTTGCCAAAATGTGTCATTGTATAAATTTGTCATCTATGAATTTATCAATTTACCAATTTGTCACTTTATAAATTTGTCAATATATCAACTTGTCAATTCATCAATTTGTCATTGTATAAATTTGTCATTTATCAATTTATCACTTTGTTACTTTATAAATTTGTCAATTTGTCAATTTCGTAATTTCTCAATTTATCATGCGTTAAATTTTGTCAATTGTTGCGCCAAAACTTTCGACTTTATCTCGCGCAATCTCTCAATGAATCCGCAATTAAACAAATGCCTCAGTCGCCGCCCCCGTTGCCGCCTCTGTTGCCAATGGCTAAAATGCTTAACACTTTCAATTAAACGCATTAATTTGATGGGATTATGCGTTAGAGGCTGCTCCAGGTGGGGCCAGCGCCAGCCGCCAGCCGCCAGATGACACCGGAGTCGGGCGCATCGCATATCAAATTTAATTTGCTCATTTGCCCTAAAAGCTTTTAATGTGTCTTGGGTGGCCCCACGCCCCCTCGCCCCCACGCACAGAGCTAGGCCAAAGGCAGGTGAGGGCGGGGCTGTGCAGCATGTGGAGCTAGCTGCTTACCTGGCTGCCTCACTGCCTGCCTGGCTGCTTGGCTGCCTGCTTACCAAGCAAAAATGCGCCCCTAATTAAATTCAATATTAAATTGAGCAAAACGCAATTAACTCAAAAGGCGCGCAGCGACGACGGCGACGCTGGCAGAGCGCCAGCGCAGCGCCCGCTCCTGTTGCGTATACGCAGCGTCGCCGGCTGAACTGTGATTTGGCTGCTGTCGCGTAGAAAAAAGCAACACTACAAATTTGTAGCGACTGTTGTGAGTGGTGGGTGACTAACGAATACCCTGTACGTGCAGAGGAAGAGCTTAGAAATGGGAGATTAAGGTAAAGGAGACATGGCGTATACGCAGCGTTGGTCAGACAAGAGATTGAATGGAACAAGAGAAGTGAAGAAGTGTGTGGAAAAGTGAGAGATTTGATATAGTTTAGGTGTGACTGACTAGCATTTACCCTGGCCATGCAGCAGCAGAACTGACAGACCGAAATGCTGTGAGAAGCAGCTCAGCTGAATTGGGTAAGAGAAGAACAAAGTTATAGCATTCAGAATATTGTTTAAGACTAGCTTATACCCTGTAAATTAAGGAAGGCTTACATTCATTAAAGCTTATACTCTGTAAACTCAGCAAAATCTATAAGAGATACGCTTTAAATAATTTTAATATATATGTAATTATAATAATTATAATTTAATATAATAATACATATTGCTAAAATGATTACGGTCTCTTAAGCCCTACATAATTTGGCAACAGGGTATTCAAGTTTTTACAATGCAGAGAAAACAAATAAAAATAAAATAAAATGCAAAAATAAAACGAAAGAAAAGGAAAAAGATATGAATAAAAAATAAAACAGTAATCGATATTAATTGATCGATAAAACATTTGCATTAGCTATAGTTATATCAAGGCAACTGAATTGCGTCTATTTTTCTAAATCGATCTTTAAAATATCGATACGTGTTGTCACATATTATAGTTCGAATGAGACAACCTATTAAAATGTATCGATAAAATATCGATCTTTTTTTGAAATATTCAATAGCGCTAAGTCATCCCAGTCAAGGCAACATATTTGTGTCTACTCTTCCAAATTGAACGATTAATTATCGATAACTTTTTGCATGCTAGATACTTCTAAGTCTGCTTAGTCAATGCAATTTTATCGAACATGTTATCAACTAGTAAGAAAAAGAGGAAGACACCAATTTCTGTCATTTTTCTTGCTAATCGAAAACATTTTCGATAAAATATTCTTCATTACATATCACTTACTGCTATTGACTTATCGATAATATTATCTAAGACCAAAGAGGCAAATTACTTTTCCCATTCCCAGATTACTAATTCCCATCTAATATACCTGCACCTATCGATCAATACTTCCAAGATTGTGTGCTCAACTGAGTCACATTGTTGTGGTGCCACTGTGCAGCAAATGTTGCTGCTGCGGCGGCTGCTGCTGCTGCTGCTGTTACTGTTGTGTGGGCGTTGAAACAATGCGCACACAACGAAGGACAACAACGGCAGTTACATAGATAACAATTAACAGCGTTCTCCCAGTCTCCCCCTAGTCCCCCACGCACCGACTCCGACTGACTGTGTCGCCCGCTGGCTACGTTTTGGCAATCTTAGATGTCGGCAAACATTTTGTGTGCGTGTTGACGTTGCTGCCGCAACAGCAGCGACAGCAGCAGCAGCAGCAGCAGTCGAGTCTGATGTGTGCCAGCGATAACAATGCGCCCTAGAGGCAAAAACTACGAGACGGCCAACTCTTGGCATGAACCGCCAAGGCCCCCCCCCGCCCCTGCCACATGCGAGCAGCAAAATTAATGTCTGCTAATGATTTGTGCCGGCATTCTGCCCTCGCCAGCCACGCCCACATTTGGGCAGGCATGCAAAGTGTTTAATGTTTCATAACCGAACACGGGACGACCTCAGCTGAGAGCTCGCAACGGAACGGAACGGAACAGAGCAGATCAGAGAACACACAGAACATGACAAGGCGCACAAAGTCAGCAGCAGCCAGAGGGGCGCCGTCAGAGGGGGGATAGGGGGGGGGGGCTGCTGTGCAGGTGTACAACTGCAATCTCACTTTCAGTTTGTCAGTCGTAGACGGAATAGTCAGGAGCTGCATATGTGGAGCGCATAAATTGTCAAAGCATTCTGTGCTGCGCCGAGAATGGGGCCAGCTGGGGGCAGCTGCTCGCTGCGTGCGTGCAACATTGTCAACGTGGGCTGCAACTTGTTTCTGCGCTAATGAGCTGTGAGCGGGAAGTTATCGAACGTCAATATTGATACGAACTGCATTCAAAGTGAAGCAGTTTTTGGCGGAAGTTATCGAGCAAGGCATGTATCGATAGTACTTATCGATAATAGAGCGAATCACTTAGTTGAAGAACTATTAATACTTTTAAAAGTTGAAATTATTGTATAGCTAAAATGCATTATATCAAGTGTTATGGCTATCGATAACATATCGATTGGCTGTAACTTTAATATTTTCAAGTCAAAATTCTTGAATTACAAATAACATTACCCAAAGGCATGTCTGCCGGAACTCCACTTTCTATAACATATCATTAACATATTGATAATACATCGATAACACATCGATATTATATAGAGAATATATATACATGGAAGGTTTAAAATTACTGTTCATGTATTTATAGTCGATATGTTATCGATGTGCTTTCAATACATTACCGGTATATGTTTCTATAATGACAAATATTGTCGAAAAAACAATCGATAACATATCGATAATTGAGTAGACGATAATCTATGACTATATCAATAACTCATTTATTACTCAGATTCCTTCTGCTTTCAAAAGAGCTATTAATTTGTTTGCATTACACTAGTGAATTCGCTCAACTGTCGATAACATATCGAAACGCCTATTTTTGCCTATCGATATATATGTCTATATAACAAAAGCTAAATATAGTCCTTAAATTTCCTTCAATATAAACTAACTACACGCTAAGAGATTCACCTTAATTAGACTCTCACATTCAAATATCGATAACATATCGAAACAAATTTTTATACAGAATTTTTTAGAAAAGAATTCCAAAAGCTCAAGCTAGCCTTTGATCTATATACGCATACATATTGATAAGCGAACATCGATATGCATATATATATATATAGATCAAAGCCTCACTTCAGTTATTCGAATTCCATTATTATAAGCACTTATAAATCCTAACTAAACCTCACCAAACACCCGCATTCAATTTCCGATAACATATCGAGGCACGCATTCAATGCACCCAGCTCCGCTGCTAAATATGCATATAAAGCAAACTCATTAAAACTCTGCGAGTTCTATCAATGTCAACTTAGCTATGCATCAGAGTGTGTGGCAGCACACGAAGTGCCCCCATTTAACTATCGATAACATATCGAGGCACATAGCTAATGAGTGCGGCAGTCAGACACACCCAGTCCGCGTCCGAGTCCGAGTCCGGTCGCCTCCGACTGCCTCATGCATATTTATTGACCACACAGACTGCGGGGCGGAAGGGGCGACACGGCCACGCCCACCGCAGGCACGTCTGCCTGGGTGGGTGTTGCCGCCGCAACTCAGTTGCAATTACACGAAACTTTAGCTTATAATTTGATTAAACTTTTCAATTACAATATGCAATGAAGTTGCTCAGCGACAAGACTTTCGGAGGCGGTCCGGTACGGCAAGAAGAAGATGTGGCGTGGCGAGGCGAGACACTGCCCGGACTGCCAATTCCCACAATTACAAATTTGCTGGCAAGCAATCAAGAGCGAGAGATACCCGAGACGCGTCACAGACCTCCCAGGCACAAAATTGCCAACTGGCGGCCAGCACCTGCAGCCGCAGTAGTCCGCTGGCCAGCTGCCAGAGCGAAGGTAACCGAAAACCCAGCCGAGCATATGGCCAGGCCTAGACTTGAATCTGGACTCGAGGCGGGCTGCAACGCGAGAGACCCCCCACCAACAGTTGCCCCCCCCTCTCTCCCTCACCCGCCGTCTGCCTGTGGTTCATAATCTTAAATTGCCAGCCAACTGGTTGCCTAGGCCCCTCCAGCAGCTGGGGAACGGGTGCCGCCGTACGAGCTCATGTGTGCAATGCGATAGAATTTTCCTCTGCTCCTCTTCTATTTTGTTTGTCCATATCACATGGATACATATACGTTTTTTTAGCTGCAGGTTAATCTAAATTAGTAAAATATACACGCAGCCACAGTGCAGACGTTGGCTCGACGCTGGGCTTAACTAACTCAAAGGTAAATAGACAGCGGCGCAGCTGACGTCGACGTCGCAGCATCTCAGCCGCAACGACGTCGTCAAGCGTCGACAACTCTTCAGCTGTCTCAGCCATTGTTGTATTTGTTGCTGCTTGACGTTTGCCCCGCTTGCCACATGCAAACCAGAGTCAACTTTAAACAAAACTTGGCACAAAGCTGCTGCCGTCTCCCCAGCCAGCCCAGTGCTGAGCGCCAGCCCCAAGCGAAACGGTGACTACTCGCACGACATGTGAAGCAAGTCGCAGTTAACGAGTTGCAAGTTGTAAAGAGACTTTAAATGGGGTATATGGAATTGAACTGGAAATTGTGAAATGGTGAATAAGAATGCATAATTTTCATATCTATAAAGTGAGGGGCAAATGGGGCCAGCTGATCAGCAAAGGAGCATTGAAATATCATAGCTACAGCTTGAGTCTCTACCACCTTAGGTAATTGATAGATAAGCTACAGACTACAGGCATTGTCTGACTAGAAGATACCCCAACTATAGTTACAAGCAAAAGTTTCTAGTGTTTTATGAATGCATATAGTTCAAGACTGTCAGATGGTTTACCTGATCTTAAGAGACTTTTCTCTAAGAGAAATATTCTGGTATTCATTGTGTAGAGCTAAGTCTACTAAACTAGTCGTCTAAGCTAAAACCTAAGTTTGGAGACTTTAGCCTTTAAAATGTGCGAAATATGAAAAAAGAGCTTAAATCTTAGGTCAATACATATTATGATTATAATTATAATGATTATTGTTTTATAATTATAATTAATTATAATGACAAAAGTTATCGATTATCGATGAAACAAACGGCAATACTAAGAGTTATGTTTAAGGTATTCGACTCGATCCACAGTCAAAGCAAGCACATAGTAGGGTAAATCAGTTAAGAACAGTGTTGCAAAACTTAAAAGAATATTAAATTGATCAGGTACTTTTTTTGTGATTTCACAACACTGGTCTTAAAAGTATAAACTTAAAATGCATTTAAGACTAGTGTTATAAGATCTAAATAAAGATTAAATCAGATACGTTTAATTGTATTATACAACATTTGTCTTAGCTAACCTTAGCATAACTAGGTAATACCTTGAAAATCAGCTTAGTAAAATCGAAAAAAAATAGTATATTTAGTACTTTTTTAAGATTTTATAACGCTGCATTTAGGATTAGTGTTTTAAAATCTAAAAAAAGAGTACATCAAGCAGGCTTTTTTAAGAATTTACAAGATTATACACCACAAAAAAGAGCATATTATATACTTTTTTTAGATTTTACAACACTATAAATCAAGTACTTTTTCTTCAGACTTTACAGCACTGGACTCAAATGTAATGTATTTAGGACCAGCTTTGTAAAATCTAAAAAAGAAGTATGTCAAGTTTTTTTTTGAGATTTTACAACGCTTGCCTTAGCTGTCTAACCTTACAATGATTTTCCTCTGACTATTAGATCAAAGAAAAAGGAAAAACTGCTCCCTGAATACTTAAAACACTCTAACGCATACGCCCTGATTATATATTAACCTGAGCATGAAATACAAACGCCAAAACAGTGTTGTAAAATGACTAAAAAAATAAAAGTTCATGGACAAGAACAGATATAGTTACAAGATCAGTTATAGAAAGTGCTTAAAAGCAACAGTGTTGTAAAATGACTAAAAAATAATTTTTATAGATAGAGCGAATAGATAGAAAAGCAAAGTTTTCATAGACAAATTCCAGGTATAGCTACCAGATCAGATATAGAAACTGCTTAAAAGCATACGCCCTGATTATATATTTACCAGAGTATGAAATACAAATTCCAGACATAGTTAACAGATCTATATAAAGTGCTTTAAAGCATAGCGCAGCACATCGAAGTCAACCTTTTTCCAGTGTTGTGTAAGCCCCGTGTCAATCATGTGCAACACGTAGGCAGTGTTAGAAAGTTGGCAACGGCCGCGACAACGGCAGCGACTAAGTCACAGTTTCCTGTGCTGCCTACGTGACAAATTCGCATTCATTCACATTTGCCCAGCTTAATTCACTATTTGTTACTCCCTGATGATATTTTTTACCCCCACCTCGGCGAGGCAGGCAGGCAGGCATAAGAGGATTTTCATTAAAAAAAAGAGCTGTGTTGTTGCTGCTGTCTCTGCATGCCGATACAGACGGCTGGTGGCTCTTCAACTTCAGCCGGAGCGAGTCGCAGCTTCAGTTACAGCTGCCGCGGCAGCAACCGCAGCCGGAAATGCAGAGACAAAATACAAAACGCGCGTGCCCGAGAACTTTGGCCACACAGTGAAGGTTGCTCGGTTGCCTGGTTGTCGCTTGTCGGTTGTTGCTGCTGTTGCTTGGCTTAGCCTTTGGCTTGGCTAAACAGCTTTAAGCTTGCTCCTCCCCCGTCTCATTCCCAGCCTGTCTGCGGCAACAAACATTGCCACAGCAGCGCCAGCAGCAGCAGCAACAAAGTCAAGTACATTGTGCGCTGTAGTATCATTTGCACGTACTTGTCACACGGCCTCAAGTAGTTGTTGTTGCTGTTGTTGTTGCTGTTGTTGCTGTTGTTGTTGTTGTTGTTACTGTTGTTATCTCTGTTTTGCAAGCTGCTTGTTAACATTGGCTCGCGTTGCGCCTGCAGCTTATGCTCATGTCTAGGCCAGAGCTACCAGAGCTGCCACTGTCTACCAAGAGCTCCCCATCTCTCTCTCTCTCTCTCTATCTCCCTCTCCCCATCTCCCTCTCTCCTCACTTATCTCTTAAGCTTGACCTGCGAGCGCGCGCCTGTGCATTATGTCCAGCTCGCTGAGCGTCTTTGCCTGCACACAGAAAACTTTGCATAAAATTAATATCAAGCCAATGGCTTCACTTCAGCCTACGAATCCCAACTACCACGCCCCCCGCCGCCCCGCTCCTGCTCGAACTCATCATCTGCTTCATGTTTCCGACAGTTCATTGCGAGTGTTTTAACGGTCGGCACTTCCGCCGCTGGGCGCCGTCCGTCCGTCTGTCCGTCCTTCCGTCCGTCCGTCCTTCCCTCTCTCCTTCCCTCGCTCCCTCCCTCCGTTCATCCGTCCGTTCGCTCGCTCGCATAATTCGCTTTTTATGTTAACTTTGCCATTTCAAATATTTAATTTTGAAAAATAATTTATTCATTTCCGGCGGACTCGCGGACAACGCCGTCACGCGTCGCCCTGTGTTGATGATTTCCTTTTTTTTTCGCTCTTCTTGAAATTCATTTTTCCCCCTCATTTTTTTCTCTCTCTCTCGCGTTTTTTACATTATGCCCCACCGCAAAGTTGATTTGCTTTGTTTTGGCCAGCGGGTGGAAATTGAAACTGAACTGTAATCAAAGCGCGGCTATTGATGTCATCTGCTCCAGCTCCAGCTCCGACTGCCGCTGCCGCTGCCGGCTCAAATGTAAATGAATTTCTGCATCAATTCATCGGACGCATTCCCATTGACAATATGAATTTCAATTGTCAGCGCCGTGAATAAAGCCGGCGAGCAGCGGAGATTGCGAATGGAGATTGCTGCATTACGGGGAACGCCAAGCGACAGTCCTTAATAGTTATTACAATAGTATTATGACAACAAATACTCTGGCCATATTGACTTATCGGAGAAGCGAAGAGAGAAGCTTTGTCAAAGGAGAAGGCCGGGAGAGAGGGGCCACCAGAGACTGATAGGCAGAGGTTAGGCAAAACTAATGGAGGGACATCCCTTGGTTATAGGAATGTAAAATATCAATTGATATATATATATATTATACATAGCATAAGTTATCGATAGCTAATTAATCGATAATGTATGACCATATCGATAACACTTTGAACATTCAAAGACAGCCTTATCAAAATGGGCATAGATTATCGGCAATAGGTTCAATTTAACAGAGTCTACCCGCTTAGCTATCGATAATATATGGAAATATTTATTTTCGCTTATCGTTGTGTGTACGCATATAGTATATAGCAAAAGGCAGGCTTAGCTCTTACGATTTCTATCAGTGGAAACTTCACAATGAATTGCCGTATTTAGCTTAACTAAGTATGCAAAATTTCCGATAATATATTGCACATATCGATAACATATATAAGAAATTCTTTGTAATTGTTATCATAGATTTCAACTTGGTATATATATATATGTATACCAACTGCTCAAATAACTTCAAATGGATATGATTGTGAGTAATTATCGGAGAATGTTATTATCATGCATTTTCACTGAATGAATCATATCGATAAATATCGATAGCAGGATTATTTCAAGCCAATAATAAACTGATCTAGGCTCTTATGTAGCTTCAGATTATATAAGAATATATACATATATCATATACAATATTCAGCAACAATTAGTTTTGAGCCTTTAAGCCAAGCCAATTTTCGATGAAATACAAACTTTCAGTTAAAAGTTGCCAGCAGCTCTCATTGGCCCAGATCTAAGCAGCTCAAGTTTCTTGAGTGAACAATTTGAATATTTTAATTATTTATAATTAGTGTTTGCACATCTTTGTTAAGGAAATGCCTCGCAGCAGAGATTTGTGGGAGATGGAATGAAGAAGAGGAAAGAGTACTGCGAGCCAAGTCAAAGTAAGGCAAAACTACGTACATAATGAGGATGTTTAGAGTATATATATGAAGTTTATATGCATGTATATATATCAATAATATATGCCCGCATTTGTTGTTTAATGCTTGCAGCTAAAAGCAAATAATACTCATACGCCGCATTGAACACACAAAAAATAGCAACAACGAGAGTTGAGAGCCAAAAAAAAATGTAGATAATTAAGTTGACGCTTAAATTGATTGCACACACATATTTTGTGCAGAGCTTAAAACTGCATTCGATTTAATTATCGAACATAAATTGCAGTCAAGAGCCAGGAGCAGTCCAAGCTGGCTGCCAATCAGCAGCAGCAGCAGCAGGAAAAGAGAGGCGACTGAAATGTAATGCTCATCAAAGCGAATGTTAAGCGCATTAATTTTAATGGCATCATTGCGTCAATTGATAGAATCGCTTCCAAGGACCGAGGACCACGAAACAACCAAGGAGCAAGGACCACGGCAAGCCGCAGTCGAAGTTGTTGCACAACTCAAATGCAACAATGAGCATCATTTGCTGTTGCTCTGTTTGTCCATCAGTCAAAGGCATTGCACAACACTGCTTAATAGTAATTAAAGTTCGATGCGAATTACCTTTTTGTGTGGCTCTCAGCTCAGTTCACTTGACTTGCCAAGCGATTAGAATTTAGCCATTAACCATAAATATTTGATAAATCCAAGCAGGCATGCGAGTCGACACTAATTGGTTAAGTGTTGCAAAACACTCGAATATGCAAAGGACATTAAAGGCTGTTGAACTTGCAAAAGGGACAGAAGGGCTTTTGTTAACGGTGTCTTTAGTATATATATGTATTTATATAATATATGGTAAAAGCCAGTGTTGTAAAGTAAACAAATTGCAAGCAATTATATACACCTCGCCCATTTAACATATCATTAAATATAAATAGAATTTCCTCTGGCCTCATCATTTCAGCTGAAGGCCAGTGTTGCCTAACTAGTTAATAGCTATTAAGCTCTTACGTCGCATATTCCGTGCTAATTTGGAAATTAACTATAATTGGAATAATTATATGAACAAATGTGAGACTTTTGTCATTTCAAAGTTAATTTCAAGACACTTCAAAGCAAAGGCACCGGAGGTAAGAAAAAAACTAATTTGTAAAAAGTTAAAGCGCTTGAGTAAAGACTGCTCGACTAGAAAATACCCTGATGCATAAAACTATAGCTGTTTATGATTATATTTGAACGGAAAAGGACATCCAACCTATTAGAAGAAGCAAGATGCAAGCAAGATTCAATAGCTACAACTGGAACATATCCACAGCTGCTGCTGGAAAATGGATGAAAGTCAATTTACTAGACTCTTCATGCTTATAAATAGCTTAGGCCATACAAGCAGAAACTCTTTCTGTAATATGATCTTTGCTGATCTTAGTCAACTCTCCTCAAGACTCTGCATGCTTATAGATAGATACGGCCTTGAGGCAAGCATAAACTCTGATCATGACTAGCTCAGCCAACTCTATTTAAACTAAATCATAGACTCTCTTCAACCTGATCTCTGCCGTCTCAGCCAACTCTGCTCTACTTTGCTTAAACTGAATCTTTAATATAATTTCTGCTGCCCCAGTCAACTCTCTCTCTCTCTCTCTCTCTCTCTTCCCAAACTGAGCTCAAACTCTCTTTGGAAAAAACCCCAATTCAACCTGATTTTGGCATTCACACATTAAAGATATAATCGGCTGTGGTCATGGTATGCGTATCTATTTTTAGACCCGTTGTCTGTGGTCATCGGGTAAAACAAAATTGGAATCCTATCACGTTTTGGCATTGTGGCTTTCGGGCTTTCTGTCAACATTTCGCGCGCCGTCAATTTTGATGATGATAGAAAATTCGAAAACAAAAAGTTGACAATTAGAGGCTAGCCAATAATTATTGGCCAACAACGGTGCACAATGCATGCCAAATGGTTGCGAAAAATTAAATAAAAATGAGGGAGAAAAAAATGCAAACAAAGCTAAATTAAATGCGAATGCAGGCGAGCTTAACTGACGGCATAATGCGCGCTCAAGTCGGAAGGAAAAGTTGAATTTATTAAGAATTTTATGTGATTTTTGAGATGTGAAATGAGTCAATGGAAGGATCTTATGATGATCATAGAGAGATTTATATGTGTTTATATATAGGATCTTCTTAAGATCATATATAGTTTTTTAAGGAGTTGAATCTTATGAGGACAATTTATATCTCCATAGAATCTTATACAGATTATCGTTCAAGGCGGAAGGAAAAGTTGAATTTATTAACGATTTGATGTGATTTGTGAGATGAGAAGTGTTCCAATGGGAGGATCTTCTGATGGTCATAGAGATTCATATAATTGTTCATATATTGGATCTTAAGATCATTTATAGAATTTTTTTTGATCGAGTAAGATCATATAAGGACAACCTCATAAAAAATGTTTTCTACTCAGTAAAAAATCTATCTATGATCTTATTGAGTTATATAAATCGGTAAATTAATTTATATATATGAGGTTAAATTTTATGAAGATTATTTATAGAATCATATATCTCTATAGAATCTTATAAAAATCGTATATATGTCATACAGATAAATATCTCTTTATAGAGCAGATCAACTGGGATTCATCTGCTAAACATGATGATCTTAACTATGAAACTGTTAAAGATATACTAACTTTGCTTAACCGATTTTTTATTTTTAGCTAGTTTCAGCTAGATTCTAGCTAGGTTCTGAATAGATGCTAACTAGATCGACGTAAACTTGATATTATTATGCCTAACACAATTTTTATTTCTAGCTAGTTTCAGCTAGACTCTAACTAGATTCTGACTAGATGCTAATTATATCTAAATAAACTTGATATTACTATCTAACATTCATACACTTTTATCTATACATATCCGATTCCAAGTTTACAGCTTTAACATCTCAAGTAGTAGAGTATATATAGCAACAGTTATCGTAATTCTTGTTCTGCCACGCTCACCAAATTGTCAGACTTCCATACGTTTCTATATTTTTTTTATATTTCCAAAACCAATATACTCTCCAACATTCTTCGAGCGAGTATTCACGTTGAAAATAATAAATAGTCCGAAGTGGAGTGTGGGGCAGGCTCAATAAATGTACAATTAAAAGCAGCACGCAACATTTGCATTTCATTTAAGTATTTCAAATAAATGTTTTTCAACTTGTTTTATTTTTGTTTACGAGTGTGTGTGTGTGTGTGTGTGTGCTGGCTGTGTGTGTGTGTTTTAAATGTTGCATAATTTGTTGCAGCCATAACAACAAAAACAGCAGCAAATCAGCTGTTAAGCATTGAAATGAAGTCAAAAATGCGTGAGAGATTTTATTAGTGCATTTCATTGTTTATGACTCTTCCTCATTAGCATACCCAGCGGCCAGGCCAGACAGACAGTCAGTCACTGAGAGAGTTAACAATGTAGGGTATATGTTGGACTTTTAATGTGTGTTCATTATAGAAGTGTAGAATATATTTAGACGACTTTTATAAGGATTTATATATATCAAATTGATATTTATTTAAAATAGAATTTTTTGCTTTTTTTTTAATTTATATTTATATTAATTTATATTCTATATTTTATATAAAAAAAACTGAAAAGTTCTATTTTAAGTGAAGTGTTAATATATATTTAAAAAAAAATTGTATACGTTAAAATATAAATACAAAATAATAAAATATAAAAAAATTAGAGTTAGTTTAAGTCATCAAATCAAGAATCGACGAAAGTTTCCACTCTTGAATTTTCCTTCCTAAATTAAATTTGTTGTTAAAGAAGATAATATTTATGACCTACGAAAAAAATTTGGTAACTCTAGTTGCCAAATTGAACAATTATTGAATTTGAATTCGCGCTATCCTGATGTACAACTTTTAGCAACCGTTTTCTGTAAGCGGTTTCATTGAAAGAATTTTTAAAAATACTTCCAAGAATTTTTCAGAGCTCAATCTTTTTTCACTTTAAGGAGAACAAAACATTGTCCAATAAGATAAAAGATTCGAGCAATAATTACATTTTGTGATTACTGCAAGGAAGGATATAAGAAAGATCCGCACTAAAAATACGTTAAATATATATTAAATTGGATCCTTTTTGCATTCTATTCTATATTTTAGAGAAAAACTCCATTTTGAAAGGGTTCAAGGTATAAAAATACTATTTCTGAACTCCATATTCCATAAACTCTATTAGCTCGCAGTAGAGATATTCCATCAACATTTGATTAGCTAATAGATTAGCTAATATCAGCCCCATCAAAACTTTTAATTTTATCACAAATTTGATGAAGTTACAACATATGTATATGTACTAAACTAGAGGCTAAAATAAGCTTAGATAAGCACTAGGAATTCCAATAATGAACTTTTTTTCGCCACCAACTTCAGATTTCTAAAAGGTAGCAAAAATATGTAACATTCCCGGCCCTATGCCTGCGCATAGCTGTGTATATAAAAGAAGCGTAAAATGATTTTACTAACAGCTCCCACAGGCTTCAGGGTATCTCTTAGTCGAGTCGTCTCGACTAGAGCACTCTTGCATGTTTTGTTTGATAATTAGAGAGTTCGTCTATCCATCCGCAACTCTATAAAGGGTATTTGCCTAGTCGTCTAGTCGTGCCTTGTCTGGAGCACAGCTATTTAAATATCGTTGTTTTTTTTGTTGTTCTTCTTTTCTTTGGCTGCTGCCTTTTGTGGTCATAAATTATGTTGGAAAAATGATTATGAGCGGGGCCGAGAGCCAATGTCGAAACGTTGGAAAATTGCATTTACATATTGTGTTAAATATTTAACACTTGCCTGAGTGCATGCGTGTGTGTGTGAGTTGTTGTTGTTGTCGTTTTTTTACACACATTTTAATTAGCTGCATTTTATTGCCAGGCAGCGGGCGGTGTCCCCCCCCGGGCGCGGCACTCATTAGTTGTCAAGCGCTCAATAAATGGCCGAGCCATACATCATTTAAGCCTTCATTAGTTTATCGGCCAAGCGCCTGGTAAAAGTTATTAGCGACAGTTTAAAATTAAATTGTCCGCCTTTTGTTGTGTGTGCGTGTGTGTGTGTGTGTGCGTGTGTGTGTGCGTGTGTGTTAACATATTCATTTGGAAGTTAATGAACTCGTCAATTAGTTAGTCATTGTCTGACGCGCTGGTAAATAATTTCATTTCATAATTTTTTTTATACTTTTTTCTGGTTTTTCATTAAAATTCATTTTCAATTTTCCAAGCTTTAAGCTTGGCATTTCCACTGTAAATTTGCCATTTGAACTGCTCAACACTTGTTCGACTCTCGACGTTTAACACACTGATGACTTTTTGACTTACAGCTAACAAGCTTACAATACACCTCAACCCACCACACTCACACACACCACACACACACACACATGCTCTGGCTGTGCTGCTGCTGACTTTCTCAAGCAATTACTATTTAATTTGCGCAAGCATTTTGCGCCAACTGCGGCGCATCACGACAGCATCGTTTGGCACTGGCACTTGCCACGCCCCCTTTTTGCAGCTACTTCTCTTACGCCGCTCAGAGTTCAACTGTAGTTGGTCATGTTTTGCTTCTGCCTCTGCTTCTTCTTCGCCTTCTTCATGTTCGCCGCTCTTGACTTTTGTTTTGTGCATTCTTTGCTTTATTTTTTGTACCCTGTTGAAATGTCAAAGGGTATGCGCTTTTTTGACGGCCTAAGTGTAACATTTGTTAAATTAGATGTAAATATATAAATTTAATTTGTCTTATTTTAATATATTTATAACAAATATGATACAAGTACATTATTTACATATTTCATAGCATTTATTTCATTACCACCTCGCTTGTCTACGTCACATCGAGTACAGGGTATTTTCGCCTCAATCACTTGCTACTTCAGTCTTTCAGTTGCTTTGTTTTTGCTTTTTTCGTTTTCTTTTTGGCAGTTTCGATCTTGTCTACGTTGTTGACCGCAAGCCGCTTAACAGCAAAGGCAGCAGCAACAACAGCAAGAGAAGTCTGCCTGAAGGTGGGCGCCTCGCTGCATGCCCTCTCCTCCCCTTCCCCTTCCCAATCACACGCGAATTTGTGGCTGGACATTCACGCGTTGCTTTGGTCTGCGATTCCGTTTATGCTGTGTCCGTGTGTGTCTGTGTGATTGTGTTTGTGTGTGGGGGAAGTCGCCGCCGCAGTCATCTACTTTAGTCATGTTTTATGGCTCTTTTGGTTTTATAATTTGTCCGACAACAGCTGCGGCGCACAAGAAAGACGGCGAGTACTCCCCTCTTCCTCTCCACCTCTCCCCTCTTCCTCCACCCTCCCCTCCTCTTCTTCTGCTACCCTCTACAATGTGCCCCTGGACTAGTTCTCATTTTATGGGCAAAGACAACAAACTTCAAAGCGATTTCGCCTTTTTTGGACACTTTTTTTTTGGGCTGGGTTTCGTTTGGAGGCTGCTCCAATTAGTTGCCAAATGTTTTCTTATTAAATTCAAATTGTAATTTTATGCTTTTGGTCAAAACAACAACAACAACAATAACAATGACAACAAAGCTTGGCTTTATTCGTATAATTTATTAGTCTCGCTTTGGTGGCCAAATTAGATTTAACACATCAATTTACATATACGAATTTGCATACACTCATGCTCCATAGAGTGGCATGTGACACGCCTCTTTTTGTTTTGCTTCAACATATCTATTTGTATATTTAAATAGCTGTATTCCACTCAGGCAATGGGAAGGGTATATTACATAGACTTTTACTTATACTTATACTGTGGAACTGTTTTAATCTCATTTTTTAGTTTTTAAGCATTATAAAATATTTTAAAAATATTTAAAACAAGTAAGAAAACTCTAGTCGGGCGTGACCGACTAGGGGATACCCTAAGCCCTGTCGAATCTGTGTTTTTCATCGAATTTGGGGGAATTTGGGGCCGTTATCCAAAATATAACAAAATTCGAAATTCCATAAAATACATATAAAGCTAAATATAAAATTTGGTGTCTCTAGCTTAAAAGATGGGCGAGATATAATTATTTCGATTTTGTTTTTAATCGATAACAATTAATTGGGGATAGTTATCGATTTTTTAAAACAAACTCGATCTGCGCGTGCTATACACGGACCTACAAAAAAAATTTCATACGGACAGACGGACGGACGGACGGACGGACGGACGGACGGACGGACAGACGGACAGACGGACATGGCCCAATCGATTTCTCTTGTCGTCCTGATCAAGAATATATATACTTTATGGGCTCTGCCACGCCTCCTTCTGCCTGTTACATACATCCAACAAAAACATTATACCCTGATTTCCCATTTTCAATGGGCTCAGGGTATAACAAGTAAGAAAACTCTAGTCGGTCGTAACCGACTAGGGTATACCCTGAGCCTCGTCGAACCTGTGTTTTCCAATACACTTATATTTAGCGTAAAATTATACAAAAATTTCAAGTTTAAAGCATTTGTGGCAAATGTAAACTAAAGCAGCGGCTAATAATTCAACAAAATTCAAACGTAATTTGCGATTCTTCGAAGCGACTAGAATGCGAGCGTTTGTATGTGTGTGTGCAAGTGCGTTCGCTTGGCGCTGCTGCCACGTGAGTTTGCAAAGTAGCCAAACGTTTTGTTTAATAACTTTTTTGCTATTTAATGGATTTCAATAAAATTTTCGGCATATGATCAACATATTCCATGGGCATATTTGTCAGTTTAGTAAAAGTGCCAACTCATTCGCATTTTGGCTATATTTGAGACTGAATTTCAATTGGGGGAAATTTGGGGCCGGTATCCAAAATATAACAAAATTCGAAATTGCATAAAATACATATAAAGCTAAATATAAAATTTGGCATCTCTAGCTTAAAAGATGGGCGAGATAGAATTTTTTAATTGAATTTCGATTTTGTTTTTAATCGATAACAATTAATTGGGGATAGTTATCGATTTTTTAAAACAAACTCGATCTGCGCGTGCTATACACGGACCTACAAAAAAAATTTCAAGTCTCTAGCTCTTATACGGGCTGAAATCGACGCGTTCAAACATACGGACAGACGGACGGACGGACGGACGGACGGACGGACGGACGGACGGACGGACAGACGGACAGGGCCAAATCGATTTCTCTTGTCGTCCTGATCAAGAATATATATACTTTATGGGGTCTGCCACGCCTCCTTCTGCCTGTTACATACATCCAACAAAAACATTATACCCTGATTTCCCATTTTCAATGGGCTCAGGGTATAAAAATAAATGAATTCATTTTTTAGTTAAGCATTATACAATATTTTAAAAATATTTAAAAAATAAATGAATTCATTTTGTATTAGTTGAAACACCACCCTAACAACCTGCGTTTAAATTTTGTGGATATCCCCAATAGTTTAGATTTTATAGCCCAACAAACTTTTTTTAAGGTAGTGTATATGATGAAAAGCGTATTCCTTAGTCTCTGTCGTATTCCCTTATTTTTATGTTATTTATTTACTTATTTCCATTCGGTCCAACACTCAAGTTGGATTTTATTTTCTTGTTTTTTGTTTACTTTCCAAGTATTCCGCCTTTATATACATATTTCTGCTTCTGCTGCTGGCCAAACATTTTGTTTGCTTTGTTTCGCATCGTTTTCAACGCTTTGTTTTACATGCTTTTCCCTATTTTTATTTATTTTTTGTATTTATTTTGTTGGTTTGTTGTCTTCTCTGCTTTTATTCTGTGTCTTTGCCAGAATGGCCCAAAGGAGGCGGCTAGCCCGTCGCAAGTAAATCTGGAGTGCGATCGACTTTGAAATGCTCTGCTTGAGGAAGCAGAGATATGACAGAGATTTTAAAGACAGCCTGACTTACCTAATGATTGATTGACTAAGTGACTGAGCAATGTATTGATGGACTGATGGAATGAGAAAATGTTAGAATATTGGGTAGACTGATTGTCTTATAGACTGATTGACGGGTTGATTCAAAAAGGGATGAAAGAGCTATAGATGTACTGATTGACTGACTCGTTTATTGATTGACAAATTGAATGATAGATAATCGGACCCACTGGCTGATAGACTTATTAGCAGACTAATGAAATGGTTGATTGATGAACTGATTGACTGATGAGCTGATTGACTGTTGAAGTGTTTGACTGATGAAATTGACTGAAGAAGTGATTGACTGATGAAGTGATTGAGTGGTTAACTAACTATGTCATTGATTGAACGATGAACTGATTGATTGATGAGTTGATTGTCTGAAACTGATTGACTGATGAGATCATAGAATGACATATTGACTGATAGATTGATTGTCTGATGAACTGATTGACTGATAAGATCATAGAATGACCTATTGACTGATTGATTGATTGCCTGATGAACTGATTGACTGATGAGATCATACATTGACTTATTGATTGATTGACTGACAAGCTGAATAATAAATGACTGATGAATAACTGAATACCTGATGAATTGATAAACTGCTCAGCTGATTGGCTGACTGATTGATTGACTGGTTGACTGATTGATTGACTGGTTGACTGGCTGATTAACAGATGAAAAACTCATAGGTGTCGGATAGACAGGCCGATTGATTTGACTCGCTGATGGACAGACTAAATAATAAATGATTGAGAGCTGGCTGATGGATGACTGATAGATTACCTATTTTATCCTATTTGTATACAGCTTTCTGTTAATAATTCACTTTACATCATAATTTAAGCCTTTGATAGCTCACTGATTGTCTTTGCTTGAAGCCTTAATCAAAGTATAGAGCTTATATGATTCTCTTACAAAAATGCAGTCTAAGTATTCATTGCCCCATGTCTTATATATACTCTTTCTTAATATGAATAATAATTAAGTATTTCCGAACGGATTCATTTTAATTTGATGACGGATTTGTTAGGGTATTTGCACTTTGCAGTCATTTTCTTCTTTGTTTGCATTGAGCTATGCAAATTAAATTGCAAATGTGTCTTACTTATGCACACACACACACACACACACACATACACTCTCTCACACACACACACATACAGTTTGTTGCCTTTGCTCGTTTCATTCATGGCATCTAAAATCTATGCAAACGCGAGCAGCGATGCCGCCGCAGCAACAACTGAGAGCCAACAACAACAGCGTTAACAAGTAAGAAAGCTCTAGTCGGGCGTGACCGACTAGGGGATACCCTGAGCCCCGTCGAATCTGAATTTGGAGCCGGTATCCAAAATAGGACAAAATTCGAAATTGCATAAAATACATAGAAAGCTAAATATAAAATTTGGTGTCTCCAGCTTAAAAGATGAGCGAGATAGAATTTTATAACTGAATTTCGATAACAAAAAAACGAAAAAATTAATCGATTATCGGAAATAAACTTGATATGCGCGCTGTATATAGGGATCTACAAAAAAAATTTCAAGTCTCTAGCTCTTCTGAGAGCTGAAATCGACGCGTTCATACATACGGACAGACGGACGGACGGACAGACAGACGGACAGGGCCAAATCAATTTCTCTTGATCAAGAATATATATACTTTATGGGGTCTGCCACGCGTCCTTCTGCCTGTTACATACATCCAACAAAAACATTATACCCTGATTTCCCATTTTCAATGGGCTCAGGGTATAACAAGAACAACTAACTATGCATACACACACACTCCTACACTCTCACACACACACACACTCGCACACACTCACACACACACACACACTCGCACACACATTCATATTGCGGTCCACACAGATTGCATTTGTTTTTGTGTTGCTTTTGTTTTATTGTGCGCCAGCCTTTTACTTGGCCCCCTCTTCCCACCCTTGTGTGTGTGTGTGTGTGAGTGTGCTTAGCAGCAAATTGCAATTAGTGTTGACTTATGTTGAAGTCATATCGTGCACCAGTTTCTGTTCCATTTCCCCACTCGCCCCCACACTGCCTGCCTCCCCCCTCTCTCCCACCACGCCTCCTCCACTCGCTTTCTTCCTGCCTTTGGCTGCCTCTCGCAGTTGATCTCGTGTTGTAATTGCTGCACTCGTTGCTCCAGTTGTTGTTGTTGTTGTTGTTGCTTTTCGACGCCATCGCTGTGGCATTTGTGTGTGTGGGAGGGGGGGGGGGGGCGCCCTCAGTTGGCGCTGCAGCCAAATGCAGTTGACCAGCTCGCAGGCAGTTGGCCAAAACCAAATGCTAGATTTATCAATTTTTAGTAATGTGGTCTAGACAAGCAGCAGCAGCAGCCCCACAGACAAGCCCCCCAGGCCCCCCCTTTTGCTGCCCTTTTTAGTCTCGCACTTCATGTGGCGCTCCTAGGCGAGCTGCCCCATTTGTGATTGAGGCAGTGTCCGCTTGATGCTACCTTTGGGCCAATAGCTGAGAGCCCAAAATGAACAGCAACAACAGCAACAATTGCTGCTGCAACAGCAACAATTGCTGCTGCTGCAACAACAACAGCAACAGTTGCTCCTAGCTGCATATGTGATTCAGGCTGCTTTAACAGCTTCGATAGAAGCTAGTCAAATAGTGCTTTTGTAGGCTATCAAAAAGTGGGCGTGGCATCTATATTTTACCCAAGACATCTTTAAGGATTATTAAGATGGGAACGCAAGAGCAACAGCAACAATTGCTGCTGCTGCAACAACAACAACAGCAACAGTTGCACCTAGATGCATATGTGCTTTAAAAGTTTAAATAGAAGCTAGTCAAATCGTCCTTTTATAGGCTATTAAAAAGTAGGCGTGGCATCTTAATTTTACCCAAGACATCTTCAAGGATTATTTAGACATGGAAGAGCAAGAACAACAGCAACAATTGCTGCTGCTGCAACAACAACAGTTGATGCAACAGCAACAACAGCAATAATTGCTGCTGCAACAAGAACAGCAACAACAACAGCCAATAGCTGAGATCCAAAGTGAACAGCAACAACAATTGCTTCTGCAACAACATCAACCACAATTGCTGCTGCAACAGCAACAACAACAGCAACAAATGCTGCTGCAGCAACAACAACAACAGCAACAGTTGCTCCTAGATGCATATGTGATTTAGGCTGCTTCAAACGATATAAGAGAAGCTAGTCAAATAGTCCTTTTATAGGCTATCAAAAAGTGGGCGTGGCATCTACATTTTACCCAAGACAACTTCAAGGCTTATTGAGACATGGAAAAGTGAGAAAATATGCCAAATTATGGCTTATCACTGAAAAACCTACAGCCAAAGGAAGCCAGAAATTCAGGACTTGCGCTCAATACTTGAGATTTCACTCTAAAAAAAAAAACGAAATAAAGGCTTCAGGCTAACAGCAACAAAATCATATATATATATATATACAATATGTAATCATGCTAGCTCCACAACAACTCACTCAAATCCAATGCACCCCATTGCAGAGGCGCCCATATGTTTGGCGCATTGGAGCTCTCTCTCTCTCAGTGAGCGAGCAGCCGCTGCGGAAAAAACTTCATTTAAAAGTAATTTTCATAGTAATCGGTTTGGGGCGAGGAGGGCCAAGGCTGCACGCCACGTAGCAGTTGCTTAGCATATAGAGCTAGACCACCCCCCTTTACTACGCCCCTGCCACTTTAGTGCCTGAAGCTATCAGCAGCTAACACTTCGTTGCATTGGGCCACAAAATGTTTTTAAATTCACATAAATTAAAGGCACGGAAAAACTATTAAAGCATTTGTCGTGCGAGCAGCAGCCTCTGTGTGTGTGTGTGTGTGTGTGTGTGTGTGTGTGTGTGTGTGTGTGTGTGTGTGTGTGTGTGTGTGTGTGTGTGTGTGAGTGTTAGTTAATGAAGAAAAATAGATGAGTGCTGCCTGGCTGGGCTGACTGAGGTGTGTGAGGCGGCGCTCGCTGCTGCCACTGCTGCCGACTGTAAAATAGCAGCCGAAATGTGCTTAACATTTTATGTCTTTTCATCTCTAAGGCATGCGAGCTCGTGTGTGTGTGTGTGTGTGTGTGTGTGAGTGTGTGAGTTTGCTACTGTAAGCGTGCCGCCCTCTGCCTGTCTACCCCTGCCCTCACCACATGCCACACACTTCAGCGCTCAGTTCTAAGCAGCGGGGTTCCAACGGCAACAACAAATTCATTTGGGGCCGCGCTGCCAGCATTTGACTGTCTTCGGGCACTAGTTGAGGGAGGCATATGAGCTATTGGGCGTAAGATGTAACATGGGTGCTATAGAGGCAAGATTTTGGCTTTGCTTACATATCATATTTTATACAAATATTATATCTATGTTTGGGATAGATTGGTGCTGCTCTAAGATTGGTTTGCCCAAATCTCAATCCGATCGAAAAGAACAACTTAGTATTGGATTGAAAAATATATATAAAGCATAATATATCATCTTAGACGAATGTTAAATCGTTTTTTTTTTATAGTAAAAATAGTAAAAGAACAAAAATACCTAAAGAAAACATTTGCTGTTCATAAAAATAGCAGTGACTGGAGATAGTAAAATTAATTGTTCTTAAAAATAATAGTGGATTTTTATGAACAACATATGTATTAGTTTCTCAGGGCACCAATATTTTTATGAACAACTAATTTTTTCTTTAAATATTTTCAACTATTTAAATAAGTCTAAGATAATATATTATATTTTATATATATTTATTATTATTTATTATTATTATATTAATATTTTTATGAAAAACTAATTTCTTCTTTAAATATTTTAAGCTATTTAAATACGTCTTAGTTTATATATTATATTTTTTATATATTTATTATGATTTATTATATTTATTATTATTTATTATATTTATTGGCCCAAAAAAATATTTTTTCTCAAGCCACTATTTTTATAAACAAGTAAGCTTTCCCTCTCTAGTCATTATTTTTATGAACAGCCAATTTTTCTTTATCAAGCTCTGAAATATGGACCTCAGAGCTTTAGAAACAAATACTAGTTCTTAAATAATCTCCCCTAATATTTATTTAAACAACTAATTCCTTTCTCTCAAGTTACTACTATTTTTGTGAAAAAACTAATTTCTTCTAATAAATATTAAAATGAAAATATATTGTAGTTAATTTGGATATTTTTTTGTTAGTAACTTGGGAATAAGTTGTTCTTATTTTTATTTTTATTTATTATTTATTTTGATTATAATAATCATTATATATATATATATAATATAATATTATATTATTGTAAAAAGACTTTATTTCCAAGTTTCTAACAACAACAAAAAAATTTCTAAAATAAGTTAGGTTTGTAACAAAAAAAAGCATCAATATTAACAACTATATATTTAAATTTTAATATTCATTTCAAATTGCTTTCAAAATATTGTATCTATCATTAAAATATTGTTCTGCCCAAATTTAGCTCTCACTCACACTGCTATTTTTCTGAACAACTGTCTATGTTAGGGCATTCGCTCTTCGTCGTCTTGCAGTTTTTTGTTGTAGCTGGCCTTAGTTGCTTGTTGTTTGTAAATAAGTTGCAGCGATTTGTCCCCTGTCTGAACTGCTCGACCCCAACACACACACACACACACACTCGCACACACACACGCACACACATGTGTACAAGGCGTTAATTACTTCCAATTGGAATTTTGGTTAGTTTATAATTTGCTATGCCCATTTTTAATGGGCGACAAATTGATGGCCTCTTTTAACAAAAACACTTTATGCTCGAGGATTAAGGCGTTGCCATTAGCAGGAGGGAGGGGTGGGGCGGGGCGGAACGTCGCAGTGGAGGGCTGAGAGCAGATTGCACTGAGCGCTGTGCAATTTGAAGCCATTTGAATTACGTGTGGTCAGCAGGGTCAGTAAGCCAGGCCCAGACCCAGACCCGACCCCCGTTAGATTGCCGTTGCTAAAAGGCAGTTAAAAACTGCGGCACGTAGCCAGTGGCAATGGGCGCGCGAAAGCGTTGCAATGACTGCGAATGAATGGAAAGCCAGGCAAATAAAGCCAGCCGGCAAAAAGGGCCAGAGCCGAGATTCGATTACGCAGAGAGCATGCAGAGAGAGCATATATAGAGAGCATAGGTATAATAGAGGGGAAGAGAGAGGAGGGGGGCGGGCGAGGTCTGGTAGGTGTTGGAGCATAGACCGCAAAATCATGCGGCTGCGTTAGCTTGAGTGCAACAACAATATGCAACAGTAGCTGCAGCAGCAGCAGCCGTGGCAGCAGCAGTCGTTGCTCTAGCTTCCACAGCATTTTCAGATTCCGTTTCCGTTTTTACTTTTTATACCCTGAGCCCATTGAAAATGGGAAATCAGGGTATAATGTTTTTGTTGGATGTATGTAACAGGCAGAAGCAGGCGTGGCAGACCCCATAAAGTATATATATTCTTGATCAGGACGACAAGAGAAATCGATTTGGCCCTGTCCGTCTGTCCGTCCGTCCGTCTGTCCGTCCGGACGGACAGACCGTATGTATGAACGCGTCGATTTCAGCTCTCAGAAGAGCTAGAGACTTGAAATTTTTTTTGTAGATCCCTATATACAGCGCGCATATCAAGTTTATTTCCGATAATCGATTAATTTATTCGTTTTTTTGTTATCGAATAGAAACATTATCGAAATTCAGTTATAAAATTCTATCTCGCCCATATTTTAAGCTGGAGACACCACATTTTATATTTAGCTTTATATGTATTTTATGCAATTTCGAATTTTGTTCTATTTTGGATACCGGCCTCAAATTCAGATTCGACGGGGCTCAGGGTATCCCCTAGTCGGTCACGCCCGACTAGAGCTTTCTTACTTGTTTTTCTCTCTTTTTTGTTTAATTCCTTTTTGGTTTTGTGTTTTGCTCCTCTTTTTTTCCCCCCCGCTTTGGGGTTTTTATGCTCTGCTTTGACTTGGGCTTTGCTGTGGCATGTACAAAGAGGTGGGCTGCGGCGAAGCCAGAGGCAGAGGCAGCGGCAGAGTCGGCGGCAGGAAGCTGCGGATTTTGGTGCTGCTCGCTGGGTGTTCGGTTGCCGTTGCACTTCATTGAGCCGTGCAAGTGTTAAAAGTGTTGCAAATTGCGTGGTTTTGATGCCACGGCGCTGCATCAAATGACGTTGGCAAAAGGCAACGTGGGAACCGCATCGCCAGCAGCAGCGGCAGCCGGATCAGAAATCCACTCAAATAGATATACCATATATTTAAAAGGGCGCGATGCATATAGATAGAAATGTCAAGTGAGCAAATTTGAGTCGCCAAAGCACTTAGCAAACTGAACGAAGGGTATGCGAGGATATGCAAAGGATATGCGCGACTGACAGATACCCGGCACATAAGTACTTTGTTGGACAGGCATGCTAATCAGTGTGAGACATTGGAGCTGACATATCTAGAGCATGGCAAGCGCTGCTGCCAGCTAGCAGATGTGCCAGAGATGGGGAAATGTGTGATAAGGAACAGCTGCTGGAAGTCAGCTCAAATTAGATGTGATTGGCAGATAAAGTTTATATTTCTTAATGAAGCGAAACATAAAGCTAAAGTAGTTTATTGAATTGCGCCAAGGAAGTCAAAAGTGTAATTATCGATAGCTAATATAAGCGAAATATAAAAGAGAGTCTAGCTATCGATAATTATCGATAATTGCTTTAGTCAATCATAGTTATCAATAGTTAACTATAGGAAGTATAAGCTTGGAAACGGGGGTATGGGGTATACTTAGCAATAGTTCCATCGATTGAAAATAAAGAGAATTCTTCTATAATGTGAAGAGAGGAATACGAAAGCGGGTCTCTTTTGTATAGAACATTTTAAACAAGCTTCAAAATATATGCATAAAAATATTTAAACAAGTCAACTTGATAGATGGTAGAGGAATAGTAGAAATTTAATGACTTAATGATACTTGACACACTAAATAGCTAAAAATATTTAATATATAATAAAATATAATATAATAAATATTTTTATATATTCTAAAAGGAGCCATCTCTCCGGACGGACGGAGGGACGGACGGACAGACAGACGGACATACAGACGGACAGACATTCGGACAAGGCGATTTTTCTTGTCGTCCTGATCAATATATATACTTCAATATATATACTTTATGGGGAAATTTGGGGCGGTATCCAAAATATAACAAAATTCGAAAATGCATAAGATACATATAAAGCTAAATATAAAATTTGGTGTTTCTAACTTAGAGAGATATAATTTATTAACTGAATATATGCATAAAAATATTTAAACAAGTCAGAGCGCTCTAACCGAGACGGCTCGACTAAGAGATACTCTGAGCCTTGCCGGAGCTTAAATTAGATTAACATTAAAATTATTTTACATTTCTTTGAAAGCCAAATCAACTTCTCTTGTCGTCCTGATCAAGATATATATACTTTATGGGATCTGCCACGCCTACTTCTGCCTGTTACATACAGTTTCACAAAACCATTATGAACCAGAATGAACTCATAATTCATTAGGCCAACAAATATATATATATATATATTAGACATAGTATATCTATAATATATGATATAAAATAATATAAACACATATGAAAGAGCGTTTTCCCTTTTTGAGTAGCTACTATTATTTTTATGAACATCCACATTTTGGACATTTTTTGGCTCTGAAGCCCTGAAGTGCACATGCTCCTGAGCTTGCAACAAAAAAAAAAAAAAAAACACTTCAATTAATAATAAAACGAGTAAGAAGACTCAAGTCCTTCTGCCTGTTACATACATTTTCACAAAACTATTATACCTTGAATTCCCATTTTCAATGAGTTCAGAGTATAAAAAAAAGCTTAGGAAGAAGCTACCATAAGTTCTTTGACTCGAAAGGCATGTAAAGCATCAGAAAATATTTCATAATTTGTGCATAATTTAGTAGAAATTGGCTCTACCTCTCGAAACATGTGGGGTATTCCCATCTAATGACTTTAATATTTTCAATAAACATTTGCATAGCAAATGACGCAGCTTATAAATTCTTTAATTTCAAATGCCTTCAAAAGGTTACAATGTCCTTTTTTTCAAAGGAATTTCCTTCAACTATCTGCAGAGTTGTGCGTAATTGAATATGTTCCTCTGACTGTGGGACTAATTAAAATTCCTTTTGTAGTTCTTTTTTTTTTTTGTAGCTTTTCAGCTGAAATTCCTTTCATAGTTGCACAAAAACAACAAATCACGTTCATAATATTGTCCCCAACGCACACACAGAGAGAGAGAGAGAGAGAGAGAGAGAGAGAGAAAGGGAGAGACATTCCCCAACACACAGCGCAAATGAAGTACAGTCTGCACTTGGGGGTTGGAGGCGATTGTAGTTGAATTAAGTCGAGTCGCGCACAAAGGACACTCATTATGCATGCCCAAACTCAATGCAAGGATATCAACAACTAACTCTCACACTACCCCCCCTCCCCCCTCTGTCGCTTATCGCTCTGTGTCTCTGTCTAGTTTTTTTTTTGCGCTTCGCCATTTTTTATATAACATTTTTTTGCGCTGCATACTTTCAGGCGCGCCGCCAACAAACAGCAACAAAATGTAACCACAGCAAAGCTGCCAGCATTTTTTTACATTATGCCCCCGCCACGCCCCCGCCACGCCCCCTCGACAATAGCGCCACATTGTTGCGGTTGCGAAAATAAAGTGTTGCATTTTGTTTTTATGTGGCAAGCGATGCTGCTCACTGATCCATGCCGTTTGCATGCTCCAATCCAGCCCCAGCCCCAGACAGATGAGCAGCAATGATTCTTGTTGCATATGTGCAACAACTTAACTGCCAGCTGCTTGCCTCTTGCCTCTGAGCAAATCATAAAAAGCGAGAAGACGAGCCAGAGAAGTTGGGCGAACCGAAAACGTTTCGTCCATTGTCCATTTGCGGGCATGCAAAATGCGCACAGCTGCCGGGATTAACCGGGATGAGAGCGTGGCATGAGATTGCAATGTAAATGCCGCGAATTAGTTCGAGCCGCACCCCTCCCGCCTCAGCCACCCCCGTACAATACACACACACACAGAGAAATAAATGTAATAAAGAAATAAAACTCTCTATGGGGGCGACAAACAATGGCCTTCGCCGCGTTTCCATTTGCCATTCGGCATTTCCCACTTCGATTGCAGCCGCCGCCGCCGTCGCCGTTGCCGCTGGCCAGCAAGTCGGAAAACTGAAAATTTAACAGATGGCGCGCATTAGATGCGCTTCACTCGGCCCCAGAGACCGAAAGTAGTAGCGCGACATGCCCACACGCCACACGACAGCCCAAAAACAACCCGGCTCGCCTGGACCACAATTCGGATCCAGCTCTGCTCAGGTAAATACAGCGCGCAAACAAGCCAAGCAAAGACATTTTGTACATGTTTAATGAAACTATTTACTTTTAATTATGCTTGTTAATTGGAGTATATATGTTTGTATAAATATATATTTTATTAGGCCTTTGTTTGAGCAGGCCGAGTCTATTTCTATTTGGCTTCAATGGGTTAAGTCTATCATGTTCATGTTCAGACCTTGAAAGGATAACTGAAGCTTGGCTGGGCAAAGCTAGACCCATTTGTCTATCAATTTATATAAATCTTTGCTGCTTGATTCATACAAATTTATAGCTCAAGCGCAGGCCTAGGTGCACGTCGAATCATCAAGAATATTCTTCACTAATATAAAACCCATCAATCTATATTGAACTACAATTTGTGAGGCTTTTCTGGAAAGTCTTAAATGCAAAAGTCAATCATATTTGTTATTGAAATTCCTCTTAAATATAATAAATTTTATTTCTACTACTTTTTTTTTACGTATAAGAATGGTATTCATGGAGCAACAGCAGAAATATAATGACTTAATGAAAGTTAATATACTCACTACATAAATTTATCTACAAGTCACCTCGATAGATGGTAGAGCAATAGTAGAAATCTAATGACTTGATGATACTTGACACATTAAATAGCTAAAAATATTTAATATATAATAAAATATAATATATTAAATATTTGTATATATTCTAAAAGGAGCCATCTCTTCGGACGGACGGAGGGACGGACGGACGGACGGACGGACAGACAGACGGACATACAGACGGACAGACATACGGACAAGGCGATTTCTCTTGTCGTCCAGATCAATATATATACTTCACTATATATACTTTATGGGGAAATTTGGGGCCGGTATCAAAATATAACAAAATTCGAAAATGCATAAGATACATATAAAGCTAAATATAAAATTTGGTGTTTCTAGCTTAGAGAGATATAATTTTTTAACTGAATTTCGATAATGTTTTTATTCGATAACAAAAAAAAATCTCTTAACCGATTATTGGAAATAAACTTGATCTACGCGCTGTTTATAGGGATCTACAAACAAAATTGCAAGTCTCTAGCTCTTATGAGAGCTGAAATCGACGCGTTCAAACATACGGACAGACGGATGAACGGACAGACGGACAGACAGACAGACGGACAGGGCCAAATCGATTTCTCTTGGCGTCCTGATCAAGAATATATATACTTTATGGGGTCTGCCACGCCTCCTTCTGCCTGTTACATACATTTTCAAAAACCATTATGAACCAGAATGAACTCATAATTCATTAGGCCAATATATATAATATATCTATATATAATATATGATATAAAATAATATAAACACATATGAAAGAGCGTTTTCCCCTTTTTGAGTAGCTACTATTATTTTTATGAACATCCACATTTTGGACATTTTTTGACTCTGAAGCCCTGAAGTGCACATGCTCCTGAGCTTGCAACAAAAAAACATTATACCCTGATTTCCCATTTTCAATGGACTCAGGGTATAAAAAGAAGCCATCGCTACTCATATTCCCTCAAAATTTGCATACATATATAAATAAGTGAAAGATTTATAGTTGGGAGTGCTCGACTAAAGTTTAAATAAACCAATTATACAATGCTACAGAGTGCCTGGCTAACTTATCTCTAGACCAATTATGTGTCTATAGAAATAAATGGTTTAGGTATATGCCAGTCGAGCAATTATGTGTATTTAGACATCATTGTGCTTATAGACATAATAAGTCCAGGTACACATTTGTCAAGTACTCCCAACTGTGACAAGTTATATAAAAGTAGAAGTATAATTGGTTAAGGTAATCATTAGTCGAACACTCCCAACTATAACTCTTTCACTTACTAACATCTATATGCTTACACATATTTCTGTTTTTACACCACTGTAACTCACTTCTATTCAATAAACCAATTTATAAAATTGCATTTACCAAGAAGCAAAGTCAATAAGCTCCCTACAAAACATAAATTTATATAAAAATACTCTACAATTTCGTGCCGCTATTCAATAAACTTTTACCCAGGCCAAAACCCATGCAATATACCAGATTTCTAGCCACTTTGTGCCACTGTGCGCGAGCAGCGCAGTGCAGCGTTTCCATAACGAAATCGAAACAAATTGCTGGCGAATAAAGCAAATCTAAATATTAATGTGCGACTCAATGAGTCGGAAGCGGGTCGCATCGCATGGCACTCGCAGTCCGGGCCTTTGGGTTTGGCTTGGGATTGGGTTTTTTCCTGCTTCTTTTCTTCTCTTCTTTTTTTGGGGTAGGCCTCGAGATAAGCCGCACGATTGCAGGTAGCAAACGTAGAGCGATTCCTCTTTCAATATTTGCGCAGCGCTGCTTCGCGTAAATCTTGCCAAAGCTTTCACGGGCAGCTGGTCAGTCGAGCAGGAGCGAGGGCGCCGGGTCCTGGTACTTCAAATAATGGATGGCCGGGACCAAAACAGGGCAGACGTCGCTGTTAACTTCGCTCGACATAAATATTTTTATCACTTGCCTTTGCCTTTGCCGGCGCTTCGAGTTTGTTTGTTTCCGTTTTTTTTGTCATTTTTTTTCCGCCCAGCTTTCTTGCTGGGAGTGGGAATGGGAATGGGAGCGCGCTGAGCTGCCCTCTAGGCGCAAGCCATGGGAAAAGAAAGCAAATTCATATTAAAGCCTTTAATCTCGCAATCAAATCGCAGCGACTTGTGCGTTAAATTAATTTTATGTTCTCCTTTTAGCAGCGAGCCTCGCCAGATTCCTATGCTAATCAAACGGCTACCGCGTTCCAGTTAAATGGAACGTGAACGCAACGCAACGCATCAACTGCGATAAATTTGCATGGATAATTGTTTTCCCAGCCTCGCCCGAATAAAAACGGGCGTAGGAAAAACACATTCGATTATATTAATTGCTTTGCTAATTAATGATTTCCAATCAGAGACAGAGACAGTTTATAATTGCGCTGCAATCATGGAGACGTTTTGGAGAAGGTTCTAGTTGTTGGTAAGGTTGGCTTTTGCCAGTGAGAATATGTTTGGGTAGTAAAAAGTTGGGTTGATGTGGCATAGAGGAGGTAGAAATGATGTTTGAAAGTAGTAGGAGAAGGAAGTTAGAATGTGATAGTTGGGCATGCACGACTGTAAGATACCCGAATATTCAAAATTGCTGAAAAATGAAAGAGCCTAACTATATTCTTATATATTATGTTGTGCTTTGTATTGTAATTATGTTTTATATAACAAATTGAGCTTTGCCTTGCCTAATCTTGCAGAATCTTCATATCAAATTCGGCTGGAACTTGCTTATTCAAATTTTGATATGAAGATTCTTCTTCTATAAAGTGTGAAATGTGTAGAAAGAGCTGTAATTTGATAACGATTTGTAGAAAATGAAAAAAAGGCATTAATAATTTGGAAAAAATATGAAGGGAGTATCATAAGGAAGCACACAAGTTTCAAGTCTCTAGATCTTTCGAGATTAATGCGCTCAGACCTTTTGTCCTTTGGACCCTTCCGCCCTTCTATCCGTCGTACCTTTCGTCCTTGCATACGTTTTTCTACGCGTCAGACGGACAAGTACCTCAATTTGCTGCAGATCAAGAATTCATAGGCCTTATAGAGTCAAACTATACTTAGATTTATATATAAGATATATAGATATAAAGATATATAGATATATAGATATATAGATATATAGATATAAAGATATATAGATATATAGTTATATAGTTATATAGATATATAGAAATATATATAGCCATACATATAGATGGGTTATATTTTATCCTCAATCTATTGAGCTGGTCAAATCTGTGGCGCCTGGGCCAATGTCAATTGCCCAGGAGATTTTTCGGTACATAAGACTATAAATTAGCGCGGACTGCGAGGCTGACCTTTGACTGCGTTTGCCGTTATGGGATTGACCCGCAATGTGATGTCAGAGAACGTCGCCCTAACTTGACGTCGCACGCTGCGCATTTGTTTCCTTGATTAATTCTGGATGGAGACGACGCCGCCGACGACGACGACGACGGCCCACAAAAAGTTAATCGTTAGTAATTTATGACTCTCTGCGGAGGCGAGTGGCAGACAGCCAAATAGCCACGGACAAGGTGTATAGGGTGTGCATTGGGGTGTCACTCGCTGTCAGTCTACGGCCAGCCCCCCCCCCCCCCCCCCCCCCCCCCCTCTCACGTCGTCTCCACAGTCTGTGCAAGGTGCGGACAATGCTGAGGCAAAAGCAAGCGAACACAAATAATTGGTTTGCACCAATGTGGACAGAACTCGCCTGCTGCTCAAAATCAAGATAATGATAATGACAATGACGATGATAATGATGATGATGATGACGATGATGGCATAAATGACCCGCTGACTTTGACAACAAATATGCCAACGTAGCAGAGCCAGATCGTTGCACATTGCTTGGATTCGATTGGAATCGATTCGATGCTGGAGGAGTTGGAGAAGTTGGAGGAGCTGGTGGAGCTGGCTGGCGGAGCTGGCTGGAGTGGCTGCCATGCGTCGCACGTCGAGGCATTCAAATGCGCCGTCCAAGTGTTGAATTAAGCACCAAAAATGCAAAGAGAAGAATGCCGATGACGTCGTCGCTGGCCTGGCACTGGCATTGGCAATCGGAGGAGGCTATGGCCATTGGGCAATCGAAATGCTCCATGGCAATGCATTGAATCGAGTTCATTGCGCTGCAGGAGTGGACCCGGCCGCCGCACAATGGACGCAATTGAAAACGGCACTCGACTCGGGGCCAACAGAGCACACGACTGTCCCACCGAAGCGACAGTGAATGCCAGCTATAAAGAATTCTCAACTCAATATACACACGTGTGTGTGTGGGTGTGTGTGTGTGTGTGTGCACAAGTGCTTGTTCCACCTTTGACTTTTTGTTTAAACAAACTCAATTGCATTTCGCTTAAATATTTTTCCACATTTTTTGGGCGCATAAAAAATTGCGAATTTCATTAAATTTTATGCAATTTTAATTACTTTTAGTTCAGCATTTTTTATAAATATTTGTTGCTATTTTTTCTATATATCTCTGATATGTAAATATGTTTGTTAAATTTCATCTATCAATATTTATTTTGCTCTTAATTTGTTTCTAAGTGCGGCCATCCATAAAATATTGCCGAAAAAAAATGCCTAAATTGCAGCTAATTGCATTTAATTGAATTTTTATATAAAATATATATATCTATATAAATATCTATATAGATGCATATAAATTTGGAGAAATATTTTAAATTTTTCAGCTATTTATGCGCCTAAATAAATGCAAAAATATAGCATTCATTTGACCCACTTTGCAGCTGGCTCACACGTTAGGCTCGCCATATTTTCAAATATAACAAATGAAATATTTCATCAAATGCAGCTGCTAAATGAGTTGCTCAAGTGATTGGAACAACAGCAACAACAACAACAACAGCAACAGCAACAACAACAACAGCAATAGAAATTTTGCTGTGAATTCTAGTATTTGCTTAGCCTAGTTGCTTGGCTTTGAGTTTACTAAAAAATTAATTTGAATTATTTCTTAGCTTGAAAAAAGTGGAAATAATTAATAATTTTTACGTCTTTTTAAGCAGAATGGAATTTAGTGCTAAAATCTACGTTTAATTCTCACTCCAAAAACCCGCTAAATTTATTCAGAAATTTGTATATTCGAAGCACACAATTTATAAGTCAATCTGTGGAGCAGGTCAACAGTGATTGATGAGCAAAACTTGTTGGTGCTGCCTCGAAATCAGGAAAACATATAGGTTTTCTGCCCAATTTGCCACGCCTATTGATATTGTAGATATATTTTAAAAATGAATTTAAAGTTTATTTTAATCAATATGCGAGTTGGCAGCAAATTTATATGTTCCAAAATTTTATTGAGTTCAAAATTCCAAAAATTTTGCAAATAAAATTTTTATATATGCCTAAGTTTTCGTATATATATATATATATATATATATATATATATATATATATATATATATAAAATAGATATAGAAGATAAGGATAATATATTTATCTTAATTACCTAGCTAATATAGATAGATAGATTCGATATATAAGGTAATGTAAATATCTTATATATCTAACTGATTCACTCTTTTTCACTTTGTGAACTCTTAGTAAAACTTTTAAGCTCTTAATAAATATTACAATTTTAATAAATAAATATTAAACAAATATTAAGATTTTCGATTGTTGCTTCCCATTTCTATTTAAGTTCATTTCCTAACTATTCAAATTTTATTTCTTGGCTTTTATTGCATTTAGGCTTATGCAGCTCTATAAAAATCTTTTATTTAACTTTAAATAGAAAAGCACACACAAATATTTTTAGAGTTATACAAGTTTAAATGCTAATAAAGCTAAGCAATAAATTGTCAATAATTATGAAATGAACTTAATTAAATACAAAAGCCGTTGACATTAATATTTAAAAATAATTCTGACCATTTAGCTGTCGCACATATAAGGTTTGCTATACCAGATAAAAAAAAAACAAACCAATTATAACCTGAATTCACATTTTCAATGGGTTCAGGGTATAATTAGGTGATTGAAATTAAGTATTGTGTACCAGATAAAATATTAAGTGAATTGTGGACTTGTGGAAAATTATTTAGCTATTTTTTATTAAATTTATATTTTGTACCCTTTTTCTTATTATAATGCCCAATTAGATTAATATTTATGATTATATATACTGTATTACAGTATTATATATGGTCATAAATTTCAAAGTCATAATAAATACTTGAATGTTGGCACTACTTTACTGTCGAAAAATCATGTTCCATAGTGCAAAAAATATTTTTTAAATCCTTAAGACGCAAAACTCCAAATATCTCGAAACAATGAAAGTATGACTTATCCCACATTAAAAATCAAGGGTTCTGATACATCATGATTATATGATATGATTATATCATATATATGATATGATATCATATATATGATATTTTCATCTATTAAATTCTAAGCCTTCAAAACATTTCAAATAAAATTTGAATAGCAACAAGAATCTTTCTTAAAGAACTCTTATTCGTAAGACTCAATTGAAGCCTAGTCTTACCCCACTCAAGAGATAGGCTTCAGTTTCCGTTGAATATTATGGTATAAAGAAAAATATATATAAATAGACTATATGATATATGTATATATATATATATATATATATGCATTGGAATGTGCTGCTCTATAGAAAGTAGCAGCAGCAACATTATTTTTTTTATGCTGCATTGGGGAATATATGGAATATATAGAATATGGTGTGAAGCCAAATGAGAGGCGGGTTTCCTCGCAGATGGCAGATGGCATATGGCACTGGACTGAGGATGCTTTTATGGCCAGTGCAAAAGTATTTTTTTTTATGGAACTGCTGGGGAATGCTTTATGGTTATCTCTCTATTTGTATATACGTATATTTAGATAGATTTGTTTGCATGTGGCTAAGAGGGATTAGACTAGGGTTGGACTCACTTTTGCATTCGTTGGCATCGTTGTCGGTGGCGCGTCCCCAGGGCCGATCGAAGTAGAAGGGCTTGCAGCGCTCGCACTCGGGTCCGGCGGTGTTGTGCTTGCAGGCGCAGGTCATGGCCAGCTTGGCGTTCAGCTGGAGGGCGGACGGAGTGCGTCCGAAGTGGCTGTGCAGCGAGGCGGCGGCCATGTTGTCGTCGTCCTGGCCATCGTCGGCGTCGGCGTGCAGAGCGCTCGATCCGCTGCTGGTGGCAATGCACTCGGAGGCGTGGCCGTTGCACTTGCAGCGCCCGCCCACGGCGAAGTCGGAGACGGCGTAGTGCTGCGAGACGGCGAGCAGCTGCTGCATGGCAACGGCGGAGGCGGCGCCACTAGCGCCCGTGACGGCGTCCGAGCTGCCCAGCTGGGCGGATGTGGAGGACTTGGTCGGCGGCGTGGTCTTGGGCGGTGCGGGCGGCGTGCTGGCAGCCAGCTTGCCCTGGAAGTGCTTCTCGTAGACGCTGCCCTTGTGCTTGGACTGGCGCTTGCTCTCGCCATCGTTGGCATAGTCCAGGTGCAGCTCGTCGTCCAGCTCGAGGTGCTTCTTGGGCTCCTCGTACTCCTCCTGGTCGTAGCCGGCGCTGTCGTTGTCATGCAGATTGTAATCGTACTCGTCCTGCTCGTCCAGCTCATGGCCATCCAGCTCGTCCTCCTGGCTGGCGGTCATCTCGTCGCTGAAGCTGTTGGCATTGCCCTTGGCGCGCTCGCGGCTCAGCAGCAGCTGCGGCGGCAGCTCCAGGCGGTGGAAGACGACGCGTATATCGGTGGCCGTCACCCAATCCTGCAGCACCAGCGACGCGTCCAGATCGTTGGCCGACGGCCGGCCCTCCAGCGTATTGAAGGCGAAGCGCTGGGCGGCGCCGCCGCTGCCGCCGCTGGCCGCGTCGTGCTGCGAGTTCATGCAGCGCGCCTCCTGCTCGTTGAACTTGCTGATCTTGGCGCGGTCGGCGCGGCCGTAGAACTTCTGGCACTGCGAGCTGTAGAACTGGAAGGGCTGCCAGGTCTGCCCAAAGTCCGAGCTCTTGTAGATGGCCAGCGAGTCGGGGCGCGGCGACTTGGGGCAGAACGAGAGCGAGATGTAGGTCAGCTCGTACTTCTTGCCCAGCGACAGAGTCAAGGTGACATTGTCCGGCGGCGCCGTGTCCGGGTCGTGCGGCACATTGACGCTGCCCGAGCGCCAGCAGGTCACATTACTCGGATTGTTGAGGTCCGTGAGGGCGGCGGCCCCGTAGCGATGCTCCGTCTTGTCGCACAGCCGGCACTCGCCGGCGCTCCCATCGCGCTGCAGCTCGCAGAAGCGCTCCGGCTGCTGGGCGCCACAGACGCTCGACGCCTGCACCGGATTGCCATAGGCGGCGTTCACAAAGCTGGGCAGGCACTTGCGCGGCTTGCCCTCGAAGTAGCAGGGATCGTTGGCGTTGATGCTGACGCCGGCGGCGGCGTGGGCCAGGCAGCTCAGCAGCAGCGCGCCCAGCGGCAGCGCCAAACGCAGCCTCATCTTCAAGCCGATTGAAAGTTCTCTCTCTCTCTCTTACACTCACTCTTTGTTAGCCGTTTCACACTCGTCGCAGTCTGTCTCTGTCACTCGCGAGGATCGAGGCGTGGGCACAAAACAAAACACAAAAAAAAACAACAAAAACACACGCGGCGAGCGGCGGCGTCACTGAGTCTGGCACGGCGGCCGCATGCAACAGCTGCCGCTCCGAAGTACGATTTCTACCTCACTCACACTCTTCACACACTCTCTCTCTCTTTCTCCCTCTCTCTCACGTTGTCACTTGATAACTGTTTCTTTGGCTGAGGCTGAAGGGAAGCGACCGCTGCGATGCAACTCGGTCAACGGCCAGCGTTGTTCTGTTTTGTCCACGTCCTCGGCGCGTATCCTGCAGGCGAGGCGACACAATGGACGACAAGCAGCCCAAGTGATTTGTGGCTCGTGTTGAGTTTCGCTTCGCTTCGTCTCGTCTCGGCTCGTCTCGTTTCGTTTCGTTTTCTGGTCTCGGCCAATTTCACCACTGCATGTTGCGGAGGCTGCTAAATGTTGCCAGCTGAACCGAAAAAAAAAATACCAACAAAATTTATGCGACACACATACGCGCGTGGGCTGGGCGCCAAGGCACGAGCGCACACTGCCAGCAACACAGACGGCAACCACGACAAATACACAGACAGTAAACACGATTCGAACTCGTTCGCTCTGTTCGCCTTGCGTCGGCTTCGTTGTTCACCTGGCAAACGTTTGTCCGTTACTGAACGTCCGCAGCATCTCGGGCCGGTCGCTTGCCGGCTGCTGTTGCTGCTGCTGTTGCTGTTGTTGCTGTCGCTGTTGATGTTGCTGTTCGCTGTGCTCTGTTCGTTGTGGGTCGCAACACGCGCGCTCTCTTTGTCACCCTCTCGCTCTCACTCACTCACTCTCTTTCTCTCTCTCTGTGTGGCTTAGTTTTGTGTTGGCTTTGCTTTAATGCGCTGCACAGTGGCGCAGCAAGTGGCGAAAATGTAGTGAAACTCTGAATTTTGTAATAATACTTAGCAAAGGTCAAAGGAAATTTTATTTGTATTGTCTACAGTATTATTTTATTAAAATTATTATTAAAATATAAATTTAAGCTTATTTTAAAAAGAATTATTTTGTACAATTTTTTTCTAAATTATTGCTTTTTATTTGTTAACTTAATAATTTATTTTTTACTATACTATTTAGCTCAAAATTTTATTATTATGAAAAAACAAATATTCGGTATTATTTAGTAGATGGTTTTTCTTTATTTTTGATTAAATTTATATTAACAATTTAAATATTGTATTATATTTATTATTTAAAAAAATGCGTAATTAAAAAAATATTTTCTGATATATATTATTTAGGCTTTTTTTTAAAAATAATTTTTATTATATTATTATTGATTTATTTAATTATAATTATATTATTTTTACTATTTAAAAATTATTTAAACAAGATTTTCGCATGCATTGTATTAATAATTTATATATATATAATTATATAATTATATAATTTTTGTACATATATGATTTAAAAATTTGTTTATTATTAAACAAGAATGTTTGTATGCTAAGGAAAAACCCTATAAATATTCATAATTTTCATATTACAATATATAGTCCATCAGAACTCAAATATATATAATATTTATTTAAAAAGAAATACATAATTATTTACTAAATATTTACTTATACCATTTTCTTTTATATAATAAAATAGTTTAATAGATAACTAGCAATTTTAATAAGGAAGTTTCAGTATAAAAATAGCAATGTTTGGCTCATCATTAATCACTTCACAAATCGCTTTGCTGCTTGCGTCTGTTTGCCCACTGTGCGCCATGTGGATGTAGGTTTTGTGGATGCTGCTGCAGCTTGGCAACATTTGCTGCCTAAGCACATGCTGCCAGCAACATATATGTTGCAAACATTTTGTGTTGCTTTGTATTTGGTATTTGCTGCTGGCAACTTGCCCAAATTTGAAGCAATTTGAATTTGAATTTGTTGACAGCAGCGACTGTGTGACACAGGAAATGTGAAATCTTTTGCTCATATGTGGGGATGCACTAACAGAGGTGTGTGTGTGTGTGTGTGTGTGTATTGTTGGTGGACTTATGCGCTCGTCTTCGCCTTAACCTCAATTCGCGCAGCGCTTTCAAAACTTCCGCTGTCATGAATTCAATTCAATTCATTTCATTCCCTTCCATTCACAATGCAAAACGCCGACAAATATGCCGCGTCAGACGCAGACGCCGCGACGCCTGCGCAGCAGCAGCAACAATTTCTGCTCTCGCCCTCGTTAATGCCGCCAGCAAGGCAACAGGCATGCTCCACTTGGAGCTCGCCTGCCCTGCCAAGCTCCCTGACCCACACATGCCTTTATGCTCTTTTCTTTCTTTGTCTCTGTAGTGTCATCTGCAATTTGTAAGGCCGCATTACGTTGCACAGCCCCCCCCCGCCCCCCTTTTGGCCCCAACGCCCGCCTCGCACGCATTTATTTATCGCTTGTTACCTTTGGGTCGCAGACCCAAAAGCTGGGAACGTGCCCGTCGTTCGAGATGCTTCCGTTTCGCTGAGCCCCCCACGCCCCCCCCCCCCCCTTTTTTTTGGCCGCCTTTTGATTTATTGTTTTTGACATTTTGTGTGCTTTCGTTTCAAGTGGTTCCCAACAATTCGACTCGTTATGTTTTATTTATAACGGATTTGCCTCGGCCTCCTGTTTATAAATATTTATATATGTGCCGTTAGCGGTAAACCTGGTGGAGCGGTGGAGCCGGCTACTGTCAGAGCGCATCAGCATCCTCGACTGCTCCACATTTGACCTGTGCCCGCTGGAGTCGAGGCCGAGGCTTTTCAGTTTCGGTTTCACTCGCTGCGGCTTTATCAGCTGTTTTTTACGATCTCCCCTCGGGGCGGGCTGTGCCACTTGCAGCGGGCCGAAACGTCTAATTATGACGCCAGGCGCGCTGCAATTTGCCACCCCGGCTGGGGGGCACTTTTGGCAGTGGGCGTGGCGCGGCGCGGCCACTTGACGGACTGACGATTATGCGGCTTGATATTGGCGGTCGGAGCCAACGCAGCTGCGACTTAAGTGAAATTCGCTATTTCTCTCTAGCGCAAAAGGGGGGCGTGGCCGGCATTTGGAGCCATTTGAAAAGTGCAAAAAAATAAAGGAGAAAAAACTAAGAGGAGAAGCTGGAAAAAAGTGCAGCTAACGGTAGATTTGATGTGGCCCCAGCTTGCCTTGAAAGTAATATGACGCACGCCTCTCCATGCGATTCTCATGGGCGCAAAAACAATTTTGTGCTTAAGTAAGCCATCGAGCACCTGAGTGTGGCCAAACATGAGAAGGTTTCGGGTTAGGCAAAATTGAATCGAAATTCTATTTTGGCATGTAAATCAATGGAAGGCACAATTGAGCTAATGCAAAATGGGACTGAAGCATTTGAGGGTTGGATCAGGTGGTTTTGGGGAGGTCAGAGAGGGGCGGAGAAAAAGAGAGGCAGAGAGAGAGAATAAAAGAGAGAGAGAGAGAAAGAGAGAGAGAGTAAGAGAGAAAGAAACAGAGCAAGCAGGGAGAGAGAATGAGGGAAATACAAAGATATACAGAAAGAGGTAGAGTGAGGGAGAGAGAAGAGAAAGAGACAGGAAAAGAGATAGATAGAGAGAAAGAGAGAGGGAAACAAAAGTAGAAATATAGAGAGAGAAAGAAAACTGAGAGAGGCAGAAAGATAGAGCAGATAGAGAGAAAGAGATATAGGGAAATAGAAAAAGAGACAGAAAGAGAAAGTCAGGGAGAGAGAGGGACAGGAAAATAAAGAGATAGAGAGAAAATAGAGAGAAGCAAGAGGAGAAATATAGAGAGAGAGAGAGAGAAAACAGAGAGAGGCAGAAAGATAGAGAAGAAAGACAATAAGAGATATAGGGAAATAGAAAGAGAGACAGAAAGAGAAAGTCAGGGAGAGAGTGACAGAAAAAGATAGCGAGAAATTGAGAGAGTGAAAGAAAAATAAAAAGGGAGCGAAGGAGAGAAAGAGAGTGAGGGAGAAAGAGAAAAATATATATAGAGAGAGAAGGGAGAAAGAGGCGGTTTCTCTCCCCCTCTCAGTGAGAGAATGAAAGATACAGAGAGTGTGACAGGGAGACAAGGAGAGGTAGGGTGAAGGAGGGAAATATAATAGAATTCTCAAAAATTTCTACCTTGGTTATATACAGAACAAGTTGAAGCTGACAAAGTTAGCTGATAATAGAAGAGGAAAGTTCTTGTATTTGCTATGCAGACATGCTCACTAAATGTGTCTGTTTATAAATTATATAAACTAAAACAAATCAATAAAAAAAAAACTGTTAAAATAAACAATATTTTTTAGAGTCTTACAACTTTGAGTTGGCATGACTGCATTATTTGACCACCCATTTAACAGCTAAGAAATGTTTTCTGTTGGGCTTGTTTTGACATCTTATTATATATAGACCTACATCAGAGTAAGGCTTGCCAATTGATTGAAAATGTATAAATTTATAATCATGATTCTGTTTATGAAACTTATCGTGCACCTCTTTCATTTTATTACGTTCATGCTGAAGAAGAACATTTCTTATTAATTAATTACGTATTTAATTAAGTATAAAAGGCAGCTATAGCATATTTAGACTTTAATGTCATAAGCTCATCTATCCAATAAAACTAATTTTATTGTTCTAATAAATATGTATTTTGGTTTTAATAGGCCTGAAAGTTGTTTTACTCTAAAAAAAAGATACCCGCTATATATACAAATTTGCTTAAGAATTATTGATTGAAGTCTATTTCTGCTATAAGCAATTAGCTTCGAGTTATTTACAACTTTGATTCATGTGCCCATCTATATCCACGCAGCTGAGTATAGATCATCAGCTACTCTTCCATATTTCTCACACTTCATAAAGCTAAGTTGTTCCTCTGCTACTTGATGCATTCGCCATGTGCCAGATCATTGACTTCAAATCATTGACTCAAATGTGTTATTCTCTTTAAGCTCATAGATATTCGATGTGAATGGAATTTGTGGGATTTATTTATATTTATTTATTATTTATATATTTGAGCCCTTGATCTTGAAAGTGGGATAAGTCACATTTTCCATAGAACATGATTTTTCGACAGTAAAACATTCAAGTAATTATTATGGCTGTGAAATTTATAACTCTTCTAAAATAACCAAAGCTAAAATGACTTATACCACTTTCAAAAGTAATTTATGACACGGCCTAATCTTTCGTTAGATATTTTGAAAGTATACAAAAAAAAAAAAATAATAATTCTGCAAACAGAAACTTCTGAGCTCCCTACATTTACATGAAACTTAAAACTATATTTTCTAATATATCCTTCGTAATTTCTGGGACGCCTTTGTTTTATTAGTTGTTTTTGAACCAAACCATACTGAAACAAATTCTGTTTTTCGAAGCGTGCTAAACTGTCATCGTATTTTGTTTAACAACCTAAAATGAAACGCATTCTATCGAGCTAATTTTCATGGAATACTACTAATTTCTTCAAATTAATTTTTTTTAGGAGTTGATACGAAATAGCTAATAAACTAGATTTTAAATATTTTTAACTAGACCACTTTAAAAATCAAGGGCTTATTTATATTCTATCAGAAAGTCTTGTCACCTACAGCAAAAGAATTGGTTCAGGTATTATATAGATCAAAGCTATGCAGAAGACTTCATAAGAAGTCTAACTTCTTTGTCGATTATGCTTATTATGTTACTGCTAGTTTCTTATAAGGAGTTGCTACGAAATAGCTAATAAACTAGATTAAAAATATTGTTGACTTAGAACACTTTCAAAATCAAAGCGGGATAAGTCAAACATTTTAAAAATCTAGTTTATTAGCTATTTCATATCAACTCCTAATAAGAAACTAGCAGTATTCCATGAAAATTACCTAGTTAAAATGCGTTTCATTTTTGGTTGTTAAACAAATTACGGCTACAGTATATTATGATAGTGGTATAAGTCAATCAAACAAAAATAAAACCAGTAAGAAATCTTTAGTCATGTCTACAGATAGCGGCTCAGGTTCAGTTTTTAGTTTTAAAGTGAATTCGGAGCAATATGAAATCAAGAAAGGATACGAAATCAACGTAATTATGCACTAAATATAAGAAAAACTGAAGAGAAATAGTGGAGAAATAGTATGAAACTAGAGTGTAAGCATGTGCCAGGTAAACTTTTCGAAAATCAAGATTGCCTTTGTACCAAACATTTATAAATGGAATCGGATATGAGGATAGATAAGCTAATTTTTATTTTTTTTTGCTTCGAAAAACAGAATTTGTTTCTGTATAAATATTTTATATATATTTTTTAAAGACTTCCTCATATTCCATCTCAATCCATATCACTTCACCAGCTTTTTCTCATGAATTTCTCCGAGTGTAGCCAAATATGACTTAGTCTTAATGCGTAATTAGTCATGTGGGCTTTACGGCTACCTCTGAGCTTGCACAGCATTCGATGTTTGCTGATGGCAACTGCAATTGCAGTCGGTCTCTGTGATGCTGCTGCTGTTGCTGCTGCTGTTGCTGTTGCTGCTGCTGCTGTCTGATGCGTAGTCCATCCACTTGCAGCCAGGGCAACGACAACAAACTCCGCGGGGTGCATTGCAGCAACAAAAATCAAACGAAAATCGACAGGCGACCAGAACCGAAGCCACAAACCTGAGTTCCTGTGCCGCCCTCCCTCTCTCTCCCCCTCTCTCCCCCTCTCTCCCCTCCCCCTCTCTCTCTCCTGTGTGTGTTTTGGCTGCCGAAAGTCAAAGTCAATGTCGACTGCTGTTTGCAGTCGCTGCAGTTGCAGTTGCAGTTGCAGTCGACGTCGCCGTCGCCGTCGCCTTCGCCGTCGCTGCGGCAATTAAGTCAAACAATTGCAGCAGGAAGTTGTCGCCCCATTGCCTTTGGCCTGCTCCCCACTCCTGCTGCAGCTCGTCGCTTGTCAAGTCAATTGGTTTGCCACCACAACATTAATACAGCTCTTGCTCTTGCCACAGCCTCGCCCTCTAGATCCCTCCCGCGCCTTGTGTATTTGCCTTCACGCAGCGCTGCCCGCTTTGGTCTTAAGTAAATATTTGGCCTACGTGCCCATTACGTGATTTTCCGATAGTCTCGTCGATGATGTGGATGATGCTGATGCACTTGAGATGCAGCGTCAATGATGAGCACGACGATGCTGCCGCTACCTCACCCACTTGACATGGCCGGCAAGCAGAACGAGGGAGAGACCAGAGCTAGATGGGACACACACACACACACACTGCTCCCTTTCCCCTCTCCCCCTCTCTCTCAATCTCTGCATGCCTCGTTGCGCCTCCTACAATTACATTCGACTTTCTCGCTCGCTTCTCACAGTAGTCGCCCGGAAATTTAAACTGTCATAAATTAGTATCGTCTTTATCAATTCACAAAATGTCTAGAGCCCAAGAAGAAGTTGAATAACCCCTTCACTCTGCAGATGCATTTCTTTCCATTGTATTCCATTTTGTATTCCGAGTGAGTTGAAACTGAAACTCGGTTCGATGTGTGGTCTAGAGTCAAATATTATTTAAATTTTAAATATTTAACAAATCAATAAATTATAATCCAAAAAGAATAGTAAAAATATACAAAAGTTAAAATATTATTTACATTTAAAATATAAAATAAATAAATAAATATTAATCTAAAATATTATTTAAATTTTAAATATATAATAAATAAAAAAATAATAATCTAAAAAATCCGTCAATAAAATCAAAACAAATAAAAATGTTTTTAAAGTTAAGAATAAAAAAAAATTTAAAATGATTTCAAATAAATACACAAAAGTCCAAAAGGAATTAAAATAAAAAAATTTTTAAGTGTTCTTAAAGTAAAATATGATGTAAGCTTTAAGTATGTAACAAATAAATAAATGTTAATCTAAAAAGAGTAAAAAAAAATTGTCAAAAAAAATAAATAAATATAATAAACAATAGTTTTAAAGTTTTTCGCCTGATTTTAAACATCTTAAGCGCTGTGCATATTTCTGATTTGCATAAGTAATTGACTCGACTTAATTATGTTTGCATATCGATACGACTAACTACAATTATGCCAAAAAGTCAAAATGGTTATGGAATGAGGTTTATATGTAAATGTATAGGTAAAGGTAATATAATATAAGCTTCACATATGCTCCCTTGCTCCAGCTTGAGTAAATAGTAATTTTACTTTTGCCACAAATGGATTCAGTTTCAATCGATACAAATATAAATAAGTAAAATCAGTTTTTAATGCAATTTGTGTGAATTTAGTTTTTACATGAGAATAAATATTATATATATTATATTTTATATAAATAAATATTATATATAGGGTTGCCATCCGTCCTGACCTGTCCCGCTTTTGGAGGTAATGTCCCGGTGTCCCGACCTGACACGAAATTGTCCCGGTTTTCTACCGTTCCGATCAAAACTGCTCACTTTAACAGAATTTTGAGTCTCTTTTTCTCAGAAGTGAAAAATGCCAAAGTCTGTAATTCTATGATGCTATGTAAATATTAAGAAAGTGGATTTCGTACAGTGATTTATTTTAATATGAGTGTGGGGGAGGGGGGGTGTAGTCGTTGACCATCCGTCCCGGAATATCCTGAAGTCCATGTGGTCACCCTTATTATATATAATATTTTTAATAATATATACTTTGGAAATTCCCACAAATTGCACTAAAAATAATTTTTATTATAAATATTATTATAAATAAATATATAATAATATTATTATATTTATAATAATATTTATTGTTTGACTCTTATTCTCATGTAAAAAAGGAAAAAATTAGGTGGCGTTGTTGGTAGAGGTGATGCGCGTTGCGTTTTTTGACAAAAATTCTTTTTGGTGTAAACTTGAAATGTTATTATAAATTTACGCTAAAACACAGGTTCGACGGGGCTCAGGGTATCCCCTAGTCGGTTACGCCCAACTAGAGTTTTCTTACTTGTTTAATTTTATAAAAATCAGGTGGCGTTGTTGGTAGAGACGATGCACGTTGCGTAATTGACGTAGGTTCGAACCTCGTTTACTTTAAGTGTATTGAAAAACACAGGTTCGAGGGGGCTCAGGGTATCCCCTAGTCGGTTACGGCCGACTAGAGTTTTCTTACTTGTTAATAAAAAAGTTTTTTGATTGTTAAAGAGTAAACTTGAAATTTTTTCTAATTTTATAAACTAGGGAGGACGCAGTGCAGTGGGTCGACGCGGGTCCTAGGTCCTTCTAGGGCGTCGGGTGTGGCTCAACTAAAGATGACTCACGGCGACGATTCAGCCCGCTGCGCAGCCGGCTCACTAGGCGCTTGTAGCGCCTGTTGGCCTTAACCGACTGGCGGCAGCACTTGCAGCACTGGCGACGCCTGCGGTGTCGCAATCGAGCCAGCTTCAAGTCGGCCCGCAGCTTCAGGATCTTGGGCTTGCGAGAACGTCCGTGAGTGTATCTATGTCCATGTCCAGGAGTGCGCTGCTGGAAGCGCAGCAGAGCAGTGCGGTGTGCTGACTGCGCCCCAACCGGAGAATCAGTGACCTGTGGCAAAGCGTCGATCATCTCATGCCAATCGTCCAGCGGTTTCGACTCTTCTGCCATATTCGTTCGTGAGGTAAAAAAAAAAATACAAATAGAAGCCGATAAAATTGTAAAATGGGAAATTCGAAATTCGCATGTAAAAATTTTATTTGCGTTCGGTGAGACGTTACGGATTCTACTAGATTTTTACGATTCGTTCTCAAAGTTGTTAATGTCGTTGCCTACTCGAAAATGAGGTCTACAATGTACTAAGTATATATCCAGAGGGATATATACTTGGTATATTGTAGATCTGAACAACACAGATCACAATAAACTGAAAATTAATTACAATCTGTAAACATTATTTTCATTGACAACATTAAATTTCTATTACATTAGTCAAACTCGTTTACTTTTTATACATTTTATTTATAGTATAGTACGTATATATAATTATATATATAAATAGTTTACAATAAAATTACAGTAAAATTTAGGTCTTAGAAATAAGTGTAAATGGCACACTTACAAAATTAGATTTGTGTTGTTAAGTACCAAAATGTTATTTGTGGTTTCTCGTATTGTGTGCTCTTCATTAAAGATTTTGATTTTGTTTTTTCTAATTAAATAAAAAAATTTATATCATTTAAGAATCGGTTAAAAGCTAAAGTACATTTAATACTTTTCATTGGGGACCGGCTCAACCAGCCTAACATAATTTTTCGTTCTATATAATTGATATAAATATTAATAGCGAAATGTACAAATCGTGGACATTTTTGTTGCCAGCGCTCTTCTCGACGATTCTCAGTTAGCACAAGAGCATGCCTCACACACAGAGAGCTCTTGCTAGGAGTACGTATTGCTTCGCAGAAGGCACAGCTTGCACAGGTTGGTAGAGTGGCTTGAGTCACTCCTAAGCTAAGGCGCTTACTACTAATATACATGGGACGCTCGACGAAGCTCGGGCGGACTGCTCACTAGATGTTGATGTTGCCAGCGGAATGTCGGAAGCTGGGCATCTCCACACTGTTCGCCGCCTCGACCACAATTGTGCGCGCCTTCTCGCCGGTGATGCTGGAATTGAAATGGATTTATATGGTGTGTTGCCACAGGGCTTATGAGGGAGGCAACAACCTACTCATGGTACTTCTTGCACACTATTCCCACTAGTTCCCCAATGCGATCCTCCTTCAGGGGCGTGCACATTTCGCTGTGTAGCAGTGCTGGGAAAAAGATCGATCTAACAAACGATATATCGATGTTTCATATCCATCGAAAATATCGATGTAGAAAACTTCGATACTTGATATATCGCCACCACTGGACACATAGTAAATGAGAGAAGGAGATGCCTTAAGCCGCAGCAAGTAGATATGCTGCTCTTTATAAATAAAAATGATTGGATGAAGTAAATGATCTCATTAAATAATATAATCTTTGTTACATAGTTTAGTTTAGATTAGTTTATATGAATCGTTTTTTAAATTTAATAAGAAATTCATCTTTTGTTTTTTATATGAAAACTTTGTTTTTTTTTTTTTAATTTTGGGAGCTAAAATATTTTTATGAAAAGATCGATACATCGATCTGAGATCCATACATAATATCGAAATATCGATCTAGGTAAAGATCGATCTTTTCCCAGCACTACTGTGTAGGGCAAAGACCAAGTCGTTGTTCTTCGGCGAGTGGAAGACTATCAGCTGATCCCGGCCAGGCGTGATGCTAATGGAAGTTAGCTAGAAAAAGGAAGAGAGGTTTTTAGTATATATATGGGCTCCACTTGGTGGCATATTGCATTCATATACGTAGGTATCCCAAAAAATGGATAAGTCGTTATCTATGCATACTCTAATAGTCTCTATATCAAATGCGATAAATCAAGTCTAATCAAAATTTAGCTTTCATGTGGATTTTTATTGTATCTTATTGATTCAATATAAATTTTATCGATTAGCTCAAGCAAATTTGAGCTGCTTATATGGTATAGCCATAAGGTGAGCCTAGATATGTTTCCATGCTCCAGCTCAAATGGATGCTGATATCAAAGCATTCATACCAGACGAACAAAGACGACAACCAGACAGAGCTGCATCCACTCGACTTATATATATACCTCATCTACAAACCTTCTGTGATCTTCCACTAACTTCCAGCTATCCTTAACATAAGCACATAAGGTGAGTCTAGATATGTTTCCATGCCCTCGCTCTAAATAGGCAACAGATATTAAAGCATTCATACCATACGCACAAAGACGACAACCAGACAGAGCTGGATCCACTCGACTTATATATACCTCTTCTACAAACCTCCTGTGATCTTCCACTAACTTCCAGCTATCCTTAACATAAACCCATGGTACTCTCCCTAGAATTCGACTATAAGCATATAAGTATGCTCGACTATAATTGAAAATATTCCATATACATCCGTACAACATGTGAGCGCTTTCCTCAAGTCGCAGGCATTCAAATTAGCGAGCTGAGAAACTATTGTGAAGCCTTTTCTATTCAGACAAAAGTTGGCAAGTTGTGTGTGTGTGTTGTTGCTTGTTAGGTGGTTGGGTGGTTGGGTGGTTGGGGGCTGTGTCGTTTAGTAATTTTGTAATTTGTTGATTTCATATTTCCTGCAAATGAAAATGCCTATTTGATATCCTGTCAGGAGCAGAATGGCAGCTCAACAGTTTTCGGGACTTGCCCTCGCTCTGCTGGCAAATGAAATAAACGAGAAAATATCTGCATGCCACTTTTTTGTTCATTAAGAGACGCCCACACACACACACACACACACACACACGGCTCAACCGCAGAGGCCAAAGTCAAGAGCTACAACAACAAGGATGTGGCTGCTACTGCTATCCTGTTGCTGTTGCTGTTGCCATATAAAACTTTATGCTTCGTTAAAAATGATGTACAAATCAAATGCCAGAAGCAATTTAACAACAACAGCAACAAAAACAATAGCAACAACCACAACAATGCGCCCGAAACGGAGACGAGTCCTGGCCAAGGATGCCAGCAGCAGCGCCAGCGCCAGCATAGTGTATGCAAAGGCGAAGGGGGGGGGATGGGGGGCCGGCGCGGGCGTGAGTCGGGGCCAAGGCAGCCACGGCCAGCGAGAGCTGTTGCAAAAGGCAATGAACAAAATAAATAAATCATTTAAATGAAATAAATTACACACACACACACTCGCACACACACACACACTATGTGCATGGAGTGTGTTCCTTGTGGCAGCCACAGGGCTCATTAGAAATACATAACACAAGCGAACAGAGCAACAGCAGCAGCAGTTGGGGGCAGCAGTTGGGTGGGGGGCAGCGGCTGCAGCTCGCCCCGCCTGCTGCATTAAGCCAAAAAATAATATTTTGACCAAAAAATATTGTTGGCCAAGGCGAGAGAAAACGATTTTTCGCAAAATTAATTGAAACTAAAAATGCAAACACGGCAAATAAACAAGCCCAAAAGGCAGACGCAGCACACACAAATGCTGAGCCATAATCAAATGGAAAATGTGCATAAAATATATATGTACATACATACATACATACATACATACATACATATATATATATATAGAGTATATTTATATATATAAAGTCACATTTGCTGCCCTGGCCAAAACTAATTGACTAATTTGTTAATTTTAGTTTGAAGTTTTTGCCAGCTCAGCTGAATATGAAACATGATTCGGGCAACTTTCAATTGGGAAAACTCAGCTGAAATATGATTCTGGGATACCAAAAAAGAAGCCTAACTTCAGCTCACCTGACTATGACAATGCACTTTTTGCCCGCACCTTGGAGCACATAAATCGATATTCTTATATATTAAGCTCACAATTTGATTTAGATATTACATGCACTGGACATAATGAATGTAAGTGAGGTGTATATGTATGGCATATATGTTCCTGATCAGTTCCTTTATTTTTTACATATACATATATTTATTTTTTATTTTTATTTTTAATTTTATTTAGTCTCTAAATAATTTTTAATTTTTTTTTTTAAGTTTTTCTAGTCTCTAGTTATTAATTTTGATTCATTTATATATTTTTTTTTATTTTTATGTATTTTTTTATAGTTATTTTTTAAATATCTACAATACAAACGAACGTAAAGCAACGTAAACTCTTTTCACTTCCTTTAATAGATTGATCAATTACTCTATATATTTCTATATATAAAAATGTATATAAATATGCAGACATATATTAGAAATTTCAATTCACTAGCTTGACTTCCAGCACCAGAAAAAATATAAAAAAATGCATTTAAAAATAAATCAAAGCACACTCATATAATATATATTTCTATATATATATATATATATATATATATATATATTTTTTATTTATTTTTTTTTCAGTTGCTGGAACTGAAAAAATAAAAGGGATTTTAAACCTCTAATATATGTCTAAATATTTATATAAATTTAAATATATATACATAAATTTAAATATATATATATATAAATTTAAATATATATATATATATATATATATATATATATATATATATATATATATATATTTAAATTTATATATATATATATTTAAATTTATGTATATATATTTAAATTTATATAAATATTTAGACATATATTAGAGGTTTAAAATCCCTTTTATTTTTTCAGTTCCAGCAACTGAAAAAAAAATAAATAAAAAAATTGCTTTAAGCTGAAATCAAAGCTTACTTAACATATATTATAAATTTCAATGCAATTTCTATAAATATGTATTTAAGTTTATATAAATATGTAGACATATATAAGAGATTTGAATTCTCAATTGTAGTTTCAATTCCAGTAAGAGAAAAATTAAAAAAAAAACAAAAATTCTTTCAAGTTCAAATCAAGGCTCACTCAACATATATAATATATTTCTATGCAAATTCTATATATTTCTATATATTTATTTAAATTCATATAAATATTTAGACATATATTGGATATTTGAAGAGTCTCTAATAGAAAAATAAATTCTTTAAGCTTAAGTCAAAGCTCACTCAGCATACATTATTTCTATGCAAGCTCAATATATTTCTATATATATAAATTTATATCAATTTGCAGACACATATTAGAGACTTTAAGTCTCTAGCTTGACTTCCAGCAACAGAAAAAAAATTGCTTTAAGCTTAAATCAAAGCTCACTCAACATATATTATATATTTCAATGCAAACTCTATATATTTCTATAAATATATATTTAAATTTATATAAATATTTTGACAAATATTAAAATCTCTATTTTCACTTCCAACAGAAAAAAATAAAATAATAAAAAATCTATGCAAACTCTTTCATCTCTATAAATAATAATAAAAAAATCATAATAAGAACTAAGAGAGATTTCGCTGTTCTCCAGTGCAGCTTGAAACTGTTTGTCGAGCAAAGTTTGACTAAAACTTAACATAAAATATTGCAAATTCGCTTTCTTTCTTTCCCGCTTTTTTTCTCTCTCTCTCCCTTTTTTTTTTAAATATCAACACAAAAGGAGTGGTCCAAGTGGCCTTCCAGCAAATATCAAAGTCAGGCAACAACAACAACAACAAATAGAGTGGAGTGGAGTATTTTGCACTAAAAGCGAAACTACTTAGCATTTGGCATTTGCCATTTGGCAGCGGGCGAAAGCGGAAGTGAAGGAGGAAGAGGACGAGCAGAAAGCCAGGAATGAGGTCAAGAGACAAAATAAGCTTCCGCCAGTGGCAGCATATGTGTGTGTGTGTGTGCGTGTGTGTGTGTGCGTGTGAGTGCGTGTGCGTATAGCTCTCCCCCGCCCCCGCCCACTACTTAGCAAGCCAGTTGAGTTGCTTCCTGCTGCCCCCCCACCCGACCCACCGCCCCACCGCCCACAGCTTACAGCTCTCAGGCCACTCCGACTCTGCCGTGCAGCCACCCTTTGTAGCATAACGGAATTTAACGGTCAAATCGCTTGACTTTTTCCGCCACGTTCGACATGCCATTCCCCAGAAGATTGAGCAGCTCAAGCCCCAAGCCCCAGGCTCAAGTTTGGCCTCTTTGCGGCTACTATTTTCTTTCATTTGTTGTTCTTGGAGATTTTTTCAGTATTTTTGGGGGGAGGGGGGGGGGGGGCTCCAACTTACGCTTCATTAACTCGTTTGATGCCACGTATTGAATCGAACCGAGCTCTGAGGCACTTCATTTGTGTGGAGGAGCTCCAGCTGCTGGGGCAGCGTTTGCGTTTGCGTTTGCATTTGAATTTGATTTACTGTTATCATTTGTGAATTTATAGTTGGCCCACTCCGGCTGGGCAGACGACGAAAATCGCATATTAATTATGCGGCTCGTTGTTGTTGCCTGTCATTTCGCTGCAGGCTCAATTCATTCTCGACAACGTTTTGGGGCATGTTTGGCCGAGCGTTTTACTGTGAAATTGTCAAGAAAATGCGTGTTTAAGCCAGATTAAATGCAGCTCGTTGTAGATTTATGGCCCAGTTAGTGGAGCCCTGGCCACGGCCACGGCTCCGTCTCCGTCTCCGTCTCCGATTCTGGTTGCCCGAACACCGATTCCAATTCCAATTCCAATTCGTTTTCCCTGTCGCTTTGCGCATTGTTTACTCCAATTATTTATGGGTCAAAATATCAAGCGACGCAGCTATCAAATTTCACATATAAATCAGAGCAACATGTTGCTAGCACTAGACTGCTGTCGGCAGTGTTGCCAGCAACATGTTTGTGGATGCTGTTAGGTGAGTTTCTCGATGTTGCCATGGCCATTGCCTTTGCCTTTTGCCTTTTGCCTTCGCCTTTGCCGATCTGATCGAGTTGGCGCCAGCTGCATGTGGGCGTGCCCAGGTGGGCGTACGCATCCAACGGCCGTAGTCAATATCGAAAAAGTAATTAAAGGCAGCGAGCGCCGTTGGGGCAACATTGGACGGCCGCCACGCCTATCTGCCGCCCCCATCCTGCTGCCCACGAGACTGTCAAGTGCAGTGTGTGTCGCATGCGGTCGCCAAATGGCAATAGCGATAGCAACAATCCAGCAACGCAGCAATAACACCACGACTACCAAATGCTCTTACTGCATACACGAGTGTAGATATGTTATCGATAGCTAAACTAATAATATAATGTAATATATAATATGCATAATGATATATATATAGTAATATATCCACCAGCAACCCAGACTACCAAAGTCACGAACCTAAAGAGACCTGCAAAGTCACGAACCTTTGTCGACACATTCAGCCGTACCTTCTATCCAACACTTTAAGAGACCAAGTAATTCTCAACAAGTTCTATCCCACACAAGTTGCATCCAACTCTCCAACACTTTAAGGGACCAAGAAATTCTCAACAAGTTCTATCCCACTCAACTCTTACTACGCTGAATTATATAAATAAAAGTTTTGTAATATCAAGTAACTCGCAGTTATAGTGTCTATAATAGTTCTTTAATTAATTATAGCAATTCATAAAAAAATATAAAAAGTTTTAATAAACCTTAATAAATTATAATAAATTATAATAAACTGTAATAAATTATAATAAACTGTAAAAAACCGTAATAAATTATAACAAATTAAACTATAAACTGTAATAAATTATAATAAACTGTAATAAATTGTAATAAATTATAATTATAAACTCTAATAAATTATAATAAACTGTAAAAAACCGTAATAAATTATAACAAATTAAACTATAAACTGTAAATAAAATTATAATAATACATTATCATACATTATAACTATAAACTGTAATACATTATCAGACATTATAACTATAAACTGTAATACATTATAATCTATTAGAACTATAAACTGTAATACATTATCAAATATTAGAATTATAAACTGTAATACATTATAATACATTAGAACTATAAACTGTAATATATTATCATATATTATAACTATAAACTGTAATACATTATCATACATTAGAACTATAAACTGTAATACATTATCATACATTATAACTATAAACTGTAATACATTGTAATATCATTATAATTATAAACTGTAATACATTATCATACATTAGAACTATAAACTGTAATACATTATCATACATTAGAACTATAAACTGTATAACATTATCAAACATTAGAACTATAAACTGTAATACATTATCATACATTAGAACTATAAACTGTAATACATTATCATACATTAGAACTATAAACTGTAATACATTATCAAATATTATAACTATAAACTGTAATACATTATCAAATATTAGAACTATAAACTGTAATACATTATCATACATTAGAACTATAAACTGTAATACATTATCATACATTATAACTATAAACTGTAATACATTATCATACATTATAACTATAAACTGTAATATATTATCATACATTAGAACTATAAACTGTAATACATTATAATACATTAGAACTATAAACTGTAATACATTATCATACATTAGAACTATAAACTGTAATACATTATCATACATTATAAATATAAACTATAATACATTATCATACATTAGAAATATAAACTATAATACATTATCATACATTAGAAATATAAACTGTAATACATTATAATACATTAGAAATATAAACTGTAATACATTGTAATAAATTATAATAAACTGTAATACATTGTAATAAATTATAATAAACTGTAATAAATTGTAATAAATTATAATAAGCTATAATAAATTGTAATAAATTATAATAAACTGTAATAAATTGTAATAAATTATAATAAACTAAAAAAGTATTCTAAATTAATTAAGAAATTAGAAAAAAAATTGAAAGAATTATAATAAACTACAATAAGTTGGAGAGAATGAAAAAAAGGCTTGGAAAAATAATTAAATACATCCAATACATCAGTTATAATTCTAGTTTTCAGTTATCGAATCTATATCTACAACTCGAAAGACAGTCTACGCAGCACTACACTTACCATGATACACACACTGTGATCGATAAGAGCTCTAATGTATAATTATCGATAATTGAAGAAATTGTTTAGAGCTGTTCGAAATTATTGTTGTGTGTTATCTCTGATGAACACCTGCTGCGACACGTGCCTGTTAGCGCAGCGACTCTGGCCGGACGAGGTAGATATCGCGCATCCGTTTTATGCAACGCAAACGACAATTATCAGCGACATGAGCAAACCAATTGTGCGGCCGTTGTTCGCTGTCCTGCGTGCAGGAAGTGTGCGATAGGCCATGCAGCCAGCCAGGACAGCAGGTGGGCTGGGAGCTTTGGGGCGGGGGGGGCTATTTGTGTGTGTAATTGTCGTGGCGCTGGGGCCACAGAAACTGATTACGGCGCTCAATAGTCAAATAGGCGCGCCGTTTTCGGACGTGTCCTGCGGCCACTTCCGCCATCAAAGGCCCACCTCCGATTGGACGTTATTAAATTTATTCAATACTTTTACAGTCTTAAGTCTAATCAAAAAAAAAAAAAAAACAAAGTCGCACATAGCAAAATTCAATGAATAATACAAAAAAAAAAACACTTTTTTTTGGGGGTACTTAGAGCTAGATAATATACAGATCGTACGATACGTAGGTACAGATAATACGCGACCTGCTCCACCCGCTTGGAGCCACTCGGAGACGGTCTGAATGGGGTTCACAGTTCCATTTACAGGCCAGCATAATAAATAGGTACAGAATAATTATACAACGAATACATATACACATGGATGCAGACATCAATCAGACATCAGACGGGCGAATCGGATGGCCCCATGCTGCTAAGCCTCCTTGACCTTGGCATCCAGGGTGTCCTGGACAAAGGCGTGATTCTCGATGCCGTTTTGCCGCGCCGCTGCTGGGGATGACGCCGGCGTTGGCGGCGTTGCCGTGGGATTGGCCTCTGCATGCTCCAGGGATTCGTGTATCACATTGGCAATGATGCCATTCAGCTGGCCCTTGGCCTCGCTGGCCAGCGCCAGCGCCTCGATCGCATTTATGTTGCCATTGGCCTCCCGCACGGAGCCGTGCTCCGTATCCGTGTGAGCGCCCTTGCGACGCTGGCGCACCTGGAAGCGATACATCCAGCTGGCAGAGCAAAGAAAGTGTTAGAGATGAGATGAGGAAATGATAGCAGCTAGCGGTACTCACAGGAAGATGCCCACGGAGAACATGGTGAGGCCACCGCCTAGTAGGAAGAAGGCGCCTGGCAGCACCCGGAGCGTGGCCGCGTAGAGCGTCGTATACATGGGCGCAAAGACCATGGGCATGAGGGCCTCGGCGACGCCAAACAGTGAGTTGACCTTGCCCAGCTCATCCTTGGAGACCAGCTTGGTGGCTATCGAGCGCATGGCTATGAAGGCGGTGCCATTGAAGATCTCCACCAGGCCGCCCAGGTACATGTGCCAGGGCAGCGTGGCGAAGGCGTAGACAAACGAGGACAGGATCTTGGAGGTGCTGGAGAGCACGCCCACCAGGGCATCGTCGATCTCCAGCTTGTGCGAGAGTATGCCCACGCAGAAGATGACGCCGATGAGGCCCGTGAACATGGCGTAGGTGGAGAAGAAGCTGAACTCCACCTCGGACCAGTTGAAGCGGAAGCGGGTGAACAGATAGGTGACCGCCATCTCGCCGTGGAGTGGCCCAATGATCACCATCACCACGATCATCAGCAGGATGACACGCTGGCGACGCTGGTTCTCGCCCTTCTTGAAGGCCACCCGGAACGTCTGCACCACGTGCTCCTTGTCAAAGAAGTCCGCCAGCAGACTCTTCTGTGGCGCCGTCTTCTCCGGCCGCGCCACTGGCTCCTCCAGAAAGAAGAAGCCGTAGACGAAGGCCAGCACGTAGAAGACGGCCGAGATGGAAAATACGCCGTAGAAACCGATTTGCCTGGGGGCGGGAGGAGGATGGTATCAGTATTTAATGACCAGTTCACACTCAGTTGGATCACTCACTTGAGCAGCACGCCGCTGAAGGCCATGCCGATGGGCACGCCCACCGAGAAGCAGACGTTGAGTATGCCAATGCGCAGGGTGCGCTCCTCCTCGGTGGTGATGTCCGCAATGTAGCTGAAGACGCCCATCAGCATGGTGAACCAGCCGCCGCTGAGCGAGGGGAATATGGCCTCCGTGAGGGCGGCCGCCTCCATGGGCGCATTCTCGAAGTAGACGCAGAGCATGAGGCCGACGACGCCGAGAAACTCACCCACCACGGGTATCAGGATGCAGGGCTTGCGACGGCGATGGCGATCGCTCCACGAGCCCCAGAACAGGATCAGCAGGCAGGGGAAGAGCGACTGAATCACCGTCTTCCATGCGGCCATGCGAGCGACCATCTGCTGCACGGTCTCCTCCTCCCTGCCGATTGAAGATTTCAGGAAATTATGTTAGGGAACTATCAGCTCATTCGGTGCACTCACATCGTATAGTTGGCCGTCTGGCGGCGAGTCAGCGCGTCACAGATCTCGTCCCCGTAGGCCATGTTCACGCGGCACGCCTTCTCCAAGTTCAGATTCTGTGTGGCAAGATTCGAGAGCACGCTGGGCATGATGTAGGCGGCGAGTATGGGCTCCACAGTGATGTTGTTGGCCACCAGGCGCAGCTTCTCGCGCCAGGTGCGCTGAGTCGTTGGCGCTCCCGTCTTGCCATCGGCCGCCTTCTCCTGGCCTAACTGCGTCGTGGTGGACATTGCGGGATGACTGATCGTATATTTGTTGCTATGCTTCGGCGGGTCACTGCCGCCGCCCTCTTTGGGTGACATCTTCAAGTCTAAATGGAAGGAGTAAAGTGTGTAAATAAAGTAATTAATTGCGTTTGGACGTATGAGAATTGCATAGAAAGGCGTTGTTGTTAAAGAAGTGCCCTGATTTATCCACTTGATAAACCTGAGCTTAATTCATAAATATTTTTGGGAATATAATACGAAATCAGTTAAAACAAAACTTGAACGTCATTCAAATCTTTCTGAAGACATGAGAATTGCATTTGGACGTATGAGAATTGCATAGAAAGGCGTTGTTGTTGAGCTTAATTCTTAAATATTTTTTGAGAATATATTACTAAATCAGTTAAGACAAAACTTGAACGTCATTAAAATCTTCCATAAGACATGAGAATTGCATTTGGACGTATGAGAATTGCTTAGAAAGGTGTTTGTTGGTAAAGAAGTGCCCTGATTTATCCTCTTGATAAACTTGAGCTTAATTCTTAAATATTTTTTGAGAAAATAAAACTAAATCACTTGCACGCCATCCGAATCTTCCTTAAGACATGAGAATCTCATAGAAGAGCTGTATTTTAACTAGCGACGACAGCTAGTGCGAACTTTTCTGGTCTTTTACAATGACAATTTAAATCGTTTAACAACTTTGACGTATGAGAATTGTATAGAAGGGCTTTATTTCCAAACAAGTAATCAACCCATGCTATAGGCTACATAAGATAAAGCTCAGCATAGCTTCATATTTCAAAATCTGTTGAGTGCAACATGTCATTCAATATCGTCAATCGAACTTAAGTAACACACAAATCTGTTCAGCACTTGTTTCTGATATTTTCTTGCTTTCCATGAAAACAGCTTGTCCGACGAATGTAATCAAGACGTCACTTGAAAGCACATATCATTATTATTTTTTATTTTTATTTTATTTCTACTATTCAACACAAAGCAGCTCAATTTTCTGGACAATCTATTCATATTTGCCACTGCAGCTAATTAGATGTGCATAAGACAAGTGATCGTGACATTTATAAATAAATATAAATGGTTTTTTTCGTATGCTCCTTCGCGTAGTGAAGAGAGTATATTCGGTTTGCACAATGATCGTTTTGCTGTTCGATTAAACGTGAGGTATTTTGCCGGCAGGGACTTGAAATTCCGAGGATATAGGAGTGTATTCTCAGTCAGGATAAATCGAGAAACTTTACTTAAGTTGAATTCTGGCATAGCAGAAATGTATTTATTTAATTTGATTCCGGAGTTTTTAAGTTATACACGTCCGATTTCAATGAGATCGCCAGCCCAACTGATGGTCTATCTTCCCGGGTATTCAATTGTCGGTTACGCTTAGCTGCAATAGTCCAGCTTGTTGTCACTCTAATAGCTATTAAAAGTGCTTAACTGCCAGCTGCAAAAAGAAGCGACTGTCCATAAAAATTGACAGAAACAGATAGCTAAATCGATTGGCATCGCAACTGTCGAATGAATAAGAAATTGACTCACTCACTGCACTTTAATTTAAACATATGTACATAAACGTTATGTCTGGTAAGTTGATTGTTATGTTCAGATGTTTTGAGTCTCTGATTATCTAGAGGAAGGCCTGTCATAAGCTAGGAAAAGTAAGATCTAAAAATCAGCTACATATGATTCGCAGATACTTATGTAGAGCAACTGCATCTTGATAGTGAAAGGCCAGCAGTAATTCACTTGTCAAATCTTGAGGCTCTAACTCCAACACAATGAAGAAGCTATACTTTTTATTCCTATAAGCCACATACGTATGTTAGCGTGACAGCGTTGAGCCCGCTTCAATGATAGGGCTCATCGCTTGCATGACAAAAAGTAATTCCCGAGTTGTTACGCCCCCGGCGAGGCTATCCAAAATATCTTGACACTTTACAGACGAGTAAAACTGCTAAATGTCAACGCTCGAGACAGACAGTCGGACGGCACGTAATACGAGTATAACTAAATTTAGAATGCTATTGTCATCTGTATCAGGTATTCTTATATCTGATATCTATATATTTCATATCTGTTTCTTTTGAGCTTCCACTGAACACACAGTCATGGAGCTGAAACATAGTCTTCATATGCATTCCACAGAATCCGTGATCGCATCAGGGCTTAGCGTAATCGATCATTGAGTAAGTCGTGTGTTGTGACCGCTAGTTGTGCCTCTTCTCTAATTTCCATTTAACTACATAAGTATTAATGGTGGCCCGCGGGGCATTCAAGCTTCACTTGACGCCGACGCACAGTGGGGCCTGAAGTCGTTTTGCATTGCATAAACATATTTTCAAAATTTAAATTGCAAAGAGAGTGAATTCTTCACGATTTAAATATTTATATAAATATATAAATATATTAATATATAAATATATAAAAATATAAATATATAAATATATAAATATATAAATATATAAATATATAATTATATAATTATATAAATTTATAAATATATATATAAATATAAGTAAAAATATATTTAATTCTAAAATAATTTAAATTATTCCACCTCTAGTCTACTAAAGTTTAAAAAAAAAACGTTAAAATGAAGAAGTTTGCAACAATTAATCTAGCTTTTAATTTAATCAGTGCAAGACCATTATTTTGTTTCCAAATTTTGTGGTAAATAAATATTTTTGATCAATGAAATGAATATAAAAAAATTAAGTTAATATTATTTTAAAATAAAATTAAAATATTAAGAAATTAAAGCTTGATCAATGTTTACTGCAATTCAATAGGAATATAAAATATGGTTCCAATTTCTTCTTCCTTTTCTATTCTTCTATTCTATTTTCCATTCTATTTTTCTATATTCCATTCTACTAATTCATTTATTTTGAAATGCCTGTATTTACCCTTAACTTTCATCCATTCTTTCATGAGATTCTACAAATTCATTTGGCCAATTGCTGTTTTTGCCCACTGTGCGACGCTGTCACATTTTGTTGTCAGTCTATTTTGGTGCGCATCTCCCACTTATTCTGATTGGATTATTTGCCTGTGAGAGATCGTTAGCGAAAGTATTTCATTTGTATTTATATATTTTGATTTTGGGCTCTCGGTTCTCGGCTCTCGGCCCCGCTTCATGTTGTACGGCTTTTGTTTAACACTCTTCCTCGTATGTAAGCGGTACACCGAGTGGCACTCAAGCGGCACGCTGACATCAACGTCAACGTTAACGTCTATGTCAAAGTCAACGTCAACGTCAACGTCGACGTCGAAGTCAGCGTCGCATTCCATGCTGAGCTCGTGGCTGTACCACGCACTTCTCGTTGGCAGGCGACCGGCTGGCTGCTGTGCGCCTTGCTTATCATTATCAATTATCATTGTCAATTACTCTCTGTATTGCTCGGCACCTGCGCGCCACCCATCGATAAAATATTCTTTTCTTATTTGCTGTTTTGTCAATTGGCGATGCGAACACAAAGAATTCTCATCAAATAGCAAGGTAATGGAAACCTAATTACATTTGTGTCACGCGATGCTCCAGCACTGTCTCCGCATCCGTATCTTGTCGCGCGTTAACCACCCCATTTTGCAGTTAAAGGTATTGCCAAAAAAAAGAAAGGAAAATATTGTTCTTCTACCTGATTTGCCCGCTCTCGCGCCACTCCAGCGATTTCAATTTGCTTTCAATTAGTTCAGGTATTTTGGTGTAAATTACGCAATTACACGATAATTAAAAGCTTTAAGAACTCGACTCGAGTGCCAAGCTTCAGATATAAGATTATGTTTATATATAGAGCAACAAGTTATTTTTAATAATGATAAACACAGTTCGCTTTATATACAATGCATTATTTACATTTACAAATGGCGCAACAGTCGCAATTGTAATCGGACTCAATTTATATTGGCTGAGCACTTCAATTAACTTAATTTATTTATTTATTTGTGTATAACAAAGCTAAATCTAATGCGATTAATTTGGGAACGCTTCAAAATGGGCAAATGGGAAGAAGAAAAAATTAAGCATTTTTTGCGCTGATTCAACAAACATTTAGAAACATTCCAAAACTGATTTAGAAATATTCACAAAAAATATTTAGAAATATATTTGTATAGTATTTTTATATGATATGATATATATATGATATGGATATAGAAGTATAGGAGGAGTATAGGAGCATATGCAGATAGAAGTATGTATCATACAGCTCCATAAAATAATAGTAAGTATTAAGTTTCTGATTTTCAATTCCAACAGACTAAATTCTCTTTTCTGCTGAGCTCTGCTTTCCTCTGCTCACATAAATCAAAAAATGCAATCCCAAATAATTACCATCATTACAATATATAATAATTAATAACACTTCCCGTACATTTTTTTAGCTTCTTACGTCAGGCCCTTAATTTTTTTATGAACAACCCATCTTAACTGCATCTCTGTAAAATCGTCAAAAAAAAAACGTTATATTTCTGGCCAAAAGAAGCGGTACTTTTTCGTGATTCTCTTCTTTACGTTCTATTCTAATCAAAAAGGGGAATTCGTTTTTTGTTTTCCATCAGAAAAAGTACCTTTTCGCATGGTTTCAGCTTTGTGCAGTGCATGACTATTATTTTTCTGAACACATGCAAGAGACAACAAAGAGAACTTGGATGAAAACAATTATTATCAATTATCATCTGAGTCTAGCATTAAACAAAACATTTTGCATGCACAAAACTATTTTTAAATTCTCTTAAAGAATCGTAAGACTAATTGGAACTATATGAAAGTGTGGAATTGCAGTAAGACCTATTGTATAGCCAGGCAACATTGTCTGTATAATAGCTCACGAAGTGAAAGGAGTATATTAGTTTTGTGCACACTAAGTTTGTAGTCAGAGAATGGGACTGTCCGTCAGTCGTTTTGGGACAGTGTGCGAGCATTGCAGTTGAAAGATTTATGAGCTTAGCTTAAAAAGGCGTGTGATATATAGAGAAAAAATATAAGTAAAAAATATAGTAAATATAACTAGCTTAGAATTATGAACTATAACTATAACTATAACTATAGCCAGTGAAGTATAATATGTTAAGTATCATGAGGTAATATATAGGAGTGATATATGTGGCTATTTCATATACTACATAGTAGTACGTGCAAGTACATTCGTATATATATATATATATATATTAAAAGCATTTGCTGAAAACTTAGCGACGACTCTTTGTATTAGCATCCATTAAAAGTGACAGAAATTAAGCTAATTGACCTTGACAGCCGCACACGCAGAGAGAGCGAGAGAGAAAGAGAGTGAGAGAGAGAAAGAGAGATCGTGGGAGAAAGAGAGACAACTGTGGCGACCCACAAATTGCATCGCTGGCAGTTTTAGTCTTCAACTTCCGCCCAAAGACAACGAAAGTCGCGCTTGGGTTAATTATAGCACGACTATTTAGACTAGCGCACATATACATATATATATGAGTATGTGTTTTGGATGACAAAGTACATTATTTAGCTTTGTCGCGCTCCATTTAAAACAAATCTCTTATACGAATCTCAACTGAAGTCGTCTAGTAATTGCAATTGCTGTTAAAGATCATCTGATTCGTATGCATATAAAAGGACGTCAATGTTAGGGAAGCTCCATTTCTCAACCGCAATGCCCCAATCAAATCTGAGCTTGAAATATATTCGCTAAGCCCCATACATTCCCGATTTTGTCGCTTTTTATATCTGGCAAACAAATAACATAAATCACACCCATTTAATTGCAATGTTTTAATGACTTTATAATTTTTTTGGATTGTTTTATTTTAATCAGATATTCGAGTAATATAAATAATTGACTGGAAACTTTTATATATCAAAATAAAAACCTTCAAATTTGGAATATTTTTATATTTTAGATACGAATGTTGAGTAAGTTTGAGAATTGCATAGAAAGGCGCTACTGCTTTTAAATTATCATGTCAGTAAAAAAAAACAATGGTATGAGATTCGCAAAGAAGGGCTGAGAGTTTTTGCAATGTATAAGAATTTTATTGATTTCCCTGGCATGTTGGAGAAATTTTATCTAGTCTCATTAAGAGCCGAAACATTAGAGCAAATGATTATTTTTAGTTTATTATTTAAATTTTTAATTTTTTTTTGTTAAGTGTTTTAATTTGCATTTAGCTTTAGCTGCGAGTCGAACATCAATTATTCAATTCACCCAATTAATCCAGTCAATGCAACGAATTAATTCAAACCGGTTGGCAGCCCTGAAATGTTTGCTTCTTTTTTGTTCATATTTATTTAAATTATCTAATTCCAAAAACGTGCAACGCCTGACTGCAAAGAGTAATACGCTGGCTGGCTGTCTTTGGCTCTAAAGTAATTAAGTAATTGGCATGTATTGCCAGATATACATATGCATATTATCGTCATGTCTATGCATATGTTTAGCTAGTGGCCAGCTCTACAGTTACTTTTACCCAGCTGGCGGTGGTGCCATCAATGCCAGCGCCGACTTTCAGCAGACGTGCATTGAACCCCAACCAAAAATAATAATAAAGTAAATAAAAAGCGTAAAAATATTACAGCAAACACCGCGAACACGTCGCATCGATCGATGCGCTCTTTTGGGTTGAGTATGGTGGCCTTAGCTGAGTGTCACACTACCAGGAAGTGTCGTGATCAAGCACATTAACTAACTGGCGGCTAGGCAAGTGTCGCTTGGCTAATGGGCATGAATAAGTTTATGAATTCGCCAAGTTCGACGAAATTTCTCGTTTTATTCTTTATCGCGATGCAAAATCACAGAGATTCGAGCTAGAGCCAAGAATTGTATATGGTTATAGTTGACTGAGCATGCTAACAGCTTATCGCCGATCTCGAGAGAGTATCAGCGCATAAAATTAATCGCATGTGAAGTTTATAAATAGTTTCAGATATATGGAACTTCCTCGATCTCGGCTTAGACTAGAGCTTTAATGACTCCTATATATCTTCCTTATCGCTCTCCCCGACTCCACTACATTGTTTTCTGCACTCTGATGGTCTTGTGCGAGTGCGAACAAATTGTTTTGCTCATGCGATGCTTTCAAAAATTAACAAAATAATGGACATTATTATAAATAATAATATTACAAATGACAATTAAATTATTAGATTTGCCAGCTCGATGTGGCGCGACATTGTGCCCCGCTGCCGCTGCTGCGAAAAAAAATAAAATAAAAAAGCCTTTGCTCAGTTAATGAAACAAATTCAATTTGCGGGAAATTCGCTGGAAATTTTGCCGGGTTGTTGTCTCTCTAATCATATTTCTACCCATTTCGTGCTGCTGACAAAGCTTTTCACACACCCCCACACACACCCACACTCACCTACACAAAGAGAGAGAGAGAGGGAGGCACATTCTCAATTGTCCATTAACCCTATAACCGGCAGAGTCGCCTAAAGGTGGGGTTAAGGTAAGGCATTGCTATTCGATACATTATAAATTTCGTATATAAATACTTTTTTTTGTTGGAATACCCTAGAGTCAATTAAGTATTCTTTGTATCTCTGATTCCTAAAAGTTATAAATAAATCTCTAAGCTGATGACGAGTTGAGTGTGCTTGGAGACTTTCTTCCCATATTACATAACACATTTTCAATTGATTTGCTTTGCCAGCTAGGTGTTTCGATACTTGTTCGAGTACTGCTAGAGAATACTAATTTATGTGGGTTTTTAGATAAATGATCAACCCATCTAACAGCTCTAGAAGTAAGTCTCAGCGTTACTCTTGACCTGAATTTTATGCGAGCTCAGAATATTATTTGCCTAAGCAGGCAAGATCACCTAAAGTTTGACCTGAATTTTATGCGAACTCTGATTATAATGTCCCTAAGCAGAGAAGATCGCCTAAAATTCTCTATTTCAGCTCTAGCTGGTTAAAAAAAACAACAATTTTCATTATTAATCATACTTTCGATTTCTCGCTTTTAGTCAATAGAAATTTGTTGATTGAAAACAAAAAAAAATGGGCCAGCTAGAGGGTTAAGTTATTGATTGCATGCCTATCTATGCATCGGGCTGTGTATGCCAGCGGCGCCGTGCGGCATCATATGAAATTAAACTGTGCTTTAGTTAAAAAGTCTGAATTGAAAATAGTTAAGTACAATTAGCTGGCGAAAATAAATAAAAGAAAAAAAGTGTGGCTTTCGGTTTTATTCAATGATAAAATAAAGAGCTAAATATAGTTGCAGAAAGAGACAGACACTGAGAGGGAGAGGGAGAGAGGAGAGAGGGATAGCTACTTGTGTGCGAGTTTTGAATAGACAATGTTTTATTTATGGGGCTTAAACAGTCGAAATTGCGGCAGTTCCGACAAGCGACGTGTGCGGCGACTCCGTAAACAAAAACCAAATGCAGAAGCACAAAAAAAAACACACACAGAAATCAGAGCAGAGCGATCGAGAGAGGAGGATGCTGCTTTGTAAATTTAAACACACTAATTTGACAATCAAAGCTGAAAACAAAAATCCCCAACCAAAAAAATAAAATAAAAAATTAAATCCAAAAATGCAAAATTTAAGCTAATCAAAAGAAGAGAAGGAAAAAACACAAAAAATTAATGGCACGCAAAACTAAAATCCAACATATGATCTTCACATAAATATATATATCATTAATCAAGTCAATGACAGGGTAAAAAAAACTATAAAAAATACTAAACAAAACTAAACAAAACAAAACAAATATATGCATAAATGGAGAGGGAACAGAAAAAATATAAATAAAGAAACTGCGCGTAACATAAATATTATGAATGTGGACAATTTGTAGTTAGTAATTTTGTTGCATGCCACTGGCACGCAAGCACATCAACTATGAATGACAACAATAACAGTATGCTACAAAGACACTCACACACACCCACACTCACACACACACACTCACACACACATCGAGTGTAAGCGTTGTATAAACGAGCGCAAACAAATTTCACGACAAACGCAAATTTGATTTAATTTTCATGTCTCTAATGAAATTAGTAGTAACAAGTAAGAAAGCTCTAGACGGAAGTGCCCGACTAGCAGATACCCTGAAACCGTTAAATACATACTCCATAGCTTGTATATAACATGAACTTATACAAATGGTCGAGCTCTGATTTTCACTATCAAATATCACATTTCTCTCTCCCAAAAAAAAGAAAAGAAATAAAACCAGATATTAGAACACCAGGATTCAAAACAATATCTCACTTCATTTTTGTAAAAAAAAAAAAATACCCAATACGTATGAAATTGAACTGAGCTGAGCTCCTTGGCAACGCGCACCGCCTACACCAACACCTCCACTGCACTGCTTGATCAAGAAGTTGAAAATGTAAACTAAGCTATCAGCTTTCAAACATTTCAAACATATTGCAATCGCACTTGCGATTCTTTGAATTTAGTGAATGTACGTGTTCGAATGCATAGGAAAAATGCGTGCGCTTGACGCTGTTTGCCACGTTTCGTTGGCGAATCGACTAATTTCTTCGTTTATCAACTTCTGCATTACTTAGCGAATTTCAATTAAATGTTCAGCACACGATCGATCGGAATACTTGCCAGTTAATTAACAAAATATTAACTCATTAATATATTCTGGGAAAACTGGGATGCAAAACTTAACAAAAATCTCAATTGCATAAGATATATAATATTTTAACTGAATTTTGATAATGGTTTTAATCGATAATATTTAAACAACAATTTTTATCAATTATATGAAAGAACCGCGTGATCTATGAGAAAATGTAAACCTCTTGCTCTTATAAGTTTCGAGATCGACGAGTTCATATATACGAACAGACAGACGGAACAGGGTAGAACATAATATAATAATTGAATTTCGATAATATATTTTACTATAATGTTAATATTTAAAACAAATTTGTTATGTTATGCGCGGGCTATAGACGGAACTACAAAAAAAAACCTACTTCTTCAGCTCTTATAGGTTCTGAGAAGAGATGGACAGACAGCCTCAGCTAGATCACCTCAGCTTGTCATCCTGATCAAGAAAGCATATACTTTTTTGGGTCTATCACGCCTCATTCTGCCCGTTACATACATTTTCACAAAAACCATAAAGCCCAGCTTTCCCATTTTCAGGGTATACAAAGACACTCTCACACACACAGGGGCACTGCGATAAACTCACTTTTGGTTAGTTTAGTTAACTATCTTTTGGATAAGTCGTATTTCGATTCCTCGATCAACGCTCACAGCCAGGATGTCTGTTTTAGTCTTTGTTTTGATTGCTTTTCAGAGTTTTCGCCTTTGCTTTACTTGCAACAGCTACAACATGACAAGCGCTGGGTATTGTCTATTGTCGTTGTTGTTGTCGCTTTGTTTTATTATATTTTTTTTTTAGAGGGCTTAGTTAACGAGCTTTACTATTTACGTAAACCTGCGGTGTTGAGCTGAAATCAGCGACTGAAATTCGTATTGAATTTAGTGAGTGCCGTTGGCTCGGCGGCGCGCACGCTGCCACTCAGATCCAAGCTTGCGGCAGAGCGAGATTGAGAGCGACACCGACCGACCGATCGACCGACCGACCGTATGCGACGTCTGATAAGCGGCACGGTAGCTTCTGCATTTGTCTCTCCGAAACACAGAAAGAAAGAAAATTAAATGTATATAAATATGTATGCGGAGTTTGTACCTACCTATATGTATATATATATATAGAGGTATATGTGTATATATAATAGATATCGGCAAGAAAAAGTCGTAGACTTCAATTTCACTGGGCTTATTGCGAAAAGATTATTTGCCAAGATTATTTCCAAGCAAGTGTTCAACTCCCAAATACCCTGTAAAATATAAAATAAAAAAATTATATATTAAAAATAAATATATATATATGAATGTATAAGAAATAATATATATATTTATATATATAAATAATGTATAATAAAATAATGATATATACAGTATATTTTTCTTATATAAAACTTAATTTTTCAAATCTTTCTCAGCCACTCAACCTGAACAAATACAGTGCCGCTCAGCTGAATAGATTTGACTTTAGCTCAAGAGTTTTAATGAAAAATTCGATTTGAATGAAAAAGTTTTTGTTATATAGAAAATATAGATAGTAAAAGATGAAGGAAAGTCTTTTGGGCTTAACATTTATTATTTGATATAATTTTTAATCATTTTTGAATTTTCGATTAATAGATATTATATATTGTAAAGATAAAAAAAACAGCTCTGTATAGGTTGGATATGTTCAACCTATACAGAGCTGTTTTTTACATCTTTACAATATATAAACTATATCAATCGATTGCAAATTATATTAAAAGTTCTCAACTCTATTCAGTTGAGCCAAAAAATATAGTAGCACACCTATTTAGCTGTGCCGCACTGTATACCTCAACTTTTATCTGGCTTTTCATTCCTATCAGTCAAATGCCCGTGCTGCAGCTGAAGCGTTGCTCAACTTTATTATACCCAATTCGCAGAGTCTATTGACACGCGGTATGAGATACGCCGAAACGCGCTTTGCAGTCTCTCTTCCTCTCTCTCTCTCTATAAGTTTATATGTGCTATAAATTTATATATTGTGTTAACTGTTGCCTTTATATATTAATTGTACGCACGCCGAAGTCTGTGGCTATCGAAGTTTCCAATTCTGTTTGCCTTGTCGCAATTGGTAGGCTTTGCATACGAGCGACATTCACATCGTTAGCACTCTTTTTTTTTTTGTGTTGTGTTGCTCTTTTGGGGTCCAGCACAAATGGGGCTAATAGGTGCCAGAGGTGCGCATTGAGAGCAGTGGGAGCAGAGGAGCGGAGCAGAGGCTACTGCAGCGCCGAGTGTGCTGCGGCTCGATTCACCTTGTTATCGAGTGGCTTGAAACGTGTTGCAGCTAGTTGCTAACTAACTAACTAGTATAAGCCAATATTTTCACTGCTCACATACGATTCTCAAGAAATCAAATATAAATATAAATAGGCAAATAAACCAACATCAATTCCAATTGGCTTCGATAATCATTTGAGGGAGTCCCAGAGAGTCAAGCCTTCGTGTTGCACGCCCTTCATCATTTTAAGCGGGGCCTTAGTTATCGCACTTGATCTGTCGCTATTATTATTTGATGATGGCTGTCCACGGGCCACGCCCACTTGACCTTGACTGCAAAAGCCACAGCGCCGCAAAGACCGCAACTCCGCGGAGTCCATTGACTGATGCCGCAGCCAAGCATCGGCGCTGAGCTGTAACGCGGACTCCCCCCGTCCCCCAGCCACTCGTCAGCTGCAACCAGTTCGCTTTGCATCAATAAAAATAATAATAATGATAATGCTTAATATAATTGAAACTAAGCATGTTGTTGCAGTTAATTTTTGCAATAATATTTCTGTTCGAAGTGCCGAAACATAATTGTCCTCACAGACACTTTTGACAAACGGCCTCTCTCATACAACGGCACAGAGATCCGGGTCAATGCAATAACTCTTTAGATACGATTGGGTTTTTTATATGGATATTTGTAATAGGTAGACATTGACTTGCTGTTAAAGACAATAAAATATTTTAAAAAACATTTTGAAATTTAAAAAAAAATATATAAATAAATTTTAATAAATAAATTTTAATACCATTTTTTTTTTAAATATAAAAAAATTTAATAAATAAATAAAGAAGTCTTACTTTTGTTTTCTCCACTTTTTATTTTAATTTTTAAAATAATTTTGAATTGTTTAATAATAATTTAGTCAATGTTATATAACTTAAAAAAATTTCAAATGAATTTAGAAAATAAAATTAGTAATTTTAAGTTTTTTTAAAATTAATTTTAAATTATTAAACAAATTTAACTTATTTCATTGTATTTATAAGTAATTCTCAGTCTCTTTTTTAATTAAAAACAACAACTTAAAATTTTTCAGAAGTTTTTAAACTATAAAATTGGGCAATTTTTTAACTGTTATATAACTTCAAATAATTTAAAATTAATTTAAAAAATAAAACTAGTAATTCTGAGTATTTTAATTATTGAATAATTTTTAAATTATTTTATATAATTCGTAGTCTCTTTTTAACATTTTTTTTTAGAATTATTTTTTAAGTTTCCTCTCACATAACCCATTTATATCAAAGTGCAATATTATATCTGATCATATTTGGCTGTAAAATGGGGCATAATTGATCTATCTGGCAAATAAAATAACCCCAATCGCTTGGTGATATTATTTTGACATATTTTGACTACTTTATTTAGCTTATCTAATATTTATTTTACTTTTCATTTTTGTTGACAGTTGAGATATTTTTTCTTAATAAGTAGATTACTTTATTATGGTACTTTAGTTTAGTAATTAAATGATATATATGTATATATATATATATATATATATATATATATATATATATATATATATATAGTATATATGGTATAGTACTCATATCTTTTGTAGTTGAGGTAGGTCTATAAATGCCTTATCAGCTCATCACAATAATTGCTATTTCGAGCTGCATTTGCTGCTCATCGACTAAGACTAGCTGAGACTTGAGCCGCATTCCTCTTTGTCGCTAAGCCTCCCTTAACCTTCAAGGTGCTCTAACTCAGCATTGCTCTCAGCGCTGCTGTCGTTGCTGCTGCCGCTGCTGATTAATTTCCAATTGCAATTATATGTGTGTGTCGCTAACAAAGACAACAAATCTGGAACAGAGCTGCCTCTTGGCTCGCCCCCGCCCAGGCCAGTAGCTCGCAGTCATTTCGAGGCGCTTTGTCTGTTATTATTATTATTTTGTTTTTGTTGTTGATTTCTTCTTCTTATTGTTGCCGTATGTAAATGCACAGTTTTGCAGAGAGTTTTGCTCAACAATGGAAACTTTAGACCAGCCGCCGCAGCCGCAGCAGCAGCAGCAACACTTGCTCAAAGCTAAGTGCGCGCTGCTGTGGAGGAGAGGGTAGAGCGGGTCACATGACTCGTACTCATACGCAAATGTCAATAAATCAAAGTTACCAACGCAAACTTTCTTTTTGCACAGTTTCTCTGGCCAAAAAATAAAGTCCAATCGCGGCTTAACTGGGAGATACCACGTAGATGGCTGGGCATTGATGTATAATGGATTGATAGGATGGATATTAAGCTTTTCTTATTTAATTGATGCACTTAAAAAATATTCCATGAAACTGAAAGTTAATGAGTTTGCGATTAATTTTGATTTACTTGCAACTATATGATTTAATTAAATTATATGGGGAAGCATTTAATTTGACCTCAATTGCTTCCGCTAGTCGAGACGCAGCTCTTTTTTGGTCGGCGCCCGCGCTGGGTGTTGATGCGGCCGATGGAGCAATTGATTAATTGAAATCATTTCATGGCTTTTTGGCGCTATGCATAAAATTTTCAAAATTTATTGCTCGCTGCTCATTAGCAACAAACAAGCAAAGCGAACAACAACAACAACAACAGCAACAACAAATTAGCGACAAGCGCGTGCTCCTAATGAGACGCAAGTTGTGGCCCGAGGCATTGTGGCAGACGCGGCTGGGAGTCCGCTGGCACAGATGGGACGGCGATATCGGCCAAGTAAACAAAAGCCCGGAGGCGGACGCACCGTTAAGCGCCGACCAGGTGTCAAAACTTAGCCCGCAACACCACAAAGCGCTTATTAATGAACAACCTTCGCCAAAAGGCAGCAGCAGCCGCAGCAGTCGCAGCAGCAGCAGCAACAATGGCTCTGAGGCAGAGATATAGCAAGTTGCAGCTAATTTCGATCAGTTCAATGCTGGCCAAGTTTCTGGCCGTTGCACTTGCGCTATTCTCAATAGCCAACTGCGAGAGCTTCGCTAGACAATGCTGCCAGCTGCTTCCAGTAAATTAACAAAATACACGCAGCAAGTGCTGAGTGTCAGCTAAGCTCGTAGTAATACAATCTAGGAAAACGAAACTATTATGCTGGAATATAAACAAATAAATACGATACTAAACCTAAACCGAACTGAATTAAACGTTCTGAAGTAAACAGTTTTTTGTCAGACTTAAACAAATAAAAAAAAAGAATAATAAATTACAAAAATATATATATTGTAGTTATAATATATATATATATAAATATATATATTTATTTTCAATTTAATAAATAATTTCTTGATGTAATTAACTCAATTAAAATACTTAATTTAATTAACAGATACAAAGTTATGTTGTAGACATAATTTAATTAATTAATATAAATGAAATATAATAAATTGTATAGCATTTATATATATTTATATTAATTTAAAATTTAATTCAATTCTTTTATACTTAAAAAATAATATAAAATATGATTATTTTTTAATGAATGAGGATAATTTTCTTTTTACATAATTAAAATATTAACAATAATAAATAAAAAAAAATTATAAATAAAAAAATGTTGTAGAATTTATAAATAATTTTTTTTTAATGAGGACAATTATTTATTTTACATAATTCGTAATTAAAATATTATCAGTAATAAAAAAAAATTGATATATTGAATTTAAATTTAAATAATGCAATTGATTTAATTAAAATAATTTTTTACATTAATGTAATTAGGATAACAAATGCTGTAGTATTTATAAAAAAATGTTTAATTAAATTAATTGTAATATTTTGATTAGTAATAATAATAATACTTTAATTTAATTAAAATACTCAGTATATAATATTTTGTAGCATACATAAATATATTTGTATGCTTATAATTTATTTGTTAAAAGGTCACTTTTTGATCCAGCAAGACATATCTCCCATTTAATAGCTCAAAACTAATTTAAATTTTGAATTAGATTTGTGCTTTGCTCTCGATTCTTCTTCTCGACACCTCCACCTCCAACTTATTTCATAGTTGCATCGAATATGCCCTTTTATAGGCATTGTCAAGTGCATAGGGTATGCTCGCTGCATATAGTGCAGCGATTGTCCTTCAGTCGCAACGACTGCGCCGCCAGCTGCGGCTGTGGAGCGAATCAATTGCGAGGTCTGCACAGCTGTTGAGCGTAGTGTTTAGCTATTATAAAACCGCACAGCTGTACAAAAAAACAATATAATACACTATTAATATCTGCGAGACCAACTGTGCCCATTACAAAGAATGGAATATGAAGTTGCAGTTGCAGCATTGGCACATTGAAATTCAATTAAAAGCATAAAATAAAATTAAATGAAAATAGAAGAAGGGAGTAGAAATAGTAAGAGCTGCCATAAGGCTATCATAGAACAGCCTGATAGCAATTGCTTTCGTTAAGTTCAGTTCGTTTTATGATTATAAAATATTTTGACAACCAAATTAACAATTTTTAGTTATGCAAAACTTCTAAAGGGATAAGAAAACTTGTTTCATAATATATACAAATTAAAAAGAAAGAAAGGAAAATTATGATATATATATAGTTATATATACTTTAATGTTTGCATACTAAAACATAGAGCCAGCAGCTGGAAAGCAGCGTGACTGATGTCAAATTCTCATATATTGTCAAATATTGCGCATACGCAGCATGCGCCACAGCCTCCGTTCCGAAGGAAAAAAAACTAAAGGATACCCTGAATTCCCATTTTCAATGGGTTCAGGGTATAATAAATATATATAAATTACAATATATAAATATATATAATATTTATCGCTCTATAAAGTTAGCTTTGTCTTCAAAGAGATGTCGATCTTCATGCCCTGACCAGCTCAGAGCTCACACATCTAAATTCTCTCGAAATTTAAGAGAGTTCTGGCAACTGCAAGACCATCAACCACAGCAAAGCTATATCAAATAATTCAGGAGGTGTGGCATTAAATTCCTCTGTAGCAATGACAGAGCCGTCATATTTATGTCATGCCAAGCAGGTCGTAATATATAATAATGAACTTATAATTCATTAGGCCAACAAATATATTAGACATAATATATATATATAATATATGATATAAAATAATATAAACACATATGAAAGAGCGTTTTCCCCTTTTGAGTAGCTACTATTATTTTTATGAACATCCACATTTTGGACATTTTTTGACTCTGAAGCCCTGAAGTGCACATGCTCCTGAGCTTGCAACAAAAAAACACTTCAATTAATAATAAAACTAGTGAGAAGACTCAAGTCCTTCTGCCTGTTACATACATCCAACAAAACCATTATACTCTGATTTCCATTTTCAATGGGCTCAGGGTATAAAAAGGATTTCAAATTCAATATAATATTGATTTTTATACATTATATCTATACATGCTTTACTGCTTGCATTCTACGACACGCAGCAGTCAGCACAGTCAAATTCTCGTATATTGTCAAATATATTGCTCATACGCAGCGTGCGCCACAGCCGCTGGTCTGGTGCTCCAGTCCAATTATGTTGCGTCTGCTGCACCCATTGGCCATTTGTTTGTGGCAAGCCCAGACTTGCGCTGCTCCATATTCGTTTTTGTTTGATTATTAGCTCTGCCGTGTCGCCTGCTGTGCAGGCGCTCTGCAAGTTGATTGCCAAACCGCAGCAACAGGTCTGGTCGCAGGATGATTGCATGCGGCATGGCAGACATGCAGACATGCGGACATGCGGACATGCGATAGCTTGGGATATTTCGGGACGCACAGTGGCCATTGAGCTGTGAAAGCGCTGCTTAATCATTCGATTTGGTAAAACTTTGGCTACATAAATTAAGTTGTTCCTTTGCATCTCTGTCCAATTGATTGATTGATTGCCGTCGTAATGAGACGCAATATACACACACACGCACACACACACACACTTACTATTGTAATCATTGTGGCATGTGTGTTGCATGCACCTTCCGAGCAGAACTTGGCGTGTCAACTGCGCCCCTGGGACGTGCGTTTTATGTATGCTACTTAGCCAAATACTTATATATGGCTATACATTTATATACACGTGTGTGTGAGTGTGTGTGTGTGTGTGTGTGCTTGTATTTTTATCCACATATTTATTATCTTATATGGCCTCAAGTTGCATGCGTTCACTCAATTTAACTCGCAAACCGGACGGCAATGAGCGAGGCCCCTGGGATATGGCGGGGCTTGCTTAGTTTTTTGGTCCATGCTTGATAAGAACCGCAATGTGTTATTGTTACTGCCACTGATACAGTTGCCACAGAGCCATAGAAACTGCTGCTGCTACCGCTGCTGCTGCTGTTAGGCAACATATGCCGAATGGGCCGGGCCAGGGCCGAGCCGAGCCGCCCCGTGGCTAAGCCTTTGTTTGCTCGGGCAGTCAAGATGCTGCTGCGGGGGCTATTATTATATTCGTTTCTTGGGCATGTTTGGTTTCTTTATTTTTTTTTATGACTTTATCAACGTTTATGGCCGGGCCAATGAGTGCTGGGCAGGACGGAGACGTGGGCGGCGTAGACGTGGCAACAACGCCTCCCTCAGGATTTGCTTAACTATGAGGCAGCTGCCAACTGCTGCGGCTTTGTTATTGCATCATTATAACATGCTTTATGTATTATGCTTATAAATATGTGTGTGTGCGTGTGTGTGTGTGTGCATGTGTGTGTGTGAGTGTGTGTGTGTGTTAGGTGCTGACATTGTCGCGCCAGCGCCAGAGCTATCTCCACTTTAAAGTGCCCTGAACTTGATTAATGAATGGCAACGCTGAAAAGTATGCTACGGCATGCAGGGCACACACACACACACACTGGCACACACACTCAGTGACACACTCGACATGTCAACGACACGTAGAAGGCGCTGAGCTGCTTGGCCCGCAGCATGAGGTAACATAACATGAGCTCAGCCGCTGCTCAGCCGCTGCTCAGCCGCTCAATACTCTGTTCGCCCTACAAAGCAAAGCTAACAAGTAAGAAAACTCTAGTCGCGCGTGACCGACTAAGGGATACCCTGAGTCCCGTCGAATCTCTGTTTTTCAGAGAATTTGGGGGAATTTGGGGCCGGTATCCAAAATATAATAAAATTCAAAATTGCATAAAATACATATAAAGCTAAATCTAAAATTTGGTGTCTCTAGCTTAAAAGATAGGCGAGATATAATTTTTTGACTGAATTTCGATTTTGTTTTTAATCGATAACAATTAATTGGGGATAGTTAGCGATTTTTTAAAATAAACTCGATCTGCGCGTGCTATACACGGACCTACATAAAAAATTTCAAGTCTCTGCTGTTATATATTCCGGAATCGGCGCGTTCAAACATACGGACGGACGAACGGACGGACAGGGACAGGGTCCTGATCCTGCCTGTTAAATACATCCAACAAAACCATTATACTCTGATTTCCCATTTTCAATGGGTTCAGGGTATAAAACTCTAAACTCTACTGCTTCAAGTGTGACTGATAGAGATGCTAATAGACTCGCTTTCACTGCGCCGCCAGAGAGTATTTCCAAAAAGGAATAAAAATGTTGCCAGCGCACACAAATTGAAATTGGCTCACAACTTGGCAGCTAATTTAATATGATTATGGCGCGGCTAGCGCAAGCAGAAGATGAAGTAAAGCAAGTAAATGCCACTGCCACTTGCCACTTGCCACTGCTACTTGCCACTGCCAGTTGCTACTTGCCACAGCTGCATTCGTTTGCAGATTAGCCAGGCGCTGGCTCCGTTGTTTTTCTGGCCCCGGCTCAATTCAATTTGGTAAATTTTGTCGCTGCCATCGGCTTAAGAACTTTATCTCAACTTGCACTTTCGACCTGGTCCGCCAACGGCTGCTATCAGTGAGAGTTTAAGTGGCTTTCCAATTTGTTAACTGCTTTCCTGCTGCCCCCCCCCCGCTCTGCCCCTCCCTGTTGAGTTAACTTGATCCACAAAAGTTTTGCATGTCCGTTTATAAATTGCCTTATGATTGCCTTTCGATAAACTTTTCTCAAGTGAAATGCTAATACATCGCCGACTTTAAACGATTTCAGCGCATGCAGCGTTACAGCAAAGCGAAAGAGATAGCAATAGAGAGAGAGAGAGAGAGGGAGAGTGAGCGGGAGTGAGTTGCTGGCAAACTCTCGCCTGGCTCGTATTCGTATCTTGTGCAAAAGTTGGCGCCGCTTCTGCTTCCTGGTAGCAACAATTTTTATGGCTTCCTGCGCAGCGCTTAAATAGATACTCGCACACACACACACAGGCACACACACCTTTTCGATAATTTAAATTGTGGCTGCTGCTCCTGCTGCCGCCTGCCGCTGCTGTTGGTTTTGCCTTTACCTCGTCTGTTGCGTTCTGTAATTTGCTGTAATTGAATTTTAACGATTTGTAGCATAAAAATTTCCTCGAATTTCAGTTTTCAACTTCATTCAGAAATATATAAAAAATATTTATTGATAAATAAGTTTTATCTGCAGTGCGTCGAATCGTGTGACACTCTTACATAGATAATGTATCTATATCCTTAGCAATATTCAGAGGAATAAATAAAGTAAATTGAATAAAATAAAGTTAGTAAAATAAATGTAATAAAATAAATAAAATAATATTAATATAATAAAATACATTTGATCAAAAAATTTAAATTAAATATATTTAGTAAAATAATATTAATAAAATCAATTTAATAAAATACACTTGATTAAAAAAAAATGTAAAAAAATAAATTAAATAAAAAAATGTAATAAAATAAATTAAATAAATAAAATTTTATAAAAAATATTAGTAATTTAATGTAATAAAATAAGTGTGATAAAATAAATTTAATAAATTACATTTAATAAAACAAATTTAATAAAATAAATGTAATAAAAAAAAATTAATGTAATAACAAAAATTTGATTAAATACATTTAGTAAAATAATATTAATAAAATCAATTTAATAAAATAAATGCAATAAAATAAATATAATAATAAATGTGTAACAGCAAAGATGCCTGGAATTGAGTTCGCGACTTCGCCGAAAAGGTTTTGCGGCGGAAAAAGTGGGACCTGGACGCGGGAAACAACAGATAGGGCTCAGTTAGAGCATGCAAGGACTCCACCTTGATGATAAATGTGGGATAACTCCTGGTTCCAGGGTGGGGGCAGCTCTCGAAAGAGGAGGTTTTTTAGTCGGTAAGCAGTAATGCAGTCCGACACACCAGTCAAGCGACGGCTTGACTGACGGTACATAAAGTATTTTTACCTACCTCAACCACAAAAAAAAAAAAAAAAAAAATTAATAAAATAATTTTTTTTAAAAAAATGTAGTAAAATAAATTGAATAAAATAAATTTAATTTAATAAATTAATTTAATAAACATATATTTATTAAAATAAATTAAATAAAATGAAGTTAGTAAAATAAATTTAATAACATAAATTAAATACTTTGCTGAGAAATACGCTTTTGTGGCCAAGATCTTAGTAATAATAAATTTAATTAATAAATAATAAATTTAATTAATAATAAATTTGATTAAATTTTAAAATTTATTAAAATAAATTGGTTAAAATTAATGTAGTAATAATAAATTTAGTGAAATAAATTTAATTAAATAAATTTAGTAAAATAAATTCAATAAAATAAATGTAATAAAATAAATGAAATACTTTGCTGTGAAATACGCTTTTGTGGCTAAAATCTTAATGATCCTCTGAATATTGCAAAGGATAAAGATAGGTGCACAAAGCTAGATTTAATTTATCTTGAGTCCAGTTCTCTCTTTTCAAATTCGATCAAATATCCATGTCAATGCATGTATGCATCATGCATGTCCTGTTCGTCGGCAAGGGTATATACGTTATCGGGTTGCACGCCTGCCGCAGTCCGCTGGTTCTGCAGCCCTGCTGATTATCGTTGGCTGCACAAATTGCGCATACGCAGCGTTGCCAGCTCATTGAAATTCAACGCTTCAAACAGTTGGAGGAGCCCAGAGAAAACCCATCAGCGGCCATCAGGCGAGAAGCCAAGCCGGCAGCCAGGCAGCCAGGCAGCTCCTGCTCCAGTTTCGCATCCACAGACGAAGCTCATTTTCGATTTGCGCAACAAATGAAGTGAGAAATTATTATTATTATTATTATTATTATTCTTATTATTATTATTTCGAAAGCTGGCAACTAAAAATATTTTGCTGGCATAAGCAAATGTGTAAAGCGCACCCTCACACCCCCACGCCGTACAGTACAGCCTCGCCAGCGTCTTCGAGGCTGCCTGCCATTACCCGTGGGCGCATCACGTATTCACAAAGCAAACAAACTCCGGCGCACGCATAAATAAACAGACAATCGGGTGTGCGCGGTAGCTGTGTGGGTGGGCGGGTGTGTGGGTGTGTGGGTGTGCAGGTGGTTGGCTGGCAAGGAAATATGAAAAAATATCAAAACAAAAGAGGGAGGGCAGAGTACATTTTTGGTAAGCGCTTTCGCCCGTCAGTCACATCATTAAAATCGAGCGCGGTGGCCGTCACCACCTAATTCCAATCCTTGCCGCAAGTTGCGGATGTGCCGGAGACACGAGCGTGTACCGACAGACACGAGCGCACTGGAGACAACAATTCTCTGGAGGCATTCATCAATATGCCAAACATGTTTTCTTATAATCAAATGGAAAACGCTTCATTTTCACGTACAGCAGGCTGGAGCCGTACAGCTGGAGCTGCTGCTGCGGTGGCGACGACGGAGGCTGCGGCTGGGGCCGTGGCTGGGGGGGCCTGCAGGCAACAGTAACTGAAAATAACAGAGCGGAATATCAGTTAGCTAGACGAGCTGAGAACTTTTACAGGTGAGTTTCGCCAGCTAACCATGGCTGAAGACAGCTGCCGTTGTTGGACCACAAAACTAATGCCGGCACGAGCCGTGCTAGGGGCAAAGGCACGGGCAGCAGCAGGGAGAGGGGCGGAGGTACAGTTGGAAATAACGTTGGAGCGGGAGAAGTCACGGAACATATAAATTGATTACCAAAACATTCCACGACAAATTCGGCATGTAACAACAATGACAGAGCACAACTAGCGGCAGATTGGGGAGCGAGTGGGGGGAGGGGGGGTGGCGGCGGCGGGGGGGGTCTGTGTGCTATTTGGTTTTTGGCTCGCAGCGACGAGCTGAGACTGCGCTGCCACGCGCTTATCACGGCAATTGCAATTGACAACAGTCGCCGACAGCAATACGCATACGCATGCTGGAATCGAAATCAAAGAAGCAGTCAATGGGACTCGGAATGCGACAGCTGACGCCTCGTAAGTACATATCTCAATGCATTCCTACTAACATAACAACATACATGTATGTGTGGACATATGTAGATATTAAAGCATATAAAGTAAGTTACATGTGCGCATGCATATATACTTGCCTACATGTACATACTTATATATATGTATGCATACATCCATATCTTATTAGATATATTTTTACATGCATATATAAGTGATTCTATACATAAAGGCAGTAACATATCATGCAAGCATGCATACCATATGTACATGTAAATACATATATAAATATATAAGCTAGTACATACATACATATAGACATACATACATATAGGTGTACATACATCCATGCATACATACCCACATGCTTGCATACACACAAACATACAAACATGCATGCAACCGTGCATACCTATATATATGCATACATGAACAAATGCATACATATAACACCTTCAGACATATATGCATACACACATGCAAACTCTTATTGCATAATACATCATGCATGTATGTGTACATACATAATTACATACAGGCGTATATACATGCATGCATATATATATATATGCATATACATACACGCATGTATACAAACATGCATAGATATTCTAGAAGATATCATGCATCATACATTCATAAATGCATGCATACATGCTTATATGCACATATACATGTTTATCATGGAAGCATTCGTACATTCAATAATACTTTCTAAATTACATGCAAGCATATATACATTTCTATATGCATACATGCGCACATGCATATTCATATATATACATACTTAAATAACTATTATAAATAAATCATGCATACAGACATGCACGTACATCACATGTGTATATGCATGCAAACTGAACAACATACATTCATGTATATATGTATATTCCTACATGCATACAAGCATGCAGGCATGGGAACACATGCAGGTGGATACTGAAAACTTCTTATAAGATCATCGTAGATATGTATTTATTATATCTGTATTGGAAGATGTTTAGATATAGATGGCGTGAATTAAATGGTAACGCCCAAAAGTATGCCAAGTTTTCGGATTGAAACTTAGAAATGTTTAGACTAACACGAAGTCTATGATTCACTTGCAATCCATAAAAAAGTCAATAGCTAATTTTCTGTGAAGCTCGTACTCTTCAGCAACACTTAACATTAATTGCTTTTGAGATTATTTCGAACTGTTTTTAAAATTTATCAGCTGAGGCATAGTTGGGTGTCCATTACCTGGGAATACCCTTCATGTGAAATGGTCTATTTGTGCAGGTATGCAAATTTTTTTTCATGTTTAGTCTCGTCATAAGATTCGAAAAACTAGCACTGGCCAATGAGGATATATACTTTAAGGGAATGACAGTGGCATCCCCTGAGGCATAGTTGGGCGTCCATGACCTGGGAATACCCTTCAATTGAAATGGTCTATTTGAGCAAGGGCAATATAATATCATTCGGAGAAGTATCTAATATATAACGTAGGGTATATAGGCTAAACGAAAATTCTATTTTCTAGTTGAAGCTCCTCATAAGACTCGAGAAACTAGCGATGACCAATGAGGATATATACTTTAAGGGAAAGACAGTGCCATCCATGACCTGGGAATACCCTTGAAGTGAAATGGTCTTTATGAGCAAGGACAGCATTATATCATTCGGAGAGGAATCTAATATATAACGTCGAGGTAAGTAGGGTATATAAGCTCGAAAGACTCGAGAAACTAGCGCTGGTCAATGAGGACCATGCTATCACCTATCCGTCCGTCTAAAGCCCCAGCTCTAGCAAAAGCAATCAACACCCAATCAATGTAAATTCTAGTAGTCGTAGTATGTTCAGTTTTTATTTGCATTCAGTGCTTCCCAATGTTTAGTAGTTGAGGTTGTTGACATCGTACTTTTCGTTTTTGCTACACAGGAATTTATACTCGGGATTGACGCCAGTGGTGCACTTGCTGGCCGCCTTTGAGCAGGAGTTGTACATCTTGACGCCAATAATATTGGTTGTAGCATAGTTGCAGGCCATGAGGAAGGCCTTGTAGGACTGCCCCTTGACCGAGTAGGTGGAGACGGCGCAGCCAACGTGCGTATTCCGATCGGCGACCATGACGGTGAAGTGGCCAATGGCGGGGCCATTATAGTTCGATGGATACGCATTGATATAGGCCTGCTTCATATTGGACACCTCGTTGTACCACATGTTCACGCTAGTGATGATGCTGGCCGATACATTCAGCGGGTTGAAGTAGCCGACCCAGGCAAGATTCTGGCCAGCCCAGTCGAAGGCATCCGTGTTGTGGCACGCGTCGTGACGCATCTCACAGCTCTTGACATTGAGGGCGGCCAGGCTGGCCAGCTCGTCGTTCCATTTCATGGTGGCCATGCGGCAGGCGGGACTCAGCTTTTTATCGCCACCACCGGCAATGAAATTTCTGTACTCATTGTGTTTGCTCAAAATCAGGTTCTTCTCCTTAGACGACAGTTCGATCAAGGCTTTATCGCTTGGACACGCCGAGCTCCAGGCCTGGAAGTAGTAAAGTTATGTACCTAATCATAGACCTTTCGTTCAATTCCCACTCACCCCGTTGTTGTTGCAGCCAATGTGCTTGCCGCTGCCGCAGGTCTTCAGCTTGCAGTAGTCCGTGCCACAGGCGACGCCCAGCAGCAGTGCCACAACCGTGATCGAGAGAATAGTCCGCATGTCTATAACAAAGCTCGACTGTTTACGGTGCTGGAAGCGGTCGTTGCTTTTATGCCCGTCGCTCTGTCTGCAGCTCCTTATCTATACCTACACACTCACACACGCATATATATATATTTGAATATAGCGGGCGCAACAATTGATCAAATATTTGTCACATCGTTGACTCAGTTCTCTGTTCTCGCCAAGAAGTCTGAAATCTAATTTCCAAACGGAGCTGACTACGTCGGACAATTAAAGACGTCATTAGCAGCAAGAGATAATGTACTCTGATAATTAAACAAATTCCCCGACTAGAAGAATGGAGCAGTCGGCCTGTATTGTGAGCAACATCTGTTTGCTATATCACGCGCTTCAGAGCGCGATATCAAAGCAAGCTCCAGGAGAGAGTAACGTGCCGCCACCTCATTCGCGTGTCCAACACAAATATTGACCACATCGAACTCAGCAAAATTAATTGCAATGAAATGTTGACAATATTGAAAATCTTATTGGATGCGTAAGCATTTCTTCAATTATTGAGAATCGCATAGAGGAGCATCATTTGAAAATAGAGAAAATTAAACTAAATGGATATTTCTTCTAGTTGTCTTAGTTGTGATTACTATTTGATGTTAGCTTTAATGGCTTCCCTTTCGCTGCAGAGGAATTTATATTGGCGATATATTTATGTTGAGAATCGCATAGGGGAGCATCATTTGAAAATATCAGAAAGGAAATCCGAGAGGTTTGATAAAAGTAGCATAATTATAATTAAACTAAATGGATATTTCTTCTGGTTGCCTTAGTTGTGATTACTATTTGATGTTAGCTTTCATGGCTTCCCTTTCGCTGCACAGGAATTTATATTGGAGATATATTTATATTGAGAATCGCATAGGGGAGCATCGTTTGAAAAATCAGAAAGGAAATCCGAGAGGTTTGATAAAAGTAACATAATTATAATTAAGCTAAATGGATATTTCTTCTGGTTGTCTTAGTTGTGATTACTATTTGATGTTTGCTTTTATAACTTCCCTTTCGCTGCAAAGGAATTTATATTTGGGATTGACGCCAGTGGTGCACTGGCTAGCCGCCTTTTTGCAGCTGTTGTATACCTTGATTTTGTCAATATTGTTAGTTGCATAGTTGCAAGCCATGAGGAAGGTCGTGTGCTTCTGACCCTTATTCAAAAAGGTGGAGGCGCCGCAGCCCACGTGCGTGTTGCGATCGGCGACCAAGACGGTGAAGTGTCCAATGGTGGGACCTCTATAGAGGGCTGAAAACGCATTGATATTGGCCTGCTTAACATGAACCACTTCGCCGTACCATTTGTTCAGGCCGTTGATGATTTTGGCCGTTACATTCAGTGCTCCGGAAGACCTGGAATGCGCCAGATTCTGGCCAGACCAGCCGAACGCATCCGTGTTGCGACACGCGTCGTGACGCATCTCACAGCTCTTGACATTGAGGGCGGCCAGGCTGGCCAGCTCGTCGTTCCATTTCATGGTGGCCATGCGGCAGGCGGGACCCAGCTTCTTATCTCCACCACCGGCAATGAGATTTCTGTACTCATTGTGTTTGTTCACAATCAGGTTCTTCTCTGCGGCCGACAGCTTGATCATGGCCCTTTTTCCTGAACATTGCGGGCCCCAGGCCTGGAAATTGTAAAGTTATGTACCGTTCCATAGATCTTTCGTTCAATTCCCACTCACTCCGTTGTTCCCGCAGGCAATGTGCTTCCTGTCGCCACAGCTCTTTACCTTGCAGTAGTCTATGCAGCAGGCGATGCCCAGCAGCAGTGCCACAGCCATGATCAAGAGAATCTTCCGCATGTCTATCACTACGCTCCACTGTTGACGGCGCTCTATTCGCAGCTACTTCTATGTATCTATATGCATAGCGGTGATAATTGAGTGAATTATACGGCTAGAGGGATTGAATAGGCGTATTAAATGCTAAATCGGCTTGATATATCCCACGACTCAGAGAGGAAGCGCAAATGAGAGACCGGGACAAACGCGTGCCTCCACCTCATACGCATATCCCAGCCACATATTCACCATATCAAGCGGCGATAACAAAATATTCAAATTTATTTGCAATTTTTTTTATGCTTATGCCAAAGGTTTTCTTCTACCAGTGAGATGCGCATAGAGAGGCAACCAAATTTCAAAATATTAAAGAGGGAATTCGACAGATTTGATGAAGAATGAAGACAAATAAATACAGAATACGCCTTGCGATCAAGAGAAAGGATAGGACTTGATAGTATCCCTATTGACTTGAGTTCCCACGTGCTAAAGGATTTTGATGACCTACGCATTTTATTCAAGTCTTTTTCTAAGCTAAAAGGACTTCGTCTTGTGGTAGGCATCATGTTTTATTGGACACTATCTGACGTTCAGGAATGACGGAAGAAGCGAGGTTCATGTCTCACTGCCTGGTGGCTCTCCGGCAGGCGGAAGGTCAGTCTACATTGTGCTTGTCCGTAACCCCATGCTGGTTGGCCTTGGTAAGTAAGTAAGTAGAGCCAATATTTTCCCCTTCCGACATTCCTGTCGAAGTCCTGTCCGTGTCACAGTCGACGTCATCTCTGAGACTCAGCCCAGCTGTGGACAGATCAGTGACTGATCGCAACCTGTGGTCCCACTGTGGTAATTGTGACTCTTCGGCTAATGTCCGTGACTGGCAGCTCAGAGCAAAGGTAAAGCCCTCAGACCACGTTGATCCACTATCAGTGTCAGTGTAACGCATATCAGTTAAGTATAGAACGTGGTTGAGTGCTAAATATGTTTATTGATGCTGTCGAAGACGGAGTCTCTATACATTGTATGTTTCAGCCACCTTGCACAGACCCGGATAGTTGACGTTCCTGCCCGTGTTGCAGCCAGCTGCGGTTGCTCCACGTATGTAGACGGCCTGGCCAATCCAGTTGGTCGTCGCATAGTTGCAGGCCAAGAGGAAGTTGTTAGTGTCGCCAGTCTTGTACCTGGCAGCGGCACAGCCAACGGCCCAGTTCGGCTGCCGAGCCATGACAGTAAAGTGACCAATTGCACTGCAGGAGTTGGGATTACGTTGGAGGCAGTTGCATGAATTGAGGGAATGGGCTACTTACGGTCCGGACCAGTTGCTGGGATACCTATTGATAACATTCATGTTGGCGTCCTTATGCTCATTCCACCACATGGCAACCGACGAGGTCAGCAGCTGCTGGTCGGTGCGAGCCGACTCAGCGCCACTGTAGCCAATCAGGGCCAAGTTCTGGCCGCTGGCCTTAAACTTGTTCGTGTTGTGGCAGGCGTCGTGCTTCATCGCGCACTGCAGCACATTGAAGGCGGCCAGGTTGGCCAGCTCCGGACTCCAGCGCATGGTGGCCATTCTCCTTGCCGGCCCGTAATTAGGCAGCCTGCCCAGGGCCAAATTGTTGCGCCTGACGTTGTGCAGGCGCACCACATGCTGTCTGAGCGCCAGATTCAGGTCGACGAGCCTCGGTGCCGGACTCTTCGGACAGCTCGCAGCCCAGTTCTAGCAAAGCGCATGTTAATTATCTGCGAGCATCGCCAGGGATACGCATCGACCTACCCCGTTGTTGTTACAGGCAATGTGCGTGCTACCGCCGCACAGGCCCGCAGCGCAGTAGTTCGTCTGTCCGAGGACCACAGAGACAGCGGCGCTCACCGCAAGCACAGCCAAAGCAATTCGCAACATTGTAAACCAGATAGCTGTCGATGTATCTGGGCTCTGGTCTTATATACTGCTCCCCGAATTAGCCATTCGGTGTTAAAAATATGGCAAAGCCTTTAGTATTTCTTGAACAAACAGTTAGACAAAGAGTTAAGTCAACAAGCCAAACGTTTATCCGGAATACATGAACAAAATGCCTCCAACTGTGTTTACCTGCCATCTGGATGTCATTATATGAAGACATCACAGCCAAAATTAGAGCTCTTTTAATAACTGAAAACAGTTGTGCCCAGCTCCATAACCCAGTTATCATTACAATAATCTTTTTACGAGCGACAAATCCGAGTCAAAGAACAACAAATTTAGATATTAGAAGGATATATCGATAGATTCAGATATAAATAGATAGATAGATAGATAGATAGATGGATCGATAGATAGATAGATGGATCGATAGATGGATCGATAGATGGATAGATTTACATATAGATAGATAGATAGACAGGTGGATAGATAGATAGATGGATCGATAGATAGATAGAGAGATAGATGGATGGATAGATAGATAGATAAGTAGATAGATAGATGGATAGTTCGATAGATAGATAAATGGACCGATAGGTAAATAGATTGAAGGATCGATAGATACTTAGATAGATAGCTGGATAGGTAGATCGATTGATCGATAGCTAGATAGATAGATATATACATTGATAAAGTAATATCGATAGCTCGATAGGCTTATACATATAGACAGATGGATCTATAGATAGATCGCTACCCAGATATATATTTATAGATAGATCGATAAAGCTGCGCTGAAAGTGTATATAAATATATACCCTATAATCATCATAATGCTTTTTTAATACGCACATACAATGTATGTTAAGATATATATAGACTGTCTTTATTTATTCCCATCTACGCAATATCTTGTTGTTTGCATCGCGCAAATAGAAACAGCAGAATAAATAACCAATCAAATAGGTACGCTTATCTCTAATTATTTTTGAATAACAACTTCTTTATCGGGGGAAAGCAATTCAGTTTGCCTTGAACTTCAATTAATCATCCATAATTTTTAAAGCACAAACAAAACAGAAGTATACTAGATAACGTAAGTGTTTTTAAATTGTCATGTAAAAATCCAAAATGTGAATAAAGAAGTGGTTCGTACCTCGGCAATTTCTATGAAAATGTTGTCCACACTATCCCGGAGGAAAGAACCAGCCTGGAGCATCAACTTCCGTGAAACTTCAGCTTCAATTCCTCTCAGCACAGCCTCCCACTTAAAAATAAAAATGCTAGAGATTTGTAACATATTTGATATGCTGGCATTTAGTTATATGTACTTGTAAGTTTTTATTATGGGTCTTTAATTGTTGCCGTACTCAGCTATAAGTAGTTTACTTTTGTTTCTCTGCGCACATACGATGCGTATGCGCATATATAATATTTAAAATTTCCATTTTCTTCATATATTTTCTTCTTTTTTATGTGTAGATACATGGATATCATTAATCGGTACAGAAAAATAAATATCATGCATCCAATGCTGCATCTCTGTTCTCTACATGTTCTCTCTGTCTGTCTCTATTTCTCTCTTATCTTATTGCATCTCTGTGGTTCTCTATATATATATATGTGTATATATATATATATATATATATATATATATATATATATATTAGGTATTTATTGTGTATATATTTTTGCGTAATTTCTCTTTGATTCTATATAATATAGTGGTCTGCATAAGTTAATCTGTGGGCTGTTTTTGTTTTGTAGCTATTTGCTTCTCTAGGTTACATTTTCATTTGTCGTTATATAATTACGTAATATGTATAATATTTGCGCTCAGTGGCGTCGTCATAAATTGTACACACAAAATATGGGCTTTATTTGTATTCTAATCTTTGTTTATTTGTAGTTCTTTTTGTTTTTTTCTTTTTCTTTTTATAATATCTGTTTCAGTTGTCTGTCAAAACAGTTATCAACAATATCTTGGAGTTTCCCATAGTAGTTGTGAATCGAGTTACAATACATTCAAAGTTTATATTTGGAAACATTTTATATATGCTTTACATGCCGTATATAGAGAGATAATATGCACTTATATACATAGCTACGGATTAAACAAATTTTATAGCAAATGAGATAAGCTTTGCGTGAACAAAATTCGAGAATTGTGCAACAGCCAACAAAAAATTGACTTTAAGCCTTTTCGACCAAATACATGTACGTATATTTAATATATATATATTTTTTGTTGAAAAAATGTCGCTTATAAATACAAAATAATTATATGTTAAGTACGTATCGTATGCGTGTGTGTGGAGTATGTACAAAAGGTGTGTGCGAGCCAGGCCTCAAAGTAGACAACGCTTTAGCGCAGCAGCTAAAAGTAGGCTACGAGAAATGGCACAAGACGCTTGGCGTTAAGACCTATACATCGGTTAGATATCGCTAAGCTAATACAGAGTCTGCAAAGTTTCAATAACTAGCGCGTAAACTAAGGGAACAGACAATCAAGATGCTTCCTCGCCATGTGCACGCTTCATTTGGAAGTTGTCGTAAGTTTCAAGATAAAATATTCATATTTCGCTTTATTTACAACTTGTCATGCGTTTGTTGTAGTTGTATCTATTCGATTATTAAATAATATAGGCATACAGGTAGTTAAACATATCAATTGATGCAGTAGCATGTACTTATTTAGTGTCGTATAACAAATGAGCAAATTATATCTTATAGAGGCTAAGCGCACAAATGAAATATCCACAAATCGTTTTTCTAATAATAATTGTGATGATGCTGCCTATATACCTTGGGGCATATGCCTTCGCGGTTGGTTATAGAGTGTAAGTCGTAATTACGTTTACTTTTACTTTTTGTGGGATTCAACTGGAACGTTTAACTGGGCCAATTCGCGTAATATAACCAATGACTATATAAGTTTGTATATATATATATTGTTTTTGTATATACTATGTATATAATACCTAAACATAGACCACGCGGGCTAAAAAAAATAAACATACAATCTTATATGTAAAGAGAGTGCCGTTAGTTATCATAAGTAGAAGAAATGGAAAGCAACCCATGAGAACTTGTACAAACGCATAGTTTCTCGCTCTGTTCTGTTTTCCATCCTGTACAATACATATATATATATATGTATATCTTTAAATAGTGTTTACCCCTAGTAACTAACATGGTAGTTATAGTATTGTAAATTAATAGACACCATTTGCATTTAGCATTAACAACGTTTTGAGTGCTGGCTTCCTGGTTTCCTTTGTGTGCTCATTAATTTCATTTATCCTTCTGCCATCTTAAGTACAAATCCCTTTAACTTTGTTGCTGCTGCTGCTCCGGCGACTGTACTGCTGCTGCCACTGCCGCTGCTGCAGTTGCTGCAGTTGCTGCAGCTGCTGCAGTTGCTGACGGCTGCTGTTGCTGCTGCTGCTGTGCCGGCGACGGCGGTGGTCCAAACTTGCTAGTTATCTTGTGCGAGGCATTGACAATAGCCAGCTCGTGCTTGGAGTCCAAATCACAATCGTAAAGACCGCTGAGCGAGTCCAGGCTGAGCAGGCGCGAGCTGGCCCGGCTCGACACCGAGGTATCGTCCACGTCGGGCGCATTATACAGCGAGTTGACGTCCGACAAGGCGCCCTCGGCATCGGTCAGGCCGGCCTCGTTCAGCAGCGAGATATTCTCCAGGCCCGGCTCGTCGGTTATGTAGCCTGTTGACTCCGCGCCACCTGCGAAGGAGTTGGGGAAAGGAAAGAATTAGTCACTGCTGTCCAGGATATTCGTGCGATCTCTCACCTGTGGCCTCTTCGCGACAGTCATCGTCCGACCATTCCGATTGGCTCTCAAGCGGATTGGAGTCCATGGACTGGTGGTTATGATGCGCCGCACCATACTTCAACTCATCGTTTATCACATTCAGCTCCGAGCGCAGGCTGCCATTGGTCAGCGGCGCTGTCTCCCCCCTTAGCTGTTCCTGCTCCAGCTGCTCCTGCTGCTGCTGCTGCTGCTGCTCCAGTTCCTCATTGTGCTGCTGCTTCTCGTTCTTTAGCTTGCTGTGCTCGCTCTGCAGCAAGCGCTTCTGTCGCACATCACGCCCAACCTCATCGTCCTCGAACTCTTCGTCGGCCAGGTTGTCCTCCGTGTCATCGCGTTCCTCCTGCTCCACATGGTTGGAGCGCAACTGCTGCTGTTGCTGCTGCTGCTGCTGCCGCTGCTGATGGTGGTGATGGTGATGATGATGATGCCGCGGCCGCTGCGATTGTTGCTGCTGCTGCTGCTGCATCGAGCCATCCAGCCTGTCGAGACTCTCGTAGCTGTGCTGCAGCTCCTTGGAGCGCGGGCGCTGTCGGTACGATCTCTGCTGCTGCTGCTGCTGCTGCTGTTGTTGTTGTTGCTGCTGCTGCAGCTGCTCCTTGGCCGCATGCAGCTCCAGCATAGCCAGCGCATGCATCTGGCTGCGATTCTCGTGCAGTATCTCGCACGATTCCGTGTCCGAGGTTTGCCTGCAATTTGTGAAACATATTAATCGATGCAATCCCATTTTCACTTCATTCAACGCTCTTACAAATTTCTTTGCTGCAAGCAAAAGGTTAAGAAATTAAACCCATTTCATATGGTAAACAAACCCAAGCATTATCATCTAACTGACTCGAGCGCGGCATCTCGATTTAATAACTGTCATAAGCCGATCTCTAAATCGAGCTTCCGCTGAGTGGGTTACTATGGAGGTATTAGAGGTACTTAGCAAAGGCATTCGTGTGCCCCTTAGGTGTTGTTAGACCGGAGACCACAAACCGAACGATTCTGATGCGGATCAGATACAAGGGTGCAAGTGTTTAGAGCTTGAGAGCGAGCATGGACTATGGGCAATGGGCAATGGTAATGACAATGGTGGCTGCTGCTGGGTATTAGGAACAGATGGCGAAACGTTGGGCGGATTGGAGGCATTGGCCCATGAATACTAGGGGTTAGGCTGGGTGCTCTTGCTGGCTGGCTGTACTCACATTTGACTGGACTCGGAGGGGTTCTTGTGGCGCGTTATTTCCTTGATGGCCTCGAGGCCGACGGGATGCTTGGATATCATGAAGCTGCTGCTCATGGGCAGCTTGCCGTTCGCCTGCATCGCCAGGGCGAGCAGCTCGTGGTCCTGCTGCAGCTCCTTATGGTAGTTGTTGTTGCCGCTATTCGAGTTGCTGCCCCCGCTGAGATTCCCATTGCTGCTGGAGCCGCCCTCCGTCGTCAGCGCTAGTCCCTGACCCGGCACGTGTCCATTGATGGAGCTCAGCTTGCTGTTGCTGGCCGAGTAGCTCAGCTCGACGTTGGGCCGTCCGCTGCAGTTGCTGGTGGTCTGCTCGCTGTTGTTGGTGGTGGCCGCCGTTGAGGCCGAGACTGCGGCCAGGCAGCGCGCTCGCGTGGATTCGTTGAGCAGTCTTTGCAGTTCCCTCTCAAAGGGCGACTTGGTGGCCGTCGCTGCAGCCGTGCCCGCTCCACCCGCCGCCGACATGGACACCGTCGCGCCCGTTCCGGCTCCCGCTCCCGCTCCCGTCTTCTTCTGGTAGTCAAAGCTGTTGCAGCTGTCGCCCTTGGGCTGCGTGTTGCTCGTCGTGTTGCTGGTGGTCTGCTGGCCCTGGCTTTCGGTCGTCGAGCTCAGCTCGAAGTCGCGCAGCTGCGTCATGTCCACAACGGGCGACGTGGGATCCACTTGAATGTCGCAGGGATAGAGCCACTGCAGCGGATTGACGCGCCCCACATTGTAGCCGATGCCCATGCCGAGGCCGTTGCGCTGCAGATGGCCGCCGTTGATGCGCGGCGAGTCCTCGTCGCCCTCGCCCTCGCCCTCGGTGGTCTTCGAGTAGCTCTCGTCCGAGCTGCTCATCGAGGGCGAATGCGGCCGCGAGCTGAGATCATCCGTCGACGACATCTCGCGACTCTCCTCCATATCGTTCGGCAGCTTGGGCAGCGGCTTCAAATAGCTGCGCATCGCCGGCTTCGGTGGCAGCTGCGGCAGCGGCGGCTGCTGTGAATAGAGCGCATACTGCCGATCCGACTGTTGCTGTTGTTGCTGCTGCTGCTGTTGCTGTTGCTGCTGCAGTGACAACACGGAGTTGGGACAGGTGTAACGTGGTGGCTCGTACTTTGGCGCATGCTGCATGGGCATGATCTAGGTGTTAGTCGTGAGTGTGGGCGTGGTGCGATAGCATGCAAAAAGTGGAACATAGAGTTAGAGACACACAAATATTCAGAGACTTATATATAAATATATATAAATGTGTATATAAACAGATCAAGAAACAATCAATTGTAGGTCAGCATTCACAGAGTCAGAGTATAATGAATGCGTTATCTTTGCGCCTGTGTGTGTGTGGCGGGTGTGTGGGTGTGTGTGGCGGGTCTAATCTCTTAGAGGCTATTGAATACAAGAAGTCAAATCTACAAAAATCTTATGAGAGCTTCTTTCACACAGCTCATACTTGGTATTGTAATAATTCTAATAGATTAAAGATGTATATACATCTCATCCACACTCCACGTAAATACTGTCACCTCACAAAAATACTAAGGACTTACTCGAGACCCTAAAGCACATTCAAAACACTAGGAGATTAACACAGAGCACAAAAAGCTGAACTGATTACTCAGTGACAACTCAGAACTCTATATGGAGATACGGCTGCTCTTGCTTTGGGTTACAGTTGTTCCATGTGACACAAAAATACTACACTCAATAGAACACCGCATAATAAGCTCAATCATTGGATTGCCTTTTGCCAGGAGTGATCTCACACTCAAAGACATCGTAAGCATCACTCAACACACTGCCACAAAATAAAACCACAAACATGCCAATCAACCAAGACCCCACTGGCACGTTCACTCACATTTAATACTTCACGCATGCCCACATTCAGACCTAACCGAACACAACTCATACATTTACCCAACCGATTGCTCCCACTCAAAAAAACCCCATTCACACCACTAACTTTATACCCATCCGGCCCAGTTTACACTCCAGAAATATGTGAATATACAAGAAAAGTGTCATACATAGATTGAAGGTTCGTGTAAAATAATAGCAAGAGTGCTCTAGTCGAGACTGCTCGACTAGGAGATACCCTGAACCCTGCTAAGAGCAAATATGCCAATCATTACGTAAACCGGAAATCTTTAGCTTTTACGGTTATTAAGCTACGATTGCAAAACCAAGTTAAATTATCAATTTATATCGACAGTAAAAAAATGGGATGGGATTGTAGAAAAAAAATAAAAGCTCATGATGCGTATGGTATACACGAGTATTCATTTCAAATTTCAAGTCTCTAGCTTTTGTGGTTTACGCTCACAAGGACGTATAAGCGGACAGGGCTATGTCAACTCAACTCGTCGTCCTAATAAAGAATATATATAATTTATGGGGTGTGACATGCCTCCTTCTGCCTTTTATATATACCATGAATCCCCATTTTCAATGGGTTCAAAGAATAAAAAAATTACACATACCTATGAATCGTCCTAACCACCCCTCGCCTGGCCTAAGGCTATAAACCTAAACATAGATTTAATTTCAAACATGTTCCCATTATTATGACCTCCTTTCTCATGCCTTCTCTATACCCTTTAAATTACAAATTTTCTGTAGACTCTATTAGGATAAATGTCAAAGCTCCTTAACTTTTATAGCCCACACCCTCACACCCACACACACACCTGTAAAGGGGTAAATATACCGTCACTTTATGCATGCTGTGTATTAGTTACAAATGGGTGGATTGGAGGACTGTGGTGGATTGGCTGCTTGGCTAGTTGGCTAGTTGGCTGGCTGGCTGGCGGATGGGCACATTGGACAACGGCTTTGGGACGGGAGCGAGCTGCATTCAGAGTAGTATCTCTTTGCTCCAGATCATGAGGTCAACGTCTTCACTCACCTTGGCTACCGGCGCGACGCTGCTGGCATGCAATAGCGGCTCGCTCTCACGGCAGTGGCCATAGCCCAGGCTGGTGGACGATGGCTGAAGCTGATTCAGATGCTGATGCTGGTGATACAGATGATGCAGTGGGTGATGCTGGCCATGCTGGTTAAAGGGCAGCGCCGGCGGCGGCGCATAGCTGCGCAGCTGTTCGCGCCGCGGCACCATAAAGCAATCGCCGCCCAGCACACCGACCACCCCAGCGCCATCGAGGCTATTGGCGTGGAGCGGCCGCTGCCCTGGCGGCAACTGCTCCAGCTGCTGTTGCTGCTGCTGATGCTGCTGCAGCTGCTGATGCCGGCCACCGGTATTCGGATTCTCAATTATATTGAATTCGCGCAACATTACCGAAGGAATGGACTGGTTCTGGAGCTGGTGCTGGTGTTGGATCTGGAGCTGGTGCTGGAGTTGGAGCTGTTGCTGTTGGTGTTGGAGCTGTTGCTGTTGCTGCTGCTGCTGTTGCTGCACTGCAGCCGTAAGTGTTGTTGCCGCTGGCGCTATGGCCAAATTCGTGGTCACGTAGTGCATCTCGCCATTGTGTCCATTCTCCCGGATATTGGGCAGCCCGCCATTGGTCATAAAGTTGGGCTGCTTCTGGAGCTTGCTGTTGAGGCGCTGCTGCTGCTGCTGGTGCAGATGGTGGTGCTGTGCAGGCGGCTGTGGCAGCGGCTGCTGGTGTTGGTGCTGCAGCAGCAGCTGCTGCTCCTCGCCACACACATTGTACAGATGTCCGTTGTCCTTCTTGCTGTAGGTGTCCGTGTTGAGGCGATTCTCCTGGAACTGCGAGGCCTTCTGGTAGTACTCGGCAGGATGCAGGCCGCCACCGCCGCCACCGCCGCCGGCATGCGACAGCGACTGCGTCTCATTCGCCGCCGACGGCCGGTTGCTGATCATGGCGTTGCGCACTTCGCCATTGAGCGCATTGCTGCTGCTGTCGCAGAGGAAGTAGGTGACCATGTCGCCCTTGCCCTTCACCTTGATGGTGCCGCGGCAGCGGAACTCAAAGTGCGAGCCCACCAGACTGTCGACCACCTCCTGGGTGACCTGCGAGTAGCCGGGCACACCGGTCGAGTCCATGCGACTCGCCACATTCACCGTATTGCCCCAGATATCGTACTGCGGCTTCCGCGCCCCGATCACGCCCGCCACAACGGGACCAATATTGATGCCTGCATGGAAATTGAAAGACGAGATTAGAGAGAGAGCTACTTGTGGTGCAGCGCCTGCGATTGGTCTGCCACTCACCCACGCGCAGCATAAAGTTATTGTAGGAGTGACTGTTGATCTCCTGCAGGGAGAGTCGCATGGCCTTGACGTACTCGACCAGGGCCGTCATGTGGCGCCGCACAGAGTTCGGGTCGTTGGGCTGAATCTTGTACTCGGGTATGAGGCCAACCACAGCCATGTAGGTGCTGCCCACGGTCTTGATCTTGTCAATGCCTCGAAAGCGATCCTCCTTGAGCAGCTCATCGAAGTCGGCGATGATCTCGTTGAGCAGCCGCAGGCACTCCAGCCCCTGGTCCGACCCGTCCATTTCCGTGTAGAACTCATTGAAGTTCGGTACGCTGGCAAATATGACGCCCACCTTGGCGTAGCTCTGGTGATAGAGCTCCTAAAATAAAGCGATAACCCGATTAGTGGGTCAGCGGGCCAGTGCAAGGGGGCGTGCCGCTCCGCTAATCCCTTACCATATTGTTGCGAAATTGCGCATCGAGGAAATGTGCAGCCACATGAGCGGGCAGCAAATTGTGCAGAATGCGCTTATTCGACTCCTGCAGCACATCCATCTCCTTCTTCTCCTGCGAGGCCTGCAGCTGCCAGAGGAAGTCCAACCGGGCGGTGCCCTCCACCAGGCGGCCGTGCACCAATATCGCAATCATAAAGATGACAATGCGCGCCAATGAGATCAAATGAAGCGGAATCGATGCTCTAAAATGTTGGAAATTTAGATAGATATAGATATCGATGCATATGTATCGTTATGTGGGTCAATCGAGTGACCCTTGACCACCTACTTGACGCGAGTGTCGTAGCAATCAAAGATATTCTGATGCGACAGCTCAATGAACAGGCCATAGATGGTGCCCATGCCCAGCACGAGCAGCGACTTGAATATAATCGGCAATCTGCGTGGAGCAAGGACATAGTTAAAAGGATGCACTCCAAGCACTTTCGTCCGAACTCACCTGAGAAACACGGATACGGAGAGGAAAGCAAAGGCCGCCGACAGCGAGACGTACTGCGGCAAGGAGCACTTGCGATGCGAATCGTTCTGTTTGCTAATCAGCGGCGACATGTCGAATCCCTGAGAGTCCAGACTCTGGAAGTCCAAATTAGTTGCATTGCCCGAGCAGGGGTGGTCCGTCACGCAGGTAAACTGAGCGGGTGAGCATGAGATAACATTAAATATTAAATCTATAATTTCTTTCAGCTAGCTCCACACTTACCACATTCACCTGGCCCACGGAGTAGATGAGTATAATGGTGAATATGGTGATGGCCATGCGCAGCGAGAAGCTCTCGGAGATGTCCCAGATGATCCACTTGAGGCGCACGGCCAGCAGCAGCATCAGGATGGCGCTGACCCAGATGAAGGCCGTGAGGAACAACAGCAGCAGGATGAGGGTGCGCGGCAAGGCGGTCACCTGCAAGGCGGCGCCCAGTATGAGCAGCAGCAGGGAGCAGCCCATGGCCGTGGTGAAGCCCAGGTCGAAGTCCTTGTGATATTCGCGCTCCTTGTCGCTCTGCCGGAAGCGCAATGTCAACCTATCCACATGCTCCGACTTATCACAGTCCACGGAGCGGGCATTTATGGCCTGGGAGAGGAAGCGATTCACCCGATTCGTCGGCTGGTGATGGGCGGCCACCGAGTGGCGCTTGCGGAACGGCCGCTTGAACTTGTCCGCGACCTTGGACTGTGACTGTAGGGGAATGCAGGTAAGACAAAATGGGTTAAGTTAGTGCTGATTGCTGTTCTCGGCTGGAGGCTCGTGGCTGGTGTGCTGGCTTGCTGGCTAGATCGAAGAGAGTACCAAGTAGCAAATGTTTGCTGTACACACTAAATGGATCTAGGGCATGCAGTTGAGAGCAGAGCTGTGTAGCGGCATGCGGTGTGAGTTTGACGAAACTACCGCGACTGGACGAAACATGACGAGATGGATGCGTCACGACTGGACATGCGGTAAATGTTCAAATGGAGGCTAATCGCATTTGTATTATTTAGTATTATTATGAGACTTAACGATGCTTGGCGAGACTTAACGAAACTTAACGAAACATGAAGCCCGACCCAACAATAACACTTACGATAGTCATAGTAGGAGAAATAGAACTTAAAGTTAATCGAATAAAGCTGAAAACAAGACTTAACGAAAGCGCAACTTAACGAAACGTATACTAATGAGTTAGCAAAACAGCACGTAACGCTTGAACATGAACGAACGTGTACAATACAAGACAACACAATACTTAACGAAACACAAAACTGAACGAATGCGAACGAAAATTAAACATTTGTTTGGTTGCTGCTCTGCTCACTTTATTATTCTTGTGATTGTGCCTATGTATGCGACTAATCGTACTCGCTGTTGAATTGGGACTTGTGCCTACGGTCACTTGAACACTGCCCGCCCCGCCGCCGCCGCTGCCGACGACGCTGCCATAGCCGATGCCGTGCGGTGGCGGGGTAGCATGCAAGATTTTCTGTAGACGTATTACCTAGATCAGAGAAGTATACACAGTATTTCATATTGTATATATATGTATATCTAGTTGAATATATATAGTTTGTAAACGTATGTATATATACTTATGTATATCAACAACGAAAAGAAAGAAGAGATAAATTAAAAAAGTATTGTCAAAAAGAACGAGGAATCGATTAACGGCAACGATAACGATAACGATAGTTAAGTATGATTAAGTTCGATAAGGTTTAAGTTAAAGATAGTTCAAGTTTGGCATATAGATAGAGAGATAAAGGATGTATTTAGCTTATTCAAACAAAGGGCAAATTATTAAGGAAACGGGACACAAAACAAACTTAAACTGGAAACCGGAAACTTTGATAGCAGATAGCAAATTATACAGTTTAGTGTCAGTTTAGCGTTTACTCGTATGTTATGAATACTAATTTTGACTCGACATATTTGTTTAATTATTATTCGTTTCATTTGAGATCTCAGTTTTTTAGTGTACTTAACTGATCTTCATTGTGTGTGCGGGTGTGAGGTTGTGTGTGTGTGTGTGTTGTTGCTGTTGTTGTTGTTGTTGTGTTGCTGTTAGTGGGCATTACCGATGAGTCCAATAAGTAGATTATTCTGCTGCTACGCTTTACACACAAAGTACGCACAACATCGACACAAACACAATAGGCGAAGGATATTTCTTTTCAAGATTCTTATTTTTGAGAGAGATATTTTATAGATTTTGGCCAGTAGAGTACAGATGTTAGTAGATACAACAGTACACAAATTACGAATCAAAAGATAATGATTACTGATCAATCAACTCTTCTACGCATAATACTAAAATAATATTTTTTTTTTATAAACTATGCAAATTATTGCGTCTACAAAAGAAAATGAGCCCACAAATTATACAAAAAAAAATTAAGTCAATTAAAAAAATATATATAATCGAGGGGACAGAGTTTTGGGCTGGGAGTTGGGGTACATTTCATACTATACTTATAAGTAAGGCGAACTTACCGCATCCTGAAAGTAAACGAAAAGAAAGGAATCAACGAAAGAAATCATAAAGAATTGTCGCAGTTTACATCAAGCCGACGACAGTTTACTGAGATTCAAGTGTATCCACGGGATACGATTCGAGAAACGGTACAAGCGACAAACTGACCCACAATTAAGCTCCGTATAGAACCAAAGACTGTATAGATATATCTATATATATATATTTATATCCGGACATGCACAGAACTGAGCTACGACTACTACGGAGCCACTACAACGAGTCTCTGGACTCCAAACACTGGACTACGACCTTTCAACTATGGACTATATATACTATACATAAACTATGGGCTATAAATAGTGGGCACTTACCTTGCGCGAACCCTTCTCCGACACCTGGACACTGGCAGCGGTCGCGTCTGTGCTGCTGCCACGCGCCGCGCCGCCGCTCAGGGCGGCAGCCGCCGATGGGAACGAGCCGGTGGCAATGTTGGAGAATGGCACCGGCTCCGAGAACTTGATGGTGTGTAGCAGCTGCATGACCACATTCGAAACGTTTCTAAATGATAGCTTGCGCCGACTACCGATCGCCGAGCGTACACCAAGCGTGTTTAGCATTAGGGGCTGCAATAGAGACACCAATACACATACGCGACAGGGTGAGAGAGAGAGAGAGAGAGAGAGAGAGAGAGATGTGGGCATGAGAGCGAACGCTACGAAGCGGCAGCATCTAATTAGCTGGCAAAGCTCGGTGAACTCACCTTGCGTCGGTGCGGCGGCGGCACGATGAAGAACGTGTCCACGCCGTGGTCCCGCAGATACGAGGAGCGCTCGTCGCCGTGACCCGCCTCCACCTCGTACTCGCCCGACAGCGAGTCGAGGGTGGCGCGCGTCACATGCACGCGGCCCGGCTCGCCGCCGGACTCCATGTGATTGGCCAGCGTGACGTCGTTGGACCACACATCGAATTGCCACTTGCGCAGCCCCAGCACGCCGCAGAGCACGCGGCCCGTGTGGATGCCCACGCGCATGTTCAGTATAACGTCGGTGGCCTCCACGACGGTTCTGCGTAGTCGGAAAGATATGGATTAGGCAATGGAGCAGAGGAAGAAGTGTGAGAGATAAGCTATACTCACGCAATGGCATCGATCATATCGAGTCCCATTTCCACGGCGCACTTGGCGTGATCCTTGCGCGGCTCCGGCAGGCCGGAGACACAGTAATAGCAGTCGCCCAATATCTTGATGCGCAGGCAATGGTTGTCCTAGAAGAATCGATAGCAATTAAAATCTTGATCCACATTTGATTTGGCATACGCACATGCGCCAGCTGATCGAAGCGACCGAAGAGCTCGTTGAGCAGCCGCACCAGCTCCTGGGCGCTGCACTGCGAGGAGAGCACGGTGAAGCCGACGATGTCCGCGAACAGAATGCTCACGTTCTCGTGCTTCTGTATGTAGATGCGATGGAACTGGCCCGCCACGGGCGACAGAATGTCGTTCTTCATCTGCATGGCCACGTGCTGGGGCAGCACCGAGAGCAGCAGGCGCTCCAGCTTCTCGTTCTCGTCCTGTATCTCCAGGCGCGCCGCGATGCAGTTGCGCGTGTCGAGGAACGCACGCCGCTGGGCGCGCTCCATCATGATGTTGACCACCAGGCCGGCGACGTTCACGCCAATGAAGATAACAATGTTGGCTATCAGCTGATTGTACTCCAGGTAGCGCAGCGCAGCCGTAAAGATCTTATAGACCGTAATGCTGATGTGCACCGAGGGCAGCGTGATGCCAAAGGCCACCGCCTCCCATATCTGCAGCGGCATCATGGCGTACGCCAGGAAGACAACGAACACTATCTGCCAGACGCCCTCGGCCATCACCTCCTTGGTGTCCACCGGGAAGACGCTGCCCAGCGTCGGCATCGACACAATGCAGATGCTGGCCGTGAACAGCAGGATGCCGTAGCACAAGGTCGGCAAGTGGTGATCCTTGATGACCGAGCATTGCAGCAGCACCAGCACCACGGCGAACAGCACGCACAAAATCGAGTTGAAGATGTTCTAAAATGAAGGAAGGAATGGAATATATCGTAAATAATATTAAGAATATATCTATATCAATATATAAGCCTTATCAATTAAATTTGTAAGCTATTTTTCGTTAATATATAAAAAAAACTTCATCAGTTTAATGTGTAAGCTACTATTCGTTAATCAATCGCAAATTGTAAAAGTAACAAGTAAGAAAACTCTAGTCGGGCGTGACCGACTAGGGGATACCCTAAGCCCCGTCGAATCTGTGTTTTTCATCGAATTTGGGGGAATTTGGGGCCGTTATCCAAAATATAACAAAATTCAAAATTCCATAAAACACATATAAAGCTAAATATAAAATGTGGTGTCTCTAGCTTAAAAGATGGGCGAGATAGAATTTTTCGATTTTGTTTTTAATCGATAACAATTAATTGGGGATAGTTATCGATTTTTTAAAACAAACTCGATCTGCGCGTGTTATACACGGACCTACAAAAAAATTTCAAGTCTCTAGCTCTTATGGGGGCTGAAATCGGCGCGTTCAAACATACGGACAGACGGACGGACGGACAGACAGACAGACGGACATGGCCCAATCGATTTCTCTTGACGTCCTGATCAAGAATATATATACTTTATGGGGTCTGCCACGCCTCCTTCTGCCTGTTACATACATCCAACAAAAACATTATACCCTGATTTCCCATTTTCAATGGGCTCAGGGTATAACAAGTTAAAGTTAAAGTTAAAGAACAGCTGGAAACAACAAAGAATAAACAAATAATTCAGAAGTGAGAGCTTTTAAATTTAGTTCCTAATTAATTACGATAAAAGTGTGAACTAATGAAAGCCTATTTAGAACCTGACAAGAGTTCTCTTCTTCTTGGTGTCAGAACTCTTATCAACGTTCAAACTATTCTCAATGTCAAATCTCTTCTTAGTTTGTAAATATGATCTCAAATATGTATTTAGCGGATTCATAATTAGAAAACTTAGTTAGCTAGTTACTAGCTGAAAAAGTTGATTCACTCCTGGTGTCAGCATTCTTCTCAGATCCTAAATGTGATTCCATATATGTGCTTTACGCCCCCAAATAGTTCACTGTTCCCAGCATAATTAGCTTTAGTTACTAGTTCAAAAAGTGTGTTCGCTTCTTGGTGTCAGAGCTATGTCAGAGCTCTTATAGATGTCAGAAGAAGAAGAAGAAGACCGAGAAGATGAAGGAGAAGAAGAAGGAGAAAAAGAAGAAGAAGAAGAAGAAGAAGTCTTCTCAGTGTCTAAACTCTTCTCACTGTCAGAACTCTTCTCGATGTCATACCTCTTCTAGATGTACAAACTCTTCTCAGTGTTCGAACTTTTCTCAGCTCCTAAATATAATCTCATAGACAACTTTTTTTTATGCCTTCAAATAGTTCACAGTTCACAGCATAATTAAATAGTTACTAGTTCAAAAAGTCTGCTCACTTCTGAGTCTGAGTATCAGAAATCTTATCAGCTCCTAAATATAGTCTCAAACTTTAACCGAAACTTTTATTATAATCTCTTGAATCTTAAATTTTGCAATCAACTAATTTGCCTTTAATTGAAAGCCAATAGATCTCAGTCTCTGAGCACGTTAATCATATATCGACTATGAAACTTATCAAAAAACTATTCTCAAGCTCTTAAAGTATCCATGCCATATAAACAGATTATAAAAAACTTCAGCAAACTGTTCCATCAAATTGCGATAGCTCTGACGTATCAGATAGTTGCTTTCAACTATGTTACCAATCCTTTTCAATACTTCGTAGTTGGCCCTTTTGAAATTCGACTTCCTGCTGAAAGTTTGTAAATGCGACGGCCTTAAATGGCCCGCCCAACTACCCGGAACTAGTTAGCTCAAACGAAAAGTTTTGCATGAACAAGGCGCGCAGTGCTTACATGAAAGGTGGCCGCATTGTTGAAGGCCAGGGACAGGGCGGCCATCACACCGCAGAGGACCACCACAAGCGCGACGACGCCCAGCACGGAGAAGCGCTGCAGCTTGAGCGTGTAGCGCTGATATAGGCATTCCAGTTCATCGTTCTCGAAGCGCAGCGTGTTGAGCGGGCGGCCGCGCGTCGCCTTGACGGCATGATCCATGCGGCTGCCGTCGCCGCCGCCGCCAAGCGGCTGCTCTCCAACGGGCTGCCAAGTTCAAGGGCTGCAATGGAAAAGAAGAAGTGAGCATTAGTTGCTTGAACTGGTTTATTTGCGTTGGCTTTTCCCCCCATTTTTTTTTAATTGCTACGATTCGACCTTGAAGCGTTGCACGTTCGCCGGGTGAAATGTTTTGGCATTTTCCGTGGCACGCAATCACTGGGTAGGAAAGTGTAACCAGCTGGCCCGGCCAGCCCGCCGCACCACCGCACCACTTGCTGTCACACCACTTAAAATAACATTTTCATTTCGAACCCTTTGCCAGTGCCCCTCAAACTTCGCACCAGCTGAAAATAACCGCTAAAAATAAGCAGCTCAGCAGCTCTGTGGCTGCTTTCTGGCGTGAAATCAATCAATGTTCATGTCCGTTCGGTCAGTTTTTCTCGCTTTTTTCTTTCTTTCTTTTTCTCTTGTTGTTGTTGTCCGTGTCGAGGCGCTTATATATTTGCGCGCCACGCCCACGCCACACATGTCCCCAAAGCGCCCAGGCAGACACCACATATGCCCACCGCTGCGGCGACACAAGATAAATGATGATTTGTATGCGGCAATCCGTTAAATTCATTAAAATATTATGCACAAATTCATTTAGCGAATGCTCAAAAGTACGCGCACATAGAATACCCGTCGAGTCAGCGCAAACACCATGGAATGCCAGAGAAATGGGCAGAGCTAGATGAGAGCAGAAAGCTCAACTAGAAGATACCCACTTCAATTAGAACTTTTTGATAACTCATACTCCTTATTATTGATCAAAATCGATAATTTGACTCGGTATCTCCTAGTCGAGCAGTCTCTACTAGAACACTCTTACATGTTATGTTAGTGTTTGTATTAATTTCAATTTATTTTTAAAATTTATTTTGATATCGATATTCATAAATATATTTATCGATAACAAAAAGGGAGAATTAAATGCAGGCAAAGAAGAGATAAGCTGATATATAGTTAAAATTACAAATTCTCTAGTTTCTTCGGTTGACGAGATAGCAGCGCTTATACAAACATATGGATAGACAGATAGATAAACGGTCAGATATAGTATATATATAGTAAGAGCCACGCCTCCTTCTGCCTATTACATACAATTACACAAGATAATTGTACACTTTTATACACATTCGCAATGTGTTTAAGGCATACAAAAAGGTTAAAAGAGCTGCACAAAGCTATTCAAACAACTTAGTATCAGAGATCAGGGCTCAAATTCCAATATGAAGTAAGATGATGATCGTTGTAGGATTATAGACGCGTGTATAGCTACACTGATTGGTTACTTAACACCACGAAACGTATTAAGTCTTTTGAGACTTTTCAGCTTTGTGCTTGAGCTTTTCACTGACAATTAACAGAGTCTTAATGGACAATCGAAATGAGTTCATTGACGACAGCCATTAAATGAGCTGAAGCACCTCGGAAATTTATTAGACACATAAATATGCAGGTTAATATCAATAATAAACAAAGAAAATATTTTTGAAAACCACACGAATTTCATTTGACGCAAATTTATAAAATGCGGTGTGAAATATTTACAATTGCATAACTCAAAAAAAAAAAAAAAAAAAATAAAGAATAAAAAAAAACATTTTGAAACAAGTCGGGCACTTGCCGTGCCGCAAATAGAATTATTGGACAAGCCCACACGCACACACAGACACACACACACACACACACATTTGCAAGCATTTTAGAACGGGTGGAAAAGTTTTGGACCTGCTTTGGAGGCGTTTGGCTGGTTGGGGGGCTGCAAAATAAAAAAAAACATTAAGTATGTGAATATAAATTAAAAATATTCACGTCTTATAATCATAAATGCCGCGAAATTGCAAACTGCGCGCACATCAAAATTATTAAAGCTGCCAAATAGGTAAGAAATCGTCGAGCGGGCGGAAAAGATAGGCAAACAAACGCAACTGGCAAATAGTCATAGTCATTGTACACCCCACCGGATCGCGACAACTGTTCAAACATCGTTGACGAGTCGACGATAAATATGAGAGTTACTTCAGCTATGCTCACAAGTAACTTCAGCTCTGGGGAGGAGGGGAGGCATGTGGCATACCGCGCCAATTATCTGTTGAAGTTCAACGCATTGAGGCGAACAAAGCTCAAATATTGATTAATTAGTATAAACAGCATAAATAAGTCGAGCAGAGCGAACTTAGCCAGAGAAGCTTAAAAAAGTGCAGAGAGAAGCAAGTTTAAAGGCGAACTAAGAACCAGGTCAGAAGCAAAGAAATCAACTAAAGAGAAAACTGAAACTACAGCGAGAACCGTGGTTCAAGGTGACAGGTGAAGGCAGCCATAGAAACGAATTAGAAGTAAAATGTGAGCAAAAAAACAGCTGGAAAGAAAACAAAGTAAGCACAAATACAGAACTAGCTACTTTATTGCTAGAAGATAAGCTAGTTTTATTTTAGCCAGAGCCAAAGAAGTGAATTTGGAGAGCAGCTCAGCTAAACTTGAACAAATTTATTAATGAAAAGGGGGCAAAGAAAAAGTTGTTTTGGTTTTATTTGAGGTACTTTTAAGGAAACTGATGCTGCTACTCTTGCCGCTTGTCATCATATAGATAGATAGATAACTGACATATAGGGGTTTGAGCATTGGAAACATTCTCAATGCCATTGGCATTGACTCTTACACTTTTGCCTTGAAGACTTCATATCTCTTCAACGGAAACTGCGATTTAATTGAAATACATTTTGTTGTATTAAGCGAGTCAGTGTGCTCTAGTCGAGACTGCTCGACTAAGAGATACGGCGCCTTGTAGACTTTATATCTTTTCAGGGGAAACTTCGATTTAATGGAAATACACTTTTTGTACTAAGCAAGTCAGTGTGCTCTAGTCGGGACTGCTCGACTAAGAGATACGGTGAAGCCCTCGAGACAGTCATATTGCAATCATTATCATTATTAATTACAGGCATATACAAAGTAAATCTGAAATCTCCAGCTGTTACTACTGTATTAAAGCTTTAATAACAAAGTCAAATTTTAGAATTAAAAAATTTATTTTGGTTATATATGAGGTAAAGACTTTTAAGGTAACAGAGAATTCTCACTCTTGTCCCTTAAGTAAATATTAATTTGACATAGATAGATAAGTAAGTAGATTTTAAATGCTGTAAATGTCCATTCAATATTAAAATTACTTCATATACTTGAGGCTTCATCTCCCAAACGATTGTCCTACCATTTTCAACTCACTTATTTGTCAACTCTCATAAATAATAATGATGATTCCTTAGCTCGTTTAAATGCATTCAGCTAATAGCCAGCTAGCCACACAATGTGAGGGGATTGATTGCTGTTTGCTAAATGGCGTCATCTAACGATGATCTGTTTTATGGTGACATCTAGGCGAGCATTACATTATAAAGTGACTTGCCAAAAGTCGGCTGATGCTCAGCGTTTAACCAACGCCAAACTTGTGTGGACACGCGCAATTTGGTTGACCAGCAAGTTTTCTTTTTTGGCAGCAGCGCGGCTCCCGCTGTACGCCCACACGGCGGCAACAAAAGCAATTTCAAATGAAAGGAAAAAAAAAGAGAAAACAAAAGTCAAAGCCAGAAAGTAAAGGAAAATGGTTAGGAAAAACTGAATGTCAGAAAAACACGAAAATTTCTTGTGATTTTCAATGTTTCCGCTTTGACGGATGCATGCGAGCAGCTTCTACGGGGCGCTTAATGAATTTCTTTGCCAAAAAAGCATTCGAACGACGGACGGATACTCAATTAAAGGCCACGCCCTGCTGCCCACCCCACAGACCCATTGTGTCAATCAGTGGCGACAAAATTGCAAATGCAGCGTCATGTAAAAGGCTTCAATTAGAATTTGCACTGATTTGTGATTGCTGATTCTTCGATTTGCGGTCCAACACATCCATCGACCGACTCTCTTAGCGGCAAGACCCAATTTTTGATTGTACCAATTGGCAGCAATTAAGATGCGCAGACCAGGCCAGGCATTAATCATCATAAGCGGCGGCACGAGCGATGGATAATCAGCATTTCGCAGAGACTTTGTGCTGGGCGCAAATATGTAATTATAATTAATTCAATTATAAATTTCCAATTTCCAAATTCCGTATGGAGACGCTGGCCGTCTGGCCAGGAAGCTCTACCAAACAAATTAAGCACAAGCCAAACAAATGCCAGCGGCGAAAACAAATTGACGCACACGCCGGAAAAGCATTGAGATACAATTGGAAAAAAGGAAACCAAAAAGTGCCCCCCAAATACAAATACAAATACCAATCCCCAGCCACAAGTCGCAGCCACAGCCACAGCCACAGCCGTAGCCAGAAGCCACTTAATGTGTATACAAATAAATTTATAGCTTCTCCTCTGGCGCAAATGCGACTCGATTAAATTGGATTAGCATTGAGCATAGCTGGCGAATTAACTAACAAAAATAACAGTTAATGATTGCATGCCAAATGACAAAGTATGATGAAAAAGAAGAGGTGCATTCTAGTCGAGCACTCCCTAAGCTAAAGGCCGCACAGAACTGCAATAATGTGTTTTCTATTTCTCACAGACTATGGAGCTATTCAAAATGTTAAATATTTATAGCCTTCATGTTTCTCTACTGTTTGTTGCAGCTGCTAACAAGCACTCTTCTCATAAGCTCTCTTAAGTTTATCTTCCCATTTGAGGTGTCGCGCTCATTGACTTTTATTGCACTCATAGGCAAACCTACATGGTTAATATGCTTCTACACTTCCTATTCTTTGGCCTTTGTGTGACTGCACAGACAGTTTCTTCACTTTCTATTCTATCGATAAATTGTTTTTAGCTAATATAACGATGAATATTAATCGGATCTAAACTACGCTTATGATTGGAGTCAGAGTTGCCACAAAAGCTCGGCATCTGCAAATAGCTACCTCTTTTAGTCTGTGAGATAAGAAAAAGAAACGAGTTATCGAAAAGGAATTTTATCTTTTATCTTTATAAAAAAGTCTTAAAAAATGGATAAAAGTATCGATTTTTATCGATAAACAAATGGAGTAAGTTATCGAAAACTAACACATTCCCATATATAGTTTATCTATATAGGTAACATAATGCTCCATATCATATTAAGAAACCCACAATAAATTGTTTAGCTTTCATTAAATATATTGATGTAGCTACTCTATCCTATACCCATTCCCATTTCATCTCATGTTCCCATACCGCACATAACTTGCAGCTAGGTTCAAAAAGTGCATTAAAAAGTAAGCAGAGCAATGCACAAGGCATGCTTCCATTTCGCTGGAAAAAATGCTATTTCTAAACATTTTATTGGACTCTCGTCTCGCTGTGCTGGCACTTTTCGTCTTCGATGGAAGCGAACGGGCACTCATACGCCATGTGGCACCATAAATATTTATAATGAAAGCAACCTTTGGTCCGCTACGCGCTGCCAAAGAAAATTCAATCAGACAATAGTTTCCGATTGCAATTTGTCGATATACAGCATATGGGGTGTACACGCCCACACGCACGCCCACTGCGCACACCTGCATCAGAGTTAATTAATTATACGTATATTTTAAGCCATAACTTAATTACACTTCAAACGGAGGGTGGATCGACGGCTTTGCGTGGGTCGCACACGCACTCCTGACATTTTGACCTTTTTATGTGCACTGTGTGCACACAGCATATCAAGAGGGTATATGCGCTTTGTAAGTGTTGGGTGTTAGGGAATTTTGATATTAATTGAAGTCATAGAGATGAAGTGATAAGAGTGATAAGAGTTGAGAAACAGAAGTAATTTTTAGATAAATCTTAGTGATGAAATGATAACTTGATAAGAGTTGAGAAACAGAATTGACTTTTAGTTGAATCCCCTCATTTTTGTCGAATAGAGTAGCGCGCAGTCGACTTCTCACAATTTTTGTTTTTCAGTCTTGCCCCTTGTAAAATGACGACGACAAATCAATTAGCGGACCAACATGCCATGCAGCAGCAGCGCACAGGCTCAAAGACTGGCCAATTTTGTATGGCTTTTATCTCTGGCCCCGCTTGCGAATATGTCTATATATATATAGTCTCTCTCTCTATCCAATCAATTGGCCAATTTGCTGTTGTATGAGGAACTCGTACATGTGCAGATTTTGTCCAGATGGGCTCAGTTTATTATCGTGTGTTAAATTCAAGTTTCATTGCTAAACATAATGAAATTCATGTCTTACACAAATTTATTTATATTCATAAACATATGCCCATACATACATAGCTATGTGTGTGTGTGTGTGTGTGTGTGTACAGCTATGTATGTCAATATTTGTGTGCGCTTTGTCGCTCGATTGGTTGCCTCAGCTGCCGTTGTCCCGTGATGTCAGCATCAGCTTGGCTGGGGTTATTTATGAGTATATATGGACCACATCATGTCATTGCTCTGGATGTTTAGTAGATGTTTTCTCCCCCTCACTATCACTCGCTCTCTCTCTCTCTGTCTGCGTCCTAATTGTCAGTGAGTCATTGTCTTGTGTCCAATACGGATTATGCTAAGATTTTGGTTTGGCTTGCTTGAGATTTGCAAACGAACTTGTACAACAATTTAGTTGAAATGATGCCCAAACCATGCATTTGACTGGCTGCCAAGAAATGTAAATGATACTCTGTTGGGCAGGCTAGAACGGGCATATTGGTTTTGATAAGACAAGTTAGGAATTGCAGGAAATATCTGCTTGTTTCTCTTCATAAAAGCTTTGCAAATGATACTCTGTTGTGCAGGCTAGAACGGGCATATTGGTTTTGATAAGACAAGTTAGGGATTGCAGGAAATTGATGATACTTTCTCTTTACAAAAGGTTTGCAGATGATACTCTGTTAAGCAGGCTAGAACGGGCATATTGGTTTTGATAAGACATGATGAGGATTGCAGTAAATATCTGCTAGTTTCTCGTCACAGAAGGTTTGCAGATGATACTCTGTTGGGCAGGCTAAAACGGGCATATTGGTTTTTATAACACATGATGAGGATTGCAGGAAATATCTGATACTTTCTCTTTACAAAAAGTTTGCAGATGATACTCTGTTGGGAAGGTTAGAACGGTTATATTGGTTTTGATAACCCATGATGAGGACTGCAGTAAATATCTGCTAGTTTCTCTTTATAAAAGGTTTGCAAATGATACTCTATTGGGCAGGCTAGAACGGGCATATTGGTTTTGATAAGACATAATGAGGATTGCAGGAAATACCTGCTAGTTTCTCTTCACAGAAGGTTTGCAAATGATACTCTGTTGGGCAGGCTAGAACGGGCATATTGGTTTTGATAAGACATAATGAGGATTGCAGGAAATTGATGATACTTTCTATTCACAAAAGCTTTGCAAATGATACTCTGTTGGGCAGGCCAGAACGGGCATATTAGTTTTGATAAGACATGATGAGGATTGCAGGAAATAGCTGATACTTTCTCTTTACAAAAGGTTTTCACATGATACTCTGTTGCAGGCAATAGTTGATACTTGCTCTTCCCAAAGGGTTTGTCAACTTAGATCATGAATCAATTCAGATCCAGATCCTGATCTCAAGCAACAAATATAAGGAAGCTGCACGCTTATCAGTCAAAAGTTCTGCCGTTTGGGGCAGTTGCCTTCAAACAGTCTGGGGGCCGACGTCTTATCTGTGTCTGTAGCTTTTTTATTGTTGGCTCAGTGCCTCATTACTATTTGCACGGCCTCTCTGTCTGGTCTGGCGGCAATGCAGTGGAATGCAACGTCAGCTGTGCAAGCCGGCAGCAGCAACAACACCTGGGCTGGGCTGGGCTGATCTGCAAGCCTCACTCAATTGGTAACAGCAGCAAGAGCGATAGGAATGGGTGTGGGAATGGGAATGGGAATTGGAAGTGGAATTGGAATTGGTAACGCTATCGTCGTCGTTTGCCAATTTGCTGTTTATGGCATTTTTTGCGCCTAATTAAACGCAAATCGCAAATTCGCAAACGCATTGAGCATATGTAAAAATGTCGGGCAGCGGAGCCGGTACGTGGCGTTTGCCAAGGAGACGACCGCTAGGTAGGTGGGGCGAGCGCTCGGCCCGCCAAGGCAGTCCATGGCAAGGGCATGCAAATTACCACAAAAGGCCAGCAGCAGCAGGAATACATAAAATCAATAAAAATGTATTTTTAACACATTTTTCTTTTGAAGCAGCTGAGCTGAGCTGAGCTGAGCTGGGCTGGGCGAGAGTGAGAACTGATTATGATAGCTGGTTAGATTTGGCGTTAATCGCGTGTGAATGCATCCCATTCGCTTTCGCTTTTTCCTCCTCCAACACAAGCCGCAGGCGAGGCGTGTAAATATAAAATTGATGAATAGTTCAGCCAGATGGACAACACCCAAAGAGAGAGTGGGGGAGAGGTGTGCTTGTGTGTCCTCCATCTCAGAAGCTTCGCTTCGCCTCGGACAGTTATCTCGTTCAAGAATTTATAGACGTGCGTTGCTGTCAAATCGATTTTCAATCGCATGACGCAAATTAAACCACATTTACATATAAAAAATATTTATAAAATTCTTTTTGCCATTTATATATTTCTATTTATATATAAACATATATATAATAGTATTACAAAATGCATAATTAAAGCGTAACATTCGTTACCCTCGATTTACTTGTATGGCTAAATGAAATTTCGTGCATATGTAATACCCAATTTCAAGGGCTCCCACACGAATGACTGAATGTATTACAAAATGACAAAAATGTTATTTCGATTTTGCTTCATTTTTTTCTCATTTTCTCATTTTGATTTTTTCCTCTTTCTTTCTTTTTTTTGGTTTTTTTGGACTTTTTGGCAAGACCACAAGCAAGTAGAGGCGATGCGAGCACACGTTTCGGCCTGACTGCTGAAATGTTTCTAATTAGACACAAGATTGACGGGCAACATTCACCAACGACACGCCCCTGCCCCTGCCCCAGACGGTGCCAGCCAGGAGGCGGAGGACGGTGCTTAATGTGAGATGAGTTCGTGAATTGCTGAACTCAACTGGATGACTGCATGACTGTCAGCCTGACAGACAGACCGATCCGGCCATGGCAACATGTCATGTCACTGCTGGAGGTGACGCCCACACTGAGCCGCACAACGATCTGGATTAAGGTCTTATGCAATCTGATCTTTTGTCATCCTTCAAACAATTCACTTGAATCTTAAGCAATTCTATTTATGGATTTGTTATAATTGTGTCACCAGCGTTATCAACCATTTATCAATTATTAAATTTGCATTTCAAATCACTTAGCCTATCGCAGCTTAGTCAACTCGCCGCTGGATAACACTAATTGATCACTTAATTAATGAATATTGAATGCACTTTTAATAACAATTTGAATACCTGTTTGCATACATTGTGAAGATCGAGTAAATCTTAACTTTCTATTACAGTAAATGATTAGAAAAGACTACTTAAAATGTAGTTTAATTGATAAAGGGTATTAGCTAATACAGCTAAATGTTTAATCTGTTAAATGCGCCTCAAATGGGGGATCAATCGATATCGAATTGCCTAAGCCAACGAATAACTTGCGATGCTTCAATGTCAAGCGATCCCTTATGCAACCAAGTGTGTGTGTTTGGTTTTTTCCTCTTGTTGTGCACAACAAATAATAAAGCTTAGCAGCAATTTGATAACTTCATTGCTGAGAAATGCACGAATGGCACGCGATGCCCAGTGCATTCCCAGTCGAATGCTCTTAGACGACAACAATCGACGACAAATGTCTATAATTTGGCGGCAATTTGTACAGAGCAGAAGTGCAAGGGGCGCACTTGGACGTTGGGTAAGAGCTCGCTCTCACGACAATGTAAGACGACGTAAGTGTGTGCTAGTCGTCTCTCTGTGTGTGATAAACATAACTTGAACTGCGCTCGACCACTCGGCTCGAGTAGCTGGGGGCGGCACTTGGTGGTTGCATTGTTGACTGCTCGATAGCATAACGAGATACATTAAACGGCATCATTTAACGGCCATTGTAATTATCAGCAATCTATGTAGCTAATTGCATAAGAGCAAAATGAGAAAGAGAGAGAGAGAGAACAAGTAAGAAAACTCTAGTCGGGCGTGACCGACTAGGGGATACCCTGAGCCCCGTCGAATTTGAGTTTTTTCATAAAATTTGGGGGAATTTGGGGCCGGTATCCAAAATATAACAAAATTCAAAATTGCATAATATACATATAAAGCTAAATATAAAATTTGGTGTCTCTAGCTTAAAAGATAGGCGAGATATAATTTTTTGACTGAATTCGATTTTGTTTTTAATCGATAACAATTCATTGGAGATATTTATTGATTTTTTCAAATAAACTCGATCTGTGCGTGCTATACACGGACCTACATAAAAAATTGCAAGTCTCTGCTGTTATATGTTCAGAAATCGGCGCGTTCAAGCATACGGACGGACGGACGGACGGACAGACAGGGGCCAAATCTATTTATCTTGTCGTCCTGATCAAGAATATATATACTTTATGGGGTCTGCCACGCCTCCTTCTTCCTGTTACATACATTCAACAAAATCATTATACCCTGATTTCCCATTTTCAATGGGCTCAGGGTATAAAAAGAGAGCGAGACAGCCAGAACCTTGATAGCTGCACCTCAGACTCGAGCCGAGCTGAGCTTACGGAACTCGGTTCGCGCCTGAGCTTGGCTCATGCCATATCGCATCTAATGTCTCATGCAGGGCACGCAATCGCAGCGCAGCCCCATAAAAGACCAATTGCCGGATAGTGAACAGTGAACGGCGAACGGCGTGGCTTGGCCAGCGGCCAACCATTATGAATGTCAAATATTTGGACGTTTCAAGTGAAAAAGCGCGTAACAAGTGGCAAACAGAGACCAGCCAAAAAGACCAAAAGACCAAAGGCGACGGCTGACGACAAGTGACAAGCGATAAACGGCATTAAAGGCACGAAACGACCCAAAACGCCCAACAAACAAAAGCGAGCAAAGCAAACAGCAAGCCGATCGCCAAATACTCTTGATAAGCTTTCGCTCATATCTAGCCCCAAGACCCCAAAACTCATTCAGCCAAGTCATACACTTTGCCTACTCCAATCACAGCTATTTGATGTATTCAATCAAAGCCAAGACAAACTGACGTAGTTTCGACTAAAATTTAGCAAAATTATAAAGCCCCTGCTCTGTAAGGGTATACAAAACTTTTAAGCACATGAGTGTGCGTTCGTATGTCATCTGAGCGACCTGCGTTGAGCAAAGCACACAATGTCAGTCATACATTGTGCATATAACGTATCCGCACAGTGGAACCAGACGCACAGACACGTCAACGGCACTTATCTGCCCATTAACTGCTTCATCAATGCGGCAAATGCATCAGGATATTAAGTGTAATCAACGATCGTACATATACGACATGTATATCTGATCGCGCGTGGGTAATCAAGGCTATATATAGCACCTGGTAAGACTAGCAAAGAAAATTCTTTTGATGTTAGCGAAAGATATTGCTATATGAAATAGTTTTTCATAGTCATGCTAGAAAATTTATAAATCAAGACCTTTCTATGCGAATTTCATATTCCCAACAAAGTGTGAAATGTTAGCTTATATAGATAGTATATGAAATATTTTACTAATCAGTAAACTAAAGTATATTTCTTTATTCAAATCAATGCCTTTTACAATACAATAAACTTTAGTATATTTCTTTTTTAAAATTAATGCCTTTCTATGCGATTTTCAAAGAGTTTAACATTAGCATATATAGCTTGTATATTAACTCTATAGCAATACAATAAGAATATATATTGCCTTCTTTCATTTCTGTCTCTCTCTCTCTCTCCTTCCTCTTTATTCACCTTTTTATGCACTTCTTAAGTATTTGCTTTAGTCTAATGTTTTCAAATGACTTTTTGAAGTATTTTTCTCTGTCGCACTGGCAATAAAGCATGAGACTGCTGCTCAACACTTTGGTTTGCTATTTCAACCCCTCTCTGTCTCCCTGCCTTTGTAGGATAGCAATCGTATCCACATCATTCAATGTAGCGTTCTTGGCGCGTCTCACTTAAGCCCGATGAATTTTAAATGGCCCGCCAGACAGACATCTGAATAAAACACAAATAAAAGAAGCCGAGTAGAAAATAAAACCCCGATAGTGAACTAATATTTCAAGAGCCAAACAAACTGTATATCGGCATTGAGTTTGTCCTTACGAAATTTTGTAAATAGCAAACAAACAAACACAAAAAAAAAAGAGAAAATTTAAGAAGCGAACGTCGCAATAATGAAAATCCAAATGCCAAGCGAACGTTTTAAGCGAGCCGTGAGCTTTTTTGGGGCCGTCGGCCGTCGGCCGTCCAGTGGATGGCCTGATGATGGCAACAAAAGGGTTTTGACAAGGACACATTCGCAAAGTGGTGGGATGGCATGGTGGGCACGACGGCACATGAAAAGGATTTGCAGCTGATGGCTTCACTTTGCGCCTGGCTGCATTTCTGGTCCTTGAACTTCACAGCGCCAAGCAAATACAACGAGCAGTTTGCATTGAAATTCTACGTCTTATGTAAACACATTTCTCTCTCTCTCTCTCTTTCTCTCTATATATAGAAGAAAATATATATATATTTGTATATAGAAAGTTGTTGTTGCATATCTAGTCTTAGCTGCGATGACTTGGCCAACATGGCGGGCTGACAACTGTCGTCCGGTGTGCGCGGTGTCCGGCATTCAACGATAATAGCCGCAAAGTTGCTTCGGGTTTGTTGAACCAAATATGCCAAATGAATTGCATTCACCGTGCGCAGCGCGTCGAGGGTGCAGCGACCCACGCACAGGAAACAGCTGCAGCTGCAACCTGGCCACAAAGTCTTCAACTGAAGTGAGCTGCGTATTGGATACACCACGACAGCAGATCGCACAATTGAAGGCTGGAAACAGATGGAAATCTTGTGCAGAATGTATATGCTTGCAGTGATACAATATGTTTACAAGTAAAGATATTGAAGATTTTGCCTGTGTATTCATAGCTAACACCCTGAATCCGCTGAAAGTGCGAATTTGGGGTATAATGGATTTACGAATGTGCTTGTAACAGGCAGAAGGAGTCGTGTCACATCCCGTAAGGTATATAAATTCATGATCAGGACGACTAGCTGAATTGATCTAGCCATGTCCGTCCGTATGTCCACCCGTCCTTTTCTCCGACCGTCTATCCACCCATCCTTTTGTCCGTCCGTCTGTTCATTCGTCTTTTTATCCGTCCGTTCATCATTCTGTTCGTCCGTCCGTCGCTCTGTCCGTCCGTCCGTCTGCCCGTCCGTCTGCCCGTCCATCCGTCCGTCTGTCCATCGTTCTGTCCGTCCGTCTGCCCGTCGTTCTGTCCGTCCGTCTGCCCGTTCGTCTGTTCATTCGTCTGTCCGTCCGTTCGCGCTTTTGTCTGTCCGTCCATCCGTCGTCCTGTCCGTGTGCCCGTTCGTCCATCCGTCCGTCCGTCTGCCCGTCCGTCCGTACATTCGTCTGTCCGTCCGTTCGCGCATTTGTCCATCCGTCCGTCCATCCGCCTGTCCGCCCGCAAGACTCAAGGCATCTAGAGCACTCTTTCATGTTTTTGATAGAGATGCTTGCATAAAAAACATATTGTTTCCTTAACACAAGTATCATTCACCTGAAAGCCTCTTTCACAACAATTTACATACAATCTAGACAAATGGGAGCAATCAGTAAATGCATGTATATATATATATATAAAAAAAAAAACATTATATAATTACATACATTAAGCACAACAAGTTGATAAAGCGCTATTGCCTTAAGGAAAATGCGAATTGAGTGACAGTTTGGTGGTTCTGGTTGCATCCCAGCCACATGACACGGCCATCGGAGCTGTGTGGCAATAATTGGCGCGCCAGGCTGATTTGTGGCAAGCGCTTGACCTTCGCATGCCCTTCGGCTCGGCCTATTTCCTGCCGCGCCCTCAATCTTCACTTATCTATCGCCGGCATGTGTGTATGCATATTTTGTCAGTGATGTCAGTAATGCGAATCGATAAAAGGCGAGCGGCGAGCGACGAACGACGTGAGGCGTGCGGCAGGCAACAATAGAGCAACAGCAACAGCAGCTGCAGCAGCAGCAGCAGCGGGGTAAGTACGTTAAGTAGTCTCAATATGAATGCCAAACAGATTGTCCGTCCGTCCAAATGCCTACCTAGGTGGGGACTCACTCTCAGTCGAGCCGTTGTAATATTGATAATGACACCGAGTTCTTTGCTGCCCATTACAATTGCCGTCCAATAGCCCTAGCCACTTGAGGCTTATCTGGAAGCACTTGAGAGCTGATTATGTATGTCCGCAATGCCGCACAGCACAATGCCCAACCGATGCAGTGCAAAACAAAAACATTGGCACTGATTTTTATAAGTATATCACGTATACACAGAGCAGTAGCGTTGCCCACTCCACGCTGTATACCCTCGAGGCAGAGTAATAATAAATAAAATATATATATGCACAAATTGAAATTGTTGTACGAAAAGACAGAGAATCTTATTGAAAACGTTGATAAAGTCTCGAGATTCCTATCGGTTCCCAGAACTATCTATTCTATTTCACTCAACTATCAAGCTATCAAGGGGTAGAGCATCTAGAGTCGGCCTCTTGCAAACAGTTGCGCCACTTGTACTTTTTATGACTGGCAATAATACATAAATACGCGCTCATAAATTTAGTACGCATTATGATAATGAGATAGGAAGCTTGCAATCGCCACTGGGGAGGCTACCGGAAGACTTATGGCCCGGGCTACTCTAGAGGGGGGCGCACCGCCTTTTTGTGGGTGTGTCTCAGGGGCCACGGTGCAAGTCCAAGTCTCCAGTGTCGTCGGCCATTTTACGGCGTGGCACTGCAGTATTATTATTTTACACACACACACACACACAGAGAGAGAGAAGGGGTAAATGGATGCAAGCATTTTGCACATTTGCAATGGCATGCGATTTGCGCCAGTTCCTGTGGAGCAGACCGCAATGGCGACAGTTGCTGGCGTAGGGAGCGGAGCTCTAACCTAGCCGGAAATAAACTGTTCGCCATTTTACTGCCAATGAGTTCAGTGACACAAGTCCTATCGATCGTCACATAGATTGTCTTTGCCAGCCAATGCAAGCGCATTATCAGCCCGACTCGAGTTCGAGTTTGTTGAACTAACCGAACGAGGAGCTCTTAGCCTCAAGGAAATGTATGTTATATATAAAACTCTCTTTGTATATCTTAGGATTAGTGTTGGTAAGCTAGTGTATATATAAGATCTGCCTGAAACTATTTTTCTTTTATTTAATTCTCATATAAAAAGAAAAGAGTGGAGTTCTCTTTCAGCGTCTGATTACACCAAATTTACTTAAAAATCAATATTTTTACATTGGCCAAGTGCAAAGCCTGAATCCAGTTGCATTTACTGCGACGCAGCGCACATTTTCTTTAAGTGCGAAAGGTGAACAGAAGTAGGAACCGACCTAGCAGAAACTGTCGCTGAAGCTAAGGTAGAGACTTTAGTAGAGCAAATGGGACAAAGCAAAGATGCTTTTAATGGGGTCTGTGACTTTGCGGAAAAAGTTGAGCCTCCCCGACTCAGGAAAACAGACTCCACCTTGAAGCTTAAAGCGGGACAGCTCCTGCTTCCAGGGTTGCAGACAGCCCAAGGAAGTTAGTTGGCAACTATATCTAAGAAATCTGTTAGGAAAAGGTTTTTGTTCAGGTAGGAAAAAGGCCTTATGCATTTATTAAGTCGGTCAATAATGTTGTCCGACATAATAAATGAATAAGGTCTTTTTCCTACCTCAACAAAAAACTGATGATCCTTTATTTAATAGCTGTCATAGATATAGTTGTTGTCGATTAATTACGTCTTTAATGAGCTAAATGCAGCTGGAATCAGGATTTGCAGTTGGCTAAGGGGAAAATATTGGTTTTGATATACATTTAGGTCTTTGCAGAACCTGAAGTACTATGAGTACTATGAAGTCAGCTATGCTCGAATAGAATCAACTGACTCTTCATTAAATATATGTGAAAAATATGAAAAAGAAAGTGTGGTAGATATAACAACACTCGCCTTAAGATATATAAAGAATGAAGAAAGAACTTTACCTAAGATATATAAGGAAAGAAAAATCCCCATTAAGAGCTATGCCATTCATATAAATCTATATACGCAAAAGTTAGCAATGCATTGCCTAAAACCAATATACTCCGTTTGATTTCATAAGCAAGTATAATAAGCTTAGATGTCTGAGCGTCTATTAATTATGTTGACTTGCCAAAAATGTATAAATCTCCGACTTTATCATTCATCTGCCAAGTCTCAATTAAGTCGAGTCTAAATGTTTTGTGAATTACAAGCGATCATGTGACAATTGCATTAGCCGACAGGCTGAGATTTTTACTACACCAGAGCTCATTAAAAAAACAAAAGTACAATATAATATGCTTAACTGCTAACTATATTAATTCTCGATCAGCGTTGACAACTTCAACTGCTCGAGCGAGACTAATTTGGAAAGTTTCGTGGTGCAGGTGAAGCTTTAGTTGGCAGCTTGCTGTGTGGCCTGCTGTTCTTCCCCCTTACCAAATGCTCCAACTGGCCGCTGATAGGCAAAGTGCGATAATATGATTGATGTGGCTCCGTCGTCTATGCCCGTGTGTCTCCGTGTGGAGGCGAGTCAAGTTGTCGTAAATGGAGGCAAATATTCGTCGCCTGTTGTCGTCGACGCCGTCCGCTAATTTGATGCGCACACAGAGCGCCCTGCCCCCAGGCAAATGTTACCCTTACGATGTCATCCCCTCATTAAAAACAAAAAAAGTTTCGTGAGAAGAGAACGAAACTCATTTTAATTAATCAATTTGTATGTGGCGAAAAGTGCGTCGTGCGACGTGCCGATGTTGTATTTATTTCTATATACCTTATACTGTTGTTGTTGTGCGCGTTTGTTTACCATTTGCTTACTTCATAAAACTGCAATAAATTGACAACAATTCTGGCTGGCAAGCGAGGCAGAAGCAGAAACAGAAACAAAAACAACAACAAAGCCAAATTGCCTGCGAACTGTTGTTGGCCACTTAATTGTCATAATTGCCTTTACATAAACGGTTTTGGGCTCGCAAATTGTTGCCAAAAAAAAAATGGTTACGAACTGACGCAACAGCTCGGCGAAGAGTACTCTCGACTCTAGGCACTGTGCCCTTTCCCCCCGACTTGAGTTCTAGCTGCGAAATACAAACAATTCATTAACAAACTCTTTATGGAAAAAGTAAATATATCTCTCCTCTCTATCTATCTGTAAGTCTTTTCTATTTGACATTAGAAAATTCGCGAATTCTAATCCAATCGATTCCAGAGATGACTCATCTGTTGGCTATATGTCATGAATCAATAATTTAAGTGCCCATTCCGATGCAAGTGTTGCTGCATTCATTTAGCGAAAATGCACGTTCAGAGTCGTAAATCCTCCGATTATCCATGACATATAACACACAAGCCTTCTAGCGAACAACCGCCGACCCGCCGACCCTCCAACCCCAGGCAGAGACTTGCGTAAAGCATGTTCAATTGTGCCCCCCGCAATGAACCGACTCAGCTTGCGGAAGCCGGCAACTGGCAACAGGCAACAGGCATGTGACTGCCGCTGATGAAAACGTGTCCATTCTTATCGGCTACTGGAATAAACGCACGTCATTAAGCAAACAATTAAATGGTTTACAATTCGACGAACTGATTGACTAAGATATACTCTGTAATCATTTACGAATTGAGTTTGAATTTAAAGAATATATTTATAGCTTGAGATTCAGTTTCAGGAATATATGAGAGCTGCATAGAAAGGCTTTGTTACTCAAATGTCATTAAACAAACGATTAATGGCTCACACTTCGACAAACTGATTGACTAAGATATACTCTGTAACCGGTTACGAATTCAGTTTGAATTTAACAAACATTTTTATCTCTTGAGCATAGAGGTTCAGTTTCAGGAATATATGAGAACTGCATAGAAAGGCTTTCTTAATCAAATTTTATTAGGCAAACAATTAAATGGCTAAACTTCGGCAAACTGATTGACCAAGATATACTCTGTAATCAGCTACGAATTCAGTTTCAATTTAAAGAATATATTTAAAGCTTGAGATTCAGTTTCAGAAATATGTGATAACTGCATAGAAAGGCATAGTTGCTCTGGCATTAAGCAAACAATTAAATGGTTTACAATTCGACGAACTGATTGACTAAGATATACTCTGTAATCAGTTAGGAAATCAGTTTGAATTTAACGAACATTTTTATCGCTTTCTTATATGAGATTCAGTTTCAGAAATATATGAGAACGGCATAGAAAGGCTTTCTTACTCAAATGACATTAAGCAAACAATTAAATGGTTTACAATTCAACAAGCTGATTGACTAAGGTATACTCTGTAATCAGTTACGAATTCAGATTGAATTTAAAGAACATATTAATAGCTTGAGAATCAGTTTCAGTATTATTTGAGAACTGCATAGAAAGGCTTCGTAACTCAAATGACATTAAGCAAACAATTAAATGGTTTATAACTCGACAAACTGATTGACTAAGATATACTCTGTAACCAGTAACAAATTCAGTTTGAATTTAGCGAACAGAACTAAGTCTCTGGACCTTATGAGAACTGCATAGAAAGGCTTATTCTGCACACTGAAAAAGTAATCATAAATCTTGTGCCTCAACAAACTAAAGGAATTGATGAGAACTGCTTAGAGAGGCTTCTTGCACATGCTAGAAAATTAGTCAAAAAGATTTATTTGCTGTCTCTAACAGCTATAAGCCGAAAGTTGAGTAAAACTTTTGAGTTTAAAGTCCACAACGCGTCTAAGAACATAGATTAATATATTAACGAACTTCGTAAAGTAAAACTGACAACTTCAGCGCTTTACATGCACTAACAACATTCCATTGCCAAGAGTTCGCCGAGTAGCTGCGAAAAGTCTTCAACAGGCAGCTGCAAAGGGCAAGCGCTGACAGGCACAAGTGTGCTCGGTGCGCCCAGCCAGCCCAATTGGTCGATGAAGTGCCTGACGGGCGGCACATATTGGATGCTGAAGTGCTGCCTGCCGATAGCTGCCCAGCTCCCCAGCTGTCCAGCTGTCCGCTCTGTGGCAATTGGAGCCGAACGGCTCTGCTGTCAGCTTCATAACGCAAATTGCTGTGTTAATTGTTTGTTCGCCAAGCGGCTTCAGTTTGACAGCAGGCGGAGATAGCTGCCGAATCGAATGAGCTCATGAGTGGCAGACGAAAAAAACAGAAGGAGATGGAGATGGAGATGGTTACTGTAGCTGTTGCAATGTTGCTAATTGTGGCATTAGTAAATACAATTTCCCTCTCTCCTAATGTGTGTGTGTTTGCCTGTCAAATGCCTCAAATGGCTGTCAGTGGATCTCCCCCTTTCCCTCTCTCTCTCTCACTCACTCTGCCTCTCTTTCCTGTCAGCTTGTGGCTGATGATTGATTGGCTGCTTTGATTGATCGCTAAGCAGGCGCGGCAAATTCAATTTCGAGCCAGTTCAAAATGATGATCATCATGATTTTAATCTTGTTAGTCACATTAACAGATGAAGTACACACACACTCAACGTCAGATATTCAAGTAATTGAAATATAGTTGTCAAAACACACTCAAAAGCCTCTTGAAAATTCTTTGCTTTATGTTTTGACAAGCACACGACAAGTGGCATTCCGATACACAGAACTTGCATAGGCCCAAACGCTTGTTAACCACTTCGATCAACACTCAAACAATTGACGCTGGGAAAACACTTTGTGGGCTGACGTTTGGGCAGGTTATCGATTGCTCAACATATTTCTCAACTAAGCTACATCAGCAATTTATCGATAAATGCATATAGTTTCCTTTTATCGATAATTTAATATTGTATTTTATTTTCTTTTGTGATTTTCAAGCTCATTTCATAGTCGACTCTTTCTTCGGCTGTACGAAACGTATTTCTCAACTAGGCTACATCAGCAATTTATCGATAAATGCATATACTTGCCTCAATTATTATCGATAACTTTATATTGCATTTTTTCTTTTCTGATTTTCAAGCGCATTTCATAGTCGACTCTTTCTTCGGCTGTACGCAACGACAACATGCGCTTTATTTCGTCAACGGCGCGAACATTACAAATTTGTTACGCGTGCGCAACAGCGCTGCCGACGTCGACGTCGTCGATAACTGCGCATACATTTGGCGAATCGTAGTCAGCTCTGTCCAGCGATTTTCTATTTCACTTTTAATTTTCACATCGTCGACTTGGCTCGACTTGTCGTTGTTGTAGCTGTGTAGACAGTTGCAGTTGCAGTTAACATCGTGCCCCGTCTGTGCGTCCAACTGGCGGCACGTCTTTGTCAGGGTTGCCAGCGTGAGTTCATTTTAATTGCCAGCGCATTCCGTTGCTGGAGTCGTTGCGCGCCTGGCCTGGCCTGGCCCGGCCCGGCCTGGCCCAAGGGGCATTCAAGCTGCGTCAGAGCGTTTGCAACAGGCAGCCGAAGGTCTGCGCACTCAAACGACACCACTCGACGACAGCTGAATGAATGTGGCTGCCTATCGAAACGCTCGATAAATGATTGTTGTGCTGAATGAAAAGCGTAGACAATGAGCGCAGGCTGACGGGCAGGCAGGCGGCAATCAATTGATCAAGTAACTATGTTACAAATGCTACAATGCTAGAAGTGGGATGTAGGCTGTAGGTAACTACTGCTAACGATATTTATTGTTATCGATAATGCCTAAGAGTTATCGACAAGCTTAGAGCTCAACTAAGATTTATAGCAAACTTCATTTATACGCATTTATTGATTAATTACTTTTAAAGTCATCGTTATCGTTTATCGATAATAAATTAATTCAATAAATATATATTGTACTCCACATCACGAATTTCAAATATGGATAACATTTATATAGCAACGCTATTATCATATGTCAATAATAGTCTTTTAGCTGCATCAAATTATCGATAATTGATAGCTTTAAATTTTGGCAAATTGTAGTTCTTAAGGCTTGTATGGAGAATTCCAAAAAAATATAAATAACAATACGGAAATGTCATTATTATTTATCAATATTAGTTTACTACATAAAAGTATCGATACTTATCGATAGCTTTACATTTTGGCAAATTCTAATTCTTGAAGCTTGTATCGAGAACTCAAAAGAATGACATTATATAAAAGAATAGTTCTTTATTTAAATAAAAATATTGATAATTATCGATAGCTTTACTTTTGATAAAGTGCAATTCCCAAAGCTTATATCAACAATTAGAATCATTAAAAATATTGATATAGGAATTATATATCAATAATATATGATATATATCAATAATATTATATATCAGTAATGGTGTTTAGCTACACAAAATTATCGTTAGTTATCGATAGATTTACATCTTGATAATATCTAATTTAAGTAGTAAAGTTTGTATAAATAGAATATGTTTGTTTGCTAACGTTGTCTACCCAAGAGGCCCCGAAACACGCAATTCATAGATATTATGCAAATACATAAGCCGCTCCAGCCATAAATAATCGATAAGTTAATGTTCATAGATGTTTTATAGGGTATTAAAGCTGCGCTATGTTGAGTTTGGCAGCAGCTGCGGTTGTAAATGATTTGCGAGTCGCAGTTAACTTCTGTCTCAATGTCTGTGTGTGTGTGTGTGTGTGGCTGCCTCGGGTTGTGTCTGTGTGTTTTATTTTTTTTAATTTCTCAGCTACTCCGTTGTGTGTTTTTGTGACTTGCTGGCTTGCCTATTCGCAGTCACCCTGCCACATTTGGGCGCAAACAAATTAATTTTTGCGCCTACATAAAGCTAATTGACTCGAATAGCGGGCCGTCGGACGGTCGGGCCGTGCGCTTGCGGCTCTTAATTGTGGCCACAATTAATAAAGCCGCCGCTTAAAAAGCCAACCCGACACTATCTGCATCTTGGTGGCGCCACCTACACCCGCAGCCGCCCCAGCAGCCGCAGTCGCAGCCGCAGCAATGAAAGCTGACAAAACGCCGCTTGACCTACAATTTGTCAAGAGAGGAGGCGGACAGCCGTGAGCACAACGACGCCCATGTGCGGCACGTGTGATTGGGTCAACTCAGGTGGCGCCGCCTTCAGCGGAAGCGTATCAAGTGCATGCCCCACACACACACACACGCGCACACACACACTCATGCAGGGGGGCGAGGCAAAAAACTATGCCAAATGCTTTGGTTAATTAGAAATCAATTGAAACGCATAGAACGTATAAGTAACTAGCGAGCAGCCACTGCAACAACAATCTGACGACCCAAATAAGTTGCCAATTGCCTCGACCCGCGGCGCCTGCGTCTTCAACATTGTTAACGTTGTCGCTGTTGCTATCGTTGGGTGGCATGCAAACCAAACTGAATGCACTGCAACGAGAGAACCAGTTTCTCTGCACAGCGCAGAGAACCCGCCGCTTCATCTCTCTTCCTCTCTCGCCCCACGATCGACTCCTCCCCAGCTTTATCGCTCATTTGGTGTGTCAAGTTGGCTATCTTAAAAATGCTTAATTGCTCGACTTGCATGAAAAAAAAGCCAGACGAAAGAAGAGCCAGAAAATAAAGTAAAAAAAAAACTAATTGATAGCCGCAAGCAGAGGCGGTTCGAGACACCCAGAGCAGCAGCCTTATCATCAGCACGCGCCCTCTGCTGCTGCTGCAGGTGCAAGATCACACCTTGAAGACTATCGCCCAGTTGTCATCGCGCAGACAATTAACAATTTGTAACGATGTCAATTGATGGAGCGCAGGCAATTCTGTAGACGAAAGATACGTCATTTAAGGCGGCATCAATTGGCATCTAGGGAAAGGCTTTATATATAGATTTTTCGGATTGGTTTGCCTTGAGCTCAATAGAATTTTAGGGCGTTATGGCAATGTAACTGACAGCAGAAGGCGATCATCCGTCCTTCCTCCTCCGTCTGTCCTTCGATTCGTCCTCTGTCCGTTCGGTCGTCCTTCCCTCCGTTTATCCGTTCTTTCGTCCGCCTATCTCTACTTTTGTCCATCCATCCGCACGCCAATACCTCCTTAGGCCCGTCCTTCCGTACGACCATCCTTCCTTCAGCCCAACCCACCTTTTGCCCATTCGTTGCTCGATCCGCCTGTTCCTTCTATCATGCATCCATCGGTTCCTCCATTTGTTAGCCCCTCCGCTCGTCCATCCCAACTTTCGTCCTTCTTTCTTCGTTTGTCCGTCCTTTCGTCCGCCTATCTCTACTTTTGTCTATCCATCCGCCCGAGAATTCTTCCTTACGCTCGTCCCTCCGTACGATCATCCTTCCTTCCGCCCAGCCCACCTTTTATCCATTCATCACTCAATCCACCTATTCCTTCTTTCATGCATCCATCGATGTATCCATTTGTTCGCTCCTCCGCTCTCCCATCCCACCTTTTGTCCTTCCTTCTCTCTCCATCAGCCTATTCCTGCTTTCGTCCGTCTATTTGCCCGTCTATTTGTCCATCCTTCCGTCCGCCTATCTCTCCATTCGTCAGTCCACACGTCTGACCTTGTCTCAGTTATTCCATCTGCATATCGTACGTCCTTCCGTCCGCACGTCCTACCTCTTACCTGTTCGTCCTTCAGTTCTTCTGTCCGTCAATCCCTCATTCCACCTTTACGCTTTACATAATCGCCTCAATCTCGAAGTTATTAAAATTAAAATAATAATTCTATAACAAATTTGATCGCGCTAGTCTTCAACTTGAATCAATTCGTTGTTCTCTTCTTTACATAATAGTAATAATAATAACATGACTAACAATAGCAAAAATCCTAGTAATATTAATAATAAAATAATAATGCAAGCATTACGAATCGCTTGACTATCGCATTGCCAGTAGAATGTGAGCAATTTCTTTGTTATTGAATTGTCGCAAGTGACACGGACACGGACACCCACCCACACCAGCAGTCAGCCAGTTAGGCAGTCACCCAACCACCCTGCGCTTACCTTTGCCTTCTCATATGCCTAGCGTCATGCCACATTTTAGTTTAGTTCAAGTTCCAGTCGAGGTGTTTGCCACCCAATGCACAATTTGCATGCAAGTCACGTTCTTCGGCTTTGAGTTAGACTTTGTCACCTGCCTGCCTGCCTGCCTGTCTGTCGTTCGCCCCACCAGCCCCGCCCCGCACCGCCCCATCACGCATACACCTCGCCTTTGCATAATGCACAAAAGACTAAAATCAATTAACAGGCAAAGTCGATTTAAATCTTTTGAGTGTGTGGGGCTGAGACAGAGACAGAGAGACTGGGATTGAGCTTGAGCCTTCTCCAGATCTTTACGGATTTCCCAAATCCATTGAAAAGATGCAAGTGGCAAATGGAATGCTGCCGTGCCACGACGGTGGGCGGCTGTGAGATTGTAAAGTTGTCAAATTGGGCATGGGCAAAGGCAAAGTTGCAATTACATTTTGCGCTTCATCCTGATGGAAACGTTGGCGGCGCTGCTAAACGTGCAGCTTTGTCTGAATTTGCAATGCGTGCTGCAACAGCAACAACAGCAGCAACAACAGCAGCAGCAACAACAGCAGCGGCAGCAACAACAAGAATGCGGTCACAGTTCATTGAACCGCTAGAAATGCAATGGAAGTAGCTCATAATGATGCTGCAGCCAGAGATGATTATGATGTTAATGACGTGCCACAGATGCAGATGCACATCATAATGAAGATGCCAATGATGATGATGACGATGGGGTTTCACTCGCAACTGGCACTTTAGCGCGTCAGTTAGATAGAAAAAAAAGCACCTCCAGCGGCTCAAGTATCGAAGCGGAGAACACAACGATTTGACAATGGAACCAAAAGAGTTGTCAGATGTGTGTGTGTGTGCGAGTGTGTGTGAGAGTGTGTGCGAGTGTGTGTGTGTGGCACTTCAACGACCAAATTCAATGCCAAAAGGGTAATATTATGCGATATTCATGTCTCTCTATGCAGTACACATGTGCTGCGGGTGGTGCCTGCTGTGAAAGGTCAGAGTGGCTGGCAACGACAGTGAAGACTCGCTAACAACTACCCTATATTGAATGACAGCAGCTAATGAGAGAGAAAGGTGATAACTTGGTAAAGTTAAGGTATAGTATAACCTCTACTAATGAACAGCTTCCTTCCTTTTAGCAGAACCGGTTCAATATCTATGCATCAAGGGCATTATTTTAGTAAATGATTTGAATATTTTCAATTTGAATATTTTCCATTATTTTTCTCAAATTTATTCAAATGTAAAAATTAAAAGAAAAATGTAAAATAGAATAACGAAAAGATATGCTCAAAAACGTATACAGCTTAATATAAGTAAATGTTAATCTGAACTTTAACAGTATAAGAGATATGTTGAAATATTGATGATAGTCCCACCCATGTAGAATAAGTAGGTCTTATACTATGTCTGACTTTGTCGTCTACAAAGAAGATATTAACACCTACAATATAAGAGATATGCTTATAAAAAAGCAAAGTTCTCATTATAAGTAGGTGTTATAGTATGCCTGACTCATACAGTATAAGAGATATGCTTATAAGAAATCAAAGCTCTCAGTATTATACCATGCATGACTTATACAGTCAAAGAGATAGACTTAAATGAAAATTATATTCCCACACACGTAGTAGAAGTGTGGGTTATGCTATGACTGACTTATACAGTATAAGAGATTTAGTAAAATAAAAATTATATTTCCACCTACACAGCATAAGTAGGCGTTGTACTGTGCCTGACTCACACAGTATAAGAGCTATGCTTATATAAAGGTGAAACTCCCATATCTGACTTATATAATGTTCTACTATGCCCGACTTATACGGTATAAGAGATATGCTTAAATAATAGTGATACTCCCAAAGTAGTAAGAGTTATACTATGACTGACTTATACAGTATAAGAGATTTAGTCAAATCAAAATGATCTGTCCACCTACACAGTATAAGTAGGTGTTATACTGTGCCTGACTCAGACGGTATAAGAGATAGGCTTATATAAAGGTGAGGTCTGACTTATACAATGTACTACTCTGCCCGACTTATATGGTATAAGAGATATACTTAAATAATAATGTTACTCTCGAAGAATTATTTCTTCTCTTATGGGTTATACCATGCCTTACTTATACAGCATAAGCTTTGATATAACTAGCTAATATAACCAATACTCTTTCCTCAAAATTGCTGCACAATCATTTATTTTCAAGATACCGCACATATTTTTATCTCATGGCAGATTCCAACTTCCTCTTGCCGTCCCCAAATTGAGATGAGAAATGCACGAAAAAATTACTAAAAAAAAAGAAAAAAAAACGGCAAAAGCAACCGGCAAAAGGGAGAAAAACACGAAACAAATAACGAAAAATCTTTCGTCTCAGCCGATTCCCACTTGCAGCTTTGACTTGCCATCCAAGCAGCATCAGCTTCTTCCCAGGCTTCCGGCACCCTTTGATCTATTTCGGGCTGCTGAGTCGCCGCAGAGCAGGGAGCTCGCATGCGAAACTTAAAAATAATAAACAAACTCATCCATGAACTAAAAACACAAAAGGGCAGCAGTTCTATAAATGCAAGAATAACTTGGCTATAAATATCGACGTTAATTATTAATTATGTATAAGTAAGTGATTTTAAAGGAAATGGGATTAGACTGAGGCTGTCGAACCTGATCTTAAGTTTTATTCTGGATTGCTTTTATATATATTTAATATTTATGTATGAATATTGAAGAGAAATGTCGACGAATATTGAGAAGAAAAGTTTTACTGGAAAGTCTTTGTCAAGTCATTCGATTTTGAATGCTAGATAAATGTTTTCTATTCTTTTTTTTAGCTAAGGCGCTTCTTATATCACTCGAATATAAGATAAGCCACAGAAGTAGAAGACTCTTGATTTAAAAAAAAAATAGTTTGAGCCGAGTTTGATAATGCAACAAAATATGTTGTCAACTCTTTCGATTCTTTAGGCTTAATAAATGTTTTCTCTTCTTTTTTTGAGCTCATGTATGTCTCATGTATAAGAAAAGCCAGACGTATAAGACTATTGATCTTTAAGAGATAGCTTAAGCCGAGTTTGATAATGCGACAAAATATATTTTCAAATCTTTAGATTTTTTAGGCTAGATAAATGTTTTCTCTTCTTCTTTTTTTTTTAATTAAGGCGCATCTTGTATTACTCAAATAAAAGACAAGCCACAGACGTATAAGACTATTGATCTTTAAAAAAATAGTTTAAGTCGTGTTTGATATTGCAACAATATATATTTTTTTGAATTTCCCAACCTAATATGTTTATATATAAATCAGATACGTAGCATGATAAGACCAAAATCAGATGTATAAGACTTATAAATGCATAAGATATACAAGTGTAATTATAAGCCCAGACACAGATTTATAAGAAATCTGTAATAATACTATATAATAATGATAAATCTGTTAAAATATTTTTTTATATCTGTATCACTAATAATACTATATAATAATAATAGATCTGTAAAAATATATTTGACCTGTCCTACGCATCTACAAACACAGACGTATAAGACGTATACGACGTATAAGATATATACGACGTATAAGACGTATACGACGTATAAAACGTATAAGATATATAAGACGTATAAGACGTATAAGACTTCTAAGACATATAAGACTTACAAGACGTATAAGATATATAAGACGTATAAGATATATGAGACGTATAAGAGTCAAGCTAAATGACTCAAACAAGGATTGTCTGGGAATAGTTAGTATCTTTTGCCATACTATAAATAGCATAGATACTATATATATATTAGCAGACACTTGGAGATCTCTTTCCCAGCCTTCCCCCCCCCCCCCCCCCTCTGCACAGCGAAGAGATCGGTCCGTGGAAAAAGTTAATCCCTGTCAAACAAACTCTTCGTCTGTGTCAACAGGCCGGGGAGAAAGGCGGGCAGAGAAAGTGAATGGAGCCGTATAGCCAATAAGAATCTTAATGATAAGATGCTTATCAGCACACAACAAAGCAAACGGAACAACAAATAAGGAAATCACAATAAAACAACAACAAGAAATTAATACAAATAAAATAATAGAAACTTACCCAAAGGCAAACGAAGACGTTGCAACGTTAAACTTGACGTTGTTTTTATTTTTTTATTTTTATTTTCTTTTTTAATAGATTTTGTTTTCTTTTTTATTTTCTCTCTCTCTCTCACACACGCACTCTTCTTGCTGGCAGCGCTGCAAGAGGAAATTGCGTATAAGATGAAGATGGAGAGGCAGTGGGAGGGAGAGGGAAAGGAAGATGCATGGCAACAAGAGCAACAACAACAACAACAACAGCGCAGAAGACATGAATATTTATTCTAATTGGAAGTTTTTGGCTGCACACACACACACACATGCAGCCAGTGCTGTGTGTGTGTGTGTCGCTGCTGCAGTTGGCGCTTGCGTCACGTCAACAGCGCCGTCTGCAACACCAAATCGAATTTTCCAAAAAAAAAAAAAAAAGCCAATAAAACAAATAAAACGCAAAAGAAGAGGAAAAACGTGAAGCCGAAACAAAAACAAAAGAGAAAGAAAAAAACAGCGAGACGGCCGCATAGAAGCAGCAGACCAAGAGGAAAACGAGTTAAGGCGCAGACAGCAAAAGACAATGCTGCCGACGCCGCAGTCGCCGCTGACGTCGCCGCTGCCGTCGTCGCTGCCGTCACTTGCTGCAAGCAGCGCAGCAGATAAAAGCAGCCAAAGACGGCCAAAGCAAACGCAGCGGCAGCCGCCACATTCAGTTGTTGTTGTTGTTGTTGTTGTTGCTGCTGTTGTCGTTACAATATTTTGAAAATTCTTTTTGTTTACGCGCGTCTCTTTAACAACAGCCCAAAAAAAAGGAATTTTGTTTGATTCAATATTTTGACGCCTTTTAGTTGCGCCCGCGCATCTTCCAAAAAAAAAAACAAAAAAAAAAAAACAAAAAAAAGGCCAACAACAAAAAAAAAGCCAAGGAACAGCACAAACTTTACACTAAACACCAGAACCGCAACAAAAAAAAATAGAGGCTCGTTACACTGTGTGTGCCGACCAATTGCGCCGAGATTTTCGTTGCAAGCTGCTGCCGTTTAGTAATTACTTTATGTTAATTATTGCTCGATTTTGTTAGCAGTTTGGTTCTTAAGTTAGGACAACAGTGCAGCAGCTGCTGGGCGACACGAGAACCGCGCGCAACGAAAACAAAATGAAGACTAACAACTAACGTTCGCAATGTGATTGCAAGCGCAACGCCCCAAAATACCAAAAAAAAAAACGAAAACAAAGCCAGAAAAAAAATACCAGACAAATATGCCAAGCACATAGGCTGCAATAGGCATATATGCCATGCTAACCATTTCTATAAATGACTGTCATATTTATTTATTTTACTATTATTTATTATATACGAAATTTATATAACTAACTAATGTTAAGTTAAATTGTAACTGTTAGTTTAAAACGCACTTAAATATATAAGGTCATACTGCAACACAGCGCTGCCAGACTATTTATATTAGTATACCAGCGCAAAGCTTACACTAGGGGGCGCCACAGTATACGCTCGGTGGTTGTGAACGAAAGAAAACGCGCTGCTGCGCTCTCCGCCAAATTGTGACAGTAAAACATTGAATGAAAAATAATAATAAATAAAAAAACACGTGCTACATGGTATTACTATAACAGCGCAAGAGCAATCAAGTGAAACGAGCACAGCGATTTATATCCATTCGAGTTCTTGCAAGCAGTCGGCGTGCATCGGGAGCTTTTGGAGTGCGGCCATTCAGTCAGCTGGGACGCGCTTTTTCGCTCTGTTTGCATTGGGCGAAAGCTGTGCGCGCTGTGTTGTCATCGTTATGTGTGTACGCAGTGTTGTTGTTGCCAGCGAAGCTTTTTCAACTAATAACTGCTGCGCTTAATTTTCCAATTGGCACAGTTGCAATCGGAATCTAATTGGAAACGGCGAACGGCTGCACTGCATCCGCCATGATAGCCAAGTGACAAAGCTCGTGCAGTTAATTACGGTTCGATTAGCTCGGCCCGCCGCAATGTCAACGGAAAGCAATACGCCCGTGGATCCGCGTGTCCAGGTAGGTGCCACCCCATGCCACCATCCATCCGTGCATATTCCAATCAGCTAATTGGCTCACATTCCAGATCGAGTTGGAAAAGCTCAACACGGCCACGGACAATATCAACAAATATGAAGTGGAGCTCGACGTGAGTTTTATTATTGATTTTTTTTCTTCCTTTCTTTTATTACACCTTTCGCTTCGCCCCCCTCCACTCACTTTATATAATACACCTTGACCCCCCATCTCCCGCTCCTCACTGTGCAGGAGGCGAAGTGCGAGTTCAAGCGGCTGCTGGCGGAGAGCGTGGTGCGGATCAAGGCCGCCGCCCACAAGCTGGGCAACTCGATAGACGCCGCCAAGCCCTACTACGAGTCGCGCATCTATGCCGCCCAGCTGGCCAAGGAGACGCAGCTGGCGGCGGCCAACCACGAGAAGGCCAAGTCCATACACGCCGCCGCCAAGGAGATGGTCTACCTGGCCGAGCAGGGCCTCGGCGAGAAGTCGACGCTGGACACGGCCTGCCAGGAGATGCTCAGCCACGCCGCCAGCAAGGTCAATCAATCCCAGCTGGAGGTGACCGACACGCGCAACGCCCTCAAGATGTGCCAACTGAAGCTCGAGGTGGCCAACAATCGGGTCGGCAAGCTCCAGGGGCAGCTCAAGCAAGCTTTGCGCTCCTCCAGGTATCTAATTGGATTCCCCCCTTAACTTCTACACTTATGTTCTGGCAGAGTCCAATAGGAATTCTTAATGGGTTTGGGAGGAGAAATATTGAAATTTATTGAATTTGTTTTTGGGATTTTTGGGAACAGTTTATGGGAGAATTATGTTCTTTTATAGTTTTGTTAGTATTTTTTAAGAATTATTAATATAATAATTATGAGTTTGGGAGAATCTTTAAGATATTTTTAGAGAAGTCTTAAATGCTTAATCATTTTAGAATTTGATACTAAGAGAAAATCGGATTATATTTATATATCTGATAAGGTTTATATATGCATATGATACTTGCAAAGTCTTTCATATTTTTAGAATGCAATTTTGATATATCTGACATAGAGGTATATATATGTATAAATATAACTATTATCTAAATATTTTTTTATTATATATTGTAATAGTATCAATATATAATATCTTTCGATAATATATATAGTAATAATGTATATAAATATATGACATCCATATAATGTATAATAGATGTCATCAATATGTGAAATCTTGCAAATATATACAGTAATAATTTGCATAATTATTACTGTGTATCTTTTAGATAATTATTATGATATATCTTTGCAATACTTTAGATAATTATTACTGTATATCTTTTCAAGATTCTAGATAGTTTTTACTGTATATCTTTGCAAGATTTTCCATATTCATAGTATTACAATGTATCAATAATATAGCTCTGTTGCTTATTTCGTTTATAACTTACATATAAATCTCAGTTATATGACTTATTTCTTATAAAACATATATATACCTCAGGAATTTTACTTATTTCTTATGTATATACATATTATATCTCAGATATTTCAAAATTTTAGTCTACAAATGTTAGGAAATTTGTTTCAAATATGATATATTTTTAAGAAATATCAACTATATCATATTTCTATAGCAAATATATGTAAAACATATATTATGAGCTTAGCCTAATGTTAAGAAGTAATTTTTTCCTTTTTAGCAGGCACTACTATTTTTATGAACAACTAAATATTATTTCCTTTTCGCACTCAAGTCCTGAGATGCACAAAAAAAAAAATCTAAATCAAAAGTATATTTTATATATAATATATGTTATATTTAAAATTCGCTTCAAATTATTTTCAAAATATTGTTTATCACAAAATTTTTGCTGTCCAATATTTAGTGCTCAGCCGCACTACTATTTCTATGAACACATCTATATTTTCAAGTTTCCGTATATAAATAATACAACTGTTGCATGCATTTGACCTATGAGTGCTTCAACTACAATTTTAAAGGATATTATATACACAAGTGTATATGAGCATGAATATTATTCATCATTAACTAATCTATTATATAGCTAACATATATTATACAATATCAGCTTATATAATATCATCAATATCAAAAGGAATACTCGATCTGGGAATAAGCGTGACTAAGTTAGAATAAGGTTAAGAAACTTTTCAAGTTGAATTCTTACTTATATAAAGAAATCTATCTATATCTATATCTATATCTATTTTTTTATCTATATCTATATCCATATCTATAGCTATATCTATATCTATACCTATATCTATATCTATATCTATATCTATATCTATATCTATATCTATATCTATATCTATATCTATATCTATATCTATATCTATATCTATATCTATATCTATATCTATATCTATATCTATATCTATATCTATATCTATATTTATATCTATATCTATATCTATATCTATATAAGGATATATATTTACTTCAATTTTCCACAGTAAGATTAGATCTTCCCTCTGCCAGAACAAACACCTCAAACAATGTATCTCTCTTGGTTTTTATTTTATTATTATTATTATTATTATTTTTGGTTCTATCTATTCGGTTCTATTTCGTTTTCTTCGTTTGGTTTCTTCCTTTTGTCTTCTTCTTCCTAGATTGCAGCTGCGGCGCAATTTACTTTTGTTGAGATACTTTAGCATTTTGCACGCTTTGTATTGTATCCAGTGCTCGTGAGTATGCGCTGCTCACCTGCCGCCAGTGCCACGCCCACTAATCCTTGCTGATAATCGCTCGTTACTGTACAGGCCCTACTATGAGACGCGGGCGAACTACAACGGACTGCTGAAGGCGCAGAAGCTGCGCGTCAACGAGCTGGAGGCGAAGGTCAGCGCCGCCAAGCTGACCTACAACGAGGCGCTGAAGAACCTCGAGCAGATCTCGGAGGACATCCACAGGCAGCGGCAGCAGCGCAACAATTTGCTTAACTACGAGGCGATGCTGCGCCAGGTGGACGCCATCGATGCCCAGCAGCATCCGCAGCAGCAGCAATTCCAGCTGCAGTCGGAGGCGGAGCAGCTGCAGCTGGAGGAGCCCGAGGAGGAGTATCTCCGCATGCCGGATCGGCTGGGCAGCGGGGCAAGCTCGCCGCGCCAGCGCCACGCCGATCCGCACGACTGTCCGCATCTGCTGCACGACTTCGAGACGGTGCTGACCTTCCCGCAGAAGCTGGCCGGCGGCATGCACAAGTCGGCCAGCACGAGCGCCACGGATGGCGACAACAATCTGTTCGCGCAGGCGCAGGGGCTGCACGGGCCGTACGAGGTGAAGCCGCGCTCGGAGTCGGGCAGCAGCTCCCTGGCCTCGGCGTCGGCCTCGGCCTCCGCCTCGACGTCGGCGCCGCCGGCGGACAACGACATCGATCAGTGGACGGAAATCCGGCTCTCGCACTCGGACAGCACCAGCTCGAGCTACTCGAATCAGTCGCTGCTCGAGCAGCAGGCGCTGGACGGCGCCGGCAGCCTGGGCGGCCACGGGCTGGGCTACGGCATGGGCGGCCTGGAGGCGGACGCCCAGTCGCAGCACTCGACGTCGTCGTCGGACGAGCCCAAGCGCAAAGTGACCTGCACGACGATATTCCAGGACGACAGCAGCGGCATCAACCTCGGCATCGGCCTGGCCGGCCAGCAGATGAGCCGCAAGCAGAGCCTCAGCCAGTGGCTCTCCCGCTCCAACAGCTTCAAGAGCAGCGGCCGCCGGCAGAGCCTCGACCTGCTGATCGACGCCGGCGACAAGGTGAAGGATGTCTTCAGCTACGGCTTTCAGAAGGTCGGCCGCAGTCTGGAGCGGCGCAACAGCGAGTCCGAGATGGCCAACGATGGCGGCGGCGAGGCGGACGCGCTGCTCTCGGCGACGGCGGCAACGACGACGACGGCGACGGCGACGACGGCGGCAGCGGCAGCGGCGGCGAGCGCCTCGGCGGGCGGCAATAATAGCGGCAGCAGCAGCGGAGGCGGCGCCGGCGACTTCTTTCTCTTTAGCAGGTCAGTAGATGGCGGCGGTCGCAGCGCCGCCGGCGTCGGCCTCGGCGTTGGCAGCAGCCTACTCTGCACCCTGCAGAATCGCCTGACAAAGCTCATTTGATCAAATCGGACAAGAAATCAATCCAATCGCTAAACGATAAACCGATTTACCGCCAAACTGCTATTCCAAATTCAAACTGCACTCACTAAAAAACTAAAACTAAAAAAGAAATAATACAAAAACAAAACAAATTCCCAAATGCTTCAACTACTGCAAGAACTAATAATAATCAGCTACTGCAATTAACTAAATTCCTAAATGCTCGAATTAAGAACGTAACGAATTGGCTGCTTTAATTTGGTATATTTGCTCTTTCAACACACTAATTCGATTACAACAACAACAACAACTACAGTAATATAACAACAACTAAACAATCAAACAATCAATCAATCAATCAATCAGCAACAACAAATACTACTACTACTACAATAACAATCAACTAACCGCATTGCACGCACGCACGCTTCTCAGAACAAAACAAAAACTAAAAAAATCAAGTCAAAAATCTACTCTTAACAAATTTGTATGTACTGCAAATATTTCATCTGTGTGTGTGTGTGTGTGTGTGTGTGAGTTGCATGCGTGTGTATGTGAGTGTGCGTGAGTGAGTCTGTGCATGGCTGAGCTTTGGCATCATGAAATAACTTGCATTGAAATCGATAACAAAATATCGATTTTACACAAATTTTTTTGATCATCAATATTTCAGTATTTTTTTTGCAAATATTTTCAAAGCTTTGGAATATATTTTAATATTTATTTTAATATAATTATGATTTATTTCATTTATTTTCAATACCAAATTTTTGATTTGAATTTAATGCATATTTTTGACTAGAAAATTTGACAATTTAATTTGAATATATTTTTTTAAAAAGATTTAAAAGATTAAAAAAAAAAAACATTTTAATATTGATATTGATATTAAATATATTGATATTAAATACTAAAATATATATTTGTATTTGCATATCAAAAACAAATATTAAATATATATTATTATTTTAAAAAATAATAAATAAAATATAATATATAAAATAATATGGATCATTTTCAAAAATATATTAAAATATAAATATAAAATAATATAAAAAAAATGTTAATATATTTTTATATATTAAATTTTAATATATACATTTTTGAAACTATTAATTATTTGTACGGATAATTTTAAAAATATATTAAAACAAAGAAATAATGATATTTATTTTTTTAATTCTATATATTTTTAAAATTATCCATACATAATATAATTTTAAAAATATATAAAAATAAAAAAATATATATCATTATTTCTTTATTTTGATATATTTTTAAAATTATCCATACAACAAATTAATAGTTTAAAAAAATATGTACAAATTATATTTTAAATATAGATCAATTTTTTTTGTATTAATATATTTTTAAAAATTATCCAAAATTCATTTCCAGTTTTTATATATTTTTAAAATTATCAACCTACACATTTGAAAATTATTTTTTTAGGATTTGATCTCAATATATATTTTATATATTGAATATTTTTCTATTAATTTTCAATATATTTTTGAAAATCAATATATAAAATATTCATTTTTAATTTTAAGCTTTTAGTTTGCAATTGATTTGAATCAGAGTAAAGTTATTTCTAGAGGCCAGACATATATGTGTTGTGTGAGCTATTTTCTAATTTTTTTGATATTCCCTTTCTTATTTTTTCGATTCAATTCTAAAGATTTCATTACGCATCGATTTCCATGCATCCATTCTGCTTAAAACTTTTAAAGTCTCCACTCTTTCTCTCTCTCTCTTTTCTTAATCTCCGTCTCACTCTCTTGTCTCTATTCCATCACATTTTCGCCTAATTTATTCTGTTGTCTTTTGGCTATCTCTGTTTGGTGTGACACAATTACAACAACAACTACTTTACAGATCCTCAGAACCCAAAGAATTACTATCCGATGAGCAGGTTGAGAATTTGCTATTGAATCACATGGTTGATGAACACGGCGTCATCATTGTGGAGGAATTAAAGTCACCAACGGCCGCAGCAATCACGACACGAGCATCAGCAACAGCGGCAACAGCAACATCAGCTAGCTTGCAGCAGCAGCAACAGCAGCGGGCTGCACTATTGTTTTAAGCCGAGCTATATATACCTTAAATTCTGGACCTGCTGCATAAACCATTTTCCGAGCAATTAGTAAGAGGCGTACATATCACTTGACATCATAGAGTCCATCGTGAGGTGGACCGATCGGCACGAGCTGCCCCCAGATCATTCAACTGCTTTCTTTTACCGCATGGCTTTGCGCGATGCCCTAATCCTAATATGTGCAATAATGTTGTTTAGCGTACAAAATCAAAGAAAAACGAAAAAAAAAAACAAGTTACATTTTATGCTGTTCAGTAAATGAATTAACTAACTAACGCTAGTCCTAGGCGAAATGCATACGAAACAAAAATCAGTTAGAACAGAAATATATAAAATTAGCGAAAACAAAGCATACAATTCAAAAGAGATAAACCTTAAAATACAAAATAATTATAGAAATTATACAGAGTACGTTATAAATATACATACATATTAATATTGACTTAAATTGAATTTCCCTTCTCTTTTACTCTTATTTTCTATTAATAGTTCAAATAAACGTTTTCCTATCGATAGCACAAGGCAGCGAGCGCTATCGATGTGCACGGTGTGCGATGAATGCACGCGCAGTGACAAAGCCGACAGCTTTTGTACGTGAGCAGACAGCGGCAGTAGGCGCAAAGTTATTTTTATATATGTATGCTTTGCTACTTTTGTGTTATATTCATTTAGCTTCAGATAGGGCATAGAAACAGATTTCAATTAGTTTTAAATTCTAAATGTTTATTTTATTATATTTGGATACACACTTTTTATGGTAAATTGAGGGATGGTTTCAGCTGCCCATCGTATATTTTTCAAATACACTTGTCGCATTCGCAATATCGATAACACTTATCGGACTGTCGCCCATCACCGCTGTACTCCAAGAAGTTCCAAATAAAAGCAAGAGGCAATTCGCAGCCAAATTTAGCAACTGCAGCACATTTCGCGCGACTGCAACCACCGAACGGAAAATGAACGTGCTTCCGGTGCTGCTGCTGCTGCTAATGCAGCAGCTAACGGCCGTGCGAGCAATCGACACTCCAGCCAGCTCCAATGTAACCAAGCTAACAATGGTTGCCCCGACCAACAACAACAACAGCAGCAGCAGCAGCAATGCAACAATCTTGACTTCAGTTAAAAGTGCAAACGCATCGGCAGGTAATGTAATTTTATAAATATATCTATATATACGTGTCTCTATATACGCCGTACATCGTTGACAGATATAGCTATTGCGTTGCCAGCGAGCAAACCGGTCAAGGTCAACGCCACTGCGGCGGATCACTCTCCGGTGCTCGCGCGTGGCGTTACCAAAACGGACACAGCCACAGTGCAAGCTGCTACGGCTGCTGCTGCTGCTACTGCTGCTGTGGTGAATGGAACAGCGACAACGCCAGCACCGTCAGCAACGACGGCGATAACAAAGCAAGCAAAATCAACGGCCAAGACGGACAAAATAGTGGCTGATGGCGTATCGCTGAGCGACATCAACGGCAGCAACAGCAATGGCAGCAAGAATAATAATAATAGCAGCAGCAGCACCAACACAACGACAGCTGCTGTTATCAATGAAAAAGCCACAAACAGCAGCAACAGCAGCGCCATCACGCCAACATCATCAACAAGTACTACTTCAACAACAACAACAACAGCTGCGACAACAACTTCGACAACAACAACAACAACAACCACGACAACAACAACTCCAAGCACCACAACCACAACAACCACAGCTCGTCCTAAAAAGCCCACAGTCACGAGCAGCATGGCGAAACAAATTGAGGGCGAGAAATTGGATATGGCTGCTCTGAGCGGCGGCAGCGTCGCGCCGCACGTCTTGCCCGTGCAGGAGCTGAGCAGCAGCAGCAGCCTGGTGAATCGTCGCGAAAACGAATACGTTGTGCCCATTGTCACGGTGATGCTGGCCGTGCCGCTGGCCATCGCCGTCTTCATAGTGGGCTACAGGCGCTTCCGTGATCTCTGGACAACGCGTCACTACAGGCGCATGGACTTTCTGGTCGACGGCATGTACAACGATTGACGAAGGCGCCATCAGCAGCAGGAGCAGGAGCTAGCTGCAAGCGGCGGTGTTGGCGGCTTATCAATGCCTGCCACGCGGCTGCCGTAGCGCAAACGAATTTCATAGAGCACAGCAAATAATTGGAAAGATTATTAGTTGTTAAGATATTACGATTATTATTATTTGAATTCTGCATGGAATGCAAGACCAGGAGAGAGAGCGAGAGAGAGAGAGATGGAGCGCATGTTGTTGCGGGACAGCGGCACAGGCTAAATATATACACACATTGCTCAGTCAATTAAAATATTAGGTGCGTGTGTGTAAGCGTCATTTCCAAGAATATATATACACATATGTATATGCATATATATACATATATACCCAGCGGCCAAATCGAATATGTTGATAAGATTCAAGCGAAGCGCAAAAGTAAAAAGTTTTAAACTAATTTCATGAAAATATTGCCAGCATTTGATTACTAGCTTCACATTTAGTTTATGCATTTTCTACCAATATATATATATACAAGTATATCTATGTATGTCTCCCTTATATATATACTTATACAGTTATACCTTTAAACTATGCAACCAAGTTGTAGAATTGAATATTTCAATACTTAAGGCGCAATTAGCAATCAATCATAAATTATACTATACAAATATTATTGTAAACTATATATATATATTTACTATAACCAAAATGTGCCTTACCGTTTCAGCTCATAATAATGCTGTATCTTAAGTACACACACACATATATATATATCTGTATCGGTAACAATATCTTAGAGACTCTAGAATCTGGCAAAGCAATTGATCTATGAACCATTAAAAGCAAATGCGAAATTCTATTTAGTCAGCTGTAAAAAAATGGACGAAGAACAAAGGCAAGCGCGCATTTATTGCATAATGATTTGTTATAAACGAAACAATTACAATAAAGCAAATGCAGTGTAACCCATAATAATAATCGTGTAACAACCTTGAGTCAATTTGAGAACATGCGAGAGCCCAACAACAATTGTTGTAAATGCATAGGCGCAGCGTTTTCAGTGGGCCATTGGAGCACATTCCGCGAAAATAACACGCACTTGTGCCGAACATGAAATGATCTCGCCCATATCAGATATTGTTTATCGGCTATTGGAGAAGCAATTGCAAGTTGTTAGAGGTCTATTACATATATAATTAGTATTACTATTAAACCAAATGTTTATTATTTACCTTTAATCATACGCTTCAATTTCATTTAGCGGAATATTTAGTTTACATGTGTGCCAGCTGCGCCTTTCTATGTAATTCTCACAGATTAATGGAAGTGTTACAGTCAGCTAATGGCTGATTGAGTTACAACTAATAAGAATTATATGACAGGTATCATTATGGAATAAGACTTAGCGAAAAATTGAAGAGCTATGTGATATGTATTCATAGAACAAGAATAGAGGGAGAACTTTTAAGATTTTTGTACTCTAGCGCAGTCTTTTGCCTTATGATTGATCGCAAACCAAAGAATTGTATGCTCTCGGTGTAACAGTTATCCAACTGTAAAACTTGATCTTAGCCTAAATCTATAGAACGAATTGAGGAGTGGGTGAGGATATAAAAGCTAAAATAAATTGAGTGTGTGAGGATATAAGAGCTAACGGACCAAATTGATCAATTATTTAATTTTATAGTATTATATAAGAATTCCCAATGCGAGGTCCGTTCAAAAAGTATCGCAAATTCTCAATTTCCGTAAATTTTGTAAATTCGATTTCAAAATAAATATAAATAATCAAAACGATATAATATTTGTTAAATAATCCAAAATTCGTGATACTTTTTGAGCAAACCCGTCTGTTACAAATTTCAACTAAGTAGACGAACAACATCAATAGACTCTTGGAAGAAGTAGGAAGAAATCGAGGGAGAGAGATACAGACAGTGTGAGAGAGAGAAGGAGAATGAGGATGAGAATGAGAATGAGAATTGTGAGAATGAGGAGAAGAAGAAGAAGAAGAAGAAGAAGAAGAAAAAGAAGAAGAAGAAGGATAATGAGAAGTAGAAGTAGAAGTAGAAGTAGAAGTAGAAGTAGAAGTAGAAGTAGAAGTAGAAGTAGAAGTAGAAGTAGAAGTAGAAGTAGAAGTAGAAGTAGAAGGAGAAGGGGAAGGAGAAGGAGGAGAAGAAGAAGAAGAAGAGAGAGAGCGAGATAAGGAGAACGAGAGCGAGACAGTCCACCTGATGATCTATTCAGCTATTTCTTTAACTTCAATTTCAATTTCAAATATCAATCTAAAATCTTCCCCAATGATTTAGACTGATCTTTTTGATCTATGATATTATAAATATAAATTAGAATCTCTCAGGATCACCAATTGGGCCGAAATGAGAAAAGAAATGTCGCTTCGCACTGCGTGCGACACAGTTGTCGAATGTGTTGTAAACCGTTTGACCTTTTGGCGCTAATAGATCACCAGCGGCTGCTGCCTGATTAAGACAAATGGCTAACAACGTGCAGAGCAGCTCCAACATTTTGCTGCTGAAGTGGTTTATAAATTATCTCCAGCTTCTCCATATAGATTTTTGTAGTTCGTTCGTTTCTAATAATCTAAACAACGGGCAGAGAACATATAGAGAGAAAAAAGCGAAAGAAAGAAATACAAACAACAGTCGGCGGGCTCTGTGTGTGTTTATAGAGAGATGCTGTGCCCGGATGGCTGGACGGAACGGAGGCGCCGTAAACGGCAGCGTGTGAAATGAGCCGAACAACTGCTTCGACGCTTGAGACTTGCGGCCCGCTGCTCAATTGGAAACGTGCGCTAGACGCGTGCAGTGCTCATCGTGCGCCATTCTAACGATACAGCTACAGATCAGATCGGATTAGAGCAGCAGCAATCACAGTTCCACAATGCATCCTGCATCGCCGCATCAGCATCGCACGCGACTCAATGTCAATGCGCCCGGAACAGCCGCCGGCCAGGCTGCGCATCCGCCACAGCAGCAGCAGCATCAGCAACAGCAGCAGCAGCAGACGCAGCACACGGTTCAGATCAGCTCCAGCACGCATCCCTATCAAGGACTAAAAACCTGTAAGAAACCAACTAAAAATCTAATCTAATAACATCTAGGCTAACAAGCAAGAAAACTCTAGTCGGGCGTGACCGACTAGGGATACCCGGAGATTAGATTAGTTAGATATTGTTGTTCGATCTTTGACCCCATTGCATATATGATCATGGCTGATCAACAACGATCTATATGTAGGGTTGCAAAAGATACAAATAGTTTTCGTTTCACGACCTCAGACTCAATCTATAAAATTCATATTTATGCGCTCCGAGATCATAACTCAGGCGATTTGACTTCTGTGCGAATGATTCATGGCATGTCGATGATATATTGAATTGTATCTATCGATCAGCCCGATCGACCACCTATGAAGTATGCAATATAAACTGTGCGCCGACAAGTAAAAATAAATAACAGAACCGATTTTGACGAGACGCGACGCAACCTGACGTGACGTGACGTGATGTGATGTGATTCGTACACGGATATGGGATATAAATCGTATTGCCGAAACATATAAGATAAACAACTGAAAATAACCGTGCGCCCCATCTATAGACTGGAATTTTCTCCTCGTTTTTCGTACTCGTACTACATAAACATTCCATAAATGTTCCAATTGGCCGGGCGATTGTTTAGCTTTGCTCTGCTCCGGATCGGTATTAGTTCAACCTGCCCGCACTCGTTGAAATCTGTACTAAAACATAAACAATACTTGCAATTACCATTCTATATATATATAAATATCTGTATCTGTGCGTGCTTGGGCTATTCGTGTCGAGAAATATGGCTAATTTGGCCATAAACAAATACCTACTTATGTAGTTAGACAATATCGCGCTGATAGATCGCAGCCATATGCAAGATCTGAAAGATCAAAAACAATTGTTTTCCCTCTATTTTACTTGCGGCCGTAAAAGTGAAATTTTATGGCCGATATATAGTGGGCTTATGCCATTATAATTTTGAAATGCAATTAGGCTTAAAATGGTAGAGATCTATAACTGAAAGTCTTTAGGAAATTGCGAGTTAATGTGGGGTAATGTATTGGAGTGTTAGCAGTTATAGGTGGGGTTTTGAGATGGGAAAAATTTGTTTTGGGTTTTTTGGAAGGAAAGTCTTTTATAGATAGATAGATAGATGTATAGATATGTTTTGAATAGGTAGAACATGTATGTAGGTAGAACAATTAAAAGATAGAATATATTTATAACAGATAGAATTTATATTTATATATGTATAAACTAGTGAGTCAGCTGTTAGGCTATACTTATTTAATATCCAAGAAACCTGAACTCTGAACTTTTTTCCTAGTGATATAGTCCTCTTCTTCCCTCTCTTATCTCTTTACTCTCCGAATTTTAAGCATATATATTTATAATAGATAAAATTTATATTTATATAAGTATAAGCTAGTGAGTCAGCTGTTAGGCTATAGTTACTTAGGCTATAGTTAATTAATATCCACGAAAACTTTTTCTCTAGTGATCTAGTCCTCTTCTTCCCTCTTTTATCTCTTCACTCTCCGAATTTCAAGAATATATATTTATATTAGATAAAATTTATATTTATATATGTATAAGCTAGTGAGTCAGTTGTTAGGTTATACTTACTTAATATCCAAGAAACCTGAACTCTGAACTTTTTTCCTAGTGATATAGTCCCCTTCTTCCCTCTCTTATCACTTCACTCAACGAATTTCAAGCAATGTCGAATGCAAATCAAAATTTCTCACAGCTCAATACTTTTAGGAAATTCTTGATCAACTAAGGAAGAACATGTTATATAGGATTTTATTAGCTTCATATCAGCTACAGGAATAGAGTTATCTAAAAAAAAAAAAAAAAAACTATTATCATTTTTAACTAATTTTATCTATATACCTATATAGATACATATTCAGCAAGCTTTAATCTGCTGATCCTCACTCGCACATAAAATTAAATTTCAATTCGGAATCTCCCAAATCCCGAACTTAATATGAATATCATTCACAAGTCAATTCTCACACATAGGTTCGTCTTACGAATGAATTTGAAAAGAGTCAAAGAAATCTTTATATATATTTTTATGACCAGCTATCGTCACATCTATTTGCTAAACTCAATTACCAATTAAATGCAGAGATAATATATCTCGTCGCTCCAATTTCTGTCCAGCGCGTAGGATAAATATTTTGCCATGTTTTATGATTAAATTTGCACCAAGTGCTTTGCCGGATTTTGTGTGATCTCTGTTTGTGTTCGGGTCTGTGCCCGTTTCGCATGAAAATCCGTCGTTCAGTGGAACAACAAGCGGAAATCCGAGGCAGCATAGAAACAACATTTGCGAGCAACAAGTGCCGCAATGCACATGTGGCAGCGGCCACCACACAGCACCACCCAACTAGCCAACCACCCAGCCAACTAGCTGCCCAGCTAGCCAGCCGGCAGGCGGAGCACGTCATGAAATGTGTCTTCAATTGATTTTCAATTGCTTGTGAAATGCGGCGATTAATGCCTCGCATTCCGCAGCTCCTTTTGATGGGGTTTTGTTTCTTCGCTTGCAGCTGAGAACGACGAGATGGGCTGCGTGGAGCTGCTGGCGACGGCCATATCGGTGCTGATCATGGTGCTGACGTTCCCCTTCTCGGTGTTCATCTGCTTCAAGGTGGTCTCCGAGTACGAGCGCGCGGTCATCTTCCGCATGGGTCGGCTGCGCAGCGGCGGCGCACGTGGCCCGGGCGTCTTCTTCGTGCTGCCCTGCGTGGACGACTACTATCCGGTGGATCTGCGCACCGTCTCGTTCGACGTGCCGCCGCAGGAGGTGCTGTCCAAGGACTCGGTGACGGTGACCGTGGACGCCGTTGTCTATTATCGCATCAGCGATCCCCTCAAGGCCGTCATCCAGGTATCCAACTACAGCCACTCCACCCGCCTCCTGGCTGCCACAACGTTGCGCAACGTCCTGGGCACCCGCAACCTCTCGGAGCTGCTCACTGAGCGCGAGACCATTTCGCATACGATGCAAATGTCCCTGGACGAGGCCACCGATCCCTGGGGCGTCAAGGTGGAGCGCGTCGAAATGTGCGTGAGATGGAAGCGAATCTCTGTTGAGTTGCCTTAATGAATCCTCTCTCTCTTCATTGTAGCAAGGACGTCTCGCTGCCAACGGCACTGCAACGCGCCATGGCCGCCGAGGCGGAGGCTGCGCGAGAGGCACGCGCCAAGGTGATCGCCGCCGAGGGCGAGATGAAGTCGTCGCGTGCCCTCAAGGAAGCCTCCGAGATCATTTCGGCCAGTCCGTCGGCACTGCAGCTGCGCTACTTGCAGACGCTGAGCAGCATCTCGGCGGAGAAGAACTCGACCATCATTTTCCCATTGCCCATGGAGCTGCTGACTCCGTTTCTCAACTCGTCCGCTCAGCATGCGGCCAACGCCCATGCGGCCAACGTCCATGCGACGCCATCGCCGCTCCACAGGCACCAGCATCAGCATCATCAGTGACGCTCGATGTCGGTGCTGCAGCCGTACCTGGAGGCGCTGGGTCGCTGCGAGCTGCGCCGGCAAATCGCGGGCAACGACAAACTGGATGACGATGACGATATCGTTGGCTACTTGCTGTAAGTGGAGCCAGACAGAAAGAGAAAGGGAGAGTAGGGAGAGAAAGAGAGAGAGAGAGAGACCATCTCCGCCTTATGTGTTCTGTCAAGCTCAGCCTGTGCTGCATAGTGAACACAATTCTGTTCCTAAGGACGTGCAATTGCTGTTCTTAATGAAATTTACTTTCACTTTAAGTAAAAATCATAACAAATTATTTATAAGCTTTAAACTTACTAGATTTCAACTTTTTTTTCATATTTATATAGTTTATTTGAATTCTTAAATGATAATTACCAATTGTATTTATTTATTTACATTTAAGTAAGTGAGGATCTGCAGCTCTGGTACGGCAGATCTGCAGTTCTGGTACGGCAGATCTCTTAAAACGTTTGCCCAGCTGCAGCCCTAAACATTCTTACTGCCTGCCATGGTTCTTTATTTAGAATTTCTCACCGCTTTAATGTGACTTTATATACATATATGTAGAAATACCAAAGCTTGAGGCAAGCATTTTGATTAGTGAAGTTGCTGAAGTTCCTAACTCTTAATTTGAAACTTACATAACTTTTGTCAAACTTCTGAAAAGTATTTTATATATATATATATATATATATATATATATATTTATTTTTTTTTTTATTGAAATAATATTTATTTATTTATTCATTTTTGCGCTCAACATGTTTTGTTTATTTTTTAAGAAAACGCATCAAAATTGTATTCAAATAATTTTATTTATTTGCTTTATTTATTTATTAAATTTATTCATTTATTACTTTTTTATTATTATTATTTATATTACTTATTTTTGTATATATTTATTTATTATTACAATAAATGTATTACAATAATTTTATTTATTTGCTTCATTCTTTTCTTAAATTAATTGATTTATTCATTTTTTATTATTAATATTTATATAATGTATTTATTAATTTTTTATTATCATACATATATTTTTTTTATTTTTTCTATATTATTTATTTTATTTATTCTATTTATCTAACCTTTTTTTTGTTATTTTACTTAATTTTTTCTTTGTTTTATTTGTTTTAATATTATATTATTTATTTTTATTTTATTGTATTTTTTTGTATAAAAACAATCCAGCATCTGCAAATTTCACTTTTGACCAATTCCTAGTATTAAAATTATTTAAAAAATTAATTATTTTCGTGCCTCTAAGCTTAAGTTTTACAAAATTTTGTATAAGCGAGGTTCCCACAATTGTGACCTTTGTGAACATTCTTTCAATTGTTCCTCATTTAATTTTCAGTTTCATATGACTTTTATAAGTTTATAAAAACATGAATTGGTAAATATTTTTTTCTTTCCTTTTTTTTAAATAAATTATATATTACAATCAATCTAAGAAAATAGCAGATTCCATTACAACCTTGAAGTTGAAGTTGTTTCTAATTTCACTGCAATATATGTTGTGTTTACACATTTGTGTATTAAATTCCAGGGACACTCCAATCATAGTAGCTGCGACAGATGTGTCGAAGGATCTTAGCTCACATGTGAACACATTTAGGAAATCGTCAGTCTCTGATATATAGTCTAAGCAGCCAGACGCATAAGAATTTTAATTTCCGAAAAAATTACTAAAAAATCACAATTCAATTTTATAAGCAAATTTTATTTTTGTACATATTTCCCACCTTAAACGAAAAGATCAACACAGACGTAAAATTTATATATTTAGGTCAATCTGAAAATCATGAGCAAATTCCGTTACTCTCATCCGGTAAGTGACGAAGTAGCTCCCTCTCTCCCTCTTTCTCGCTCGCTCAATAATCCTTTTGCAGCTCAATTCAGGGGCTAAGTGCGAGAAGTCGACGCAAACAATTTACTTCTGCCCACGCTGCAGTGGAGACTCGCAATTCGACAATGAATTCTCTGACCAGCCAGCGAGCGCTACCGATGATTACTCAGAGCAGTCTTCAAGGACATTTTGCGGGATCGAAAATTACACAGAACAGTCTTCAGGGTTATTGGGCGGGGTAGTCGACCTCTCTGTACGCAAGGCCGAGCATCTGAAGCCATCATATTTCGAACAAAAGTCTTACTATCGAGCAGCCTACAGCGAGAAATCGAGGCCAGGATATTTCGACAGGCAGTCACGCGGCCTGTGGCCATGCCACTGCGAGCTGTCCGAAGACGACCTTGGCACGATTCTGTCTTCGCAAGCTAGTGCAACCTCAACTCAAACACATGGCATTATAGACTACGATTTTGCTACAACCTCTGAGGTCTTCGCTCCTGAAAAGCGGCAGCCGAACTTGCGCGATGTCGTTACTGAGTCAAGCTACTATCAGAGCAAGAAGTCCACGAAGCCACTAGCAAAGAATCAGGTTCCACGCTCCAATCGCCAACCGTTTTCCGACAGGAAGTAGCCGAAGGACTATTTGCTCGTAAATTCAATATGGCCCAAGACGCGAGACAAAAAGCCGAAACTGTGAACCCTAGTGATCCCTTGTCTCATCTGCACTTCACTCCCCAAATTGCAACCAATTTCGAAGGCAATCCAAATTTTACACAGCTTAATACTTTAAGGAAATTCTCAAGCTGCTAAGAAAGAAAATGTTATATAGGATTTTACCAACTTCATAGCAGCTACAGGAATAGAGTCATCCAACAAGAACCAAAAACTAAATTCATTTTTCATCTCTATACATCTAGACGCACACATTCTCAGCATACGTTTAACCTGTTGATCTTCACTCGTACATTAAATAAAGTTTCAATTCTAAATCTCTCAAATCCTTAACTTGATATGAATAGCATATTGATGCCACTTCTTACGCATAGATTAAAAAAAAAAAAATAATAAAAAAAAATAGTAAAAAAAAAAAATATATATATGTATATATAGCAGCAGCTCCTCGCAGCTGCTGGAGCTGCTGGCCACGGCCATATCGGTGCTGATCATGGAGCTGACTGTCTACTATCGCATCAGCAATCCGCTCAAGGCCGTCATCCAGGTATCCAACTACAGCCACTCCACCCGCTTCCTGGCTGCCACAACGTTGCTGCTCACTGAGCGCGAGACCATTTCGCATACGATGCAAATGTTCCTGGACGAGGCCACCGATCCCTGGGCCGTCAAGGTGGAGCGCGTCGAAATGTGCGTGAGATGGAAGCAGATCTCTGTTGAGTTGCCGTAACGAATCCTCTCTGTTTATTGTAGCAAGGAAGTCTCGCTGAAGGCGGAGTCTGCGCGAGAGGCACGCGCCAAGGTGATCGCCGCCGAGGGCGAGATGAAGTCGTCGCGTGCCCTCAAGGAAGCCTCCGAGATCATTTCAGCCAGTCCGTCGGCACTGCAGCTGCGCTACTTGCAGACGCTGAGCAGCATCTCGGCGGAGAAGAACTCGACCATCATTTTCCCATTGCCCATGGAGCTGCTGACGCCGTTTCTCAACTCGTCCGCTCAGTATTCGGCCAACGCAGCATTTTATTTAGTTTATTTATTTTTATTTTATTTAATTTCCTTATTTATAAGAACAATCCAACATCTGTAAATTTTACTTTTTACCAATTCCGAGTATTAATAATTTTTTAAAAATTAGTTCTTTGTGCCTCTAAGTTTAATTTAAGCTTTACAACTTTTTTTATTAGCAAGGCTCCCAAAGTTCTGCACAGTTCTTGACTTTACGTCCATAATTGTGACCTTTGTGTACATTTTTCCACTTTTGCAGCATTCAATTTTCAGTTTCATATGACTTTTATACAAGTCTACATAAACATAAATTTGTATATATTTTTTCTTTTATTTATTTATTTTTTAATAAAATATATTTTACCATCAATCTTAGCATATAGAATAGTATTTTACAGCCTTGAAAGCAATTCATAACTTCATAACTGTTGCCTCGTCCTTCAGTCCAGTTCTTCAGCTGAAAAGTTGGTTCGAATTTCACACGAAAACTATGCCTAAAGGACATGAGCAAATAGCAAATGTTTTTGGCACCAGATTTTCATGTGTTTTTAGCTGAAAACTTGGTTTGAATTTCACTTGTGAAATATCCTTCAAATGATGTGCATAAAAGTATGCAATAAGTTTTGTGTTTACACATTTGTGTATTAAATTCCAGCGATTTTCCAATCATAGTAGCCGCGACAAGTCTGTCTAGGGATTTTTAGCTCACATGTGAACACATTTAGGAAATCGTCAGTCTCTGATATATAGTCTAAGCAGTCAGACGCATCAAGATTTTATTTTCCGAAAAAAAATTTAGTAAAAAATTATAATTCACTTTTATAAGCAAATTTTTATTTTTATACATATTTTCATTCTTAAACAAAAAGTTCAACCCACGCGTCAAATTTATATATTTAGGTAAATCTGAAAATCATGGACAAATCATATTACTCCTATTCGGTAAGTGACGAAGTAGCTCCCTCTCTCCCTCTCTCTTTTGCTCACTAATCCCTTTGCAGAGCAAATCAAACAGTGACTGCGAGAAGTCGACACAAACGATTTACTGCTGCTCCCGCTGCAGCGGAGAGTCTCCGTATGACAGTCAATCCTCAGACCAATACAGCCCGCCAGCGAGCGGCCTAGACGAGTACTCAGATCAGTCTTCAGGGTCAGTGGGCGGGAGAGTCGCCTCCGAGGAGCAAGTGGACGGCAAGCACCCGATGCCATCATGTTCCGAAGATAAGTCAAGGTATAGTGCAGGCTACAGCAGGGAAATGATTCCAGAATATTTCGACGATTCGTCATCCTGCCAGTGGCCATGCAACTGCGATCTGTCCGAGCCCAACCTGTGCAAGGATCTGTCCTCGCCAGCCAGTGCAACCTCGACACAAGCACACGACTTGAGGAACTACAATTCTACTACAACCTCTAAGCTCTACACTCCAAGCGAGACTGACCAGCAGCTGCCGAACTTGCGCGATGTCGTTACTGAGTCAAGCTACTTTCAGCGCAAGAAGTCGTCGAAGGCACTAGCAAAGAATCAGGCTCCACACTGCAGTCGCCAGCAGGTCCAATATCCGTCTTCCGAGACGGAAGAAGCCGATGGAAACATACAAAGTATGCGCAAGTATTCGAACTATTTGCCCGAGAATACAAAAGTGGCAAAAGACGCCAGCAGGCGCAAAAGCGGGGCACATAGCAAGTCGAAGTCGAAGCGCATTAGCGAGCAGTCGAGTTATTTGGCGTCGGCGCCACTGCCGCAGCCGCCACAACAACGCAAACATGGTGCAAAGGAGAAGAGACATGTCGTGGACCGTGGCAGCAGTTCCAAGGCCAGCAACGATTCAAGCCTGGACAGCAAGGAGCTGCACAAGAAGCTCACCGATGACCAAATATTCAAGGAGTTTAAGAAACGCATTTTTGCATCGAGTGGCTCGTCCTCGGTGATGCGTTCGATCAACGAGGAGGTGGCCAAAATGTACGATCTGTATGCATCGGACACCAGTGAAATGTCACGCGATCGCAGCAAGTCGTCCAAAGAGAGCCGGGTCCAGGAGCGTTATGATCTGCCGTCGCTGGACCTGTCCAATTCCGTCGCGGACCACAAGCCCGCCAGCTCCAAGCCCCCCAGCTCCAAGACCGCCAGCTCCAAGCCCGCCAGCTCCAAGTCCGCCAGCTCCAAGCCCGCCAGCTCCAAGCCGGAGAAGCCTGCGACCCGTGACTGGGGCACGAACATTGGCAACTTGCACCTGACCACACAGGACATTATCAGTACACGGGTGACAGCACCAATCATGCGTCGCGTGCAGCGCATCTACAGGACCAATCTGGCCGAGCAAATGATTATTGCCCAGGAGCTGGACAGCATTCCAAAGTTGGTAAGGAACATGTTGGACAACCTTCACAAAGACTAAATTTTAAACGTTCATTGGCATCGCTCCGCACACACCCCAAACGCTCCTCCAATCTAATGGCTAATTGCAAAATTTATAGTTACTTCTTATTGTGATGGCAAATCAAAGATCTATACTTAAATATATACACATATATTGGCATGCATACACAAAAAAAATTTATTAATAAATATTTAATCAATGCAAGCAAATATGTTGCTTATACAATATGTAAGTATATATATGTCTGTGTGTGTTGTGTGTGTGTTGTGTGTGTCTGTGTGTGTTTGTCTGTATAAAATGGCTTTTACAAAATGTATACAAAATAGATTGTGACTTAAGATAATATACATATATACATTGGAAATGTGCGTAAAAGTAGCTCGATGTCGATTCACTTTCCATATAAGTCAAGTTTATATATATAAATATATATATCAATATATATATACCTATGCATGCACATTTATGTTCATATAGGGCAATATTTAATAAGTATTTTAATTGTTTTTTTTTTTTGGGCTATGCGGCACATTCTCTCTCTCTTTCTACAATGTCTCTATCTCTGTCTGTTTCACGTGTTTTACACCATTTTGCACAAAATGTTTCGTATTATTGCAATTTTGCATATATATCGAGTACCGTTATCTATGCACGTCTCTTTCACATTCTCACAGATATTTTCCATGTTGTCGGAAAATAAATGGAATTAAGTGAAGGCCTTCTTAGCAAGCATCCCAAGCAAAGCATGTGGGTTAAATAAAGACTTGGCTTAGCATATATATATAAGTACATATACACATATATATATACATATATGTTTGATATATATATATGTGTGTTTGAAAAAAAATCCAGTTTGCATTGAAGCAATTATAATGGCCACTGCTGCGGTAATTAAAGCATAACTTAAGCTTAAGCAACTCCCTAAATATTTAGCTGCACTCAGAATATCTTCGCCAGACTCGGCGTGCGTCGAAAGGGATTCCACGAGCTGGATGAGACGCTGCCCACGAAGCGCGTCTTGGCTGAGTTCTTGATCCGCAGCTTGGGCTTTGTCGTGGTGCTGGTGGGGCTGGAGGAGCCGGACGAAACGCCCGATGAGCTGGCCGCCGATAACGTGGAGATGGAGCCTTTCGACGACAGTGGCTGCAATTGAAACCAAATTTAATTAAGAATCTTTTTTAATAACTATTTGAGCTATTCACCTTTAGATAGTTGCGGTCCATGGGCGTAATGACCTTGAGCTCCAGCGCAGCACCACACGACTGGATGAGCCTCACCACCTGCTGGTGCGAATACCATTTGACGTCCATGCCCGCTATTTCCACAATGAAGTCGCCCTCCTTGATGCCGCCCAGCTGCATTAGAAAGATCAATTAATAAACAAGTAAGAAAACTCTAGTCAGGCGTGACAGACTAGGGGATACCCTGAGCCCTGTCGAATCTGTGTTTTTCATAGAATTTGGGGAAATTAGGGGCCGGTATCCAAAATATAGCAAAATTCAAAATTGCATAAAATACATATAAAGCTAAATATAAAAATTTGGTGTCTCTAGTTTAAAAAATGGGCGAGATATAATTTTTCGATTTTGTTTTTAATCGATAACAGTTAATTGGGGATAGTTATCGATTATTTAAAACAAACTTGATCTGCGCGTGCTATACACGGACCTACATAAAAAATTTCAAGTCTCTAGCTTTTATATGTTCGTAAATCGACGCGGTCAAACATACGGACGGACGGACAGACGGACAGGGCCAAATCAATTTATCTTTTCGTCCTGATCAAGTATATATATACTTTATGGGGTCTGACATGCCTCCTTCTGCCTGTTACATACATCCAACAAAACCATTATACCCTGATTTCCCATTTTCAATGGGCTCAGGGTATAATAAATATCTGAATAATTTATAGCTTTTGCTTACGTCGGCCAGCGAATTGATCTCGACATGTGCAATGATGACTGGCGCATCGCCGCGCACATGAAATCCGAAGTTCTCCAGCTCCTCCTTGTACAGGCTGCAGCCGGCCTCGTGACTCTCATCGCCCCGCGGACAGTGGCAATGGTAGCTGCTTGCGTCGTGGTATATGGCCGAGCCCTTCTGGAGGCGAACACAGCGCGGCGCTGTCCAGTGGCGCCGTGCGGAGAATATAGCGATGGGACCCAGTCGCTTGAAGGGATCTTCCACTTTGTATGAAGTAAAGTCCGGACCCGTCAATGTCAGCGTGAACTTGGACGATGCTGTGGGCGATGAAAGCGGGTTGAGTGTTATAAGATATCTCTGAGGTCTTCGATTCTCACCTTCCACAACTCGTTCGGTTAGATCGTAGCACTCCTCTATGTTCTTGGCCGGAGCGTGCAGGCAGAATCGCTCGTACTCGTCCTGGGTCTTGTAGTACGCCTCCTTGATGACCTGCGTCAGTGATGTCTTGTTCTGCAAGTGGCAAATGGGGCGTTGGCAATCAGTTCAGCTGGCCAATGAGTCGAGTGGGTATGACTCACCTTCAGGTAGCGGCACATGCGCTGCAAGCGCTGCGCCTCCTCGTGACTAGCCAGAGCTTCTTTCAAGTGGGTGCGCTTGATGGCAACGGCGCTGACGGTCTCCTCCTCGCACTCGCTGTTGGCCTCGCTGGCGCGCAGCGCCTCCCGCGCATTCCCAATGAACGACTCGTTCGACGACGCCGCCTGACTCTTTTTGGTGCCCAGCGAGACATTGTCGCCGTCGCCCACAGTGGTATCGATGCTCCGCGCCTCGTAGTGGTGTGCCAGAGCTAAATGGAGATGATGTCGCTGTTAGTTTGGCCACATGCCAATATCAAGGCCAAGCATTCGTGACTTACCTTTATACAATTCGGCCTTGAGCGGCACCAGACCCGCCCAGCACTCCGGCAGATAGGTGTGGGTGTCATTCACTTGGATATTCTTGTGCATCTCATTGTACTCCAGCGACAGCTGTGCCGCCTCGCCAGCCAAGTCCCGAAAGAGCTGCAAGTGTCATAAGTTTAGATTAGCTAAGACTCATCGCATTTCAGCTGAAGCAGCTCGCGTGTAATTTGAGATAAATCTTTGGGTCACTCAGCCAAATGGAAATCGGACATATGCCACATTTGTCATTTCGCTGCCAATGGGTCAAGCGTCACGTACTCGCACCAGTGATAGCATTAGGTAATTAGGTAATATTGTAGAAATGACCTAACGTCAACGCCAATGCCTTGAGAGCTACTCACATGACTGGACTCGGTTAGGCCCAGGGCCTCGATCTGTAGCTGCAGCTTCTCGAACAGGCATTCGCGCGCCTGGGACAGCATGAGGGAGACGAGGACATCGAGCACCTGCGGCTTCAGGTCCATGGACGGTGCATTGGTGAACGTGTCGTAGATGTGCCGGAAAACGCCGGCGGCACGCAGAAAGCTGTCAACGGCCGCGTCGAGGCCGCGCTCCGTGCGCCTGTCGTGGCGCGCCCCGATCTGTGTGTAGATGGCGCCCAGATTGAACAGCGTGCAGGCCTTCTCGAAGGCAATGGTGCGCTGGCAGGAGGGCACCCCAGTCAGCGAGTCATACCACTCGAAGTAGACGCCCAGATTGCGGTCGGGCGGAAAGAAGCGCCGCTCCACATAGTACAATAGATTGTAGTAACGGAAGAGCAGCGCAACGCCGAGACCATCACGAGATGGCGTCTTCGAGGCCTGGAAACAGATTGATAGATTAGCAATGGATAGCTGAATTGATAAGCTGCTAGCTCACCTGTCTGGTGTCTGTCATGTCAGCTATGGCATCCATATATATTGACGGCTCCTCGCTGTAGTGCTCCAGTATGAAGTCCGAGAATGGCTCCATAAAATTAATTTCCTTGGTCTCCTTGAGGCCCAACGGTATCATGGGCATAATGCCCTCATGACTGCAAAGGAAAGGTCAAGAAAATGTTGTAATAAAATTGTTATTATAATATGATTGTAAACAAGTTAGAAAACTATAGTCGGGCGTGATCGACTAGGGGCCGGTATCCAAAATATGACAAATTTGCATAAAGTACATATAAAGCTAAATATAAAAGTTGGTGTCTTTAGCTTAATAGATGGGCAAGATATAATTTTTTAACTGAATTTCGATTTTGTTTTTAATAGATAAAAATTAATTGGGGATAGTTATAGATTTTTTAAAATAAACTTGATATGCGCGTGCTATACACGGACCTAGCTCTCTAGCTCTTGTAAAAGCGAAAATCGGCGCATTTAAACACACGGACAGACGGACGGACGGACAGACAGACGGACAGGGCCAAATTGATTTATCTTGTGGTCCTGATCAAGAATATATATACTTTAAGGGGTCTGCCACGCTTCCTTCTACCTGTTACATACATCCAATAAAACCATTAAACCCTGATTTCCCATTTTCAATGGGCTTAGGGTATGAATATGTTTAAGGGAATAATAAAGCACAATAAATAAATCATATAAAATATTACAAGATCTTGAACTTTATGAAAAACCTAACTAAGTTTAATCAACCGAAAAAAATGAATAATTTGCCAGCTATTACCTCACTTACACACACATCTGTCCATATATATTTATTTATAGATATATCTATTTAACGGATCGACTACAATTAACGTGTGCGCCGAACCCTGGAAACCCTAAACTCCATGGCGCTCGTAATAGACAAGTGAAGTATGTGCGCCTGTCTGTCTCTCTGTCTGTCTTTCTGTCCGTCTGTCTGGCCGTCTGTTGTGGAAATAGTTTTTACTATTGTTGGTTTGTTTGTTTCATATTTGTATTTTTGTCAGTTGTGCATTTAATGACGCTTTTTCACTTTCTTTGTTGTTTTGTTTAGCTCGTTTCTTTCTTTCAGCTTTTTTTTGCGCTGTGATTTCGTTCCAGTAGACGGCGCAAAAAGGCGCTTGACCAGAAACTAATGCGCAAAAATTACAGCTGCCCAGCTGGGTAGCGCCCCATAGTTTGTTGCATACCCCAATCCAACCAGCAGAGGGCAGCAGCAACAGCTTTAAACTTCACATAAAAAGAGCAACAAGTTTCAACATTTGCATGCAAAGCAACAACAACAAATCGCCAAAACGACAAATAATGGCAACGAGTTATTTGGGAAATGGGCGCAGGTGGTTTTGGCCATAGCAGCGCCCAGTGGAGCAGTTAATCATTGGATCACCTCACCTCTCGCTTTGATAGATCTCCACAGATGAGTTCAGCTCGGCCAGCTGCTCCTTGAGCAGCTGCAAATTTGAATTGACAAAGCTCAGCTCCAAAGCAACAGTGTCGCGTAGCTTCCGGTTGGTAGTGGCCTGCAAATAGTCAATTATAAGATTATAATAATAATAGTAATAATAGAGAGTGAAAGAGAGAGAGAGAGAGAGAGACTGAGAGTGAGAGTGAGAAACGGAGTTAAGTACTTGAAGTGTAATCTGAAGTAACCAAATCATATTCTTATTAGGGAGTTTCATGAAGACAACTTCAACTTTTGCAGCAAAGCAACTCGAACCCGATAAACAAGTTGAGTTCTGCTTACAGAGTTTTCCATATTTTATTTATTTTCTTATAAGTCATATTTAGAAATGCGTTTAAATTAAATTAGATTAAGTAAGCTTAGGAAATGGCATTAATTGCACTTTTGAAATGTAATCTAATCGACTCAGAGAAATGGAATCAAAATTGAGCATAAAATTTGAATCAAATATCGGATGCATTATGTTCTCTTTCTTGTCTGTATTCATCCGCTTGAGACACTTGAGTCTCAGCACTAATTTTAACAAGCCATCAAGCCCAACACCCGTCAGAGAGCCACACTCGATATACATGTGTTCATTAATATCTCACTCAATTAGAATTACACAACACTATGTCTAACACTGATACAATTATCGATAATGCACTAAATCCTATTATTAATTACATCTCTGACATGTACATTGTATATTGTGCTAATTTAAGCAAGTTTTAAATTCATATTATTATATAATTATTGATAGAACTTTTATGAATGCTAAAGTAGGCAATGATTGACTAGAAAATACCGCAAAGTCTATAGAATGCACATTAATTATTGATAGAACTTGTATGAATGCCAAAGTAGGCAATGCTTGACTAGAAAATATCGCGAAATCTATGAAGGGCGCTGAAGAAATTGACTTTAAATGGGGCAAATTGGGGTAGGTAGAGAAAAAGAAGGAAGTTAAATAATTTTGTATACTTAAAGAGTATTTATTACACATTTGCTAACTGTAGCATCTATAACGTGCAAAATATGATCAAATATATTCACTAAAATATTCAAAGACTTGCAATGATGTGATACAAACTAAATGGACACAGCATGTAAGAAGACCTAGAAGTAAAATTGTAAGTTCCTAGCTCTTATAACATATAAAATCAACATGGCTATACAAAAGGACACTAGTTATCTGTCCTTTTGTATAACCATGTTGATCTTATATGTTATAAAAGCTGTATGAAGAGACGTAGAAGTCTAGATTGTGATCAAGCCACACATGCTCCCACCTGTTACATACACTTAAATAAAGCCCTAAAACATGCTGTTCCATATTCCATAAATTCAAGGCTTAAAGAGCACTCACCTTGTATAGGTTTTCGGCACCAGCGCGCAGGCGCAGCTCCTTGTTGATTTCTTGATTCAGCTTGCAGCGACGACTTTGCAGCTTGCCGCGACATGTAGCTGCTCGTGGGTCAGAGCCCTGTGAGAAGAAAAAGAAATAGAAATGGAATTAGTAAGCAACAATGTTTAAATGAACATTCTTAATAAGTAAGAGTCGAGGCAAAGGCGTTACATTGTTGATAAATAAGCGCCAAAGCTGCAGCCTCAAGATAACTTGGCAGGTATGTATCTGCATTTGTTGTGTTTACACCTGTATGTAGGCAAAGCACATGCGTATATATATATGTATATCATGCCCTTATACCTTTTGCAAAGGGGGCCAGTGCATAATTTTCGCCTGGAACGTGCCAAGCGAACGCGGCAACAAAGTTGATTGACTTAACGACTAGCAGAATAGAATATGAATAGAAGAGCCTGCAGCCGCAACACAATGATAAATGGAGCTCTTGGTTCTTGGAAAGTGTAACTGTTGCAGCTGCTGCGGCCATTGAATGGGAATGCCACAATGTAAGCGCTGCACTGGGAGAAAAGGGAGTTGATAAATGGAGAATGTAATTCAATTAAATAAAATAAAAATAAAAATTACAAATAAAAATTTTCAATTAATAAATTATGCCTGCTAAATATATAAAATATATATAAAAAAATTCTAAATATATTTTTTCGCTCAGTGTAGCACTAGCTACTGCATAACAATAACAAAAGCTCAGCGTGTTATCTACAACTTTGTGTGTATAAGGCCAATGTGCGCCGATGTTAGCATTGTAGAAGTAGGAACAACTTGAAACTTGGCTCTGGCTAGGCCATAATTACATTGCGTCCACGTTCACTGACACAGACACAAACAGAAACACAATTACAATTGCACATTAATACATGCACGTATTTGTACGCCAACGCAGCGTGACACGATCGCAATAATCGTAAACGGAAGTAGGAAGTCATCGTCACGACGCTGCGCATTCTGGCATACATGGAACCCTCTACATAGGGTGTGAGGTTTAGAATGAAGCAGAGGAAGAAGCAGCAAAGAAGACCTTAATATGCATTGTCTGTATGCCTGTCGTGCGGGACCTGATGCATAAGCAAAGCACTTGAGCTAAGAACACTGAAGTTTCCAGCTCGTTGAGCGGGCTAAAACAACATGTCTCATATATATATAGTTATACCCAAGTCAACAATACGAAGTACTTTTTTCATGATAAACATATAAACAAGGGCAACAATAAGCAAAAGTTGAGAATGCTATCGCATAAATATTTATATACACCATAAAAGATAATAGGTGAAAACAAAATTGATTGAGATGAAAGTTGGGATATATCGTGTGATTGATGTAAGCATAAAAAAAAATCGAGAAAAAATAATAACACAAAACGAGCTGAAAGAACTGAAAGCAAATTAAAGACAAAGACAATAAATGAAGACAACATCTTTGGTGTGGCAAAGATTTAGAGACCTAAGCCGAGCTATTCATTTTCAAATTCTATGCACCGCGACCGACCCCTGAAATAGCACATTATGTAAATGAGATAACGACCCCAATCTTAGAATATGTATGTATATATATTAGTTTGTGTGTTTGTAAGCTCCGTCACGCGCTCGTTCACTTTCTTAGCTTAGGCCATATATTTAAGATTTTATTAAAATTAATTGACACTAGGCGATAAAAACTATCATCATATATTAGCTGACGTGCAGCCAGCTAAATAGAGAGAGAAATAGGATTTGGTAACTCAATATCATCATATTATATTATATGCTGATGTCTACAAGACATCTAAGAATTTATTTGCAATTTCAAGTAAGTTCAAATGCCATAAACAGCCTTTGGGAGGGAAACAAATGAAGTATCTTGTATAAATGATGAGGCTGAATTATAAAGGTGTCAGCTACGAATCGGCAAAGTATAAAGGAAGATTTGCTTACTAAATAAATAAATAAATAGCCTTATCGATATTAATTATCAAGTTTATTGCAATTGATATAAACTTGATAATTGATTTGCATTTTAAATTTATGGCATTTGATATAGACTTGATAATTGATATTGATATAGACTGATATATTTATTAAGCAGATCAAATCAGATAAAAAATCATATTGCAACTAATACTAATGCTAAAAATATTTTATATATATAAAAAATTTTTAATGTAATTTATATATATATATACAAATAATTTATAGGTATATATAAAAGAAAATATTACTAGGAATACATTTTTTAGCTCTACCTATTCTAATCACAATACTAATGCTAGTGTCAACTCTAATGAAAATTGCGAAATGAATTTTATCAAATTAATAAAAATATTATTTATATAAAAAATATTAATAGGAATACTACGATTCAATTCACCTATTCAAATAACAATACTCAAGTTAATGACGACACTGACAAAAATAACAAAATTAATTTTGGCATATTTATAATAACAAGTAAGAGTGCTCTAGTCGAGACGGCTCGACCAAGAGATACCCTGAACACTACGTGAGCTGTAGTGAAATCATTTTACATTTCTTTTATATAACCATAAGGAAATTACTATGGGAAATTGATTGTTGTTAATGAAACTTTTAGAGTACATTGAAGTGGTCCTTATACGATTTTTATGAAAATTTTCATATTTTGGCGAAAGGGGTACCGGTATCCAAAATCTAAGAAATACAAAATTTGTTTTTTATTACAGGAACATACTCCACATCTTATCTTATTATATAAGATGATAACATTTATTTTGGTATTTTTATTAGGCATTCCACCTATACCCCCCTTTTATATAAGTATCTCTACTAATAACAATGCTAATGCTACTAATTATTACTCTAGTAATTATAACAAAAATGAGACTAATGCTAATACAATTTTTATATAAATTAATTTGTATATAAAATAAATATTTATATAAAATAAATTTTTATATGAACTACATTTCTATATAAAACAAAAAAATCTACTTACAATTTTAATGCTGTCAACTCTAATAATAATAGCAAAATATCTCTTAGCTCCAGTTGAGAGCATCTGCAGATGGCAGCCATGCTCAACTGGCTTTCGCTAGCCTGGGCAAGTTAATAAGGTGAATGATTAGCTGCGACAGGCAGAGAGGCTTAGTATATACACTTGGCCATGTGGCCGGCGGCCACCTATGAACTTGCGCCAAGGTTGAGGGTTCATTTGCAGATGCAGCTGGACGTGTGCTGCTAATGAGCGTCGACTAGTTGGCTAAGGACAATTGACGGCGCTTTTGCGGTGCGCACTGGCATTGGCCGCGGCTGAGTGTTAGCTCTTTATTATTTACCGACCGAAGCTGGCAGGTAAACGAGCCCAGGTGAATGCATTTTCCAATTGTATTTGTGAGTTTGCTTTGTTTGCCGGAGCTGGCGTGTTCTGCATAATTAAAGGCGACATCGCTTGGCGTGCGCAACGTTGGGCGGGCGGCGACCAGACTCGGGCCATGCCTTGAACGTAGTTTATGATCGTCTTCGGTAACAAAAGTTGAATTGACTTGACTCGAGTCGAGTCGAGTTGAGTCGAGTCGCGCTGGCTATGCGGATTTGGCAGCGACCCAGCGGCTGTCCGCACAAAACAAATGGCGCCCGCGCTGCAATGCCCAAACGAATGTCGCTGGACAATGAACCCGTCCAGCGTCATGTCGTTTGGAGCGGATCGCCATGGGCCTCGGCGGATCGACGTTGAGTCGCCTGGCATTAGACATGCATCAGCATCGCCTGCACGTGCTTGAAAAGTCAATGCACCATGCCTATCTACCTAACTAACTGACTGGGAGGCTGGCGGCGCGGCGCTTGGCCACTTGGCACAGCCTGCGCTTGGCCTGAGCCCTGAGCCGCCGCGCTGAAGATGGCGAGGGGCCCAGTCAAGTGTGCAAAATGATTGCACATAAATAATCTTTGCATACCTCATAAATATATGTTCATGCACACATACATCTATATGGATACATTGCTGTCCAGATTAACTGATAAAGCGTTTATCTCCACCAAGTAGCTGCTTGATTTCAGTTGTTGTTCGACTGGAGCTGGGGCCGCGGTTTCGGTTTCGGTTTCGCTTTCAATGAAACCGCATTGCTTAAAATCCGAAGCAAGCCAATTGCCGTGCGACGCATTTGTAATCCGGAATTACTTAAAGCTCGCACCGCATGCAAATCACACGGACAAAAAACCAAGCATCAGCGCCATACATAAATACAAATCAGCGCTCGACTCTTGTTGCCAAATTATGCATGAAAGCGCTCGCAGCGCTGGCAATGGGAATTTCGGACAGCGTTTCTGAATCGCAGTAGTTCCATAAACGAAAGTGTTTTCAGTGCCACAATGACAGCCAGATCAAATGATTTAATAGACCCATAGCCCGATCAATAATGCCAGCTCTTGAAAAGACCAAATACTCGGTGACCTTGCCAACTTTGGACAGCGAATTGTTGCGCTCAAATGCGCCATAAACGTGTCGATAACAGAAATTTTAAATATATATTTCTAGAGGCTTATCGGCTGCACTAAATATTTCCTCTAAAGATCTTAATAAAGATCATTTTTTTAGGCATATCTGAGCGCATATTATGGCTAGATATAGCAAAGCTCTCACAAGTATTTATATAAAATGTATAAAGAGGTGAGAGTCGAGACTGCTCGACTAAGAGATACCCTGAAGTCTGCGATGTGCTCATAAACTGATCATGAAATGCCTATGTTCTATATACATTAGAAGCAATATTTGCTGCTCTTAGGCTGCTCTTATGAGCTTTATTAGGGTAACATAATTGTGGAAAACCCTTCCTCTAGACGGACTTTCTTGATGTCATTTGCTAAGCATATTTTTGGCAACAAGATTCTTAAATTTGCCTAAGAACAAGTCTCTAGTATTTGAAATACGTTTATTAAAGCTGAGGGATTCCGCTGTTATGGCATTCAAGCTACGCTTAAAAAACCAAATCAAATTATTGTTTTTTTTATCGATATTAAGGAAATGGCTTGACTTATCGAGAAAAAAAGATAAGATCGTATTGCATATGATACACACATATATTCATTCTAAATTTCAAGTCTCTAGCTTTTGTGGCTTACGAGATCGCTGCGTTCACATGGATGGACTACCTTAGCACGGACTAACTAGTAAACGGAAGGACTTGTACAAATATTAATGATTAGAATATGAGCATATCGTAGACTTCAGGGTATCTTTTAGTCGATCACTCTCGACTTTCACTTCTTTATACATTTAATATAAATACTTATGAGAGCTTTGCTATATCATTTCAGCTCGTCGTTCTGATCAAGAATATATATACTTTATTAGGTGTGGCCTCCTTCAGCCTATATTTTACCAAACCCATAATACCCCAGTATATTTTTCCCATTTTCAATGGGTATACAACAATTGATAAAATTGAGATTCGTTCTGCATTTCCTCTTCTAAGATCTTCCCAAACTCAACACATTTTTCCTCCAAAGTTCAAGAAACTTTTCCAGCTCTAATGATGATTTCTTCTGCTTTTTTGTTGTTGCCCAATTTGATTTCATCTTCGGCTTCTTGTATTTATTGGCAACTAATTCTATGGAAGCGAGTGTTAGTTTCATGGTAGCCGGTGGCAGTTCATAATTGTGGCAAAGATCAAAGACTCACGACCTCGTTGTTATTCTTACTTCATGCTGTTTCATAACGGCCAACATGTTTGGCTTCTGCTATAGGGCTTTTCGGTTTTAGGTTGTTTTTTTTTTTGGTGTTTTTTCGATTTGTTTTCGATTGGAACGTGTTTCGCCTAATATAATCTGCTGTTGGCCCATATTCAAATCAAGAGGTTCGATTCGTTATCTATCTGGCAGTGGGCTAACTAACTTTTGGTCATTGGGCCCAGCATTTCACAATCCTATGCATAGCATTCATACTTGATATGTAACACTTTCTAGAGTCCCAGCCAGCCGCACATTCCGACACCCCGAAAAACCAGTTGCTGTCGCTCGTTGCTTGTCGCTTGTCGGTTGTCGGTTGTTTTGTTTGTTGTATTTTGGCTAGTTGTACTTTCACCTGTTTTAGGTATGTTGTTGTTTATTTCGCGTCTCGCCTTTAGTGTTATTTGGCTTTATTTTGTTTTACAAATCGGGTTAGAGTCATTAATTAAAGGCACACATAGACATGGAGGGGGCTTGGAGAGACAGCATCTCTTTGTTTTGGTCTTTTTTCGGGCATTCTGCTAGTCACAGTTGGGCGCCGATTAGCCGCAGCATTTGTGTCCATCATTTTCATTGTTGTTCCTGACAACGTTGACCTACTGACTTTGTTATACCAGACCCGAGAGCCATACACAAATGTTGAGTACAAATAGCCGCAGCACATTTCTATAAACAATGCTAATGATGGCCCGGGCCCAGGCCCAGACTGTCAGCCCCTTGGCAATGTGACCAAGATCACTCTCGCTCTGTCATAGCTGACAGTTTTATTAAGAGATCATCAATAACTTCAAGATCTTTGGCATATGCATAAAATCAAAGACTTATATACAACTCCCCATAGATATTCTTCAGCTTCGGCCGTAACTCAAGCTGCGCTGCCATCATTCATCCGAACAAGGCCGCTAATTGTTGTCAATAATTGTCTCTCGTCGCAGAAGCTTCCTAAGAGAAAACGCAAGCACTGTGATGTAATTGAAAACGTGGCAAACAAATGCCATAAAACAACAGCAAATGAGCTGCCTTTCGGCCAGAGCGCGCTCCAAGCTTTACGACTCAAGATGCACTGACAGCTGAAGCACACACAAATTCAAGCCCACGGCTGTGAAGGCGACCTGCAGCTGCAAATGCCACAGCCAACGGCAACAGCAACGGCAACGGCAATGGCAACAACAAGCAGAATAACACCAGAAATTATAGCAACAACAACAGCAGCAGCAACAGCAACCTGTTGCCATAGTGGCTAAGTGACCCACATGTTGGCAGTCGGCAAAACTTGTTCACATTCAATAATACAAATCGGTTAAGAGAGAAAGATAAAAAAAACTATATATATATATATTGCGCGCAATAAAAATCAACAGCCACAAAAATGCTCGTAAATATGCGTGTTAGCGGCTGCTGCTGCTGTTGCTGTTGCTGTTTGCATATGCAGCAGCAGCAGCAACAGCAACTGCAACAAGTGGCAACATCCAAGCCAAGCGCTTGCGGCCAGGAGCCGAGAGAGATATTACATATATCTATGCATTTAATCGCGCACAGCTCGCCTGGGCCTTGCGTCGAGGAATGCCGAACACTTGACAAAACTAACAACAACAGCAGCAGCAACAGCAGCAACAGCAACAACTATTCCATCGCACAAGTGTCGAGTCGAGTCGAGTAGAGTCGAGTCGAGCGGCCGCTGCCTCGTTCTGACTATTAACTGGTTTTTGAGGTCGTTAGGCAGCAGCACCACCAGCACCACTAGCACCACCAGCAACAGCCCGACAGCATCACCCGTTAGCTGCAAAGTGTGAGCTGAGTGGCTCGGCCCGGCTGATAACTGTTTGTGCGGCAACAGCCGCAGCAGCCGGAGCCGGGCCAGCAACATTCAAGTTTCGGGAAATTGGAACACACACAATTTGGCGCTTTATTGATTTCGGTTCGTTCGCAGTTTTATGTGTGCATAGTGAAAATTTATTTGTATTTCTTTTCCCTCTCCACTGCTCCTCTTCTCTTTTTCGCCAAATTCCAAGTTTGGCCGCCGTTAGGCTCGTTAGACTGGCCCCAATGATGCGCCAATGATAAATGCCCTGGGATCACTCTCGGGCTGGAATAACTGTTTCTACAACTGCTGCGATTGCTGCTGCTGCTGCTGCGGCGTCTGCTGCTGTTATCCCAATCCCATTGCCTCATTTGGGGCAGCCAAGTTGCATGTGGCACGTGACGCGCTTATTCAATATGTTGCACAAAAAATTACAGCAAGAGCCATAAATGCAATCATTGGGGAATACAATTTATCGCCTTGTACTTACAAGAAGGGACATATCTAAGTTGTTAAGCAATTGCCCATTTGCTGACAAAACTTTCGACCAACTTTATCTAGAAAGTTCGTATTTAAGAGTGCTAGAACTTCAGCATGAGAGTTCGTATTTAAGAGTGCTAAGCTAAACTAACTTATAAATGAAATGCAAACTCAGCATTTGCTTGCGCCCAAAGAACTCTTTTTCCAGTCAACAACTAACATTGCACAGATATTGATACTTAACAAGCTCTAATGGGCTGACCAAATGGCAGAACATTTATTTCTAGGTCTATTGGAAAAAGAACGATCTGGCTATCTGGTAACACAATAATTATTATTTATTTTTTTATTTTTATTTTTTTTTTGATAATTGATATTTTGATAAAAATACAGAAGAAACTTCCATCATCATCAACCGAAAAAAACATATTTTAATTTTTGCATTAACTATGATCACCAGATAATACCAACACATCCATAGAGATTTTTTTTTACTAAAATTAAATTTCATCAATTTTATATCAGTAAATATAATCATAAAGAAAAAAATATTTGTATATTTAAGAAAGAGCATCCATCGATTCTTATCTACCAAAGTTCTTGAAATTTCCTTTCGAACTACAAAAGATATTTAGTTTTAGTACTGATCTGTAATAGACTTTATCAATCTAAGAAGAGAATGTCAACTATTGGCGCTGTGCAGGAACTAGCTCTAACCTGCTACTTCCTCTAAGCTACGTCAGCTAGTCAGCATTGAATCTATGTCTTTAAGATGATCTCTAGAGAAGATCGACAAACAATATCAAAAGCTCTAGCCTAGACTAGCGCTGACTGCAATAGGCATAGCAAAAATATCTTAACACTCTATAAAACCAACTCTAGACTTATACACACCTAGACTTACACTCATTACACCTTAGCTTAGTGTACTACTAAAACCAATTTCTGTCCTCCAAGGACATCAAGCAAAAATCAATTTACTCTCTTTCCCCGCCTTCCCTGCCACAAAATTGCCGTAAAAAATGGTGTCAAATAGTTCTCTTAGTGCAGATTAACAAGCAGCTGCAACGCCATTTGATTAATCATTCGGCTTGACCATGATTTAGTTAACAACAACGACAATTTCCTGCTACAGCCAAACATAGCCAAATTTGGCAAAACGTTTAGAGAATTATTGATTTGTTCACAAATTGTTGACAAATTGTAAGAAAACACGTAAATATTATTATATTTAATGAAATATGCACTAACTGCTGTTGACTTGTAAAAATATAAATAAATGGAGAAAAATAAATGATTTGACAACGAAGTGATTTTTGTGATTGTCTGAGAAATGTGGTGCGCTGTGGGCGCATCGGAACATTAAATAACAAGTAAGAGCGCTCTAGTCGAGACGGGCCGACTAAGAAATACCCTAAACGCTTGATTGTTGAATAACTTTTCTTCTATATGCACTTTCCGGATGAAACTTTTAGAGTATAATAAGGTGATCTATATGTTTGTATTTTCCAAATTATATATAAAATATATAAGTATATATAATATATATAAAATGTTTGAAGAAAATCCAAAAAAAATATGCGTAATTATTATAGGAACATACACCGCAAATCTAAAGTCTCAAGCTTTTACGGTTATGAAGTTACGCTTGAATTGATTGATTGTTATCGATAATAGTTAAATGAGATGAGTTATCGGAAGAAAAAAAAGATGAACTCGATCAGCGTATGGTATACCCGAGTATTCATGCCAAATTTCAAGTATATACCTTTTGTGGTTTACGAGATCGCTGCGTTCACGTCGCCTTATCGTCTGATCAAGAATATATAAACTTTATGGGATGTGGCACGCCTCCTTCTGCCTGTTACATACTTTTTCATAAGACCCTTATACCCTGAATTTCCATTTTCCATGGGTTCAGGGTATAATTAACAGCTAATGACATGACGTGCTACGTGGCATATTGAATGCAAATTGTTGGCACAGCCAAAATGGTCAACAGCAACAACAACAGCAGCGATAATAATGGCTAAATTGCCGAATTAAAGCTAAACAGCCAGCACAGCTATATGTAGATATGTATATACATATAAATATGTATATATCCATACCTACATCACTTATTCAGAGTGATCTACACATGCCAGCTCTGATTGACGCCAATTTGCGAGCGGCCAATTGCCAATGATTGTTGCTATTCTATTCTGTTCTGCTTCTTCTTCTCCGCCTGATTGTCATTGCTGCCGTTCTAATCACATGATGATAGAAAATGAATAAAAAGAAAAACGAAAAAGAAGGGGGGGGAGAAAAAAAGCACAACACCAATTTGGCTGGAAAATGTACTGGAAAATTGGCATTGCCAAAGTGCCGGCTGGGTTACGAGTAAATACCTTGGCATGTTTTTTCCGCCGCTGTTGATTTTCCCACATTTGAGCTCAAGCTAACCGTGTTGGCCCATCAAATCACGTATAGAAATTGCTTAAGCTCCCTGCCCACTGCCCACTTGCCCCGCCTGACAACGACGACAACGTCGGTTTGTGGGCGCTTTTAAGAGACAGCAACAACAACAACAATAACAGCAACAGCAGCAGCAGCAGACCACAGCTAAGAACATTAAAATATGTCAGTTGATTGATTGACGCTGCACAATACATCAAATACCCTGTAAAGCATACAAAAGTCTTCATCATATGTGCTTAGCATATGTGAGGCTTTAAGTAATTACATGGCATTGCTCAACTTGTCATATACCCTGTACAAATATATATAAATATTTATAATATAAAAATATATATGAGATAAAAATATGTAAAATATATATATATATATATATCACTTAATGTATGATGACAATATCCCACAAATATGTGAACATATATATAAGAGCTTTTTATTGTACATGTACAAGAACTCTTTATTGTTAATTGACTGGTAATACCCAACTTGATATAATATATAAATGTATGTCACATATAAAAGAATACAATGTACAAAAAAAAAAACTATTTATAGAATAATAAGAATTCTATGCTTATATATTATAAGAACTTTTTGTATTAAATATCAGTCGACTGACTGACTAGCCACATACCCTGTACAAAAATTCTTAAGATATATCATATATACAACTTTAATATTTAAATTAATTTATAGCCACTGCTTAACTATAAAATACCCATTAAAAGCATAGCAATCGGGTCACATATACCATACATATATGCATAAAAATATATAAAAATTCTAAATAAATGTTTAGCTTAATAATTTTTTTCTCAAAATCAAAGTGTCATTTGCGTTCAACATGCCCGCTCTCTTCTACCCCGTTAGGGTATATTTTATTGGCTAGAACCAAGTAAAGAGTCAACCGTTAAAGTGGCATGCGTTATGGCCTCTAGCGATGCGCCACTGAGCATTCCGATGTGAGAATTCTTACGGCTTTGGACTTTGAATGTAAGCCAACCACTTTATTTGCATTCAAACATAAATGAAACGAACACACACACACAGAGGAATATACACCTGTGTGTGTTTGTGTGTGTATTCAATGGCGGCAAATGTCAAAACTCGCAGCTGCCATAACTAAGAATTGTGTGCTCGAGTACTCGAAGTGGTAGTCGAACTCAAGTATTTGTTCGCTCATCACGTAGGTGGGCAACATTCGCAATATTCACATTCCGCATATTTGGGCGACGGCCAAGCGCAAACACCTGAAAGCGATGTTCAAGCGCTGTTCATGGCAGTCCATAGCCGTAGGCAGTGCGGCTAACTAAGCAATTAAGAACAGCTTTGAGCCAACCTGATCGGGCCAAATTTTTGCAGCTATCAAAGATCAGCCAAACGCACGTGTGGCCACTCCATCTCTCTCACTCTCTCTCTCTCTCTCCCCATCTCCCTCTCTGTGTGGGTGTGTGTATGGTAATAACACTTATTATAATAGCCATCATCATCATATTATTTAGTAAATATTTAAACAACTCAAACACGTCCGCTTACCATTTGCTCCAATTTCAGCAGGTACGACAAAGGCGATTCGCAAGTCATTTTATGTGTGCCGACTACACAAATTCAACACAATTTATTCACAATCGACAGAGTAAATACGAAACTTTAAAACATATATATATTGTATTGAAAACCGACAGCAATTTGAATCAATTCAGCAAATGTTATTGTACTCAATACCCATTATTGAATATGCGAAATAATTCATATGCATGACATTCACAAAAAAAAAGAAGCAAAAAAAAATATTGCAGTCGGCCATAAGCGACGGCGTAATACCCTGCCCAGTATAAATATTTCAATTTACACACTTTCTTATGGTATTTCTGTCTCTATAAGACCTATATACCCTTTCTTTTAGTTCAGTTCAATATTAATTCATATTGAATATGCGCGCTGACCTTCAGGTCTTGTGCTATTTATTTATTGGGTCAGTTTAGATTGCGAATGCACTTTATAGTGACTTAATTACACACACACAGAGTCGAATGACATATTTGAGGAAAGCAAGAAAGAAGGCGAAACACTCGCGCTGCGCTTAAGACACGTCTGCAAGCACCGAGCTACAGACAAGAACAGTTCTTGGCCACTGGCACTAGTCCAGAGCCAGAGCTCGGCAGATAAAAGGCGAAGAAGAAAGACAGTGAGAGAGAGAGAGAGAGAGCAGGAGTAGAGTGAGTGAGAGAGAGAGAGAGCTGCAGCAGCAGCTGCTAGCAAGAAATGGGCAAAATCTGCGGCTGCTGCGACCTGGTCAGGTGGCTTTTTGTTCCATCAGCAGCTGTTGGCCCCAAACTTGACTCTCGCACACAGCGCCAAATAGAAACGTATGCTAATGTGGTGGCAAAATGAAAGCCAAAAGAATCAAAAATGAATACAAATGTCTAGCAGCGACGATGTCAGCGCGCGTCAAGGTGCAGGAGGCGCTGGCCCAAGCCGCCGGAAACGCCGAGTCACACGATTCGCACAGAGTGCAAGAATGCGCTGTTGCACAATTTACAGTTGCAGTTGGAGCCAACACGCTGTCATTTGCTGGGAGCTGAGAGCAATGGCTTCCTTTTTGGCCCACACGCGCCTCGCATGCAGCTGAACTAAATGCAGTTAATTTGGCGAGCAATTTGACCAAATCGCGGTGCAGCTAAATTGCCCAGCGACACGCACAGCAGCAGCGCCCATCCAGTTCCTCATCGTGTGGCAGCGGCATCTATAAAAGCCAAACTCGATCTGTCAATTGGTATCATTCGATTTGCAACGCCCTTTCGGCAATGGTTCGTCCCACTGAAATGCTGCAGCTGCTCCTGCTGCCTGTGCTGCTGGCCGTGCTGTGCCGCGCCCATCCGCCCGCCACCACCGCGATGCCGGCGGCTCTGATGGATGCCAACGGCGCTGCCTACGACAGCAAGTTTGACAATGTGGACATCGACGAGATCCTGAGCCAGGAGCGCCTGCTCAACAACTACATCAAGTGCCTGGAGAGCAAAGGACCCTGTACACCCGATGCCAAAATGCTAAAGGGTATGAGAGACCCGAGTCCACCAAAAATTTATGATAACAATCAAATCCTTTCGCAGACATCCTGCCCGACGCCATGATGACGGACTGCGTCAAGTGCACCGAGAAGCAAAAGTATGGCGCCGACAAGGTCACCCGCCACCTGATCGACAATCGGCCGGAGGACTGGCAGCGCCTGGAGAAAATCTACGACCCCCAGGGCACCTATCGCATCAAGTACGAGGCTACGAAGACAGCCGGCGGCCAGAGGACCAACATCCAAATGGACTCCACGAACCGGGCCGAGGGCGATTCCTAATTGCTCTACCTAAACTGATAATCACGAAATATATAATCCCACATCTATGTGCAAGTATCATTCGATACATATATACAAATATATATCTACACACACACACACACGCGAAACTTTGCTAGCGCATCACGAATAAAGCAATATCCGCATAGCAAAAGTATTTTTCTTTTATTTTTTTTCGATATGCATTGGGCGTTCACTTCACCAAAAACAACAAAAAAAAAAACAAATATTTAATTATTCCATTGTTTAACGTTGCTGGGACTAATGAATTTCTGTCTGTTTTCTTCGCTTTTATTTTATGTGTAACTCGCAGTTGGCAAAACGTTTTTCCAGCGACTAAACAATAGAATTGCGCACCCTAAGAATTTCACACAATTTACTTAAATGTTTATTATGCATTTTTATGGAGAAAAAAAACACTGAAGTATTTAAACGACATGCGAAATCCGTTGGCAAAAGTTCTTAATGACAACAGCATGGTATTTTTTTTAAATTTTAATTTCAACTAGAAAAACATTAAATATGAGACATTTTTCTAAGCTGAGCAATGAACTTCGTTAACTTTTTCTGAGGCTATTCATTTTTTATTTATTATCTATTTTATGTATTTTATATTTTTAGTTTTATATATCTTAACTTTATATTATTACTTTTATTTTTTTTTATATTTTTTATTTTAATTTTCATTTATATACTTATTATTTTTCTTTTTTATTAGATATTAATTTTTTAACTTTTTGTTTTAAACGAGAATATACTTTTTTTTTCATTTTTATTTTAATTTTAATTTTCATTTTAATTTTAATTCTTATTTTAATTTTAATTTATATATTTTTTTTTCTTTTTATTATATATTAATTTTTTAACTATTTTTTTTAAACGACAATATATATATATATATATATTTAATATATATCTTTAATATTTTTATTTTGGTTTTAAATTTTTAGTATTTTATATTATTATTGATTTTGCATTTGAATTTTATTTTAATATGTAATTTTTTTTTTTTTTGTTTAACTTTAAGTTTTTAACTATTTTTCTTTTAGTTATAAATTATTTATTTTGTTTAATATCCTACATTTTTATTTTTATTTTTATTTTTTGTTTATTATTACCTGTAAACTAATGTCAAATAACTTACAATTTATATTGAAACTTAGCTCATCATATCTGGCTATATTTAATGCTTCCCTCAGAGCTTGAGAACTCCACAAAGAACTAACTATAAATGCTTTTTGTACATATTTATGCCTTATGCTATGTATTCTAGTCACAAAGATCTGCCATTGTTGATGCTTGATTCAAGCTTTTGTTGGTCTTTCTTGGTGAATAGCTAAGAGTCTGTCAAGACTGAAGACTGAAGATTGAGAATGCAGCTTAATCTTGATTCTTTTGTGGACAAGCTTAGCAAATGTCTAGCTATACAGTTATATCACTAATCGTTGATAGATTAAATGAGTAATAAAACACAAATAAATCAAAAAACAAACACTTTATTTTCTGCCAAAAAGAATCGGGGAAAAAATGTATTATGAAATTCCAGGAAGGTTAAGAAAACATTCTGCGAATATTTTGGAATGTGTGTGCGAGCGCGCGTGTGTGCATGAATTTGTATACATTGTTATCACGAACCCATCTTTAGTTTTATTGTGGCACACTCAAGTCGACGCACCGCAACATCATCAACAGCAGCAGCAACAGCCAGAGCAGCAACAACAACATCAACATCATCATCATTATCATAAATTCCGTCAAAACACACCCACATTCAACACGGCCGCGAAGGTGAGCTTCAGCGCAATGCGACATCTGGCCAAAAAATATTTTAAAAAACCAACAGAATAGGTGTGGCCCAGTGGCTGTGCCCCAAGCACAGACTCTGCGTTTCCCAACGATTCGCAGTTTGATGACAGCCTCCAGTTGTTCAATTGTCTGGCAACGCCCCACCACCCCCTACCATCGGCCAAATGTAAAGCGAATGCAGTGGCAACGCCATTGTTAAACGGTCAAGAAACGCAGCAAAAGTTGAACGAACTTGGCTCACTTCGATGCGATGCGATTTGGTTTGGTTTTGGTTTCGGCTTTGGCTTTGGTTTTGGTTTCGGTTTGTCTGGGCTTCGGAGTCATTTCCCCCCTCTCTATCGGCGTTGGGGACGTGCCCGCCGCATTGGCAGCCCAACTTCCGGTTTCATTTCATTTAGTCGTAAACGCGGCTATATGGCAGCGATTCAAACGATTCAAACACTGGCAAAACAGTTGAAGTTGATTCATTTGGCTTTCGGCTCGAATTCATTTGTGTTCGCCCTGTTGGCGGTTGGCATCGCGGTCGCTGCCGCTGCCGCTGCCGCTGCCACTGCCGCTGCCACCGCCACTGTCGGCGCATCAGTCTGCGGTGGGCTGAGCGCGGCTTTGGCTGTCAATCAAATTTGTTGATGGTTTTCCGTTTGCCTTTGACTGCAATCCAATTTCCCATGAATGTTGTTTGCCGTAGCTATTGCGGCTGCCAGCGCCTGCAATGCACAGCTCTGGCATTTACAAGCTTCTAAAGTAGCTCAGTCTTTCCGGCCATTGCACCTTGGTTTGCAGTCGCAGCAAAAGGAAATGAAATCTTTCCTCTCCTAATGTGATATATTTTTCTATTTTCATTTATGATATGCACATTAAAGCCTTTTCTTATATAAAACATTTTTTATAATTTTTTTTTATCATTGGTAAATATTTTTTTCTTCTATTTAAAAGTCAAGTCAACTATAGTTGACCTTAAAAAAAATGTAAATAAAAGAAAAAAATATTTATTATTGATTAAAAATTATACAAAACAAGTAAGAGTACTCTATTCGAGACGGCTCGACTAAAAGATACCCTGAAGCCTACGGGAGTTGATATTAAACTAAGGAAATGGGATGAGTTATCGAAAAAAAAAGATAAGCTCGTTCAGCGTATGGTATACACAAGTATTCATTCTAAATTTCAAGTCTCTAGCTTTTGTGGTTTACGAGATCGGTGCGTTCACACGGACGGAGAGACGGACAGGGCTATATCAACTCAGTTTGTCTTCCTAATCAAGAATATATATACTTTATGGGGTCTGCCACGTCTCCTTCTGCGTGTTACATACATTTTCACAGGGTTCCGGGTATAAAAAGTTTGTTAATATGCATAATAATATAATAAATATAACAACAAAATAATTTGAGTTATTTATATAAAATCTGCAAATTTAAATATTTATTTACAGCTTAAAAAAGTCACATAAAAAAAATATATATATATTTCTTTCTTCATCTTTCTCGTATGCAAAGCTATAATCCTAACAAATCTTAAGCCTACATAAGCCCACTTATTACACAACGAACAGCTTTAGTCTCTAGTCTCTGCTCTTTAAAGTCTCTTAAGCTCAATCAATCAATTCCCCACATCTCACATCTTCATGCCTCGCCCCACTGTCAGCTGGATGCGTAGCACAAGCTAATTAGGCAAGACACAAAACCATTTAGTTCTACTAACTAACTATAAAGCAATCACTTTTACGATTTACCAACGTTATTAAGTGCCCAGACATGAGGGCTTCCTGCACCACTCACTCAATAGGGGGACTAACTGGGCAATAGGGGTCTTAGCTGCCTGTTACAGCACACGTATGTGTATGTGTGTGTGTGTGTGTATATTATACATTGGATGAATGACCTCGACCCGCCGCTGCGCTAACTTCAACGGCTTCACACACACAGGCGTCTTGAGGTGCATTGACTTGGCTAATAAATATGACACATGATTATGGGGCGGAGCGAAAAGGCGGACAGTCGGACAGTTGGACGCAGATACCCTGCGCATACCCGCCCTGAGCATACCCGCCATGCGCATACCCGCCATGCTCATGTTATAATTTGTCTTAACAACCTGTTGTTGTTGTTTATGTGTTGTTGTTGTTGTTGCTTGTTTGTTGTTGTTGTCGTGCCCTGTCCCTCGGGTGTTTTGCAATTTTCATGCCTTGAATTTAAATAATAATAATAACTATGCGCTAGAGACAAGAGACAAATGTCAAAAAAAAAGTAGAGACCTCCAGTTACCAAGTGCCTTGCTTCCCCCCACACCCCTCCATTAGCCCCACCCCACGTTAAGCGCATCGTTTAGCAACACTTACGAATGTCGTCTAAAAGAAAATGTCATTGTCAACGGGTCGCAGCGTTTAATATATTGTATATATATATATTATATAATTACAACTTGGTAGATCGTTTTTTATGGTTTTTTTTCCATTTTTTTTTTGTGAGACATTGCATGCAACGCCTCGCGTAGTTCGTCCCCCTTTTGCCACCTGCCACTTGCTGTTTACTGTTTACAAGTTGCCGCCACGGTCGAGCGAACGCCTCGCCTCGCCGGTGCTCGCCTGGCGACACTTTTGGCTTGAGTTCGTCTCATTTACATTCGATTTCAGGTTCATTCAATGGGCAACTGCAATTGGTTGGAGTTGATTGACTGTCATCGGCTGATTGGATTTCCTGTGAAGCGCCAGCAACTGCTCGCTTATTAGCCACGGCTAAATTATGAACTTCCTTTCGGCAAGCCGCATATCAGTTGCCTCCGCACCGGACCAAGCCAATTGTGTAAAGGAAAAGGAAAGCAAATGCCAGCTAAGAGAGCAGCTCTCGATAATTGCCATACATAGTGCACGCTGAGTGCTCGGACCGGTTTGCTAGCCAAACAGCTCCACAGCTAGCCTAGAATCTTAATGCGACTGTCAGACCCATACACACAGGTGCTCGTATCTTAATGCCACTGACACACTTGAGTTGGGCAAATGTGGCCAAAACTATGCTACATTTAGCCAGCCAGCCAGCCAGCCAGCTGGCCCACCTGACTGGGTCAAGGCGCCAAAAAGGTAGCCCGACGCTAATTAGCCATTATGCGATATCAATTAAGCCAAGCAAAGCTCTAGAAAAAATTCTATTTTCACATAGCTATAAATATATATAGAATGGAAATATTTACAGCATTTTGTTGAACTCAATTGATGTCGCATAATATGAAGCTAACAACGAGATATCTTTATACAGGCATATATATATAAAGATATATAAATATATGAATGAAGTTTGCCTTTGCAGTTTTACTTAGAAATCAGTTTTAAGGCAGAGCTTTGACATCTGATATTACCTATGCAACAATTAAATACATTTTTTTGCATCAATTATAATTTAAGAGGAATCTCCAATGCAAATAGCATTTAGAACTCATGCGAGATATGAATTGTACCTTGTAAGATGTAACTTTATAGCAAAATTCTAATAGACATCGAATCGAATTCATATAGATTTATAGCTTAAAGTCTATTGCCAAATATTTAAAAAAAAATAAATATCAAAAACTTTTCAATAGCTAAATTATAACAGACATTAAAATGAATTCTTTTACATTTATGACCTAAAATAAATTGCAGGAATTTTTGCAAAATATTTTAATGTACTAAAAAATCAGCTAATAATATATTTACAAAACTTTAGCGATTCCTATTGATATTACTTCTATGAAAAAAACTGGTCCTAAACACTTTGCTAAATGCCAAAAACTGCCAACAAATATTGAAGCAAATTGCAAGAAAATTTTTGTTTAAGCTACATGGAAAATTGTAAAAAAACGTATCAACATTTTATGAATTCCTCAATATTAGTAGTATATACACTGCACGTCATCAGGGTAGCGCATCCTTCATTTTCTCCGTTAATGTTGAATATTTTTTATATCGCTATCTCGATATCGTTCTACATTTTTTTGCTATTAGACTCCGTTTTATTCTCTTTAAAGTGAAAAAAGATTGAGCTCTGAAAAATTCCAGGAAATATTTTTTAAAATTCTTTGAAAAAAAGCTTACAGAAAACGCTTGCTAATAGTTGGAAAAGGAAAAATCTAAGATTGAAACATACTGTGACTCTTCACTCTTTTGGCCAAAAGTATATGCTAAAGCAAATTCTTAGAAGTTTCTGATTTTAACTGAATTGAAAAATATTTAAATATATTTTAATATTATATAAATAAAAATTCTTCAAACAATAAATTTTTATTACTATTTTTATAACACAATTGCAATTTAAATTGGGACAAAAAAAAAACATAAAAAAAATTAAATTACATTAAAATAAATGACTCCAAAAGTAATAAAATATATATAAAATAAATTGCAAAAATGATTGCGAAATATTTAAACATTATGTAAATTCTGCAAATGAAATTTCTATGACAAATGCCAAACATGTTTTCGCTACTAGACAGTCTTAAATTTCGGCTCAATCTCGTTGCTATTGTGACCTACAATGGGCCAGAGATTTTCATAATCTCTAGCTGAAGTTTGTGACGTTTTGTTTTTGTTTTGTTTCAGCCTTGGCTCGTTTCGAGTTGGCCTAGCCAAAAAAAAAAAGCCAAAAACAAAAAAAAAAGTAATGTCAATAGCCCGCTTAATTGTTAATTGTTGTATGAACATGAAATTTATGTGCACTTGCCGGCAGTTACAATTACAATTACAATTACAATTACGTTTATCATGATGCTGATGATGATGATGATGTTGAACTCAGCGAGCGGCTTTGACAAAAGCCAAGCAAAATTGTACCAAATTGTTGTTTAAATGGCTTGAAAAGCCAAGCAAAACGAAACGGAAAAGCTTTATAAGCTAATCAGCATGATATCTTGAGCATAAATATATATAGATATATGTATATATGCATATTTATGTATGTATGTAATGTGATGTATGTGATGTGCATGCAGCAAGCCGAATTTCGCATGCTCTTGAGGGGGTTAAGCACTTGGCACTTGTGTCTTAACTGGGCTAATGCCCAATGCACGCCTTTGTTTTAGCCAACATTTTGTTGGCACATTAAGCAGCAAAATTTTATAAAACAATTGCAAGTCTTTCAAATATTTTTGTCATATTTTTTTCTTACTTAATTTACATGTTTCTTTCTTTAATTTTTTTTTTTTTTTTTGGTGACTGCGTAATTTTTTTGGGCTTAGGGCTAGCTGTGCCCAGCTGCTGGGATTTGTGTGCGCGGTATTTCGATTTTCGGGCTTGCCATGAATCCCTCAACTTTGACTTATGGCCACAGCAAGGGGCAACAACAGCAACAGCAACAGCAATTTCCCAGGCGCTTTGAGCTAATGAAACGTTACAGACAATGGAAAATGCCGCCGCTAGTTTTTTGTTTTTGTTTTTGTTTTTCTTCTGTTTTGTTATTGTCATCGTGAATGATCGTTGTTGTTTGTTGTTGTTGTTTTTGGCTTAGAGATATTTAACCGTGGTAAACATTTGGCCGCACATTTCCATATCAAATAGCTGACAGGGCATTGCCGCCGATCTGGCAACGCCGCACAGCCTCGCCTTGACATTTCTTGGCCAAAGACAACACACAGATCAAATAACTGAGCTAACATCATAAAAACAAAAGCACGTAACTCATACGAAGAAGCCCTTATGCTCCATCTGTCTCTCTGTCTGTATGTCTGTCGTCAAGGCTGACTGCGAGCCGTGAACCGGTTCCGGCCAGGAATTTCAATTAGTTTTTTTAGTTTCGCGCCGCGAATCCTTCAGACAAAGCCTAATTTAAATTACAAAACTCTCGGCGAAAACATTAAAAATGCAGAATCGAAAAGTAAATTAATTAAGAGCGAATTGCAAGTCAAGACATTACGAGTCACTCGCTCATTCTTACAGCCCTGATTATAGTGAGGCAAGGAAAGAAAAACAAGTAAGAAAACTCTAGTCGGGCGTGACCGACTAGGGGATACCCTGAGCCCCGTCGAATCTGTGTTTTTCATAGAATTTGGGGGAATTTGGGGCCGGGAATCAAAATGTAACAAAATCCAAAATTGCATAAAATACATATAAAGCATAAAAGATGGGTGAGATATAATTTTTTAACTGAATTTTGATAATTTTTTTATTATTATTTCTATTTATCGATTATTTTAAATAAACTTGACAAGTCTCTACGGACGGACGGACAGACGGACAGACGGACGGACAGACAGACAGACGGACAGAGCCAAATCGATTTCTCTTGTCGTCCTGATCAAGAATATATGGGGTCTGCCACGCCTCCTTCTGCCTGTTACATACATCCAACAAAAACATATACCCTGATTTCCCATTTTCAATGGGCTTAGGGTACAAAAAGGTATATATATTAACTTTAATTGACAACATTCGCGTCTTCCTGTTGAAAACATGTTTTATTTTTTCTCTCTTAACCACATACCACAGACGATTTGAGATTATAGCTGATAGTTACAATAATCATCTCTCCCTCTCTCTCTTTCTCTCTCTGTCTGTCTCTATATATATCGTGTCTTTATCAGATTGTGGGCCACATTTTCAGTTTCTGTGGGGCTCGCCTTATCGCTCATGCTCATGCAGCAACTGTGTGCTTACGTAACAGGGTTAAGCAATCGATGCGTAACAATAACCCAAATTACCTGCCACAACAACAACAACAACAACAGCACAAGTTGAACAATGTAACGCAAATGATAAGGAAATGAAAATGTCAACAAATTAAAGTCGAACAAGAAGTCAATCGCTCGCGTTTACCTGCCCGCCTCGGCCCCAGAATCTACCCGACACCTTTTTGAGGCCAGCCAGCCATAAATGCTACCATTTCGAGGTGCAACAGGAGCGACGGCGGCGTCCACACAAAGGTTTCGAGACGCGCCCCAGCGATAAGTCCGGGCCGAGCATATCGAATGCATTAAAGAACCCCGCGACGGTGCAGGTTTTGAAAGAATCGAGCTGGAGAAGCCAGCTTATTAGCAAAGGCCCAAACAAAGAAAATCTGGCAACTACTTAGAATTCCAATTGGAAACCGTCTGCAGCGTCGTCCTATCAGATTTGAAGTGCTTACGGGACTCCATTTAGGGTTCTCTCCTAATGAAATTCAGCTTGCATGTGGTCAGTTATGGTCGAGGGCATACAGCGGCGAGTGCATATCAAATGAGCTGATCTTACGGCCATCAAGTTAAAGGACTGCAGCAGCAGCAGCAGCAGCAGATTGATTGAAAACAACGAACAACGAATGAGTGTATATATTGTATATATATGTGTATAAGTGCATATATATATAGGTATTCATTGGTGGCTAACGACTGCGCCTTGCACAGCGCATTCCCAAAGAGGTATTCATATCAAGCTTGAAGTCTCTAGCAGCATTTCGCTAACAGCTGAGCAAATAAATGGCAAGAAAGCTGAAAATAATTGTGGAAGAGAAGAGCGAAAGTGAAGAGAGGAGTCTTTCTCCTAGAGGAAGGAAGGAAGGAGAGGAAGGATGGAAGAGAAGGAAGAGAGAGAGAGAGTGAGTGGGAGAGAGTGAGTGAAACTTTGAGAATGAGACTTTGAGAATAAGAGATAAAGAGTGAGAGAGATAGAGAAATAGAGAGAAGCAGAAACGTAGACAGACAGAGGGATATTCATGGAGAGACTAGTGGAGAGAGAGAGAGAGAAAAAAAGGAAAGAAAATAAATATTTATAAACACATCGATCGAAAGAGACAGAAAATGCGACCAAGAGAGATATATAGAAAGAAAATAAATATATATATATAAAGAAAGAAAGAAAGACATCTAGCGAGAGAGAGAGAGAAAAAGGGCGATCAAAAGAGATATATACATATAAATATATATATAGAAAGAAAATAAATATTTATAAGGAAAGACATCTAGAGAGAGAGAGAGAGAGAAAGAGAGAGAGAATGAGAGAGATAAAATGGAAGAAAGGAAGACAGAAAGAGATTCAACGAGCAAATAAAAATTAAGAAATAAATCTAGAGATAAAGAGAGTGTGAAGGATAGGCTCAGTGGGAAAGAGTGGGAGAGAATCAGAAACACATACAGAGAATAAGAATGAGGAGAAATAGATGAGGAAAACTGGATTTTGGAGTAAGGAAAGAAAGTGAATAAAGGACAGATGAAGATGAGTATTTCGTAGTAGTTCAGCTTGTATTTCGCTTTTCATTTAATTCCCACATTATCTTACATTCTCTCTTTCTCTCTCCCTGTTTCTTCGTCATCTTATCCTCCCTTACTTCCTTTTCCTTTTTCCTTTATCTTTTATTTCTTTCCTCCTCCTATCTCTTTCTAAGCGGTCGACCTTCTACGCGATTCACAAGAGTTAGCATAATATTAGGGTCAAATATATATATTATATATAAATATATACTAAATATATGTAAAATATATAATAAATATATATAAAATATATACTAAATATATTCATAATAAAAAAATATAAAATATATATATATAATATATACTTAATATATTCATAATATATACTAAGTTAAAAATCAGATTCTCTTTTAGACTCTTCCAAACCAATTTGCAGTTAGCAAAGTTTTGGTTGAGGCGCATAAATTTTGGCTACGCCGTCTGCCAATTCGCCTTGCGTATAATGCCTTTAGCTGCAGGTTAGGATGCGCACATACACACACACTTACACACACACACACTTACACACAGACGCACGCATAATTCGTTTCACTTGCGCTTTTCTGGTTTGTTGCTGCATTTATGCGGATAAGACTTTCAGACCGGGTCGAGCGGCAACAACCACAAACCGTTTGCAGCACGCAGTTTCTGTTGTTGTTTGGCATACGACAACTTCACCTGCTCAGCCAGTTTTAGCCAGTGCAAACACACACACACACAGACGCACACTCAGTACTTCCACATAACAGCGGAGATCAGACTGCTTTCTCGACAAGAGACACCAAGCTGCACACATATATACGCATATTGGGTATTGGGTGTAGAAAACCAGAGTGAAATTCCTTGGCGCGACTGCCTCACACCACAATTGGCTGTCCGGACCATACTCAATGGGAAGTTTTTTGGGTAATGCAACTGGCGATGCGGAATCGGAATCGGAATCTGAGAGAGACGCTCGCTGGCAGACAAATCTGGTTCACGATCGCCATCATTATATACAGGTTGGGCCAAATTGGTTTCCTCACTGGCCAGCGCAAACTAGGCTAACCTGTCGCCCCTCCCCCTCTATCCCCCCGCCATCCCCCCTATCCCCACTCGCTGTCACTACCTTTTTTGGGTGGTGCGTGTTGCGCAACGCATTAAAAAGTCGAAAGAAATGCCGAAAGTCTGGACGCAACAATTTCCCTCGAAATGTTGTTCAATTTGCATAACATTTCGCTGGGCAGCCCGATCGCTTATTGTACAATAGGTAATGGAAAATGTCTGTTGTCTTCAAGACCCCGAAAAGAGCTAGAAACGGAATCTGTGGAGATAGCTTTGAAGTAACATGAAAGTCATTTGCATATATATTTCGCTTCGTTTTTTTTTCTTCTTTCTTTTACTTTGTATTTTTCTTATATATTTATAAATTATATATGCATATATATGTATATATGTATGTGTATTTCTTCATTGCCAGTGGCGACAAAACAAAAAAGTTGCGTGTGACTTTTGCCCAGATATATCTGTATATCTTTCAAGTCATTTCTCCCTCTCCCTTCCCCTCTCTATCTTTTCTATTTATGACTGTCGGAAAACACACTAAATTACAACTTTCTCACGATCTTTGCGGGTGCAGCGGAGCATAGAGAGTGCTGTAATAAACCAGGTAAGCAGGCCCAGTTTACAAGAAGCCACAACTATATACAATATAAGTCAGATTCTATATAGCATTCCCCAAAAAGTCTGCCATATTTATATTTCATGCGCGTAATTCAAGCCTAATTGCATTACGCACGCCTCGCTTGCGGCGATGTATGTCACAGCTCGCGGCTCACGGCTCACGGCAGGGCGACCATGAAATATATGTTTGGCCAAGTTAGCAATGTGGAGCATTAGATTGGGTGTTAAAAGCGCACAGTTATGTTGCGTTTACAGCACAAAATCAGGCGATTGCGAAAGAGTGTGAAGAAGAAGTTCAAGCGACGTGACGCCCAATAGCGAAAATGCTGTGTCAAGGCTGCGAAGCGAGTTGGGCTAGCGGCAAGATTAGTAGAGCAAGTGAAATATGTCAAATATATGAAAGGGCCAAAACAGAAAGAGCTCAATCAAAGAGCTTAAGGAGCGAGACTCAAAGTAAAGCAAATCATATTTATCTCAACTTAATCTATTCCATCTATATATATATATCTAATTCTCACTCTCCTATTTATCTGAACTGAATCTATTCTATCTATCTATCTCTATAATCCTCACTCTCTGTCTATACTTTTCTCTATTTGCATTGCCAATCTGAAAGCCTCTAAGAGTCAATTACTTCAAATCCTACACATAGACTGTATCAAAGCACGCTCAGATCAAGTTTGTTTCAAGTCTTTTGGTTTCCATGACGCTGTTCAAAAAAATAATAGTGCACTTTTTTATATACCACATAGATTAAAAGCTCATCATACAAATGAATCTAAAACGAAACATATGATTGTAAAAAAAAATTCTTAAGGGAAACAAAACCACAATAAATAAATAAATAAAAAAATCTAAAAAAAAAATAATACAAAATTAGTCAAGCAAAAAAAAAACTTAAGTTTCTCAAGCACACCTCGCGTTTTTTAGAGCTAAATACAACAAATTTATCATATATACTCTGCTAGTTCCGCTAAAGTTCTTTCAGTATTTTTCTTAAATATAAAAAGTCATGGCTGATTTAAATCTATCAGCAGCTCAGAGTATATTCAAGTCGAGCACTCCTCATCAAATCTTTTGTGTTCTTCATTCAAAACTGGTTTGCCTTGAATTGTAAAACTTTTAATTAAGATTCTATCGAAAGAGCCAAATGTTGTCTCAAGATGAAGTTGATGCCTAGCCCAAATCGAACTGTAACAGAAAATGCCATAAAAAGTCGAGAAGAATGAAGAGCGCTATAGCTCTATACATCTAGCACTGGGCATAAAAGTAAATTGGCTATAAACAAAACTGAATTGGCCAAGAATGCGGTGTTAATTGTTGTTTAACAGTGTTTCGCTTTCTATTAAACCGTTTAGCTTGAAGAAAGATTGTAATTAATTTCATTATTTAATCGATCTCTGCATTAACGCACCTGTGCGCCAACAGGTGTCCACCTGCAGCAGTAGTCGCTGGCCAAGCTAGAGAAATATACGTCAATTGCAATAAAACTTTCACCCAGGCAACTGCGAGGAGCAATCGAAATGTGCAAACACAAGAGTTGCATTGCCGCCGCGGGCAGGATGGCCAACAAAGTTGGCTAAATGGCGGCGAGCCAGCCACGAAATGTGCTGAAGGCTCAGTTGCAAATGTGCCCAGGCCATTAGCAAAGCGTTTTCTTAAGTTTCATCGTGGTCCAAGGGAACAGTTCACAAAAAAAAAATTACGCAGTCACTGGCGATGGGAAAGTGAAAAATCTCACACATTTTCAGCAGCATTTGCAATGCATTTGGTTTTTATGTTAAACGCGGTGCGGTGCATGACATGGCCACTGCCACGCCCATTAACTAAGCTTTCAAAAAACAGTCAGCGACGAGTCGTCGTCGCTGGGGCCCAATTGCCCAACTTGGCTAACAATTTGCTCGGCAACTAATCAAATTAAATGTTATCGCGAGACGAGCAAACAAGCTGGGCGAAACAAAGACACTGGAGATGACTAAGAGATACGCTGTAAACGTGGCTTAAACGATGAGAGACAGATAGAGCAGAGATATTGATTAACTTTATCCCAATTTTTATACCCTGTATGGTTTTGTTAAAATGTATGTAATATGCAAAGGGAGGCGTGGCAGACCCCATAATTTATATTCTTTTGCAGGACGACAAGAGAAATGGTTAGTGATAAAGCCCTGTCCGTCCGTCCGTCCGTGTGAACGCAGCGATCTCCTAAACCACAAAAGCTAAAGACTTGAAATTTGACATGAATACTCGTGTATATAATACGCTGAACGAGTTTATCTCTAATTTTCGATAACTCATCCATCTTTTTATTATCGATAACAATCGATGATTTTTCTTCGCTTTTCAAGCGTAACTCTGTAACCGTAAAAGCCAGATACTTTAGATTTGTGGTGTATGTTACTGTAATGAATGCGAACATTTTGTAATTTTCCGATTTCGGATACCGGTCCCCATTTCCCAAAAATTTGCGAAATTTCTCTAAAAGTCGTATATCAAATACTAGAGCCTTGTGCTTTGGCAATTACAAACATATGTACCACCTAATTATACTCTAAAAGTTTCATTAAGAAAGTCTAAGCAGAAAACATACAGCCCAACGCAGCCGCTGCATAAACTGCGCAGTAAGCAGAGCGCGTGCCTACGCATAACTGTGTATTTATGTGTGCATGCGTTACATACAATGTATATATAACAGAAGCGTAAATGATTTTAGTAACAGCTCCCACAGGGTTCAGGGTATCTCTTAATCGAGCCGTCTCGATTAGAGAACTCTTACTTGTTTATAAATTTATTAATTATCTTTATCTGCAACTTTACTTTCTTTGCTTTTGAACAAAACTTGACTTCATTTGAATACCTTACACCTGTTCAAAGTTCACCTTGTTGACTGTCAACACACCGTTCTACAGGGCATCGCCAGCCATTAAACAAACTAAGCAACATGCCACAGCCAACAATCTAAACAAACGAACAGCAACGACAACTTTGCAATTTAATTTTCCTTTTCTTTTTCTGTGTTTTTTTTTTCGCCCTCCTCTTTTTTGGCTAATTATCATAAATACACAGCGTATGCATATTTATATATTCAAATTAGCTGAGAGTTGAGCAGACATAAATATAAATAAATACAATTTTGGGGTGTGGTCCAGCCGCATGGCCAAGGGCTGCGCAGAACGTGGCTCTGATCGCTCGCGATTGATCGATTGTCCCTCAAATAATGCACACACAGATGAAAGTGGCTTCGCCTTGGACCGTGTGTCACATCGAGATACTTCAAAGAACACGCTACGAATTCATCTGTTGCATTGCCAATCAGTTTCAGCATTGAAATGGGCATAAGGCGTAGAGAGAGGAGTATGCGCCTTGGGCGTTGGCTGACTCAAATCAAAATTCCATTTTTTCTTTATATTATAGAAAAGAAAAGATTTACTTCGACTTGATTGCGTTTCACATATGTAGGTGTGTGTGCGTTGTGTGCTGATTGCTCTGAATGAGCCGCCACAGCCAAAGAATGCGAAATGCAACTAATGACAAATGCTGTGACGACCAAGAGCTGTCTCATATCAGAAAGAGCCCGGATAGAACCCAGAACCCATCAAGTATATGTATGCTTGATCAGCACCCACAGTTGACTCAATCTATCTATCTATCTCAGACCTCTAAAAGTTAGAGCCTTACTTTTAAGTAGCTTACAGTTACAAATAAATCTTAAATATATCTATATTAGTATATATGTATTATGTTTATATGTAACTATAAGACTTGATTTTTTTACGACCAAGCCAAATTTCGAGATATTGATTGACTTAGCTCTGCTTTCTTTTTAAATTTGAATTAATTATTAATTAAAAATAATATTTATTGAAAGAATAAATTTAATTTTAAGACTTAAAAAAAATATATTTTTTTTCTAATATTTGTACCTTATTAAATAATTAAATGAATAAAAAAAACTTTAGTTTTTTGAAATATAAAAAAATAGGTGATTATTAATAAAATAAATAAAAATATAAATAAAATAATAATAATAATATTTGTTTAGTTATTATTGTCTATTAAAAAAATATTTAAAATAGTTTACTTTTTTTCATTTAAAAAATAAATATTTTTTTTTAATTATTAATTTAAATTTTTTTTATTTGTGAAGCAAATTTATAAATAATAACATAATACAAAAAATATTTTTTTTTTTGATATTCAACCAAATAAAAACTTAATAAATAAATAAAAATAATGTTTTATTGAATTTATTTAATAAGTAAACAAAATAAGTACGTTATTTATTTTACTAATATTCTTTTGGTATTATTTCTTTAATATACAATTTTGATTCTGTTTAGTTTTATATTTGACTTCCCTAATAAGACGTTAAACATTTTATGGATTTTTCTAAATAATTTTCTAAGCAATAAACCGCGAGAAAAAGTTCTTATCAAGTAATATGAATATTGAGGAATTCTAAATATTTAAATGTTCTGCTTTATTGACACAAATCAATAGCTCAGCTATTGATTTTAAGAATGTATACATATTCAGGTATGCATAAACAGGTACCCATAGATCCATATATAAATATGAAATGCACAGACTTCAGCTAGCCAAAGCGATATCAAATTACCTTGTTTACACTTTGATTTTTCCTCCTCTTGTTTTATTTACATTTCTCATTGTACTCAAGCTTGGGCCATTTGGCATGCATTGGTTGGCAAATGGGGGCTTCGATCGTTGGCTGAGCCGGCGCACAATTTGACGCAACCTTTTTGTTGTGATGGGGCACTTGGAGTGAAATAATGAAAATCAAACTGCAGAACCAAAACAATTTTCCCAACAAATTATGACAGCCAAAGAGCCAAAAAAGAACGTCGGCCAAAGAAAGCAATCAAAAGGGCCAATCATTTCGGCCCAGGCCAGCCAAGGGAGGGGTGAGAGTGGGGAGCGAGGGGCAAAGGTAGCTGGGCACTCGGGGGCAGGTCGTGAGTGCGCCGAGAGCACGGAATCAGACGAAACAAAAGCAAAGCAACAACAAATTACACATTCTTCTTCTTCTTCTACTTCTTCGTTTATTTTGGCAGCCAGTCGATGGGGGCGGGAGCGCCGGGTAGCGGCTGGGGGGCGCATGTAATATGTATATAATAGGCAGCAACGGGCAACGGGCAACGAGCAATTGCCGTGGCTTGCAAAGGTGCGGCTCGCGCCGGAACAACTCGACCCCGAAAAAAGGTTACAACACACATACAGACACAGAAACTTAACACTTGTAACAACAGGCCCGAATATGTAGTGAGTCCGGCAACCCGCAGGTTCTGTGGCACAGCCCGTGGGTCTCCCAAAGTCAGCGTTGCGTGCAAAAACCAAAAGCAGTTCCACTTGACGCCCATTCTAATGGGTCATGGGGGCCTCTGCATGCCAAGAATGAGCCATAAAACTAAACATAATTACGATATGTTCCCGAGTACGCTTGAAACAAGTAAGAGTGCTCGGCTGGGGAGTGCTCAACTAGCAAATACCCTGACAGCACTTTTGAGGCGAGATCGACTCAAGACTCCCTGGTACGCTTGAAACAAGTTGGAGTGCTCGGCTGGGGAGTGCTCAACTAGCAAATACCCTGAGCCAAACAATCTGCAGCACTTTTGTGGCGAGTTTGACTCAGCCTTCCTGGCACGCTTGAAACAAGTTCGAGTGCTCGACTGGGGAGTGCTCAACTAGCAAATACCCCGACAGCACTTTTGTGAGGAGATTGACTCAGACTCCTTGGTACGCTTGAAACAAGTTAGAGTGCTCGACTAGGGAGTGCTCTACTAGAAAATACCCTGACCCAAACAATCTACAACACTTTTGTGGCGATATCGGCGCAGACTCCCTGGTACGCTTGAAACAGGTTCGAGTGTTCGACTAGGGAATGCTCAACTAGCAAATACCCTGACAACACGGCAGGAGATCGACTTAGACTCTACTCTGATCGCTGCCTAGACTAGACTAGATTCATTGAAATCATATCATATTCCAAGGAATAATTCAAAGTTAGAATCGTCTTATATTGTGTGTTAATTGTCTTTCTCTCCTGCTCTATAGAGTGCCAAGAAGTCGCTAGCAGTTGAACTGGGCGAGCGGGTGTCACGGTCGGCAGCCAGTCGCCTGTTGTCCATTGCGCTCAACTGTGACCGTGGGGCGACTCGACGGTGATTGCAAGACCTCTTCTCTCTCTCTCTCTCTCTCTCTCGCTCTCTCTCTTTGCTTACTTTCTAGGCAAAAAAAATCAAAGTCAAAGCCAAAGTCGGCGGCAAACTTACCCGAACAAAGCAAAATGGCAATGCCTGCGGCTCGCCGGCGTCGTCTTCGTCGTCGTCGTAGTCGTTCTCCATGCTGGCGTTTTGTTGGTGCAGCAGCGTTTTCGTTTCGTCTTCGGTGGCGCCACCAGCGGCAGCATTGTTGCTATTGCCAGCTGCATCCATATCGAGAACTGAGAGAGCACGTTTTCCTTCTTCTTCTCTGTCTCACAAGTTAATTAGTTGCTGTGATTGGCAAGCGGCCAGCTGCTGTTTCAATTGCGATTGACATGGACATTAGCATAAGCGTGAAGCATTTAGTATACGCAGCAAAAGACAAGTAATGCGAGCTATTCATATAATAACAAACTGCCTTGCTCCCTCGCTCTCCCTCTCCCCCTGTCGCTCTCTTGCTCTACCTCTCTCAGTCTTTTGCGATCGGCAAAAATTTCACTTTTGTCCGCGGGGCAGCTCTTTCAGTTTTCAGTTTCAGCTGCTGTTTTCATTGAATTGCCATTAAACGTCATTATGCTGCGGCTCTAGCGAGAGAGGCACCTACACACACACACATTTCTCTAATCTGCTCCATATGTGCAGCATAAATGCACAGCTTCATTTAATTGCCAGCATAAAAGCTGTGAGCCCAAATGGTAAATGCTCGACTAGCAGCTACCCCATATAGCAAGCTAACCTGACTTGTGCTGCATCTTTGGTCAAAATGTCAATATGCCCATATTTGAATATAAATTTAATGAGTATCAAAATGCAATTGCCTCTTGTTGTTGTTGCTGTTGTTGTTGTTGCTGATTGAACAATATAAGAAAAATATCGTGTCGTGTTTTTCGCTCGTTTCTGTTTCTTGAAATGGGAAAGTTTATCTCAGAGTCGGCACTTCTCGGCACTTCGTTCCGCTTTTCTGATTTATATGATGTATCTCTATATAAATATATATAATATTTTATATAGGTAGACACTTAACTCTCGTCTCAGAAATGCCTATGAAATATTTTCAGCTAGCTATATACTAAATATATATTTATATTAAGTTAACCTTTCTTTGATATTTGAGCAAATCTTATCGCCGCTAACAATCTCTAATGTATATGCAGCCGTGAATCATCCGCAATTGTGTAGACAAAGCACACAGCAACTCTTGAGCTGCAAATCCAAATTGAATTCTTTGCGGAAATTATAATCTAGCGGTTTCTGCCATGCTCCAAATGAATCATAATCGTGTAATCTTGCAGTTGGCATTTAGGTGTCGAAGACACTCGGCTGTGTCTCTGCGATCGATTTGTCTTGCTGGCTGTCTCTATATGTGAGCTAAGCTGTAGTGCTATCCTAATGGAATTGGAGATGGAAGTGTCTGGCTATGATTCCTTATATCTATCTCTATATATAAATAAAATATCTTTATCTTCCAATTGATCTATGCAATTTGGCTTGGTAAATTTGAAAAGTATTGAAGTGCTCTACAAAGACGTATACTTGATATTATTAGGATATAAGGAGGGTCCACACTTTATATAGAATATAAAAAATATATTTGAGTTATCTATTGCCTTGTACAATTTTTAAAAAATATTGCTAGTCTCCAAAACCATTCGGTTAAGTCCAAATTTAAGCGTATTCTATTATATGTTCTTCAAAGAAATTATTAAAAATCATCTAAAATGTAAAAATGTAAAAATGTAATGTATAACAATATATCTTCAATTAACTTGACAAATTGCCTATCCTCTATTCTCAATTCTCTATTCTTTGTTCCCTATTCTCTATCCTCAACTTTCATCAATCCTATAGAGTATAACCATATATATCAATATATATCCAACTAAACTTGACATCTTTCCTATCCTCCATTCTTTAATTCTTTATTCTTTGTTCCCTATTCTCTATCCTCAACTTTCCATCAATCCTATGGAGTTATACTCCATATTCCTTCTTGCATATGACGAAATTCATATCTAAATCAGAGCACTTTATACTTTAGTCAGCTCTATATACAAAATATTGGATATATATATATATATATATATATATATATATATATATATATATATTGTATATAGAGCTGACTAAAGTATAAAGTGCTCTGATTTAGATATATATATATATATATATATATATATATATATATATATATATATATAAGAGGGAATGGGGTATGGTTAATCTCTACTTATATCTATAAAAAGTTATATATTTCTTTTTCTATTTCTATTCAAATTTCCATACTTTCTTGCTAAATCCATATCCATTATCTATTGTTATAGCTATACACCTCAGACTCAACTCTGATCGATCTAAGACTCTTAGTTTAAATGTGCCATAAATCACATCTATTACTTCATATAATGCTAAAGCTTTATCTATTATCTATCATATAAATATAGATATTTATGTCTATATCTTTTCCTCAACCTCAACTTGATACAGCTTTAAGCAAGTTCCTTCACATATAGCCAGCTTGCTCTGCGAGCTCCATATGTATTTACCTTATATTTTGCTGAATTTGTATATCAGATCATCTCTTTAGCTCTACTCTATATAAGCCCATTAGAGTGCTGTGGAGATTTGGAAATGATGTCGCTCTGCTCGCGAGCCTCTGACCCTCTAACCCAATCCAGTTTATTGTCCGCAGATGAAGACGCGAAGCGAAGCGAACAAACGAACGAACTACGGCAAAAATAAAACGTATTTGTTGATGCTTTTGTATTGCTTGTCGCTTTCTATGCGATGGCATTTAGCAAAAAAGCGATGTGCAGCTTTTTTAGAATCTGCAATAACAACGGCGGCAGCAGCAACAATGGCCCCAAGTTCTATGGGGGCGAGGGGGCTAACGGTACAGCGTTACAGGCGGCGTGACTAAACTGGTTGGCATTTTTAATTTGTTATTCTTTCGAGCCAACAATTGACACAAATACACTCACACAGAGACTCATACACACTCACTCATACACTCACACACACACTCACACCCACATTAGTCAATGTGTGTGTGTGTGTATTTATTTAGCCCAGTTAAAATGCCTGATCCTCAATGACGCGTCTTCAATCAGCGTTTGCTTAGTGACATATCGCTGCCACCAAAGATTGCGCGCGTATTAAGTTAGTAATAGTAATTAAAGCTTGAAACTGACTAAGTTAATGACACATATTAGACTATTAAAGTCTCATTTGAGCTGGATGAGATCTAGCTGACTTGGCCTAGGCCTTTCTAACTTAACTGAGCTACAAATATTCATCGGCATAAGCCTAAAGAAAAACTTTTGAAAAGTAAGGGTATATGCCAGTCGACTACAGCCGCGTATATGACAGTTGACTAACTCAGCTCGGCACTTAAGTTAAATTACGCTAGAATCGCAGCTCTATAGCTAGACAATTATTGAGATGACTGTGCTTGGCATATCAATCAAAGCATTGGGCATTAGAGTAGTCTTTGTTGAAAGTTGGGGTATGTGACAGTCGACTATTATCTATGAATCGTACATAAAATACAATACATGATTCAAACTCTGCTCCAGAATTACGTATTAGGATATGTGACAGAATGCTATGACTTATTGGAATGTATTAAGGCTCAATTTACGATAAAAGCTCTGTTCTACAGTTTGATAGTCATTGAGATGACTCTATATTGTGACTGGGCTTGGAAATATCAATCAAAGCATGAATAAAAGGATTTTTGTTACGTGTTAGGGTATATGATAGTCGATATTATCTGTTAATCTAATTTAAAAAAACTATTTACGATGCAAACTCTGCTCTAGAGTTACGTGTTAGGGTATATGACAGTCGAGTATGGCCTATTGGAATGTAATAGGGTTTAATATACCATATAAACTCATCTCTACAGTTCGATATTCATTCAATATCAATCAAAGCATGAATAAAAGGATTTTTGTTAGGAGTTAGGGTATATGATAGTCGACTTTTATCTGTTAATCTGTCATTAAATACAATTTATGATACACACTCTGCCCTAGAGTTACGTGTTAGGGTACATGACAGTCAGCTATGGCCTATTGGAATGTAATAAGGCTCAAGTTACGATGTAAACTCTGTTTTACAGTTTTATATTCATTGAGCTGAGCTCTATATTGCGACTGAGCTTGGAATATCAAATTTGTGTTAGGAGTTTGGGTATATGATAGTCGACTATCTCTCTTAACATTAATCTATCATAAAATACAAAGTGTTAGGACATATAACAGTCGGCCATGGCATGTTGGAATATAATATAACTCAATTTACAGTTGAAACTCTGCTCTACAATTAAGTGTTAGGGTATATGACAGTCGGCCATGGCCTGTTGGACTCTCATAAGGTTCAATTTACTATAGAACCTCCTCTCCACAGTTTGGCAATCATTGAGCTTGAGCTAACATACGGCATATAATGTTAGGGTATATGATAGTCGGGGCTACAATTACATTTTAAGAGACATTCACCTGTCACAGTTTGACAGCGACTATTGGGACTTAAAGATCAACAGTTTGACACGCATTGAAGATCCTTAACTATATGTCAATTGCTGCCAGAGCATCTGACAGTCGGCTATAGCCGAAATTCTCTCTAACAGTTTGACAGCGACTGCTGGGGCTCAATGATCCACAGTTTGACACGCATTGCAAATCCTTAACTATTTGCCAGAGCATCTGGCAGTCGGCTATAGCCGACATTCTCACTTCTTGCCGCTTCATTAACTTTTCCACATCAGCAACAACTACCAACAACAACAACAACCAACAACCAGCAACAACAACAACAACCACATTCACCCACTACAAATTGATCGTCTGCTGTCCGTAGATCGTAGATTCTCGGTGTTTGTCGCTTTTTAACTATTTTTACGACTATTTGCATTTTTGGGCTTTGCGAACCTCAACAATATTTACCTTCCGCTACAACAACAACAACAACAACAACAAACAGCAGCAGCAGCACTTGTTGCCCGTTACCTTTATTTCTTTTCTCGCTTTGTTTGTTTTCCTTCTCTCTCTCTCTTTCTCTCGTTTTTTTTTTTTACCGTATTTATTGAATAAACAAAAGATTTCTAATTCGTTTGACACTCGCACCACTCGCACTCTCACGCGCTCCGTGCGGCTGCTGCAGCAGGTGAGTTAATGTTTCAACTCGGCTTTTATTTATTTTTTTTTTTTTGTTGTCGCAAATGCACTTTCCACCACTGCTACAACTGTTAAAAAACAAAACAAAACAAACGAAAAAAAACGCAACAGGTTGCTACCTGAGGCGACAGAACTGTTTGACTGCGTAAGGTGCGCACGCTCGACTCGAATATTAAGCTACGACTGAAATTGCAACGGGCCAACAACTACGACCAGCCCGGAGTCGATAGATTTAACGCTCGCTTCTAGGCTATCGATTGCATGGCGTAATCGAGCCAGGTTTAGTATTTTCTTATCTAGTTATCGACTAGTTTGTATAAGAGTATGGCCAGTTTATTAAAAAAATGTATTTAACTTTTAATATGCCAGCTATATATTTAAAGATTACATTTTTTTATACATAATTTATATAAGTTACCATAGAATTTGCTTTCAAAATAAAAATGCCAAAAATAAATATTTTCTACCTACCACAGAAATAGCCAGAATACTAAATTTCGATTTACTTTCTAAATTTCAAATTTTACAGTAGAAGGATATACAACAAGACTTTTGGCTCTATGCTTCACTCTATTTGCTTTGTATTAAGCCCAATAAGCAATAAATAATTCACTTTTAATGAATAACGTGACTATTTAGTATTTTTAACTGCCCCTTTGCTGCTGCCATCTTTTCGGGCAAATTGTGCGCGCAACAAACGGTCACACTGCGCCACAGCTGAGCTCGCAATAAAAATAAATATCGAATTTGTGTTTGTGTGTTGCTGGGCCAAAGAGTGATTTGTAATGTTTTTCCGCAGTCTATAAACTAGGTAAAAAAAAAACGATTGTACAAAAAAAAAATATGAAAAAACAGCTTTGAGCTGTGCGAAAAGTGGCATTGCGCGCAAAAGTTGCTTAATAATAGCTAAAGTGACAACAACAATTTGTTTATGGCGCTTTGTTTTGAATTTTTATATAATTTATAACTTCTACAAAACAATTTGCACACCTACAGCAACACCTACACGCCCACACGAACGCCCACACACCCACGCACCACACACACACACACACACGCTCCCACGCATACATACGACAAATGCAAGCGCAATAATTCTTCTTGTTGCTTCTTGCAAATGCACAGTTGGGGAGCCACTGCTAACAGAGTTGTGCATTCACTTTAACAAATATGTGAAGCAGCGAAAAAAAATGTACAATAAAATTTGACAGCAGCTGAGGCAACTTTAGAGAAAACAATTGAAAAAGTGCAAAATATTAACGAAAATTTTAAAATTTGTTCACTAAAATTAAAAACAAATAAGAAGTAATAAACTTATAAATTTAAAGTAAAAAATTTTAAAATTCAAAAAAATATATAAATAATTTTTAAATAAAAAAAATATATGCAAAAAAATTGTTATAAATGATATTTATTAAATTTAAAATTAATATAATATGTGAAAATTATAAAAAATATTTTTTTTTAATTTTCTATAGCAAAAATTTTAATAAATATTATTTATGCAATTTTTTATGATATAAATAATATTTTTAAAATTGTAACAAATTTTTTTTTTGTTTATTTAAAGATTTTTATAGTGCATAAAAATATTCGTCTTAGCGCCAATGCAATTTTTTTTATAGTATAAGTACTTTTATTTTGTTTTATTTTTTTTTTTTTTATTTCCCTGTTCCCATATCTACGACGGGGCCATCATATTTAGCAAATTTCTAATAATACAAAACAACCTCTCTATACACACACACACACACTTGCATATATATATGTGTGTATGTGCATAGCAAGGCCTTCGAAGATGACGGACAGACGAGCGCGACGCAGTGTGAACGAGTGCATCAACAATTATCCGTACTATGGGGCCCAGGCGCAGTCGAACCTGCAGGCGAGCTGCAAGAGTGAGTCCGCTAAATAATATTCCATATTATTTTTTATATTTAATATGTTTTATTACCTCTTCGCAAAGATTCGCTGGACTTTGTGCAGCGCCTGAGTCTGCTGAACACGCTGAGCGTGCACAGCGGCTGCGTGAACACGGTGAACTGGAATGCGAGCGGCACGCTGATTGTGTCCGGATCGGACGACAACTATCTGGTGGTGACGGAGGCGAAGAGCGGCCGGGTGGCGGCGCGCACCAAGACGCAGCACAAGCGGCACATCTTCAGTGCCCGCTTCATGCCGCACTCGAATGACCAGGCCATCGTCTCGTGCTCCGGCGAGGGCATCGTCATGCACACCGAATTTTTGGCGCCCTATGGGCCGGGGCGCAGCGCCGAGGAGGCGCTCATCGGCGAGGCCGGGCGGCAGGCGAGCTTCTTCGATTGCCACGCCTTCGGGAGCACCTACGACGTGCTGCCGCTGCCGGACAGTCCGCGCGTCTTCCTCAGCTGCGGCGAGGACGGCACCGTGCGCTGCATCGACTTGCGCGTGAGCAGCCGCTGTGCGGAGTCCGTGTGCGACAAGCACATCTATATTACGGCGCCGTGCGCCGTCACGGCCATGGATGTGGCGCCCATCAACCAGTATAAGCTGGCCATCGGCTGCTCGGACTCGATAATACGGCTCTACGATCGCCGCATGCTCACGGCCGGCACGGACCGGGATCGCATCACCTGGCCGCTGCGCGCCTACCCCATACCGATGAAGTACACGCGTCGCCACTATCGCCCCACCTGCGTCAAGTACAGCGCCGACGAGGCCGAGCTCCTGGTCAGCTACTCCATGGAGCAGCTCTACTTGTTCGATCTGCAGCATCAGGGCTACAACGACGCCGATCTGCTGCGCAGCGGCTGCTACACGCCGAAGCTGCGGCGCGACAACGACCCGGAGCCGCAGATGCCGCGGCTGCGCTTTCGCGGCGACTGGTCGGACACCGGGCCCAATTCCATGGCCAACGTCGACCACGATCCGAGCCGCCTGAACGTCGGCCAGGCACGGCCGCCGCTCGTGCCCAGCGTGCTGCGGCGGCTCAGCGACGAGATCATTCGCATGCTCAACTCGCAGTCGCACCAGATACACGCCATCAGCCCGGCCAGCCGTGGCAACAGCTCCAGCTCGCGCTCGGGCCACATGTCCTGGCAGGACGCCGTCCTGCGCACCCTCGACAACCAGAGCGAGTCGGCCACCAGTCGCACCAACAGCCTGCGCCTCGTCGCGGCCAACGAGATCAGCCAGGCGGCCATTGCAGCCAACTCCAATGCGGCGGCTGCAGGCGATGGTAAGTGGCGCCCAGCTCCCAGATCCCTAGTGATACATCTATATATGCATATATATAAATTCTCATCAATCACGTCAATCTTTGGCCTTTTGCATCTTTGCCTTAACCCAGTTTGTATATTCGTAGCCAGCCTGGCATTGTCCTTGACACATTTCATTCATTCCTTGTATATCCTTGTGCCTCTGCTCACCTTTAGACACTATGCTCTGGCCACCCAAGGTCTCCCCACAAATGAGTTAGAGTAGGTGCAGCAAGCGGAGCATATAGAAAGAGAGATAGCTATAGTTGTTGCTCGAGTAGCTTCTAGGCTCTTTTATTTATATTTTCTCAAATAATTTGTTCACATGAAATCAGTTTGCCTTATCAGCAGCATTATTTGCATTGCTGAGAATCGCCTAGAAGGGCAGCAGATGAAATATTTATACATATACATATATATTTATTTACTTGGAGTAAAAGCATATTTGATATGAGATAACTTGAAATGATTATGCGTAGTTCAAGACATATGTAAATTAATATATACACATAACATACATAAATACATACATGCATACTATTTAGGTATGCATACATGCATACATGCACATATGTCTACATATATTATACATACATGCATCATATAGCCGTGTTCATTGAAATAGTAGTGCAGCTAAGCTCTAACTGTTGGAGCACAAAATTTGGTGATAAGCTCAATATTTTGAAAAGATTTTGAAATGAATATTAATTTTAACATTATTAAATTAAAAAAAAGAAGAAAACTGGGGCAAGTGCATAATGGAGCTTAAAAAAAGAAAAATTCTTCAAATTTTTACGTTCATAAATAATATAATATAAATAAATATATAAATGAAATAATATATTTTAGCAATAATTAAAATAGATAAATTAAATAATTAAAATAAATAAAAAATAAAAATTGAACATTAATACCAACATTTATAGATAAACATTATAGCCTGAATTCCTATATGCTATATGGTTTCAGACTATACAAAATAATCTTTTTATATTAAAAAATAAAAAAAAAAACTTGTAGCGATTTCCAACTTCATACCATAACAAATAATGTTTTTATATTTAAAAATACAAAAGAAACCTGTAGCGATTTCCAACTATTTTAAAAACAGTTTAAGTAGTTAAAAATTAAAAGAAAAAAACTTGTAACTAAGCAACAATTTTAAACTACTTTCCGATAAAGAAAATCTATAACAAATATTTTTTAATATAGCGAATATATATAAAAAATATTTTTTGAATATGGCAAATATATGCTAAATAATATTTTAAACTAATTTTTGATAAAGAAAAACTATACAAATATTTTTTAATATAGCGAATATATATATTTTTTTTAATAAAGCGAAAATATATTACAAAATATTTTTTAATTTGGCAAATATATGCTAAATAATATTTTGTTAAAGAAAATCTAAAAAAAAATATTTTTTAATATAGCGAATATATTTAACTATTATACATATTTTTTAATACAGCGAATATATAAAAAAATATTTTTTAATATGACAAATAATATTTTTAACTAATTTTTGTTAAAGAAAATCTAAAAAAAATATTTTTTAATATATATTCGCTATATTAAAAAATATTTGTATAGATTTTCTTTATCAATATATGTTAAAGAATATTTGTACGCATTTTTTGAATCGAAAATTGTTGCTTAGTGACTAAAATATTTCTTTTTTAATTTTTTATTGTTAAAATGTGACCAACAAATTTTATTTTTATTTTTTATTATTAAATTCAATTTCAATTAATGTTTTCAATTAATTTTTATTATTGAAACTTTGTTTTCAATTAATTTTTATTATTAAAACTTTGTTTTTAAAATAAGTAAAATAGAAATTACTACAAGTTTTTCTTTATTTATAAAATATTAAAATATTTTTATTGCCTGAAACCATTAAAAACAGGAATTCAGACTATAATAGTTAACTAACAAAATATATATAAACACATACACAACTTATTTGACATAGTAAAGCCCATGTGTGTCTGCATGTGTATACGTATTTATGTGTGTGTATATATACGTATGTGTGTGTATATATATATATACACATGTATGTACCTGCATTCCTTCTCATTCATGTATGTCTCAAAGAACCGTAGAATGAGTGCAGTAAATGCGCCTCACATAACTCCCCGGGTATCTGCTAGTCGCATCCTCCCGACTAGATCACTCTAATATCTCTTTTAATATACTACCCCCCCTCGTTCGCAGATGATAAGCGCGACGCTGTCATGGAGTCCGTGGACGATGGCAAGGAGCGACAGCTGAACAAGTTCGACTACATCAAGATGTCGTTCAGGGGACACCGCAACTCGCGCACCATGGTGAAGGGCGCCTGCTTCTGGGGCGACGACTACGTCATGTCCGGCTCGGACTGTGGCCACATCTTCGTCTGGAACCGGCACAGCGGGCGCGTGGTCAAGACACTGCTGGCCGATCATCGGGTCGTGAATCGCGTGCAGCCGCATCCGACGCTGCCCTATTTGCTCAGCTCGGGCATTGACTACAACATCAAGGTGTGGGCGCCCATAGGGGCAACTTCCAGCTTTGATGAGGCCGAGACAACAGCGGTAGGTGGCAGAGAGAGGGGGGAGAAATGGAGAAAGATTTTATGATATATATTTTATATCTTTACAGTTAATCAAGAGCAACGAGATCATGCTGGTGGAGACACGCGACACGATAACGGTACCTGCCCAGGTCATGATACGCATTTTGGCCGGCCTGCGTCAGTACCATCGCATCCGGCATGCGTCGGGCACCCGCGGCCTGGGCGTCGACAGTAGGCGTGGCCGCAACGAGACTCTGCGCGCCATAGAAGCGAGTGCTGTGGTTGCTGCAGCTGCAACTGGGAGTGAGAGCAATGCGCAGAGCAGCAGTAATGAACGTGTTAATGATGATGAGAACGCTGATGATGATAATGATAATGATAATGATAACCCTGGCAATGACAGCATCATCATCAGCAGCAACAGCAGCAGCAATGGCAACAACTCAAATACAAACTAAAGAAATCTTGTCAATGAGAAAAACTATATAGATACATACATACATGAATATATGTCTATATATATATATATAAATGCATATTGTGGCTATCGGCGCTGCACTCCCATACAAATATATATATATATAGTAGATATATATATATTTGTCCATTCCCCGCTGGGCACCGTCGTGTCCACATTCCCCTCCGCGTCCATTGAAGCTTAGCAGTTGCGGCGCCGACATCCAACTTAATTGTGAGACTCGAGCAGCATACGATTGATTGGTGTAACTATCTATATATATATATATATATGTGTACGGTACATAACCATATATGGATATATCAAATAACATTTGTTCCTTTCTTAATTTGTAAATTAATTAAACACATTTAGAGAGAAACTTTCTAGTTTTGCTATTTGTTATTATTGTTAGTATGCTTAAAACTCTTTTTTTTTTCTTCTTCTATTTTGCTCAGATGAGATATATATATATATACTTGTATATGTACACTAGCATACATAAATTGCGATTAAGTACACTACGCTTAAATGCTAAACAACTATAAGTTAAATGCACTATATACAAAAGTCAACTGATATTATTTACATTACATTAATTATATATATATATATCTAAATATATATATATATATATAGCAGCTACGTTTTTCGTTTTCGATTCTTCGGGAAATTGTTTTATGAATAACGCTATTAATTATTAATAATAAATACAATATACATTAGACGATCTAAACAATATCTTGCACATTACGATCTGATTTAACAATTTGTTCTTGAATACATAGTTAATTCAATTAAATAATTAATATTATCGAATAAGTTAAATATTAATATTAATTATTTAATTAAATTACTTTTGGCGCACATTCGCCTCACTGGGGGCGACGCAGACCCAGGCTATCGATGGTCTTCGTTATCGCCACTTCATTTAGCTCCACCTCCTGCGGCTCGTCGTTGTTGTTGTTGTTGTTGTTGGAGTTGCCCTGGGCACTGGGGCTGGCCACGCCCGCTGCCTGCCCCTGGGCGGCGTAGGCATCTGAGAACTTATGCGCCAGCGCCGCATAGTGATTAAAGCCGCCAGCTGCAGCTGTGCCGCTGTTGCTGGGCTGCGGCTGCTGCTGCAGCTGCTGCTCGGGTTGCTCCATGCGCGCACGTCGCATGGGCGGCGGCTGCAAATCCTCCTGCAGCGGCTCCTTGCCGGCCTTGTCATCTTTGCTGCCGCCAGCGGTGGGCGCGTACAGGCCGTGGCGTGCGATGGCCGCGTCGATGGCATTGCGCTCGATGTCGAAGGCGGGCGCCCGGGAGATCGCCTCGGTGCGATAGTGGCGCACGATTTCCAGATTGTGGTTCACGTAATTCTCGCGCTGGGCCTCGGTTAGCACAGCCGAGTGCCACTCCTGCAGCTGCTCGTCCGTCATATTATTGACTATACACAATATATATATATATTTATGGCCATGAAGCGAGAGTGAGAGAGAGCGAGAGTGGGTGCGAGAGCGAGAGAAAAAAACAAACAAATATGTATCACATGAAAAGGCGCCCCCATCATTTGCTTGATGTGGCCAAAACGGTGGCCAGCCATAGGTCAGTACTTACAGTTGCTGCTGGCACCGGTCCCGCGCCGCAAAGCCAAGTGCTCCATTTCAATTTTTCGCCAATTACTCTAATGTAAATAATAATTTTCTACTTGGCATACGAATGTCTCTATTGCACACACAACTGCATTAGAGATGGCCAACGGACGAGTGTCGCAGCGCAGGGGCCAAGTATCGATAACAATGCGATTCGGCTGGCTCACGAACGTCTCTATTGCACACACAAATGCATGCGCAACGGGCAAGTATCGATAACAATGCGATTCGACTGGCTCACGAACGTCCGTCTCTATTGCACGCACAAATGCATGCGCAACGGGCAAGTATCGATAGCAATTCGAATCAGCTGGCTCTGCGGGCTCACGCACGTCTCTATTGCACATACAAATGCATGGGCAACGCGCAAGTATCGATAACAATGCGATTCAGCTGGCTCTGCGGGCTCACGCACGTCTCTATTGCACACACAAATGCATGGGCAACGCGCAAGTATCGATGGCAATTTCGTTTCAGCTGGCTCGCGATATATTTGGGCGCCAAACAAAGCTGCAAATTTATTTAAATTTTGCCTATTTGCTTATTTTTGTAAAAGCACTTTTGCTTGTTCAACATCAAGTGAATGTTACAGCGTTCGACAATTAATTCAAATAACTTTGCTTGGGTGAAATAGTATATTTTTATTTGATTTAAAAGCCCAGTAAACTGCTTGAAAGCTTTTAGCTATTTTCTTTGTTTATTTTTAATGTGATCCTTAACATTCTTTAAAAATAAATATATAATTTATTTTAAAATGAATTATACTACTTTAAAAAAAATTTGTTTATTAAATGTATTTATAATTGTTTAAAGCTGTTTTTATCCTTTTAGAATGAGTTCATATTTAATAAGTATATTCCTTAAAATCTTTTAATAAATTTTAGCTAACAAATTTTTAGCAAACATAAATAAAAATTAATGTTCAGCATGTTCAGCTTTAAATCAAAATTTAAATAATATCTCATTTAAAATAAAATTTATTTATATTTATAGATAAAAGTGCGCCCTAATGTTTTTTCAAGTTTTTTCAAGAGTTTAAACTTAATTTGTAATAAAAAATTATATATTGATTATCATCTTTTACATTTTAAATTAAGAAAAAAAAAGTAATTAACTGACAAAATAAATGCCGAATGGCTAACAACATCTGCTTTTTTGTTTTTAAGAAAAGATTAGTACAAAATTAATTAAATAAAAAATATTAATTTGAATTTTATGATTCACAAACAAAAAATTAATTACTCTTTAATGTTTTTATTTTGTAATTTTTTTCTTTTTTTTATAAAAAAGTGAAATAAATACCAAGCAAAAATTTTAAAATGCTAAAAAAAATTTTATTTATTTATTTATTTAAGAGCTAACTTATTAATAGTTAAATTATAGGCTAGCTTAATACTAGGCTATGGCAGCAGAGGCCTTCAGCCTTAAAAAAAATGTATAATTAAAAATAATATGTAAATAAATCTAAGAATAATAATAATACTAAAATTTATACAAAAAATCAAAAAAAGAAAGAAATTTTAAATTAAAAAAAAAATTGAATCAAATTGAAGCTAAATATAATTAAATATAATATATAAATAAATAGATAAAAAAATATATAAAATATAGATATAGGTGGATAGAAAAAGAAAAATAAACCAAAGTAAAGAGAAGCTTTCAAGCTTGTATAACTGTAGGTATAAAGATGTATAATATATATAAATATATATATATTTAATATATCTATTTTGTATTATCTGTATAAATTTTAATACCTTTTTTTTGCTACAATGCAAATGGCCGAAAAGCTGAAGGAATATATTCACGCTTCCACGCTTGGATACACTCACTCATTCACCCATTCACATTCACACTCGCATTCGCATTCACAATTGCAGTTGCAATTGCATTTGCAGGCTGCGTTAATTTTTCCGCCTTGTTTGAGGCCTGTCGATTGCATGTTGTAACAGGTTGGCTTGTAGCCGGGAATGCAGGCTGAGCAGTCATGGAAGAAGCAGCAGCAGCGGCGGCGGCGGCGGCAGCAGCAGCTGATAAAAGTATCTTGAATGTAAAATTCTTAACGTTTCGTTTTGGCATTTATTTGTTGTTGCTGCTGTTGTTGCGCAGTTTGGGCCAAGTCGTAGAAGCGTTCGGGGTTAAGGGACGGCAAATGCTTGCAGCTTGACGATGACAGGGGCGTAAGGGGGGTGGGGCCTGGGTCTCAGGAAGGGGATTCCAGGGTCTGTTACTGCGCGGAATGCATTCACGTTTTTTCCTGTGCTTTTTTTTGTTTTGTTTTGTTTGTTTCTTTTCGCATTTTGCATTTGGTTGGCCTGTTGTAATTGGCAATGAAAAATTCCAAGTGTTTTTCAAAGTGCTCTTTAGATGGCCTAATATAAGCCAACTAACTAACAAAGAAAGCAATTTCACACACACACACACACACCAACACAAACACCAGCACTCACACTCACACTCATACACGCAAGTAAATACTTTGAATAGGTAATAAAATTAAAAAATTTCAAAAAACTGGAAGCTAACGTACGACCACGTATGTTATGTGCTCGTCTAAGGAACCCATACCAGCGCAACTTCCAACTGTTGCTGTTGCTGTTGCTCTGGCTGTGGCTGTTTCCACCCAGCGCAAAAAAAAACAGCACACAAGTAAGAGTACTCTAGTGGGCAATGCTCGACTGGCAGATACCCTGACAAAGAGACTGGGTCACTGGCATAGATACAACTTTTGGTCAGAATGCGGAATGCAGTCAAAGTGAATTTCTAAAATATTTAAATAAGATAAAATATATATATAAACCTTATATATTGCCTGCAATAATGTGAGAGGTATATATATTGATGGACATATGGAATCTCTAGCTGCAATGGTATGCACGTTGTGTTGTCTATAAAGAGCAAATCAAAATGTCAATATAAATAATGATATCGACATTTATGGATCTAGACATGTATCGCTATCGACATTTATTTATCGATCTCGACATGAATCGCTATCGTTATCAACATGTATAGTTATCGAGATTTATCGATATCGACACTTATCGATCTCGACATGTATCGTTATCGACATTTATCGATATCGACATGTATCAATATCGACATGTATCAATATCGACATGTATCGATATCGACATTTATCGATATAGACATGTATCGTTATCGACTCGTATCGATATCGACGTGTATCGCTATCGACATTTATCAATCTAGACATGTATCGCTAACAACATTGATCGATCTAGACATGTATCGTTATCGACATTAATCGATATCGACGTGTATCGTTATCGGCATTTTTTATCGCCGTTTATCGTTATCGATATGTATTGCTATCCAGATTTAGCCTTGTCAATACTTGTCGTTATCGCCATTTATCGTTATCGATATGTATTTGCTGTCAAGATCAGATCATTATCGTTTCTTGTTGTAGATGTATAATTCTATCAATATTCGTTCGATATGTGTTGCTCGATATGTTATTGATATTTATCGTTATTGGTATATATGACAATCATTATTGGTTGTTATCGATAATTATCGATATGTTATTGATATTTATCGTTATTGGTATCTGTGACTATAATTATTGTTTGTTATCGATAATTATCGTTTTCTCTATTTATCGTTACCATTATTTATTGCTATAAATACTGATTGAACACCATTTATCGTTATCGATATTGCTCGTTATCGGCATTCGTCGCTAACCCATATGTATCGTTATTGATATTTCTCACCATCAATAGTGATCGTTATAAATAGTTATCGATTAGCGTTATCGAATATATGTTACAACTCTTAATGATTTAGCTTTCATAGGAGATACATTATTATCTCCTTATTAACTTTCACCTCCCTAATCGAGTCAAGTACACTCCCTACCTAGGCGTTCCGCCTGTCACCAACACTCTAGCACAGCCCATATACCCCTACAACTTTACCCTTTTGCAATGGGCTCAACAAAAAAAAAAGCAAAACGAGAAGAAAAGAAAATAACAAAAAGTCATATGAAGCATTCCAAAGTGCATAGGAAAATATCAGTGCACAGTGCCTGCATTTAGCTCATTTAATGCAAAACATTTTTGCCCCACCAAACAGCAACAACAATAGCAATAACACATGTATTATTAACTATATATTCATGTGCATGACTGGTGGACGTAGTCTTACCCCATTTTGCATAGAAAACTTTAGATTCAGTTGAAAGAAAAACTCTCGGAAAATATTGATAAAATAAGATTCATTAAATCTTAAAATTTTATTTTATCCATTTTGATATAAGTATAAGAATTATTAACTTTATTTAAAGAACTCTCCAAATACCCATCAGGATAATCTTTGCCTTAAGCGGCATCAAAATTCAGCAAGGACTTTTCCTTTGGCTAAGCCTTTCTATAGTCCTGGAGTAATAATCGATAAGTCAATCGATCGACTTCAATATGAATATGAATATGAATATGAATATGAATATGAATATGAATATGAATATGAATATGAATATGAATATGAATATGAATATGAATATGAATATGAATATGAATATGAATATGAATATGAATATGAATATGAATATGAATATGAATATGAATATGAATATGAATATGAATATGAATATGAATATGAATATGAATATGAATATGAATATGAATATGAATATGAATATGAATATGAATATGAATATGAATATGAATATGAATATGAATATGAATATGAATATGAATATGAATATGAATATGAATATGAATATGAATATGAATATGAATATGAATATGAATATGAATATGAATATGAATATGAATATGAATATGAATATGAATATGAATATGAATATGAATATGAATATGAATATGAATATGAATATGAATATGAATATGAATATGAATATGAATATGAATATGAATATGAATATGAATATGAATATGAATATGAATATGAATATGAATATGAATATGAATATGAATATGAATATGAATATGAATATGAATATGAATATGAATATGAATATGAATATGAATATGAATATGAATATGAATATGAATATGAATATGAATATGAATATGAATATGAATATGAATATGAATATGAATATGAATATGAATATGAATATGAATATGAATATGAATATGAATATGAATATGAATATGAATATGAATATGAATATGAATATGAATATGAATATGAATATGAATATGAATATGAATATGAATATGAATATGAATATGAATATGAATATGAATATGAATATGAATATGAATATGAATATGAATATGAATATGAATATGAATATGAATATGAATATGAATATGAATATGAATATGAATATGAATATGAATATGAATATGAATATGAATATGAATATGAATATGAATATGAATATGAATATGAATATGAATATGAATATGAATATGAATATGAATATGAATATGAATATGAATATGAATATGAATATGAATATGAATATGAATATGAATATGAATATGAATATGAATATGAATATGAATATGAATATGAATATGAATATGAATATGAATATGAATATGAATATGAATATGAATATGAATATGAATATGAATATGAATATGAATATGAATATGAATATGAATATGAATATGAATATGAATATGAATATGAATATGAATATGAATATGAATATGAATATGAATATGAATATGAATATGAATATGAATATGAATATGAATATGAATATGAATATGAATATGAATATGAATATGAATATGAATATGAATATGAATATGAATATGAATATGAATATGAATATGAATATGAATATGAATATGAATATGAATATGAATATGAATATGAATATGAATATGAATATGAATATGAATATGAATATGAATATGAATATGAATATGAATATGAATATGAATATGAATATGAATATGAATATGAATATGAATATGAATATGAATATGAATATGAATATGAATATGAATATGAATATGAATATGAATATGAATATGAATATGAATATGAATATGAATATGAATATGAATATGAATATGAATATGAATATGAATATGAATATGAATATGAATATGAATATGAATATGAATATGAATATGAATATGAATATGAATATGAATATGAATATGAATATGAATATGAATATGAATATGAATATGAATATGAATATGAATATGAATATGAATATGAATATGAATATGAATATGAATATGAATATGAATATGAATATGAATATGAATATGAATATGAATATGAATATGAATATGAATATGAATATGAATATGAATATGAATATGAATATGAATATGAATATGAATATGAATATGAATATGAATATGAATATGAATATGAATATGAATATGAATATGAATATGAATATGAATATGAATATGAATATGAATATGAATATGAATATGAATATGAATATGAATATGAATATGAATATGAATATGAATATGAATATGAATATGAATATGAATATGAATATGAATATGAATATGAATATGAATATGAATATGAATATGAATATGAATATGAATATGAATATGAATATGAATATGAATATGAATATGAATATGAATATGAATATGAATATGAATATGAATGTGAATAGGAATAGGAATATAAATATGTATATGCCACGCCTCTTTGTGGGCCTAGCATATAATTCATAGTTCTATCTGTAGATTGGATCAACCTTAACTGCAAAACTAAGTGATTCCATATTTGAAACTGTAAAAATCTATAGAAAATTCACTAATCTAGCTATACATCTTCGGAAGACATCGTTTTTTTCGATTGGCCCCACTCACAGTGAGCTTTGATCTGTGTGTTTCAATTGATCCGAAGGTCAACAGCAAGGCACTTCAAAGATTTTCGGCTTCCAGCTGTCAAATGACAGATGATTCAAGATTTACTGATTGGCCACGCGCCGAAAGGGTGCATCAATCTGAGCACTTTTTAAGAATATATGGGGTATATAATATATACATACATACATATATTATACATCTACATATTATGAATTTCACACAGGCAACCAGACGAGCCAAAATACTCTTTTAACTGCCTGAGGAAGCATAGAAATAGTTTATGGGCTCGAGTTAATCCGATTAATATCCGACTAATAATACGACTACCCCTCTCACTCTCTCTCTCTCTTGGCCTTTATCTGTGTCTTTCGCTCTTTGTTCTCTTTGTGTCTCTCTCTCCCGCTCTCTATGTCTATTTGTGTCTATTCCTCTCTCCCTCTTTATCTGTTTCTCTCTCTACTTTTTTCTCTTTCTAGCTGTCTCTCATTCTTTCTCCTTCTCTCGCTTTTTCTTTCTCTATATCTGCTTCTATCTCTCTCTCTCTATCTCTCTCTATATTTCTCCTTCTCCCTCTCTCTCTATATTTCTCCTTCTCCCTCTCTCTATATATATTACTCCTTCTCTCTCTCCTCTCTCTCTATGTCTTTATTTTTCTTTCTCTTACTCGCATTTTCTCTCTTTTTCTCTCTCTCTCTCCCCGTCTCTCCCACCCTCTCACTTTCCCTCTATATATCTCTCTATCTCGCTCGCCCTCTCTTTCTTTGACCGTCTCCCTGTCTCTCCCCATTTCTCTGTTTCTCTCTCTCTCTCTTTCTCGCTCTTTGTCTCTCTTTTTTTTCTCTCTCTCTCTTTCTTTCTTTCAGCCTCTGTATCGCTCCCATCTCTCTATCTCCATCTCTCTCTCTCTCTCTCTATCTCTCTCTATCTGTCTCTATCTCTCTCTCCATATTTCTCTGTCTCTCTCTCTATCTCCATCTCTCTCTTTCTCCATCTCTCTCTCTCCAACTTTCTCTCTCTCTCTCTCTATCTCTCTCTCTCCATCTTTCTCTCTCTCTCTCTCTATCTCTCTCTATCTCTGTCTCCATCTCTTTCTATCTCTCTCTATCTCTCTCTATCTCTCTCTATCTCTCTCTCCATCTCTCTCTCTATCTCTCTCTCTCTCTCTCCATCTTTCTCTCTCTCTCTGATTTAGCCACAATTATCTAATTTTGTTTTCCAAAATATGGACTTAAAGCATTACGCCCAAAAACCATTCACTGCCAAAGAAATTATAATGTAAGGTCAAATATACGATATATGCATACACACATACACACACACACACACACACACACACACGCACACACACATACACATACACACACACACACACACACACACACACACACACACACATACATCTATGGCAAATACGTTACAAGAAATGTGTAAATACAAATGAATGAATCGTTCATTGAAATGCGAAAGTCTTTTTTGGCTAGACTTTTCCTGGTCTCTGCCTCTGCGTGTGTGTGTGTGTGTTAATCCATGTATATATATTTATATATATGTGTGTGTATATATGTGTGTGTAGAATCTGTGCATGTATCTGTATATCTCATCTTGAATTTTGTACTCGTATTTTATTCGTTTTCATGTTGTCTTGTCTTGTCTTGTGCTGCGTTTATATATAGACAGACTGACTGCGGATCGACATAGCCATAGCCATCGACATCGACATAGACATAGCCATAGACATCGACATCGAGCGTCTCTCTACACACATGCTGAGCTGTTTTGTTCACTTTCAACACACTAGCCTTAATGTCTGACGATGTTTGGCCCCTTACACGCGTGAAGTGGAAAATTATTTTTAGTGCCCCAAAATGAAATGAAAAGCAAAAAAAAAAAATAAAATAAAATGAAATGAAAAAAAAACATTTAAATTTAATTAAACCTTTCGAGAACAAATCGGCAAAAGCATTTGCCATACGCCTGGTCCCACTGTGCGTGAGTACGCGCGCGTGTGTGTGTGTGCAATGGGCAGTGTGGGCGGGCTGGGTCAAGCAAGAGTCAGCCGCGACAGCAGCCGCGGCAGCGACAGCGACAGCGACAGCGGCAGCGACAGCAGAGACAGTGGCAGACAATGAGTTACAACTGTCAAGTCGATTGCCGTTAAATCGCTCAAGAAGAAAGACGAAGACGAAGCGCAGACGGTGAAGACGAAGGCGACGAAATCGAAGACGAAGGCGGCGAAGGCGACGACGACGAAAAAAGACGAAGCTGAATTGCCGAGGCGCGCGCTCTGTGCGACATAATCCCAACCCCCGTGGGGTGTGCGCCTCAGTCCAGCCCAGCCAGTTGAGAGCGCACTTTGAGCGACCATCTTGATGCGTGTGTGTGTGTATGCATGAGTGAGTGTGTGCCTGTGCGTGAGTGAGTGTGTGCATGCGTGTGTTGTGTGCTTGCGTGTGCGCCCACATTTCATAATTCTATGCTGCTGCGACGATGCAAACGCACTCAATGAGTGCAGCGCGCGTGTTGCCCTCTCGCTCGCGCGCATTGAGTGAAAAGGCGCGCACGAAAATCAGCTGTTCGTGAGCAGCAACATGTAACGCGATGGCGGCAAATTACAAAACGTTTGCCAATATGCGCAACAATGTTCGATGCTCGCGCTGATCCCGGCGACGGCGAGCAGAGGCGAGCTGAGACTCCCCCAACTACAATTCACTCAAATTGCAGATCGCATGTGTTGCACCCCACTAGGCGCAGTGCGTGCGTGTGTGTGTGTGTCCATGTGTGTGTGCGTGTGCTTGGTTCAATTTATGGCAATTAATGCATTGGAGGCGTGCATTTTAAGTGCCTCTGCCCAGTGACAATTTTATGGGGTTCAACAAACGCTAATTTCATGCATGTTGCAACATGCACACACACATGCACACATAAATATATGAATATGTATAAGACTTCCAAGACTTAGAACAAGGCTAGCCTCAGTTGAAAATTTGAGAATTGCAAAGAAGAGCTATATTTAAAAAAAAAATTGTTTATTTAAATATTTTTTTATTTACTTTGAACTTTAAATTAAAAAAAAAAATAAAAATAAACGAAGAAATTTCTATATACTAAAAAATATATTATAAATGTATATTATTTTATTTTAATAATTTAACTTAATTCAATTTAATACCAAAAAAAAACGAAGAAGTATATTTCCATATATTTAAAATCACAATTTTTTTTTGTATTTACTTTGGACCTTAAATTCAATAATTTCATATAATTCAAATTATTCAAAAAAAAGTACATGTATACATATGTCTAAAATCAAAGAAATTTTTTTTTATTTATTTATTCGATAATTTCAAATAATTAAATTAAATAATAATAAAAAATATATATATAAAAAAACGCATAAATTTATTTTTAAATTATTATTTTATTATCTAAAGTCAAAGAATATATTTTTTAAATTTATTTATTCAATAATTTCATATAGTTCAATTTAATAAGAAAAAAGATTTTATTTCTATTTATTTCTATATACCTAAAATCAAAGATTGTTTTATTAAATTTTACCTTTAAATTAAGAAATCTAAATTAATTTAACTAAATTTAAAAAAAAAATTCTATTCCGATTTATATATTCCTATTTATATATATTTATAAAATTTTCCATTTCCATATATTCAAGATCATTAATATATATATTATATATATATATATATAATCAAGCTCATTCATATCCCACCTCTTCTACTACTACCACATCCTTATTCTCCCTCTCCATTTAATTGAAAGTCCCAGTTTGGTTCAGAACCGGCGCCAAAATGTGGAACCAAAATAGAAAAAAGAAGGAAGAAAATAAAATAGCACCAAAAAAATGATTTATGTTAAGTGCTGCGCTGAGAGAGAATGAGAGAGAGAGAGCGCAAGCGAGCCTGGCAAGCGGCATATGAGTGTCTTGCAGGAGCTGCCCACACACACACACACACACACAGAGGCACGTGCAATCACTCTGCTCACTTCTTACAGTTCTCACTCGCTCTGCCTCTCTTTAACTCAAACGCTCAGTTGGCATAAGAGGCGGCTGAGTGATTTTGTCGCTTACACTGTGCAGCAAGATTATCGTAAAATCTTTAATGATCATTAAGAATGTTATTAAAGCAAAAAAGTTATTGAAGATGACTTAAACATATTTTTTGAAGAGTTGCAATAATAATAAATTAATTAATAATTAAATAAATAAATACATGTACATACATGCATATGCATATATGTGTGTAATTATATATAAAATTTATCTATCCATAATTTTAAATAAACATATTCTTGTATAATAAAATTTTGCATATATATTATTATAATACATATTACAATCAATAAAATCCCTAATTTCATAATAATTTATCCTGAACACAAAAACCACGTGTATATATGTTTGTACAGCTTTCAATTGTCGCAAATTCGTTTTACGCATGAACCTGCTCACACACACTAACACAAGCAAACTCTCACACACACACGGCAAGTGCTCAGCGTTGTCTCTTATACTGCCGCCTCCACGGAAAGCACTCAACCGCAGGCGGGCCAGCAGCAGCAACAACACGTGTTTGAGCGCAACTCAATTCGCAAGCTAAGCAGAACAAGCAGAACGACAGCAGCAACAACAACACTGCAACAGCGGAAGCTGATTCATGCGCTGTGCGCACTCCACTCGCTCGCACAGCAGCGGCGGCAGAATTCTCTCGAACGCCATCTCTCGCTCTAGCGCACTAGTGTCGCTCGCTCTCGCTCGCTCTCTAGCATTTCGCTCTCGGCATTATACTCCGGACCAACTCGGTGAGTAAATTTGCTATGCACATGTGTGCGTGTGTGTGTGATGTTTCGCGCGCGTATATCGCGTCTTCGGGCATGGTTCGTCGTATGCCGCCGCTCTGCTCTGTTTTGGCTCTCTAGGCTGGTGAGTGCGACTAAGTGTGTGTGTGTGTGAGTGTGCGTGTATGGGTAGGTTGGCAGTTTCGCTGCACGGCTCACTCGCGCGCGCTGAGCGCTTTTGCTGTTTTACTTTTTGCCTGAAATACATTTTGAGCTAATTTCGTATTGGTAGTTTTGTTTATGCCGTCGGTTGTGTTGGCGTCACATTTTGTATGCGAAAGCAAGCGCAGCACGTAGTTAACGAATTTGAATCAAATAGCCAAATACGCTTAGACAATTACCCATAGCAAATTTCTATTAACTTGTATACATGCGTGCATATAGATAAATATATATATATATATGTATGTATCTATGTGTGTGTGTGTGTGTGTTTGGGACCGCGTGTATCTCTGTGTCCGTGTCTACATTAAAAGCACATTTCGTCTTTGACTCTCCGGCCCGGAGCACCGAGCGGCGCGTGTAAGAAAAACGCTTAAGAAAAATGCCGAAAGGGCCAAAGCCCGTCCGAGACCGCATCCCAATCAGAATCATCTGTTAAGATACATACGAAAAAAAAATATAGAAGAAACGAAAAGAGGAGAAGAAAAGTAAAAAGAAACAACTGCCGTTAGGCAAGACACACGCACACAGGGATAATAATAACAGAACTACAATAAAGTAAAGCAAAAGAAATTAAATTCAATTCGCAACGGCAACGGCGACGGCGACGGCGGCAGCGCGAATAACCGAATTATAATTGCACACACACGCACAGAGCAGCGTGTGTGTGTGTGTGTGTGTAACTGTGTGCTGCGTGCGTGTATTTGCTTCTTTTTTTTTTTTTTGGTGCTCTATGACAAGTTCTTATCCCGATATTTGTTGTGCTCGAAAAGTAACTGTTGTTTTTTTTCATGTGCCTACGTTTTTTGCGTCGTTGTGTCTGTGTGTGTGTGCGCGTCTGTGTGTGGTTGAAGGCGGCGGCAACGCCAGCGCAACTGTTGCACCAGCAGCCGCAGATTGCGCGCCTTTTTTTCTCGCCGTGTAACACGCAACAACAACAGCAACAACGACAGTAAAAAAGCTTAACACATGTTCGAATTTCCATTTTGGTTCAAGTAAAGGCAAAAGGCGCGCCCAAAAAATAAAGTAACCGTTAGACAGCGGCAGAGCAGCGCGCAGAACAACGCGGCGAAGCGGCGACGCCAGCAGCAAAGCCAAAGGCAAATCCAAAGGCAAAGCCAAAGGCAACGGCAACTTCAGCGGAGATAAAAAAAGAAAAGAAAAGAAATGCTTACGGCGAATTAAAGGCGAAGCAGAAGAAGAAGCATAACTAGAAAATTGTGCTGCGGCGGCGGACAGTCGACCAAAGAATATGCAACTGTCGTCACACAAGCACATGCATGTGGCTGGCCGTGTATTAGTGTGCGTGTGCGCTTTACATACCAACACCTGCACTGTGTAAATGAAAGCAAAACAAAAGCGAAAAGCAGCAGCAACAACAACAACAACGACGACGAGCAACAGCCACCAAAAACTCACAATGTTATACATGCTTGTAAAGTGGCATTAAATTGCAACAATAACAAAATTCGACAACAGCAGCAGCGGCAGCAGCAGCGGCAGCGACAGCAGCAGCGCCCATCAAGTGTCAATAAAACCAAGAAAAAGCAAAAAAAGAAATACAAAAAAATAAACAACAAAACCTACACAAAACACAGGCAGCAGAAGGTTGCTGCGAAGCTTCGAACTCGAACTCGAATTCGAATTCGAATTTCAGTTTTTCTTACACCGCCGCCGGCGGCAATCTTCAAATTTTCGCGTCAACGCTGCAGTTTTTTGCCCGAAGCCCGGCCCTCAGCGCTAAGAACCAGCCCAGCGCAGCGCAGCCCACCCCACCGCCTCCTAGCGGCATTTCTCATATTTATTTATTTATTTATTTACTTCTCTCTGCCTCCCGCTGTGTTTGTGTGCGTGCGCGTGTGTGTGTGTGTTACTTTTTTTTGCGTTTTTTTTTCTCGTAATTGTTGTCAAGTGAATGGCGCAAAGGCGAAAAGCATTGCGGATGCAGCAGCAGCAGCAGCAGCAGTTGTGAATCAATCAAAGCCAACAACAACAGCAACAACAACAAACGGCGCATCAACTCTAACGGCAGCTTCATGTCAACACAACAACAACAACAACAGCAGCAACAACCACATTAGACATTCACAACAAGCGACAACAAACAAGCAACAAACAGGCAACAACAACAACAACAAACAACAACAAACAACAAGAACAACAATAAACAACAACCAAGCAACAACCACAACAAACAACAACAAGCAACATGGATTGTGATTATTCCAAATTTCTATACAAAAGTAAGTAAAGAAAATGAATTTATTAAACACTTTTCGCCATATGGGGTATTTACTGTACAAGCCGAACCAAGTCAGGCCGCGCCAAGTCAAATCAAGCCAGCTCAAAAAAAAAAAAAAATTGCTAATCAAAAAACGCCGTCGGATGATTCATTCGACGACGGGCATATCGCATTACATCAGCGCCAGCTATCGCCAGCTTAATCTGATGCGTGGCCATTCTTATCAGACGACAAAAAAAAAGAGAAAAAAAAAAGAAAACAAAAACTTAAATGAAAATGAAAATAACGATAATCTCTGTGATATGACTGGCCCCACACACACACATGTGTGCGTGTCTGTGTGTGTGAGAGACTTTTGAATGCGAAAGCACGATCCGTACGCAGCCTCAGCTCGAGCCAAGCCATTCATAGGGCAGATTCGTAACTCTCGCTGCAATCGAACTCGATTCTTTTTATCAGCTTATCAGTTGGGAAGAGAAAAAACGTTGGCCGATTCTGAAAGTTTTTTCATCTGTTTGGAGTTTATATACGGATATATATGTTCATATATTCCACACTGTTTGATTCTAATTGGAGTTAAAGCAATTTTGAAAGGAGTTTGAGGTTTTTTTTAAGTTATTTTATCTGGGTTTGGGTTAGTTAGTTTATGATTATACTCAATATATAATCAATATATACCCAATAAATATTGCTTAATTCTAATTCGAGTTGGAATTAGAATTTTAATTTAAAAAGAAATCTTTTGACGTTGCCATATTTTCTTAATACTTCTTTTAATAGTGGTATTGAGTCTGAATAAGTAAATTCTTATTAGAAGTCTAATATAAATATTGAGTTTAGGAGATAATTCCTATTAGAAATTTAATATAATATTGAGTTTGAGTTGATTCCTATTCGAATTTTGCTATAAATATTGAACCGATGAGGTATTTCTTATTAGAATTTCAATATAACTATTGAGCAGATGGGTTAATTCTTAATAGAATTTTAATATAAACATAAATTCCTATTTCCTATTGGAATATTAATATAAATACTGAGTTTATAAGTTAAGTCCTATTAGAATTTTAATATAAATATTGCACATATGAGTTATTTCTTATTATAATTCCAATATAAATATTGAGTTTATGGGTTAATTCCTATTAGAATTTTAATATTAATAGAAAATATGCCATATTTCTCGGATATTCGAATTTGTGTTGGTAGTGAGCTTATATATTTATTAAAAACATTGTTTAATTGCAGTCAGAAAACGGCATATTGCATATAGTGATTAGTTCTAAAAAGAAACTTCACAAATATAATAATTTGTAAACGCTTCTATATTTCTGTTATACTTCAGTCAGTTGGAATGTTGATTTAAAATCTATATTCCATATATCTTTCAATTTTCAATTAGATTTTAACAGCTGAATTTATGTATTTATTCCACATATTGCTGAATTCTTATACGATTTACCCATATTCCACATGTTGCCCAGTTCTAATAAGAAACGTAAAAAAATTGAATAAAAACGTTTAGTTAGCGTTGTTATATTTCTGTTTTACTTGTTATTCCATTCTATTCCATTACTTATAATTAGATTTTGAACATTTTAGAAGAATCATTTATATTTAACACTTCTAATTAGATCTTTATAACAAAATATATTCGTATTGGAATCTTAGCAACATAAATTGGCTTAAACAAATCGGAGTTTATTTAAAAAATAAATCATTTAAAATGTCTCTCTCTTTGTTTTATTTCCTAATTCTTAAAAAATGCACAAAAAAGCAAACTTTTAGAGACTGTATCATAGTCAGTCATAGATATAGATAGATAGGTATAGATTTATATAGTCATAGATACATAATCTATATATATAGATATATATAGTCGTAGATATATAATCTATTTATATGGCTATCTTATACAGAAGTTACCCCCACAATCATCGCTTACTTATCCCAGCATATCCTCACTTCATTAGCTATCAATCGGACTTTCTCTACCATATCATTCAGCCGCATAGGTCGTCTCAATTATTCAATTGACTTTTTGTGTGGAAAGTTTTGTTGGCTTCTCAGTTTTTCTGAGTTTTCCTATTAGAATCTGGTTGACCTCATAACTCTGGCTGCGTCTGAACTTCATTGTACAGCCAACATATTTACAGAGCATCAAAGCCAGAGGAGCCCAAAGCTAATAAGCTAACGTAAATATGCGAGTTATCTCCGAATGCAAGAGATTAAATAAGATAGACCTATATGTCGAGTCTTCTAAAATTAGAACATCGTCAAGGCACCGTCCGGCTAGACAGTCATTGCTTTCCTTCTCTTTCTCCCATATCAAATCATGTCATTTGCCAGATGCAACAGATAACTGCATCTTGACTTTGAGTTCTGTTTGCTCGCATCTCTAAAACTTGATAAAAAAACCTCCGAGTTCTAACTAAGACAGACAACTCGTATATATCTTCAGACTATATGTATATCAGGTATATATGTAGTGCATCTGCTTCACATTTCGTAGCGGTTTCACATTTATCAAATTATTATGAAATGCAATTAAATATTTTGTAATCTAAATATTTTTTTTTTAATAAAAATCTTGCTGAATATTGAAATTTTTTCATATACTTTTTTTCTCTTGTTAAATTTATGTTTTATGAATTTCAACAATATATGCACATATAGATATAGGTATATATATATTATATTAAATATAAATATATACTACCTATTATAATATTAATATATATGTATATATAACTATAATCTATTGATCTACTTTTAACGAAAGTTTATACTATAAAATATCATTTTCTCAATCATTTTTGAATTTTCTAAAATCTTTAGAACTATTCCAAAATTTTCTATTTTTTCATCAGAATTCTTTATGATATTTGGAGAAAGAAAGAGAGAGAGAGAAAGAGAATGATATTGTTACAGCGAGAGATGAAGAAAGTGGGGAGTTTGAGTGACTGATATTGTGAGAAGCAGGGAGCAAAAGAAGGGAGATCAAGATATAGAAATTCGTACATCCAGGCGATGCCCTGATCATTAGGCAACGCTGCTAGCCTAGCTCGTTCTAGCCTTCTTGTTTCATATATAAATACATATATACACACACAAACTCACTCACAACCAAACCTAAGCATATCTCATCCATAAGACTTACTTATTGAAACTAGAAGAAATCTATAAGAGCTATAAGAGCCGAAGCTATTCAATAAAGCTTCGACTCAGCTCTTCAAATAAGTCATGCAAATCTGCATTAAAACAAAGCATTAAGCTCTGCTTTTTGAAATATATACATGCTTTATTTTCAATTTTCAGCAGATCTGGCTATCAAGCTATTTCAAATTGAAAATTTTCATAATCTGTAAGATTTTATCAGAGCAAAATTTGTTGCTCCCAGCAATGCAATGATCTTTCATTTATGCCTAAAAAATATAATTAGAATTATCGAATTTTATCGATAATAAGCAAATTATGTATCGAAAAAAGATGTATTTAGCCGTATAATCTATATGATCTATATATGATCGAAAATATAATATAAAAGATAATACGTTCTTGAAATGTTAAATGTTAGATCAACAGTGAAAGCAAATGTGTAACTGAAATGAAATTGAAGTACATAGACGAGCCTTATCTAAAATGTGTATATATTATATATAGTATATATATGGTATATTATATATATTACAGTATATTATATATAGTATATATATAAACTATATTTGCACACGATTTGCGTGCACTAAAGATGCTGATTCGCCCAGTTTGTTGCAATTTCTTTGGGTAATGCGATATTTATGGGTAGTAAAAACTTCATTTGGTGTGTGCGCGGGATATCTGATATTTTGATGAAGTTTTCATTTTGAAAACAGATTTTCGTGCGTCACCCAGAGATCGCAAGATCGCGAGATCGTCAAAAATTTGTGTCGCCAAGGAGCAAGAGGAGGAGGAGGAGCAGCGCTGCGAGAGAGCGCGTGTGACCGAACGGGGGCTCGACTATTTGCCCAGCTCAACTGATTTGTATTTGTATACGAAATTGAAAACCCTACACACCCCACACACACACACAATATCTGGTCGCAGCTCGCCAGCTGGCTTTATCAGTATTATTCATGGAGCTCTGCTCCGCTCGGTTCGGATAATTAGTTTTGCACTTGTAAAAAGTCGCCGCTGGCAACGCGACGCCGCCGACGACGTCGAGTCGGTTGAGGTTTCCAGTTCTGCTGCTGGAGCGTGGGCGTTGGGGTTGGGGCTGGGGCTGGGCCTGGGCCTGGGGTTTTAGGTTTTGCTTGTTTTTCCTGTATGGAAACAGAAACAGAAACAGTTGGCGCCACGCGCCGTTAATCGATTTTGATATTTTATGATGTTGCTGCCGTGTTGGGAAATGTGAAAATGAGACAGAGTTGGGTGTGTGTGAGTGTGTGCGTACGTGTGTGTGTCTATGTATATGTAATTAATTGCAATTGTATTTGTTTACATTCGCGTCATCGTATTGCCAGGCTAATCAGAAGCCGAAGCGACGGCGCTAAGTCCAATCAGACTGCCAACTGACTTATTGTCAAATCAGTCAATCACTCAGTCAGCCAGTCAATCAATCAGTCAATCAATCAGTTAGTCTATCAGCTTTGCATTTCTATCTGACTTGAGAAAGAGCGAAAAAGCTAATTGAATTTGTTTAACAAATTGCTTGTATATTGTATAAGATCTATGTTAGAAGGAGAGGGGGGAGAGTGAGAGAGAGGTGGCTAAGTAATTTTGGGTTATAGGGCCAAGTCCAATGAAATGCTTGGCCACTTAAGACCCAAGCGAATGTACTTAGTTCCTCTGTCTCAGTTAATTCCTTAGCAATAATTTGCCTGACTGCAGCTACTTGCGGGGTTTCCGAAAACGTACCTAAGACAGAGACAGACGGACGGACGGACAGACGGTCGGACGGACAGACAGACGGTCGGACGGACAGACGCATGTCACCTGTGCATGTGTGCTTCAGTCGGTCTCAGCAAATCCCTAGCTACAGCTGCTGTTGTATTCGTAGTCAACTACTTCAATTCGATAATAGTTTCAGTCGCGCTCGCTAAGCAAATATTTAGCCAATCTGGCAGCTGATCAAATGTGGTTAGATTCAGCTTAAGACAGAAACATGAATCGCAGTCGAGTCGAAATATTAGGTACACTGGAAGAAACGCTTTAGCCGTACTTCATGGGAATTGTGCACGCTTCACCGTCGGGGCGATCCATTGACAGCTTTGAATAACATCAGATCGCATCGGATCGGATGGGATCGTAGATCGTAAATCGATGCCCGTCCAATTATCGAACCACAAACACAGCGGCGTCGCGTTGCGTCGCGCTGCGCCGCGTCAGCGAAGTTCTCGCATAACCTTTTTATTATCATAGCATTCATGCATCATGTACGACTACGAAAACGAGCCCGAGCACTTGTAATCGCACTATCTGAGCCATGTTTGTTTATATTTGCCACTGAAAGTGCTTCCATGAAGGTCGATTGCCCAGCAACTTTATCGGCCAGCCAGCCCGCAAAGCTCATTGACTTCGCCCCAAAGTGCACTCTCAGTACGTTCTATCAATTGGTTCACAGTTATGAAATAATGGGTAAGCCCATTGCTTCATGTTCTCTTTGATATATCATAGAATATATGGAAATAGATATATATAAGTCATATAGGTATAGATAGCAGGCTGCTTTTTAGTTCAACTGATTTGAAAGTTTTCCAAACGAATTCCTTTATCTTAGCTTAGTCACTATCAAAGACATTGTCTGTTGCTTGCCCTATCTAACTTATATATCTTTAAAGAACTGTTGAACGAACTGATCTAGATTATGAAATAATCATTACAGGCAAATGGGTCGATGGAAAACACTTTTTGTTTCCATTGAATTATCTTTGTGATAGGTAATACCTTCAAAGGAATACGAAGTAATATCTTGAGCTTGATTCTGCATTCAGCTAAATCTAAGAAGTGTTATCCAAAACGAATTAACTTCAAACCAAATAAGGAATTAACTTCAAACCAAATAAAGGAAGACAACTAGAAAATAAACTTGATTTTGTGATGTATTATAAATACATTCATAATTGTACCTGTTCAACTCACTCAGTTTTATTGAAGTTTTCAGTGCAATTCAAATATATAAAGATATATATTTATTTCATAATATTAACTCAATAATAACTCCACAATACTTTGACTATTCTATACGTTCCTTTTACTCTGAAACAATCGAGTTTATATACAGCTTTACCATATGGTATATCTACAAGGGTTTCGAATCAGGTTAATAAACAATCTCTGCCTTGATTTGGGCATCTATTATAGCTCAAGAATGGGCATACGAACGAATTATATTACATTACTACAGACATACATGTATATCCATTTATCCTTATATTCATATTTGCATAACTTATTTAACTTATTTATCCATGCATCTTGTTAATCGTTTATAAGTTTATCCATAAGATTATTTATTTACCCATTTATTCCTACCCATTCATCTATAAATCAATACCAGTTAGCTTTATATAACTATGATTATGTATTCATTTTTTTTATCCACGCGTCTATTTATGCATAATTACGTTTATCCATATTCTTGTGCTTCTATTCATCCATATACCAGTTTATCCAGATGTTTATTTGCTTATTTATACATACACATGTGTCCATTCATATTTCTCTGAATCCAATTACCTGTATATACCTTTATCCATTTATCCATAGATCCACTTACCGTGTTATCCACATATCCATTCATATTTCCATAAATCCATTTATCCCATTTATCCGTATAGCCATATATTTATATAACCATGTATTTATTTATACGTATATTTATTTACCCATTTATCTAATTCCATTTGTCCATATTTCGTCATATTTCTCCGTTTATCTATTTATCTGTGTATCCATATATCAACATATATCCGTTTTATTCTTTTATCCGTATATTCATTTAACCATATATCCACATTTTCATTAAGTCATGCAAAGATTTATACATATATCTATTTATCCACACATTCATATGCTCATGTGTTCTTATGTCTATGCACCTATTTATCCATTTATCAATCTATACGTTTATATATCTCCCATATATATGGGTTATCCATTTATTTGCATATGCATTTATCCATTTATCCGTATATTAATTTAACCATATATCAATTTTTTCATAAATTCATTCAACGATTTATCCATATATATACTTCCCCACATATCCACATATTCATTTATCCATGTACCCATTTATCCACTTATCCATATATCTATACATCTATTTACCCACATTTCCATATGGCCATATCCATGTCTGTTAAGCAATATGCCACTTGAAGCGACTGTTTCTATGGAACAATCGCCGTTGACTAAGGACAGACGAGTCGACGAAGACTTAACGCATCATTGAATTAAACATATGCGACATCGGCACCGCCCCCAAAAGAGGGCCGTGCGATGCACTTGCTGCAACTGCAGCAGCAACTGCAACTGCGAGTTTCCCATGAGCCGAGCGGGTTGTGACAGCATGTGGGCCGCAGCCTTCAGGGGCAAACACACTCAGTTATAGATATGTATATGCTTGATATGTATTTGCAAACTGAAATCGATCGCATTGACTAAAGGTTTAGCTTAACATTCGCCACGCCAAGACAAGCAGACAAACAGACGGACGGAGGGACGGACGGACGGAGGGACAGACCAACGGACGGACGGACAAATCTGAGATACTCAGGGCAGCAGCTTTTTGTCGATCAGCGAAAAAGAAGAAGCAGAGAGAAAATGAAATAACTTGGCCACATTTCTTTGATATTTGATATCGGGATCCCAGCGTCCTTAAGCGCGCGCTCTCTCACTCTATACTCCCCTCTATCGCTCTCTCTCTCTCGCTCTTTGTATCCCCTCTTTTGTTGTCAGCTGTTCTGTCATTTCAGTTGAATCGCCGGCCGGTCGCACGTAGTATCTGTAGCTGTATCTGTCCCCTCCAGGCGCTGACGTCTTGCAAGTATTTTATACACACACACACACGCACACACACACGCACACACACACGCACACACTTGCACACACGCTCTTATGCACACTCGTGCATACTTTGTTTTGTCGTTTTCAACATTTTTCAACGTTCAGGAATTCAAAAAATTCTTTACTTTAAAGTAAAAATAAATTCCATGCAACATCCGCCATGTTGGCTTTGGCTATTTTTGCCGCCTGCCGACGACGACGTAGTGCGGCCAATGTTATAATGGCCCAAAGCCAAAGCCAGCTCCCCTTTTCCCCTATCAAAAGCGGCAGCACCGCCCTTACCCCGCCCTACTCCCTACTCCCTACTCCAGTTCGGCCGTACCGCAACGCCGTCATTTGCAAAAGCTGTGCATCGCCCTTTGACTGTCTTCGCACCGTCCGTCCAGCTTGGAGCGCTGGAACTTGAAAATGCGAAGCGGCTGTGCCGTCGCCCGGCCGCTCTTCATTTCGGTATTTGTTTTTATTTAATGCCCGGCCGCCGCCGCCGCCTTCTCGCTCTTCTCGCTCGTTTTTATTTTCGTTTCGATTTGTTTTTATAACTAAAAATCCAAGTATGCCGCGAAGGGGCGCATTTTGTCGCTCGGCTTCCTCCACGCAGCGTAGCTGCTGCGCCTTTGTCTCCCGGCCCGACCCGACCCGGTCCGGTCCGACCCGGCCCGGCCTAGAACTTGTGATTGTTATCATTTAGCCCCGCACTCAGCATCCGGATGGAGGGACGACTTGTCAGCATTTCTTTGGTTAACATCGGTAGTCTTTCCACAAAACAAATAAACCATTTCACCAGCTCCATCGCCTCATCTCCCCACCTCTTCATCGGCCATTGGCCATCGGCGTATTCTAAAAGTATTTTCGCTTCATACCATAGATTTCACAGTTGCATATTTGTTGGAAATCTCTGCTGATTTACAAAAGCTTTGCCGCCCAACTTATTTATCACTTCAACTTAACCTTCACTAATCCCTTGAAGTCACTTTCAATCAATTCTAGAACCATTATAGTTTGCAGTTGGTCGAGCTGAAAACTGCTCTTAAATATATATTTTATAGCAGTTCTGATGGTGTGAATTATGTAGGAGTTTTAATTGTGAATGCTAGAATCATTATTATGATGCATTAGCTCAATAATGAAAGAGATTGTGTTATATACAAAAGTTAAGCTACGTAACTATATAACTGCAAATATTTTAATAATGAGAATAGCAATGCTAATGATAAGGATGATAATATGACAATGACAATGACAAAGACAATGACAAAGACAATGACAAAGACAATGACAAAGACAATGACAAAGACAATGACAATGACAATGACAATGACAATGACAATGACAATGACAATGACAATGACAATGACAATGACAATGACAATGACAATGACAATGACAATGACAATGACAATGGCAATGGCAATGGCAATGACAATGACAATGACAATGACAATGACAATGACAATGACAATGACAATGACAATGACAATGACAATGACAATGACAATGACAGTGACAATGACAATGACAATGACAATGACAATGACAATGCTAATGATAATGAAAATACTAATCACAATAATAATGACAATGACAATGCAATGACAATGATAATGAAAATGACAAAGATTCATTCAATTGACAATTGATTTGTGACAATGACATTGACAATGAAAATGAAAATGAATATCTAAGTTGACATGGCAAAGCTACTGACAATAACAATGTCAATGAAAATGATAATGAAATGTATATAAATAACGAGAATGATAATAATAATGTGAGCTATAATTATGTACTAATAATGATATCAATAATTCTTACAATAATAATGCTAATAATTATGAGAACAATTATAGTAAAATTGATAGTGATAATGACAAAGACAATGACAATGATTTTTCTAGATTGAGGTAGGCAAAATTTGTCAAATCGTCAGTCTGATCGTCCTCCATTTTCAGCCCTTCTATGTGCTCCAACTGAGCGCTGTCTCCAATGTCTGTGCCTTCAGGTTTCACTATTTCCGCCACGCTATCTTTTCGGCGAAGTCCCAGAATCTGTTTCAAGCATCGCTATCTTTGCACATTTGCTACATCAGCAGTTCGAATGACAATGATAACGGCACTGATGCCTGTACAATGGGCAATTATAGTGAAATTGATAATGATATATATAATAATAATGCCAATGATAATGAGCATTATGATGCAAATATTAATTATATTAAGATAATAATAATGATAATGGGAATGTTAATGTGCTTCTAAGGCCTTTTGTTATCAGCTCCGATTTGCGCTGCTCGAAGTAAGTTTGAGTATTTTGGGTGGGTTGCTCAAAGAGTTGTGCTAATATTATAGTTTATATTTTCATTACTTTTCTTTTCCTTTCTTTTCTTTATATAACTAAGAGTATTTGCCGTCGTCGTCGCCTCGTTGTTGGGGCTGGTTGATGGCTGTTCTTGTTTTATCTGCTTGTTACAAAATCAATTTTCCACAAATTAATGAGAGTCGCATTTTTTCCGCGTTGCTCTTTTCTTTCGGCTCCGACCGCGTATAAAAAGCGGCGTCGAGCGAACGTGAAGGCTGATGTTGTGGCAGATGCAGTCGAGGCTGTGGCAACTTTTTAAAAAAGGATTCTTCCCAGCAAAGTTGCTGCTGTTGCCGCTCGCTGCTGTTGCTGCTGCGTTTCTGCACAAGATAAAAATATTTTTTAATGTTTTCTTGAGCACAGAAAATAATTTAAGGAATGTCACGTTGTTGCGAGCGGCTCTCCCTGGCTCTCAACGCCCGGGCGCGCTGTGTACGCTCCTTGTATGCATTGCGCATTTATTTTGGTTCGAATCCGTCGCTCCCATCCGCCGCTGCTCGGCCGGCGGGGCCTTTGGCATGGAATAAAAGAATTTCTTATATAGCAACAACTGCTGCATAGCATACATACATCTGTCTGTCTGCTCGCCCCCTTTGCCCCCCCAATGTTCCCCCATCCCTGCCCCCTTTTGAGCTTAGCACTCTATGCATATCCATGAGATTGCAACGCGGCGGCGGCGGCGGCAGCAAGGAGCACAACTTGGCGGCAACAATGATGGCAAGGCAAGGGCAACGATAAATGTTTTGCTTTTTCTCTTCGCTTCTTCGTTTCGTTTTTGATTTTAACTTTTTTGTTTTGTTTTGTTTGCCTTTTTTTCGTTTGAAAAAATTTTTTACTTAACCCCTTATCACTTGGTCGGGCCGCAGCGCCAAAGAACTAAAAGCCGCCGCACCGCCGCACCACCGCCGTCGCCGTCGCCGTCGTCATTTTCCACACGTTTGTCCGCCGTGACCGTCGCATCCGTCTTAAATTAAAAGCTTTTTTTGTCTTTGGCCCAAACATAAGCGACAACAACAACAGCAACAATAAGCAGCACAAATTACTTTCGAATGTGCCGCCGCCGCAGCAGCTTAATAAAGCGCATTAATGACAATGTCAATATTGTAGGGGCTGCGCGCGCTGAAGCGTGGGAGCAACGGCAGCAGCGGCAGCGACATCGGAAGTGGTCAGAAGCGGTTTTGCTTCGCTCCTTTATTTTGGCCACCTGCCGTTATTGGCAAACGTTGAGCTGCAATCGATTTGCCAAAAAAAAAAAACTAAACTAAAACAATTTGTTTTACTCTTGTACTTTATGCCTCTACCTAGTCAAAGACAGGCAGATAGAATCAAGTTTGGCTATAAATTAGATACATTTATAATGTATAAAGATCTCAATATAAATAAATAATGTCAATATCAAATTATATCCATATATACTTAAATGCATATGATGTGTAGATCTATATATCATAATCTGGATATCATATGATAGTTTAAGTATATAGGGATATTATAACTTTGTTTATTTATATTAAGAAATAGATCTATGCATCATAATTGAGATATCATATGATCTATACATCATAGATCATAATTACGATATCAAATACATCGGTTTTAGTGGGGACAAACATATCCAGACAATCGAGCATCAAATAAACACAATTCTCGAAAATAAATAATTAATTGTAAATAAATAGAATAAAATAAATACATGATAAAAACAAAACCATTATACCCTGATTTCCCATTTTCAATGGGCTCAGGGTATAATTAATATATAGATAAAAGAAAATATATTTCACAAATATTTTCTATTTGCTACGATTGAGCATATATTTTTATCTTAAGTTCAATTTAAATTGCAATTTTTATTTAATTGAATATTTATTTTACCTTATATAATTTCAATTTATTAAAAGTTAAATTTCCATTTCAATTTATATTTTATAATTTGGATTTTAAATTTAAATTGCAACTTCAATTTAATTTCAAGCATGTTCCCATTTTCGTTTTAATATGGCTTTCACCTTTCTGCTCTGTTGCATACTTCTCAGTTCTATTCTAGAACTTTCAAAGCAACCTAGTGAAAAGCTAACATTTCTGAACATTTCATCTATTCAAAGATAAATACAAAGTACAAATAATGTTCTTATAAAATGCAAATTGAAATTGTTTTCAGGAACATTTTCGCTTAGATTTTGTCTATGCGCCCCAAAGTATGCAGTAGAAATTTGTACTGCAAGCGATGCTATCAATAACTCCCCAAGATAAAATATATAGCTGAGTTGAGAGATATCTTTATCATTTTCTTTATTATATCAAGCTCTAATGCTTATAATTTAATAGCCAGTTCCAAATCAGTTGCCAAATGCATTTCCATTGACTAAAGTCCTTAAACAAAACAGACTTATGCCAACTGCAATTGTTGACATTGACATAGTTATCCGAAATAGTTAAATGAAATACAAAAAAATGAATAAATAAAATAATAAATAAATATAAAAACTGTGTTAAGACTGCAATAAAATATTTAACATTTTTTATTCGATTGCTAAATAAATAAAATACATAAAATAAATAAATACTTTTTTAATATTTCACTTCATTGAAGTTATTAAATTTATTACTTTAATAAATCTATATTTTTAAAACCTTAACAGTACGTTTTATAAAACTAATAAATAAATAAGTGAAATAAACTTAATTATTTATTTTTCCTCATGTATTAAATATATAATTAAATATACAAAATAAATAATTAAAGTAAAAGAAGTACATCACATAAAATTAATTTACATTTACAAATGTGTGTATTATGAAGTTCATAAATAAGTAAAATATATAAAATTAATAGTTTTGTTTAGCAATTATTAAATTTATTATTAAATATATTAAAAATATACAATAAATAAATATTTTATTAATTTATATTATATTTGTGGCAACAATTCTTATGAAGTTCTTAAATGCATTATATAAATTTATATATAAAATATATAAAATTATATATAAATATTAAAAAATTTAATGTAAAATGAATAAATATCCTATTTATTTATTCAAATTTATATTTATTGGAGTTCTTCAATTCATTATATAAAATTGCATATTTTTAGTATATTTATGAAGTATTTTCTTTATGAAATATAAATTGGTCAAGGCACGAGCTAATTGCATTTGAAACATGCTTCAAGCTTTGCTGAAGTTTCGTTTTAAAGCCTTCTTTTGCACAGTGTCTGTGCTTAGCTCCTGCAGCTTGGCTTTGCTGTTGTTGTTGTTGCTGCTGCTGCTGCTGTTGTTGTTGCTGCTGCTGTTGCTGTTGCTGATTCTGTGTGTGTGTTGCAAATGCGCACAATTTTCGCATTTTCGTTTTCATTTGATTTGTTGCACGTTTTTGTGTTCTTTGTTTGCGCTTGCCCCGCGTTTCGTCAACCAAATTCGTTGTTGTTGCTGTTGTTGCTGCTGCTGTTGTTGTCGATGTCGATTTCGATTGCACACACAAGCACACACACACAGAGATGTAGACTGTGCGGCGGCTAAAAGCTTGCGCTTGCAGCATTGCGCAATCCGCACAGCCGTTGCAGCAACAGTTGCTGCGGTTGTTGTTGCCGCCGCTGCTGCTGCTGCTGTTGCTGCTGCTGCCTTTGCATTGTTTTTATTTTCATTAGTTTTTTTTTCTTTTTGCTTCTTTCATTGCTCTTTATGCTTACAGTCGTTTGTTGCATTTTCATTTACCAATATGTTTTATGTCTTTATAAGCATTTCAAAATGTTTCGTTTTGCACTCATTTTGCTGTTGCAAGCAATGCAATTGCCACAGCCACAGCGGCAACAGCAGTAATTGCAACTGCAACTGCAGCAACAACTGCAACAACAGCAACTGTAACCGCATATGCATGCATTTATTAGTCATAAGCGATGAGCACCGCCAGCAGCAGCAGCGGCAGCTAGTCACCCACTCAAAGTCTACCCACACCAACACTGTGTATGTGTGTGTGTGTGTGGACATCAATTGGACATGTGTTTTATGCCGTCCAAGACTGTAGCAAAGCTGCTCAGCTGCTTTTTGCAATCGCTGGCATTTTTTTTTGTATTATTTATATATTTTTTTTTTGTCACTTTTGCAGCGTTTTATTAACAATCAGCGTATTTTATTTTTTATTTATCTCTGTAGTTTTATGCGCTAGCTGCGGGTATTGCGATTTTGTCGTGGAGTATATAGAGATGTGGATGCATATATATAAGTGCATTATATATATGTAATATATATTACAGATCTCAGTTTAAGCAACGTCAACTGAGAGTTTTGTGGGCTACTGAGATAATGCGCTATGTTTGTATAGAAACCCTTTGGGTTTCGGTTTTGGTTCGGTTCATGAACCTAATGAAGTGAAATTTCATATCGTTATATATTACAAATCTTGTTAAGCAAATGAAACTGAGAGTTTTGTAGGCCACCACTGAGATATTGCGCTCTATTTGTATGGAAGAAACCCTTTGGGTTTCGGTTTTGGTTCGGTTCATGAACCAAAAGAGCTAAATGAACTGAAATTTAATATTGTTAAAATATGAAATAGTTCGTTTCAGATCATTCTGCACGGTTCAAATCAATTGATACTTAGTCAAAGACTTTTGAACTATTGAATATGAATCTAAATTGTATTGGCTCAATTTCTGGGTCGGTTCATGAACCAAATGTATATTATATAAATTTACTTGGATTGTCAGCCAAAGTTCAGGCGGATCATATTTCACTAATCAATCTTGCAAATGAAATAATTTATTGAGAAAATATTAGGTGCAAAAAATAATTGAAGGAAATGGTTCAGCTCAGATGGTTCGATTTCTGAAACAAGTTTTTACAAGTCAATTGACTCAGATACTCAGTCGAAGGCTTTTGAGACATTATACTCTCTATGACTATATAAATGAATGGTTCAGTTTTGAGATATTGTACTCCATATGATTATATAAATAAATGGCTCAATTGCTGGATCATTTCATGAACCAAATACTTTACATCAATTTATTTGTTGTCACCTGAAGCTTAGAGTAAATAAACATAAAGTAAAAGAGTTCATTTCAGATTGTTTGAAACCAATTAGATATTGTGCTCCATATGAAAATAAATATTATTGGTTGAGTTTCAGGTTCTCTTCAGAAGGTGTTTCATATCAATTGATTGGGATACTCAACATGCAGTGCAGTGATTCATCAATCATCAATATCATCATCAATATATCATCAATATATATGAACATTGAAACTAGTGGTTCAGTTTACAGTTCGGTTCATGAACCAAATATTGTATGAACACATGAACTAGTGGTTCAGTTTATAGTTCGGTTCATGAACCAAGTGTTGGCTAGAATCAGTTGACTTTTCAAGAGAAAAACACATTATTCAGCTCAATATTGTATTTTGGCTTGGTTTAAAATATTAAAACTAAATATATTATATATTTGAAATTTAAAAAAATAAATGTAAACTTTAAATGTATCATATTTGTAAAATGTAATAAATTTGAAATAATTTCTATACTTAAAATTTAAATTTTAAAATTAAAAAAAAAATATTTAAAATTAAAAAGTATATAAATACAAGTTATCATATATTTAGCTGATATTTTGAAGTATATATAGCCATAGAGTATGTCTCTTAGGGTATTAACAGTTCGCTCTATGCATAAGCTTATGTTTTTTGCTTTTCCCTATGCGATTACACGAGTGCTTAGCGGAGCAATTGTTGTCCAGTTCCAGTTGGGTTGCAGGCGCTAAACAAATGATTCATAGACAACGGCAACAAGAAGACGAAAAAAGATATGGCTGGAGAGAGACAAAGCGACAAGCAAAGGAAGTAAGCGAGTGAGATGGGGATAGTGCTGGGCCAACAGACAATAGAGCATAGAGGGAGAGAGAGAGAAGGGAGAGAGAGTGGGAGAGAGACACATAATTTGATGACAACCGCATTTTGGCTATGTGACTTTTTACAGTTTATTTGCGCTAAATAAAATCGTAAGCCCTTGTTAAATAATCACGCTGACATGTCGTCAAGACGTGCAATAATGGCGAATGTTTCCAATTCTGAAATGTAACCACCTAAGCACATTAACAACAACTGCTTCGGAAGGTTATTAGATGTCGTCCAATCCGCGTTCGGGTTGACTAACAAAGCTTAACCAATCCGAAAAGGTGCACACAGAAATATATAACAAATAAGCTGAGTTGAAGCTACTCGGCCATGCTTAAATGTGATCAAGTTGGAGGCTGTGCTAGAGCGTCTGATATGAGAACTCTTATATTTGTAAGAGAACCTACTCTGAATCGTATAAGAGATGTCTTTCAACTGTTATATTCGCTAAAGAACTTGCTTTGAAGTTCGTATAACAAATCTTCCAACTGTTATATGCGCTAACATGCAGCTCAACTTCATATAACATATAACCTAACTGTTATATTTTCTGATGAGCTTTAAATATTTATAACATATCTGTCAACTGTTACATATCTGGAAATAACAACAATTTAAGGCTCGTATAACAGCTGTCTCAACTGTTATATGAACTTATCTAAAAATCAATATAACATATCTCTAAACTGTTATATTTGCTGATGATCAACTTAAAACTTACTTACAATTTAATTAAAAGTTCATATAACAGATATGGCAGCTTTTATATTCGATGAAGAGCTTGGCTTAAAATCTTTATAATACTCTCGCAACTGTTATATTCGCTAACTGGCAACTCAACTTCATGTAACACATCTCTCAGCTGTTATATTTGCAAACGAGATAATCAACTTGAATTTTTTATTACATATCCCTTAACTGTTATATACCTTGAAACACTACAAAGCTCTTAAAGCATATCTTTCAACTGTTATATATATATTATCTAAATAGCTTAATATCCAATCAGTATAACAAACTACTCAATATATTGTATGCGCTTTTGAATTACTCTTAAGTTCATATAACATATCTTACAACTGTTATATTAACTAAAAATTAATTGCTTTAAAGTTCATATAACAGTTGAGGAAGACGGTCATATGAACTAACTACGGTCAGTAAAACTAGCTAACAGATGTCTAAACTGTTATATTTGTTGAAAATTTCTATGAAATTTATAAAAGTTTATATAACATATCTTTCAACTGTTATATTTGCCAAGGAACTTACTTTATACATATTATAACTGTTATATTTGCGAAGAAACTCAGCTTATACTTGTTGCAACTGTTATATTCGCTTTAGAACTCACTGTAAATTTATCGGAACTGTTATATTTGCTTAAATAGAAGTGATATTTCGAGCTAATTTCTGTAGCTGTTATATACGCTATAATAAAATGTCTAATAATTTGCTCTTTGCTCAGATTTCTGTTATATTTCGTCGCCTGCTGTCTCTGATCAATCATACGCCATGTTGACATCTTTGCACGCATTATGACAGCCACGCGACACAGCTCACAGTTGTTGTTGGCAGTGCAATTAGTGCACTGAGAGAGAGAGAGATGTTCCTTTCAATCCTATTGCCTTTGGTCCCCACCTGTCTCAGCCAACAGGGTTCGCCCATAGTTAGTATTGATAGAGGCAGCTGCGAGCCGCGCTCTGCCTCGTGCTTTTTATTGGCTTCATTGCAAGGCGCATTTTTATCTCGCTGTGATTTCCATGAATTCGTATGTGTTTTTTCGGCATTTGCAACGATAACAACGTTATCAGTGCAGTGGCCAAAAATGGAGCACAAATCAAAATGTAGTTGAATTGCAGCTCTGTCCGCACGGACATTCACTTGTTCATTTGTCTGCCTACCGATTTGACGGCAACAATGCAAAAAGATTGCCAAAAAAAAAAGAGCTGACAAAAAAGAGACACGAAATTTCCGCAGCGAATAAACACCAGCTAGCTGCATACACTGCAAAGAGTGAGCGAGTTAACATGCTGTTGACAGCAGAGCTGCATGAGTTGGGATAGATAACAGAAGACTTGACAGCGCGATGTTAGCATGCAAAAGAAGATGTCAAGTATAAGTTAACATAACAGAACTTGCTATGCATTAACAGCAACTATGGTTAAGGATAAATAACAGAAGGTAGCACTGTAGTAGACAGCGAGCTGTTAACATGCAGAAGAAGATGTCAAGTATGAGACGGCGTGTATAAGTTAACATATAAGAGTTGCACATATAACAGAGCGTGCTAGGCATAACAGAGCTTGCATTAACAGCAGCTATTCTTTAGGATAAATAACAGAAGAAAGATGTGCGTTAGACAGCGTACTGTTATCATACAGAAAAAGATGTAAAGTATAAGACGGCTTGTATAAGTTAACATATAAGAGTTGCAAACATAACAGAAGGAGCTAGGCATAACAGAAGAAGATGTCAAGTATAAGACGGCTAACATATAAGAGTAGTTACACATATAACAGAGCGTGCTATGCCTAACAGATCTTGCTATGCATTAACAGCGCTCGCGCTATCAAGCTAACAGAGTTGATATCTTTACATTGTATTTATATAAGAGCTTGCTCATAACATTCTACAGTCTCTTAAGAGATAGAAAATTATGTTAGCTAACATTTATATTACTCATACGACTTGTGTCCAGAAATTTCATTGAATATAAAATGGAAATGGAAATAAAGAGGATTTTCTTTACAAATTCTATGCAAAATTCAAAGAATATTTAAGGTCTATCAAGTTAACAGAGTTGATATCTTTACATCTTTACTGTCAAGTTAACAGAGTTCACATTTTTACATTGCATTTATATATGAGTTTACCCCTAACATTTTACGCTATTTTGAGGAATAGAAAAGTATGTTAATGAACATTTATATTACTCATACGACTTGTGTCCAGAAATATCGTTCACTCTAAAATGTAAATGGAAATAGAGTGGATTTTCTTTACAAATTCTGTGCAAAATACGAAGAATATTTAAGCGCTGTCAAGTTAACAGAGTTGATATCTTTACAGTGTATTTACATTGCATTTATATCAGAGTTTGTCCCTAACATTTTACAGTATTTTAAGAGACAGAACATTATGTTACCTAACATTAATATTACTCATACGACGCGTATCCAGAAATTTCTTTGACCCCAAAATGTAAATGAACAAAAAAGAGGATTTTCTCTAAATATGCAAAATACAAATAATATTTGATTGACTTTTTAGAAAGACGTTGATACACCGCGCCTCGTAGCTAATATGCCCCAATCGAGAGCGTTGTGCCATGCATGTGTTGTATGCGGCGGGCTTTAAAAACGAATGAATGAAAGAATGGAGTATGAACCGTAAATGAAAATATGTGCAGCATTAATTTCAACGTTGCTGCACAATCAGAGCGCACAAAACTCCGCTCAATGGGTGGTTGGGGTGGTTTGGAGTCGGTCGGTGGTCGCTTTACAGCTGCCGTTGCTGACTGACTGGCTCTCTGGCTGGCTGGATGCCCGAATGCCCGGCTGGCTGCCTGGCTGACTGGCTGAAGTGTGGGTGGCCTGGCTTGGCATGGCCAGCCAGCCAGTTCGTTCGGTTGGCAGTAGGTGGTTTGCATGGGCTGCTGCAAATGCAACGAACACAATCAAAATTCCATTCTGTGTCATGCTCAGCTTGTGCATCCCTTACGGCCGGACCGGACCGGACCGTGGCTCTGGCTCTGGCTCTGTTCACTGTCCGCTTGGCCAGCAGGCAGTCATTCAGTTAGTCATTCAGCCAAGCATTTAGTCAGTCAGTCAACCAGGCGAACTGTCCGTCCGTCTGTTGGCCCATACGTAGTTGCGCATTGTTTGACCGAAAATCAGAGAGGGAAAATATATAATCAAGGCAGAACTGAGAGCTGAAATTCCATTGTTGCGGTGTTATAAACAAAATTTGCATTCTTTAGTATTTCACAGACAGCACACACACACGGCTCATCTATAGCCAGAGTATAGACTGATATATATATATATATATATTATATATATATATGTATATTTACAGTTGTATTTATTTGTAGCTTTGCCTCTGTATTTATCCACATATTTTGGCATTTTCAATTCTCATCGTTTCATTTCATTGCATTGCCCCATGAATAATTGCTGTAGCCGCATTCTGCTCTGCTCTACTCTGCTCCGCTCCACTCTGCTCTGCTCTGCTCGCTTATCACGCATAATGCCTGATCACAGTTATCGGGATAGAAGCAACAAGAATACACACACTAAACATCGCTGTCATTACCCACGCAACTCAATTCAGTTGTCCATCCTGTGGCGGGGCCAGCTCAGACTGCAAGAAAACGAGCAAATGCTGACGTAAATGGGATATGCTCAGCTAGGCGGTGCTCTGTATTTGGAGTTTGTTTGAATTAACAGACATTTATGCATATTTACATAGAAAATATATATCATCAGTAGAATTAGGGAATATATATCGATAATTATCGATTTATTTGTTGAACATATATACAGTTGTATGAAATATGTTATAATTGTCACTTTTTACTATCTATCACTTAGTATACATGTAAAAACATATTCAAATATCTATACATATATATCGATAGTCATCGATTTTTTTCTAATCAACAACATGCATATATATATATATATAGAAAATATGTATGTAATATGCTAAAACTAATTTTAATTAACTATCTATATATACAGCTATCTAAATAGTATATTTATCTAATGTATAAATATATCGATAGTTATCGATTTCGTCGCTAAACCTGTATCCTCTCGCTTTCTGAAAACTTAAGCAGTATTATTGAATTCCGTCTGATATATGCTTATGAATTTAGAGCGCACTTAACTTAAACTTAAACTTAAAATATGGCTAGTTTAGCATATAATATAAACGATAGTTAATTATCGATTTTATATATAATATTTTAGAGTTTTCTGGTTTTGTTATTTTACGATTTCGACTATATTTTTCAACTATTTCAACTATATGCTACTCAATTTAAACAAATAAAACAGGAATCTGTTTTAATTAGCCTTGTTTTATAAGTTCGATATTTATCGATTTGCTTTGTTAAATGTGCCTTAACGCACTTACTGCTAAATTAAACAGTATCATTATATTCCTTCTCAACGTTGAATATGAATATGCAGCGAATTTCATTTCAATTATAAGATGTAGCTAATTTCAGATAAACGATAATTATTTATCGATAATTATTTTATTTATTTTTATTTTTATTTTCTTACATTTTCTGCTTTTGTTGTTTTGTGCTCCGTCACTTCTCTTATGGTACTAAATGTAGTGGAATAAAACAAGTATTAGTTTTGTCTAACTATATTTTATAATATTCGATAATTATCGATTATTATGCAAAGATGCTATATAGAGCTCAAGACTGTCTTCTAGTGTCTGTTGCTGTTGCTTAACGTTTGTCAACATCATTTGCCACCTTTTGCCTGCCCCTTTTTAAAGGGTATACAAAGTGCCATCAGTTAGATTGAGCGCTGAGCGCACCGACTGCATCCTGCTGCAGTTGACTTTTGCTTTGCTCTGTTTCTTTGATGTGTGAATGCCGCTGCAAGCGCCCATATGTGCGTGCGTGGCTGTGTGTGCCTGTGTGCGTGTGTCCAACTGCAGTGAGCTGCATTTTTTGTGCATATCCCGCCCCAGCGCCCGGTCAGTTCACATTGTTATTTAAATGTCGACACAAAGCGCACTGGCTTCAGTTGCGCTCCGCTTTGGCTCCATGCTCCGGCCCGGGCCGGCCCGAGTCCGGGTCCAGCCTCGGTCCAGACATGTTGGCTGCACATGTTAATTAACAATTTTGATTGAATTCCAATTTGAGATGAAATGTTTGGAGCCACCGCACGGCACGGCACAGCACAGCCAACCAGCCAGCTGTGTGTGTGTGTGTATTTGGATCTATGTATGTGTGCTGCGCTCATATTTGAAGCCTTTGAGCCGCTCGCTGTTCATTTTGCAATTGCATTTTGGAGCCCACAGAATTTCATTAACCGCTGCGCGGCGGGCGCACACGTGGCGTCGTCCCTACATAATTGAAGCAGTTGCGCCTGCAGCCGTGGAGCTGCCCAGCCCCACTGTCCAGCGGCCCAACTGCCCAGCTGCCCACCTGAATCAAACATTTATGTCTCTTAATAATAATAAATATGTTCGCATTATATGTATGTATGTATACATATATACATATTTATATATGTATATTTATATATATCTTTTTATACCCTGAACCTATAGAAAATGGGAAATAAGGATATAATGTTTTTGTTGGAATGTATGTAACAGAAGGAGGCGTGGCAGACCCCATAAAGTATATATATTCTTGATAAGGAAGACTTGAGAAATTGTTTAAGCCCTGTCTGTCTGTCCGTCCGTGTGAGCCCTCCGATCTCGTAAACCACACAAGCTAGAGACTTGAAATTTGGCATGAATACTCGTGTATACCAAACGCTTAACGAGTATATCTTTAATTTTTGGTATCTCATCCCATTTCTTTATTATCGATAACAATCGATAATTTGACTTAGTATTTCATGCGTTACTCTATAACCGTAAAAGCTAGAGACTTCAGATTTGCGGTGTATGTTACTGTAATGAATGCTCAAGTTGTGCAATTTTTGAATTTTGGATACCGGTTCCCATTTCCCCAAAATTCGCAAACCTCTCCAAAAGTCTTATATCAAATACTAGAGACTCGTGTAAAGTAAATTCCAATTATTCCCTTTTTTTACTACCAACTTCAGATTTCTAAAAGGGTCAGCAGGTAGCAAAAATATGTAACATTCTCACCCCTATCCCACCCTATGCCATATAGAAGAAGCTTAAAATGATTTTAGTAACAGCTCCCACAGGGTTCAGGGTATCCCCTAGTCGATCACGCCCGACTAGAGTTTTCTTACTTGTTTTTTCTTTTTTTTTTTTTTGGTTTGTGCAAATATTTCTTTTTCCACTTGCAGTTCATTTTTATTATTATTATTGTTATTGTTATTGTTGTTGTTGTTGAACAAATATTGCATTGTTTGTGGGTTTGCTCAATAAATAAATTGGATACACATTCTGCTTCTTCTTTTTTTGTTGTTGTTGCTGGAATTTCAGCTGCACTCGTAATTAACTTCATAATTAAATTGGTCAAATGAACCCCTGCACTTGTGTTTGTCTCTGTGTGCGTGTGCGTGTATTTAATTATTTATCTGCAACCTCATCTTAACTAAATGATGCTGCCGCTGTTTGCATATTTGCTGTTTTTATTTCATACAAATTAAATTATTTTATGAAATATCTCGGGCTGGGTTTTGATTGCTGGGTTGCTGGCGGATTCTGAAATATGATTTATTCATTGTGGAATATCTCTTTTTTGCTACTCGAAATACCTTGAAATATTGATAGTAAATTGTTTAACTACCATAAATATTTGGAAGTAGAACTCGCATAGCCTTCAATAGTGTTGAAGTTGTTTTCTTGATGAGGGTTACCAATAAGGGTTTTCCCTACAAGTTGAGCTTAAGCTTAACTTAAAGCAAGTATATGTATACACGTATGTATTTAATATACAAATACATATAAACTAACTCTAAAAGCATATATTATTCATATGAACTGCCCAATCGACCGTGCTCGGCTTTCTCTTTCTAATATACATATATTCATAAATATCCCAACCGAGTCCAACCGCCTTGACTTTCAGTCCAACAATGCCTTTGTTCAGTAAATAAGCAAGGCAAAAGCATTGCTCCATTCTCGCCTTTACAACTCCAACTTCAAATGCTGTTCATACAAAACTAAGTACGATCAAGCTGCTAATCAGGCCAGCGTCAACTCCAGCAATTATATCATAGATATTCTAATATAAACGTCAATTGACTGTTGTTGCATGTATGTTAGCGTCATCTAGCGTAGGTTTCTTGCAACATTCAGCTCGCACTTCCTGTGCAGACAGCAGCTGCAGCTTGAGATCTATTTGTTAGCGTCAACTGGCGTCATCTAGCGACAAGTAGCAGTATTAAAGACAAGGCATTTAGATATATATGATATTTATATACGATTTATATGTTTTATATATATAAAAATGACTGCAATTGTTATTTAAATCAAATTATATTCCCTAATATAAATTTTATTAATATTTAATGATTTTAATATTATATATAGAATTTACATTAATTGCCTAAATAAACAGCCTGACTAAGCCAACAACTTTTACAACATAATATAAATAAGTAAATAAATTATATCCATAATATATATATATTTAGAATATGTATGAAAATATATAAATATGTAAAATATACGTAAAGTTTATAAAAAATTAAAAAAAAATGTATAAAATAAACATAAAAAATATATAAAAAAATAAAGAATGTAAAAGTGTAAAATATGTGTAAAATATATATAAAAGATAAAATATATAAAAATGTAAAATATATAAAAATGTGGATAAAATACAAATTTTTATAAAATATATTTAAAAATGCTTAATATATATATAAATATAAACATATACATATATATCAAATAAATGTTAAATATATTTATAAAAAATATAGAAATGTAAAAAATATAAAAAAGTGTAAAAAAATATATAATAAATATAAAAAGTTTATAAGAAGTGTAAAATATATACAAATGTAAAACATATATAAAGTTTATATAAAAGTTAAAAAAACTTTATAAAATAAACATAAAAAACATATAAAATTTATATAAAATATATATAAAATATATAAATAGAAAAAAATATATAAGTGTAAAATATGTGTAAAATATATATTAAAATATATACAAGATAAAAAATATAAAAATGTAAAATATATAAAAATGTAAAATATATAAAAAATGTGTATAAAATACATATGAAATGTTTATAAAATATATAAAATTTTTTTAAGTATTATAAGAACATATACAAATGTAAAATATGTATAAGATATATATATTTTATATATATTTTCATAAAATGTTTCCCAACTATTGCCCACAGCAGCGGCCCAGCGTGGTCCAGAGTCGCCTCTGCTACGCACTCTTTGCCACGTCCATCATAATTATTGTTGCCGTTATGGATATCTGCACACATATATAGAGCATATGTACATATATTGCGTGTATATATAGCATTTCTGAATGGGCGCTCAAGTGCAAATTTGTATTTAAAATACGTCGAGCGCGCCGTGCGGGTGGCTAAATTCGAGCTGATTTCACACAGCCCGAATTATCCGCGGCGCAGCGTCTGCTTATGACACTTGACATTACATCGCACATTACGGGTTGTCGAGCACTTGGGGCACTTGGAGCACGTACCGCACGAAACACGAAGCATGCGCAGGGATCCAATGCCCCCGCAATGCGCTCGAGCGAGACGGCAAATCTTTTTTGTTTTTTTTTATTTTATTCTCCTCTCGTCGTTCGATGATAACAAAAAACTGTTGCACTTGTTGCCTGCCCCGCCCCCGCCCTCGGCCAGGTGCAACTCTTGCTTAATTGATGATGGGGCGCACAGAAAAGACCAAAGCCCCCGCAAAGCCCCAAAGCCCCGATAAGAAGCGTACACAAAAATTTCTGCATAATTCAAGGCGAAAATATTCAATATCAAATCGAATGCATTGAAAGCACACGCACACACGTTTCACAGCCAATAAATTGGCTTATGTAATGCTCTATATCAGCAGATACACACATACATATATTATATATACCCCATATATATATATATAGCACTCGCTGCAGCAAAAGGCGAGGCAAATCATTCGCATATGTTCGCTCTGACCACATGGAAAAGATTTAGAGACTCAAACATTAGCAACATGTTTCTGAATAATCTAAACAACTCGACGTGAGTCACTGACTGTGTGCGAGTGTGAGTGTGAGTGAGTGCGAGTATGAGTGTGAGTGTGTGTGAGTGTGAGTGAGTGGTTGACTGGGCGAGGTTTGAGCCGCAGCTTAAACGTAGAGACTAAGTTTGCTAATTTGGAGAGCGAGTGGAAGCGCTGCGAGGGGGAAGCTGAGGTGATCCTTTTTATGTGGAAGGAGAGACATAAGGAGAGAGACAACGAAGAGGCAAGAGAGAGAGAGAGAGAGAGAGAGAGAGAGAGAGAGAGTGTGGATGAGAATGACAGAGAGAGGCAGGCAGAATGACGGAGCTCTGGGGAAAGAAGTAGAAAGAAAGTGGAAGGCAGAGAGAGAGAGAGAGAGGGGAAGGAAGAAGGAAGAACTAAGAGAGAGAGAGAGAGAGAGAGAGAGAGAGAGAGCTGATGAATGACACAGAAGTAGAGCTAGGGAAATAGAGAGAGAGAGAGAGAGAGAGAGTCAGAAGAAGAGAGATAAGGAAGAAGGAAAGAAGGAGGAAGGAAGAGGAAGGAGGAAAGAAAGAGTGAGATAAAGGTAGATAGAAATATGAAGAAACAGAGAGGAGAGAGAGATGAAGATAGATGAGGAGAAATGAAGAGAGATGAAGAAAGAGAGAGGTAAAGAGAGTGGGATGAAGATAGAAAGAGAGAGAAAGAGATGAAGAGAGAGAGAGATAAAGAGTGATAGAGGAAAGAGGGAGAAAAAGAGAGATGGAGAGAAAGAGGGGAATAGAGGTGACGGCAAGTAGATAAGGAAAGAGAGATGTTTAGCGAGAGAGATACAACTTTGTCTGTTGGATAAAGCAGCAAAAGATACAAACACAAAGAGCAAGAGGGAGAGAGGAATGGAGAGAGAGAGATAGCCAGAGATCTTTCACCCGAATAAAATCAAAGTTCACGAATTGAATCAAAAGGCAATGTTTCTTAAGACTTTCAGAGTTAATCAATATAGGAAAATCTTAGGGAAATATATTGGAATGATATATTAAAATATTGAATATGTCCATAGATATGTCTAATTTGGGTTTATTGCACTTCTCTAGCATATTTCCATATATATATCCTTCTAGTCAGCTCTTCCATTGCCTTTCACTCATTCATTCTGATGATAAATATTGCAAATAGTTTTTATTTCTCTGCTCTGGCAGAGCAGCTTGCAGTTGTGCATGCCCGTCGCCCGATGCCCGACGCCCGATGCCGGCCTCGTTAGGCTCTTTGATGCGCCCCTTGGGACGCGAATCCAGTTCCTGGACTTTTGTGCCCGCTTGCGTCAGAGCACAGATGACAGGTGCTGCTAACTATGATGGACCTAGCTGAAATGTATATGAAATGGCCAAAATGGCAACATAAATGCGAGAGAGAGGAAGAGGGCGAATGCGAGAGATGGGCAAGAGAGTGTGTCGCCATTCAGTTATTACTGCGAGGCGGATCGCGCGATGTGGCACAGATACTCGACAATGCGTGGGCGATCGCATAATAGCCATAATCATCCACGGACCTGCGTCTGGGCCGCGACTGTGGGAATGGGCAACGGGACAGGGTCTGTGTGCGCTTTATGCGCGCGCCTATGCAAAAAGAACTGAAGGCGAGCGAGAGAGAGAGAGAGAGAGAGAGAGAGAGAGAGAGGGAGGGAGAGAGAGGGGGAGGGAGGGAGAGAGAGAGCGCGCGAGGGAGCGAGTGAGCGAACGAAGCGTGAGCCTGCCAAGTGAATACCCTTATAGATATGATGGGTTGTGTATAGTATATAATATATATACCCTTTAGATATGATGTGTAGCATATATAGTATATATATGGTATATGTATGTGAATCATGATATAGAGTCTTTCTAGAAAACAAATATTATTACATATGTTAAACTTGTCATAAAACTTGTTTTATATATTGATATATAAAACAAGATTTAGTTGAAAGAAACATAAATATTTATTTAGTTTGGGATATATATAATATATATGTAGTTATTATAGATAATAGATCAAAGAATATATGAATATCATCATATATATAAATCATATATATATATATAAATATATGATTTATATATATGTTATATATTCTTTGATATTTTATCTTTGATTCATACATATATTATTGACAGCTAAAAACATGAAAACTGGAATCTGAAAACTTTGAAATCCTAGGAAAAAGTAGCTGAAATAAGAACATTAAATTCATCTTCAATGGATGTCTGGAAATAATTCCATTATAATTTCAATATTTATAAATGCATACCATAGATAGATAGATAGAATACACGTTTTCTTATATAATAAATCCGTATAATTATAATATGATTATGAAATTTTTATTATATTAATTTTATTAGTATATTAATTAATTATTATTATATTAATCATCTTATTTATTATTTCTTTAGTATATTGATTATACTATGATTATTTCATATTATTATATTATTTTATTTCTATTATTATTATATTAATTATATTATGATTATTTCATATTATTATTATATTATTATATGAATTATATTCTGATTATTTCACATTCATATTCAGCTTTGCTTTCAAATACCAATTTATTCAATGTCTGAGGTCCGAACCATCTTCTATGGCTCATAGATCTATAGATCATAGACAAATTCAACCAATATATACCAATTAAAATCAAAATATATAAAGATCTAAACCTCTACTTATATCATATCGTGGTTCTTCCAACTTCGCATCACTTTTTGATTTGATAACAAATGTGAGCCTAATCCTGCTCCTGCTATGGTCATATGCCAGTTGCTTTGCTGCAAGTTTGACTTCCATATTTGCTAATGAAAGTGAGCTCCTGCGCTGGCTTAAGCCGTTTAGCGACCCTCAGTTAGGGTATTAAAAAAACTAAAAACAAAAAACAGAAAAAACTAAAACTAAAACTAAAACCGCAATCGCATCAGTTGCTCTGTTCGCTTTGGCTGCAGGGCATTGTACAAGCGCCCACGGTCTACACACGAGACATATATATACATATGTAAATATGTATGTGTGTGTGTGTATATGTTATATATGTATGTATGATTGGCATACACACACAGAGCTGTATATTTTCATAGATGCTCAGTGAGAGCTGAGCAGCGAGCATATATTTTATATATATATAAGATATATATATATATAGCTATACATACATACATCTGGCAAATACATGCATGCATGCATGCATGTGTGTGTGTGTCTATGTATTTATCTAGATCTAGCTCTAGCTCTCTATCTATTGCCGACACAGCACAGCACAGCGCAGCGCAGCGCATTTTATTTTTAGATAATTGCTCTTCCTCTTCACAATTTGGCAGCGATCCAAAAGCCAAAGCAAAGCAAAGCAAAATAAATAAATTCAAGATTTTTTTTTTTGCAAAAAAAAAAAAAAGAAAATGAGGAAAAAAATAGTAATAACAAGAAAAAGCGCTAATCCCACAATGATCCGTAGTTTACATGCGCCCCGCCCACCTCACTAGATTATATATCTATATATAGTATATACATAGATGTATGCAAATTCGCGTCCATAGCTCTATGGCTATATCAATGCATCTACACGAATCGTTGAGCCGTGCAGCTCTTGAGACGTTATCATCGCCTGATAACATTAAGTTAACACATTTCAAAGTTGTATATAATATATATGAATTTATATTTTTCTATATATATTATATAGATTACAGATTCTTGATAATTTCATGATGTCATTGAAAACTAACTGGAAACTTTAATCATATCTAGTCTGCATAGTTGCGAAGGCTCACAGCTTGATAACTTTAACGTTCGCTTTGAATTGTGATTAACTAGAAGATACCCTGGTAATTTGGATATTAAATCATAGATAATAGATCGAAGAGCATAGAACACACAATCTTTATTTATTGCCCAAGATCATAGATTGTAGATCATAGATCATAAATTGTTTGCTAGAAATGATAGATTTCAAGTCCCAAGTCTTTGAGCAAAGATCATATATCATAAATGTAAGATCGGCGCAATCAAACATCATTTACCTATAATTTATATTATATGTTATATGCACAAGCAACAGATTCTAGATCCTTGATCATAGACAATTGATTGAACAGCTTAAATCATGGGCAATCGAGGACCCTAGACCATAGGTCAAAGACTTTAAATAATAGATCGAATATCACAGATCCTAATTCATAGCTCTAAGATCTTGGATCGATCGTACAACTTGATCTTATATCCTAGATTCTAGATCATAGATTATAGATCATAGATCATAGATCATAGATCATAGATCATAGATCATAGATCATAGATCATAGATCATAGATCATAGATCATAGATCATAGATCATAGATCATAGATCATAGATCATAGATCATAGATCATAGATCATAGATCATAGATCATAGATCATAGATCATAGATCATAGATCATAGATCATAGATCATAGATCATAGATCATAGATCATAGATCATAGATCATAGATCATAGATCATAGATCATAGATCATAGATCATAGATCATAGATCAAAGCTCTTAGCTTCCATATCCCGCAGCCTACAATTCTACGCTACTGGATAGCTGATCCTAAATCATATAGCATGCATGATAAAACTTGTATAGACAAATGCCAGATAGATCCCAATACCATGTAGTTGCCATAGAAACATTCAATTTTGTTGAAAAACTTTTTCTCTTTCCAAGTATTTTCGATCTCAAGCACATTCTCCTCCTTACACCTGTACCCACTTCATAATAAAACAGCCCAAAACTAAAATCTGTTCATAATTCTGTAATCAAATAAAATTTTAATATAATTTTTATAATACAAGTTAAGAGTATACTTGATTACAAAGTTGAGTTAAGGCTATCAACAAAAACGTATCTAAGTGGATGACTCATACATATATATATAATTTATATAAATATGTATATATATATAAATATAGTTAAGATATCGTTAACATGTCTGGGTGCCAGGCGTGTACATTGGCGAAGCCTATTTTCACTTATCTGAAAGGCTAATCTATTGGCCGCTCGCTGATTGTCTTGCCCCGACGTGGGCGTTGAGTGTGGAGGAGGCGAAGCTGAGGAAACGAAAAGCCTTCGATATTTGTGGCGTTTCGATAAACGATTGTGGAGCCTAGCACAGCGATTGGCAGCGCAGCATGGCGGCCGCACAATACCCTGGAAACTGCAGGCACTTCAGGCAGAAGTCGGCGGCACACTGCGGAAGACAATGAATGGGTTCAAGACAGAGTACAGTAAAGCCTCGTCGTCGACTCACCCGAAAGCAGCTGCAGCATTGGCCCAACAAATACGTCCAAATGTAGAAGAAGCCGCCAACGATTGCCACAACGAACGAGACCAAGATCAACACAATCAGCCAAAATGCGAACCACAGCGGATTTCTCATATTATATACATATATAAATTAATATATACATATATATATATATGTGTGATAAGTGCTTAAAGTAAACAATCCATTAATATATATATATTTATATATACTCTCTCGGATCGCACAAGCACAACTTTACTTGACGTCTCGTTAGCTGGCACTGGGTCGCGTCATGGACGCATTGAGCGACTGCTCCATGTCGTTCTAATCGGGCTATCTAAACTTTGAGTGGCAGCGCTACGTCAATTTTGACCAATAGAAAGAGAGAGCGAAAGAGAGAGTGAGGGAGAGACGCGGAGAGAGCATTGCGATAGGGCCACTCCTAATATAAGACGGATATGTGACCATAAAGACGGATATGTGACCATATCAACATTATATGGCTTTATTTTCAGCTTTATTATGGCCATAATTGGCGAATGCGCGTCTATAGATAGGGCAATTCCAGTTAGGGGGCATACGAAAAAAAAAACAAAGCATATTAAGCTAATTAGCGAAATCAAAAGGTAATTTGTACTTGGGAAATGTTAAAACCCGCAGAAGCTGACTGAAATGAGAATTGCGTAGAGGGGTGCGATGAGCAGAAGGGTGGTAGAGAGAAAAAGAGAGAGGAAGGAGAAGAGAGAGGGGAAGAAGAGAGTTGAAAAACAGAGATAAATAGAGCAATAGAGAGAGACAGAAAGAGAGAGTTAGAAAGACAAGGTAGGAAGATAGAAAACATATAGAGAAAGCGAAAGTGGGGAATGTAGAGATCTAGAGAAAGAAAGAGTGAAAGAAAGAGAGAGCATATGAGAAAGAGAGAGGGAAAAAGATGGAGAAAAAAAAGGGAGAGAGAGTAAGAGAATGAGACACAGCGAAAGAGAAAGAAAGAGAAAGACGCCGAGAAAGAGAAATAGAAATAGAAAGAGAAAGCGAGAGAAAGACGCCGAGAGAGAGAAAGAGAAATATAGAGAGATATAGTAAGAGAGTTAGCAAGATAGAGAGATAGGGAGAGCATGATAGAGAGGGGTTGAGATAGGATATAGAAAGATAAATCATAGAGAGTGAAAGATAGAAAGAGCGAGAAGAAAATAGAGAGAATAGCGTGTGAAGAAGGGAGAAAAAATGAGCGAAAGAATGAGATATGGGCAGAGAGATAGAATGGTCGAGAGATAGAGAGAGATAGAGAGAGAGAGAGAGAGAGAGAGAGAGAGAGAGAGAGAGAGAGAGAGAGAGAAAGAGAGAGAGAGAAAGAGAGAGAGAGAGAGAAAGAGAGTAGAGAGAGGAATAATGATAGATATAGAGAAAGACAGAGAGATGGATATAGAGAAAGACAGAGAGATAGATAGAGAGAAAGATATAGAAAAAGATATAGAGAAAGAGTGAAAGTGACAGTGAGAGGGATACAAAGAGAGGAGAAAGATCTCATATATAAATGAAGCAAAATCTTAATATAATCTAGTATGATAAAGGGAGAAAGGGGACAGAGAGGGAGAAAGAGTGACTAAGTGAAGATACATAACATGTAGAATATTAGAGACAAAGAGAAAGCACAATACACAGACTTACACGTCCTTAAATTTCCGTGCGTGTTCTAAAACCATTCAGGGTAATAGACACAAATAGAGATTAAATTGATTGCAGCTGTTATCTCGCTGTTATCGTTGCATAGCACTGTTAACATAGCTGTTACTGCTAGCTGCTACTTTTAGCAACATCTGTTAAGCGCTAAGCGAGATGTTAATAACATGCTGTTAGCAACATCTGTTAAGTGCTAAGCGAGATTTTAATTCTGGGATTCGAAGTTCGGGCAACTAAGTCGACGGAGCGGTGAGCACAAATAGTAGGCCGTGGGCAGGCGAGAGAAAAAATGAGAAATTCGAAAATTGTCAGGTCAAGCAGGACGCGTGCCACAACACATTCGACTTCAATACGTAGCTATATACATATATAGATATATGTATATATGTATATATAAATTTATGTATATGTAATTTAGAGTATAGAATGCATAAGCACTACACATATCTATAGAGGATCAACTAGGATGAACAACAAGCGGATGTACGAGGTGGGCGAGCCGACGGAGGACGCCCTGAAGGCGGCATCGTTCGCCCAGCAGGTCTACTCGAAGCCGCTGCGCAAGCCCGAGGATCTGGGCAAGTGGAAGCGCTCGCACGCGTACTCCGATTTGGTGGCATATATCAACAACACGAGCATGGCCATACAGGGTCACAAGCAGGGCGGGAGCGACTTCGTCGTCTCGAAGCAGATGCTGAAGCTGTGCAAGATCTTCAACTGGCTGGACCGGCTGGTGTACGAGTGCCATCCGCTGGGCGTCGGCCAGGGTATGCTGCGCTGCGTCGGCGTGGACAAGCTCGATCTGATGGAGTCGACGCTGTCGCTGCGCCACAAGTGCCATCGCGCCTACCGCCACTGGGTCAAGCAGGTGCAGGAGAAGGTCTACGCCATACTGGAGCGCCAGGTGCATCCCCACTGTCGCCACATCAACGAGCTGGCCCAGTACCTCACCCGCTCCTTCGGCAGCCTGCAGAACTACGACTATGGCCCCGGCAACGAGCTCATGTTCCTCTTCTACCTGTGCAGCCTCTTCAAGGCGGACATCCTGCATGCCGAGGACACGATTGCCGCTGCGCTGATGCTGTTCCAGCGCTATCTGGATCTGGTGCGTCGCCTCACCTCCTTCTTCCGCCTGGCGCCCAGCCACAAGCGCGACAACAACGTCGTCGACGACCGCAACGTGCTGCCCTACATCTGGGGCTGCGCCCAGCTGTGCCGGAATGAGCCGTTCGCGCCGCCCCAGTGGGAGCAGCCGGGCATCATGGCGGAGCACCGCAGCAGCTATATGCTGCTCAGCAGCCTGGAGCATTTGCAGAAGATCATGAACCAGGCGGCCCTCGGCGTCCACTCGTACCAGCTGTGGTGCGTCCTCTCCCTGACCAACTGGCCCGACGCCTACAACGGCCTGATGAGCACCTACGTCAAGTATGTGCTCAACGACTTCTGCACCGTCCAGGACCTGGTGTTCGTCGAGATGCTGAATGTGACGCGGCAGCCGTTCGAGTACCTGCAGCGCGCCTTTCTGGGCGACTTTAAGTTGGCGGAGGAGTCCTCCTCCGCCTTCTCCTCGGATGTGTCGGAGGAGCAATCCTCCATCGACGAGCTGCAGGCGGAGGAGATCGAGACGTTCCTCTACGATTCGCGGCACGTCCAGGCGATCGAGCGGAAGCGACTGCGCGACACCAAAGCTGAGATATTCGCCGCGGCCTGTCCGCCCGTGCCGCTGCACCGCGATCTCTGCACCGACGTCTTCCTGGGCTTCAAGGATCCGCGCAAGCCCAGCGACGAGCCGGAGGACACCTATGTCAATCTGCTGCAGCGCGCGCGCTTCAAAAGCGAAAATCGCTCCTCGGCCGATGTCATGAGCGATCATGGAGCCCCCAAGAGGCGCCAGAGCTCCACCGAATCGGTGAACAGCGCCGCCCTGCAGCGCTTGAACAACAGCTTCACGGAATCCTCATACTACTCCATCTGAGTGGCTATCGATGCACTCGCAGGCTGCCTTACCGTGGAGGGGGTGTGGGGCCAACTATTTCTATTTCCATACATTTGCAACGATACACCTTTATATGTCTATATGTACGTGGGGCGAATGGACAGATGTATACACGCCCCTCTGTCTGTCTTCTACGAGTCGAGCAAACCGAACAAATTTATATACTTTAATAAAATGCAGCTCAGGGTATCTTCTAGTCGAGCATACCCGACTAAAGCGCTTCAAATATCTACTTGTATTCAGATCTGTGTATACTCAAAAATGCATACTCAAAAATGCAGCGCAGGGTATCTTCTAGTCGAGCATACCCAACTGAAGCGCTTCAAATATCTAATTGTATGCGGCTCAGGGTATCTTCTAGTCGAACATACTGAAATGAATCTCTTCATATACTCACATAAGTGCAGCGCAGGGTATCTTCTAGTCGAGCATACCCAGCTAAGGTGCTTATAAGTGCATATACTTAAATATATGCAATTTTGGGTATCTTCTAGTCTAGCATACCCAACTGAATCGCTTCATATACTCAAATAAATGCAGCTCAGGGTATCTTTTGGTCGAATATGGCCAATTGAAGCTGTTATATATTTTTATGCAGGGTATTTTCTAGTCGAGCATACGCAAATGAAGCGCTTTATACATTATATAGATACTTGCATGCAAATCAGGGTATCTTGTAGTCGAGTAAGCTTAAATGAAACTCTTCTTATACTCAGATAAGTGCAGCTCCGGGTATCTTCTAGTTGAGCATACCCAGTTGAAGCGCTTATAAGTCCATATACTAAAGTATTTGGAGTTCAGTGTGTCTTCTAGTCGGATATAGCTATTAAAGCTCTTCTATATTCATCACTTTTGCAGCTCAAAGTATCTTCTAGTCGGATATGCCCAGCTGAAGCGCCTAAAAAATTAATAGAAACATAAACTTATGCAACTCATTGGGTACTGATATCCTCTAGTCAGGATATCCCCTAGTCGAGCACACCCAAAATAAAGCGTGTATCAATTAATTCTATGCAACTCACAGGGTACTTTCTCAATCAATTCAATCTGATATCCTCTAGTCAGGATATCCTCTAGTCAGAATATTCTCTAGTCGGTCTCATCCAAATAAAGCCAATATCAATTCAATCTATGCAGCTATGCAGCTCAGGGTATCTTCTAGTCAGGCATACCCAACTGGAGCTCTTCTCAATTCTTATACATAGATACTATGCACAGATATTAGCTCAACGCAACGCTGCTAAGTCATTAAAAAGGGTTTCTCTCCCTTTCTCTCCCTCTTACCCTTCTTCTCTCCCTTTCTCATACCCTTCTTCTCTTCTTCTCTCTTACCCTTCCTCTCTCTCTCCCTCCCTCCCTCTCTCTCTCTCTCTCTCCCTCCCTCTCTCTTGCCCTTTCCCTCTCTCTCTCTCTCTCCCTCTCCCTCTCCCTCTCTCCCTCTCTCTCTCTCTCTCTCTCTCTCTCTCTCTCTCCCCCCTCTCTCTTCCTCCCTGATCAAATGGCATAAATTTCTGCACAGTCTGCTTTGGTCTCTGTAACTATTTGCCTTTCGCTCACACTCGCTGCCGTTTGCCATCTCTCCTCTCGCCCTCTCTCTCTCTCCCTCTAATACCCGCTTGGACATCCCATTTCGCAGCTGTTTTATTTTATTTTTTTTTTTGTTCTATTTGTATTTGTATTCGTGCTCATCTGTGTTTTATGTTTGCTTGTCTGATTGTGCGACAACAAATGATTCAGTTGGTCTTTAACTGGAACTTATTAATTTCTACACACACACACACACACACAGATACGACACACACACACACACATTCGCGTTGAGCGTCTCACGCAACTTGTTGTTATTATTATTATAGTTGTTCTTGTTGTTGCTGTTGATATAGTCGTTATTGTTATTATTGTTATTTTTATTGTATTTCCACTGTCACTGCCGCTGCTGCTGCCTCTGCTGCTGCGCTGCTGCTGCCGCTGCCGCTGCCGCTGCCTCTTCCCCTTCCTCCTCTTCCCCTTCTTCATCTTATATCTGCTTTGCCTTTCACACATAATGTGAAGTTCATAAAGAACAGCACATCATTGTTATGGCAGCTGATAAACGCACACACACACACACACACTCACACACACACACACACACACACACACACACACACACACACACACACACACACACATACGCATAGGCGTATACGTGCGCATGTCTCGTATACGCACTGTAAGTCGGATATAAATTTCAACAAATTTTCAATATTTTTTTTTGTTGTTGCCCAATTAAAGTCATTTTGTTAGCGATGCCCTTGTGGAGGTTATTAAAGATATTGCAAATAGATATATATTATATAGATATTATATATTACATATTACATATTATATATTATATATTATATATTATATATTATATATTATAAATTATTTATTATATATTATATATTATATATTATATATTATATATTATATATTATATATTATATATTATATATAGTATTTTATATATGATAGATATATACATATTAAGCGAGATATTCTTAACTTAGTCAGGCATTGCTTATTGGCTAATCTGACAACATTTCCAGCTTCCCTTTCCCCAACTAACTCGTTCCATTAAGTTCTCAGTTTGAGTTAGAATTATAATGGGGAAGTACAGAACTAGTTCCCATGCATAACCCTCATATTAAAGAGTCTTAGAATCATCTATAATGTCCATCAACTTATCTGACATATATCTAAAACTATATACTAAGGCTAAGACTAAGACTAAAACTAAAACTGAGACTAAAACGAAGCCTAAGACTAAGACTAACACTAAGACTTAGACTACGACTAAGATTAAGACTACGACTAAGACTCAGACTAAGACTAGGACTAAGACCAAGACCAAGACCAAGAACAAGACCAAGACCAAGACCAAGACTAAGACTCAGACCAAGACTAAGACTAAGATAAAGACTAAAACTAAGAATAAGACTAAGACTACGACTAAGACTAAGACTAAGACTAAGACTAAGACTAAGACTCAGACTAAGACTATGACTAGGACTAAGACCAGAACTAAGACTAAGACTAATAAGCTAAGATTCATACTACGACTAAGACTAGGACTTCTAATACTACTACGACTAAGAGTAATACTGATACTATGACTAAAACTAAGACTAAGACTGTGACTAAGACTAAGACTAGGACTAGGCTAGGACTAGGAACAGGACTAAGACTAAAACTAGTACTACAACTAAGACTACGACTAAGACTAAAACTAAAATTAACTAAAACTTAAGCTAAGACTAAGACTAGGTTAGTGAATGTTAAATGTATGTTAAATTAATGTTAGTAATTAATCTTTAGTATTTTATTATTATTATTATTTTACTATTATTATTATTTTTATGATTAGTAATAAATAATAAATAAATTATAGTAATAAAAATAATACTAATTTTTATTATTAATAATAAGAATGATAATAATAATAATATTACTAAAGATTGACTACTAACATTCACTTAACATGCACTCAACATTTACTTAACATTCGATTTAGAACTAAAAAACTTTCATTTGCATTTCGGAAACTTGAAACTTGTGAATGGGAATTAATGCGTTGCTCTTTAAGCAGAAACTAGATCTTAAAGCCGATACATACAGACATATCTATAGCTATACATATATATAGTCCACTGATCTGGCCAGTTATGTTAATCATATGTAAGCCAAGTTCCTAGAAATCGACGAATAATTCAAGCAAAGCGCATAGATCGTAAATAAATCGATAACAACTTGTTATCGATAGCAATTCTAAGAGAGCTAAATATATATAAAAAAATTGAATATGTGTATATGTATGTGTGTGTATGTGTGTGTGTGTGTGTGTGTGTGTGTGTGTGTGTGTGTGCATGTCATCAAGCTAAAACCAGTTACGCTGAGAATAGAAATTTGGTAGAAAAAAAAGCGTTTGAACTGTTATTGACCATTTAGTGGCTAACACACACACACACACACACATGCACACACACACACAAAAGCAGTTAAATACAAACAGACGAAGACAGGTGTGACGCTTTGACAAAAATAAATAAGTCACCTTACGAGCGAGCACTAATGAAATGTGTATACATGCACACACACACACAAACACACACACATGCACATGCACATGTACATAAATGTACAAATCTAAGCGCGCGCGTGTGTGTGTGTGTGTGTGTAAACAACAGCAACTCAACGTCAGCAATTGGCGCGCAGTAGCTGCCGCTGCCGCTGCCGCAGTCGCTGCCACTGCCGCTGCTGCTGCTAATGTTGTTATTGTTGTTGTTGCTGCTGCTGCTGTACACTCATGGTGAAAATATTTCAAAAATGTCTGTTAATTTAACAGCAGCGCTGTTAAGAGCGCGCCCAGCTTAGCAGCGATCTCATTCCAACACGCGCGTAAGCTTTTTTTCTTTTCGTCAAAAGAGAGTCGTAGTTATGCGCGCTCTCTTCTCTTCTGTGTGTGTGTGCCTCTCTTTGACGTAGACACACACACACACACATATATACAGATACAAGCTCTGGCGCTGTTAGTAAAACGGTTAAAAGATCATATTGAAAAGCAGAAAGAAAAACTTGTTCCTTTCTAACAATGAGCGACAAGATCAGACGACTTAACCGCTTATTTGCTGCATCATCAGCGACAACTCCTTTTGCTCTTTCGCCACCTGCATTAAGCGGCCGCGCGCTCTCCCTCTCTCGCCCTCTCTCGCTCTGTCCACAGCTGACAGCAGCAGCATGTGAGCGTCGGCTGAGAGCAGCCGCAATACATGCAAACAAACAGGCATAGACATGCACACACACACACGCACACACACACATATCTGGTAGTTGTTAAACTTGCTGGCTAACTTTGCCTATGTGCAAGTGTGTGTGTGTGTGTGTGTGTTTTCTTTTTTTTGTAGTTTTGTTTCTGCCTGTGTAGTTGTCTATATAGGAACAGTTCTCCAGCATCATCAGCATTTAATTCCATTGTATTTTATCAAATGATTGCCACTTCATTTGAATTTATCCAGTCATCAAATTTACCCACTTATTTATGCGCCAAGCGATCATTAATTAGCGCTTTTATTTTATTTATATTACTTAACATCGAGAAGGTTCAACAGTTGGTTTTCTGTTAAGCCTAACAGATTATTAATTACGAAAATCTGTAAATCCTGTAACAGCATGTTAACCGATTCAAGCCTGGCCCATATTCTGGAATATACCTGTGCGTATGTGCGTATGTCTGTATGTATGTATGTCTCTCTTTCTCTGTTGTTGGCCTACCTGCTTTAGTGGACGCTTTAGCCTGTTTTGGGTACAGATGCAAAATGCTACCCCTGCCCCACACAAGTGGCACAGCGCCACTGACGACGATGTCTGGTACTTTGCTTTTCTTTACAAACACAAACAGAAATACAAACACACACACACACACACACACATACACGTATAGGCAATCGCAGCGTGTCTGCTGTGTTGTTGCTGGTTCTTCTATGCCCTGGCCGCGCCAACAAAAACAAGTGAGCGAAATCGAGTGCAAAGTAAATGAGCGGCAAAAGGCAGCGGCGCAGCTCAACTCGGCTCAGTTCGGTGCTCGGTTCGGTTTCGGTTCGGCACTACACGCTGTATTAGTCACACGTATATACGTATGTACGTATAGCAGCGGCAGAATGAAGAGAGCGTCGCGCGCATGCATGTGTGTGTGTGTGCGTTTTACTCTTTCGCTGGTATTGGTGAGCTGTTTGGGGCCTGATCGTATTGTATTGTTGTTGTAGTTGCCAGATCGTTTGTGTGTTGGCGCAAACTAAACAGAGACAGCCAAACGGTTAGCTAGCCAGTCAAACAGGCAGCAGCAACAGAGCCCAGAGACACGGAGCCGTGTTGCTAGAGTCAGTCGGGCCAGCCGAGCGAGCGACTGTCGTTCTTTGTATTGATTCAGATTCAGTCGATGAGTTTCTCTCGCTTCTGCGCGTTGCGTGTTTCGCAGTGTTTCCGCGATTTTTTCGTTGTCGTCATCGTTGCCGCGCGTCTGCGTCGTCGTCGCCGTCGTCGTCTGATCGTCTCGCGCCCCGTTCGTTCGCTGTCGCTCTGCGCCGCAAGCTCGCCGTGCGGGACTCTGTGCGTGCGTGTGTGTGCGTGTGTGCATGCACACATATATACATTTTTTATTGTATGTAGATATGTAATTGTTGTTTTATTTATTTTTTGCAGTGTTTTTTTTTGGTGATTTTTTTTTTTCGGTGTTTTTTGGTGTTTTTTCTTGTTAATTTGAACAAAAAGATTTGATTTGAATTATTGCTGTGCTGCTGCCGCAATGTTTTTATCTATTACAATATGATATGTGCATGTGTGTGTGTGTGTGTGTTTGGGTGTGTGTGTGTTTGTGTTCTCATTCAGTTAATTTTAGGCGCTGCGCGTGTGCCTCTTCTTACAGCTTGAAAAACAACACCAAAATGCAATAGAAACGCGCCCACGCGCCTCGCCAGCAACAACAATAACAATTAAAAGCAACAAAGTAAAGACAGAGAGAGAAAGGAAAAAATCAAATTTCAAGATTTCATTCAATTGCAATTACTTCGTGTGTGTGTGTGTGTGTGTAACTAAATGCTCATGCGTATGCACACACACTTGCACATGCACATGTCTGCCTGCATGTAAACGCCAATACAAGCAAAAATAACTTTGTCTGTGTGCGTGCATCTTTACACACACACTCTCTCTCTCACGATTCCTTTTTTTTTGCACACCAATGCACTGACGCAAAGAGGAAAACAAAAACACACACATACATACACACAAAAGCCACTGTGCGTGGGTCAGGCAACAACAACAACAAGAGCAAAAGCTTCAATTAAGCGCGACCCGAGCAGTGCAGAAAATTACCAAAGCGTCGCGCGTTCGCCCATTCTTTGCGCTCTTTTGCTCTTTTTTATTATAATTCTGCTCTCGCAGCGCCTGCTGCACCTTTTTTCTGCTGAAAGGCACACACACACTCACACACACATACTGTTAAAGTAGACGCGTCACACACACACAGAGCAGAGCAGCGCAGCAGCAGCGCAGCAACAGAGAGGCGCGCGCGCGCGTCGACGTCTCAGCAAAAGAAAGAGGAAAACAACAAAAAAAAAATCTCAACTCCAATTGCCTTTCAACTGGCATTTCGTAAATCTTTGCAATTTGTTGTTGTTTTTTTCTCGTGTTTTTTCTAGTTGTTGTTGTAGTTCTCGACGTGCAATGTGAAGTGCTTATTCGGCAGGAGAAAAGTGATTTGAAACGCGGCGTTATCAATGCTGATAAGAGCGCGTAAAACACAAGAGTGAAAACAGTTAGCAGCGGTTAGCTAAAATAGCAACAGTTAAACGTTCGTGACATCAGCATCCCCCATTTACAGTTCGCGCACACAGCCAAGCATAGATACGTGTGCACACACAGATACACCAATACACAGATACACATACACATACGTAGAACAGTGAAAAGCTGGCTGCATGAAAAACATCACCAGCTCGAGCACTTGCGGCACGGGGCTGCTGCAATTGCAGAACAATCTCAGCAACAGCGAATTGGACGTCGCTGTTGTTGGCAAACCAGAAGCAGGTGCGTTATTTACATCCTCCCTCTCCCTCTTTAACTTTCTACCGCTCACTCACTCACTCTCTTACGCATGCGTCGTGCGCTCTCTGTCTGGATCGTAACCGATAAGAGAGCGGGTAAGAAGAGAGCGCAACATCTTAACATTTATTTGCATATTGAAAATACATAAATACACTACGTAAGCAGGCACACTACGTAGCATATAACGTAACATGTTCTCCCAGCTTGTGTTACGCGGAAATTGGAATAAGAAGCAAACGCTGTAAGCAAACGCTAAGGCGAACTTTACGAACTTTCAAATTAGGAAATAGTAAATCAGTGCAGCAATACATATGCACACATATATGTATATATGTATGTGTGCGCCTGTAGAAACAGCTGCTCTTTTAATTGACTTAAGCTTCAAAATATCCTGCAGCAATTGAAGAGAGCAACACAAAGTCTTTTGCGTCTGTGTGCGTGTGTGTGTGTAAGCGCATCAAAACAAACATGTAAAGGGTCTGGCGTGTGTGTGTGTGTGTGCGTGTTGTTCTGTTACTGCATTGATTTACTCTTTGCTTTGCTCTTGCGCTCTCTCGCCCTCTCTCGCTCTCTCTCTTTTTCTCTCTGTGTGCACTGCACGCGCGTTCTTTAATCAAGCCAGCGCTACGCTGCTGGTGACAAACACAACTGATACAGGTAAGAGTCGCGTATGGTCGACTCGCAGATACCCTGTAATTTACAATTTCGGAGCATAAATATTTGAGGCAGGCAAAATATATATAATTTACACAATTTATGGGCAATAAGATTTACTCATATTTACTCATTATTCATTACATATTACATATTATATTATTATTATTATATTATTTAATTTTTTTATTACTCTGCGCTAGCTACAGGGTATCTCAGGCGCATATAACAAATCTGCGACAAAGCATACTGGTTTCTACCTACCCACATGCATGCACCAATACATATGTACGCACACACACATGCGCAATAGCTTTGCATGTTCTTGCACACAGACACACACATAGCTGTGTAGTTCTATGCGTGTGCGCTGCTGTCTATTGAAGCGAGTCAAAACAACAGCAACAACAACAACAGCTCGTCGCTGCTTTTGTAACTTTTAATGTACGTGTGTGTGTGTGTGTGTGTGTGTGCGTGTGTTAGGTGGGGTTCACAGAACCCGATCGGCTGCGTCTTGCGCAATGTTTTTTTTTTTTTTGCCCATCCATAGTTTACCATGTCCTGCTCTCTCCCTCGCTCTCGCTGTCTGCCTCTGCTCTCTTGTAACGTCGCAGCGCGCTGTTAGTGCTGCCATCAATTTTCGACTGTTAACATAACAGCTCTGTTATGCAAAATTAGGCGCGATCGCCGAGTCAAGTCAGCAATAAATAGCATTAGCAATAGCAAAAATCAGCTTGGGGTTTTTTTGTTTGTATTTTTTTTTTATTTTTTTTTTTTTGTTAACTTGAGTACGAGTTTGACTTGAACGTGTGTGTGTGAGTGTGTGTGTGTGTTGTGGATTTCTATCAGGCGAAACAAAAAGTTGTCCTACCAGTTTTTTTGTTGTTTCTTCTTTTTCTTTTTGGGGCCATTCTTTGTGTGTGTGTTGTTGTTGTTGTTCGTAGTGGTTTCTACTGTTTTCCTCTCCACTCGCTCGCTCGCTCGCTCACTCGCTCACTCGCTGAGTGTGTTTACCTTGGCACTCGCGACGAATTCGATTTGAACGGTTCCACAGCATTTGCAGTTGCTTTTCCGTTTCTCTTTATCCCATGCCCGTTACCCCGCCTCGCCCCGCTGCAGTGCGCGCCAATTACGCAATCCTGTCGGATTTGCAATCGATTCGATCCGTTCTATGCCCGCTCTCTCTCTCTCTCTCCCTCTTACTCTTTCATCTTTCACTATGTACACAAATGTGTATGTTTGTGTGTGTAGCTTTCTTGTTTCTCTCAATCAGTTAACACCGTTTGCCACGAGACATCGCTTGGTCTTCTATAGCCGTCCCGCTCCCGCTGCCTCGCGCAGATGTCGGAAACCAGTTTCAACCGTTCCACACCCCTTTCTTCTATTCTGCCCACTTCTACCGTTGCAATCGGCAGCGACAAGGCGACAAGAAGTTTTCAATCAAACTGAGCTGCAAAAAAAAAAGAAGAGGAGAAAGAAGAGAGGAAAAAACAAAGACAACTCTAACAAAGTTTCAATTGTTGTCGCTTTTCCTCTTAGTTTATTGCTTATTGTTAACTTTATTCGTTCGTTTTTTTTTTAATACAGGTAGAAAGGCTATAATAAAGTTATAAACTGAACGAGGCAACTGTGATAAAACTCCAAGAATTTCAATGAAAAGTAAATTCTTATTTACATGCATGTGAGTGTGTGTGTGAGAGTATTTGTGTCCCATCCGTTAGGAATTTACCGTAACAAGCTAAACAATTTTAATTGCTCAAATGCTAATTCCTCAATTTACCTTTCGGTTTTGCTTATCTCAATATCTATTAGCCATGTCTCTGCTAAAAAGTATGCTCTGTCTTTTGAAACTATGTCAGAGACAGGAATTTATCACGATGTTTGCTGGCGCGATGAGTCACAACCGAGAAATTGAAGAATTAGCTAGAGCTCTAGAACAAGCTACTTCGTTTTAAAGACGTACCTGTAAATTGTCTGCAGATATAATTTATATATATATATAAGGTATTTATGCTGTTGCTTATCTATGATTCTGGCTACAGTGGAAATTTCTACGTAATACGTTTCGCTGTCAGAATTTCTTTGTAAATCTGCTGTCTGGCATCTCTCATTTCTTGTCTCTCTCTCATCCGACCCATTCACAAAATTATACACACACACACATACACATACATATACATGTATTTCTCCAATTGGCGCATATTTCACTTAAAGTTCCACAAGTGTGAGCATATCATATAACAGCTACTTCGCACAAACGCAAATGCATATCGTTTTTGACAGCAGTGTCGCCTGTCAGCTGGATAATGACCGATGACAACGAGTGCTATTAACATGCAATTCAAGCGCCATTTGCAGATCATGTGCGAACGCACTCACTCGCACGCACACAGCTGCACACAGCATTGCAAGCAGTCTTCCTGCTCACACACACAGTAGTGTAGCGCTTACATGTGTTTGACTTTCTTTTGTCACTTGCTGCTGCTGCCAGTGTTGCCAACTGTTCTAATTAATTGAGTTTGCTTAAAGTTGCATTGTTTGCAATTATTTCAAGGTCAATTAGGTTGCATTGTTAAATGTTTATAAATCATGTATAAAATCTTTTCACACATGCCGAAATTCCCGTTGCTTTTATTTTTTTTTTTTGCAATCACTTACAAATGTCAGAATTGGCAACGCTGTGGCTCTCTTGCACTCATTTAGCTTTAGCCTCTGCCGCTGTCGCTGCCGCTGCCGTCGCCTCTGCTGCCGTCGCTGCTGCTGCTGCTGCTGCTGTGTTCTGTTTTTGAAGTACGTGACTTGCTTCGCACTTCCTGTATCGTTTTGTTGGCCAGAGAAATGTTGCCAATTATTCAAAGTGCGCGGCGGCAGCGGCTGCAGCCGCTTCTGCTGCTGCTGCTGCTGTCGTCAGACAAATAAAATAAACAAATAATAACTGAGCATTTTGTATGTACACGCAAACACACACACACACTCGCATAGGCATAGGCGCGCGCGTGTGTGTGTGAGCGAATAGTGCGATTGCGAGAGTCGGCAAATTTACCGCTTGAAGCTGTTGTCGCCACGCCGCGTTGGTCCAAAGAAAAAGCAATGAGACATCGACGCATCCACATGCACTCAACTTCTCAATTGCTCAACTGCTCAAACGGGCGGCGGGACGACGAGAAGCCACTCGGAAAGTACTTAGTCAGGTCAGACGGCGAACGAAGAGGCTGTCGGCAAGCAGTCGGGCGAGCGGGTAAACGGTCGAACGGGTGGCTGGGTGAGCGGGTGGTCGGGTGAGCGGACGCGGTCACCTGTCTGACTCATCGATTTAATTTTAAACACTATTTCGAGACCTTAGTCAATGAACGCGGCGGCGTGCGCGCGGCACACATAAAGCCCAACACCCCAAAAGAGCGTGCCGATAATGCTGCTGCCGCCGCCACTGCTGCTGGGCGAAAGGCAAACGGAAAGAGAGTGAGCGAGGGAAAGGCAAACGACGCGACGTTCTCTTTCTCGCTGTTAAAAATCGGTTTTGTGCAAGAGTTGTTGCAAAATGCTGTTACGCTGCACTGTAAATCGCATATGCGCCTCTCCACTTACTGCATTTAGCACTAGAGGCGACGACTGTTAGTGCTAACATTTGCACGTGCTGTTACTGTTACGGCTGCTGTAACTAATATTGATGCTGTTACCGGACAGCAAATGTTTGTCGAAGTGTTTAGCATTTTCTTATTATTATTAATTTTAATAATTTTTGAGAAATATGATTTGAAAATACAATAATTCGTATGCGGGTCATCAAATTTCTTATTAGAAAATATTACCAAAATAGCAAATTTCAATTGAAGTAATATTAATCATACGCCATGAGGTACAAGAAATCTTGAAACTCAAAGATGAATGTGTTTTATAAGTGTTAGTTTGCAAAGTTTTTTTTTTAGTTTTTTATAAATATTAAAAAAATAAAATAATTTTTTGCAAAATAAAATGTAAATATAAAACTCTTTCAATTGAATTACAAGATTTTTTTCTTTCAACATACTACATATATATAAAACACCAAATGAGATATATAAATATATTTTAAAATATATATAAAAAATTTATATAAATATTTAAATATATATATATTAAATTTATGTATATATTTTCAAATACATTAAAAAATGTATATATATATATATTAAAAACAAGTAAGAAAACTCTAGTCGGGCGTAACCGACTAGGGTATACCCTGAGCCTCGTCGAACCTGTGTTTTCCAATACACTTATATTTAGCGTAAAATTATACAAAAATTTCAAGTTTAAAGCATTTGTGGCAAATGTAAACTAAAGCAGCAGCTAATAATTCAACAAAATTCAAACGTAATTTGCGATTCTTCGAAGCGACTAGAATGCGAGCGTTTGTATGTGTGTGTGCAAGTGCGTTCGCTTGGCGCTGCTGCCACGTGAGTTTGCAAAGTAGTCAAACGTTTTGTTTAATAACTTTTTTGCTATTTAACGGATTTCAATGAAATTTTCGGCATAGGATCAACATATTCCATGGGCATATTTGTCAGTTTAATAAAAGTGCCAACTCATTCGCATTTTGGCTATATTTGAGACTGAACTTCAATTGGGGGAAATTTGGGGCCGGTATCCAAAATGTAACAAAATTCGAAATTGCATAAAATACATATAAGGCTAAATATAAAATTTGGCGACTCTAGCTTAAAAGATGGGCGAGATACAATTTTTTAATTGAATTTCGATTTTGTTTTTAATCGATAACAATTAATTGGGGATAGTTATCGATTTTTTAAAACAAACTCGATCTGCGCGTGCTATACACGGACCTACAAAAAAAATTTCAAGTCTCTAGCTCTTATACGGGCTGAAATCGACGCGTTCAAACATACGGACAGACGGACAGACGGACAGACGGACGGACGGACAGACGGACAGGGCCAAATCGATTTCTCTTGTCGTCCTGATCAAGAATATATATACTTTATGGGGTCTGCCACGCCTCCTTCTGCCTGTTACATACATCCAACAAAAACATTATACCCTGATTTCCCATTTTCAATGGGCTCAGGGTATAAAAAAAAAGCTAGAATAATTACAGAGCGGATCTGAAATATATATAGAAGTTATGGGGTCTACCGTGAACGTTTTCAATGAGATAAGAACAGAGACTCCCAATAAAATTTATTAAAAAAAATATATATATTAAAAAAATAAAATAAAACATTTTATTACAAAATATTTTTAAAAAAATTCAAAACGTATATATACCAATATATGTGTATATATATTATAACACATTTTAAAATATATGTTTTCTTTATTTAAATATATTATAAGATATGTGTTATAATATATTTAAAAACATATTTGAATAAAGAAAACATATATTTTAAAATGTGTTATAATATATATACAAAAAAAATGAAGTTAATATATATATTTTTTTTAAAATATATTTTAAAAAATATATAGATAGATTTTTTATGCAACAAAATTAATGAAATTAAATTATTGTATATATATCATTATATTTATATATTTTTTTGAATAAATTTACATAGTTTTTAGTATAAAAATATAATACTGCAAAATATGTAAATCTATTCTAAAATATATATTAATATTTTTTATGTATACAAAAATATTAATTTAGCTTTTTTTTTTTTTGTATATAAATATATATTTATATTTTTAAAAATATATTTAAAAATATATATTTAATTTTGTTTGTATATAAAAATATATATATATATTTAAAAATATTAATTTCATTTTTTTTTTGCATAAAAAATATATTTAAAAATAGAAAAATATAAATATATTTTGTTTATACAAACAAATTACCTGAAATTTTTTTTATTTATTTTTTTAAATTTTTTAAGAAATATTTTAAATGAATTTCTGCTATTATTTTCTCATTGAGAAAATTCTCTGTAGATCTCAGTGCCCATATATATATTTTCGATCAGCTTTGTTTTGTGTTCCAATTAAGCAAATTCAGTTCAGTTCAGTTAGTTGACACACAGAAGAGAAAACACACACAGTGAAACACAGAGAGACAACACAGGGAGAAGGAGAGCACAGAGATTAGATGGATGAGGAAGTGGCTAGATATTTCGAGAGGGGCAACAGCGGGGCGGTGCTGCGCGTGCGCAAGGAGTCCGACCTGGCGCAGTGGTACAACTCGGTGGCGTACAACGAGGTGATCTCGTTCATCAATCGGACGAGCACGGCGGTGCAGGGCATACAGCAGCTGGACGCGGACGGCTACCCGGTGAGCCTGACCATCCGGCTGCTGTGCAACCTGGTCGACGAGCTGAACGACTGGCTGGTGATCCTGAAGCAGAGCAGCGCGGACGCGTACCGCAGCTGGTCGCGCCAGCTGCTGCGCAACATCTTCGGGATGCTGGAGGCGGCGCTGCCGGCGGACAAGTGCATCCACATCGGTGAGCTGGGCCAGTACCTGGCCTGCTCCTTCGGCAACTTTACGCGCTCCGACTACGGCAGCGGGCACGAGCTCAACTTCATGTTCTTCCTCTGCGGCCTCTTCCGGGCCGGCATACTCCAGGCGGACGAAGATGAGCCCGCCGCGGCGCTGCTGCTCTACGCGCGTTACCTGCGCTGCGTGCGCCGCCTCCAGACTCTGTTCGAGCTGAAGCCGTCGGGCAACCAGGGCGCCTACTCGCTGGACAACTACCAGTTCGTCGCGTACTTGTGGGGCGCCGCGCAGCTGTGCTACGATCCGCCCTTTGGGCCCAAAGAGCTGCTCGATGGCGACACCATGGACGAGTGGCGCCAGCAGTATCTGATCGTCGGCTGCGTCTCGTACGTGGCCAGCACGAAGCAGGGCAGCTTCGCGATGCACTCGAACCAGCTGTGGAGCATCGCGTCGCTGTCGTCGTGGGAGCGCCTCTACTCGGGACTCCATAGCATGTACCTCAAGGAGATTCTCACCCAGTTCCAGCTGCTGCGCGAGGTGTGGTTCGGCCAGCTGCTGCCGTTCGAGCCGGTGCCGCCCGCCACCAAGCTGCAGCACGCCGAGCTCGGCCACCTCGCCCCCGCCCGGCAGCAGTTCCTCCACTGGCGCGCCCACTTCAAGGCGGAGCAGCAGCAGCGCCAATGGGCCTCCGAGGGCACCCTCCATGCGCGCGTCTCGCACGGCGGCAGCGGCACCAGCGTCCACCTGCGCATGCTGCGCAAGCGCTTCAGCAAGCTCTACAAGCACTAGCCACCTGTCCAGGTCTCATCAAATCGAAATGAAATTGAATGGAAATCAAATCAAATCAAATCGAATCGAGTTGGCAAACGAAACGAGCAACTGTTGCTGCTGCTGCTGCTGTTGGGGCTGCTGTATCACCAGCTGCCCATTAAACGTAAACCAGTTTCGGCTGTGACCCCCCCACGCGCCCGCCCCTGGCTGAGGGCAAGCGACTAAAAATCTGTTAACCGGTTTAGAAACAGACTAAAAAAAAAAATAATAAAAAACAAGTAAGAAAACTCTAGTCGGGCGTGACCGACCAGGTGATACCCTGAGCCCATTCGAATTTGTGTGTTTTCATAGAATTTGGGGTAATTTGGGGCCGGCATCCAAAATATATCTAAATTCGAAATTGCATAAAATACATATAAAGCTAAATATTAAATTTGGTGTCTCTAGCTTAAAAGATGGACGAGATAAAATTTTATCGATTTTGTTTTTAAGCGATAACAATTAATTGGGAATAGTTATCGATTTTTTAAAACAAACTCGATCTGCGCGTGCTATACACGGACCTACAAAAAAAATTTCAAGTCTCTAGCTCTTATGGGGGCTGACGTCGGCGCGTTCAAACATACGGACAGACGGACAGACGGACGGAAAGACGGACGGACGGACGGACGGACAGACAGGGCCCAATCGATTTCTCTTGTCGTCCTGATCACGCCTCATTCTGTTACATTTTCAATGGGCTCAGGGTATAAAAAAGGAAAGAAAAAAAAAACTTTTGCTGCTGCTGTTTGGCTGAGAACTGTTATACATAAGCGATACGAGTTGCTGCTGCTGCTGCTGCGACTCTTAACCAAAAACCAATTAAGCGCGCAAGACAGCAGCGATCGCCGCGGCAAGCTGCCCCAGGCCAAAGGGAAAGCAATTGGCGAGAACCTACAATTGCTAGAGAGGAGAGAGAGAGACATCCTTTCACAAAAGCCAACGGCGCAGCGCAATAAAAATAATGATAAATAAAAGGGGGGAAGGGGGGGGGCACACACACACACACACAGAGACACTCAGAGATGTGCACACACATGGAGCGCGGCTTTCTTTCCGGTTTAATCGATCGAACTTTAGCGGGCCATAGCCAAAATGTCAAGCGACAATAGACCCCGGACAAGCTATGACTAAGACATGATGCATACAACACACACATGTGTGTGTGTGTGTGTGAGTGTGTGTGCATATGTGTGTGTGCATAATGATTGTCTTTAGCTGCTTAACAACTAAGTAGAGTTGATAGTCGCAGCGACAGAAAGCGTAAAAGCTGCATTTGATTAATGAAACGATTACTAAGTAGATATAAAAAAAATATATATATAGATATACATATAAATACTATATATACTCATACATATATAAATATATCCCATCACATCATGAGAAAGTCTTTCTTTCTCTCTCTCTCCATCTCTGAATTTCTCTCACCAAGCTAAAAGCCAATTTAGTTTTCTTCAACAAACAAAACTTAAATATTATAATTAAACCATTTATAAGCTCCACTCCCAGGCCCTGCATATGCTCCTCTATAATTATTAATCATACAAATTATTATAATTTTTTTTCTATAGGTTTATCATTCGAAAACTTCGGCATGTTTTCAAATCAATTTCTAATTTGGATTCAATGAAAGTTCATTTTATATTTATATTCATTCAAACTTATTTTATATATAATATGATGAATATGAATATATATAATGTTCTGCACTTGTCACGCCGCTATATAATTTTATCGAGCTAGAGCTAAGCTCTTCCTAAAGCTAAATCAACTTGAGTTTGCTCTAAATAATCGATAATTTGTTTCTTTTTGAATGCAACCGATATACAACGTTATTGAAAATTGATTAAATATGCATGAAACTAAGTACAAAATGTGAAAATTCTAGCTAGAAAGATGTAATATATAGCTCTAAAAGATAGCTTGAAAGGCAAAACACATAGCTTAAAAGACGTAAGAGATAGCTCGAAGAAAGAACTTGAAGGACGTAAGAGACGACACTAAGAAGTAGCTTGAACGACGTAAGAGATAGCTCAAAGAGACCACGTAACATATGCATTAAAAGACGTAAGACGTGGTACTAAGAAATACCTTGAACGACGTAAGAGACAAGTCTAAGAGATGGCTTGAAAACGTAAGAGATGGTTTAGGAATAGACTTAAAAGACGTAAGAGAAAACTTTTGCAAAAATAATCTGAAAGACGTAAGAGATAGTTGGAATTACGTAAGAGATAGCTGGAATTACGTAATAGAAAGCTCTAAGAAATAGCTTGAATTACGTGACTCCAATGAAAAACGTAAGAGATAGCTTGAATGACGTAAGGGATAGCTCTAAAAATAGATTGAGAGACATATGAGACAGCTCCAAGAAATTGCTAGAATAACGTGACAACTCTAAGAAGGTGACTCTAAGGATAGACGTAAGGTATAGATTGAATGACGTAAGAGATAACTCGATGAAATAACTTGAATAACGTAAGAGATATTTATTGAAAGAAGGTTCCAATGAAAAGATAACTTTAATGACGTAAGGGATATCTCTAGCTGGAAAGACATAGGAGACAGCTTGAATAAAGATGAGTGTCAACTCTTAAAAGGTAGATCCAATGAAAAACGTAACGTAATAGCTTGAATGACGTAAGGAATAGCCATCGCTACACACATAAGAGACAGCTCTAAGAAATAGCTCGAATAACGTGAAAGATAACTCTTGAAAGCTGGCTCTAATGGAATTACGTAAGAGATATCTGGAATTACGTAAGAGATAAAGAAATAGACTTGCTCTAAGAAATAGCTGGAAAGACATAGGAGAAAGCTCTAAGAAATAGCTTGAATTACGTCAGAGAGAACTCTTGAAAGGTGGCGCTAGGGAAAGACGTAAGAGATAGCTTGAATGACGTAAGGGATAACTCGTAAATATCTTGAATAACGTAAGAGACAGCTCTTTAAATGTGCTTCTAATGAAGGGCATAAGAGATAGCTTAAATGACGTAAAGGATAACTCTAAAAAATAGCTGGAAAGACATAGAAGACAGCTTGAATAAAGTGAGAATCAACTCTTGAAAGGTGGCTCCAATGAAAGACGTAAGAGATAGCTTGAATGACGTAAGGGATAGCTATAAATAGCTATAAGGGCGTATTAGATAGCTTTCAGAGAGCTTAAAAGACATACGCCATAAGACATATGTAGCTTAAATTACGTAAGAAATTGCTCTAAGGTCTAGCTCTTACGTCGTTCACGATATTTCAGCAAATGTAGGAATTTATATATTTTTTTATACAACTTTATATCGCCCAAAAGCCCATATACCCCATTTGTGAACGAGTATGAAAAACTTAGAACTGTTTGCTGCCTTCACAAACATCCAAAAAAAAATATTTCACTTAGTAATATCCAACCTGGTCTATCAATCAATCAATTTTCTAGTTATTTCCCGTTGTTCGTTAGGCCGAAGCGCAGAGCTCTCGAGCTTAAGTTTTAGGCCAGTTGTTGGTCGAGTCGTCACCCCTAAATTGAACAACCTGTGTGCAGATTGGCGCTAGGCCGGACCCATTGGGTCATCCACAAAGGGTTAAGCCTTGAAAGCGTTTCACGTTTTTTGTGTGCGTCTGTGCAGCGAGGCTTTCAAATAAGATGATTGGATTTTTTTCAAGTGCACAGACAGAGACAGGGTAGGGGGGGAGAGAGAGAGACACTTACTGACAGACACAGATGAACAGTTGATTGATGATAAAAAACTATCGCCACCTTCTCGTCCAGGGGTTGCGCCTGCACGCAGGACTCTCAATGTAAAGTCGCATATTTAGCTAACTGTGAAGTGCTGTGAAAGCACAGAGAAGAGGCACACGAATATATATATATATATATATATATATATATATATATATATATATATATATATATATATATATATATTATATATGTATATGTTTATATGTATGTATATATATGTTTATATTTATATTTATATATAGTATATCCTGTATCCTTTGCCGTGCATGTCCTGTCAAATATGCAGCGCTACATATTTTCCTTTTTTTCTCTCTCTCTCTCCCCCTCCCCCTCCCTCTCTCTCTCTCCCCTCCCCCTCTCTCTCGTCTCTTGTTCCTTTGATAACTGGCGCACGGAATGCCTCGTGTGGCACACTGTGCAGGCTTCGCTTGTAGCACAGTGGTGTGCCGTGGCCTAGGTTAGGGGTTAATTTACTGTCCTTTTCATTCAGGCATGCATATGCATATGCATGAATATCCTATAAATAGTTAGACAGTGCATGACTGACTACTGCACTGAGTGCTTAGACCGTAAATTGTATTTGCGATTAATCATAAGTGATTTGATTGAAGACGAGAATTTTATTTTAAATTGTATGTAGCTTTTCTTTGATTTTATTTGAGTTTTTATTTGAGCTTGTAATTATTTTTTATTTATTTTATTTTGTTTAAAATTAAAAAGACTATTTTATTTTAAATTATTTTTATGAATACATTTATTTTTTATCATATATATGTTTTTTAATAGATTTAATAGATTTTGTTTATTTCTTATTTATTTTCAAAAAGACTTTTTTTTTTTTTCTTTAAATAGATTTTTTAACTATTTATTATTGTTTAAATTAGATTCTTTAAATCGATTTTATTATATTTATTATATTTTTATTTATTTTTTAAAATATATTATTTCATTTATTATATTGTATTTTTTATTTATTTTTAAAACCATTTTTTTTTTCATTTATGATTTTTTTTTTAATTTTTACTACGTAAATCGATTTTATTTTATTTTTTGCCTTTACTCAATTAGATGAAAGTAAATAAATGTACAGGGTATATATTGAAGCAAGCAAAGGTGACATAAGACAAAAAGTAACTCAAAGAGGTGGGACATGTTTAGGTTTAGGCAGCGAAACTTGAGGCGTGATATGGGTTCATAAGAAATATGAATATGAATATAAATATAAAATATATAAATCTATAAATATATAAACATTTAAATATGTAAATATAAATATAAATATAAATATGAGTAAATATAAATGTATAAATAAATATAAATAAAATAAACTACAAAATATAATTTATTAAAATTCTTTTAATCTTAAAAAAAAAAAACTTTAACAATTCCAATAGAAATTCAATTATACATCAAACTCTGCAAATTGATAAATTTTACATATTTTAGAAACATTTCTAAAATAAAATTTTATATGCCTAATTAAAAATGTTCAAATTGAAACTCAATTTTTCAATATATTTGAGAGTGCCTAGCTAGGAGTTAGAGAAGTCACTGCAGCTATTTACAGGGTATCCATCTAATCAAAGGGCTATAATTTGTGAATTTTTGGTATGCGCCAGCCCACAGGCTGCAGTTGAGATTTGAATAGAGATCACCCCATTAATGGGCAGCATTAGAGCTCACGCAGCATGAGCACGCACACATTGGCATTTCGAGTGGGGTGACTGATCCTGCAGTAACACCACCACCACCAGCAGCAGCAGCAACACCACCACCAACACCACCACCACCACCACCACCAGCAACAGCAGCAGCGGCAAAGCGTCTCGCACAGCTGTTCCTAGTCTCAAGCGAATGAAAATAGAGAAATGCAAGCGAAAATAATAAATACCATAAATTCCAATTGCCCGAGCAAGGGTGGTAAGGACACGCACACACATACACACACACACACATTCCCTTATTAATGCACAGCCTCAACAATGGCAGCTGTAAGTCGGGCCCGAGTCGCCGAGTCTGCCTAAGTCTTGTCTAATTGGAAATTACAATGAACCGGAAATGTTTGAGCCCGAAAATTGAATATGATAAAATGTACAAACAGCCTATATAGCACTCTCTCTCTCTCTCTCTCTCACACTCCCACTCTCCTTCTCGCTCACTCTGTGAGTTTATGAAAAATGGCATAGGCCAACCCCTAACACGTCAAGCGGCAGCAACCCTGTGAGTCGGCTGAGCAGGCAATGCAGCCGTGCATTATTATTAAATAGTTGCGCCGCTTTTATCGGGTTGTTGTTGTTGTTGTTGTTGTGCACCCCTATCCCACCCCTAACCCCTAAGCACACCCCTCCCCCTGCCCTACAAATGAACGATCTAGCTGCAATGTACAGTTGCTTTGAAGCTTTGACCAGGGAGAGAGGGAGAGGGAGAAAGGGAGAGGGAGCGGGAGAGAGGGATGGGGAGACAGGGAGCGGGGTGTGTGGGGGTTGATGCATGGCAGGGGTGTCTAAAAAACATGATTTGAAATGAAATTTCTTTGCTGGCGGTTCTTGGAATTTCCCTGATTCTCATATACCATGACGCACGACGCGTCGCAGTCGACGCTGGCATTTTTGGTTGCCTTCCCCTAATTGTGTGTGTGTGTGTGCGAGTGTGTGTGTGTGCGGCACTGGCTATGCCTTGCTTGGAACTGGGACTGCATCCTGTCGCGCTGCCAACCATCCCCTGTGGACGCAGCCAAAGGAGCGCACAAAACAAAAACCCGAAAAAAAATTAGTGAAAAATAAAAGGCATTTCAGTTTCCATAGCGCGTTTCAATCAGACAGACGCGTTTTCCCTGCATTTCCCAGGCGTTTCCACTCGCGTCGCGCGCCTGAATATCGCTGCGGCCACGCCCCGCGCAATCCCCGCCCCCCAGAGCATGCGACACATATTCGCCTCAAATTGTTGTTGTTAATGCCAAAAGAAAAAGAAGAAAAGAAAAAGAAAAATAAGTTCGCTCGCTTTGACTTTTTGTTTTGTGTTTTGTTTTTTTGCCCCACTGTGCTGTGACTTTGTTTCAAGATTTATTTGAAAAGCGACCCGGATAACGGCTCCAAATTGGCGCCGTTCTCCAAGCATTTGGATTCCCTCGAGGAATTCAAGACGTTGTCCGGTGAGTGCGACGCCGTGGCCTAACCACGTCCCGGCCCGGCCTACCTGAGTGCCACGGCCGCGCACAGGTAGCGACCAAAGCCTAATCAACATCGACTTCGATTTCGATTTCCTTCTCTCTTCTATTTGAGTAACTTCTGTGTTAGCTAATATTATCTATCTATGTATGTGGTGCAGTGAGTGCAGGTCAATAATGTTGGAATTTTATCAATAGTTGGCGAAATATTAATGTGTGTGTGTTTTTTCTTTGGTATACATACATATATAGTAATGTGTCTTATGTAGTATATACATTTATTTGATCTTCAACAATTTATTTTGAGTGGATGATAATTTATAATTGAAGCCATGAAGTAAAAAGTCGTAGTAAATGTTATAGGATATATAGTATATTTGGAATGCAATTACTATAGGGTTACTTTAAAGTACTATGCATTACTATAGACTACACACTGCTATGGAGCACCATAGACTACTGTAGACTACAAACTACAAAGACTGCAATGGAGTACTATACCATATACTACTCTAAACTGCCTTTATACTACTTTAGACTACCAAGGGCTACAATGGACAACTAAAGACTACTGTGTACTAATATAGATTACTGTATACTACAGACCCCTAAATACTACTATGTACTACAGAATACTACAGACAATTATAGACTTCTATGGACTACGACAACTATAAACTCCTAATACTACTACTACTACATTAGACTACTAAGAACTACTCTACAATAATATATATTACATTACTATAAACAACTATAGACTTCAGACTACTATATGTGACAGACTACTCTATATTTGGGACTACTACAGACCACTAGTACTTTATTAATAATACTATTACTAGCCTACTTTGGACTACTGATAATATGTACTATTATATTCCTCTATTTCCTATTCTATAAACTTCTTTATATACTACTATATATTACCATATATACTAGTATATTATACTATATTCTAATGTAGATTATTATATACTACTATATATTACAGCATAAACTACTGTACACTAATTTATATACTACTATATATAATACAATATATACTACAATATATTATTATATACTACTATAGACCTTTGTAGACTACGATGACTTTAAATTAATACTTCTACTACTGTTACTACTCCAGACTACTTTAAATTACTACTACAACAGACAATAGATTACTTTTGTGTGTCTCTGATAACCATATTCTATATTCAGTTACTTCTGGGAGTATAATACTCCCTACGTAAATTCTGAGTGGAATAGTTTCTGAAACTGCATTTGTCAGCTGTCCAATCTTTACAATCTTAAACATCTTTATTTACCAAATGTTCAAGCTAATATGACTTACCTGTACCAGAAATGATCAATATACACTAATCCGCTAAAAAACTTATATAGAGAAATGTATATATATATAATATATATATTAAAATATTTATAATATATATGTATATTTATATATTTATATATAGATATTGGAGATGTTAGGGGAATTTGGATAGATATATTTTTCTATATTTACATATTTATTTCTCTATCCAAATTCCCCCAACATCTCCAATATCCATATAGAACAGCTGTAGTACAGTGTGCCCCGCTTATGGCTGACTAATGTGTGTTTAATAGCTGTTAATGCTTGGCTACTTGCTGCTTGATCTCTGTCATTAAACTTGGCTATTGAACTGTTGAAAGCCAGGACGCAGTCAAGATGATACACACACACACACACACTTACATGCCACTCATGCATGTGTGTGTTTGTGTGTGTGTGGCACTCTGTTGGCCAAATGATTATGCACTTGTGCTCAACCATGGCAAATGATTATTATCAATTTGGTTTGGAGTAGACGCGTTGATTGTCTCGTTGTTTAACTATGCGCCGACACGCCCCCGGCCGCCCCCGGCCGCCAGATATGTGGCGGCGGCATCATTGTTAAATATATCAAATGAAAAACGTACTTAAGTGCGTGCTGAAGCGCTTTTCATCTCGCACACAGAGCACGCAAATTCATAATGCATATCAACACCCCGGCCGTGGCCGTGGCTGTGGCTGTGGATGTGGCTGTGGCTCGGTTGGGCTGGGCTGGTCTGGGCTGTTGCACAGGTTGGGCCCGAACAACGTGTTCGGTGCTGTGCCGGGGGCGTCTATCATGGATGAGGATGACACAGATTTATGTAGCCGGGACCGCACTTAAAACTTGTGACAGATCCCACACGCCACTCGCACCACCCACACCACTCGCACCACTCGACCCCACTCACACCACTCGCAATCCACCAAAATCGGTTTCTAAATTGTTTTCTTCTTTTCTTGCCATTGCAGTTGGACCCGGCACCATACCATCTCCGTGGCCAGTGAATGCCGGTCCTCCTGGTCCCCTGGGATCGGCAGACACAAATGGCAGCATGGTGGACAGTAAAAACTTGGATGTTGGCGATATGAGCGATGTAAGTAAAGACAATTAGCTATAATACCAAAAAAAATTTAAGTTAAGGCTAAATATATAAGTTGAATTTATAGAGAACTGGATTATTTATCTATAAATAAATTAGACTTTTTTGATATTTTCATATGTTAAAAAAAAATTGTCTTATTAAAAAGCAAGGATTTCAAAGATTAAATAGGCCCTATAAGTCTCTGAGGATATCAATATATAGAAGAAGACTTCTTCTACTCCAATCTATGTTTATATATATGCTTAGCTCAGTAACTACAGTGAAGACTCTCTATTAAAAACAACTCATATTTCATTTTAATATCCCAACACAATCAAATAAAGCTTTAGAGCATTAGAGTTAAAGAACTATACTAGTATACTAGATACTAGATTTCAGTTTATCAGGTTATTTCTGTAGATCTATAGAACTATGCAAGCATAGTTTAATTTTTTGAAATTATATTCATCAGTTTTTCAAATTATTTTCTTGATATCTCTGTAGATCTATAGAGCTATACTTCATTTTATATATCTTCATCAGTTTATCGGATTATTATCTTTATATCTCTGTAGATCCACAGAGCTATACAATTATAGTTTCAGCTATCAGATTATATTCCATAAATCTCTATAGACATTTCTATGTATCTCAGCTTATTAACTCATTAGACTGTCCTATACGGTATTCATAGATCTATAGGACTATGCAAATAAAAGACTATTTTCTTTAAAGTTATAAATTTAGCTTCAGTTCACCCGATTGTATTCTATATAATTTATTCTTTGAAGCTTATCAGATTATCTTCTATATATCTTCTATATAAATCTGCAAAAACTGTGTAGATAGATAGTATAGTACAACCTAGCGAAGAACTAGAAAACTTTCAGTTTATTAGAATATTTTCTATATATAAATGCTGCCAACCTCATCAGATAGAACTATAGAAATTAAGTTAAGAACTTGAAGCTTCATCAGTTAATCCGAATGATTTCTACAAATGTCAGAATGTCAGTTAATAATTGCAAAAGTTTTTCAGTTTATACGAAACTCAGTCAAAAACAAGATAGTTTTTCAGTTTTTCTACATATCTTCCATCTATTTTAACACTACAAAGAAAAAATTTCAAAATACCATAATTATATTATAGTTCAGCTAAAAGCAAGAAAGTGTCTCTATATCTCTGAAATGTATCTAACTAAGCTACATATCTCTCAAGTCATTTCGAATTCATCTACCTTAGCTGATGACGCACTCATTATGTATATTTTACCCACTTTAACCACTTAAGGATATTAAGGCTCTTCCTTGCCATTCTGTAATGCTTCAATTACGAACGCAGTTTCCCGCTTGCACTGGCATGGGAATCTAGCGTAATGCGTGTGTAATGCCAATGCAAAGGGTAAATTACCATCGCTGGATTGAATATAATTGTGCAAATTGCATTTATTCTTGGTTGCCCGCAAGTGCACGTAGTTGGCGACAGTTGACACAAATCGATCAAATTACCGCGGGCAATCGATAAATAATCGATGAGCATGGGAAATTAATCAAATTGACCTCATAATTATGGCAGAGATATATGTATATATAGACATAGGTATAGCAAGGGCTCTGTGAGAACTAAACCAACTGTTTTTCTATTTCTTGCAGGACGAAAAGGATTTATCATCCGCCGATGCCGAAGGTGTCTGGAGTCCGGACATTGAGCAAAGCTTTCAAGAGGCACTGTCAATATATCCACCATGTGGACGCAGAAAGATTATATTATCCGATGAGGGTAAAATGTATGGTAAGTGATGCACTTTCTTTTCAAGTTTCAGCTATATGTCAAAGGGTGTAGATAGAGCGAGAATCAGAGAGAGAGAGAGAGAGAGAAAGAGAGATAGACTTGAGCGCCTTGCTTTGCTTGACTATGAATTTAATAACAAACTGCTCGCAAAGTTTTTGCTCTACTACTTTTATATAGCCCTCTCTTTCTGCCCCTCTCTCCTTTTTCTCTCTCTCTCTCCCTCTCTCTCTCTCTCTCTTCGGCTCTATAGCCTTTTGCGCGCTTGTATGTATGCGTGTGTGCACATCGGTTGGGTGGGTAAAAACAGAAAACAAACAGGAATTTTGTGGTTGCCGCAGTTTGGTTCCATTGTTTGTGTTCTAATACCCTGTACAAAAAATAACGAATTCCGAATCATTTCGTCATATAGATAGCTATGGAATTTAAAAAAAAAAAAATACAAAAAAATATTTAAAAAAAAAAAATTACAAATGTATATAAAAATATAAAAAAAAAATTTTCAACAAAATAAGAAAATATACAAAATATAATAATCATAAAACAATATACAAAATACAACAAAATATTAAAAAAAATGTTTCAAAAAATGTAAAAAAAAATTTTAAAAAATATATATTTGTAATATAACATTTAAAAATATAAAAGAAATTTAAAAAAATATTTTTATCCAATTGTAATTCATTATGCTTAAACGCTTTTCTTTCAAATTGCAAATTCTCATATATAAATAAATTATGTAAGACCAATATACAAAAACAAAAAAAAAATAAAATAGTAAGTTCTTTTTACGTAAAACTCATGTTTTATAGTTCTAAATTTAAATTTATATTTTTCACAAATAAATTAATTTCAAATTTCAATTTATATTTTTCAAAAATAAATTAATTATATTAGAAAATTTAAAAAAAAAATATAAAAAGAAAGAATTTCTAATATGATATTCCTTTTGCTAAAAATCTTTTTCGATTGCTTCAAATTCCACTTTATGTTTAAAATCTATATGACAATTGTAGCTTAAAAATTGTTACTTCTAGAAACCATAAAAACAAGTTTTAATTATGATTTTCTATAGGTCTTTGAACTATTTAATTTCTAATCAACTAGGCCAGTGTTCACTGTTCAATCAATTCAAATTAATTTCCTTTGCGGCTAACATACCCTAACTACATACATATATTGTATAATAATAATAATATAGAATTTCGCTATATACATATATACGCATATCTTATGTAGGGTATCTGCTAGTCACACTCATCCAAGAATTCAGCGCATTCTTACTTGTTTTTTTGGTTTTTTTTTGCGTATGTTTGCGGCGGGCCGTGTAAAGAAAACATAAATTCCGTACTTTGAACCTTGAGCTGAAAGTTGTGTCAAAGCGCTTTGTGCTGCCCAGGTTGTGCTGGCTGTGGGTGGCTAGGTGGTTGACTGGCTGGCTGTGTGGGTTGGTGGTTGGGTGGTGCTGTGCTTGGATATGGCAACAGGCGATGGCAGCGGCGTTCAAGCTTTGACACTGTGCCGCAAAACGCTTTGCCGTCGAGCTAAATGTGCTGACAACTAAAATTGTAAACGTGAACTGTGTGTGTGCACAGGTGGAGTGAGCAGCGGGTGTTGTTGTAGCATTTACAATAAAAGCTAAAAGGACATACGACGCCTGCGGCGTGTTGTCTTCGTCTGTTGCTGCCGCACCCAAATGGCGGCTCAATGGAATTACGACAGCAAATTGTGAGAATGCTGCGCCCTTGCCGCCGCGCGTCGCTCTTCTCTTTGATTCTCAAACCGAGTGAAAGAGAGATAGGCACGGCCGACGGGTAATGCTTGCTTGCTGCTGCTGCTAGTCGCATCCTCTCGACCTCTCTCTCCCCTCTCTCTCCCCTCTCTCTCTCACTCTCTCTGTGTGTGTGTTTTATTTGAGACGTCTACACGCATAAACAACAAGTTTTGTAATTTATGTCCCAGTGGATATTGTTTTCATTTTATGCTCGGTCTCGCCCATTCGTCCTTTGACTGCATGCTTGTTGCATGAAAGCACACACAGGCACACACACACACACACACAGGTACACATGCTGTGTGTGTGTGTTTGTGCTTTTCGGCCAGCTAGCTCAAGCCATGGCCACGTCCGTATCCGTGTCCATTGCTCGCATTGTTTTTGTATTTGAGCCAAGTAATTAATTTTCACTTTTCACTTTGGCTTACCTTGCCCTCAGCTCAGCGTGAGCTGCTGACACCTTCATTGCACTACAGCGACTACAGTTTGCCTTTGTATTTGGCCCCACGCCACATGCCACATTTACCTTTGCTTGGCGCAAGCAGCATATCCCAGTCCAAGTGATTTGTTGACCCGTTTCAGCACATTGCTATACCATTGCTATATAAAGCGCATATATATGTATATATATTATATATATGTGAGTGAGAATGTTCTATAGTTGATTTGGCAAGACTTTAAGCTGTGTGCAATATATTTTCATTCATAGAAAAATCAATAGATTGCTCAACTCTTGGCTAGAACTCTATGTATATAAATGGAAATTCGGAAAATATGATAATAATCAGTAGAATATGTCGGAGATTTATTTGATTTACATTAAATGTTAGTTTGAAGAGATGTTAGGTATTGTTAGCCAAGAAGAAGGAAATAGAGCTGAGGTTCCAAGGGGCAATTGCATATGGTATAATGCGTGCTAGGAACAAGGTTTGACAACGAAAGAGTTTGTCAATGGTAAGGCAAATAAACTTGGCACCGATAGAGAGGTGTTGCGAAAGACCAAGAGGTCCATTTGGCATATGAAAAGAGAAGAGATGGGATTAAATGAAAGTAAAGAACCTAGTAGGGTTGCATCAGAATTATCTCTTCGACAAATATGTGAGCGACTTTTCTATGAGCCCTTTATGTCAAGAAAACTTACTCCAGTCTCCATCCGTCTGCTTCTTTTTTATGCCTAGAAAGCTCACTCTAGTCTTCTTTCGTCTGCTTCTTTTCTATTTCTTCTATATATCGAACTATTCTATATTAATCGACGGCGCTGTTCAAGCTCGGTATGGCACTCGCTCTAGCACCGTGTTTTTAGAATGGTAAAGGTACTGCTATTAGCCTGTTATAATTATAATATTAATATTAAAGAGACAACTGAGACGTCTCTTATTAGCGCCTATTCAGTCCTGGGCACTTATGATATATGTTAGCCTATATATCGATCAGATATATTATATGTATATACATACCATTGAAAGTAGCATTTATCATGTATTAAATTATGAGTATATTATATTGTTCTATATTATTTTCAAAAGTAAATTTTTATATGGTTTATGTATTGTGTAGTGCGGGCACTATCCTTTTTTTGAACGCAGCTGCAAGTGTATGCACTCCTTATGAATACCTATATTTGTGTGTGCACTACACTGAGCCCATTGAATATGGGAATTCAGCGTATAATGGTTCGATGAATGAGTGTATATGTGTATGTATGTATATGCAATGTATATATAAAAGAAACGTGAAATGACTTTAAGCTCTCGCAGGATTCAGGGTATCTCTTAGTCGAGCCGTCTCGACTTGTTCTTCTACTTTTTATAGAATTCTTTTCTTAATTTTTTTTTAGATTCATTTGTAAGACGTAGTTTTAGTATAAGTTTGAATACTGGCTTGAATATATATCTGTGTATGCACTACTATTATTTTGAGCACATATAATTGTCTATGCACTACTATATTTCTGAACATAGATACTGTGTATATGTTCCCTAAAAAATAGTAGTGCCATATGTCTGTCTGTCCGTATATATTTGCATGCATATATTACATATATGTATGTATATGCATGCATTCAAGCTACTTACCAACTTCACTCGCTTCGCAACGTTCCTTTAACTGCCGCCCCTCTCCGCAATTCTCAACAATGCAACTAAGGCAACTAATGCTTGATCTATAGCATTTTGAAAGTGATTTATATATATATTTACAGCTTACTGACTGCTTGTTGTCAATCTATAAATCTTTTTGTGCATTTATATAGATCGGCTGTAACTGGCTTTTAATGCCAACCAGTTGGGCAATTAGCTGCTATTTGTACGTATTAGTTGCCATTGCGGCAATCGATTCGTTTAGGCTCTGGCTCCATCTCTCTCCCCCTCTCTATCTCTGTCTCTCTTCTGCTCTCTCTGTTAACCAGCTTGCTAAATATTCGGCAAAACATTGTGACAAGAGGCGGCTAAAGTTTTATTTATTGCCAACACGTGGCTTTTGCAGCCACTCTGCAAATTCCTTGATGCTCGCCAGCTGCACGAAACGCTGCCAATGCAAAGGCCGGCTAAGCGCATAAACGGGAAAAACGCGTCGTTGTTGTTGTTGCTGTTGTTGGGAAATTGGAAAAATGTTTTTGGCCTGCAGGCTAAACACGAGACAACAAAGCTCGTGTTGGTGTTGCCGTTGCCGTTGCCGTTGCCGTTGGCGTTGGCGGTGCAGCGGATTAGCAGCAGTTGCTGGTGGTTGAGGTGGGGCGGGTGGAGCGGTTGGGGCGGGTGGTTGAGTGGTTGACTCTGTTGCTGTCGCCCGTTACGCTATGTGTGAAAATATAACCATTGTTTGGTTGTTAATTTTCAAAATATTTACATAGTCACTGAGCCAGCCACACAACCACCCAACCACCCACACACACACACCCACTTTGGGCTGATTATGACACATGACAATCGGATGGACAGCTGCATGCAGCAGGCAAAGCTTGCCTGTCTGCTGTGAAATTTGTGGCCTAAAACTTTGTGCTCGTCGCTGCCACAAATATGCGGCGGCGCCGCCGCCTAGTGGCGACTTAGTCGGCTTATCACACACACACACACATGTGCACACATGCATGCATGCATGCATGTTTACATGTGTATGCGTGTGTGTAGCTCCTCTTGATTAGCTTCGACCACTGATTTTAAGTGGTAGCCCCATTGCCTTCGCAGAACTCAATATTTTCACAGCATACACACACACACACACACACACACACACACACATATATGCATATATGCATATACATGTGTCTGCCTGCGCATATTGATGTATGCATAAAGCTCTTCGGGTTTTTTTTTTGCGCTTGGTTTGGCACCCTTAATCAACATGCATGCATCAAGCGTGTTGCACAGCGTAGCAGAGGTGCTCGCTCGCCCTCTCTCACACACACACTCTCTCGCTCTCTCTATCTGTCTCTTTCTCTTTTTTACGTAATACTGTCTGGAGACAAGTGCTGCAAAGTAATGTCTAATATGTTGATATTCTACAGCAAATGGAATCAAACACTTAAAAAATTAACCAAGTTATATTTCAATATATAATTTTAAAAAAAATTAAGCTCTGAAGTATAATCATAAATTATATAATTAGAATTCATATAATCTGAAATCAAATGGCCAGAAATCATATTTCTTTGTACACTTTTTATAAGTTACATTCTGAAAAACTTTATCAGCTTTTAATTGTAAATCTAATATAGAATATAATATAAAATAATATAAAAATAAATGTAATATAATATAAAAATTTAATTATTTTATAAGAATTTTTATTTCAATGAAAGCTTGTTCAAACAAATTTGTATTACATCACATAATTAATGTAATTAATGTAATTACATATTAATATCAGAATCTAGATAAAAATTCATTTCTAATATAAAAAAATATATATTTTTTTTTAAAGCTATTTAGATTTTGATAAAAATGAAAAAAAAAGCAATTTAATTTAAATTTATCAACTTTTTATACTAAATCTAATAAATAAAAAAAGTTTGTTAAACGAATTTTTATTTATTTGAAAGTTATTTAGATTCTGATAAAAATCATGCATTCACTTTAAAAAAAGAATTCAATTTAATTTAAATTTATTTGGACACTGCTAAAAATTATAAATTTGTTTTAAAAAATTGAATTCAATTTATATTTTTCTAGAATTTATATTTATCTAGAATTTATTTCGTTTGCTAAAAAGTATAAAAAAAATCGAACACGATTTCTGTTCAAAAAGTAATTTTTTTTTCCTCTTTTTTCTTTTCAAAATAGATTTATTTTTCCATGAATATCTATTTTGTGAGCAATACTGACTAGATATCTAGATTTTTGCCAACTTTTTGTTGGAATCCCCAAAACACTTTAAAGATTATAAAAGTTGAAAAGACAGTCTTTGAGCCCTGAATCCAATATACTAGTCTTAAAGCAGTCAAGTTTATGTGCTGTATATAAATCTTACACATATAATGATAGATATACGCTTATGTATATGTATATGGATCTGTGTAGTTATATATATCATATGAAAAGCAACGCCATTTCAATTGACTGATTAACCTTTGTCACATTTAAATGCGAGCACAGTTTTTAATGGGCATAAAGACGATTGTATGTGTGTATATGTATATATATATATGCATGATTGCCCCAGCCATATTAGTATTTTAGAGATGAAAAATATAAAATGTTCAAATTGAAACAAATTAAAGACAATCATGTAATCACATAATCATGCTCGAATTGCAAATCATATAAAAGAATTTAACAGCTTCGAGGCATGCCAGCTCCAGCTCAAGTCGTTTGACTTAGCATCTTGTCAGTGCGCACACAAATATTTGAGTTATTAAATCCGAAATTGAATAAATGGAAATTCGCATTTGATTTAATAAAGTAAATTCTATTGTAAATATTCATCAGATGCCAAAGTGTCACAGTTTACACTCGAAACAATTGCCGAGTGAGTGAGTGAGTGAGTGCAGAGGCACCTGTGCCAGCAGCAGCATCCACAGGCAGCATCTTTGTCAACTCAATGGCTATCAATTAAATAATTGTGAACTGCAACATAGAGCCCGGGGTCAGGCTGAATTAACATTTGTCGTCGCTCGATGGCAACAATTCAATTGACACATGTCAATGATTTCGACTCGTCGGCTGGGCACTCGCTCCCTGCACTCGATTTGATTGATTTGAAACGTATTGCAGATAACCCAGATACGACGTTAATGAATTTAAAACTTTGACTCCCAGCGAATTGAGCTTAAAGAGAAACGTTCGTGTCATTAGGAAACACTTAACGTGATTCGTTTCCATTAGTCATGCAGGCTAAACACAATGCTCTATAATTAAAGTAATGTTCTAAGAGAGAGAGAGAGAGAGAGAGAAGGAGAGAGAGAGAGAGAGAGTGAGAGAGAGAGACAACTTTGTATATTTGTGTCGCACATAAAGTTTTGCCATAAATTCCATTTGAATTCCGCTCTTCCCTTTTTTTTGGGGCCATGGCCCATCGATTTGCAAAGATTTAAAGCGTAAAGAAATTGAAATGCTTCGCTCTTCCTATTCATATTAAGTATATGCATATTGTTCGCGCTGCTGTGTGTGTGTGTGTGAGTGTGTTGGAGAGGGTGTGCGAGTCTGAGGGCGTGAGGTTGTGAGGGTAAAGCCGTTGAGGACTTGGTACGTTACTTGGCATCTATTCAGCGATAGGGCTGCATAACAATAGCCGGAACCAGTCATGTGAACCAGTCGATGTGAGCTGTGTGAATAATTTATGTATGCAATAATCATGTAGATATATATCTATCTATATATCTATGATTTTCATTATTTACAATTTTGGAACTAGTTCGCTCAAATAGTTCACATGCTAAATGTTTGCGTTTTTTGCATATAATGCTTAAGACACAATTTCATAATATCATGCTAAATTTGAAACTAGTAATATGAACTAGTTCACTTCCTGAACTATATACATAATGTACAGCTATGCAAATTGGAAACAAATATTTAGTATATACAAATATAATTGGACATGTTTACGAACTAGTTCCAGCTATTGTTATAGAAATATGCAATATAAATAAGTAAATATTTTTATGAACTTGTTCCAGCTATTACACAAATATATATGCGTTTTTATGAACTAGTTCGAGCTATTGTTCTATAAATATAAAAAATATATACAAATAATGGAATATAATTATGAATTTGCTCCAGGTATTATATACAATATTAATATGTTTTTTATGAACTAGTTCCAGACGTTGTTATATAAATATATAAAATATATACAAATAATGGAATAATTTTCTATATTAGTTTCTTAAAACATATATTCTTTATAGGTATAGTGAGTCTTGGAACTGGTTCATATGAACCCGTTTTCGAGCGCTACTGAAATGTTGCTTCTAATATCAAATTCTATGATAAAAACTAATTAACATTTAATCTAATATCAAATCCAATGATAAAAGCTGAATGTATGCATATCTGAACTGGTTCCGTATATGCGACTGGTTCCGCTACGTGCAGCTTCATTGACTTGCTCCCTAGCTGACGTTCACGGGGCATTCAAAAGGTGGTGGGTTGCTTGGGTGGCTGTGTGTCTTTGTGTGTCTCTGTCTGTCTGTGTGTCTGTTCCTTGTGCTAGTAATTCTTAACCGTACCCACAGCGCACAGCGAATGAACGAACAAACGACCAAACGACCGACCGACCGAGCGACCGACTGAACCTCACCACCAACAGCAACAGCAGCAGCCCGGCAGCTCGGAGTTTGTGCGCCGGATCCGGCAATATGCGTGTGCTTGGCTGGCTCTGCTCTGCTCTGCTGTGACGGGGTTTGAGTCGCTGAAAATAATTTTATTCGGTTAGAACTGAAACTATGCCAAGAATGTAATTAGTGAACGCATAAGCGTGTGTACAATAAAAGCTGGATCGCTGACGGGTCTGGGCGGCGGGATGGTGTCTTACGGCTGCCAAAGCACAAGCTAAAGGATGACCCACCCACACATTGCCAACCCCAGCTACCTAGCCATATAGCCAGCCAGCCGGCAGTGGGGCAATGGCAAGGCAACGACGACGACACTGACGTCAGTCGGGGCCACATTCTGTCGGCACGTGAAAATGTCGTTGGGCTTTCAATGAAATTTGTGAGGCAAGCGGCAAGCGGCAAGCGGCAGGCGGCAGGCGGCGCAACTGAAGCAGCATTTGATTCATTCATCCCATAGGGTTTTTTCGCTCAGTCGCATCCCCAGATGCTGCTGATGATGTTGATTCTAAAAATATTCCCCGTTCTCATTAAAGCGCTTTAATCATGCCACTCCGACTCTAATTCTAACTCGAATTATTTGTTTGATCCAGGCACAAACAAATTTTAAATGGAATTTCGAACATTTTAAAAATAAAGCGAAAAGGTTTTGGAAATATTTAACATATTTATGTTTGATATCTATATTTGAAATCAAAATGTTTTTTTGTTTTAATATATTTTTAAATTAAATTATGCTTTACATTAGGTATACAAAATTAAAAATAATAAAGAAAAAGTTTTTGAAATGTATTGAAATATTTGTATTCAAATTTAAATATTTATAATTTTTTCTAATATTATTAAATGAAATTAGACGTTAAATGGAATTTCCAAAAAATAAACAAATAAAAACTTTTTTTTAATTTGTAAAAATTTAACAAATATACATTTGTTTTTAAAATATATAAAAATAAAAAAAAAAACAAATACACATTCAAAAATAGATTGAAAGTTTTGTAAAAAAAATGAATCAAAAAGATACAACTAAAATTTAATCACTACAAAAATTTTTTTTAAATTAAAATCCAAATCATTTTGACATCTATAAAAATTCAATCTAAATATCAAAAACAAAATATATTTAAAATTTCAAACACATTTAATTTTTTTTAATTCTTTTTTATCCTTTTATATTTTATGTGAAGTCTAATTTCATTAAAAATATTACGAAACAACAGTTTTAATTCTAATATAAATATTAATTTATTTTTATATTTTTTAAAATTCAACCTATTGAAATATTAAATATTTTCAAAATTATTTTTAAAGTCTATTAAATTCTAAAAAAAAAAACATTAAAAATTTCAAACACATTTTATTTATTTATTTTTTTAATCTTTTTATATTTTATTTAAAGTCTAATTTCATATTTTTATAACAAACATTTTTAATTTTAATATAAATATTTATTTACATATATATTTTTTTTTTAATTTTTGAAATTCAACCCACTTATATATTAAATTTAATAATATTTTTTAAATAATTTGGGAAATCTATTAAATTCTCAAATATGCGCGAAGTCTAGCATATAACTAAGCTACATTTCTGCCCGAGTTGGCGCCAAAAATGTGCAGCTATAGATATATAGCTATATCTTATAGTGCTATTCCCGATCCACATCATGAATTTTGTGGCTTCGATTGCATCTATTGTTGATTTATTAATTGTATTTGTGTTTTTCTCGTTCTCTCGTTTTTATAGGGCGCAACGAGCTAATCGCGCGTTACATCAAACTGCGCACGGGCAAGACGAGAACCCGTAAGCAAGTCAGCTCCCATATCCAAGTGCTCGCCAGACGGAAGCTCCGTGAAATTCAAGCCAAAATCAAAGTCGTAAGTGTGCCAAGAGAATATCTATGAATATATATCCATATCCATATACAACTATATATGAAGATCAGCAAGAACAAAGAGAAAACAATTTGCCATACGTCAATTGTCCACATGCTTTTGCATAAAGTACATAAGAAATCGATTGTCCATCCAGGAGCAGAGCCAGGCTCGTTGAAGTCCTTGGCTCTGCTCCTTGATTTGTGCAAAAAAAATTTTGGTCTAGCCGAAGAGCATGAAAAGCAAGGAAGAGTTTCTCAGTTGCAAGTGGAGCACAGAATCAGTCGAATATATATCTATCTATATACAAATTGTTCAGTTCATTATCACAGACACTAACACACACACACAGACACACACACACACAGAGGTGGCTTGTGTGCTGCGTGTATTGGTGCTAAGCGGCGTCTGCAGCAGAGTTTTTTTTTCTTTTTTTTTTGTGGCTTTTGTGAGTTCCGCCCTCGGCCAAGTGACGTCCATTATATAGACTTGATAATGCTTGAGTGTGTCGTCACATCTCCACACTACACACACACCTACACACACACACACACGCACACACACACACATGAGACCCACACACACAACAAACAAACAAAATGACAATCTGTTTTCCAGGAACCAAATGGTGTATCCTTGCATTTACTCAATGAGAAAGAGCAGACCCTGCAGGCCATGAGCTCCATGACCAGCTCGCAAATTGTCTCCGCACAGGCGGCCAATAATCTTGCCCTGGCCGCCTCGGCGCTGACGGCGAAGCACCTGCCGCAGCCCGCCCACCATCAGCATCCGCACCATCACCTGCACCACCACCACCACCACCATCATCCGCACCACCACCACCACCATCAGGTGGGCGTGGCAGCGGCGGCGGCAGCTGCGGCCGCTGCTGCTGCTGCAGCTGCTGCAGCCGCTGTGGCTCAGTCGCCAACGGCAGCAGCGGCGGCAGCTGGTGGTGCTGGTGGCTCTGGCGGTGGTGGTGTTGGTGTTGGCGGTGCAGGCACAGGCAACTCCGTTGCAGTGCCGCCGTCATCGTCGTCGTCGTCGTCGTCGCCACGACTACACCACCACCTCCACCACCACCCAGCCCACCATTCCCATCACAATATGCCGCACCACACGCATAGCCATATGCATCCACATCATCAGCAACATGCGGCGGCCGTTGCAGCAGTTTACCACCTACAGCAGCAGCAGCAGCAGCAGCAGCACCACCAACACCTGCAACAACAGCACCACCAACAACAACAACAGCAGCAGCAACAACAGCAACAACAACAGCAGTCGAGTGGTGCAACAACAGGTGCAGTGTCACCGTCTGTGGCTGAGCCACCGCTGCCGCCGCCGCCGCCGCCATTGCACCATCCGCCGTTGTATCCGGGCGTAAGCAACCAGAATCAAAGTTATCCCAAGCTAAGCATACGAACCACTCAGAACCGCCACTTCACATCGGTGTACAAACTCCCAAAAACAACAACACCACCACCAACAACAACAACAACAAACAAGCAACCACCAGCAACAACAACAACAACAACCACAGCAACCACTAACAGCCACAGCACCGCTCTCTCAGCTCTCTCTCGCCTAGACTCGTCCTTCCGGCACATTGCATCCACATCGATAACCCCCACCACCACCATTTGGCCACCCACCCATACACACACACACATACACACCTACACACACACCTACACGCACACGCACACACAGCCACACTCATTAGTTGTAACAACAATTCATTAGCCGATCGAACTGCCACACTTGAGGTTGGCTCTAATTGCGCGCGCTGGCTCGATCATGCGTTGGATCATGCGTTTTGTGTGCTCGTATCTAGGCGTAAATGTTTCTGCATACATACTCTGTCTCACTTGCTCTCCCTCTCTATTTCGCCCTCGCTTTTTAACTCTCACTCTATGTTGCTTTATCTCTCTTGTCTTCCTCTACTTCTATTGCTAAGCATCATATCATTGAAAGAAAAGAATGAAGCTGATCTCTCATCTTTGTATTCGTCCTCACTCACTCTCTCGTTTTCACTATCTCACTCGCTCTCCTTCGCATTCTGTCTCTCTATATCGCACTCTCTGTCTCACCATCTCTCTCTCGTCATCTCTCTCATCATATATCTCTCATCATATATCTCTTATCATCTCTCTCTCATCATCTCTCTTTCATTATCTCTCTTTCATTATCTCACTCTCATCATCTCTCTCATCACCTCTCTTTCTCATCATCTCTCTCTGTCTCATCATATCTCTCTCTCATCATATCTCTCTCTCATCATATCTGTCTCTCATCATCCATCTCTCATCATATCTCTCTCTCTCTCTCTTTCTCATCTCTCTCTCTCTCTCTTATCTCTCTATCTCTCTCTCTCATCATCTCTCTCGCTTCTCATTTCCACACTATCTCTCTTTCTCGCTATATCTATTTTTCTCTCCTCTCTTTCTTTCTCTTCCACACTATCTCTCTTTCTCGCTATATCTCTCTCTCCTCTCTTTCTTTCTCTCTCACATTATCTGTCTCTATCGCATTCTCTCTCTTGCACTCTCTCTCTAGTTCTGTCTCACTCACCCTCTCCTTGCACTATCTCACCTGCTCTCTCTCTCTCTCTCTCTCTCTCTCTCTTGCATTATATCCCACTCTCTCTCTCTTTCTCACTCTCACTCTCCCACGTTCTCTCATCGTCTGTCTTTTCCCTCTTCTCTCCCCATTGTCTTCACTTCTAGGTTAGCTCTCTCTCTCTCTCCCTCCCTATCTGTGGTGCTTTATGCTCTTGTGCTTAACTCATTCAATGTTGTCTATAACTCACCTACTTTGGCCATTTGTCTGCTCGTTATTCACCACACACCCGTTACTCACCACACGTTGCTCGCTACTCTACTGGTGGTTACTCGCCCCTTTATGTTATTGACCACATGTGACTCGCTACTCGTCCCCTTCTTACTCTCTCTCGCTCTCTCTGTCTCACTCACTCACTCGTCACTCGTCACTCGTTACTCGTTATCCGTTTACTCGCCACTCGCTACTCGTTATTCGTGTTTCTTGAGGCCCGAAATCCACCTGCTCAACGCTCGCTTGCTCATTGAAATCGACTCCTTGCTTTTGTTCTTACATGCCAACAAATATTAATCGATATATGTATATATATATATATATATATATCTAAATATATATGCATATATGTAGAAATGTAAATATTAATATTTAACCAAAGATATTTTAGTTTGTTCATAATACAAGTAATTTAGTATGTATCTGTACTAGTCTATTTGTATTCTGTATGTCATCATCGTCACTCAATCAATCAATCAATCAATCAATCAATCAGTCAGTCATTCCATCGGCTCTGTAACCATATCAATCAATATCAATTAAATCGTGCTTAGCTTAGTGTTGTAAAACCTTTTATTTTCCGCAACAATTTTTATTAACTTTTTATTTCTCTCTCCCTCTCTCTCTCTCTCCGCCTCCCGCCCACTTCATGGTTGGTTTAGCAATTTTGGCAACCCGGCCTGCAGCCGAGCACATCGCAAGAGTAAGTTGGCATCGCGTGCAGAGCCCATGAAAAAAACATAACGCATTTGCATTGACCAATAGTTTCTATGATTACAGCATCAAGCCGTTCGCCCAGCCGCCCTACACGCCCGGCAAGCCATCGACGGCGGTGTCCGGCGAGATCGAGGCTGGTATTCCGCCCGCACAGTTGCCATGGGAGGGACGCGCGATTGCCACACAGAAATTCCGCTTGCTCGAGTTTACGGCCTTCATGGAAATCCAAAGAGATGAGATCGTAAGCACTATACAATAACCTACCGATATGAACTAGATATATATATTTATACGATATCCCATTCACAGTATCACCGACATCTATTCGTACAACTGGGCGGCAAGCCATCCTTCTCCGATCCGCTGCTTGAGGTGAGTCTTAGACTAACTATATACAAGTCGTAATATGATATAATATATTCATAAAAATATATTGTAATATAATATAATAGAACATAATAATAATATGATATAATAATAATAATATAATAGAATATTATTTATTTTTATTTATTTATTGTTACCAAGAATTAATTCTAAATGACAATTCTTTAAGCCAGAGCGACAAAGGCCTTCAGGCATATAATATAATATAATATAATATAATATATGTAGTTATGGGTGTATTAAATAGGTGTTTCTTCATTTTTTAGAAGCCACTATCCTTTTTTTGATCAACTAAATTTTGGAGAATTTTCTCTTTCTCAGACCCTTAAGTGCCCCAAGGCCCTAAGTTTATAACAAAAAAATAAGTATTAGATTAAAGCAGATATCAGAATCAACAAATAAATAAGTATTATATTCGATTATTAGAATAAAGATCTAAATCATATTATATAATATTATTGTAATGCTAAATAGTTTCTTTTAATTTATGTGTGAAACATAATAAATGCAGTTCGAGTAAATATTTTGTTCCCCATGTTTTAGTAGTACTATAATTTTTTTTGAACAGCAAGGAATTTTATAGGAATTTTCTCTGTAACCCCCTGAAGTACCCTAAGACCCTAAGTTTGTAATGAAAAATAAGTATTAGACAAAAACAGATGTGTAAAACATAAAATTTTCAGTTAGAGTACAATATATATATTTTTTTAATTTTTTAGAAGTCACTATCATATTTTTGAACAACTACATTTTGAGAATTATCTCTCTCTTCGGCCCCTGAATAACTTAAAAACCTTAAGTTTATAACAAAAAAATATTTAAATTAATAAGAATAAATGTTACTCCTAATTAAATCTATATTACTATATTTATCTTTTAATCTATAATATATAAATATATATGAATATATATCTATCTATCTTATATATCTATATATCTATCTATATCTATGATATATCTATATATACTTATCTCCTTCTACTTATTCAACTCCATTTCAGACTGTTGACATCCGACAAATATTTGACAAATTCCCGGAGAAATCCGGCGGTCTCAAAGAGCTTTATGAGCAGGGTCCACAGAATGCGTTCTACCTGGTGAAATGCTGGGCGGATCTCAATACGGACGTGACGACGGGCAGCGAAACGGGTGATTTCTATGGCGTAACCAGCCAGTGAGTAGACCCAGCCAACGATCCACTTACCTTCCCCCATTTAGAGTGTAAACTAATCGAATTCCCATTCCATTTGCAGATATGAAAGCAACGAGAACATCGAGCTCGTATGTTCGACAATTGTCTGCTCGTTCGGCAAGCAGGTCGTGGAGAAGGTGGAGCACGAGTACTCGCGCCTGGAGCACAATCGCTACGTCTATCGGATTCAGCGCTCGCCGATGTGCGAGTACATGATCAATTTCATACAGAAGCTGAAGAACCTACCTGAACGCTACATGATGAACAGTGTGCTCGAGAACTTTACAATATTGCAGGTGAGTTGGTGAAGCAATGAGTGTCGGCTCTATGACTCTATCTCCCTCGCTTCCCAGGTAATGCGAGCGCAAGAGACGAAAGAGACACTGCTATGCATAGCGTATGTGTTTGAGGTGGCGGCGCAGAATAGCGGCACCACGCACCACATCTATCGCCTTATAAAGGAATAGCATGAGCTGCATGAAGCAGCGCCCAATCTGTCCGCGTTACCCACCAATGCACAAATCAGCGAATACAGCAACAACAACAACAACAGCAACAACAACAACAACAGCAGCAGCAACAGCAACAGTAACAACAATAATACGAGTAGGAACCACAACAGCACAAGTAACAGCAACACAACCACCAGCAACAGCAACAGCAATAATAATAATAATAATGCCAACAAGAGCAATAACAACAACAGCAATAATAATAATAATAGTAATAACAACAACAACAGCAGCAGCAACAGCAACAACTCGAGCAGCAATATTCCAGCCGCTGGCACAGAGGAAGCTCTGCAGAGCGCACAGGAAGCCGTTTCGACCGTCATCAAACAATCACCAACATCGCCGCAGCAGCAGCAGCAACAGCAACAACGACAGCAGCAGCAGCAACTGGGTGGCATTGCAGCGCTGCAGGTGGATGAGGTGCTCTATGCACAGGTGCTGCCAGAGAATAGCTATCAGGTGCAACAGCAACAACAACAGCAGCAACAGCAGCAACATCAGCAATTGCAGCAGCAGTTGCGTCAAAACACGCACATGTTGCTGCAGCAGCACACAACGCAACAGCAGCACACAACGCAGCAGCAGCAACAGCAGCAGCAGCAGCAACTTGTGAATTACCAGGACCGTCCACCGCCGCCGCCCTACAGCGCCTGCATTGCCAGCAACAGCAGCAAGCAGCAACAGTTTGATGTGGAGCAACAGCAACAGCAGCAGCAACAACAGCAGCAGCAACAGCAGCAACATCTAACCACCTACGAGCAGTTTCTCAAGCTGTCCGCACAGGAGTACACGCAGCTGAATGCGGCGGCTGAGAATGCGGCGCTCAATTTGAGCAGCATGGGCGTCAGCAAAGCTGGCGAGGATGAGCCGCATGTGGAGGCGTCGTCGCACGAGCTGCGCCTGCTGCGCCAGGCCGGCGACAATGTGGCCGACAATGCCGATTGTGAGCAGTAGTCGAGGGCGTGGCAAGCTGTTAGTTTAGGCAGTTAGTTAATTAGCTCTAGTTTGGTGTTTTATTATGCACACACACACACAGAGAAAGAGAGAGAAAGAGAGAGAGAGAGACATGCACACACACGACGCATTGAGATCAACGCGATCTCAGCTCAGCTGTGCATGCGTGTCTCTGTCCGTTGTCCACTGTCCACTGTCAGCGAAGTAATTTTTTTATATACATCTTTACATACATAAAGAAAAATACATTTAAATGATCTCAAAGTTACTTAAAACATATTTTTTGTGTGTAATTTGTATGTTTATCTTCTACTAATTTTTGTTTATTGTTTTCAATCGAAACAAACAAAAGAGAATGTTGTTGTGCGCTGATTTCAATTGAGAAACATAAAGAAACTTTTTTATTATGTCAAACAACACAGCAAACATGGGCCAAATGCCGATGTTTGCTTATCTTGTATTCTACATTTTATTCACTAGACATAGACATATATATATATATACGTATATATATATATACATTTTTTTTGTGTGTGTTTATAGCTATTAGAGTTATATGGAGAGCATAATAATGTATAGTAATGTAACTTTAGGTACTTTTAATTACATGTAAATCGCAGCATCTTTGATCGTGCTACAGGCCGTTGCAGTTAGGTTGTTAGGTTTAGTTAAGCCGCGTGCGCAGTGTTGTGGGTAGCAGCGTTGCCTTCAAGGAGCATCAAGAAGATATCACACGCACGCACACACACTGCGAACAACAACAACAACAAGGACAACAGTTGTGTGTGTGTGTGAGGAGCCACAATGTTATTTCTCTATATACTTACGTAACTATAGTGTAAACATATACATATATATATGCACATATGTATATATGTGTGTGTGTAAAACAATTCATTTAAGCATGAATCGAACGATCCACCGTTATTACAATGATTAACTATTGATTTAAAATATGCAAAAGAAAAAATACAAAAAAAATTAAAATGAAAAGAACAAATTGAAATGTGAGCAAGAAGAAACTTGGCTTCAGCATGCACTCGAAGCGGAGGCGGCGATCCACGCAGGATCAAGCGGAGCCAAATGCCATAATAAATGCTGCCAAGGCTGGATCGCCGCTTGCGCATGAATGACACCGATAATTACAAAGAAAATAAATGAGAAGAAAACAAAAACAAGAAAATGAAAAAAAAATGAATGCTAATACTAATTTAAATTAAAAGAAATTGTATTGTAAATGTAAAATAGTATCGTTTTCGTATGTATATGTAGTTAAACTAAGGCTAAACTCTAACTCTATAGAAAGTATAATACATATATATCTATATCTATATATATATATATATACACGCGCATATATATGTATACATATATATATATATTTATAAATGTAAAGTATTTCGTTGTTGTACGATTAAAACAAATACGCATTTTTTTTGTTAGTAATAAAAACTCAATTCAACTGAAAATGCATCAAATCAAACACGAATGCACAGAGAGAAAGAAAGAGAGAGAAGGAGAAACAGAAAGAGAGAGAGAGCGAGCTATAAGGGAAATTTGTACATTTACCGACAAACAAAGGCATAAAAACAATAATGAAAACACAAAAATACAATAGTAAGAGTTATTCAAGAACTTTGGTAAAATTACACAAATTTAGCATAAACGAAATACACACACACACACAACCACAAAGGGGTAAACAACAAGAGTAACAATAATAATAATAATAAAACTTAAAGCAAATCGAAAACTATTTTAACAAATTTTAATCATGAAACAGTTACAATTACAAATATTACCAATTTATAAAAAAACTATATTTAATGAAAAACAAACTAATGCATAAGTGTAACTACAGAGAAGATGCAACAGCAGAGACACACATAAAAATGAAATGAAATGAAATGAAATAAAAATAGTGCCTAACACAGAAGCAAAAAAAAAGTATTACAAGTCGAAGCGAAAATCGCGTCAAATTGATTTGAATTTTCACAACTTTTCTTACCTTTGTTCCAATGACTGCTTCTTGCCCGCTCACACAACTAGAAAAACTAGATAAATATATAGATATATATATTTATGCAGCTGTGTGTGTGTTTCACTCTTGTGTTTTGTCTCCTGCTCGATCAAGTTTTGTCAATTTTTTCGTTTCAATCTCAGTTTAATACACAATTTTTCAAAGAATCTGCAGCAGTAAAACAAAGTCCGTTCAGTATCAAGTTAGAAACCACCTTAAGAACTTAGTTTAATATATATTTTACAGATATATATATATATATATATATAGTTTTTGCCCGCCTGCCGTCGCCCCTGCAGCCCCCCAGAGCAATCGGAGCGCTACTTAGTTTTAAACTGTCTAGAAGCAAATATATTTTCGGGCCACATACATATATGATATATATATACACTCTTTTGAAATTGATTAACTGATATATATTGTATTCTGTGCAAATCTGATTTGTGCGAAGTTTTCTCTAATTTGGCAAAATTTTCTTTTCGTTTTTTTCTGCTCTTTTTTGGCTTACGTTTATAAATATGCAATAACAAATTGTTGTAAGCAAACTATCTATATATACATACACATATGTATATATAGAAGTTACACAACATATATATATATATATGTATGTATGTATATGTATATACACTTATGTGCAAAAGCAGGAAATGTGTAATGTCCCGACGATACGGCAATCTAATCCCTGTAACTTCCTCTATCCAACACACGCTCCATGCTACATTTTAAGTTATGTTTGGGTTCGTTTTTTTTTTACTAAATAGAAAATTTAATTATGTTTATTTGTATTCGTTTTTTTTTTTTTGTGAAAATACACTGTAATTTAATAAGCAAGAATGAGATCATCAGCAACCATCATCATCAGTAATTTACTATAAATATATATATATATAAAAAAAGAAAAAACACGAAGAAGAAAAAGAAAACAAAAAATAATAGTGCTTAAATCAATTATTAATAAATTTATAAATAGTTATAACTGAAAACAATAACAAAGCAAGGATGAACAGTGAATATGCAAAACAATAAAATTGCAATTATATTTATATAAATAATTGCAATTCCCGATCTAAGCTATATATAGTATATAAATATATATATATATATAAATCTATCTATATATATATATGTATATATATATATATATATACTATATATGTATATGTATTTTGTTTTATATTTGTCGTTCAAACAAAGTGCAAGAATCGAACGAGCGCAAATAAGGGAGAAAAGAAACATGTGAAATTTACGTAAGGAAAAAATGTGTCATTTTAATTTTTACACTGAAATGCATTAATAAAAATTTTAATATATTAAAAAATCTCAAAACGATGCGAGTTTTTACTGTTTACTTAGCTGGATTGGTGATTCGAATGAGCTGCAAGTGATGGTTGATCAATTCAGCAAGTCAGCAATCAATATACAGTCGATCGATATACATATATTCAGCAGTTCAGTCGAGCTCTAAAACATCTTGTTAATCCTTCCAGTCAATGCCCTGAGCAAAATCGAGTACAACTTCCAGCATTGCATTGCCATTAACTATAGTTTTTTATTGTTACATATACATATACACATACATATCGAACGCAAAAGCTTGAAACTGCGTAATATAATTCACTTGGGCATCGCGCATATACAAGGTATATATATATACAAAGTATATAGTTATATATAAATCAAGTTTGTGATCTTTTTTCGTTTCTCGCACTCGTAGTAGCAGGATGAGTTGTTGTCTTTTCTTTGTTTCAAATTAGTTTTTATATTTTAGTTTAATTTTTACAATTCATATTTCGTTAAATATATATTATCATTAGGCTCATTATCGTTTGCGTGCAAGGTGCTTAGCGAAAGGACTCTCCTTAGTGTCATTTCGGGTCTCGCTGTCCGCTCAGCCATCCTTTCGCCAATGCTTCAACTTTGGCACGCAACTAACTTTTAAAAGGTACAATTTCAAAATATCAAAGGGGGGAAAAACATGGTATGAACATACATTGACATTCGAAAGGGAAATGGTTAAAAGTGGAAAATAAAATTTAAAGACATCATGTCGCGAAGTGACAAGGACAGTAACTGCAGAAATTTTGAGATTGAAGGTGGATTCCCTCAATGAGTTTTTGGGAGACGTTCTCTGTATGCTCTTCAAATTCAAGTTGTGTTGTTGTAAATCATTGTTGTTTGTTGTTGTTATTCGTTTGTTTGTTTCTTTGTTGTTGTGTTCAATTCTAGTGGTTCTCGTTTTCCTATTGTTGCAGTAGCGGGGCGTGATCGGTTAGTTGAAAAGCTGCAGTGCCCAGAGATTGCTAGGCAAACAGCAGCCAGCCGATGCACAGAAAGGCGAGATACAGAAACAGCCGGGACAAAGTCTGTTCATCGTCGTACTGTGTGGTGCCGCGATTAGCCGCTGAAAATGTTAAAATTAAATGTTAAAAAAGTGAATTGCAGGATATATAGAGATATATAGATATAGCTGTGCTCACCGGCTGGTCGCGGCTCGCCAAAGTTCAGCGACGATGTAAAGAAACCGAACGGAAAAGCACCAATGCCGAAGGATACATGGAAGCTATCACCAAAGCCAAACCCCGGGAAGCCCGGTGCCGGCTCTGGCTCTGTACGCTGGCCAGCAGGACGCGGCGGCACCTTGTTGCTGCGAAGGACAACAAATGAAATGGGGATTAGTTCAATTTTAATGGCATTAATCCAGGTCACTTACCGCGGGTCCTCCTGGCGTGTGCTGTTGCGCCCATAAAGTGGTATAACCTTATCCTTATCGACGGCTGCCTTGCACACTGGGCACAGCTTGCGGTTGGGGCGTGTCAGCAGCCATTGGTGCAGGCAGGGCCAGCAGAAGAGGTGGCCGCACATGCTCACCACCGCATCCTTGGCTGTGTCCAGGCATATATTGCACTCGTACAGTGATTCCTCGTTTTGCTCCTTGTCATTCTCGGCTGTGGACCCACTGGGCTGTGGTGCTTCTGCCGAGGCTGTCGACGTCGATGTCGACGACGACGATGTTGCTGTAGTGTTGGCTGTCGACGACGAGGACGACGACGATGTCGACTCATTTAGATCGGCAGTGCCGCTGGCCAGGGCGCTGCCCGTGAATGAATAAGATGTCGAGCGCTGGCGCAGCTCGGATGTGGAGTCAGTGGGATTCTTGGCCCAGCCAATGTTGTCCGGGTCCACACGCTCCGCGATATTGCTGTTCGAGCTGTCAATGCCAACGGCATGGACATCACCATTCCCCGATGTGCTGGGCAATTCGGGCGCCGTGGCCAGCTGTGGCTCGCCAACCATGGTGGCTGTTGCCGCTTCCATCTCTTTGCACCTTGCACCAATCCAACAAATGTGCAGCCAAAGTTTATTGCTAATGGGTTGCTCAAACGTCCCCTCTACGCACGCTCTGAAAGACAGAAACAAACCGGAATGCAGTCAGAAGCGGGCCAGAGCACACAAAGAACCGAGGCAATTACTGATATCGTCGACGACCTGGTGTGAACCCGCAACTGCAGCTAATTGGAAATGCCATATATATACATATATATGTGTGTGTGTGCGTGTGTGTGTGTGAGAGAGAGAGCAAGAGAGAGACTTACAATTATCCAATCAATAGTGTACACGTTTCTCAAATGCGAGACGTGGCGCTGTGGATTCGAGTCTGCCTGTTTGCGCTAGCAAGTCCTAATTATCTCGAAAAGACGGTTTAGAATTTGTGCCAAAATGTAACTTCAATTTGAAAGTGGAACTACATAGATGTGACATGCGTCACTACAGATGCTATAAAGTATTATATTTTGATGTTGCTACGTGGACACACCTATATGTAATGTGCCCTGGAATTCGTTTGGGACAGGCTCGTAAGGAGTAGAGAGTCCAGAGCCTACTACGATATAGATTAAATTGGAAAAAAAGGGAAAACGAGTATTAGAGACTAGTCGAGACGGCTTGACTAGGCGATACCCTGCAACATGCGAGGAGCTGATATAGCAATTATTAGACGATTATTTGTAAATAAATACAAAAATAAAATACATTTATTGAATAACTTTTCTTCCAGATGGACTTTTGTAATGAAACCTTTAGAGTAAATTAGGTACAATGTCTCAAGCATTTGATATACGTTTTTTTGTAATATTTGAAGGTAAAATATACAAAATATTCGCATTCATTACAGGCACGTACACCACAAATCTGAGGTCTCTAGCTTTGACGGTTATCAAGCTATGCTTCAAAAAACTAAGACAAATGATCAAAAACCCAAGTCAAATGATCGATTTTTATCGATAACAAGCAAAATGGGATGAGTTATCGAAAGAAATAAGAGATAAACTTGTATTGCGTATGGTATACACGAGTATAAGAGACGGAGGATAGACAGATAAATTGATAGATGGACAGACGGACGGGGCTCTTTAAAGTCAGCTCGTCGTCCTGATCAAAAATATATATATTTTAGTGGGTGTGATACGCCTCCTTCTGGCAGTTACAAACGCTTTCACAAAAGCAATTATACCCTGAATTCCCATTTCATTCAATGGGTTCAGCCTATAAAAATAAAAATACACAAACACACAGATACACAGGCAGTTACACACACACACACACAAATACAGTTACACACACACACACACACACATACATACAGTACACACACATGCAGTTACACACACACATACAGTTACACACACACACACACACTTAAACAGACGCTTACACACGCATGCACTCTCTTACACACACGCACACCCACACATGCATACACTCTTACACACACACATGCATACACTCGTAAACACACACACACACACATGCATACACTCTCATATCGCATGTCATTTGCTACGCATGTTTATCGCGGCAAACGTAATCAAAGGTAATTGTGCGGTACTTAAGTTTAATTCATATGTAAGCGTAACTGTGTACATGTGTGTGCACTAGTATTGGTGTGCCATAACACACACACACACACATACACGCCACATTCGTCTGGTCTGTAGAATGTCACAGCGAACAGGTGCAAAGGTAGACAAAACAAGACGTATTAGAGCGCATACTAAACTGAGCTGTGAAACGTCTAGTATTTTGCAATGGAAACAAAATATATTTCGTTAGGCTGCTCACCACATCAGCTTATTTTCTTATTCTAATATTAATTGTTTCTTTGAGAACTTTCGAATGTGGTGCGAGCTGGCTAAAGTACAGAGCGAAGGGTCCAAAGATTGCGTGCAATTAACATAATAATGGCTTCAATTGCATCATTATCATTCTTGAAGTGAAATCAAGATCAGAGAGACAGACTGAGAGAGAGAGAGAGAGAGCGGGAGAGAGATAGCGATAATGAACGGACGTCACGTGATGCTTTGATAACGACTACACCTGGCACTAGAAGTTTCAATCGGTTCCGGATATCAGCGCTGCCCGAAAGCCTTATCCATTTGCTAATGCTCTACAAATTGTACAAACAAAAACAAACATATGCATATGTGTGTGTGTGTGTGCATGCACAAGGCAGAGCCGTGAGGCAAGCTTTCAGCTATGTGCGTACTTACGTACGTACGTACGTACATACGTGACTGCTTACATGTGTATTTGCCATACGTAAATATGCGAAGCGTTGCACGTCTCTCTGTGTGTGTGTGTCTGTGTGAATGTAGAGATGAGCAGGCACGCATACAGTTACAGAGAAAGCACACACACACACACCCACACATGTTCAGGCGCCCAATAAATATACACACACGCACACACACAGACACAGGCGCAAGTCCGTGTATTTTCTACACGACACTGTTATTGTTTGATTGTTTTGGTCAAAACGCCACACAAATAGTTTTTGCAATATTTGGCACTCACATGAAATTTTCAGTTTTCCTTGTCACATGAGTTTTCTCAATTTAATTGTATGTATTTTAATAACTAGCTACAGCGAATATGTGTTTATTTTGATTTTCCTCAAGGCGAAACTGGTTGGGCCTGGCATACTTTGAGAGAAAAAACATATGTATGTGCCAGTACACACATACAAATACAAACCTTTTAATAGCGTATCATATGCACACGTAATTTTTTTACCTTCAACAATGTATGTTTATAGAAATAACACTTGAACAACAAATAAAACTACATCAAATGTCATTACAATTAATCTTTATAGTTCGCCAAAAAAAATATTAAGTGTTCAGAAGCCAAAGTGATAGTGATGTGTCTTAAATTTGACGGGCGGCGACAATCGAGCCAGGGCTGTTGATATCGCACTTGAATGTATCGATATATGAGTATCATAGTACATATCGATACGTGCAAGGCAAGAGAACTATCGATATTTGACAAACTCGCCACTAAGCGATATTTTAAGCTATTTGATTTTGTCGTCTTTTTAATTACTGAATATTAATATATGTAAAGCGGAGCAGATGTAAGGACAAATAGATTTAATCGGTAATTACATATGCTTTACTTATATACTACGCCTTGTCAATATGGCCCTAAGATTTTGCCCCATACAACCTTTGGACCCACTCTCCAACTAGATTTCATCTTGGAGCTTTTCAATCGTGCTTTCTAGCATTTGTAAAAGGAACGTTCATATATCGATAAGATAGGCAAATTGATGCGATATTTGCCGTTCTCAATTTGGACAGAGCAGCATGACATTCAAATTGGACAAACGCGATCTCACTAATAATATATTACATTCACATTAACAGCTGATATATACAGTTAAGCGTGTAAAAAACGCTAGAGGAACTCAAAATGGTACAAAAGGAAACAACGAAATTAGTATAAAAATGTATTTGCCGGTAAGTAGAAAGAATTTAAGCTTGGCGCTGTTTTGTGTAGAAAAAATAAGTTCTGTCTAAGCTTAATTGACGATTAATTTGTACAATTCTAGTTAACAATTAGAAGGCAGCAGCCGCAACAACCTGGACGGCCATATAGCCGGTGGCCAGGAGTGCCACGAAGAAGGAGAGCGCACGTGTCGGCTGCGGCACCACGACGACGGCGTAGACCAGGGTGTGGACAATGCGCGAGATGCCAACGGCACGGAACAGGTTGATGGCCAGGAAGGCGTTCGGGTTGGTCAGGGTGTAGAGCAGGCCGATGGCGAAGAAGGGCAGAATGTTCTCCAGATCGTTGCGATGAGCGCGGCGCACACGCTCCACGTTGGGATCGTCGAATTTAACCTTCAACTTCGGTGACAGCAAGTCCTCCGGATTGGCGAACGTCTACAAAGACACAGAGAGAAAGAGAGAGAGCGTGAGAGAGAGTAAAGCAACAACACGAGAATTGATAAAGAAATTGGTCCCATAATCTGTACACTTTCACCCGCTGACCGGACTTTGACCCAGCGCCCGTCCACCAGCTCACCTTGGTCTTGAAGCGCTGTATGGCCGTCAGCAGGGACATGGCCAGCATTTTGGCGACCAGCACTCCGGCCCAGAACGTGTAGCTCTTGAAGACTGGGTTGTTCAGGGTAAGCAGTTCCAGACTCATCTTCCTTTCCTTCTAATCCAACTTGTGTGACCAACTGAGAACCGCTTTCGGGCGCTGCAAACTATCAACTGGCGCGAGCGCTGCGTATATGCTCGTTATATGTGTGTATGCCGGCTTGTGTTTCGCTCTCTTGCTTGACTCTCTCTTCCTCATACACACACACACACACACACATACGCGCGCGCACCTAACCTCTCACTAGCTAGTTTGCTTGCTCTCACTCCCTCTCTGTCTCTCTCATACGCATAGCAAAAACACTTGTATGCTTTTATGTAGAAAGCGCTGAGTCAGACTGACACCATCAAAACAAAAAACAAACACACACAAGCATACATATTTACACACACACACACACACACACACACACTCACGCACATATTAACTTACCAAAGTTGTGAAGCGCAAAGCGCCGGCAAATAGGCTCATGGCAAGCGTTTTGAGGACCAACAGCGCCGACCAGCCCAGGTAGCAGCGGAACACCGCGTTGTCCAGCGAGATTAGCTCGTAGTTGAACATGGTTTCGACTTGACACTCACTTGACGATTGATTCACATTCTATTACTTAGTCTCAGCTGTAAGCCACATATATTATATACTATATAGATAGTAAATATATATGCTATGCACTTGCATTTACAGCGAGATGTCAAGTCAGCTTATCGGCTATATCTCTGCTAAATATATGACTTACACATGTACTTACCTTAGTTAGCCATTCTACGCCCTCTAAAAAATATGTGTGAAATATTTAGAAATAGAGGTATATATATATTGTATATATAAAGTTGGCTTGCATTTATTTATATCGATTTTTAGTTGCATTTAACCTGGTCAAGATATCCTCAAGTCAGGCACTCCTTGCCGGTGTTCTATTCTAATTGTTTTATATAAACTTCAATGAATATTTATATATTTTTTAAACATATTTATTTATTTATTTATATTTAGCCCCTTTTCAGATAGATAAATATAGATTTTTGACTGAGATTTGCCTGGTTAGGATATCCTCAAGTCAGGCACTTCTTGTTATTCTAGTGTTATATAAACTTCAATGAATATTTATATATTTTTTAAACATATTTATTTATTTATATATATTTAGCAACTTTTCCAATCGATATATATAGGTTTTTAGCTGAGATTTGCCTGGTCAGGATATCCTCAAGTCAGGCACTCCTTGTTATTCTAGTGTTATATAAACGTCTATGAATATTTATAAATAAATACAAATATTTTTTTTATATATATTTAGCACCTTTTCCAATCGATAAAAGTTGATTTTTAACCACAATTCGCCTTGTCAGGATATCTTCAAGTCAGGCACTCCTTGCCGTTGTGCTACTCTAGTGCTACATCCATTTCTAGGCGCATCACAATCTAGATAGCATAGTAAGGTAACCCCCATTTCAGAGTATATCTCTAATGCAGTTAGCGTCGTCAAAGCGATTAAATGAATAGACAAAAGCTCACATAAAACGGACTGTAATTGCCGTGAATTGAAAACAAAAAGCGAATAATTTTCAAATTAGCCCAGATGCAGTCAACAGGTCCGCCTAGTCCAGAATTATTGTGAGGCGAGGCAGGCAATGCATATTCAGCTAAAAGCTTTGCGTGCGAGCTCACTTTCAATTGCAAATGGAAACAATGCTTTAATCGAATAACAAATAAATTGTAATTAAATACCAATTAGTTAGATATGTATTTGCATAGAAATGTATTTAAATATATTACTACTATTAATAATAATATATATATATATATATATATATATATATATATATATATATATATATATATATATATATATATGCAATTACATATTTAATTAATAGACATTTCCTTCTAGTTTTTTTGTATTTTCTATTAAGCTTTGATTGATATATTGAAGGTTACTTAAAACCCTTTATATATGATGGATATATTGAAGGTTACCTTTCCACCCTTTAGAACTAGTTTTAGATAGTATCTATATCTATATATATATACCCATCACAGCTTTCAAGCACGCTCTTATAATTCGCATACGACTTTGAATCACTTATCTAATGGAATTATTCCATTCAAGATTTTATGGCATTGCTTATGCATAGCTTATAAATAATAAACACGTATACACCTCTTATAAACTGGTATATAAGCTTTAATCACCTCTCTCTAATAGGAAGTATTACCCTAAGGATTTTACGAACACTGCTCATGCAGAGCTTATAAGCACGTACGCTCGCTTTTATAAGACTTCCTGTAAACTCTTCAGGTGCAAGTATTCCCCTAGGAAGTTTATGGCATTGCTGATACACTCTCTTATACTAGCTCATATCAGCTTGTATAAGAGTTTTCCTTCAGCGCTCCTTCCTGGAGCTCCAATTTTATGACACTGTTCAAGCAAAGCATATTCTGGGAGTTATTTCTTTATTGATCTTATAACAATGCTCATGCATAGCTTATAAACACGCGTATATTAGCTCTTATAAGATGGTATAAGAGGTTTCCTTTTATGGCGTAGCTTATACATATATAAACGCACTTATACTAGTTCATATTAGATCGTATAAGACTCTCAACTAGCCCTCAAGTTGCAGTTAAAGGTTTTCTGACCCTACTCTTGCAAAGCGTTTAGCCTCACTCATACCAACTCTTATAATGCGTATAAGACTTTGAATCAGCTTTTTTATTGGAGTTATTCCCATAAAGATCATATAACAAGGCATATACATCGCTTCTAAACACGCTTATACTAACTTATATAAGCTGGTAAAGCTGTAAATCTGGAAGTATTTGTATAAGACTTTTCATCGGCTCTTTGATTAGGGTTAAAAAAAGAAATTGGACTAACGCTTATAAGCCATATATATCTTAGACTGTATTAGCTCTCTGTGTGGAGTTATTTCATTATATGATCTTATATGATCTTTATAATGCGTGGCTTAAAAAACTCTTATACCAGCTCTTATAAGACATTGAATCACTGCTCCAATTGGAACTGTTGCATTTTAAAGACTTCTAAATAATTTCAAATCAGTTTTAATGCCCCATAAAAAGTGTTTCGCTATGGTTTTTATTTTGTTCAAAGTTCTATTTATAATTGAAACAAATTAGAGTTTGAGCCGACGATTTAAGGCGAAACAAGCTCCGCTTTAGTTCAGCTGCAAACGAAATCTAGAGCACAGCCAAGATCTAGCCTAGCCAAAGGGCTTCTGGCCTCTGGCTACTGCGCTCATTAAGAGACCTTCATCAGAATTCCGTGAACGAATTAAAAATGGCAACTTGTGTGCGCAAAGCTCAGTTGCAGTGGCTCAACTCAATCAGCTGCAGTAACTTTTGTTGTTGTTGTTGTAATACTTAAACTAAAGTGCGCCGTCGTAATCTCTCATCGTCAGTCTCCGCTTTTCATCACTGGGCCGCGGCCCGTTTGCTAAAGAAATCCACGGGCGAGCCGCACTTCAGAATGAAATGCCTCTTCCTACGATTCTCGAGTGTAATTAATTAATTTCGCGCTCATTTAACTATGCGCCCATTGTTTGCTGTCGCAGCAGCAGTCGCAGTGCAGTGCAGCGCGGCGCAGCATAAAACATAATGTGGACAATTTGCATAACTTTCGGCTGGGGCAGCGGCTGCAGCTCAGTGATCGTTCCACATTGGTCGTGCACACGCGTCGCCCTCAATTCGCTCGCTTCGGAGAAAGGATATATCAGCAAAGGACAATTGCATTTGTCTCATTTCTCTTTGCTCTCTTTTTTTTTTGTCGCGTAAAATGTCTCACGGTGAACGCAAAGGTCGCCTGAATGTGGTTAAATTTTTAGAATTGGTAAAGCAAATTTCGTTATTTTTTTTTCGTTGCTTTAAGTGAAAGAAAAGTTGAAGAATATAATAATAATGATAATAAGTTACCTAAAAATTCATTATAATATAACTGAGTTAAAGTTTCTTGAGTTAAACTTCAGCTGAAGAGCAAATAAGTTAAAGTATTGTAGTGGGGAGTGCCTGACTAGCAATTACCCTGACTGCTGTGTTGAGCCACACAACATATATATAGCATAGTTTGTTGAGTAACTCGAACTAGTTCTGTTAGTTCTAGCTACTATAACAAGTTCTGCTAGTTCTAGCTACGAAAGCACATGAGCATAACTCAAATATCTAACTTCAGTAACTAAAGTTCGATCAAATGACAGCGTCGATAACTTTTTTGTTGTGTCAACTCAAGCTTGAACTGCTTGAATTTGCTATATGTTGATATCTGAGTGAAATGGCATGTCTATATGTAGGCAATTATGCCTGTATATAAATCTATATAGAATTAAAACAACTGAGCTGTTGATAAACACTTATCTATATCTACTTTATGAGTTCAACCAGGCGTCCTACTGCATGCAAGCTCTACATATAACATTTTCCAATGGGTTCAGGCCCAAAAGAGAGTTCAAGTATTTCATATATACATATTATATTATTTATTATATAATATATTATATTGTATATATAGATATATTATATATTATTTATATATATTATATATTATTTAGATCATATAATATATTATGAATGTATATATATTTCATATTAGGGTTTCACATATACATATTATATGATTTAATATTATGGTATTACTTCACATCAGAGATACATAAGTTAAAAGCAGAGAACATTCCCTACTCCCTCTTCCCGATGCCCTATCATGGCATACTCTGATTGCTCAACTTGTAAACTTCCTTAAGTCATCTATATAATCAATAGAAACTTCATATATTATATATCCTTATATAGGTATATTTCAGTAAAGAACTAAAAGTTCTCTAACATTTCAAGCCTAAACCAAGCTAAGCCTAACTAACGATCCCTTAGCTTCCCCAGCATCGCTTACGCCCACTCATAGCTCCTTTGCTCTAACCTTCTCGCATCTCTTTTGGCTCCCGTCAGGCCTTCTCCGTCGCCTGCCTCGTGCTGCACTTCTATAGCTTTAACGATCGCGACATCATGACCTCGTTCATGGCGACGGGCACCTTCACGGGCTACATCATTGTCGTCATAGGTGTGTTTGCAGGTGAGATTCGAGCGGGTGGTAGCATCGCATCAATTTAAATCTCTTGGTTCTCTCTTGTCCGGCAGGCGTGCTGATGCGCGCACCCATACACAAGCGCATCGACATCTTCTTCAGCGTGCTGGGCTGCGCCCTGTTCGTGGCCAGCGGGATCTTCATAATCGAGGCCTGGGAGTTCTCGTTCCGCACGCGCACACGGGACCTGGCGCTCATCAAGGCCTCGCTGTCGATTGTGAACGGCGTGCTCTTCGGCTTCGATGCCATCTTTACATTTCGGGACAAATAGTAATGCAACGCGAGCCCCGCTCCGGCACTGCATTTACCATCGTACTATACTTAAGACACATACATAGATAGCCATACATACATACATACATACATACATGTCTCTCTTCAAATCATAAAAATGTATTACAGAAAAAAACAAAAAAAAAAACAGGGACTAAAAACTAAAATAGGAAAATGTTTTTGCTCTCTCGCTAATACATAACTTTTTATTCTTATATCTTTTTTTTTTTGCTTTTTTAAATTTAAATAATTTTTACAATTTTGTGTGCAATTTTTGTGTCAATAAAAAAATATACATATGTATAGTGTAATGAGTCCGCATTGTGCATTAAAGGTGATTACAATTAGGCTGAGCACACGTCCACATACACGCCCACTCACTCACTCACTCACACACACACACGCCCACTCACACACACATGCATGCATCCACACAGTCACAAACATACAGAGGGACGCCAATTAGCCGCCGACATGGAAATCATAGCTCGGACGCGCTTTTACATTGTTAAAGTAGTTAGATTTAAATTTTTATTGTGTTTGTTTTGTGTGTTTTTAATGATGTTCGTTTTTTTCATGATTCATTGACGTGAGAAAAGTATGCAACGTCGTCTTAAGTTGTCGTCGGCGCACTCGAGGGCATCTTTGGGTGTTGAGGCTGCTGCAATTGCTCTAGGCTGTTGTGGCGATGTTGTTGGTGTTGCTGTTGTTGTTGTTGTTGTCGTGTTGTCTTAGGCAGAATTGTGTATGTTAAGGCGGAAAATATCATGAGCAACGAAATAGGTGCCGGCGTTGGCTTTCAGCACAAACACCTGGGAGAAAGCGTGTGGAGGATCGTCATCGCACTGAAATTCGATTGATAAAGAATTCACGTCAAAAATAATGTCAAGTAAAATATATAAATATATACAGTTAATATCAAGTGTGGCAATAATTGCATGTAATGTGTGCGTGCTTTAGGAAATTAGAAACTGTATTAGAGCAAAGTTGGAGTAGAGCACAAAGAGTCGGGGAGAAAGTAGTATAGATATACACCGAATATTTACGCCGCATGAATGAATGGCTCTCTTCGGTGCGCCGAAGCTCACATACTCTAGCAGACAACAAAGGATGTTTAGATAAGGTCAAGCTCATCTTCAGACTCTAGATAACATGGTTATTGTCTATACAAGAACTTGATCTGTTTTGATAGAGTAAACACGTTATGCTGATCAAGAACTCTCTTTCTCTTTCCCTCTATGAATTGGGAGTGCATGGGAAATATGTTGCAACAAAAGATTTTTGTTATTCATTAAATATATACTATGCTGTATATACATACATATCATATAGTATATACTATATATATATTATAAAATATATTATATAATATATTATATAAAATATGTACATTGCATTTCTTGCCATTCATTTACATAGATATTACGTTATAGAAAAAGATTCTTTTTGCAGAAAGAAAAAATTATTTATAACAATTTCAATGTAAATAAATAAAATCTAAGCAATGTACCATTGATTAGCACAAAAATCTGTTCAATTTTAATGAAATGCTTTATATTAAATTAGCGTTAAATTGTCATACTTCTATGATAAGGACAATTAGAGGCCTTTTTATAGAACAAGTGGCAGCTCCTAAGCTTTTTTCAAATATTGTATTATAAATACAATTGATGATTCGCCTTAATCCTCTCATTCCCTATCATATACACTCGTAATATATATCAAATATATTCCACTGCAAGGCTACCCTAGCCGCATCTATTGATAGCGTGGTATGCAACGGAAATAGACTCTGATAAACATACTTTCAACAATAACAACATTGGCAGTGGCATTCTGTAGCCTGTCTGTAGAGTAGGACATAGGATGATTGCATGGGAACGCGCCCAGCAGCAGGAGAGTGCTGCAATGGGCGCGCCCATTCGTGGGTGCATATATATATGTGTGTGTGTATGTATGTGTATGTATGTATGTACATAAACTGAAGTGTTGTTAGCATGGTTCGATAGAACAATTATACAAAAGTATTAAACTCATTTAGTAGGCTATTAACTTTTTGGCTTTTGTTACGTTTAGATGCAACAGAATGCGGTTTACTTTGCCTGGCCAGGAGGAGCGCTCTCTGAGTGTGATTTGAACTGATGTTGTTGTTGTTGCTGTTACTGTTGCAGTTGTTGTTGTTGTTGCTGTTGCTGCCGCTTTGGTCGCGCTGATACGACGGGCTACACATTGTGCAGCGCAAGCCTAAAGATGTCGTGCTGCACAAAGAAGCTAATGCCCACAGGCTTCAGTACAAAGGTCTGAATATACGCGTGCGGCTGATCCTCATCGGTCTGCATCAATATAGTCGTATATATATACATACATCATTTCATATACATATATGTGTGTATGTATGTATATATGCAAATTGAAACCTTCTATATATTGTTTGAATGATCGAGGCTCCCTCATGATTCTCACCTGTAGCCGTCCGAGCACGTTTATCAAAACGCCGCCATCAAACGTGGGCTGCGAGTCTACCGTTGTAATAACTCGTGTGATCTTTTGGAAACTGAGGCTCTTTACCGACGAAGAAGACGAGGAAGACGAAAAAGAAGATAAAGAAAGTTAAGATATTTAAGGTCGATTTTCTTATGAGTTGGCTCTACTCACCTGGACTTTTTCCAGTATTTTTGGCGCTCCCTGGATTTGATGCCCTTCGAAAGTCATAAAGGACTCCGTTGCCTGGTCGCAAATGAAACAAGAAACAATTACAAAGATATGATTAGTTTCGTGTGTGTGTGGGCGCTTGTGTGTACATATGTGTATATACAGCTATGTACACACACACACACGCACGCCTCTATACTCATGCGAATTCGGCATGTATAGCTAACGTCTGTGTGTGTGTGTGTGAGTGTGTGTGTCATACTTTGCATGGGAAATTTCGAGAAAGCCACATTTAGGCCCTGGGCATGAGCATACATATACATAATTACTAATCGGCTAGTTTCTAAACCGCATTTTTCGAGCGGCGAAAATAACAAAATCCACATTTGCGCGCTCTTTTTCTCGGTGCGAGCGAGAATTGTGCTTTGGGCCGTTTTGTCAAGGGCGCCGTGCGCGTCACCTGTGCGACTAGCCACAATAATGCTGCCCTTGCTCACAGCATATACATATATGGCGGCGGCCGATGAAGCGGAGCGTGTATGCTGCCCGGATTGCCCAGTGAAAGAGCTACCATTGTCCAATGCGGGACGCCACTTACGCTGTAAAAGTTAACCACATTGGCGCGGTTCGCCGGGTCGTCGAATATGCCATAGTATTGCTGGACGAAACCCTTGCCAATGTCCTCGTATTGTGGGTTAAGTGCCATATTATCGATAAATATTTGTGTATTAATGTTTGAAGAGTGTCTAGAATTTGATGCTAACTAAGTAGGCTATCAAATATTTTGGTTTAGTCTTTATGAAATTGAGAGACACTGAAAACGCAGAAGACACACGGTAAGTGTGACCAATGTCGATTGAGGCCGAATTTCGTATGCATTTGTTGCGATTACTCGATAATAAATTGAACATATCGATAGTTAACAGTGCCAATTACTATTAAATTTGCTGTGTGTAAAATGTGCCTGCCTAAGAGTGTGACCTATGTCCAGTGAGACATTGTTTCGACTACTCGACTATGACCACTAGTTTCTTTTAGTTTTTCTTATTTAAACTTACATTTATTTAGCTGAGTTTAAAATATGGCTGCCTAACACATTTACTATTCTTAGTTTTAATTCTAGTAAGTATTTTTTAATGTGATTTAATCCACATATTTCAACGTATTTTTGGAGTTTCTGAGTACGGTCACACTGAAACAATCTCAATTCCAAACGGCTGTGCGTTTCGTGCGCAAAGCGATTAAAGAGTTTGTGGTGTGATAATGTTAGCTTTAGCAAATATTTCGCAGCTTTGTCGCATTTGCCTGCGACACCTGCGCCAGCAGCAGCAGCCACCACCCTCACACCATACTCCAGCCAGGGATGCCCCATACCCGCCAAGGAACAAAGCCAGCTACAACTCCAAGGCTCTACCCCATTTGGCAAACACTTTGAATCAGTTTTTTGCCATTGACATTTTTCAGCAGCCGGACACCTTTCCGCAGCAGATATGCGCCCTGTGCTACAATGCCGTGGAGTACTTCCAGCAGCTGTGCGCCGTCGCCGAGCAGAGCAACGAGATGCTGAGCCGCCTGGACCTGGCCTCGATCGAGCAGCCGGAGGCTTCCCTCGCCGACACTGGCGCTGAGGCAGTTGCTGATCACGCTAATTACTCGGTTGGTATATACAAATCTTTACAGTTGAGTCAGCTTGTTTGAGGGCTGAGCTAGCGTTTTTGCAGTTGCCGCTGGTGAAGGCCGAGCCCATGGACGATGCAGCGCGAGAATACGACTTCCAGCACGACCGAGAGGCCGGTGCAGATGCCCACACAGATGCTGGCTTCGATGCCGATGCTGATGCTGAGGCCGACGGTAACAATCAGAGCCAGGATTCAACCAACGACGATGAGACCGTCATGAGCAGCTGTGCAGCGGCAACGGGGGAGACGACGGCGACGTCGGGCAACAAGCGGAAGCTGCTCGCCTGCCAGCAGTGCGGCAAGCAGGTCTACAAGCTGCCCTACCTGGAGGCGCACATACGCAGCGTGCACGAGGGCCACCCGAAGCCGTTCCTCTGCCGCAACTGCGACAAGGCCTTCACGCGCTACGAGCAGCTGCGCTCGCACGTGCGCAACGTGCACCCGGCTGTGGCTGCCGCCACCAAGGAGCCCAGCGACGAGCTGGAGCTCATCTGCGAGCAATGCAATCGCCGGTACAGCACCAAAAATGCGCTCGGCGAGCATCTGAAGCGGCATGCCCAGGAGAAGCCGCACATCTGCGAGCACTGCGGCGCCGCCAAGGTGACGCGCACCGAGCTGCTCACCCATCTGCGCATCCACAATCCCGACTGGGAGAAGTTCAAGTGCAAGCAGTGTCCGCAGCTCTTCCGCCACAAGAGCGCCATCAGCCGCCATGTGCGCGTCGTCCACGAGGGCCAGCGGCGCTTCCAATGCGGCCACTGCCAGAAGAAGTTCGGCACGCACGCCTCCCAGCTGCGCCACGAGCGCCTGCACCGCATGGATTGGGGCTAGCCCATCGCGCGCTCACATTCCAAATGATATATGATACGCGATATCATAAAGATGCATCAGCGTATTCATTCCAATTTATTGTTTATCCATGTTCCAAAAATTATGTTAACTCCACACTTTTTCTGTTCGCATTATTTACTCCCATCGCATCGAGCACATTGATATATGCACAAAGGAAACCAAAACCAGAAGCTTAGCAATAAAGGCAAGCTCTAGCTCTTAGCCTAAGCAAACTAATGTTTACTTTATTCCGTAATCCATACATCCAGGCACGTTCGCAATAGGCAGAACTCAGCGGTATCGCTAAAAAATGCTGAAGAGTTAGAATTTTATTATAAATACTTTTGTTTATCGTTGAGAGGACATGTTTATGTATAAGATGTGCAATGAGTGATGGTAGCTCTGAGCCAAGCACACCCCACTAGACTCTAGTTTATAATGCTATCAGTATCAACAACTTTCAAGCTCGAATTTCTTAGAAATACTTTTGTATATTGTACAAACACATGTTTATAGAAAACGTCTGGAATGAGTGAAGGTACTTCTGAGTCGAGCACACCCGACTAGACTTTAGTTTAGCTAATGCTATCAGCAATTTTCTAAAATGATCTAATACAGAGTCTGGAATGAGTGAGGGTATCTCTAAGCTGAGCACACCCAACTAGACTCTAGTTTAGCTCTCACTATCTCAACAAATTTCAGTTATCAAGTCGAATTTCCTATAATTATTTTTGTATATTGTACAGAGTAAGTGTTTATACATAGGTTCTGGAATGAGTGAAGGTACCTCTGAGTCGAGCACACCTCACTAGTTTAGTTTAGCTGATACTATCAGTATTTAAGCAAATTTCAAGTTTGATTTCGTATACATTCTTTTCCATATAATACAAAGCACATGTTAATAGATAAAGTCTGGGTATTTTTGAGCCGAGCACACCCCACTATACTCTAGCTTAGCTAATGCTATCGGCATTACAACATTTTTTTAAAATTATCTAATGCTGCAGAGCGTTTATTTCTTATAAATATATTTGCATATTGTACAGAGTCTGGAATGAGTGACGGTATCTCTGAGCCGAGCACACCCCACTAGACTCTAGCTTAGTTCTCCTTAGTAGTTTGGCAACTTTCAAGCTCGAACTTCTAATAAATACTTTGCATATCGTACAGAGTACATGTTAATAGATAAAGTCTGGGTATCTTTCAGCCGAGCACACCCCACTAGACTCTAGCTTAGCTAATGCCAGCAACATTACAATTTTTTAAATTTATCTAATGCTGCAGAGCTTTTATTTCTTATAAATATATTTGTGTATCGTACAGAGTATATTTTTGTAGAAAAGATCTGGGTTATCTTCGAGCCGAGCACACCTCAGTATCAGTATCACAACGACTTTCAAGCTCGACTTCCTTATAAATACTTTTGCATATCGTACAGAGTCTGGAATGAGTGAGGGTATCTCTGAGTCGAGCACATCCGACTAGACTCCAGCTTATGTAGTTCTTCTCAGCAGTTCAACAACTCGTTCTCGTTCAGTTAATCTCACTTAACTTCTGCTTGAGTTTTGAACATATTTTTTATAATTATTAATTTTTCTTTCTTTTTATATATATTAGATTTCTTTTTTTTATATATTAGATTCCTTTTTTTATATATATATTAGATTTCTTTGTGCTTATTTATATTTGATATTGGTAAATATCGGTCAGTATTGGAATGGGGAATGCCGGCCTATGAAGACACTGAGATAGTTTTCGCTCTAGCTGCGGCCATACCCCATTAGCTGTCTTGATTCGGGTGTAGGACACAAATCAGTCAGTCAATCAGTCTATCAGTCATTCAGTCCATCAGTCAGTCAGTCCTTAACAGGAGTGCGTACATCATTTGGGTATAGCTGCGACAGTTGTGATACACGATATGAATTGCGAATGCGAACAGTTCCAGAAAAAAGGATGCTAAATGCGCGCGGGGCCGGCGGAGAAGTTGCCGGCCGGGCGGGAGCCGAACTCCTTGTTGAACCACTTCTTCATGGCCACCACCCAGTACTCCATTTGGCTGTCGTGCGTGTGGATCTCAATCAGTTGATTCAACTCGCGCTGGTAGTCGCGGGCCAGCTGCAGCTCGTTGTCGTCGAAGGCCTCGCAGATCTTGTGCACGAGATCGGGCCGGATGTTGACGACGACCAGGCTGCTGCAGTTGAAGCCGGACATCAGGCCGCTGGCCAGCAGGGCGGCGGAGGCCAGCATGACGACGCGTCCGAAGCGCAAGCAGCGCTGCCCCATCTCCAGATCGGCGCTGGCATAGTAGAGGCCCATGAAGTTCGGGATGCACTTCTCCGCCTTCAGGCAGAACTCGACCATGTCCACTGCAAGGCCAAGGCAGATTGGCAACATTATTAGTCTGAGCAACCGCCCCATCCCAACTTACGCTCCACGCCCGTCATCGAGGGCATGTGATAGTAGAAGAAGGGCCGCGTGCTGCAGCGCCTGGCCACCTGCTGGCAGTACTGCACCAACTGATCCACGTTGCGTGGCCGGTAGAAGAGCTCGGGCAGTGTGGCGACGCCGCTGACGCGCACCGCCTCCGCGTGGGCGGCCAGCGAGAGGACGTCGGGCAGCGGCGCGCCGCCCACCTGCACCATGATCATCAGATTGTGGCGCACGGCCGCCCGCTGCCAGTACTCGCAGTTGGCCTTGCGTTCGCGCACGCGCATCATGGGACCCTCGCCGACGACGCCGTTGATGAGGACCCCCGAGATCGTTTGACTGCGCAGCCATTCCGCATACCGATTGATGGGCCGCACGTCCAGAGACCGACGACTTTATAGGCATATAGGTGATTCTCGGGCAGATCGTCAACAGATACTCACTTGTCGTCCTTGAAGCAAGAGAATACCGGCGCCAGCAGTCCCTGAAATCTGGAATCAAATACCCCCGTTTCTTTGGGCACCGAAGTCGCGGATGTCAGCTCGGTTTCTGTATGACCTACTGAGTCTTCTCTGTCGACCGATCGCTCTAATGTGTTCGCATGTGAAACCTCCGGCAGCTTGGGCTCGCTGATTCGGCTTACGGATGACTGCGGGCCGCTCTCTCGTTTTGCCTCGTCCCTACGAAACCAGGCCATGGCGCCGGCTACAGGACAAGTTGTCGAGGGCTACGTTGAATTTTGATGAATTTATTTGAATTGAGCGAAAAGTCGCAAACTGCGCAGTAAAAAAACATATATATGTAAATACATAGTAGGTGCTGGCTAGTGCATATTCAAACTTTGGCGGGCTTCGCCAGTCTGGCAGCACCTTGGCAAAAGCTTAAATATCGATATATTTCGATTGCTAACAAAACCGGAAACACAAAGGCAACCCCACTAACTGATAAAAGGGAAGATCAGCATTTTGGCTACCGGCTTTGAAGTTCCGCACTCGTTTGTTTTATATGCATTAAATATTATATTGTAAATAATTAAATTTATATGAAAAAATACCCTTCTCTTTCTATTTGTATGTTTTTACATACGGTAGCTAACATGAAGAGTTATCGCTTCAATCAATCTGACCATCTAGTTTGCTGACTTATCGATAGTTGGCAGTGTTACCGATATTTTTGCATGCCAATATATTGCTGAACTAGAAATTGAACTACCTTCGATACAGGTAGAAAAAAAAATCGATACTAAGTCATTGTGAAATCGTTTCTCGTAGGAAGCAGATCGCGTTCTCCGTGAATATTCTGAAAAATTATAAAATATTTTAAATTTTCGTTACGGTGAGTGTGGTTCTACATTTATTTAGTCAATTTTATTGGTAGTTGTTTTGTTTTGTGTTAAATAGTGAAAGTGCAAGTTTAATACTGTAAGCGGAGTAATTGGTGTCTGCAATAGCATATTGTTTTGGTTTTTCTTCTTTTTTTTGACGTGGGGCGCTCCTCTGGACGGCCGGCGGAGCACCACTTTTCCGTGCTAGCTTAGCTTTTTTTTATTTTAGTGGATACACACAATGCGCAACAACGATGGTGACTTCGTTTGCACGACGAATGCATGGGCACACTTTAGTGTGGTGTACTTGCGTTGTTGCCTTTTTCAAAATGGCGGCCATTGCAGACAAGTTGGAAGTAAAAAGTTTATAATAAATGCAAAAAAATATTTTTAGTCGATGGAAAGTTTCGAGAATTGTTGATGTCGCAAGAAAAAGATGAGCGCATATGTTTGTGATTTTGTTTTGCTCGTTTGCTTTATGTTGTATTAGTTTAAAGTTGACTTCAAATATTTTGATTATTGTTATTTTCGTTCGACTTAATTGTATGTGTGTGTGTATACTGGCGTTCACACATGCAGACTCTCACGTACACACACACACACAAGCACTCGGTTAGTGACACATGCGCATCAACATTCAAGCGTGCGCTTGTACGTGTTTATGTGTGTGCGTGTGTGTTGAGTTGTTTTTTCTTGTAGATTCGCTTTAATTGTTTCGCATTTGCGCGCAATGTAACGGTGCAGCATTGCGTCTAACCCCAATTACTGAAATTTTTGACGTTTGTATATGTACACACACGCACACATGCATGCATTTACATTTGAGATGTGCAGCTGCTTCACACACACACACACACACACGCAAAAATGTGACGTTGCTTTGCGCGCGTTAAATGCGAACGACGCAATTTTCGTTTGGGCACCTTTCGCTCCCTGCTTTACAGCTCTCTCGCTCTTTCTCTGTCTCTCGTTCGCTCTTAATGTGATATCTATTGCTATTGCTAATAACGCGTTGTTTGCGCTTGATGCGCAATATTGCCGGCCCGCTTGCACACGTGCTATTCAAATGGGCGCCAAGTTTTTGTTTTCCTTCACATTGCTCTTATGATTATTGTTATGAAATAAGCATAAGCACAAAATGAAGCACCTGCAGTATGCATGTGTGTCTGTGTGTGTGTGTAGTTGATCAAGCATGCATGTGTTTGTGATTGGTTACACATGTATAACAGGGGTATAGATAGCTGAATCCATTTGAAAATTGGGACAATTGCATTTGAAAGTTGTATGCAAATTATATTCGCATAAATCTCTTAGGGAAGTCAGGCATTAAAAGTTTTGGGAAGCATAATATTTATAATACCTATGAGCTGATTTAAAAAAAATATTATGAAGGAATTGTTCTCAGCTTTTTTTTCTTTATCAAGTAAAAGTTTCTATTGCGAATCTTCACAGATTAAGCTCAAAGCTGATCTATATATCTAAGTAGCCAATCACGCTAAACTTTCAAATTCAGGCAGAGCTATGCAAGCTTTCGGCCTTAAAAAATCGATGCTTATTTTTTTTGTTGATGTTTGCTTTTGTACCGTTTCTTGCGAGGGGGCTCCCCCCTAGAAAGTCTTCGTGCATATTTTCCAAGCGAATGCGTTGAGTGTGCCTCTGTGTGTATGCGTGTGGCACGATTTGTAGATCTAAAACTAAAAACTACAACTCATTACTTCAACTTGATTGATTCTGCGCGCATAAAAAGCAAACGCAAAATTCACGACGCTCGAGTGGTGGCCGAGCACAAAAGAAAAAGAAATGCAGAGGCCGTGTAAAAAGAGCGATTCATGGCACGAAAACAAAAAAAAAAGGAGAAAAAAATGTATGCACTCACACAATGGCTCAAGTGGGGGCACTCAAAGCTGTGGGCTGCAACAGCAACAGCAGCATCAGCAGACGACGACGACGTCGCAATTGAAGTGGAAGTTTTGAAGTGTTCCCAGAAGGCAGCCAGAGCCGAATGGCTAAGGAAAATGCACAGCATGAAACCGAACAAAAAAGAAAATTTCTGCAGCTGCTGAAGCTAAAAAAGATTTCAACCCTCGCTGCTGCTGCTGCTGGTGCTTCTGCTGCTGTGGTGGCCTTCGTTGCAGCGACATTTGCCACAGCCACATCAGTTGCGCGCCAGCGCTTCGGCGCTGAGCGTCGCACAGCTCTTGGCAGTGACTTTGAACGTAGCTAATCCATCGTCCAACATCCATCTCCATCTTACAGAACTAAATAAAAATGGCACGTACTAAGCAGACCGCTCGTAAATCTACTGGAGGCAAGGCTCCACGTAAGCAGCTGGCCACCAAGGCAGCCCGTAAGTCGGCCCCGTCCACAGGTGGTGTCAAGAAGCCCCATCGTTATCGTCCCGGTACCGTGGCTCTGCGTGAGATCCGTCGCTACCAGAAGTCGACCGAGTTGCTCATCCGCAAGCTGCCTTTCCAGCGTTTGGTGCGTGAGATCGCACAGGATTTCAAGACCGATTTGCGTTTCCAGTCGGCAGCTATTGGTGCCTTGCAGGTAAGTGAACCGAAAAACTAATTAATCTTTTTAAATTTCACTTAACTAATACGAATCCTCGTCACCATTGCAGGAAGCCTCTGAGGCCTATTTGGTCGGCTTGTTTGAGGACACCAACTTGTGCGCCATTCACGCCAAGCGCGTCACCATTATGCCCAAGGACATCCAGTTGGCGCGTCGCATTCGCGGCGAGCGTGCTTAAGCGACACAAGCAGCACAAATAATCATAATATTAATAACAAAAAGAACACGAAAAACAAGAAATTACACAACAAATCACATTCATACTATATATACATGCATAGAAATTTTGTTTAACAGCTTAACAATTTCGTCGTCAATTGGAGCTTGATTTCATTTAATATCTTACACAACATAAATATAAACACTATCTACATATAGAGAGCATTATAATTATATAACCACACGCATATATAAACGTAATCTATGAATATTATAATGAATAACTGTAATACTTATTATAATTATTATTATATTAGAAATGTATATTAGTTTTTTAAGTTTGTAGACCGCCCGCTCTCCACATGGCGTCGGCAGTCGCCACCGAAACGCGAGCCTCCGGTGGATGCCGTTGCGGCCACATCGCTGGCATCGTGCCGCCACCTCGAACATCGCCACCTAACTCCAACAGCGCGTGCAACGTGTTGCCACAGGCGGCGTTGCGCCCTAAACGGCCGCGCACAGCAGTCCCCCACATCATCAACAACAACAACAACAACCAAACAAACCGAACCGAAAGAAGCTGCTGTGTGATCGCCGACCGCCAGACGAGATCCTTCGGCGAGTGGGCGCAACGACGCCTGTGGCAGCGCCTGAGCGTTGCACGTGCGGCAAGGCGGCGTGCACGATGCCAGCGATTGTCGCGACGGTGTTGCGGCTGCCGCATGGCGCAATGTGGAGAGCGGGCGATCGGGCCGACTCGGACAACATCGCGAGTTGGCCAGCAAACGTTTCTTTGAACACATCAGAAATGAGTACACAATAATACTACATCTATTTTATATAATACTTTATTTTTTTTGTCACACCTTATATATATATAAATATATATATATATATATATATAATTTTTGAGGAAACAACTTAATGTGGAAGGAGGCCCAATTGGGCGTGGTAGTTGATTAAATAAGTTTTAGATTTACATGCATTTTATACGTTTAGGCAAGAAGGAAATAACAACAAGAAGAAAAACAGCAAACTTTCAAGAAACAAAAAAAATATAACAAAAACAAACCATGCAAAATGACAAAACATCGTAAAATAGTATAAAATACATTCTTAAAATGTATACAATCTAAATATATACATAAATGTATTACGAATATGATCTATTCTATATATATATACACTTAACTTTACATAAATGTTTACGGAACTTACAAGATATTCATACAATATATAACAGACAAGTAACCCCTCCAATAATGCACTTAAACGTAAAGAGATTTGCATAGTTTGTTGCATTCAAACAAAAATACAAAAAAATATGAAACTTATTAATGTTTTTTTTAGCATACAATAGAAATCGTAAAAGAAAACAAACAACAAAAAAAATCCCCCAAACAAGAACTTAAATAAACGGTTTTTTCTAGAGAAGAAGCCAAAAAAAAAAAACCAAAATTTGTTTCTCTCGTCTGCTGCGGTACAGTTGCGACAAAACGTCAACTGTCGACACGTAACAACTGTGTCAATGTGTGTGCACGTGTATGGGTGTGTGTGTAGGTGAAGCTTTCGTGCGGTTGACTGCAGTTATGAAAGGACAAGTGGCGCCATCTATGGCACAAACAAAGACGTTGCACTCTATTCGTGGGTGAACTATGCGGTTGGGAGCTTACAATTACAATACGCACATACATATATATTTGACCTTGAAAGCTAATCTTATGATATATTTGTTTACATATTACATTACACATACATACATAGATATGCGTGTCTTTATGTCTATATCTATTAGCTGAATCTGAGCTTTAAATGCATTTGTGTCTGACCTCGAATGAGTACGAGATCAAGTTATAAGTTGCTGTTCAACAATCTAAAACAAATAGGATTAGTCATAACTAAATTGCAGTAGATAAGGCAATTCATAAAATTTGAATGTGACTCTCAATTGGCAAGTTGACAAGTCAAGTCGACTTTTGAATGCTCTACAGCAAGGTGTTCTGTGACTTGCGCTCATAAGACTTATGACAAAAGTAAATATTTAATGTTTGGCATTTAGTAAATAAATTTCCCATATTATTTATTTACTTTTATATATTGTGAATTGAATATGTTGTGAAGTGCGCATTTATACATTGTCTTGTGCTGTTACAAACCTAGTGAGCAAGTGACGTCACGCTGGCTGGAAAGCGTATGGCAATAACAGCTGTTGCGTTGCCAGCTGTCTGCAATGATTGGCAGCGCTGCCAGATCGATTGCACGCGTTCGCTTGCGCATATTGAATTTTTTTCTTCACATTCATCAACATGGAGAGCAACAAGTTTGCCAAGTTGCGGCAGCAATTTCTCTGCTGCTATCCCGTCAACAGGATGGCCTGGTCGGTAAGTGGACAAGGATTATGTATGTGTAAATTGTAAATTCTATTGGAATTATCGCCATGCAGACGCTGAAGCTGCCGCTGGCACTCGACGAGCAACGTGCTCTGATTGCGGCCACCTGCGGGCATCCGCTTAATCAACAGTATCCGGTGCGTCGCAGCTATCAAGAGGCGTTCGTGAAGCGTCTGATGCACCTGCTCAAGGATCACGATGAGCTGCACGACGACATCTACGACAGCCTCTGCGGCCAACTGGCCAAAACCTCATTGGATGCAGCGCCAGCCACATCCACGTATGCCTACAAGCATTATATGCTCGTGTCGGAGGAGCACATCACGCTGCGCGAGTCCACGAGCTTTGTCTGCGAGGGCACTACTGGTCTGTGCACCTGGGAGGCGGCTCTGGCCCTGGCCGACTATCTGCTCGAGCATCCCAATCTGCTGGAGGGCAAGAATGTGCTGGAACTGGGCGCAGGCACCGGATTGCTGGGCATCCTGCTCAAGCACAAGGCGCTGAAGCTGCCCGTGGGCCAGGTGGTCATCACCGATGGCAGCCAGGCCTGCATCCAGCTCATGCAGGAGAATATAGCCCTCAACTTTGGCAACGACACCGACGAGGCAACGCCCAAGTGCGCCCAGCTGCGCTGGCACGAGGTCAAAGACTTCGCCTGGTCAAAGTACGAAGCGCCCGATCTGCTGCTGGCCGCCGACGTCATCTACGACGACACTCAGTTCTCCTCGCTGCTGACAGCGCTCGACTATGTCTACGAGTCGCGCGGCAATCAGTGCGAAATGCTCTTGGCCAGCACGGTGCGCAATGTGGAGACGCTGCACAAGTTTATGGAGCAGCTGGGTGAGTGGAGCAGACACGGACACGTCGTCAATTGCTATATACTATATACAATATTATATCTCATGATTTGATAAGCTAGACTATTGTGCTCGCCTACGCTCTTTAGAGTTTGACTATCTATCTGTCTTCCTCTATATTTGTATGCCCTATCTCTTAAGAGTTATGTCAGTCAGTACCCTTGTATACCCTAACTTTTTATACCCTGAGCCCATTGAAAATGGGAAATCAGGGTATAATTTTTTTGTTGGATGTATGTAACAGGCAGAAAGAGGCGTGGCAGACCCCATAAAGTATATATATTCTTGATCACGACGACAAGTTAAATCGATTTGGCCCTGTCCGTCTGTTTGAACGCGCCGATTTCAGCCCGTATAAGAGCTAGAGACTTGAAATTTTTATTGTAGGTCTGTGTATAGCACGCGCAGATCGAGTTTATTTTAAAAAAATCGATAACTATCACCAATTAATTGTTATCGATTAAAAATCAAAATCGAAATTCAGTTAAAAACTTATATCTCGCCGATCTTTTAAGCTAGAGACACCAAATTTTATATTTACCTTTATATGTATTTTATGCAATTTTGAATTTTGTTATATTTTGGATACCGGCCCCAAATTCCCCCAAAATTCTATGAAAAACACAGATTCGACGGGGCTCAGAGTAACCCCTAGTCGGTCACGCCCGACTAGTGTTTTCTTACTTGTTACATTTTCCACTTTATTCTCATGTGAATACCCTTAGCCTTAAGCAAGTGCCACAGTTTGAGCTAATGAGTGTGTTTATATATTTGTTTTGCAGAGCTACATGAATATCAGGTAACGCCCTGTGCCAATGTCTCGGCCTGTGCGAGTCACTTCTGCCGGGATCACACGGCTGCCGTGCAGATCGTGCGCATTAATCGTTAAGAACTATTTTGAATTCAACAATAATACCATAAACAAGAAGAAGTAGAAGAAACGAAGAAAAGTAACGAACTGCATCACTGGCTGATGGTGGGAATGGTGCCATCGTTGAGCCAACGCACATTGAGCTGCTCGATCTGGTGCTTCATGAAGATGATGCCGTAGACCTCGTGCTGGATGTCCAGCAGTTTGGTGCGATGCGTGCGCGGCACCTTCATGCCGACGACCAGCGCCAGCAGCGACGTGATGATCATGAAGACGAAGCCCTGGGCAATCAGCGTGCTCTCGTCCTTGGCATAGAAGTACGAGTTGAGCACATTCGCCACGAAGTAGTAGTAGACGACGCTGGTGCTGACCAGCTTGAGCGTGTAGGAGGCAAAGATGATGCATTCGGTGAAGCGCAGATGCGTCACCTCCAGCAGCACGATCTGCAGGCTCGAGTAGCCCAGGCCGAAGAGCACGAGGAGTATCCAGAAGGTCGCCTTGGACCCCGTGGCAGCATAGATGATCATGGCCAGCGCCGTGACCAGCAGCAGCAGCACCTGCGTCGTCACAAAGTGCACCTTGGCCGAGTAGAAGCACAGGCAGAGGATGGCCAGCACGCTGCCGGCAAATATGACCCAGAAGATGGCGTCGATGTGGGCCAGGTCGTTCAGCCGCATCGCGTCGTTCAGGGCGAACCAGAAGACCAGATAGATGAAGAGCGCATATTGGATGGCCTCCACGAAGAGCAGCAGCAGCGTCACGTGCCACTGCTGGTTCTTGGTCACATAGAAGAACTGCAGCCGCTTGATCACGTCCGAGCGCGACTCGAAGATGCTGCCATTCGCGTTGGCAATGCGCAGCTCGTTGTCCAGGCTGTTGGTCATGTCCACCGTGCCCAGCACGTGCAGCACCTTGAGGCCGATCAGCACGGCCAGCATGATGATCGCTATGGACAGATAGGTGGCGGCGAAGTTCACATAGATGCCGTCGATGAGCTGCTCCGTGGTCGCCACTTGGCCCGCATAGAACTTCACATTCTCCACGTACTTGGCGCCAATCAGGCTCACCGCCGACGCAATGCCCAGCAGGTAGCAGCTACAGCAGCCGGACAACAGCAGCGCGCGGCTGTTCTTCGAGCTGATCGTGTGCAAAAACCCGTAGCCAGCCACAAAGGTCAGACTGTGCGACACATACGACATGTAGGCGCCCACATGATCTGCGATATACGATAAAGCAATTTCCATTCAATCAGACCGTTGATGCAGCAGGGAGACAGACATAATACATAGAGAGACAGAGAAAGAGAGAGAGAGAGAGAGAGAACAGGGAGAGATAAGATATTAGCATAAGCAAAGTAGTAGAGCAATTATAATTGAAATTATATAAACATATTTGTGCCTTTCTTGTATGTAACATAAGCATTTATCTATCTGTTCTTATATTTACTACTGAAGCTAGCACTATTAATGATTTTATTTGTATTAGCTAGACAGAGGTCTCTGTTGATTAAACTCTAACTAAATCATAGGAGATATATTTCTATATATATAAACACGTTTTATATATGATGTGCATCTTTCTATATATATATATATATATAGACATAGACATATTGTCCCTTTATACTCTTTTATCACGATTTTAACTTGCATTTATATTCAGTATCTTGTATGATGTTTTGTACATTTTTTTTAAATAAATGTTTTAAAATAATATTTTAATAGTAATTTAAAGAACGAGATATATGTAGGTGTAAAATCATGGAATTTATATGGCTTAACGTTGATTTTACTGAACTTCTATAAGAATTATTTGATTATATTCAGATATGGTTTTATAGAGAACTAGTTCTCATAAATAATAAAAATAAAGCGAATAGAAAAGTTTTAACATGTATAAAACTCTACATATTTGTCATGAATACAGCTGAGTTAGATTGAAAATATTTTAAAAATATAAAATAAAATATGTTAAATGTTAAGCATAATATAAATTTCATATTTTATTTATTATATGAAATAAATATTATATATACAATTTAAAAAAATATTTTATAATAAAATATATTTATTATAAATTAGATCATATATAAAATATGTTAAAAGTTATCTTCCATATAATGCATAATATATGAAATTTATAATATATATAACTATATTATAAATTTCATATATTATGCATTATATGGAATACATATATATATATATATATATATATATATATATATATATATATATATATATATATATATATATATATATATATATATATATATTATATAATAAATTGCATCATATACATACATATAATTTATATGACATTTATAGAATATATAAAATATTTTTGATATCTTATATTATTTATTTATATATATTATAAATTGCATATTTTATGCAATATATTTTATATTAAATTTTTTAATATTATATTAAAATATATTTTACATTATATTTTGTAATATCATATTAAAATATATGTATATATTATAAATTTTGTATTTATATTTTATAATATATTTTAAAAATATTTTTGATCAAAGTCAGCTAGGATCATATATATTATATATATATTATATTATATTTCTTACAACTTTGTATTGCTGAAAGAAAGCAGTTTTTGGATTGATCCTTTTAATAAAGTTGTGCTATATTGAATAAAATTAATATTAGATAATCTAATTCTCAAGATGTATAAATCACCCGATATATATAAATCAGTTTCAATGTGCTTCGCATGGATCAAGGAATCAATCAACTAGAATGAAAGCTCATCGAGTTGTTAAGATCTAGATTATTTAATTTTAATTTTAATTAATTTTGATAAAATGCTAGGCACATGGCAGTCTATCGCGTTATCTTGTATAGTAGGAAAGTTTTTCGTATAATTCTCAACTGTTAAGCAAACATTTCTGAGGTAGCTAAACGAATGGATTTTGTGATGTGTGACTAACTAAAAAAACGAGAAGGGGCGAAGACACTGATATATACGTCTATCTATCTTATCTATCTCTCAACATCTACCTGATTTCAGCTCGATTGTAATGCAAACTCACCCAGGCCATCGGCAAAGTAGAAGCAGCTAGAGATTAGATGGAAGACGCCTGCGACCATCAGGATGAACGGCTGCCAGTAGATGATGCAGTGCTTGATGTACTTGACGGCCAGGATGCCGGCGGCACAGACCAGGGCCAGACAGGTGCCTAGTATTAGCGGTCCATAGTCGATGAGGTCGGCACTCAGATTCCGCTCGGCCACAAAGGAGCAGAGCGTATAGCCAAAGATCAGGCCGCACGGCAGGAAGCAGAGACAAACTGCGCACAAAGAAATGCGGCGATCAGATGGAATTTATATAATGGATCTCCGGCCGGCGATCGCTCACTCACCCACATAGCTGGGGGCGTATTTGAAAAACTTGTGCACACAGGTGCTCCATAAATTCGTCATTTTCGTGCAGATTTGTTCGTGGCGCGTGGCTCGGGGCTGGCTAATGCATAATTATTAAACTAATTTAATTGTACTCCAATTGGCAATTGCCGCTCGGCCAGACGTGGCGACCGCGAGTGAGCCCAGTTAGTTAGTTAGTTAGTCAGCTGTCAAATCAGCCAGCGCTGAATCTGATTAGATAAAGGCACACAAAGAGGCAGCACCTGCATGATGACTAATCCCAGCCGGAATGATTTACGGGGCACCGACGTGGATAAACGGATGCCAACGTGCGCTGATAACGCGTCAGTTCAAGCAGCGAGAGAGGGAGAGAGAGGGGGAGATAGATAGTGGGAGAGAGAGGGAGAGCCGTGAAAAGCTTCGATAATTAAGTTAATCTCCTTTTTTGTTCTTGGCTCTGGCTTTGATAATGCCCCTAAGCACCGGCAGCTAAAAGCTCCCCCGGGAGCGTGTAAACTGTGCGCTGCTTAAGTGGAACAAAAGCCCACCTCGACACCCATCCCCCCACACCAGGTGTGGGCGGGCGCCGTTTAGGGGGCTTTATCAGTTTGTTTACTTTTGAGCACAAGTCATCTCAAGGGTTGTGCCAGCTAGACAGAGTGAGTGAGAGAGAGAGGGAGAGAGAGAGAGAGACAAAGAGAGAGACGTATGTTTGCAGGTATCAAAGATACGAAGATTGTCTCAACTCTTAGCAACTCTCTCAGTTAGATAATCAAAGTGAATGAGTTAAACTGAAAATGAGAGGAAAAATAGGTTAATAATAAGAGTTATTTTCATATATATATATTTAACTTAAATAAATTGAAAATATATAAATATATTTTTAATGAAAAAATATATAAAAATATTATATTTTTGTTGAATTGTTTAATTTAGGATTGTAAATTTGTTATTATGAATATATCAAGTATATAGAAGTATATTATAAATATATTTATTTATTGTGCTGTTTTTTATACAAATTTTATATATATACCTGAATAATCTACAACTATACTAAAGATTCTAACAACAAATAAATACAAATAAATAAGTTCAGAAAGGACAAAAAATAGTTGTATAGAAGAAGAGAAGTCAAGGCAAACAATAGTAGTGAAGAGAGGATGTCATATAGAAACTAGAGCAGAAAAAAGCAAAAAAAAAAAAAAAATATTAGAGAGAGATAGAGAAAAAAGAGAAAAATGAAGAGAAGATTAGGAAATGCTTGAGATGTCATAGCAAAACCTTCTTACAAATCAATAAAGAAATAGTAGTAGAAAATAGTAGTAAAGTAGTATAATATATATATTATGTATAGTAGAAAGGAAGTCAAGAGAAGGCCAGAAAAGAGTACTGAGGGAAAAAGTCTACAGTATAGAAAATAACTTAAAAATCAAGAACTTGAGCACAAAAGAAGCAAAGAAAATTGAAGAGAACGAGAAGAAAAATTGAAGAGAAGGTAAGAAAATCTTTTGAGATTTCATAAAAACTCTTTTTACAAGGCAATAAATAAATAGTAGTAGAGAAAACCAGAAAATGGTAGTGAAGAAAGGAATTCAGGAGATGGCAAAAAATGGTTGTAAAAAATAAGTCTAGAGAACACAAAAAAATAGAAGTAAAGAAAATTAGTCAAAAGTATAAAAAAAAGAAGATAAAAATGAAAAACTTGAGCAAAACAGAAACTAAGAAAATTAAAGAGATATCGATGAAAAGAGGGGCTACAGAAGATAAGAAAATCGTAGAGATTTCATAAGAAATCAATAACAAATATATACATATATAAACATTTGATAAGACATGTGATATATTGATAAGAATAATAACCCTATGATATACATTGATAATAATAATAACCCAATGATATCTATTGATAGGAATAATAACCCAATGCTATATATATATCTCATCAATTTATTATTCTTATCAACATATACGAGTAGTTCAATAGGAAGCAAGTGAATAGCGATAAGCAATCAGAAAATAACCTATATAAGACCTACTTCCCACATAAAAGTCTTCGCTCTATTGTTGAGTTAAGAGCTTAAATAGAAGTCAATTATATATATCTACTGTGAATCTGTGACGTCATGAGAGAGTTGGGCCACGAAATGCTTGCCTACCTTGTGGGGCAAGCGCCGAGTACAAGCTATGCAGCGAAAGCGAATGAGAGCGAAAGAGACAGACAGCGAGAGTGAGTAATAGAGAGAGTGAGAGAGAGCGAGAGTTAGAGCTTGCGTTTGCGCTTGTGACCCCAGCACGACGACCCAGTAACAAGGACTTTGTTTCCTTCGCCCGCCTGCTATCACTTCCGGAATTTCGCTGGGCCGCACAACAACACAGAAACTTTGCATACAACTGACTGAGTGGCTGAGTGGCCCAAGGTGCAAGTGAATTGGTTGTATCTCTGGATGAGGGTTAGCGGATTGTAGATCCTGAACGCGGTCGCTGGGCAGTAGCAAATCCTGATTAAATCCTAATCATGGCACGCAAGCATATCCAAAGCGGCTAACTGGCCCTCGGCGCTGAGTCTCTCTCTCTTTGTGAGCGTGTGTGTGTGTGTGCGTGTGTGTGTGTGTGTGACTGTGTGTGTGTGCGGCGCAATGTATGTGAGCATCTGGTGCCACAGCTTGAACCTGAGCAGCCGCAGCCTGGCCATTGTCCTGGTGGTCTGCGTGACGCTCGTCTACTTCTCGTACAGCTTCAATGCCTGCCTCCTGGCCAGCATCAGTCGCACCCTGCAGCAGGTGAGTTGCCCGAGATTAGAGTGCTCTGTTCGCCCGATTGCTCACCCCATCTCTCAGCAGAGCAACCTACGCAATTTGCTGACGCTGCAGCAGCGCAACGCCAGCAGCGAAGTTAGCAGCGAAGCCAGCAGAGTCGCCAATAGCAGCAGCCACTCCAACTCCAGCTCCAGCTCCAACTCCTCCAGCACGACAGCCATCCTGAATAGCACCGTTAGCACCGTGGATGGCGCGCCCAAGTATCAGATGCTGCGCCAGCAGGGACTGCGCCCCTCGCGCCACCTGCCCGACACGCTGATCATCGGCGTGAAGAAGAGCGGCACGCGCGCCTTGCTCGAGTTCATACGCCTGCATCCGGATGTGCGCGCCGCCGGCTCCGAGGTGCACTTCTTCGACAGGCACTACCAGCGCGGCCTGCGCTGGTATCGCCACCACATGCCCTACACCATCGAGGGCCAGATCACCATGGAGAAGACGCCCAGCTACTTCGTCACCAAGGAGGTGCCGCAGCGCGTCTACCACATGAACACGGCTACCAAGTGAGTGCGGAGGCTAGAGGTCTCCCGGAAACTTTATAGATATAAGATATATAAGGGAAGTCCAGGTCTGATATGATGGCTGAAAATGGGGTTACCATGTGAGCAAGGCCTCCAAATGAGTGATGAAACTGAGAGGCCTAAGAGAACTTGTAGATGTAGTACATATAGAGAAAGTTCGGGTCTGATATGATAGTTGAAGATGGGTATACTCCTGTTAAGATTGCTATTTTAGATAAATTCAGTTCAAAGTATCAAAAATCTCATTGAGACCCTAAGAAGTTTCATATAAGACCAAGGAAAAGCGAATACTGAGATTAAAGATCTGTCAGGAACTTTGTAGATAGAAGATATATAGAGCAGCAGTTCTGTTATTATAGTTTCTGAAGTTGAAAAATGAGTTTCTCTTACACGTCATTATTCAGTATCAAAAAATCTCCTGAAGATCTAAAAAAATGCCATAAGACTAAAGAATTATTTTTCTTTTATTTTTAGCACTCGAAAGAGGTCTAGCATAGGTAGACCTATAATATATACAAAATCTATTTTTTCCACAAATTAATGTATATATTATATTATTTTAGTCAAGTGCTATACACGCACATACGAAGCATTTTCCTGTGGATGCTAGATCTAAAATTCGACCAAGACCTTAGACCCCTAAATGGTTGAGTTGAAGCTCTTTAAAAAAAACTTAGCTCGTGAATAAAATCGTATAGAGTTTGTAAGTTATAGTTTAGTATTAAGAAAACTATATGACTGAAGAAAAACTGTCTACCCATATTGTATTTCTCCCCCATATGAGACTCAAACAAAATTGTCTATCTATCTATGCTGTAGACTCTACGAATATAGGCCCTAAAAATATAGACTCTGCAAATATAGACCTTAAGGAAGAATTTAGAAAAAAAGAATTTATAGGAAACATCTAGGACTAGAGATCAGTCCATGTTATATGGTACATTATATCAAGCCATATAATATAGACTAGATTTATATAGGAGAGCTTTGATTCCTCAACGATTTTTCCAGTAGTGTCCAGAAGCAAAAATCCTTTGAAAAATCAAAATACCTAAGATTGCTTAAGTGTCTTTAAAGGTAAACACATTTAGGATTATAGAATAGCTTTTAGAGCTATATAATAACAGACTTTTATATTCCCTCTCTCTTGCATCTCTCCCTCTTCTAGACTCCTAATAGTCGTTCGAGATCCGGTGACGCGCGCCATCTCGGACTACACGCAGGCGGCCAGCAAGAAGGCGGACATGAAGCGCTTCGAGCAGCTGGCTTTCGTCAACGGCAGCTACTCGGTGGTGGACACCAACTGGGGGCCCGTCAAGATTGGCGTCTATGCGCGCTACTTGGAGCACTGGCTGCTGTACTTTCCGCTGTCGCAGCTGCTCTTCATCAGCGGCGAGCGCCTGATCATGGATCCGGCGTATGAGATTGGACGGGTTCAGGACTTTTTGGGTCTGAAGCGCGTGGTCACCGAGAAGCATTTCTATTTCAATGCCACCAAGGGATTTCCCTGTCTGTTCAAGTCGGAGGCGCGCTCCACGCCCCATTGCCTGGGCAAGACCAAGGGTAGGAATCATCCGCATATCGATGCCAATGCCATTGAACGGCTCCGAGAGTTTTACAGGCCGTTCAACAATAAGTTCTATCAGCTGACGGGCATCAACTTCGCCTGGCCCTAAAGAGGATAGACAGAGAGGCAGACAGATAGAGAGAGAGAAAGAGAGAGGGAGAGAGATGTTGTTGCTGCGGTATTGAGCAACAGACTGATATTGTTGATTGCATTTTTTTTATACATACCATTGTTCTTATACATAGAAGATATATACACTCAATTATATATACATATAGTATTTGCATAGCTATGCAAAGATAAAGATACGTTGCGTCATCCCGTGACGTCAGTGCTCAATTAAATGCAACAATACGACAAACAGACAAATCGAACGATGCTCACACTATAAAACGGTTCCTTCTCTCAACGCACACACACATTACACTACAAAAAACTCCTACTATATATATATATATACACACATATATGAACGCATAGACGACTAGAGCTTAATATGAATTCCTACAGAGTATGAGCAGCTAATTGAACAGAGAGCTACGCCTCCACATCCTAAAATAAATACATTATTATTATTATATACATCAAATATAAACGAAATGTACTGATAGCAATCGATTAGGCACAGCACATGCACACACATAATCCCGACATTCAATTGATACGCAATTTATATACATACTTTCATATATACAAATACATCTACAACCACATCTATATATATATTATATATATATATGCATAGCTCAAGATCTAAATTGCATGTTACGAAATGGCCTAGCTGAACAAATTTCAATTATTACAATTTAATAAAAACTATTTCATAAAAAAATAAGTGAATGTTTGATTTCAGTTGAGGTGTGAATATATAATAGAATCTTTAAGTACTTTTGTGTGCTATAATCTATAAGGATTAAACTGTTATTCACTGTGATATAGCTTGAGTTAAAAGACAGCTTTACTTTTCACATGAGCAACTTATAGAGCTATTAAGTTATATGACACAGATTCAATTTATAAAACTTTGAGAACAGTTTTAGCTTAAGCTAGGATTTACTACAAATTTTTCTGCTTTATATAAATTAAAATAGTCTAATAATTGAGCTATATAAAGCTGAGATCAATCTAGGATTTTACTACAAGTTCTTCTGCCTTATATAAATTAAATCTAGTATCTAGTAACTCTATCAGCTAACTATCTATTCTCATCTAGTAACAGGTTAAGCTAACCACCTCTTGACATCCGAAGCAGCTCGCTTAAAATCCCGCCACGCCGCCAATTTTACGATAATCCGAATTGATGGTAATGCTCTCGTTATCCTGGGCAACGCCGCATATGACGGAGCCACGATTCCGATAGCGTTCGCAGTGATGTCCCTTGGCCTGGAGGCTGTGCACGTGTGCCTGCAGCATGCCGTACTCATATTGCAGCACATTGGGCAGCATCTGATGATGGAAGCGATTGGCATCGATGGCCGTCTTGATGCTCGCGCGTTGCCAGAGCATGCGAACGAGCAGCGGCACCAGAGCTGATATGATTTTTGTGCCGCCAGCTGCGCCGACAACCAAACGCACGCGTCCAGTCGAGCGCTCCGTCACAATGAGCGGACACATTGAGGACATGGGCCGAGCGCCAGGTGATATCATATTCCTGCCGTCTATGTATGGCAAATCGAAGTAGTTTTTGAGCTGCCGCATTGAGAAGTCGGACATGGCATTGTTGAAGAGCACGCCCGTGCGTTTGCCCATGCGCCCGCTGCCAAAGCTGCAAAGATGAATGTGAGTCAAGCTTAATGTGTGGAGATGGTGCACTTACTAAAAATTGATGGAACTGGTAACTGAAACTGCATCGTTGTTGTGCAACACCGAAATATGTGAGGTGCCATGCTCATCACGCGGTTGTATATGCATAGATGCTAAATAGTCCTCCGAGCTGTTATGGGTTTTCGAATCATCCAGCAGCTTGGCAATGCGAGCGGCAAACTTTGAGCTTGTCAGCTTGGACAGTAGCTGGGAGGAGATAAATAAGAAAGTTGAATGATTGAGATGCATGAGAGAGGACAAAGAACTTTGGCTAAGAGAAGAGGATTCATACCAGAGATTCAAGATGATGTCTCTAAGATACCTTATCCACTGAGTAGAGTCTCCCACAACTCCATTTAGACTACAAACTTACTCCTAACAAAATCTAGTTTCTTCTTTTTCACAAAGTCAACAGAGACAGTCATAATTTCACGAGTCAGAGCAAGATGGCTAGAGTATATCAGTCTCCTTCTGATGCGTAACGTAGTAGGAGACAGCTCACCTCTTCATCGGCTTTATCGTCCAGCTGCCAGCGCTGTACAAAGCCAAATTTAAATGCCTCAACAATGCGATGGATTGCTAGTGAATCCAGCTCGTCTGCCGCCGCAAAGTCTGCGCGATAGGCGAGCAGTATATTCATGATGAGACCAACAATGTGACCGCTGCCTGGCGGCGGCGTCAAGTGCAAATCAAACTCATCCAAAGGTACGACTATTGAGTCCTTCAGCTCAGCTTGGGCGTCCGTCAGGTCTTGCTTGGTTATGCCACTGCCAAAGTCGCGTAAGTCAGCGTGCAGCCTGGACAGCAGCGATCCGCTATAGAGGCTGCGAGGTCCACCTCTGGATATTTGTTCGTACGTCTCGCACAGCTGGCGGGGCGGCTGGATGTGACTGCCGATGGGTCGAAACTGATGCGTCCCAGGATCGACGAACATCTGACGCAACAATGCATCGCTTTTGATCATGTTCGCATTCAGTAGGAGCGCATCGTATTGATGCTTGTAGAGCGCATAGCCGCTGTGGCACAGCGAGAGCGTTGGCCGCACCAGCTCCAACCAGGGCAGCTGGCCAAAGCGCTCGTGGGCCAAAGCATAGCCCAACAGCTCGCTAGGCACCGCAATCGACCAGCCAGATCGCTTTAGCTGTTTCTCGCTGGCAAAGCCCGTAAAGTTGTCTGCGTGCAGCGAACGTGGTGCCATCTCCCGACTCAGAATCGTATAGGCTCGTCGCTCGCTGTGCATATAAATGTTCATAATCATGCCGCCGCCGAGGCCCATGCTTTGCATACCAATGAGCCCGTTGCAGAGCAAAGCTGCGAGAGCAGCATCCACCGCATTACCTCCGCGTGTCAGTGTTTCGCTAGAAAAACAAATGAAATACATTAACATGTATAGAGAACTATATAAGTTGTCGAGGCACATACCTGGCCATTCGACTGCAGGCCTCGCTGTCTGTGGCTATGCCTGCCCGCTTGAATCGGTGCAGCGGCGAGCTGGAGGCCGGCAGCGGTTCCTCAGGATCGGGCGGAGTTCTCGCTGCATTTCGTTTGCCTGTCATAACAATTAATAAATATTTTTATAGACTTTACTTCACATTTCCAATACTTACCGCTCCTTGCCGCAGGACTATATGCATATATTGCAATTAGCGCACAAACTAAAGCCAAGCCAAGCACAGTCCGATTCAAAATCCATTGCAAGTGCATATCGCTCCAGTTTATTCCCACTTTTATTCACATTTTATTGCAATTTGCTGCATTTTGCCTGAGTTTTCCGCTCCACTTACTCAAATTGTAAATAAACACAGTTAACAATCGACTTATCGATACTTGGAGTTACCACACTTATGCGATATTTGTGCTAAAAAGTACTCACTGAGTATGTCATCGATGCTTTTGGCGCTATTTTGAGGAATTCAAATTAAGTTGAAGTGAATTTGGAGAAATTTAAAAAAGATTGTTGATAAATTGAAAAAAAAAAGAAAAATAAAATAAAAAAAATGTATATAGTTTTAAATGCTTACATGAATATGTTGGGAAATAAATATTAAAATATTTTATTTTATTTTTATATTAAATGATATAGTTGTAAATGTTTTAATGTAGGTAAGGGAAGTCGGCAAATTAGATCCGTAACTTCGGAATAAGGATTGGCTCTGAAGATTGAGATAGTCGGGATTGATTGGGAAACAATAACATGGTTTATGTGCTCGTTCTGGTTAAATAGAGTTTCTATCATTTATGATAGTTTCTTGTTTCCCGGATAGTTTAGCTACGTAGCCAATTGTGGAACTTTCTTGCTAAAATTTTTAAGAATACTAAATATTACAAAAATTACTAAAATTTTTTTTAATTTTTATATTTAATTTAATTGATCATAATTTATACTTTACATTTTTGATAAGAGTCTACGTAGAAACATTTTTCCATGGCAGAATTATTTGCCATTTAACTTGCACAAATATATAAAAGCTCATACAATATTTGGATTTATATTTATATTTAAATTGATTTTGTAATAATTTATATTTTACATTTTTTTTTATACATACATATATTATTGCTTTTGATAAGAGTTTATGTAGAAAAATGTTCCATGGCAGAATTATTTGATATTATATTTAGTTGAGACAAATGTATAAAATGCTCATACAATTTTTATTTTATATAAATTAATATATTTATATTTTAATTTAAATTAATTTATAATTGCATATATTTAACATTTTATGTATATATTGCTTTTGATAAGATTTTTAGTTAAAAGATTTTTCCAAGACAGAATTATGTAGTATTTAGCTGCGACAAATGTATAAAATGTTCATATAAGATTTATAAATACAAATCTTATATGAACATTTTATACATTTGTATTCAATTTAATATATTTATATTCAATTTAATATATTTAAAATTTATATTAAATTTAATGTAAAGTTCCTTCACATGCCAATGGCAACAATAAGAAATTAAATTTCAATTAAAATCAATAAACTATATATATATATATTATATATTAAAGTATAGTCAAGTAAAATATTATAGAGTAGAACACATTCTATTTCTCTAACCTGCCTGAAAGCCGTAAGAGTAGTTGCAAAATTCTGCTCTCATCAATGTTGACCTCAAGATCTCTTCAGAGAGAGAGAGAGCATCTACACATATACAATATCATACCATATCTATATAAGCATATATAATTGAAGTCGTGACGCTGTTAAATGCTGTCAGTTGGCAGAGACTTAATAAATAAAAGTTATGGCACCTTTTGTAATTGGATTTCTTTGGTCACCAGCCTTGCCAGCGTCTCCCATATGCGCACAAGAATCGTAATTGATTTGTGCATCCGCTTGCCGTAGAGCAAATCTGCAAAATATTCACAGTATATATATATATACATATAAATACATATGATTGTATTTAAGTACGTACAAATCAGCACGAATGTGAATGAAAATTTAAAAGCCATAAATCTTGCGTTTTTATATCGCACTAGCGTGGCAATCAAATTAACTGAGCAGAAGAGCTCCATCAAACAGGAAGAGACGGTTCGGTCCGGTCCGGTTCGTTGATCGTTTGGCTCATCTGGCACTGCAATGGATGAATGGAGCTCGCCCCAGCCTCCCCCTTCCCCCCTCACTTTCCGCGTCTGTGTGTGAAGATTGGAATTGGTTGGCATCTCGTCCGCCAGCATGGCTAACTAATTCCAGCACGCGTCTCAAACAACTCGCATGTATGACGAAATGTACACGCCAAATGCCTCTATCATGGCACCTGTCAGACGTCAGCGACGGCTTAACAGCTTAAATGACTCAGCCGGCAGCCGGCACGGAGAGGCTGCGCGGCAGCAGGAGGCGGCCGCTGCTCCAGATTGTCAGCCTCGTCAACACCTTGGCAGCGACAACAACTCAACCCAACATAATTTGCCTCAAGTATTTGTATGCGACGTAGTGTTTATTTTTAATAACACTGTGCAGCAAAGTTATTGAAGATTAATCCTGAATGGGGCTGCATATAGGATTTAGATACATAGTAAAATAAATTATAATAAATTTGACATATACGTGGAGTATGAAGTCTAGGATGTGGACAACCTTGATGATCTTAAAATTTCTCTCTCTTTATCTTTCTGTCGCTCATTCTTTCCCTTTCTCTCATTCATTCTCATTCTCTCTCCCATTCTCATTTTCATTCTAATTTTCATTCTCATTCTCATTTTCATTCTCATTTTCATTCTCATTCTCTTTCTCATTTTCATTCTCATTCTCATTCTCTTTCTCTTTCTCATTCTCGTTCTCATTCTCATTCTCATTCTCATTCTCATTCTCATTCTCATTTGTATTTTCTTCCTTATTTTCATTTTCCTTCTCTATCTCTATCTTTATCTCACTTTCGTTCATTCTCTTTCATTCTTTTGGACTATCCCTCCCTATCCTCTCCTACTAACTATCTTTTTCTATCTCTTTCAATGTCTCTTTCCCTTCCTTCTCTCTATATATTTAATTCTTTCTTTTTCCCTCTATCTCTCTCTCGCACTAACACTCCTTTTAGTCACCCTATATTTCTCTCTCTTATATCTCTCATTCCACCTCTCTCTCTCTCTCTCTCCTCCTACCCCTCACACACTCCACTATCGAACGCCTTTCTATGCAATTCTCATTCAAGTTATATTCAAATTTCTTGCCTTTCACTTCAAGAAATGTCTTGCTCTCCTCATTCATAGCTCGTCCAATAGATCTGTCGTGTGTTGGACAGTGTTGTGCGCAAACGTTGACAATGTTGCCCGGTGATGTGCAGACGGCAGGTGCAAACAGGCGCATTGCTGGAATTGCCTTTTAATTGTCTCTGGCTGCTTTGATGTTTGCTGTTGAGTCCGTGGCATAAAAAGTTGATGCAGTTAATCTGGGCAGGCTTAGCGGGCGCTTCTCGACCGACTGTCATCGATTGCATCTCGATGCAGGCACGCTCCACGACACTCCTCCTCGAGTGTTTCCCAAAAAGAAAAGCAAAATAAACAAAAGCCAAAGTAGAAATAGAAGAAGAAGAAGAAGAAGTAGTGCCAAGAGTGGGGAGAGCTCCCATTCGTGTCGCTCGAGCAAGTGAAAATATTTTGTTTTTCGCGCGTAGATCCAGATCCCAAAGACGATGACGACGCTGCCGCTGCTGACATGTTGTTGAGTTTTATTTTTAAGGGACGGGCCCACCATTCCACAGCAATTGCTGCCGCTGCTCTGTATTTATAGACCTGGCCCTGAGGCCGTTTTCACAGTTGGCTTCATTCAATGGGCTTGCGGCTCACGTCCAGCGGCAGCGACTCCCTGATCTTTTGCATTTGTCGACGCCCCTTCGCTTGTTCCATTTAATGTGCGCGCTGTTAGTCGGAATAGTTGCCTCTACTTGTACAACATATTTTACTTTAATTGCGTTTAATTTGAAAATCACAAACACTTGGCTGGCTCTCCCTCTCTCCCTCTCTCTCTCTGTCTTGCTCGCTCGCTGTCTGCGCATATTGATGTCTTGCCGATTTGTAAAGTTCAGCGGTTCAAGCGAAAACATTTTAGAATGCTTACCACGGCTGTGTCAATAGCAAATAACATTCGAGATTACAAACCTCAGACATAAATCAGCCGACAAAGCGCAGTATATATACATAAATATCTATTTTTTTCTTTATATTTAAACATAAATATATAAATATAAATAAATAAATAAATAAAAAAAAATAAATAAAAAAATAGATAAATAAATAAATACATAAATAAAAATAAATAAATAGACAAATAAATAAATAAATAAATAAATAAACAAATAAAAAGATAAATAAATGAATAAATAAAGAAAAAGAAAAATAAATAATAAATAAAAAAAATAAACAAATAAATAAATAAATATATATAAGAAAAACATATATATAAGAAAGAATGTACAACCTTATATATTAATATATTCTTTTTGTAGAGAAATATATATGTAGTTCATTTAAATCGCATCTTGTAGCAAATCTGTTTCTAGACCAACCTAAATCGAACTACATATATGTTTTCTTCAAAATTAGTTCAGCTTAATCAAAAATTATTGATGTAAGAGAGGAAGAGATACAGTAAAAGAGGAGAAGGAAAGGAAAGGAAACAGAGCATAGTGCTTCCTTTCATTTCCTTCTCCTCTCTCTTTCTTTATCTCTCCCTCTTTTTCGCACTCTATATTTATCTCCTCTTTCTCTCTCTCTCTCTCTCTCTCTCTCACTCTCTCTCTCTCTCTCTCTCTCTCTCTCTCTCTCTCTGTCTCTCTCTGTATCTCTCCTTTATGTCTTTCCAAATGAATTGAAAACTATATAAAAAATATGTGAATTTAATAAAAACTTGACAAATATAAGTCGAATTCAGAACATAAAATTAAAAAAAAAAAACGCACATTTTAAGCGTGGTAAATTGCCAAATTATATTTTTTTAATACATTATTAATATATTTTTAAAGCGACATTGAAGCTAGATATCTATACTTAAAAATTCCCTTTGCTACGATGAGGAGAAGGGGTGGGGTTGATAGATCGGGAAGAACTTTAGAGCTGGAGTCCCTGATTATCTGCTCTATGGATTGCTAAGATTTCTATCCACAGTTTCCGATGCTAGATCTCCAAGATATGCGAATGTTTCACTATTCCTTGGTTCGCCTGCATAGACATAAATTCTAAAGCTTACTCAAATATAAATGGTATAGTATATATAGTATTTAGTATATAGTATAGTATATATATATATATATATCGTATAAATTTATATATTTATATACAAATGTTTTTTTTTGTGTTATAATCCTCATCTAGTTTCCCTTGACTTTGTGATCAAATTGACATGAGGCTCGACTGTAGTCGGGTGTAGTCATTAGTTAATTTACGATCTTAAGTAAAACACTTCCAGTAAACACCAAAAATCAAGCGAATAGTTAGTTGAGTCCAAATTTCTAATAAATATTGAACAATTTTTAGTACTGAACACGCACAGAGCTAATTGAGCCGCGGCAAATAATGCTTCGGCTTAGGACACGATTGCGCTTCCTGGAGGTGTCCATGCGGAGGCAGTTGATCAGGCAATATGTGACTTCAAGCGTTTTCCCCATGGATGTGGTATTCAGTAAGGATGCGGGCGGCAAGAAGCCAGAAGAGCCGGCCAAGCCGCCTGAGCCACCCAAGCCGGCTGAGCCGGCCAAGCCCGCCGAGGCGAAAGCGGATGGCGGTAAGCCGCCAGAGCCGCCAAAGCCGCCGCCTAAGAAACCGGAGGAGCCGTCTGGGCCGCGTATGAAGACCTTCGCCATCTATCGCTGGCATCCCGGCGGCAAGCCGAAGATACAAAAGTACCAGCTGGACCTGAACAAGTGCGCCCCCATGGTGCTGGACGCGCTGATCAAGATCAAGAATGAAATGGACGGCACGCTCACGTTCCGGCGCTCGTGCCGCGAGGGCATCTGCGGCTCCTGTGCCATGAACATCGACGGCATCAACACGCTGGCCTGCATCCAGCCGATCGAGAAGAACAGCAAGCCGTGCAAGATCTATCCGCTGCCGCATCTGTACGTGCTGCGGGATCTGGTGCCGGATCTGACGCGCTTCTACGACCAGTACCGCCAGATCCAGCCCTGGCTGCAGCGCAAGGACAAGAACCGGCAAGTGGGCGAGGTGCAGTACCTGCAAGCGGTCGAGGACCGCACGCTGCTGGACGGGCTGTACGAGTGCATATTGTGCGCCTGCTGCCAGACCTCCTGCCCGTCCTACTGGTGGAACAGCGACAAGTACTTCGGCCCGGCCATCCTGATGCAGGCCTTCCGCTGGGTCATCGACTCGCGCGACGAGGCGACCGAGAAGCGACTCAACCAGCTGACGGATCCCTATAAATTGTATCGCTGCCACACCATCCTCAACTGCACCAACACGTGCCCCAAGAACCTCAACCCGGCCAAGGCGATCGTCCAACTCAAGCAAATGCTGGTGGGCATGAAGAAGAAGACAGAAGCAAAGCTACAGACGGATAAATTGGTCCAGAAGCCAAAGTGAAGATGCCAAAATTTTGCATTTAATTTATATTTTATCTCGAGTTGATATTTAATCCACACGAATCCATTTTAATTAAAGATCAGATATGAGATATAAAACATAAGCTATAAGATATAAGATATAAGATATAAGATATAAGATATAAGATATAAGATATAAGATATAAGATATAAGATATAAGATATAAGATATAAGATATAAGATATAAGATATAAGATATAAGATATAAGATATAAGATATAAGATATAAGATATAAGATATAAGATATAAGATATAAGATATAAGATATAAGATATAAGATATAAGATATAAGATATAAGATATAAGATATAAGATATAAGATATAAGATATAAGATATAAGATATAAGATATAAGATATAAGATATAAGATATAAGATATAAGATATAAGATATAAGATATAAGATATAAGATATAAGATATAAGATATAAGATATAAGATATAAGATATAAGATATAAGATATAAGATATAAGATATAAGATATAAGATATAAGATATAAGATATAAGATATAAGATATAAGATATAAGATATAAGATATAAGATATAAGATATAAGATATAAGATATAAGATATAAGATATAAGATATAAGATATAAGATATAAGATATAAGATATAAGATATAAGATATAAGATATAAGATATAAGATATAAGATATAAGATATAAGATATAAGATATAAGATATAAGATATAAGAAAAAAAAAACAGGATAATATAGGATAATACAGGGTATCTTTCAGGCTCCTAGGCCCATTCAAGGGCCGTGAATCATGCACTTAAACGAAATGACTCAATTAGCTAATGCGGCTTGAGTTATTCTCGCGCTCTACTGATTCTATTTTCGCCGCAATTAACCGAGGCGCATATTCCATAGAATATTTATAAATCAAATTTCCATAAAGTGCTTTCAATCCAATACATTCATTCACAGTAAAGCTCTGCCCGAGATTTCCTATGCGTGAATCATGTCTGTGGGTTGATCTTGAAATCGCTTTTACACAGACATATATATGCTGTAGATATAGCTATATGTCTAAACGTTACAGTTGACCAAGTTTGTTACTGCTGCTTGCTAAAAGCTTTTCCACGCCATCCCTCCCTACCTCTCTCCCTCTCTCTTTCGCTCTCTCTACCTCTCTCGCACTCTCTGCTCTCTCATTAGCGAGCAAAATAAATATATTTCTAAAATACTCGCTTCAAAATATTTACATATGCGTAAGTGGGCGGCTCTCTTCTACACACCTCGCTCCCTCTCGCTCCCCTTCTCTCACCCTCACTCGCCCTCTCTCTCTCTCTCTGTCTCTCACACGCTGTGTAGGGTCTGTCAGCGTCACCACGTGCAGCCGGAGCCAAAGCCAAAGCCAAAGCGCGTCGGCAAAAAGCTCATCGCCTACGTCACCGACGCTCGGGCCGGAGGTGGCCCGAATGGAGCTTTCGGCCGCCTACAAAAACCAACCCCAAAGCGAAAGCCGCTTTGCAAATCAGTCGCAAAAAGTCCGTCGCCAGAACGCAAAAAAATAAATAAAATCGAGAGCTGGGCGCTGCTAAAATAGAGGAATTCAAGAGAAAAACACAGCCATATAGATTTATATAAATATATATATATATAGATATATATATAAGAAAATAAATTGAAATTGAAATTAAGAGTATATAATATATTTATTGAGAATTCTTTACAATTGAGTTGTTCAATTCAAATTTGGCAGACGCAAACACAAGCGAATAAACAAACATATATATATATAGTTTATATATATATCTGTTTATCTGTAAATATCTGTAGCAGTCCGAGGCGTGTGTAAAGGTGCGTTTTGGTCCATATTTCGTATTTATTCAGTTTTTTTTTTCGAGTGTGTGCATCGAATGGATTTGTTGTCATTCGACGCCAGTGCAGACTGTTGCTGTTGCCGTTAACGATTATCATCTATTATTTATATTTACTCAACACCTGAACACCTGAGCAGCGAGGGTAGTCACAGCAACGCGTAGCGGGAGCAACGAACGAATCGCCGCCGACCAGGAAACAGGACCAAGAGCGGCACCAAAGGAGGCACAGACACACCTACACACACACACCCACACACACACACCCACACACACACACACACACAGAGCAAATTTATTAAGATGTCATGGAGATATGCGGTAAGTGGAAATTGAAAAAGTCAAGTGCAACCTGTTCCCGAAATCCTCCCGTGCTCTAGGCACAACTCTGGGCATGATTAGGGCGCAGCAGCAGCCGCAGCAGCAGCATCAGCATGACCTTGAGCGCACATTTGTGTGGCTGACCCAATTTGGAGGCTGTGCTGGCAGCAGAGGCAAAGGCCATTTCCACACAGCCATTGCCCACTTCACCTGTATGTGTGTGTATGTGTGTGTGTGTGCCATTTTCCAGCAGCCACCTTGTGTGCAGAGCCTTGGCACACACCCAGGCCATCATCAAGCAGGCTACGCAACCCTTTGGCCCTTTTGCTCAAGCAAGGCCTCTCAAATGCAAATGCAAATGCAAAGTTCAAGTGCCTTTAGCACAATGCTGGGCACACACACACACACAGCCACACACACACACACACACACACACACACACACTCCTACAACCACATATGTTTATATATATTAGATATATACAACAAAAAAATTGGAATTATTTGCAGTTAATGCAAACATTTCCGTTAAATTGCGCGCGTAATTTGAAACCCAAGTTGGCTCCAGTTGGAAATTCTATCTTATTATTATTATTTTTTATTGTTTAAACAACTTTTTGAAAATTTCGTAGTATTTTTCTTATATGCGCAGTTGTATATATTATTAATAATAACTCCTATCAAGTGTCAATTTCTATTGAATTGATTAAGTAAGCTCAAGCTTGGATCTTAGCAGATCTTAGAACAAGCTGCAGAGCTTTGTTAGCTGATTTTAGTATTTTATAAATACCAATTCATTAGGTATTTTTTTAAAATATCAAACTTAGATATTAGATCCAGCTGCAGAGCTTTGATGACAGATTTGAATAATATTCAGTATTTTTGCAGTATTTATGAAATATTTTTATCTGCGATGCATTTGTATTATTTTTTGCAACGATCAAACAAGCTGCATATCTTTGATCGTATCAGATCAGATCAGATTTTATTAGTATGCAGTATTTTTTCAGTATTTTAAAAATACTGTTATTAGCAATATATTTGTATTTATGCATTTTATGACTGAGCCCCCTTTAGAGACTTTAGAGTCTTTATTCTCATAGAGAATACTTACCATCATTGATTTAGTCGTGTATGAATCATATGCAGCACTTGTTAGGTAATTTAATTTTATTCATTTTATTCATTAATTTAATTTTATTCGCTTATAGCTCAAAGTGTATGACTAAGCTTATGGTATCACTTATTGCTGACATTTTTGTTGCAGTTTGAGTAATAGGCAGGAGGGAGAGGAGCCAAGCCCATTAGAGTATATGCATCACTGAGCAGGCATAACAGTTTAGGTGATCAGGAGGAATATGTCCGTCAGGCTGTCAGACCATACGTTCGATTGTCCGTCTATATAAACACTTTGAACTCAAAGCCCATAAAATATATGTACTTTCAATGTCAAGTCTAACAGCTGAGATGAGTTGAGCTCAAAGTATGTAAGACGTAGATCTTGCTAAGTCCTACACACATAATTCAATTTCATTTTAATTTATTGATCAGCTTTTTATGATCAGGAAACAGATTCAAAATGATACAAAGCTTAAGCTATTCGAACATATCTCGTGAGTTTCAAGAGCTACAGCTAATGTAATTTGTAATTCGATTCACCTAAAGTCAACTGAAATCAGAAGCATTCCAATTTTTACATATCCAAGACTCCAGCTTCAAGGTATGCCCTGCTTTAGCAGTCAGGGTATTTCCTAGCCTATCAGTTTTTTTCGTTTCACTTAGCTGCAAGTCTAGTTTCATAATTATCTAAATAAATATTACATAAATATTGCTAGATAATTTCTTCAGAAATTGTTGTTCTGCCCCACATCAGTCTCCACCGTGAATGTGGGGCAATGAGTTATTCAATTGCACTGCCGATTTCGACAGCTCACTTGCCACGGCTTGGATGGCCCTCGGCTGCACTACGACTATTGCATTTGGGGACTGACCCAAAAAAGAAGAAAGAGAGAAAAACGGATATATGTAAGAGGCTTTTGGGGCTAAGCCTAAGCAGATTACTCATACGTCGCGTGGGCCAATTAACTTAATTACAAACGAAAATTGCTGTAAAAAAAAGCAGAAAAATGTTACTACTAGACTATGAATGTTGGGAGGGGGTACAAGGCCAATCCAACACTCACCAACATGCACAGCGTGAATCAAACTTGGAGTCGCAGCTATTGAACTTGAAAATAGAAGAGCCAGCTGACTGCGAAAATTAATTAAATTGACAGAGCGGGCGCAGACGGCGCAGAATTTGCGTTTCGCTGGCCAGCGAAGCGAACGAAGAATTCCCCAGCCGCCCAGCGGCCCCACCTTCTTTTACAGGGGCGTGCATTTAATTGGGCAGCCGCTGGCTGCTTCCGTGTAATGTGCATAAAAAAAGGCATCCAAAACACATAGAAAAAATGTGGAAAAAAACCCATTATATATATGTATATATGTTTGTATGGGTATGTAAAGCCCAATCGCTTTGGCTGAAATGTCAATGTCACTGCTGCTTGTCAATGTTGTTGCTGTTGTTGCTGCTGTTGTTGTTGGCATTGTTGTTGGGTTGGCTTGGTTCAGTGTCAGGCGCTGAGCGCGCTAATTGAACGATCGATAGAGCGCTGTACATCTCCGGGCTGGCAAAGTGTGTTCTATATACAGATATAGATATCGCTATATATACGTATATATATCTGCCTATATATGGGCCATATATAGATGCCTAACAATCGCGTGGGCGTGCTCAATGTGGGCGTGTGGGCATCGCCATCGCCATCGCCAGCGGTCGTCGATTGGCAGCTGTTGCGCCTCATTGAGCAAAAGCGAAAGGCAAACATGCGGCGCGCGCGGCCACTTGAAAGCGAATCGTTGTCGCTATTGTACTGCCCAAGCCATTGTCTAATAAAAATAATAATAATACTACAAGCAACAAGAAAAGAAAAACAATTATCACCAAAAATGTAATCAGTTAGTTAGGCATCGACACAGCTCGAAAAGGTAATTCGTATTCATTCAAGGTTCTCCAAGTATTTTCCCAAGCCACAGCCATTGTGTATGGCCATAGTACTCATTGTATTCAAAATACTCGAAGCAGTCAAATGGTCCAAGAGATGTCATACGTCTATGTCGTCTAGCTGATATGCATATTGTCTCTTTGAAGTATTCTAAAGTATTTCGAATGCTCGAAACATTCAAATGCTCAAAATAGAGATGTGCATTGAAATGATTTGGCAAAGTACTCATGGGTAGTCAGAGTACTCGAATCATTCAAGTAGTTGAGTATTTTTTAGTTTTATAGTAATCTAATTGATTTGAGCTCAGCAATTCAAATTGAATCATAAGAGTCTGAAATCTAAGCTGAAACAGGTTTTATATTTTTCTAAAATTAATTAATCATATTCTTAAGGAACGAGCAGGCCTATATAGGCCTTATCTGAAATTTTTGACTTTTTTTTTTTTGTCAATTTATTTAAATTTATAAAAAATGTATGCATTAATTTAAAAAAATTTAAAAAAATATAAAGACAAATTGTAAATAAACTACAAAAAATCTTTTTATAGAAAATTTGATCAATCTTATTAGCTAATAATATTATATAAAGAATTTATAAATTTATATAAAGAAAAATTATAAGTAAACTAAAAAAAATCTTTTTATAGAAAATTTGATAAATTTTATCAACTAATAATATTATAAAAAAAAAATTTATAAGATTTAACAATTTGTTTTATTGAGTCAAAAAATGTAGATAACAAATTTTTAAATTTATAATAAAATTAATATAAAGTAATATAATTTTTTTATTAATTTAATAATTTTGTTTTCATTTTATACAAACTTTTTTAATTATTTAATATATATTTTTTTAATCCTCTATAATATCGTAAATTGTTAAGAATATTCATAAAATCTGAGCTGAGAAATAATATACAAATTTCCAGTTTTTCTTATATTAATTTTTTTTAAATGAAATATAATTCGAGCTTCTGGCATCTCTTATAATAATATTAGCTGAGAAATAATATAAAAATTTCAAGTCTTTCTTATATTAACATCATTTAAATGAAATATACTTCGAGCTTCTGGCATCCCTTACCTTCAACTCAGTTTTCAAACTGCCCTCGCCAAGATATTTTAAATTTCATACAAAATCCATCAAAAATATTTAGAAAAACTATCTATATTGTATTTGTGCTGTCTAACAAATAGCTTAACTATTGAGTATATTTCGTTAGCTCAGCTCACGCTCGTGTCACGTGCTCATCTCTAGTTCCCCCCAGCAATTCAATCATTTCACATCACATTTCAAACGCTCCCCATTTTGGGCGCCCTATTGGCCTTGATCAGTGCACTTAATGCATAGATTGTTTAACAACAACAAACAGACGATTTGATGAGCTGTCTGGCTGTCGCCACCACTCCCCCCTCCCTGGCCCCCTTCCACCACCCACCTGAGCCGCGTGCACACCTTAAATGGCAAATTAAAAACTACTGCGCATTAGATGTGCACAATTTTCATTAAGTTTTTCACATTTGTCGAGTCGCTGACTCATTGGGCGGACGAGCGACAGCATTTTTATGGCTGCCAAAATTCGGGCGCTTCCCTCGCCACGGCACGTGATGTCTGTTGACGCGGCGCATTAACAAATCTCTCAGCTGACAAAATCTTTAATAATTTTGGATGCCTTTTGTTTATTTATTTATTTATTTATTACCTTTGGCGTCGTCCTCTGACGGCCTGTTTAATCAATAAATTTGTCTGCAAGCTTTGCATGTCAATGCATTTTCGATTGTCCTTTTCTCGTGCGCTGCAGCCTGCACTGTGGGGCAAATTGTCAATGCTGGGGGAGAGGAAAAGACTTGCCTTTAAATGTGTGAAAGACTCTGCTAAGTAGAGCTGTTTGAATTGGGAAAGTGTTTCTGGGCTTTTATTTTTGCTCACTAAAACACGTAATTAGCCCACTGTACTCTCTCGAAATATTATTCGTTATAGCGCATTACAATTAGCTTCGGTCTCTGTCTCTGCCTCCCACTCGCTCTCTCAACCTCTCCCTCTCTCTTCTTCACTCTCACTCTTCTCTCTCACTTTCTCAATTATTATGCCAATGCAATTTACCCATTTCCATCTAGTATATGCCTAGTTTTCGGCATGCCAAGCGATTTTTCACACTTATTCAAGAATTTCGTATAATCACTTTTGAGAATTTCCCATTTTGTGTGAAATAAGGCCAACAGTAAATGAAATCAACAATTTTCATTTATGTATACACAAACTGTTCAAAAAAGCTAAGTAGTTTTTAAAGTGCAGGAAGATAGATATATGTATATATGGGAATTATGTGTACATATCTAAATGGAAATTTATTCCATTTTTTTTTGTTAAAAAGAAATGGAAATCTGTTTTGTTTTGCATTCAAAATTAGACAACTTGAATGTGTCGAATTGGAACTGTGTTACTATGTGAAGGAGCTTTAATTGATTTGATTAAATATTTTATATATTTATATATGCCTATATATTAGAATATAAGATATGTATATTGCTCATTTTGGTTGAAGGAGTGTAAAATCATATTAAAACCAATTGATGATGCGAAAATATTATTAAAAAACCCCTTAATAATCTCACGTCAAAGTTTTTTTTTGTAACCTTTATTTCAAACACTTACAAAAATAATTCCTGGATATATTCAAAAATAAATAAATAATATTCGAAAATATTAAAAAATAATCCCTTAATAATCTCACGTCAAAGTTTTTTTTGTAAACTTTATTTCAAAGATTTTTAAAAATAATTCCTGAAAATATTCACAAATAAATAAGTTAATATACATATATAATAAATAAATATATATATATTCGAAAATATTATAAAAAAATCCCTTAAGAATCTCACGTCAACGTTTTTTTGTAAACTTTATTTTAAACATTTAAAAAACTTTTTCCTGGAAATATTCAAAGTCAAATTTCTGTTTTATTTGAAAGAGATTTCAAAGAGCTTAGTAGAACAAAAGTTGTAGGATAATAGCTGGAAAACAAAAAAAGGTTAACGGAGAACGTAAAGTCTGCGCTATTCTGATGACATAAGATTACATTTTCTTTAATTTGAAATTTCGAAAAGATTAATTTTTGGGGTTTTGAATCTTAAAGTTTTAATTATGATAACTTGGGTAGCTAGCTGTCTCAGCTAGCAAATGAATGGAATAGGCTACTATATCACTCAAGTGAAGCTCCTCGAAACTACACGCAATTGTCTGAGACTATAAAAATAAGGATAAAGCATAGCCCAAAGGACCTGTTCGTTAGCTGAGCTTTCGGTGCAATCTCGGTGATGTTGGCACGTAGTTAGCCCTCCATAAAATGTGTGTGCGATTGATGGGGCCCGGTGTCTGGTGTTGTCAGGTAGTAGTTGCAGGACAGAGCGAGGCTATGCGACACGTTGGCTGGCCTCCGCCGGAGAGCGTTGCAACAGTTTGCAGTGCAGTTGGGCAAGTGGTCAGCGCTTGACCCGACCTGACACACTTTCTGGCTGATGGGCAGCAGCAGGAAGTGCTCGGTGTCGGAACGATGCCAGACCTGGGTTAAATGCTAACCCACATCGATATCGAGGCGACCCACTGACTAATAGATGCAACAATGTGGCCATGCACGTGTCTCATGTTGTTGTTGTATCTCAATCTGCGACAGCAATCAACTATGCCACACACACACAGGTGTGTCTATTAAAAGCGTCGAGAAGAGAGAAAGAGAGGGAGAGAGAGGGAGAGAGAGAGAGGAGCGACTCGGGGCTCACGGCGCAGTGCCAATAAAAGTGTACAGAAAATACGAAAACGAAATTCTAAATATACGTGAAGCACAAAGTTGATTGGGTTTCCATTTGCCTTTTAATCACTGACTAAATCCAGCTAATTGCCTTGGCATGCGGGCCCCATGACTCACGGCGACAGAGCACAAAGAGCTCAAATCAATTTGTGAAGCACAATTCTCAGACATTTTTGATCATTTTTCCAAGCACTCGCAAGAATGTGTCGAAAATGTATTTATAGACTTTATATATAAACATACATCATGTTGTTTGTGTTTAGCGTAACAAGGTCAAGGCGTCGGCAGTGGCCAAAAAGCAAAGCCAACGGCAACGCCAACGCCAACGCGAACGCCTCTTAGCACACCTGAAGGCGAAGAATGCTTTGGGGGTCTGCTCTCATCTTCCTGCGCTCAGCCACCTGCAATTTGGCCTCATCACAGCATTTTCTCTATCTCTCTATATTATATCATCCGTTCGAAATTGATTTAAATTTAGCTATTACTAGACGACTACGTGGGCATGTGGGCTATGCGTACTTGCGCATTCATCACATTTAATATGTTCGAAAACTTCCGAAATTTCGTGCTATTGTATCTAATTATAGCCATAAATTATAGAGTTTTCGCTGTATTCGTAATGCCCATTGATCAAGATTAATGTATTTTGCTAAATTTAGCCACGCTTGTCAGTTTTCTCCCATCTTTATCGCTATATCAAATTTGAAATCCGTTTATAATTTGATTTACCAACTGTGCTTGAAGTGAGCTTACTTTAACTGACTTTAACTATCTGGCTGAGCTAATCAGATAATCTGTATCAGCTCAAAATTTAGTCTAAGTACATATAATATGAAATTACAATTTTTATTAAATATTTTCTTTTTATTAAAAATGGAGGAAAAATGATATTTTTAATTTTTGTTTTATAATAACAAAAAATAGAGATAATAATATCTAGAAACTTGACTTTTAAAATACTTAAAAAATTGTATAGTATTAAAAGTAAAACACGTCTTAAAAAGTTCAAACTTAGAAAGTAATGTGCCCAGCTATAATACGTTTTTGAACATTATTATTACAATTTTACAAACATTTTTTTAGAGCTTAAAAATGAATAAAAAATAGAAATATATTTAAGCATACATTAGAAGTAAAACGTTTTTGATTCTTTCCCAACTATTTCATGCCATTTCAAGTGTTCCCAACATCGTTTTCGAACACTGTTTTTAGTACTTTGTTTTATTATGCATCATTGAAGCATATTTGCGCTATGTCAATAGTATTTTAGGATAGACGCATATTTAATATATGAAAATACTATTTTTGTATATCCAAATGCTATTTTATTAAATGGTTTCTTAAGTTTACGCGTTTATCAACACTATTTTGATTATTTGCTTAAGTAATTCTTTATAGACGCATATATATTTTATTTAAGCTCCAAAAAATTTTCTTTTTCGAGGTCGTCATAGCTCTATATATGCTCCCTCAACTTTCAAATGTTTTCCAACACTCCCCATAATATTATTTTATATACAATTTATTATAGGCGCATATTCATTTTAGTGCAATCCTGTATTAAGATTTACAAATGATTTTTTAATACCTTAAACTTAACTATTTTGCGCTTATCAACACTGTTTTGCCTTTTTTAATAATATTTCATCGTAGACACATATTTATTCTATTTTACCTATTAAGATATCGAAATGCTTCTCTTTCTTAGGTTAACCCATACTCTATATATATGTCTCACCTTGACTTTTATGCGTTTATCAACACTATTTTGATTATATATTTTTGATTTGTACTCTTGATCTTCATCAACTGTTTTGCAGCTACTCACCGACAGATACAGCAGCAGCATTGGCGATAGATATAGTCCGCACTATTATCAGGTTTGTTCTTGCCTGCGATCCATAGCGCAAAGCATGCTGTCCAGTGTTGTGAAATGTCGTTCGTTCTGTGTGTGTGTGTCTGTGCAACACACTTGCTTTGGCCAACTAACAAATTCCCATTAAGATGCTTGCAACTACATTTATGCCAATCAAAAAAAAAGATATATATATATCTTTTATATTTAAATATATATATATATATGTGTGTGTATATAGACAGAGGCCTTGGCCAAATCTAAGTTGAGATAAATATTCCATAGCCTCATAGCTTTTGCTGTGCTGGCCATAAATCTTCTAGCAGAACATATAAAATGTTCGTACTGTGTATAAATAAGCGTCTAAGATATGCAAATCTATCTATTAAAGAAATATATATCTCTATATATATATATATATATATATGTTTTGTTGTGTCGTGTCGTGTATATGTATATATGTATCTGTGTGTATGCCAGAGATCAGTCACAATAGATCAAAATCAAACAGAAAAGTGAAAGAACTTTTGCTCTGATGATTTTCGCTTTTGCTTTTGCCTTTGGCTTCTGTGTTCTGCTCAGGGTCGAATGCCGCGACAAAAAGTAAAAGTTTTCAACCTTCCTTCATCATCTCTTTTTCTCTCTCTGCCTCTCTCTCTCTCTCTCTCTCTCTCTGTTGGTCGCTTCACTAACTGTCACTAACAGCGCCTGACCCGCCCCCGCCGCCCATCAACCGCAATTCTTCTTGCGGGCGCCTTGCTGTCGCTGATTTTATTTGAATATGTTATGACAAAGCAGACAACCGATAAGCAAAACTAAAAAGAAAAAAGAAAAAAAATATATATATATTTATAATGGGAGAAAAGAGGAAAAAAGTTTCACATTCACTTTTCCCATTGACTTTGGCGGCTGTCCCTGAAATTGACAAACGAGCGCCGCGCGCCAAGGACGAGGGCAGCGGGACGCGGCGGCTCGAAGCTGGCACGACCTTCGCCTCTGCCATCAATTTGCTTGGCCGAGCTTTTGCCTCAGCCGCACAAAGGACCCAGCCCGGCGCGGCCTGAACTTGATGCCCATAAATAATTTCCACTGCCAAAACACGAAATTTACATATCAAAATAAATAAACTACAGATTCCAGATGAGCACAAATTATGCCTATCATACTTCATCATGCCTCAGAGCTGCGAACGAAATGTGCATGGCAAGCATGCGATTATAACGGTACTCAGACCATGTAAACCTAGAGCGTAACTTAAACAATATCGTTTAGATGATATTTAAGATATTTATAGACATTGTTGTGTTCAAAGAAATAATAGTGCTGCAATGCACAAGATATAAACCAAGTTCCTTGAAGTCCAACTCAAGTTCAGGGTCTAAATTTGATCGAAAATCTATAGGGCGATGCTAGGAGAGTTGTGGAAGCTGCAAAATCATAGACTGCAGCAAGTAGTTCAGGAGGCGTGGCATCAAATTACTCTGAAACAGTGCCTGAATCTCATCAATTTTATGTCACGCAGATGTCAAGCTGTCATAAAAAATATTGGACTTATAGCAAAGATCAAAATAGATAATATATAAAGTTAGAAGAATGTTTTTAGTAGCCACTATCTTTTTTTTGAACAGCTAAATTTTTGAGATTTTTTCTTTTTTAGGCCCCGAAGCGCCCTAAGAAAAATGTTTTTAGTAGCCACTATCTTTTTTTTTAACAGCTAAATTTTAAGAATTTTTCTTTCTTAAGCTTCGAAGTGCCCTAAGGCCTTAAATTTGTACAAAAAATATCTAAATTAATAGGAATATATTTTAATCTGAATATTTGTTTCAAATTGTCTTCAAAATATTGTGTTTATCACTAAATTGAATGTCCTACATTTAGTGCTCTGTCGAACTATTATTATTCTGAACACAGCTGTCTAGACTTTTTTATAGAGTTTTTCTTTTAATATATTTTTTTTTTTTTGACGAATTTCTAGTTCAATTGTTTATACTTTTTATAAATCCTTTGCAACTCATTTAGAATTTTAGGAATTTTGTTTTTAATATTAGAAATTTTTTTGAATTTATGAAATAGTTTATGTAGCCTTCTAGTTGAGCTGATATAGGCATAACATTTTTCTAAATAAAAGTTTTAGATGCGATTTTATAACAAATAAAATTGTTAAATATTTTTTAATATTTCATAAGACACAGTTAAGACTCTAGTAAATCATATACAACAATAGATCTATATACTACAGATGTGCTCAGTTGCACTATTATTTTTCTGAACACAACTGTATATACAATATTTAGAGAGTTTTTTTCTGATATTTTTTTTTTTTTGACAAATTTCTAGTTAAATTGTTTATAATTTTTTAGAAATATTTTGTAACTTGTTTAGAATGTTCTTGATATTTTAATTAAATATTAGTAATGTTTCTGAATTTATGAAATAGTTTATATAGTCTTCTACTAGAAGATATATGATATGGGCATCAAATTTATATTTAGTCTTAAATTCGTTTTTTTTATAACAAATAAAATTTGTTAAATATTTATATATATTCCACAAGACAAAACTCTAGGAATCCATTTACAGCTCTAGCTTTAGATCTATATAGAATACATTCAAGATCAGGCGCTGCGCTTTAACTTTACCATATCCTAACGTTTGAGATTGAGTTCAGCTTGATCTAACTCCACTTCGCATGATAACGAATGCCAGCCCCAAGGTTTAGCTGCCTTGAGTTTAATCTGAGCTTTTGCTTACAGTCGCCCAGCCGCTTGGAAACCTCCGAACAGACGACGGGCCGCCAGCTGCAGCGCGTGCTCCACTACTCGATGGCGCCCTGCCGGACACTGCCTGGCCTGAGACGGGCCGAGTGCGCCATACACGATGTTGACTGTGATGAAGTCTATCCGGGCATTTACATAGGCGATGCGTAAGTCTAAGCCTCGCTTCCTCTCTCTTTCTTTTCTTATATATATCTCTCTCTCTAGCGCCGCTGCCAAGAACAAAACGTATTTGCGCATGGCTGGCATTACGCACGTGCTGAACGCCGCGGAGGGCTGCCGCTATGGCCAGGTGGACACTGGACACAGTTACTATCGGGACATGCCCAGCGTTAGGTGAGGCTTGGGGCGCACAGATCACGATCATGCCACAGTTTCATATCGAAATTTATTGATCTCGGCATTTTGGTTTATCACTTTCGAAATTATGACAAAAACAAAAAAAAAAACGAAATTTCTTTTTCTCTCTTTTTATTTATTCCACCGCACACTTACTTTGTTTATGTGTAAATATCTTTGCTCATGCACACGCACACGCACACACACATCTCTCATCTTTCACTCTGTGTGTTCCATTGTTGTTGTTGTTGTTGTGTGTGTCCAGACGTCAACATAAGGATTGCTTTTTTAGATATATGGGCTTCCCCATGATCGATGCGCCAACGACAGATATATCCCGTTACTTCTATGTGGCAGCCAAATTCATAGACAGCGCCATCAGCAGCGGCGGTGAGTAGAGGAACTAAGCATAAGCTATAGAATAAATTAACTAAAGTTCTGCCCTCTCTCTGTCCCACCCTAGGCAAAATCCTGGTGCACTGCCTGGTGGGCATGTCGCGCTCGGCCACCTGCGTGCTGGCCTACCTCATGATCTGCCGCAAAATGTCCGCCGTCGATGCGATACGCACGGTGCGCATGCGCCGCGAAATACGACCAAATGATGGCTTCCTGCAGCAGCTGGCCGATCTCGATATGGAGCTGAAACGCAAAAATCTTTATCCCTACTAAGGCTATAACAAAAAGAAACCCCAACACAACCAAAGATATATATATATCTGCACTTATATACATATATATATATAACTAGTATATATATATATGTATATTTGTATATATATATATATATGTACTATGCTAGGCTAAGGCAAACAGAATGCTGATGATTGGCTGAAATTAATGAATTGTTGTATTACTAAGAGTTATAAAGAAAACACAAACACAAATACACAAAAGGCGACGTTTATACGATGAAATACATGTAAATATATATATAGATATATATCTTGTATATCTGTATATATATATATATAGATATATATCTTATATATCTGTATATATATATGGCTGTTGCGCCTAAATGCATGCTAAACAGTTATATACTCACACACACACACAGGTGCTACGTTTACACGTTGAGCCGAAATCATGATATAAATTGTGATTAGAAATCTGAATAAAAAAATGTTGTTTTGCCTTTGGCAAGCTGAAGATTTTGCCACAGCTCCAATATGGGTGTACTAAACACACACACACACACACACATACACACCTATATACACACACAAGCGTTGTTCTAAAATATTTATAAAGATTAAAAGCTAACGACTTAATGGTAACTTGGTCTTCTGATATATATAAAAAAGAGAAAGAAAAACAAAAAGCTGTTAAAAACAAATTGTATAATCGTGACATATATATATATATACCTATACGATCGTACTTCCATCGTGACACACATATATATATATATACCTATACGATCGTACTTCCATTTAGTGAGTATCAAGTTACTTTTCACACAGACACACACGTGCCCCTTCCCCTCGCTGCCTCCCACACACACACACACACACATAGCTGCGTAGGCATAGCTAGATCTTGGATCTATCAATATGACGTAACAATAATTTCAAGGCTCGAGCTGTCATCCGACTACCAGAAACTATATAGGAGAATCAAAAACAAAACGAAAAACAAAAACAAAAAAATAAGAAGAGAGAAAAAAATATATAACTTACCTAAAACATATACACTCATATTGATATACATGTATTCCTATGATATTTTTTGTATGCAACTCTTTGTTATTTTACGGTTCATGTCCTACCTGCATATATAGCCCACATACAAGCATATATAACTTAAGCGTATATGCACTTTGGCATATAAGGAGAGCTGAAAAACAAAAACAACAAACAACACAATGAAACAATGTATAGAACACAAGATGCAAATATATATACATATATATATATATAGAGCAGAGACAACTGATATTGAAATCTGTATAATGTATAATTAGTATATACAATATGCGTTATACACACCCTATATTAAACTGATATATACAAGGGGGCATATTTGTTTGTGCATGTTGCCCACGTACTCAACTATTGTACAATGAAATAGCAAAGCTAACGAACAAACAACATCAACAACAACAACAACAGCAACAAAAGCAACAACAACAAAATACCAACAAACATCCAAAAGTGTATAAAACAAAGAGAGAAAAAAACAAAACTAGAAAAGAACAAAAAACTATAAGAAAAATATATATGAATTCATATTTTCTAGAACATGTATGAGAAAAGTGAAAAAAGAAAAAGAAAAACGAAAACTGAAATGAAAAAAAAAGAAGAAGAAAAAACTAAACTAAACTTAAGAAGTGATTAATAAAAAGAAAAACCAATAACAAATTACAAAAAGACTTGATAATATTCATTGAGTGTGCTCACTAGTAAGTAGTTCTATTTCCACATCAATTGAAGGCAGCGAAGACTCGGTTATTATAGGCAGTCCTGACTTGACCACTCTTACTTGATTCTTTGCTTTAGTCTTATATACTCTCCTTGCAGTTATCTGTGTTCTATATAAATGAAGCTAGTGGAAGTTGATTGAAGGTTGATTAACGAATTATATACCTGGTTTGTCCATTTGTATTTTGCTTTTGCTCACTTCACAAAAGTCAAAGTCAAATCGCCTCTGGCAAAGTTATACCTTTTTCCAATTGAGTATTACTTGCTAATAAAGTAGACAATACTTATTATTTACTAATAAATTGCAGCAAGAAAACGTGCAGTGATAACTTTTGCCCCATGTGTATACTCTGAGGATGTGCAAGCTCTGATTGCAATGTCAGTCCGGGTAACTTCTAGTCGAGCATTCCCGACTAGAGCACTCCTGACTAGTACAGTCCTGACTAGACCACTCTGACTTGATTCTTTGCTTTACTCTTAGATACTCTCCTTGCAGTAATCTGTGCCCTATAGAAATTAATGTAAATGTGAGTTAGTGGCTTAAAGGGACGATAGGGATGAGCTCTACAAGCTTGAATTTGTATAGCTCAAGATTAATCATATGATCTGGTATAGCTCAGGTATATCATTCGTCAACGGAACGGCAAGGCTTTTGCTAAGTAGTTTATACTCACAAGAAGGTATATGACGTGACTCCTTTAGAGTTGAAATTCATGCTATTCAATACTAAAAATGCTTTCTCACAGCTAAATAAACATAGATTTAACTAGACTTGAATCGATACTGTTCAAATTTCTAGTTCCTATAGAAACATTATTAGTAGCTATAAAAAATATTCAACTATTTACATTAATGATATTTTGTACTGAGATTATCATTAGCTCCGTGCTAGCTGAACTAAGAGGCTGGATAGCTTATCTATGTAGCCTGACAATGTCTTGATGCAAGGTATTTATTGTAAGTAGTCTGGGGATGTCTTGATGCAAGGTATTTATTGTAGTCATTTATAGTAGACAGCAAATAAGACTCAGCTCGAGAGGGTGCGAATCGGAGATGTCTTGTCACATGTGCTATAAAAGATAGTTAGTTTCTTTCCATTTTTGGGTGAAGGTATTCAAAGAGTCTTCGTGCATACTTAAGGAAAATTTATTTAGTAAATTTAGTAATTCGAACTTCGAGAATTCGTCTAAAATGCTATACTATCTAAGGTTTAATAATTATTTTTATCGATAAATGCTTCATTCTATCGATAATGCTAATCAAATTTTCGATTTCATATAATTGCTTAATTCTATCGATAATTCTAAGCAAATTTGTAAGAGGAGTTTCTTTATTTTATATAGATTTCACGATCAGTCAGCAGCACAGCCAGCTGTACCCAGCTAGATCCACTCGCCTGTTCAACCTGATCTGGGATAAACATAATTTATCAGGCTGGCGCCATCTGCTGCTGCTGTTGCTGCTGCTGCATGTCACATAAACATTTTTTACTACCAAATATGATGTAAGATGCATTAAGACCTTGCTGCGGCTTAGGCTTGTTCACTTGATGGAAACTTTGTTTTTATTTCATAATCTATTAAAGTAGCAATATACAAGAGGTCGTCTCTCTCTCGCGCTCTCTCCTGCTCTCCCTCCCTCCTTCTGTTTGTGGATAAGTGTATTTCGTAGCTTCCGCCACCAACAGAGAAAACGCTTAAAATTTAATTTTGTGGCTCATACTTACAAATTGCCACCGTAAACCCAATTGCTTCTGGATGAGGTTCTCTCGACTTGGTCGTGTGTCTGCTGGGGGGGTCGTCGGTCGCCGGTTGCTGGGGTCAGTCGAAGCCATTATCTAGACATTAGTTGCGCCTGCTAACTGCCTGGCAACACCTGCAGCGGCGACGACTGCTTAAAGCCGAGCTTGTAATTAAAAGAAATTGCTACCTGGAGCATGCCACAGAGCCGAGCGCAACTGTGCAACCGGGCAGTCGGGTAGTCGGGCAGTCGGGCCACTGTTGAACCTGGCTGCTCCAACGCATTGTTGACCCTAATTTAAAACTATCAATAACCGCGCGCCACACAGAACACACTCAAGACCAAGACTCGAGATTTCGATCTCGCGCGCGCAGTCTAAACAATAAAATTAATGTCTCCGGCGGCTCTGGTCAACCAGCGGGCCACTTAGGCGACCCGCACACCATTCCATTCCGTGCCATTCCATTTCCATTCCATTCCGTGTGCCGCACAGGTAGCCGTCGTAAAGAGTCGTTAAACAGCAACAAGAACAAGCGGACGAGCGGACGGACGGACGGCGGGGCACGAGGTCATGTGAGCAAATTTTGTAGACGAATTATGCATACCCTTTCGTGGTATAGGAAAATGTTTATTATTTTTTAAATATTTGATTATTTAACTAGGCTTCTTAGCCAAGAAGTCGTAAAGACTTTTATAAATTTTTGAATACTTTTTTATTTTAACAATTATTTTGCATGTAATTGCACTATAAACAAAAAAATTTTTTTGATGAAAATTTGTTCATTGATTTTTTAAAGAAATTTATTAACATAATATATATGTTTAATACTTCTTTACAGTTTTGTTTACTCATTTTATATTTATATATAAAATTTTCCCTTTTATTGATCAATAATATTTTTGAATGAATTTTGGCTAGAATTTTAAATAAATAAATGATAAACATTTTTTTTTTTTATCACTTATGTATTAATAATTTTAGTATATATATACAACAAAAATTTTTGATTGACCAACAATATTTGAAAGAACAAAATATTAAATAAAAAATTAAAGTCTCTTGATGAACAGTTTTTATTTTATTTTTAAAGACATTTTTTATTGGATATCGAGTTATGAAAAAATAAAAAATACTTGATAAACATTTTTTTAAACATTTCACTTAAGACATATTTATTACCCAAAATATATATTTATTACAAAAATAAGAGAAAAAATACTTGATAACCTTTTATTTTTATTTTTTAAAGACATATTTTATAAAAATTATATATTTTAGAATATTTTTTAGGTATATAAGTCAGTACTAATTAACTATTAGAGTTAAGCACACATAAAGAGAGCTAATTGCTTAGGGAGTTTTTGCATGAACCTTCCAGCTCTATTATACGCAGATTGTGCTATTCGTCGTCTAGCTACTCCATGCTAAACTATAACTAATTGAGAATTCTAGGGTTCAGAGCTGTAAACAGTAATTGGATTCGTTTCTTATTCAAGCTTCAAGCAAATTTCGATACCCAAAACTACGAACATTTCTTTGCTCTCTCCATCTATTCGAATCATAGTTCTTCTATACACAGATATCTTATATACATAATCGCCAACAGTTAGTGGATCAACTCCATTGCTTGTAGGGCACATGCAGTGCTACACTATTTTGGCCTGGTCAAATGGCAAGGGCGTCCAGCAGCGTAAACTAGTTTGGGTTTCTATTCGGACTTCTTTTTTGTTTTTTTGGGGGGAGGTTGGCGTTTTGAAGTCGGGTCTTTCCCAGCCATATGGATTGCAGTGCAGCTCACTTGGCTAAGCTGCTAGAAATCATTTTTCAAACGCACACATTTGAGCCCCGCTGCGAGTGGCCGGCGAGTGATCCGGCGCAACGGTGACACATGTTCCGGGCCAGCAAATAGACGAGCGCAGTTGGCCGAGCCAACGCACATGAAACAATTATTATTATTAATAAGTTAGTTTTGCTCCACGTGCGTAGCCGGGCAGAGCCACGGCCGGGGGGTGGGCGGGGCCGTTGGTGTTGCGTTGATGAGCGCCAAGATTAAGCATGAAAAATGTTACGAATTTCCCTATAATTAATCTTCATCTGGGCCAACTGGAAGGAGGCAGACACGGACCGGCACCCAGCTCCCAGCACCCAGTGCCAAGCTGAAAAACCCCGAGCCGGAGCCCATGCAAAAGAGTTAAAATAATAAAAGTACACACACACACACTCGCACACACTCCTTTTGGGTGCCAACTACCCTTGGCAGGTTGTTGGCGCCCGAATTCGAATTGTCCTTAAGCTCAACAAATAGTTAAAGGCAACAGCTGCATACGGCGTAGTCGCTGCCTCTCCGGGTTAATGGCAATGCAAATATATACACATAAATATATTACACTATATATGTGTATATATGTTATATATGTGTGTATGTATATGAAGAAGGTAACTTGAATAAGCAAATACTTTCCTTTTTCCACTGCCTTTGTCTGTCTGGGCTTAGTAGGCAGCATCAACTGCCATTTGGCTATTCATAGAGCACAGCTCTAACAGAGTTAGTTAGCTAGTGAGTTGGGAATTACAGGCTTATGAACTAGCTATAGCTAGTGAACTATGAACTAGCCAGAGGACCTTTGTCATAGCCTGGTCTAAGTATTGAGTAGCTGAAATTCTAGTCATACCAAAAAGTGAAGCAAGGCAGCTTGAGAATTTAAAGGTTTGGGAGCTGGCTGCATTTTAAAGATGCTTTGACATACATATGCCACATATATAAGAGACATAATTTGGCATGCATATGCCACATATATATACCCCATTTCACCTGAAGCTACTTCATTAAAACAAACAAAAACTACATTAAAAGACTACAAAATACAGAAGCTTTTAAGCCAGTTGCTTTTGAAACATGACTGCTCGCTCTTGCCTCTGCTAAAACTTAGCTGAAGAAAAATAAGCTCATTTTTTTTTTAAATTACATATTGCTTTAATTTTGTTTAGAATTAAACAAGTTTAAATTATAACACAAAATAAAATATACAAAAGAATTAAATTAAATATAATAATAACAAAATATATTTAGGAATTAAATTAAATATAATAATAAAATATAGTTTTAATACCAATTTATAAATTATAATAAAATATATTAAAGAGTTAAATTAAATATAATAATAAAATATATTAAAGAATTAAATTAAATATAATAATATATATTAATGAATTAAATATAATATAATAATAAAATATATTAAAGAATTAAATTAAATAAAATAATAATATATGTTAAAGAATTAAAAATAAAAATACAATAAAAAAATATATTTTTAATATCAATTAAATTAACTTCATTGGCTTCAATTATAATAAATTTATAAAATATATTTTTAATAATAAAATTACCTATATTGTATCTAAAGCAGCAATTGCTAAAATTATCTCATTCATAACCAACATCATTTCTAAAAGCATATGAACCAAAGAGCCCATAAGGCGCAACAAACTGACATTCTCTGTGAATTTAATGGCGTTCCGATAGGAGATCTGTATTACTGAATCAGAAACAGGGAGAATTAGAAAGCTAAGAAATTCTGTTGTATATTTAAGAGTTTAAATTAAGCAGGTGAGGTAAGCGCCATGAGGCCCAGCTAGCTCATTAAGCTCATAAGATACTATCTTTGCATCTGTTTTCCAATCAAGCAATGCATTAAGAAACTTATATCATATTGCCAGACACAGTCAAGACATAAGATGAAATAAGAAACAAAAATATGATAAGCTTACAGAACATATTTAATGGTAAAAGAGCTAAGAAGGACCAAGAACTTGAGCTCTTATTAGTTGTATAAATATATATTTAGTAAAAGTTGTTTTACAAAATAACACTCTGGATATCAAATATATATAGATTCAGAGAATAATATTCTGTAGAGTATGCAAAATATGGAACTTTAACGCCAACATTTTTTATTTCTTATTATTGGACTAAGAGTTTACTACAATAATAGAACAAAATTGAATTGAATAAATATATATTTAGTAAAAGTTGTTTGAAAATGAAGTTCATAAAATAGCACTCTGAGAGCAAATATATATATATATATGGAAATGTATTTAAGATTCCGAGAATAACTTTCTGAAGAGTATGCAAAACATAGAAATTTAACGCCAACATATCCTTTTTGTTGTTGAGACCCCTTCACTTTGCCTTTTGACTAAGGGTTTACTACAATAACAGAGCAAAAAGCCTTCCCATTCACAAACATTGTCTGTTTGCTCAGCTAAAGACAATGTGCATCAAAACGTTTACGAATGGCACACAAAACAGAATGAAAAGCAGCAAATAATCGAGGTAATCATCAACTTAATAATGGAAAATAAAATGCAATGCCAAAGTCTAGCTTAACTTTCCTGGAATTTGACGCTTGGGCAAATCCTCTTTATTATGTTTCATCAAGTTGATTTTTATATATACATATTTGGACGTGCATATAAATATGCATATATGAAGAGCTCTTTGAACTGTGTGGCAAGTGCTGAGTCAGGCAGTTGATGAAATACAGTGCCAGATACATAAATCCGAGTAGATATGAGTGCATAAATTATCGTTTCATTGGCTACTGAAACTTCAACTTCGTAAGAGTCGAGCCAATAAACAAATTAATATGACAATTTGCGACAATTTATGGCAGTTATAAAGCGTTTATTTATATGTGGGATAAATACGATTTCTTTTTATTTTATTTTTGTTGCTGTTGTTGTTTTTTGTTTGTATAAGTAAACACAATACTGAGAATCGATTGATACCCTAGGCTGGCAGTAGTTGCAGAGAGAGGGAGGTGAGGGTTTTCTTTAAATTTTATTTATTTAAATTATTTAAAATAAATTGATTTTGTGTAAGAAAAGGAGTTTTTGATTAATCATGTGCTATCGATAGTTCTAGCAATAAGTGTGTTATCGATTAATAATATAGTTTCGATTGTTATATCTATATGCAAGTTATCGATAGCTCTAGCAATGCACAAGGTATCATTTAATAATCGATACTAGCTATAGTTTTATAATATGATATTGGTAGCTCTAGCAAAATAAAGAGTTTCGATTAAAAATGTGATATCGATAACTCTAGCAATATGCCAATTCTCGATTGATAATATAGTTTCGATGGTTTGGTATGCTGATATCAGTGTACAAGTTATCGATAGCTCTAGCAATGTACACAGTATTGATTAATACTCGATAGTTCTGCTGAAATATATATGTTATCGTTTTATAATATGACATCGATAGCTCTAGCAATATAAGGAGTATCGATATGTAAAAATGTGATATCGATAACTCTAGCTACGTGTCAACTATCGATTAATAATATGCTATCGATAGTTGTATTAATCTATAAATTATCGATTATTAATATGCGTTCGATAGTTGTGTTAACCCGTAAATTATCGATAAGTAATATGCTATCGATAATTGTATTTATCTATAAATTATTACATAATACTGTAATATCGGCTATAGTAATATGTAAGCTATAGATCAACAATAGACTATCAATAGTTCAGCTATATACAAGTTATCGATTAAGACTGCGCTATCGATAGTTCAATCAATTGCGCATCCATCATCTGCTCTTTAATGTTGAGCATTTTCTGTATCACTTAAGCTTTAGCTCTAAAATTTTTTTTTCTCTGGTACTCCGCTTTAGTTTTCATTAAATTAAGCGGAGGAATATATAGAGCAAAAGTTTATGGCTTCAATTTATTATTTTCTATAGAATCTACCCGAAACTTCCTATTCCATGGATACAACAACCTTTATATGTAGTGTAATTAAGATATATTTATCTACACCAACTCAGAAGAAACTGGATACAAACAAATACAAACCAATTAAAAGTGAAATGTGAATCGGAATGAGAGTAAGTCAGAATATAGCCAATTACAGGGTATGCTTAGTCATATACCTTTCATTGAGAAACTCGTGTTTATTTATACATTTTCAAGCATAACAAAATATTGGCGAGCTTTATTGCCTGAGTTCTTAAATGGCATAAATAAAAGGTGTTTATCAAATGTGAAGTACAATGTTTGTATTAACAGCTACAAATCTACCCCCCTTCCTACCCCCCCCCCCACTCCACTTACCGCCCTCTACAAACTTGTTTGCTGCAATATAAATTATGAGCTTGTAATTTGACCAAGATTTTGAAGGCTCACGCACACGGAGCTCGGCTCGTCACAGCAAATATCAAATGTATTTTTGAAGTGCTGCAAATTTCAGCTGCACGCAGCGTGCGAGTTGGATAAAGGCGGGAGGCGGGGGGCTGCGGGTGGCTGGGCGTTGGTTAAGGCTGTCGACTGCGGCAAGGTGGCTGTGGCACGGTTCGAAAATGTGGGTCTGTGGTCGCCGTTGGCAGTTCGGTGAAGTGAAAAACAATAAATAATGCAGCCAATTAAAACTTTGGCTGTTTGCTTGCCACGCACAGCAACAAGCGGCAGCAGCAGCAGCAACAGCAGCAACAGCAACAGCAACAGCAACAACAGCCGCCCACACATATGAACACCAAGAGGCAGCGACTAATTGACAAACAACAGCAAATTGAATGCAATAAAGCACATACACACACACACACACACACACACACACTAGCACACACACACACACACACACTAGCACACACACATACACGCACACTCTGTTACAGATACAGAAAGTTGTAGTATTCTGGGCATGTGCATTAACAATGTGATTGACTGACAACAATCAATTAAAACGCAAAAATCAATGCAGTTGCTGCTGCTGCTGTCGCTGCTGCTGCTGCTGCAGTTGTCCATTTCGAATGCGCCGAAGCAACAGCAACGGCAAAGCTGAAAACTGAAAACTGAACAGGCAAACAAACTTGTGCGGCTGGCCTCACTGGCCTCGCGCCGCTCCGGCTCTGGCTCTGGCTTGACTGTTCAAATTATTATAAACTTCTTCACTTTAATGGAATTGTTATCAAAACACATTATAAAAAGCAACGAGCGCCAATAAATGCACTTTGTCAATGCCAATTCACACAATAAATCTACAGCCAGATAGCAACAGCCACGGCTCGACCCGGCCGGGACCAGGCCAGGCCAGACCAATATGCGAGAAAGAGAGAGAGAGAGTGAGATGGGGGGAGAGAGAGAGAGAGCTCATGCCAACGCAGATCCAGGAAGCCAGTCAGACGGTCTCGGTGAATCTGACAGGCCAGCAACTGCAACGGGCGCGTTATACGAATGCATAAAGCAACGAATATTGAATGCTCTATATGCTTGTGATCTATAAAAATTATATAGATATATGCTTATACTTTATAAGATGATATAGATAAATATATATTTAGAGAAAGTGAATTAAGTCTTATTCAGTTTTTCAACACTTTTATAATTATCATTATTAAATATTACAATTAGGTCTATATATCAGATGTATATACTGACATACAGCTCCACTCTTTAGTTCAGGTTTAGAGATAAAGGTGCTATAGAGTCAAAGATAAAAAAACTGCAAGAAATAAACTGAATAAATATATGGGGAAAAAATTTTACTTTTTTATTTATATATATATATATATATATTTTTTTTTTTTTTTGACTAAAAGCGTATGATTTAAGAAAAAAAAATATATAAAAAGAATTATTATCTTTTTTATTTACTTATTTTATTTATTTATATATATTTTTTAGCTAAATGATTTTTATTTATTTTTTATTATTTTTTTAACCAAATGATTTTTTTTTTTTATTTAAATATATATATTTTTTATTTAGATTTTTTAAGCACTTAAAACCTGCAAGAAATAATCGGAATATATTTATAAAAATAATTATTATTTTATTTATTTATTTATTTATATATATATTTTTAATTTACAAATTTTTTTTTCTTTTACATTAGATTCATTCTTCCTAAGCACTTAAAAACTGCAAACAGTAAGTAGAATAAACTATAAAAAGAATTATTAAATTACTTATATATTTATTTGTATTTATTTATATAATTTATTATATATTTAGTTATATAAATATATTTTTTTTGACTAAAGGCTTAATATTTCATTTAGATTCATTCCCAAGAACCTTAAATCTAAGTGCAACAATTGGTTTGTATATATTTTACTTTTATAATATTTGACTTATTCTTAATACAACTTTTGATATTTTTTATTATTGTTTTATAAGTCTGAAAAGTATTCATATCCAAGCAGAGCTTGTATAAAATTAAGAAAATTTCTTTGACAACTTTAACTACAGATCCAGCTATACAAATGTATACAAATCTCGTCTAGCAATCCAATCAACTATATACTATATATAATATTACTGACCTTATAGATCAAAACCAAACCAAACTGATCACTTCCCCTTTTCTATCAAAGTATGAAATGTAATGCGCCCTCTCTGCGCTTCTCATGCGACAGCTATTTGAATTTCTTGCCCTTAAAAGATATATAGGAAATTTTGAAAGTACATTAAGTAAGCCAAAAACTTGGTTTATGTAAGCAGATAAATTCTGTATAAGTATATATACGTATATATCTGTATACGTATATATATATCTGCTTAAGTATATATATTTCTGTATGCGTATATATGTAGCTGACGAGCTTTTTGTGTGCCACGATCGCACGTCGCAGATACAAATGTTTCTTAAAGATGTTGTGCGCCGGAAATCGAAGCTTACCAAAGCCAGCCGCAGTCGCAACGCCAGCAACACCAGCAACAACAACAACAGCAATAACAACAACAACAACAACAACAACCAACATTCAGCAAGCAGACAACATTGGAACATTGGAAAACGAAACCAAAAACTCGTTGCGCACTCGAAGTCTGTTTCATATCCCATTGCTACAAAATGCAGATATGAAACAGACATGCCGACATGATGTTGCGACTGCGGCTGGCTTATTTTTTAAATTTCCTATATAATTTGTAGGGAAAAGAAATGCGACTGGCTTACTTTTGAAATTTCCTATATAATTTGTAGGGAAAAGAAATTCGAATATGCGGCGTATGAGAAGCGAAGAGAAGGCGCCTAGCAATATGATTTTAACTTGGTTAAAGAAGAAGTCTTAAAAGGTTGATTATTTCTTAGTATGAGACTATTGTACTATGAGAAGCGCAGAGAGAGGCAATTTTGTCGAGAACAACAATGAAGCATTATATAAAAAAATATATATATATATATTCTCTATAGCACCTATTTAGACCTATGTAATTGTAGTAGAAGAGTCTTTGGATAAGGGAATCTTTTATATATTTACAGCTATATTATTGTATATAAAGTTGGAAATTTATATAGTAGATTCTCAAATCGCTCAAATTGGACTTTATATTGGTTACTCTGAAAACTAATCCTAGTTTGAAAACTGTTCTCACTATTATTTATTTGACTATTTACAGTCATATTATATAGGCCTGGGATATATTATAACTGTAAGCATATAGCAGCTTAAATTGCGATTTAAATTGACTCCACTGAAAACTGTTCTCAGATTGATTTGGCTGAAAGTGTTCCCACCCAGAGTGTTCCCACTTCTCTCAAACTGGAGTCGAACCACTTCAACTCGATTGATGGCTTTGCCTGGCTAAGAGCTGTTCCCTTTTCTCTCGGCGCTGTTCCCACTGTAGGCCATTGCATAGAGCTGAGCTGTGATTTGCTTGGCCAAAAGTGTACCCACTTGCAGTTAACTGTTTTACGTGCTGGCCGCGCTGCAGCAGGCCACTGACCTCGCCACTGCCGGCCACGTGCCTCTGGCCACATAAAACTTGAGCAGCAATTGGATGCTGTGCAGCTTCTGCCGGCTACCTGAGCCAGCCTGGCCAAATTGCAGCCACGCCCCACAGCAAATTGCGTCTGGCCAACACGCACACGGCAGTTGGCCCGATGTGGATGCGAGCCGATCCGAGTGAGTGTGCGAGTGTGTGTGTGTGTGTGTGTGTGTGAAGATCTGCCTGCTGACACCCTGGAGTCGTCCTGTGGCAGGTGCTGGCATTAGAGCCACTTTGTTGACTTCGCGCGGACATTGTGTGGATTTCTCGTCCGCATTCCGGCTGACAACTATTTATTGTTGTCTTTTCATTAATTTTTTATTGTTGGAAGTTGGAGTTGGAGTTGGAGTCGCCACGCTTCGTCGCCTGCGCGCCGGCGTGCGAAATAGAAGAATTGTCTAAATTAAAGTTGAAAATTAAAAACTTCACACGCAGCCAGCGCGAAGCCCTGAAAAGGTCGCCAGCTGGCGGGGCCAGCATGAGGTGGCAAGAGTGGCTGGCCCACGCAATTCGAAGCGAGTCGCCGCATTTTGATTGACGACAGCGGCAAGTGTGATAAGACCGGCTCGTAAAAGCAGCCAAAAAAAAAAAACTAAAAAAAAAAAACTAAAAAAAAAGACAGAAGAAATTTTATATCCAGCATGACACAACGCAAATGCGATGCGCCCTCAACCAGTTAAAGTTTTCGGTTTTCCTCTTTCTCTTTCTCCGTCTCTGTCTCTCACTTCTCGTTGTTCTCTCTTATTTTTAATTAAACGAAATGCGTACTTTTAGTTGGCTTGTGTGTAAAAGTTTTTGGGAACGCTAAAAATAGTTTGTGATTTCCCAAAATCTGATTAGGTTTTAGTTTAATTTTTTTTTATATTTCTCTCTTTTTGTGGGTCTTTTCTTAATGCGAGAAAGGGGGCTGAGTCTGAGCTGAGCTGAGCTGAGAAAGAAGAATCTATGGATATATATATGTATATATATTTGAGTATTCATAAGTATGCGAGGGAGAGAAATGAGAGAGGGGGGAGAGAGAAGAGAGAGAGAAAACAATAAAGAAAGAGGGGGCATGAAGCAGAAAGAGAGAGGGAGTGTGCGAGAGAGTGTACAAAAAGAAAAACGAGAAACAGAGAGAGAATATGATGGAGAGAGAGAGGCAAAGAGAAAGAGAAGGAGAAAAAGAAAGTGTCTTAGAGAGGGAGAAAAAAAAGAGCTCTATTCCTCCGACATCTTGATTCTCACTTTATTTCTTTCTTTCTCACCTTGTGTGTGTTGGTGAGAGGGAGGAAATAAAAGCTCTATTCCTTTTTTTCTCCCTTTCACCCCGACACATACAAGTTGAGAAAGAGAGTAATAAAGCGAGAGCTAAGATGAGAGAAAGTGAAAGAGAGAAAGTGAAAGAGAGAGAGAGAAAGAGGCTGACAGAGAAAATATAATGAGAGACAGACGAAGAGAAGTTCAAGGCGATAGAGTGAGAAAGATTCAAAGGAGAGAGAAAGAGAGAGAGAGAGAGAGAGATTCAGATTCAAGGGAAAGAGAGGAAGACTCTTTTTTCAAAGAAGAGAGAGATATTCATATTCAAAGGAAAGAGAGAGAGAGAGAGACTCAGATTTAAAGAAGAGAGAAAGGAGAGAAATCGAGAAATTGAGAAGGAAATTCATTGAAAGTTAGATAGAGATTCGGAGAAATCAAGAGTGATTCAGAGAAAATTGGAAATAGTGAGAGTGAGGGAGATCCAGAAAAAGTAGGGTTGATTCAGAGAATGTTCAAAGAGAGAGAGGAATTCAAAGAGAGAGCGATAGGGAGATATATTTAAATATCTTGACAGAGAGTTGTAGCTGGAGGGGCAAAGTCTCTGTCAGAGGAAAATAGTGAGATGCAGACAGGGAGAGAGAAATATAAGAGCTTAAATGAGAGAATAAGAGTCACTCGGAGAGAAGAGAAATAGAAGAAAGGAAAGAGAGATAGAGTAAGGGAAAGAGAGAACGAGCTGTATAGAAAGGGTGCGAAAGAGAGAGAGAGCGCCTGCTAGGGTATCTGTAGAAAGGCAGTTCATAAATCTCTTATATAGCCTGAAATGTATTCTTAGTCAAAAGCGAAAGCTGTCTATTAGTTCTATCTATCTTCTATTCTTTTTCTATCTTCTTCTATTCTACTTCTATTCTACTCTAATTCATCTTCTATCCTTCCATTCCACATTTAAGCTTCGATTTCTTTGTCATGCAGTTGCTGCTCTGACACCGGACACCATCTCAGCTCGACTAGAGTAAATTTAATTTCCTATGCACCTCGCCTTCGCCTTTCCGTGGGGCATGCCCGACTGGCATTCAAAGTGTTTGCTGCTCGCCTGGCTGCAAGCGGAGCTGCGCTGCGCGGAGGCCTTTGCATGGCTTGTTGAGTGCCAGGCCTCGCGGGCATGGCGGGTGCAAGAGTCTTTAACCAATTAAGCAAATCGCCACGAATGCGTGTTTCGCGCTCACATCCGCATCCGCAGCCGGCGGCTGACTGAGGGAGGGAGGAGGGGGAAGGGGAGGGGTTCGAGGGAGGCGTAGGGTGTCATGCGTCAGCGATCAGCAGGAAAAATACGTGAAAAACTAAACAATGAGAATGCGTGGCTGATGAATTACACGAAGCGTTCGATGCGTGGCAACTTGGTCAAGTGGCAGTCCAAGCAAATAGCAAACACCACAGGCACACACACACACACACACACCCGCACACCCTCTGCCCAAAAGTGACGAATTGCTGTGCTGCCCCTGAAAAAAAAGTGAAGTGCAGCCAAAAAAAAAACAAGTAAGAAAACTCTAGTCGGGCGTGACCGACTAGGGGATACCCTGATCCCCATCGAATCTGTGTTTACCATAGAATTTGGGGGAATTTGGGGCTGGCATCCAATATATAACAAAATTCGAAATTGCATAAAATACATATAAAGCTAAATATAAAATTTGGTATCTCTAGCTTAATAGATGGGCGAGATATAATTTTTTTAACTGGATTTCGATTTTGTTTTTAATCGATAACATTTAATTGGGGATAGTTATCGATTTTTTAAAACAAACTCGATCTGCGCGTGCTATACACGGACCTACAAAAAATATTTCAAGTCTCTAGCTTCTACAGGGGCTGAAAGCGGCGCGTTCAAACATACGGACAGACGGACAGACGGACGGACGGACGGACAGACGGACAGACGGACGGACGGACGGACAGACAGACAGGGCCAAATCGATTTCTCTTGTCGTCCTGATCAAGAATATATATACTTTATGGTGTCTGCCACGCCTCCTTCTGCCTGTTACATACATCCAACAAAACCAATATACCCTGATTTCCCATTTTCAATGGGCTCAGGGTATAAAAAGCGAGTGCAGCAACATTTTACGAGGGGCAAAGCAACAACAAAGAAGCTAATGGTGATCAATCTTAAGAGCTTGCAGTTATGTCTGCATCTCGCTCACTCTCACTCTCACTCTCCCTCTCTTACTCTCTTTGTGGCTAAGCCCGGCTCCTTGGCAAACATATTTCACATGTCTGGCAGCGCTTAATAATTTGACAGCTCGTTTGACAGATGAGCCCGCCTGCAATATAGCGTGGCGAACAAGTAGCGCGCGCTCTTAAACTGACACCCCGTTCCCGTTCCCATCCCCCCTGTTACGCCCTGGTAAAGCCAGCCGAAGCCAATAATAAATTAGCCCAAAAACTGTAAATGCGGCGCGGCGCAGAACGACAAAATGCAATTTGGCTTGGGAAAAACGCATTGCGTTGCAGCGTCTCAGAGTTGGACTTTTGAGATGCTTTAATAGCCATTAGCTGGGCACACACACACACACAATATATATACGTCTGTGTGTGTGTGTGTAATAACAACAAACAGCTCGTTGAGTGTTTTTGCATGCGTAGCACTTGGATCACTCGCAGGCAGCGGAGAGCAGCTGCAATCTATCAACTGGCAAAACGCCTGCAGCCAAACCAGAAGGAAGAAGCGCAACATGCACCACAGACGAGGGGGGGGGGGGGGAGAAAAAAGAGAGAAGCGAAACGTCAATATGGCATGTGGTGGGGGATGGTCAGAGAGGGGGGTCTATTTGGCTATGGGGCAGCGCTGAAAAAAAGCTTCACAACAAAAATAATAACTGTAAAAATATATAGAAAACAAAGTGAAAATATAGAAATAAATAAATAAAAAAATTTGTTAGTTATGCACGACTATTAAATACCCTTCAAAAATGTGTTTGGTGATTGTGCAACTTAATTTACCATGCAAAAAAGAAAATTGAAATAAAGATAAATAAAGATTGAATATTTGGGAAAGAATTTCTGATATTCTAAATAGTCTTAAGTTTTAGATATATATATAAATAGTTCAAAGACAAGAGAGAGAGAGAGAGAGAGAGGGAGAGAGAGAAAAAAGAGAGATGCTAATAGGAACAGCTATAGAGCTACAAAGCTATAGAGTTTTAAAAGGAGAGAAACATAGATACATAGACAGAGATATATGGAGAGAGAGAGAGAGAGAGAAATAACGAGCTTTATATAGATATATAGAGAGAGAGTCAGAGTGAGAGAAAGAGAGAGAGAAATACAGAGCTATGGCAAGAGAAAGAGACAGAGAAAGAACGAGCTTTTTATAGATATGTAGAGATAGACAGAGTTATGGCGAGAGAAAGAGTGAGAGTGAGAGAGAGTGAGAGAGAAAGAGATGGAGTGAGAGAAAGAGAGAGTGAGAGAAAGAGAGAGAGAGAGAGACAGCTACGTAAAGACCTATAGGTATAGAGAAATCTATATATAGCTGTATAAAGCTGTAGAGCCTTAGCCTATAGAACTTATATTAAACAGTGAGTTCCGTGCTTTGTTTTTTTTTTTTTTTGGCGTGTACCCCCAAGAGAGTTTACTACTAAGATACTTAAATGTGTCAAAAGAAAGCTCCACATAATATCAGTACAATCGGCAGACCAGCGCCCCTAAGAGGGTCACTCTTAGGTACCAATATACATAAATGCTGTCGGTCATATTATTCCCTTATTGCTGGAGGCGAGGCCTATCTTAAGAGGTTATATTATATATATTTTATTATATACATTTTACATGTCATAGGAGCTATAGAGTTACATACATATAAAAAGAGCTGTACTAGCTAGAGGAATTCAGCGCTGTAAACCTAAAGATACTAGATATCTTTTCATAAATTGGTAAAATATACCTTAAGTAAGTCAATAATTTTCCAGTTCTAATCTATCATCTTGAGTTTTCCTCTGGCATTTTGATGATATAGTAATTCACTCAGAGCAATATTTTCTTATATACTACAATATATCAGATATATATATACATAATATCACATGATTCTCTAACAGAAAAACGCAAAACTTTCTCTCAACTCTCAATGCTAAATATTTAAAGCAATTATTTAAAAATACCTCTAAACAAATTTGTATTTATTTTTCAAAAAAATTTGCCAATTCGAACAATAAAAAGTTCTCTAATTGAAGCAAGCTATATTTGACTGCGAAATAGGTGTTTCATTTAAACCAATAAAGGAAATCACTTAAAAATGCTTTTTTTTACTTCTTTTTTACAGGGTATAGAAAAACTGTGTGGCAGCCAAATGAATTCATGCAAATATTGATAGAAAAAAACGCAACTACAATCGAGTCTCTGTGTGTTTGTGTTTTTGTTAAATTTGCCAATTAAATAAAGGCCAGAAATAAAAGGATTAAGGCCCAGCGCGCTCGGCCAGCGCCCATTGAGCTAAATAACAAATATGAATTATCCGCAATAAACATAAGTGAAACAAATGAAATATGACGAATATTTTTTCAGCTCTTCCCATTCATCTTTTTGTATTTCTGTTTGAGAACTTAATGTATCATGCTGTCAGGCTTAAAATGAAATAAAATGAAAAAAAAAGAAAAAACGACTGAAGATAAATAATTGCCTTTGTCAAGGTACAGTTTTTACATATGTATCTGAACTTGGCTTTGTTTTGCTTCAAATTGTGCTTTGTTTTCGCGGGATTTGTTCGCTGATAATAAAAAGTGAATGTTTATTGGACTAATGCGAATTATGGCAAATATGAGGAAGATGGGGTTACCGTATATAAGAAAATACACATAAATATAATATAATATATAAATATTAGTTTAATGTGATAAATTATATTATATATTGTATAATATCATTATAATATATAAGCAATAAGTTTAAATAAATGTAAAAAATAGAAACAAATAGTCAAAATAAAAAACTAAAAATATAAATAAATAAATTACATGTAAGTATAAAAAAAAATATATTGCATGTAATATAATATATAACAAATAGCATATAAATGTAATATATTATATTAGTTTATATCATATTTAAAAAATTTGTATGTTATATTAAAATATTTATATATAAATAGAAAAAAAATAAAAAAAAATAAAAAAAATACATGTAAAAAAATACAATATCATATATAAAAATTACACATAAACATAATGTGTATATAAATATACTTGCATGTAATAAAATAATACTTTTTGAGTTTATTTTGAGTACTAAAAAATGTATAAAAACTAATAAAACACCTGCAAGTAAAATATAAATAAACATTTTTTTTAAATTTATTTTATTACATGCAAATATATTTATATTGTAATTACAAGTATTTTTTATGTTATATTTTTATGTATTTATTTATTTTTATACATTTTTTTGTAATACTCAAAATAAACTCAAAAAGTATTTTTCTTGGGTCTTGATACTCATAGAAGGTATTTAAGTGTATAGACTAAATAAATATATACCAATAAAATATATGTATATTAAATATATATAAACTAGATATATTTAAATATTATCTCTACCGTAACTCTTATTGGTCAAGCAAAATGTAAATAGATTTTTGCTTAAGCAAAAGTTAGAGTTTGTTTCTAAATATGTAAATAGAATCTTAGAGAAAGATATATAGATTTGACTTTATATATAAACTTATATACATAAGTGTAAGTTCTATTTATAGAGTGTTTTGGTAATTTTTAGAAATTGTATAAAAACAAGGCAAAGCCTGTGCCAATTGAGCTGAGATTGTTGGGGATAAATAATTATTTATGATTTGCAATTAGACTCTCAATGGGGTTTCATTAGCAAGCAACTGCACTATATATATATATATATATATATATATATTTATATATAATTTAAATAAAAATTTTTTATATATATATATATATATATATATATATATATATATATATATATATATATATATATATAAATTTTTATTTAAATTATATATAAATATATATATATATATATATATATATATGTACATATACCTTCATAGAGTCGCTGATTCAGTGGTGCGTCGCATTGTGGCGCTGGCAAGTGTCGCACTTGCCGCTGCACGCTGCAGCCGAAAAGGTGTTAAGTGCTTGTTGCGGCGTTTGGGCATTGAAATCAATTACGATCGAATCATTGTTGTTATCTTTTTGGGTCGTTCGGTGCACGTGACAAATGAAGCGGCTCTGAGGCGCTGATGATGGACGCAGCAGGGGGGGAAAGGGCGCTGGCGGGGGGGGGGGGGCGTGGTGTGAGCGGGTTGACTGCACTTTGCCTAAGTGCGTCCGCGGCAAGCAATAAAAAATAATAAAAAGAGACGACGAAGAAGAAGAAGAAGGGCGGGGAGGAGGTGGGGGAGGGGATAGGAGTGGTGGAGAGGGAGGGGGGGGGTGCAGGAGCTGTATGCTGCAAAGTGGCAGCCGGCTAAAGCCGCGAGCCCTGGCAGGCAGCGTCCCATAAATTGGACACATTGTTGATAAAGCGCAACTTTATATGTTTTATATGAAGCTGTTCACATGTGTGTGTCCAGGCAAGGGGAAGGGGGGAGCGGGAGGAGGGGGCGACATCAGCTACAGCGTCATCATCACAGCTCACAGCTCACATCAATGGCTTTCATCATCAACATTGTTATCAGCATTGACGGCGGCGGCAGCAGCGACAACAACAACAACAACAACAACAACAACAACAACAAGCGCAACACTTGTCGCACTCCAACTCCGCGATTCCAAACGTGGACGCCAACAGCGTCTCTGATTCCTACTTGGACTCCCACTCCTCGACTCCAGCTCCAGCTCCAGCTCTGGCTATGAAATTACGCTGGAAAATAGCGAAATAAAAACCAAGAAAAATAAATGCTGATAATGTTGAATGTGGCGCATAAATGCTGCTCAAATGACGCACACACTCACACACACACACACACAACACACACACATACACACACACACTCACACATACAGTGGCAGCAACAAGCCATGAGACGCAACAGAAACGCATCAAATACAACGGCTAATGCGATTCTCTCGCTCCATAGAGTGAGAGAGAGAGAGAGAGAGAGAGAGAGAGAGAGAGAGAGAGAGAGTGAGAGAGAGAGAGTGAGAAAGGCAGATGGAGCTGCTGGGTAATTGAGCGTTGACAAAACTTGGCCAGTTAGGCTGCCTGGCCTGGCCTGCTTAGTTAGTCACTCATCCTAATCTGTTGTTGGCGTGGCACTGCAAGCCATTTGGCAGAAGACGTTCATATCTGAGAGATAACAGAGTTCGCTAGACCAGGCCAACACTTAAGATATATGAATGCATATATATAAATATACATATATACAAGTATCATATATATATATATATACGAGTATAAATCAATACGATGTGCATAGATATAAAAGTCTTGAGCTGGAAAGCTGATGAGAGGTTTGTTCTAGCGATATGTAAACAGTTTGCATGGTAAATTAAGTTTTGATAAAGAGAGGCAAAAATAAAGTAAGTAAGCGAAAGAGAGAGGGAGAGAGAGAGAGAGAGAGAGAGAGAGAGAGAAAGAGAGAGAGAGAGATGGAGAGCATTAAACAGAGGATGAATGAGAAAAAGAAAATGACAAAGAGCGAGAGATAAGGTGAGATAGATGAAGATTAAAATCAGAAATGAAAAGAGAGAAATAGAGAGACTTTAAAAGAGTATGAGTGAGTAAGTACGAGACATATAAACAGAGAGACGGAGAGAGAACACAGCCAGTGAGATAGATCAGAAAGGGAAAAGAGAGAGAGAGGGGGAGAGTACACATATACACATGTATGAGAGAGGGAATCAAAGATAGAAGAGAGGAAAAGCGCGATAGATCGAAAGAGAGAATGCGAGAGTCAATGAGAAAAAAAAGGAATCCGAGATAAAGAGAGAGAGAGAGAGAGAGAGAGAGAGAGAGAGAGAGTGAGGTAATCAAGATGATTTTGAGTGAAAAAGAGAGAATCGGAGAGAGAGGAGTATAGAGGATACGAGAGATGATGGACGCAGCAGGGGGGAAAGGGCGCTGGCGAGGGCGGGGGGCGTGGTGTGAGCGGGTTGACTGCACTTTGCCTAAGTGCGTCCGCGGCAAGCAATAAAAAATAATAAAAAGAGACGACGAAGAAGAAGACGGGGAAGAGGAGCAGGAGGTGGGGGAGGGGGTAGGAGTGGGGTAGAGGAAGGGGGGGTGCAGGAGCTGTATGCTGCAAAGTGGCAGTGAGGTAATCAAGATGATTTTGAGTGAAAAAGAGAGAATCGGAGAGAGAGGAGTATAGAGGATAAGAGAGAGAGAGAGAGAGAGAGAGAGAGAGATAATGAGAAAGCTTCAGTATCACTACCTCTCTCTTTTTCTCTATACTCCTCTCTCTCCGAAGACAAAGAATTAGAGCTGGTCTTTAGGAGACAGAGTGAGAAAAAGGAAGAGAGAGGTCGGCAGTTCCGGGCGAAAAGAGAAAGAGAGAAAAATCAGTGATAGAGATAAGGAGAGAGAGAGAGATAGAGAGAGATAAATCAGTGATAGAGATAAAGAGAGAGAAATCAGTGATAGAGATAAAGAGAGAATCAGTGATAGAGATAAAGAGAGAGAGAGAGAGAAAAAAATCAGTGATAGAGATAAAGAGAGAGAGAGAGAGAGAGAGAGAGAGAGAGAGAGAGAGAGAGAAAAAGGCATGAGCATATGTAAAGATAATATTTATGTAAAGAGAAAGAATCAGATATGATAAGCAAAGAGAGAGAGAGAAAGAGTTCTCTGTGGGATATTGTTTCTCCGAAAAGATCAGAAAAAAGAGTGAATGTGTGAATTTCCTTCTGAGTGAATTTCATGAGAGTGAGTGAATTTCCTTCTGAGAATTCTTTCTCCCTCTTGTCATAATCGAAAGATAAAGATAGAGAGAATTCTATGATAGAGACAGAGATAGAGAGAGAGAGAAACAGAGAGAGACAGAGAGAGAGAGACTCCATCTCCATTTATTTATTAACAATTTTATTAATCATATTTGCTTTGATTTGATGTGAAATTTTTTGTAGATTAGGAGATAGACTCACATGACTTATATGAATACATCTCTAGCTAAAATCTCTAGCCATAATCTCTAGCTATAATCTCTTGCCGCATTCTCTAGCCATAATCTCTAGCTGAAGCACTGCTAGAACTGTGGCCAGTGAATGAAGAGTGAAGGCTTTTAGCAGCAGCTCGTAAATGCTCAACATTTGGGCTAACAACGCGTTGGCTCCCGGGCGAAAGCTGGCGAAAGAGTTGTAAATTCACGAAGTCAAATGGAAATGGAAATGGAAATAAAAATATCGCTTACATTGGCAGGATTGGGATGCCCTGGGCGGCGAGTGTGATGTGTGCCAGCTGCAGCTGTTGGGGCTGCTGCGGCGAGTGGGCGTGGGCGTGCGCCTGGGGCCCGCTCCCGAGTCGGGGGCTTTTGTTTTTCTGTTCTGCTGGCCGTGCCCACAGACGCCGTGGCAAACGCCTCCAGCGGCTCCATGGCTCTAGCCTGGCTCTGGCTCTAGCCTGGCTCTGAGTCGGCGTGTCTCTGGTGGCAGTTTGTCGTGGCTGCCGCTGTCAATTAAGTCAAATATGATCGAGTGTGCGGCGTCATAAATCTCATACAACTGTCAAATTTAGACAACTGCAACAGCAGCCGCAGCAGCAGCAGCAGCAGCCGCAGCAGCAGCAACTGCAACTGCGATACCCAACTATGGGCACAATCGACTGCCGACGGCGGTGGAGGTGGTGGAGGAGGTGGCGGTAGAGGTGCAACGGCAACTGCCGCATTTGGCTGCAATTAAGCGGCGCTCCGGCAATTGGCATAATCAGCCAGCGATTGGCAGCTGAGCCCAGGCGACAGACGCAGCTGAGGCCCGCCTCGACAGCCGAACCTCGCGATTCCCACGCAAACGACTCAAAGTGTTCGCAAGGGAAGAGGAAATACGCAAAGGAGATGAGCCGTAGACTTGGATTGTTTTCATATTGATGGGAGAAAAAGACAAAGAGAGAGAGAGAGAGAGAGAGAGAAGTGCAACGAGAGAAACAGACAAAGAGAGAGGTCTCTCAAAAGAAGAAGAAGAAGATACGGCAAGGGATGGAATAGAATAGACAGAGACAAAGAAAGTGAGACAGAGGGAGAGAGAGAGAGAGGGAAAGAGGTATACACATGCAGAGAGAGATAGAGAGAAAGATACATTGAAAGAAGGAAAGGGATAAGAGAAATAGAAATAGACAGACTAATTTATTGAAGGAAGAAAGACAGGGAGAGAATGGAACGGCACAGAAAGAAGTGGAGATATACGATATACAAACGGAAGATAGAGGCAAAAATGAGAAGGACAGAGAAAGTGAGAGATAGAGAGAGAAAGAGATAGAGAGAGAGAGAGAAAGATAAATAGAGAGAGATAAAAATAGAAAAAGACAGACTAATCAATTGGAGAAAGAAAGACAGGGAGGGGATGGAACGGGAAAGAAAGAAAGGGAGATAACAAAATACAAACAGAAGGCAGAATGAAATGAGAAGGAGAGAGAGAGAGAGAGAGAGAGAGAGAGAAAAAAAAAAAAGGATAGATAGCGAAAGAAGAAAAGAAAATGACAGAGAAAGATAGCGATATGGAAGAAGATTTAGAAAAGAGATAGAGATAGACATAAAAAAGTGGAAAAGAGAGGAGAAGATGAGCAAAGATAGAGAAAGAGTGAGAAACAGTAAGAGAAAGAGAAAGATAGGGAAAGAAGGAAATTAAGAAGACAGAGAAATGGAATTACAAATCATGAGTGATAAAGAGAATGATCTTGCTGGAGCGAGGAGTAAAAGAGATAGACGAAGAAAGCTACGTATAGGGACTGGCAGAAAAATTGAGACAGAATGAGAGAGAGAGAGAGAGAAAGAAACAGAGAGAGTGAGAAATAAAGAGATAGGACAAATAGATAGAGATCGAGAGCGAGATTAGTTTGGAGAGGGAAGAGCTTGAGGAAGACATAAAAGAAAACTTAAGACAGAGAGAGAGAGCACGATAATAACATTGGGATATATACATAGTATATTTTATATAATTTAATTCAATATAATTATATAATATTATATCATGTATATTTTTACAATAATTAGCAGTAGATATTATAATTTGTTGTTATATGAGAACGTCAGTATTATATTTGATGCCTAATGAAACTGAATATATATTATATATACATATATACATATGATCACATATACATCATTAATTACATACATAAACATCTAACAAATAAATGAGTAATATAATTAGATTAAATAAATATACTGAAGACTCTCCAGATTCCCTCAAGACTAATATTATTATAATAATAATTACCTGAAGTTCCCTTTGCCGCCGCTCTATGCGCTTCTCAGTCCAGACTAGAAGCATTTCATTGAATTAGCCAACTGCGATCTCTGCCACATTTGAGCGTGAGTCAGTCAGTCAGTCAGGCAGCTACCTGTTGATTAGCTGCTGTTGCTTGAAGTTGAAGTTGAGTTTGAGTCTGTGACTGTGGCACAGATCACTCGCATCAGGTGCTGCACTTGTGCTGCCATTTCCGCTGCACTGACAGACTAAACGATCTGTGAATGTGTCTACAACTGGCCAACGCCCAGTCGCTCCCTCTCCCTCCCTCTCTCCCCCCCCCTCTCTCCCCCTCTCTCTCTCTCTCTCTTGCTTATTCACGTTCTATGAGCATGCATGCTCTGGCCTAAGCTATTTATAAATTCAAATTTCGTTCTCAACTTTAACACTGACTCTGGGGCTTCGTGTGCTGCAGACACGTTCACAGCAACAGCAGCAACAATTGCCACGGCAACAACAGCAACAATTGCTACAACAACAACAACAATTGCTGCAACAACACAAACCTCAGCCGCTTTTGTCATTAGTTTGTTGTTTCAATTACGCGGTCTGCCTTTTAGTTTCTAGTGAGTCTTATTCATCGCTTCGACTCGAGCAGTTTTAGTGCCATTCACTAAATTGACTCACTCAGCCGTGTGTGTATTGGAGCACTCGCTCCAGCAAATAAACACTTTTTCCCCCACCCACCCCCAGCTGCCCGATAAGGAAGGCGTTTGTTTTGTAGTTTGGCTAAGCGATTAGCACACAATGAACCGATAATCATTTGGCATAGGATTTTTAAAAAGCTTCGAGCACATTTGGTCTTTCTATGCGATTCTCATGGATGGTGGAGAATGAGATTAGGGGAGGAGGTTGGGGGGGGGGGGGGGTGGTGAGATATATACAGAAATGAAAGTGAAAGAGGTAAAAAAGAGAAAGAGAGAGGAATAGAGAGAGAGAGAGAGAGAGAGAGAGAGGAGAGAGACAGCAGTTGGCAGAAATATAGAGAGAGAGCGACAAAAAGTGAGAACATGAGACAAATAAGCCAGAAAGCGAGAGAAATAATCATGGGAAAGATAAAGAGAGAGTAAGAGAGAATAAAAGAGAGAGAAAGCGAAAGAGAACAAAGAAAGAGACGCACATAGAGAGACAAGTGAGAGAACATAAAACTAAATAGAGAGAGAGAGAGAGAGTGAAAGACACAGAAAACGAAAAGGATGTATAGAGGAAGAAATATGAGAGAGAGAGAGAGAGAGAAATAATGCAAGAGATAGAGAGAGAACAAACAAAAGAGCGAGAGAGCGAAAGATAGAGAAAGAGTGAGAGAATGAAAGATAGGGAAAGGAAGAGTAAAAAGAGAGATAGAGAGCGAACACAAGAGTAAAGGTAGTGGAGAGAGAGAGAGAGTAAAATAAAGTAAAGCGAGAAAGAACAAAAAAAAAAAGAGAGAGTAAGCAGAGAAGGAGAGAGGACAAAAGAGTAAGGAGAGAGAGAGAGAGAGAGAGAGAGAGAAAGATAGACGTGGAGCACGATAGGAAGAGACAAAGAGAGAGGGAGAAGTAAGACAGAAAGGAAGAGAACATATGTGAATGAGACGAAGGAAGAGAGAGAGAGAGATGGAAATAGATAGATAGAGAGAGAGAGAGAGAGGGAGAGAGAGATAGAGAGAGAGAGAGAAGACATAGCTCAAAGTTTCATTAGCTACACAAATCTATATAATGCAAATTCTCAATGATCTTTCAAATATAAATATTTTTAAATAAAAACAACGTTGCAAATATCGCTCTTCTATGCGATTCTCACTTTCACTGATTTGCCTAAAATAAGAATATGAAATGAATGAATATGTCAAATGAAGCTCCCTCCGCATATCCATTCATATTACTCCCTATCTCTCTCACTCTTTGTCACTCATTCATTCATTGTCTCTCATTCAAAGCAATTCACAGTCAACAGACAACATAGACTATTCACCAATAATATTTAATTCACCAAAAAGTTATTTCAAGTGCCTCAAAAATTCTCAATTTTTGCGCATTTTCCAAAATGAAAATTGCGTTTACAAAAGATGAAATATGAAATTGAAGCTGAAAAATAACTTGGCTGTTTCAGCCAGCGTAATGAGAATTCAAATAATGTGTGAGCAGAGATATATATATATGTATAGATATATCTATATATATATAAATGTGTGTGTATGTATCTCTGTGTAATATGATGATATTTGCATGTGAAGAGCTT